>CM031233.1:384055338-385387204 GCA_018340775.1 Taxus wallichiana var. yunnanensis | reverse complement strand
GGATAGAGAGGTGATTGGGCCTGAAATCCTTACTGAAATGGAACAACAAGTTAAAATGATTCGTGAACGATTGAAGGAAGAAGACAGATAGGCAGAAGAGCTATGCTGACTTAAAGCGGGTTGATCAAAATTTGAACTTGGTGAAAAGGTTTTTCTTCGTGTTAAACCAAGAAAGAGTTCTATAACTTTTGGCAAGGCTGCCAAGTTATCACCTCGTTATGTGGGACCTTTCAAAATTGTCAAAGTAATCAATCCCGTAGCTTACCGATTAGCATTACCACCTGCTTTGTCTCGAATGCATGATGTTTTCCATATTTCTTTGCTTAAGAAATACATTTCAGACTTGTCACATGTTTTAAATTGGAATTCCTTGCAGGTCCAAGACCCAGGAATAATCATGGTTAAACCCACTCGAGTGCTGGAAACTCACCAATTGCATTTGAGAAATCATGAAATACAACAATGTAAGGTCCAGTGGGACCAGTTTAATGAAGAAAGTGCAACTTGGGAAAATATGGAAGAGATGAAAACTACTTTTCCCTTTCTTTTTGAATAGAATTGAATCTGTTGACTAAATTTTTTTTTATTATGAATTTATCTTTACATGTCTTTATGTAAGCCAGTTTTGGGGCAAACATTTATTCAGGTTGAATGAATAGTATCACGATATTGATTTATGGAATTATTCAAGTTAGAAATAGTAATTTGTTTAGAGAACCAATGAATTGATTGGCCTGAAGATAAATCAAAAGATGTAATCATCGGACGATGAATCTTTTAGGAGGGAAGCATGTAACACCCTGAACAATTGTTACTTTCTCCTGAGCATTCAAGTGTTGATATATGATTTCTCCTATATTAGGACATGTTCCTTTGGTTTAGGGAAGTCATGCTTGATATGGATTATATCCTTTCTGCTCTTAAGATCTTTGACTGAACCGGAATGTGCTTGGACTCTTTTGTTTCTTTCATTCTTGCACTTGAGTTCAATCTGATTTCTAGAAGATTGTGGATTTATCCACCTTTATGACTCAGCCTTGGATCAGTTACATTGATCCAAGGAATGTTTTAAGTTTATTCAGGATGAACAAATTGTATTGACTTTTCGAGAGTTACAAAGTCTGATTGAGCTTTGAATGATCAATTCCGAGGTTAACTCTGGCTGATCATGGTAAATAGAATCTTGTTCCAGATATCATAACATCAGGAAAGACCTAGACCTTAAGCCAGGTAAGATGTGTATGTTTTATATCTAAAGCTTAAATTATTTGATGCCAAACGGAATCTGATACATGAATGTTTTATCCTGTTTTGAACTCTAATACTGATTAGTCCTATTTAGGGGACCTAGACTAGAATCAGTAAGGTTAATAGTTTTAACCTAAACTATAACCTAATGTTACAAGATTAATTAATCTAACCTAGTCCTAAAGCTATGAGCTTAATACTCCTAAGGGTTAACTAAACCTAGCACTAAGGAGGGTGACTAATGTTATATCCTATGGAAATGAGACTAATGTCATATCCTATGATCTAACCTAAGTCACTAACCTATCCTAACTAATGCTAAGAAGGGGGACCTAAGGAGGGTCGTGAGTCATGGGTGGTGGTTTCCATGGCATTTAAGAAGGGATAAGGATGAAGGACAGGGAGTGCTTCCAGGTTTAGCGGAGGGTAAAATTGCTAATAGAGTCTTACGTGGCGGTATCTCTAAGGATGGGAATGTTTGTTTATTTTGTTTTGGCAATCACCAACTTTGGCAGTCGGTGGCAATGGAAAATAGGTGGGAGAATAAAAATAAATGCAATTAATGAGCATCGGGCCTCGAGCGTGGATTTCTTGGGAAGGCATGCAAGTGGAATTTTGCTTGGTTGTTTTGTTTTCCATGCATTCCATTTTTCACTCTACATGAGCACTGGTTCTTCGAACCAGCCATCTACTCTTCGTTGCATGGAAATTTTGAGAGTTTCAAACTTACTTCTCTATCAGGGGAAGTATATAAGGCTTGGAGGTGACAATATTTTGTTGTTTAGTTTTTCGTGGAAGAAGAAGAGAAGGTGGGAGCACATTCAGAGGTCTTCTTTGAATTTTTAGTGACACTATCAGGCATGATAGGCCCTAACTTTTAAAAATCTTGCTTTCCTTTAAATGCTTTCATTAGAACAACTCTGTTCAGATGATTTATGCATGACGATTTGGCTTGGCTGGTAGCAATGTATTGGTTTTCCTTTTTGTTGATTTGGGAATTCTGGGTTATATGTAGATCCTGGATGAAACTTGCTTCTTTATTCTTCTTTCCATGATGTGAATACAATATGGGTTTTACTTTTGATGGAAGTGTTTTATGTTTTCTTTATCTGGCTGAGGTATTGGATTTAAAAACTGGCTCCATGATAGACTTCGTGCTTGATGATTTCAGTGTTTGAAAACACCACTGTAATTAACTGTTGTTTTGAATATGGTTGGATTATTTGATTGTTGCTTAGCCGTATGAACTCTAACTACTACTGGACATCTTCAAGAAAGTAAGTAGTTGATTTTGTGGTGGAAATGTTAGTTCATTCTGTAAAACTTGACTGGTTTGGTCGCATGAGTTGGAAATAAGGTTGAATTCTAAGCCTGTACCTTTATTTTAAAGGGGTATGAATGTTCTTATGAATACAAAGAGTTTTGTGAGCATGGAAGTATTTGGTTAAACTATTGTTTTTGTGATTTTACATGGATATAGGAAGAGAAAACATATTTGGATAAACTCTGTATCTCCTGGAAATTTCACGGATTAATCTTGGATCTACCATAGTGAAAGTTATGTATAAAGTGTGGTTGAGTTATGACTGTGTTTACCCTGAGGTGACTGCGAAGTCTACTTCTTAAGGCCACATTTTACAATGTCGGGAATTCTACTATAAAAGTAAAACAAACTTTAACATCGTTAAGTTTATTTATGTACAACTAATGCTTTTCCCTTTTTGTAGTTGAGATTTGGGTTGAAATGATCCATATGCAATAGAATGATTTATTTATTTTGCACAGTTAAAGCGTTGATAACTACTATGATATAAGTAGTATGGATTTTGAGGCATTGTTGAATCTGTATTTAGAATCCTATTATTGACTCTGTACATGCATTTTTAGTTTAGTATCTTGAAATGATATAACAACTTAACTATGCAATGGTAGAAATAATTTAGTTTTGATCTATTAATAATAAATAGATAATGGGAAGATTATCCTAACTCTTAGACCAAATGGTTCGAGAAAAGAAGGAAATGAAGATTGTTTACTTTAGAGCAGGATTGTGGTCTGAGATTAGATCATTTTTAACGTTTTATGTAAAGGAAACGTTATTGGCTTTTGTTTAATGTATAGTTGTAAGATCGTAATGATCTATTGGAAAATTTGAAGGTGATTCTATTTGATCTGAGCCTTATGGCTAAACGTAAGTATTGCTTTACTTGCCTCCTTTTTTTCTTGATGGGATTAGAGTATATGTATATTACTTCTTGGAAGTTGTACAGTCTTGAACTTGGTTAAAATAGAGTTCATAATTTCTCTGTTCCTTCCTCTAAGTAATGGAAGATAGTTGTTATAGGATTTTGAAATATGAAGGTACTCACTCTCTCTTGAAATTATAGTGTTCTCTTCTTTATAATTTCTATAAGAACTCTACAGTATGGGTATGAGATGAAAAGACTGTTAAAAATTAAGTGGAAAGAGTGGTAAGTGGTGAAATCTTAACTTAGAAGTCTCCTTTCCTTTTTTTAGTAGTATTATTATCCTGATTTAGAATTTCAGTTATTATCTACTTGTATAAAAGTAGCCCTGTAGTAAAAGTTTTGCATACTTATCAATGATTATGAATTTGATATGAAAGAGTTAGAGGAAATCCATTAGATGAACTTGCTTGAGGTAGTAATCTATCCTTTGCTTAAATTGTTTATATGCAAACCTATTGGTTACATACCTTGAAAAGGTTTCATTCTTTTGATTAGAGTGATTATAACATGATTGACACTATTCTTGGTTTTCGGATGGCTAGGTACTTAAGATTCATATCGTTTCTTCTTATTTTCTTGTATAAGATGAATCATCCAAAAAAGATTTAAGTTGAAATAGTAACTATAATATGAGTTATGTTATAAAGTCATATTAGAATGGTAGAAAGAAAATTAGCGTGATTCATGATTATGGATTTGATGAAATTGATTTCATTTAAACAGTTTGTTTAATGAAAACAATTGGTGGAATGCAATTGTTTTAAGAATTAGTGCTTATCATGCTCAGTTCACTGAACTGACCCATGCTAGCAATTTTTGCAGATGGTCATCTTAAGTGGTAAAGGCAGGCAGATCTGAAATGATGCACAGACTATTTAATCTGGTTTTTATGAAGAATTCCGACATGATTTTTCTAATTGTACTATAGAAGAAAGTTACTCTTTTGTTGATGATTATTGTATTAAAATATGCCGAAGTGCATAGGTTGTAATTGTATAGGCTTGGGAATAAATGAAATGGGGACATATTACTTACGTGGTCTATGTTCTTATTTGTTGAATTGATCTTCTCTTGTCTGTATGAATGAGAGTGCATTCTTATTATTATATGCAATGGGGTCTAGATGGATTCCCTAAGTAAGCCTTGTATAATTATGTGGCTGAATACTACATGTTTCTGGTTAGTAATTCTTATATATTATGAATATGGCTAAATTGGAAATTAGACCACTACATTTTTAGGGAAGTTGAGGTTGAACTATGCCCTAAAATGTAGCTATAACTGGAAGAGTATTCTATTACTCTCTATTAATGTTCTAATTCAAAGCAATGTAATTGATGGCTATAAATCACCATGTCTTAATGGTAATAAGTCTGATATATTTCAGTCTTCAGGTTGATATGAACCCTTACGGGTTTAGTTATCTTCCTTATGGGAAAACTAGGGATGTTGTCCTATTATGAGGATACAAGGTTATTAGGAACCAATTGGAAACTTGACGCAATCTTTAAACTCATTAAAACTTTTTTTTTGTGAAACTAAACCTAACTACGAAAGGTAACTCAAAAAGTGTGGGACACAGGGTTGGGGGAAGGCTACCCAAATAGGAGGGCCTGTAATCCAAATATAACTCAACATAAGTAACTTCTTGGAGGTATGTACATCTTTCCGAGGCTGTTTCGTAGCATGTTGACACATGTCAACTGCAGGGTTGTACCTTCGAGAAGATTAGGATCTTCTCGAGGATACAATAATGCAGATGACATATGGCAACACCCTTCTGCATTGATCGTTAAGATTTACACCTAAAACTTGATCAAGATTTCCCTTCGAGACCGGTTAGGATCATAGATAGGATATGAGGCAGCCCCTTTAAGACTCTAGATAACCTGACATGGGGTTAAAATTGGTTAACCCAATATGTCAGCTTACCCCTAGTCTTCAAGGGCATCCTTATAACATGAATTATGATATTAACCCGATTCAAAGTGAAAACTTGGGACAAGGAGACTGACAGAAGTTAGTATAGGATGTTCTATATAACATTGGAGTGGGGTGAGGGACATATTCTGGATTAACAAGTATGCCATCAAGGAATAAGTAACATGAACAGTATGTTTCAAATCTTTGGCCAAAGTATCACAAGTTGTTGATTGCGTTGTCTTATGTCACCTAGTTTAATGAATGTGATGCCGATGAATAATGGTAATAATTATTCAGATAGTTTCCTTGGATATAGCACTCAGAATCCTGGATTAGGGAAGAAAACCACGAGAATGAAGTGTTCTGTTGAAAACACCAAACTCTAAGATACACATGAATAGATTGGTAGTTCACCGAGTCATGGAATGAATAGATCGGTCATATTTCGAGTCATTACAGCTGCATATGGTTATCTGTTATATGAATGATTGTTATGATCTGTGTGTTCTAAATTATGTATTTAGAACTAGAAAACACTAATAAATAAAATCTTGTTCTAATGTATTAAAAAGTGGATGTTACATCTTGGTATCAGAGTGGAAGGTTACAGCTCTTGGACCTATTATGTCCATAATTTGATAAAAACCTGAATTTTCTTGTAACAGAAAATGGTTAGAACAAGGGGAAACATTGCGAATAATGCTCCACCTGAGGAAGTGGTGGCAACAACCCAAAAACTTGATGAGATCCTTACTGCCCTATTGGACACAAGAGATCATTTGGCTGTACTTGAATAGTAAGTGATGGGAAATGAGGAGGATGATGAAGCTAGTAACAACAATCATCCACCTCCTGAGGACAACCTTGATATGGGTGTTGGTAATAACAATGGAAATGTACCTATCCAACTAGAAAACAAAAAGGCCAGATTGGCAGCGGAACTCACTAATGATATAAAAAGGATAAGTCCACCTAAATTTGATGGCACCACATTAGGAGATGGAGCTAAGAACTGGCTCAAAAAATGGAGAAGTAATTTGCAATAAGAAACTTCTCGGAGGAAACCAAAGCTATTTGGGGAGCATATCAGCTTTCCCATGAAGCATCTTCATGGTGGGATAGCCGTAAAGCTGAGCTAAATATTGATGAAACCAACATCACTTGGGATCAATTTAAAGGCTATTTTAGACAACGTTGGCTGCCACAACTTTTCTATGATAAAAAAATGACAGAATTCCAAAACTTAGTTCAAGGGAAGCTAACTTTAACTATGTCTTGGGAGCGCTTTAGGAAACTCTTCAAGTATGTACCAGATATCAAAATAACGAGAAGTTTAGAATACAAAAATTCATCATGGAAGGGGTTGTTGAAAAAGCCATAAGACAAGAACAAAAATTAAAGGATATTTCTCCTCATAAAGAGGCGGTGCGGAAGAAGATTCAAACCCCTTCTTCAACTTCTCTTGCACCCAAGAAGGGGCCATGGAAAAATTTTGGCAACAAAAATAAGTTTTCAAAGGATAATAATAAGAAAACAACAATGAAATAGCCTACTTGGAAATGTAAGGGATAGTTTTGCCAAGAATTATAATAATGGGCGAAGTCCTACGAGAGGCCAACTTGATAATTTTAAGGCTAGAAGTAATTTCGAGCCTAAAAGGGACCCGTAGGAGGCTGCTATAATTGTTACAAATATCACTACACAAACCAATGTCCTTTGAAGAAGGATGATCATAATCAATGAACATAAGATACATGTCGCAGTAAAGCGAACAAACAAGTTGAAAAGCAAGTGACACCTATAGAAGTTCTCGTAAGTTATTTTGCATACACCTGTAACTATTCTTTTTGATACAAGAGCTACTAAATATTTTATTTCTAGTAAACTCGCTTCTAAACTTAAAAGAAACAATGGAAAAATGGATAAATCTTAGACTGTATAGTATGGTAATAAATATGTTCATACAGTTAATATGTGTCTTTTTAGGCGCAGTCCTTGACTTACCTAACTTTTCCATGGAAGTTGACCTCTATGTTACACCTTTGGGATCCTATGATGTCATCATTGGTGTTAATTGGTTAGCTGACCATAAAGAAAAAGTGGACTACTTTGAAAAATATATAAGATGTTTAGATGATCTCTAAAAATAGTAGAGATTCAAGGTGTAAAACGGGAAATTTCAGTTAGGAAACTGTCAGCTATGCAACTTAAAAAGGCTAAAAATAAAGGATGTACCTTATATGTAGTAAAGATATCTGAATCTATAGAAGAAGATGGTGATTTCATGAAATGATACCCACTGTTACAAAGTTTCAAGGATGTATTTCCGGAGGAATTACCAGGTTTACCACCCAAAAGGGAATTTGACTTCACCATTGAAATCAAACCAGGGACAGAGCCTATTTCTAAAGCACCTTATCAAATGACTACTATAGAGTAAGTCGAGCTTAAGGTTTAATTGCAAGAGCTTTTTTGTCTAAAGGTTTGATTAGACCAAGTGTTTCACCTTGGGGAGCGCAGATAATATTTTTGAAAAAGAAAGACGGACACTTATATTGGTATTGATTATCGGATGTTAAACAAGGAAACAATCAAGAATAGATATCCATTTCAAAGAATTGATGATTTATTCGATCGATGCGTGGAGCATCGGTTTATTCCAAGATAGATCTTCGATCTGGGTATCATCAATTAAGAATTAAAGAAGAATATATTCATAAAACAACTTTCCGAGACAAGGTACGACATTATGAATTCACGGTTTTACCCTTTGGATTAACTAATGCACCCGCAGCTTTTATGAACTTAATGAATAATATCTTTCAAGAATATTTAGACAAGTTTGTGCTTGTATTCTTAGATGATATTCTCATATATTCTAAAAGTGTTGAGGAGCATAATGAGCATTTAAAGGTAGTTTTGAAATTTTGAGAAAAGAAAGTTATACGAAAAAGTTATCCAAATGTTCTTTCTTTAATACTTGATGTTCACTATTTGGGTCAGGTCATTAGTAAAGAAGGAAGTGGTGTAGATCCTTCTAAAATAGTGGTGATAACCGAATGGCCTACACTAAAGAATGTACATGAAGTAAAAAGCTTCATGGGCCTTGTTGGTTATTATAGAAAATTTGTTAAAGATTTTTCTAAAGTGGCTGCATCGATAAATTCATTTTAGAAAAAGGATAAGAAAACTATTTGGGATGATAAGTGTGAATTTGCTTTTAAAAGTTTGAAAAGTCAGTTGACTTTAGCACCTATTTTAGCTGTACCAAACCCTAATGGAGACTTTATTGTTGTAATGATGCTTCTGGGGAAGGCCTTGGAGGTGTTTTGTTACAAAATGATCATGTCATAGCATATGAAAGTAGAAAACTTAAGTTACATGAGATGAATTATGCCCCTCATGATTTAGAGCTTGCTGCCATTGTTCATGCACTTCAAGTTTGGAGACACTATTTACTTGGGAAACCTTTTGAGTTGAAAACTGATCATCTAGGGCTGAAATATATTTTCACTTAGCCTAATCTAAATGCAAGACATTGAAGGTGGTTAGAGTTTTTGTCTCAATATGATTTTGATATTAGTTACATAAAAGGAAAAGAGAATAGAGTAGCAGATGCTCTAAGTCGTAGGAAGCACATTTCTGCTCTTATAACATTAAGAACTCAGTTTAAAGATGAGGTGAAAAGTGCATTAGAATCTATATATACTTTCCACAAGTAAAATTTGCACTTGCTACATGAGAACCAAAAGATGAAAGGTATAAATGTTTTCATTTTGATAGTGAAGGAATCTTACGTTATCAAAATAGAGTATACATACCTTTGCTAAATGATTTGAGAAATAAATTGTTAGCTGAATTTCATAATTCACCCTTTTCTTGACACCCGGGTATTACTAAAATGCTTGCTGATCTAAAACAACAATATTTTTGGAAGGTAATGGAAAAGGATGTTATTAATTTTTGAGTCATTATGTCGGAATGTCGGTGGGTGAAGGCAGAACACATGCACCCTGCTGGTTTATTATATCCCCATAGTATACCGCAGTACAAATTGCAAGTAATAAGCATGGACTTTGTACAAGGGCTTCCTATGTCAAGAAATAAACATGATGTTATCTTGGTAGTTGTTGACAAACTAATGAAGGTAGCTCATTTATCACTAGAAATCTAAAGGACGATTCTCTTGTGTAGGCTAAAAGATTTGTGCATGAAATTTTTAGGTTACATGGAGTACCAAAATTAATAATATCTGACAGGGATCCTAGAATGACATCAAGATTTTAGCAAACACTTAATACAACTCTTGGAACTAAACTAAACTTCAGATTCTATATATCATTCGAAACGGATAGAAAACCGAGAGAGTAAATCAGGTGTTGGAAGATATGTTATGAATGTATTGCATGGATCAACAGTATAAATGGGAAGAGTATCTCCCATTAGTTGAATTTGCATACAACAACACATATCACTCTTCTCTTAAAATGGCACCTTTCAAGGCACTTTATGGAAGAAAGTGCAAAACCCCTATTAGTTGGGATAGCGTTGAGGATAGAGAGGTAATTGGGCCTAAAATCCTTACTGAAATGGAACAGCAAGTTAAAATGATTCGGGAACGATTGAAGGAAGCAAGATAGGCAGAAGAGTTATGCTGACTTAAAGCGGGTTGACCAAAAATTTGAACTTGGTGAAAAGGTTTTTCTTCGTGTTAAACCAAGAAAGAGTTCTATAACTTTTGGCAAGGCTGCCAAGTTATCACCTCATTATGTGGGACCTTTTGAAATTGTCGAAGTAATCAATCCCATAGCTTACTGATTAGCATTACCACCGCTTTGTCTCAAATGCGTGATGTTTTCCATATTTATTTGCTTAAGAAATACATTTCGAGACTTGTCTCATGTTTTAAATTGGAATTCCTTGCGCAGTCCTAGACCCAGGAATAATCATGGTTAAACCCACTCGAGTGCTTTGAAACTCACCAATCGCATTTGAGAAATTGTGAAATACAACAATGTAAGGTCCAGTGGGACTAGTTTAACGAAGAAAGTGAAACTTGGGAAAATTTGGAAGAGATGAAAACTACTTTTCCCTTTCTTTTTGAATAGAATTGAATCTGTTGACGAAAAAATAAAATTATTATGAATTTATCTTTTACATGTCTTTATGTAAGCCAGTTTTGGGGCAAACATTTATTCAGGTTGAATGAATAGTATCACGATATTGATTTCTGGAATTATTCAAGTTAGAAATAGTAATTTGTTTAGAGAACCAATGAATTGATTGACTTGAAGATAAATCAAAGGATGTAATCATCGGGACGATGAATCTTTTAAGAGGGAAGCATGTAACAGAATGTTTTATCTTATTTTGAACTCTAATAAGGACATGTTAGTCCTATTTAGGGGATGTCTATACTAGAATGATCTTTGAATCAACCGAATATGTTGGACTCTTTTGAATTCTCTAATTGTGTATTTATCCACCGTTATGACAACCTTGGATCAGTTGATTAGAGAGTTACCTAGGGGACCTATACTAGAATCAGTAAGGTTAATAGTTTCAACCTAAACTATAACCTAATGTTACAAGAATGTTAATTAATCTAACCTAGTCCTAAAGCTATGAGCTTAATACTCCTAAGGGTTAACTAAACCTAGCACTAAGGAGGGTGACTAATGTTATATCCTATGGAAATGAGACTAATGTCATATCCTATGATCTAACCTAAGTCACTAACCTATCCTAAATATTGCTAAGAAGGGGGCCTAAGGAGGGTCATGAGTCATGGGTGTGGTTTCCATGGCATTAAAGAAGTGATAAGGATGAAGGACGAGGAGTGTTCTTTGGGTTAAGTGGGGTAAAATTGCTAATAGAGTCTTACGTGGTGGTATCTCTAAGGATGGGAATGTTTGTTTATTTTTTTTTTTTAGCAATCACCAACTTTGGCGGTTGGTGGAAATGGAAAATAGGCGGGAGAATAAAAATAAATGTAATTAATGAGCATCGGGCCTCGAGTGCGATTCCTTGGGAAGGCATGCAAATGGAATTTTGCTTGGTTGTTTTGTTTTCCATGCATTTTGTTTTTCACTCTGCATGAGCACTGGTTTTTCAAACCAACCATCTACTCTTCGTTCCATGGCAATTTTGAGAGTTTCAAACTTACTTCTCTATTAGGGGAAGTATATAAGGCTTATAGGTGACAAAACTTTGTTGTTTAGTTTTCATGGAAGAAGAAGAGAAGGTGGGAGAGCATTCAGAGGTCTTCTTCGAATTTTTAGCGACACTATTAGGCATGATAGGCCCTAACTTTTAAAAATATTGCTTTCCTTTAAATGACTTCATTAGAACAACTCTGTTTAGATGATTTTTTCACAGACGGTTTGGCTAGTAGCAATGTATTGGTTTTCCTTTTTGTTGATTTGGGAATTTTGAGTTGCATGTATATCCCGGATGAAACACCTTCTTTATTCTTCTTTCCATGTTGTGAATACAATATGGGTTTTTCTTTCTGATGGAAGTGTTTTATGTTTTCTTTATCTAGTTGAGGTATTGGATTTAAAAATTGGCTCCATGATAGACTTCATGCTTGATGATTTCATGTTTGAAAACACCACTATATTTAACTGTTGTTTCGAATATGGTTGGATTATTTGATTGTTTCTTAGCCGTATGAACTCTAACTAGTACCAGACATCTTTAAGAAAGTACACAGTTGATTTTTTGGTGGAAATGTTAGTTCATTCTGTAAAAATCGACTGGTTTGGTCACATGAGTTGGAAATAAGGTTAAATTCTAAGCATGTACCTTTATTTTAAAAGGGGTATGAATGTTCTTATGAATACAATGTTTTGTGAGCATGGAATTATTTGGTTAAACTATTGTTTTTGTAATTTTACATGGATATAGGAAGAGGAAACATATTTGGATAAACTCTATATCTCCTGGCAATTTCACGGATTAATCTTGGATCTGCCATAGTAAAAGTTATGTATAAAGTGTGGATGACTTATGACTGTGTTTACCCTGAGGTGACTGTGAAGTCTACTTCTTAAGGCCGCATTTTACAATGTCAGGAATTCTACTATAAAAGTAAAGCAACAAATTTAATGTCGTTAAGTTTATTTATGTACAGCTAATGCTTTACCTTTTTTTAGTTGAGATTTGGGTTGAAGTGATCCATATGTAACAGAATGATTTATTTATTTTGCATAGTTAAAGCGCTGATAACTACTATAATATAAGTAATATGGATTTTGAGTCGTTGTTGAATCTTTATTTAGAATCCTATTATTGACTCTATACATGCATTTTTAGTTTAGTATCTTGAAATGATATAATAAATTAAATGTGCAGAGGTAGAAATAATTTAGGTTTTATCTATTAATAATAAATAGATAATGGGAAGATTATCCAAACTCTTAGACCAAATGGTTTGAGAAAAGAAGAAAATGAAAACTGTTTACTTTAGAGCGGATTGTGGTCTCGAGATTAGATCGTTTTAACGTTTTATGTAAAGGAAACGTTATTGGATTTCTTTTAATGTATAGTGGAAAGATCGTAATGATCTATTGGAAATTCTGAATGTGATTCTATTTTATCCGAGCACTGTGGCTAAACGTAAGTACTGATTTACTTGTCTCCTTCTCTTTCCTAATGGGATTAGAGTATATGTATATTAATTCTTGGAAGATGTATAGTCTCGAACTTGGTTAAAATAGAGTTTAGAATTTCTCTACTCCTTCCTCTATGTAATGGAAGATAGTTTTTATAGGATTTTGAAACATGAAGGTACTCACTATCTCTTGAAATTATAGTGTTCTCTTCTTTGGAATTTCTATAATAACTCTACATTATGGGTATGATATAAAAAGAATGTTAAAAATTAAGTGGAAAGAGTGGTAAGTGGTCAAATCTTAACTAAAAGTCTCCTTTCTTTTTTTAGTAGGATTATTATCTTGATTTAGAATTTCAGTTATTATCTACTTGTATAAAAGTAGCCTGTAGTAAAAGTTTTGCTTACTTATCAATGTTTATGAATTTGATATGAAAGAGTTAAAGGAAATCCGCTAGATGAACTTGCTTGAGGCAGTAATCTGTCCTTTGTTTAAATTATTTTAATGCAAACCTATTGGTTGCATACCTTAAGAAGGTTTCATTCTTTTGTTTAGAGTGATTATAACATGATTGACACTGTTCTTGGTTTTCGGATGGCTAGGTACTTAATATTCATATCATTTCTTCTTATTAGCTTGTATAAGATGAATCGTCTGAAAAAGATTTAAGTTGAAATAGTAACTATAATATGAGTTATGTTATAAAGTCATATTAGAATGGTAGAAAGAAAATTAGCGTGATTCATGATTATGGATTTGATGAAATTGATTTCATTTAAACAGTTTGTTTAATGAAAACAATTGGTGGAATGCAATTGTTTTAAGAATTAGTGCTTATCATGCTCGGTTCCACCGAACCGACCATGCTAGCAATTTTGAGATGTCATTGTAAGTGGTAAAGGCAAGCGGATATGAAATGATGCACAAAGCATGCTTAATCTGGTTTTTATGAAGAATTCCGACATGATTTTTCTAATTGTACTATAGAAGAAAGTTACTCTTTTGCTTGATGATTATTGTATTAAAATATGCGAAGTGCATAGGTTGTAATTGTATAGGCTTGGGAATAAATGAAATGGGGACATATTACTTACATGGTCTATGTTCTTATTTGTTGAATTGATCTTCTCTTATGTCTGTATGAATGAGAGTGCATTCTTATTATTATATGCAATGGGTTCTAGATGGATTCCTAAGTAAGCCTTGTATAATTATGTGGTGAATACTACATGTTTCTTGTTAGTAACTCTTATATATTATGAATATGGCTAAATTGGAAATTAGACCACTACATTTTTAGGGAAGTTGAGGTAGAACTACGCTTGAAAATGTAGCTATAACTAGAAGAGTATTCTATTACTCTCTCTTAATGTTCTAATTCAAAGCAATGTAATTGATGGCTATAAATCACCATGTCTTAATGGTAATAAGTCTGATATATTTAAGTCTTCGAGGTTGATATGAACCCTTACGGGTTTAGTTACCTTCCTTATGGGAAAACTAGGGATGTTATCCTATTATGAGGATACAAGATTATTAGGAACCAATTGGTAACTTAACGCAATCTTTAAAGTCATTAAAACTTTTCACTGTGAAACTGAACATAACTATGAAAGGTAACTCAAAAGTGTGGGACCCAGGGTTGGGGGAAGGCTACCCAATTAGGAGGGCTTGTAATCCAAATATAACTCAACATAAGTAACTTCTTGAAGGTATGTACATCTTTCCGAGGATTTTTCGTAGGATGTTGACACATGTCAACTGCAAGGTTGTACCTTCAAGAAGATTAGGATCTTCTCGAGGATACAAAAATGCAGATGACATATGGCAACACCCTTCTGCATTGATCATTAAGATTTACACCTGAAACTTGATCAAGATTTCCCTTTGGGACTGGTTAGGATCATAGACATGATATGAGGTAGCCCTTTGAGACTCTGGATAACTTGATACACGGGGTAAACATTGGTTAACCTAGTATGTCAGCTTACCCCTAGTCTTCAAGGGAATCCTTATAACATGAATTATGATATTAACCCAATTCGAGTGAAAGCTTGGGATAAGGAGACCGAGCGAAGTCAGTATAAGACGTTCTATATAACATTGGAGTGGGGTGAGGGACGTATTCTAGATTGATGAGTATGTCATCAAGGAATAAGTAACATGAACAGTATGTTTCAAATCTTTGGCCAAAGTATCACAAGCTGCTTGATTGCATTGTCCTATGTCACCTAGTCTAAGGAACGTGATGCTGATGAATAATGGTAACAATTATTCAGATAGGTTCCTTGGATAGAGCACTCAGAATCCCAGATTAGGGAAGAGAACCATGAGAATGAAGTGTTCTGTTGAAAACACCAAACTCTAAGATACACATGAATAGATCGGTAGTTCACCAAGTCATGGAATGAATAGATCGGTGGTATACCAAGTCATTATAGCTGCATATGGTTATCTGATTATAAGAATGATTGTTATGATCTGTGTGTTCTAAATTATGTATTTAGAACTAGAAAACACTAATAAAAAAATATTTTTTTCTAATGTATTAAAATGTGGATGTTACATCTTGGTATCAGAGCTGAAGGTTGCAGCTCTTGGACCTATTGTGTCCATAATTTGATAAAAACCTAAATTTTCTTGTAACAAAAAATTGTTAGAACAAGGGGAAACATTGTGAATAATGCTCCACCTGAGGAAGGGGTGGCAACAACCCAAAAACTTGATGAGATCCTTACTTCCCTACTGACACAATAGATTGTTTGGGCTGTACTTGAGCAG
Source organism: Taxus wallichiana var. yunnanensis (assembly GCA_018340775.1). NCBI lineage: Eukaryota > Viridiplantae > Streptophyta > Pinopsida > Cupressales > Taxaceae > Taxus > Taxus wallichiana. The sequence continues at coordinate 385,371,387 of CM031233.1, read as the reverse complement.
TAGAAGTGAATGGAAATGAGGAGGACAATGAAGTCAGTAGTAAAAAAATCAGCCACCTCCTAAGGACAACCCCGATTTGGGTGTTGGTAATAACAATGGAAATGTATCTGTCCAACTAGAAAACAAAAAGCCGATTGGTAGTGGAACTCACTAATGATATAAAAGTATAAGTCCACCTAAATTTGATGGCACAACATTAGGAGATGGAGCTGAGAACTGACTTAGCGAAATGGAGAAGTACTTTGCAATAAGAAACTTCTCGGGAGAAACCAAAGCTATTTGGGAGCATATCGCTTTCCCATGAAGCATCTTCATGGTGGGATAGGCGTAAAGCTAAGCTAAATATTGATGAAACCAACATCACTTGGGATCAATTTAAAGGCTATTTTAGACAACGTTGGATGCCATAAATTTTCTATGATCGAGAAAATGACAGAATTCCGAACTTAGTTCAAGGAAGCTAATCGTAACTAAGTAACGGGAGCGGTTTATGAAACTCCTCAAGTACATACCGCAGATATCAAAATGATGAGAATTTTAGAATATGGAAATTCATCATGGGAATGAATCCCATGATTGGAGGAAAGGTTGATGTTCACAACCAACCAATATGGAAGGGGTTGTTGAAAAATCCATAAGGCAAGAAAAAAAAATTAAAGGCTATTTCGCTTATAAAGAGGAAGTGCGGAAGAACATTCCAAACCCTTCTTCAACTTCTCTTGCACCCAAGAAGGGGCCATGGAAAATGTTTGGCAACAAAAATAAGTTTTCAGTGGATAATAATAAGAAAACGACAATGAATAAGCCTGCTGGAAATGTAAGGGATAGTTTTGCCAAGAATTATAATAATGAGCAGAAATCCTATGGAGGCCAACGTGATAATTTTAAGGCTAGAAGTAATTTTGAGCCTAAAAAGGGACTTGTAGGAGGCTGCTATAATTGTGGCAAAGATCACTATGCAAACCAATGTCCTTTGAAGAAGGATGATCATAATCAACAACATAAGATACATGCTGCAAAGAGTGACAAGATAAGTAAGTGAAAAGCAAGTGACACCTATAGAAGTTCTGGTAAGTTATTTGGCATACCTGTAACTATTCTTTTTGATACAGGAGCTACTGAATGTTTTATTTCTAGTAAACTCGCTTCTAAACTTAAAAGAAAAGATGGAAAAATGGATAAATCTTGGACTGTACAGTATGGTAATAACTCTGTTCATATAGTTAATATGTGTCTTTTTGGGGCAGTCCTTGACTTACCTAACTTTTCCATGGAAGTTGACCTCTATGTTGCACCTTTGGGATCCTATGACATTGTCATCGGCATTAATTGGTTAGCTGACCATAAAGAAAAAGTGGATTGCTTTGAAAAATATATAAGATGTTTAGATGATCTACAGAAAACAACAGAGATTCAAGGTGTAAAATGGGAAATTTCAGTTAGGAAACTGTCAGCTATGTAACTTAAAAAGGCTAAAAATAAAGGATGTACCTTATATGCAGTAAAGATATCTGAATCTGCAGAAGAAGATGGTGATTTCATGAAATGATACCTGTTGTTACAAAGTTTCAAGGATGTATTTAAAAGGAATTACTAGGTTTACCAATCAAAGGGAATTTGACTTCACCATTGAAATCAAACTAGGGATGAAGCCTATTTCTAAAGCACCTCATCGGATGACTACTATAGAGTTAGTCGAGCTTAAGGCTCAATTGCAAGAAATTTTGTCTAAAGGTTTGATTAGACCAAGTGTTTCACCTTGGGGAGCGCTAGTAATATTTGTGAAAAAGAAAGATGGGACACTTAGATTGTGTATTGATTACCGGATGTTAAACAAGGCAACAATCAAGAATAGATATCCACTTCCAAGAATTGATGATTTATTTGATCAGATGCATGGAGCATCAGTTTATTCCAAGATAGATCTTCGATCTGGGTATCATCAATTAAGAATTAAAGAAGAATATATTCATAAAATAGCTTTCCGGACAAGGTACGAGACATTATGAATTCACGGTTTTACCCTTTGGATTAACTAATGCACCCACAACTTTTATGAACTTAATGAATAATATCTTTCAAGAATATTTGGACAAGTTTGTGCTTGTATTCTTAGACGATATTCTCGGATATTATAAAAGTGTTGAGGAGCATAATGACCATTTAAAGGTAGTTTTTGAAATTTTGAGAAAAATAAAGTTATACGGTAAGTTATCCAAATGTTCTTTCTTTGATACTGTAGTTCACTAGTTGGGTCATGTCATTAGTAAAGAAGGAATTGCTGTATATCCTTCTAAAATAGTGGCTATAACCAAATGTCCTACACCAAAGAATGTACATGAAGTAAGAAGCTTCATGGGCCTTGTTGGTTATTATAGAAAATTTGTTAAATTTTTTTCTAAAGTGGCTGCACCGATAACTTCAATGCAGAAAAAGGATAAGAAATTTATTTGGGATGATAAGTGTGAATCTACTTTTAAAAGTTTGAAAATTCAGTTGACATCAGCACCTATTTTAGCTATACTGGACCCTAATGGAGACTTTATTGTTGTAACGAATGCTTCTGGGGAAGGCCTTGGAGGTGTTTTGTTACAAAATGATCATGTCATAGCATATGAAAATATAAAACTTAAGTTACATGAGATAAATTATGCCCCTCATGATTTAGAGCTTGCTGCAATTATTCATGCACTTCAAGTTTGGAGACACTATTTACTTGGGAAACCTTTTGAGTTGAAAACCCATCATCTTGGGCTGAAATATATTTTCACTCAAATAATCTAAATGCAAGACAATGAAGGTGGTTAGAGTTTTTGTCTCAATATGATTTTGATATTAGTTACATAAAAGGAAAAGAGAATAGAGTAGCAGATGCTCTAAGTCATAGGAAGCACATTTCTACTCTTATAACATTAAGAACTCAGTTTAAAGATGAGGTGAAAAGTGCATTAGAATCGATATATACTTCAAGCAAGTAAAAGCAGCGCTTGCTGCAAAACTAAAAGATGAAAGGTATAAAGGTTTTCATTTTGATAATGAAGGAATCTTATGTTATGAAAACAGTATACGTACCTTTGCTTAATGATTTGAGAAAGAAATTGTTGGTTGAATTTCATAATTCTCCCTTTTACGGACACACAGGTATTACTAAAATGCTTGCTGATCTAAAACAACAATATTTATGGAAGGGAATAAAAAAGGATGTTATTAATTTTGTGGCTCATAGTCTAGAATGTCGGTGGGTGAAGGCGAACACATGCACCTCGCTAGTTTATTATATCCCCATAGTATACCACAACAAATTGTAAGTAATAAGCATGGAATTTGTACAAGGGCTTCCTATGTTGAGAAATAAACATGATGTTATCTTGGTAGTTGTTGAAAAACTAACAAAGGTAGCTCATTTTATCACTTTGAAATCTAAAGGATAATTCTCCGTGTTAACTACAAGATTTGTGCATGAAATTTTCAGGTTACATGGAGTACCAGAATTAATAATATCTGACAGGGATCCTAGAATGACATCGAGATTTTTCCAAACACTTAATACAGCTCTTGGAACTAAACTAAACTTCAGTTCTGCATATCATCCGGAAATGGATGGATAAACTGAGAGAGTAAATCAGGTGTCGGAAGATATGTTACGAATGTATTGCATGGATCAATAGTATAAATGGGAAGAGTATCTCTCATTAGTTGAATTTGCATACAACAACACATATCACTCTTCTCTTAAAATGGCACCTTTCGAGGCACTTTATGGAAGAAAGTGCGTAACCCCCGTTAGTTGGGATAACGTTGACGATAAAGAGGTGATTGGGCATGAAATCCTTACTGAAATGGAACAGCAAGTTAAAATGATTCGGGAATGATTGAAGGAAGTAGCAGATAGGTAGAAGAGTTATGCTAACTTAAAGCGGGTTGACCAAAAATTTGAACTTGGTGAAAAGGTTTTTCTTCATGTTAAACCAAGAAAGAGTTCTATAACTTTTGGCAAGGCTACCAAGTTATCACCTCGTTATGTGGGACCTTTCGAAATTATCGAAGTAATTAATCCCGTAGCTTACCGATTAGCATTACCACCTGCTTTGTCTCGAATGCATGATGTTTTTCATATTTCTTTGCTTAAGGTATACATTTCAGACTTGTCACATGTATTATATTGGAATTCCTTACAGGTCCAAGACCCAAGAATAATCATGGTTAAAACCACTCAAGTGCTGGAAACTCACTAATTACATTTGAGAAATCATGAAATACAGTAATGTAAGGTCCAGTGGGACCAGTTTAACAAAGAAAGTGCAACTCAGGAAAATCTGGAAGAGATGAAAACTGCTTTTCCCTTTCTTTTTGAACAGAATTAAATCTATTGACTAAAAAAAAAAATTTATGATGAATTTATCTTTTACATGTCTTTATGTAAGCCAGTTTTGGGGCAAACATTTATTCAGGTTGAATGAATAGTATCACGATATTGATTTCTGAAATTATTCAAGTTAGAAATAGTAATTTGTTTAGAAAATCAAAGGATGTAATCATCGGGATGATGAATCTTTTAGGAGGGAAGCATGTAACACCCTGAATAGTTGTTACTTTCTCCTGAGCATTCAAGTGTTGATATATGATTTCTCATGTATTAAGACATGTTCCTTTGGTTTCGGAAATCATGCTTGATATGGATTATATCCTTTCTACTCTTAAAGATCTTTGATGAACCGAATGTGCATGGAATTTATTTTTCTTTCATTCGGCGCACTTGAGTTCAATCTGATTTACGGAAGATTATGGATTTATCCACCTTTATGACTCGATTTGGATCACTTACATTGATCCAAGGAATTTTTGATTTTATTCAAGATGAACAAATTGTATTGACTTTTCGAGAGTTACAAAACCGACTAAGATTTGAATGATCAATTACGGAGGTTTTTTTTTATTAAGGGAAATATTTTTGAAGGGACTATACCCTGTATACAAAAGGGCTCAAAAGCCAGATAGCATAGGTGAGAGAAACAGCCCAGAGAAGGGCAAAACGACCAACCTAAGAGGGCTCATCAGCCAGATATGACAATACATGAGAAGAAAGGATCCAGACGAACAATGATCCAAAAAGTAGCAGAAAAGATCAAAAAGAAAACAAAATATATTCATCATATAAAAACTCCACCAAAAAGCAGCTCCAGAACCGCCAGATAACAACAACTTCGCAGCCAAAAACAACATCACAGCAACCCGTTACTTGATAGCCCTATCAATCTTGGTTTTGATAGCCTACAGTGACATGAAGAAGGCAATGGTAGTGGCCTGAGAGGAGTCTTTCATATCCTCCTGAGCAATTACAATATCCCTTTTCTCTTTGGGGCCCCAAATGTCTTCATTAATCCCACTTAAACTGCAAACACTATGAACATGTTGTTCAATGAAATTATAAATGCTTTTAAGGGCAGATAGTATGTAGTCATTGCGACTTTTTGCATTCCCCATTCTACCATCCAAAGACTGCAACTTCTTGAAAACTTCAGTAATAACCCCCTCTTCATCATCACTTTGAAGTATTCCTTTTCCCTTAGCTTTTTCCATATTTTTTATAGTCCCTTTGAGCTCTTGTATTTCCTTTTCCATCCTGTCCACTCTATCCATCAAGTCCTCCTCCTTGGGTTCCTCCATCGGTTTGCTGATATGCAGGAGGTTCTCAGCAAGCTCCAGGTCTTTGTGACTTCTTAGGACCCATTGAGAAGAAGGGATTTTAGTTTTTATGCTCTTGCTTTTCTTGCTAGAAGCAACAACTTCAATCTTCCTTTTCAGTAGGGGAGTGGAGGCGGTGTGAGCAGGTGGAGGTATGGAGGAAGAGGGTGGGGTAGGATTCATGTGGGGGCAGTTTGAACAGTGGCGATGGATCGGAGGATTAGCCCTTGGTGCAAAGGGACAGCCCTAGAGTGGCTCTGAACTTCCCTAATTGATTTCTCCAGTGAGTTTATCAAGTAGTGAGGGAAGATGATGATAATATTTCTACGAAAGTGATTAAGAAATATCAAATGTTTTTGAGGTATAGTCACAAATCTTCCTTCAAGAGTTACATACCTAACAACCATCCTGGCAAGCTCAGTAAAAGGCTCAGGAATCGACGCCACCTTGATGCCAGCAGTCACAAATTCAAGATTCTCCCCATCGTCCAGGAACTTCTTGGTCTCCACCTCCCTGTCAACCTTCTTATTGAAGAATTTGGTGCCCTCCAGGCTGAGGCCCATGATCTGGGTGATGAGCTCTTCCATGATCTCAATCTCCATGTTGCTTTATATTTGACAACCTGATTCTTCCATCCCTGGGTGAATCTAATAGAAATGTCTTGATCAAACCCTTGAATCCTTTCAATTAAATTTGACAGACCCCCGATTTGAAGGTAGTTCCAAAGCACTGTATCCTCTTTCCATGCCGGATTGTGGGTGGGTTCAATTTTGCAAGGCGGACCCCCCATGTTTCCACTATTTTTGTTCCTGTTCTCAACGGTAAAAATGCTATCACTATGTGGGACAGGCTAAGCTTTGATGTTGGTTTTTGAATCTTTCCCTTCCGTGAAAGTAGATTTAATTATTATACCATACTTGTAATTAGTGCCCCGCTCCTCGGCTTTCTTCCTATGCCAAGAAATGATGACAGTCCAGTTCGCACATATCGCATCAATCATACATATCTTATGTGATGTCATCATATTGTACTTGAGGATCCACACATTAGCATCCACATTACAGCCGTTAGTGTTGATTTTCTCGGCCATGTAGATCATTGATTATGGATTTATTGATTTGAGTGGGCAGAACGTCCCCCCTAAGCCAAGTTTGAAAAGTATTAGTAACACCAAGGTTTTCCAAACTATCTCATGACCCTATTTCCTTCCCGATAGGTGTGGGTGATTTTAACATTTTCAAAGCTCTTGCATATATCAATAGCTTCACCAATGAAATCTCTAATTGACCAGCTGGGGTGTTGCTTTTTGTTTAATAGATTGATGATATTCAGAGAATCACCCTCAATTATAATATTCAGAATATTACAATCTCTGGTAAGTCTTATACCCCAAAGAGCCGCCAGGGCTTCAGAGTAATGATTAGTTTGCCTGCCCATTCTCCCAGAAAAAGTAGCAATAAAATAGCCTCTTTGATCTCTGATGACTCCCCCTCCTCCAGAGTCTCCTAGATTTCCTTTTGAGGCCCCATCAAAATTTAACTTGTACCAATCAGTGGGAGGCTTAATCCATCGGACGGTGTTTCTATCTATACCATTGTTATTCTTATTGAAGGCAGTGTCAATATTCCAATCAGTCAGGATGTATTCTTCCTTCTCAGGGTAAAGTCTATTTTTAGGAGGTTTAAATCTAGCAATATTATCTTGCACAGCAATGATAATTTCCTTGTAGACTTTGTTACATGCCTTTCTAGTGTTTCTAAAAATGCCATCATTACGAGCCTTCCAAACTCTCCACATAGTGTGGGGTAAAACGAGTTGCCACAATCTCTTCACCACACAATGCTTAAATGGAGAGTCCCATTGTTCCCAGGCCTGAAGACAGGTAAGGGGAAAAATCCATCTCTGATTAAATTTTGCAAAAACAAGCTGCCAAATTTTGGAAGCATACTCACAATGGAGGAATAAATGTTTTATATCTTCTGCCTCTTTCTGACACATGCAACATCTATTCGGCATGATGAATCCCTTCTTGATGAGGTTGTCGTTAGTTAGGATCTTGCCATTAATGATGAGCCACCAAAATAAGTTCACTCTAGGGGTTAACTCAGGCATCCACAACTTGTGCCACTTAATTTCACTTTCAATAGATACAAAGAAAGAATTATATCCTGATTTAACAGAGTATTCCCCATCAAAATAATCTTTCCAGATGAGTTCATCCTTAAGATTTTGATTACTAATATGGATTAGAGAAATTTGATTCTGTAAAGATGAAACATCAGCCTGTACATTATCATTCTCCACTTTTAGCTGTTTCCATTTTCTTTTGTTTCCATCCCTCTCAATGTATCCCTAAATTTTGTGTCCATACTTTGTAATTAAGTTGTCTTTAATGTGATCATAAGAAGAAATCTAGTTAGAATCAGTCCATTTATCAGTCCAGAAGTTAATGTTTTTCCCATCCCCAAGCTTCCAGCTACACCCCTGAGAAAGGATGTGTCTGCTGTGAAGAAGGTTGTTCCAGAAAATAGAACCATTCGAAGAGACTGATCATAAATGAAGGAAATCTTGTTTTGGTTTGAAAGATATTTGATCTTAACCAACTCTGTCCAAGGCTTGTGCTCTTTTATAAGTCTCCAACCTAACTTTGCAATAAGGGCAACACTCATATGTTTGATATCTTTGATGCCTAACCCCCCAAGCCTCTTTGGTTTACATACCTGCTCCCAAGCCACAAGATGATATCTGAACCTATCCTCAGTACCGTGCCATAAAAAGTGCTTTTGAATCTTTTCAATACTGTTCATCATCTTCTTTGCTAGTATCTTTGAACATTGACATAATGTAAATAGGCAAGTTTTGGAGCATTATTTTTATCAATAGGCACTTGCCTGCACTTGAAAGTGTAACTCCTTTCTAGCCAATTTTTTCTTTGAAATCTCTTAATAAGATCATTCCAGACCTCAACAGAAATCTTTCCAGTACTTAAAGGTAAACCTAAGTAAGTAGCGGGAAGAGAATTAATAGTGCATCCTAGAATATTAGCAATATTTCTTTTCCTTTCCATAGGAGTATTGAAGAAATATATAGAGATTTTGTCAAAATTAACTTTTTGTCTTGAGGCTTCCTCATAGAACCTAAGGATAGTTTTGATAGCCTTTGCCTCAATGATTGAGGCCATCAGGAGAAGTAGAGTGTCATCAGCAAACTATTGGTGGGAGGAGATCTGATTGCCAGAAGTTGGAGGAAATCCTTTTAGCATGCCAATGCAAATAGCTTTGGAAATAGATCTAATGTTACAAGATTAATTAATCTAACCTAGTCCTAAAGCTATGAGCTTAATACTCCTAAGGGTTAACTAAACCTAGCACTAAGGAGGGTGACTAATGTTATATCCTATGGAAATGAGACTAATGTCATATCCTATGATCTAACCTAAGTCACTAACATATCCTAACTAATGCTAAGAAGGGGGACCTAAGGAGGGTCATGAGTCATGGGCGGTGGTTTCCATGGCATTTAAGAAGGGATAAGGATGAAGGACAGGGAGTCTTCTTTGGGTTTAGCGGTGGGTAAAATTGCTAATAGAGTCTTACGTGGTGGTATCTCTAAGGATGGGAATGTTTGTTTATTTTGTTTTTCCAATCACCAACTTTGGCAGTCGATGGCAATGGAAAATAGGTGGGATAATAAAAATAAATGTAATTAATGAGCATCGGGCCTCGAGCGCGGATTGCTTGGGAAGGCATGCAAGTGGAATTTTGCTTGGTTGTTTTGTTTTCCATGCATTATGTTTTTCACTCTGCATGAGCACTACTTATTTGAACCAGCCATCTACTCTTTGTTGCATGTAAATTTTGATAGTTTCAAACTTACTTCTCTATCAGGGGAAGTATATAAGGCTTGGAGGTGACAATACTTTGTTGTTTAGTTTTTCATGGAAGAAGAAGAGAAGGAGGGAGCGCATTCAGAGGTCTTCTTCGAATTTTTAGCGACACTATCAGGCATGATAGGCCCTAACTTTTAAAAATCTTACTTTCCTTTAAATTATTTCATTAGAACAACTCTGTTCAGATGATTTATGCATGGCAGTTTGGTTGGTAGTAATGTATTGGTTTTCCTTTTTGTTGATTTGGGAATTCTGAGTTATATGTAGATCCTGGATGAAACCTGCTTCTTTATTCTTCTTTCCATGCTATGAATACAATATGGGTTTTGCTTTCTGATGGAAGTGTTTTATGTTTTCTTTATCTGGCTGAGGTATTGGATTTAAAAACTGGCTCCATGATAGACTTCGTGCTTGATGATTTCATGTTTGAAAACACCACTATATTTAACTTGTTGTTTCAATATGGTTGGTTTATATGATTGTTGCTTAGTTGTATGAACTCTAACTATTATTGGACTTCTTCAGGAAAGTAAACAGTTGATTTTTTTGGTGGAAATGTTAGTTCATTTTGTAAAAATCGACTGGTTTTGTCGCATGAGTTGGAAATAAGGTTGAATTCTAAGCCTATACCTTTATTTTAAAATGGGTATGAATGTTCTTATGAATACAGAGTTTTGTGAGCATGGAAGTATTTGGTTAAACTGTTGTTTTTATGATTTTACATGGATATAGGAAGAGGAAACATATTTGGATAAACTCTATATCTCCAGGCAATTTCACGGATTAATCTTGGATCTGCCATAGTGAAAATTATGTATAAAAACCGTGGATGAGTTATGACCGTGTGTTTACCACGAGGTTACTGCGAAGTCTACTTCTTAAGGCTACATTTTACAATGTCAGGAATTATACTATAAAAGTAAAGCAATGACTTTAACGTCGTTAAGTTTATTTATTTACATCTAATGCTTTTCCTTTTTGTAGTTGAGATTTGGGTTGAAATGATCCATATGCAATAGAATGATTTATTTATTTTACACAGTTAAAGCAATGGATAACTACTATAATATAAGTAGTATGGATTTTGAGGCATTCTTGAATCTGTATTTAGAATCCTAGTATTGAATGCATACATGCATTTTTCGTTTAGTATCTTGAAATGATATAACAACTTAACTGTGCAATGGTAGAAATAATTTAGTTTTGATCTATTAATAATAAATAGATAATGGGAAGATTATCCTAACTCTTAGACCAAATGGTTCGAGAAAGGAAGGAAATGTAGACTGTTTACTTTAGAGCAGGATTGTGGTCTGAGATTAGATCGTTTTTAACATTTTATGTAAAGGAAACGTTATTGGCTTTTGTTTAATGTATAGTTGTAAGATCGTAATGATCTATTGGCAAATCTGAAGGTGATTCTATTTGATCTGAGCCTGTGGCTAAACGTAAGTATTGCTTTACTTGCCTCCTTTTTCCTGATGGGATTAGAGTATATGTATATTACTTCTTGGAAGTTGTACAGTCCTGAACTTGGTTAAAATAGAGATCAGAATTTCTCTGTTCCTTCCTCTAGGTAATGGAAGATAGTTGTTATAGGATTTCAAAATACGAAGGTACTCTCTCTCTCTTGAAATTGCAGTGTTCTCTTCTTTAGAATTTCGATCGAACTCTACAAAGTATGGGTATGAGATGAAAATACCATGAAAAATTAAGTGGAAAGAGTGATAAGTGGTGAAATATTAACTAGAAGTCTCTTGCCTTTTTTTAGTAGTATTATTACCCTGATTTAGAATTTCAGTTATTATCTACTTGTATAAAAGTAACCCTGTAGTAAAAGTTTTGTATACTTATCAATGTTTATGAATTTGATATGAAAGAGTTAGAGGAAATCCGTTAGATGAACTTGCTTGAGGCAGTAATCTATCCTTTTCTTAAATTGTTTATAGGCAAACTGTTGGTTGCATACCTTGAAAAGGTTTCATTCTTTTGATTAGAGTGATTATAACATGATTGACACTGCTCTTGGTTTTCGGATGGCTAGGTACTTAAGATTCATATTGTTTCTTCTTATTTTCTTGTATAAGATGAATCATCCGAAAAAGATTTAAATTGAAATTGTAACTATAATATGAGTCATGTTATAAAGTCATATTATAATGGTAGAAAGAAAACTAGTGTGATTCATGATTATGGATTTGATGAAATTGATGTCATTTAAATAGGATTGTTTAATGAAAACAATTGGTGGAATGCAATTGTTTTAAGAATTAGTGCTTATCATGCTCAGTTCAGGCACCGAACCCACCCATGCTAGCAATTTACGTAGATGGTCATCTTAAGTGGTAAAGGTAGGCGGATCCGAAATGATACATGATTGCTTTAATCTGGTGTTTATGAAGAATTCTAACATGATTTTTATAATTGTACTATAGAAGAAAGTTACTCTTTTGCTGATGATTATTGTATTAAAATATGCCAAAGTGCATAGGTTGTAATTGTATAGGCTTGGGAATAAATGAAATGGGGAAATATTACTTATGTGGTCTATGTTCTTATTTGTTGAATTGATCTTGTCTTGTCTGTATGAATGAGAGTGCATTCTTATTATTATATGCAATGGGGTCTAGATGGATTCCCTAAGTAAGCCTTGTATAATTATGTGGTTGAATACTACATGTTTCGGTTATTATTTCTTATATATTATGAATATGGCTAAATTGGAAATTAGACCACTGCATTTTTAGGGAACGTTGAGGTTGAACTATGCCCTAAAATGTAGCTATAACTGGAAGAGTATTCTATTACTCTCTTAATGTTCTAATTCAAAGCAATGTAATTGATGGTTATAAATCACCATGTCTTAATGGTAATAAGTCTGATATATTTCAGTCTTCGAGGTTGTTATGAACCCTTACTGGTTTAGTTATCTTCCTTATGGGAAAACTTAGGGCTGTTGTCCTATTATGAGGATACAAGGTTATTAGGAACCAATCGGAAACTTGACGCAATCTTTAAACTCATTATAACTTTTTTTTTGAGAAACTAAACCTAATTACGAAAGGTAACTCAAAAAGTGTGGGACCTAGGATTGGGGAAGGCTACCCAATTAGGAGGGCCTGTAATCCAAATATAACTCAACATAAGTAACTTCTTGGAGGTATGTACATCTTTTCGAGGCTATTTCGTAGGATGTTGACACATGTCAACTACAGGGTTGTACCTTCAAGAAGATTAGGATCTTCTCGAGGATACAACAATGCAGATGACATATGGCAACACCCTTCTACATTGATTGTTAAGATTTACACCTAAAACTTGATCAAGATTTCCCTTTGGGACTTGTTAGGATCATAGATAGGATATGAGGTAGCCCCTTTGAGAATCTAGATAAGTTGATACATGGGGTTAACATTGGTTAACCCAATATGTCAGCATACCCCTAGTCTTCAAGGGCATCCTTATAATGTGAATTATGATATTAACCCGATTTGGAGTGAAAACTTGGGACAAGGAGATTGACAGAAGTCAGTATAGGACGTTCTATTTAACATTTGAGTGGGGTGAGGGACGTATTCTGGATTGTGAGTATCCCATCAAGGAATAAGTAACATGAACATTATGTTTCAAATCTTTGGCCAAAGTATCGCAAGTCTGCTGATTACATTGTCCTATGTCACCTAGTTTAAGGAACGTGATGCGATGGATAATGGTAACAATTATTCGGATAGGTTCCTTGACGAGCACTCAGAATCCTAGATTAGGGAAGAAAACCATGAGAATGAAGTGTTCTGTTGAAAACACCAAACTCTAAGATACACATGAATAGATCGATAGTTCACCGAGTCATGGAATGAATAGATAGGTCATATTCCAAGTCATTACAATACATATGGTTATCTATTATATGAATGATTGTTATGATCTGTGTGTTCTAAATTATGTATTTAGAACTAGAAAACACTAATCAAAAAATATTACATCCGATCGGGTGGCGCTAAATCGGTGTGTTTTAGGACAATAACATCTGTAATCATCTCCACCTTCTTGGATACCTCACACACATTTGATTTTTATTCCTTTATCTCATCTCGGTTGAACGCTTATCATATCCTCTTGCTTTAAGTATTTTCTCTTCTACAGAGGCCCTTATTTTTCTTCTCTAGTTCCTCCTCCAGGGATCTCACTTTATCATTTCTCCCAAATAGTTTGGCCTCAACTTCAACTGAAACTTTGTTAAGTGCATTATAGACCTGTTCATCTAATAGTTGCTGAGTGTTCACCAATAGATTTATCCCTTTGGCTTCTGACACCTTCATTAGTGCTCTCTGACTTACTTCAAATTCTGGTTCATCCACGTGGGACTCAAATGCCCAAGATAACATCTTTCTTGTCCACGGGTATGTGCCTTCTTCATCAAACAATGACATTTCTAGGAGTTTCTTTGTTGGTATGGTGCTCTGGAAGCATGCATGTAGCACCTTTCTAGGATCATCAATGTATCCCATTCCCTGCCCTTATGCCACTACTATGCCTTTCCCACCTATCTGCGCATATTTTGGGAAGCTCACTTTCTAACTTAGGATCTCCACCCATACTTCCATACTCCTTCCCAACACTCTCTTTCATTTATAATCTCGTCCGCGCTTCTTTCTAACTCCTATTCGACTAACTTATTCATGATGCCAACCACTTATCTCTTTACAGCTTTCTCTACTTCCTCCTTGGTATGGCTTAGGGTTCTTTGGTTCTTGGTGCTTACATCTTCACTCATCCCTTTCCTTAAGCCTCAACTTCTTCTCCACCGTCTTTTCCTCATCTTCCTTGTTATATTCCTCTTCATCTCCTTCTTCCTCACAATCATGTACATCATAGACTATATGGTCTTCACCTCCTTCAGGATCATCATCATCCTTATCACCGATGTAGGTGTCTAATCTCTATGTTTCTTCCGAGTCTCCTAATCTGTCACCTTATTTTTCTTCCTTATCTGGGAATTCCAATATATGATATTATTCTCTTTACTTTTCCTTGACAAGTGATCTCTTATTTAGTGATTCCTCATGGGTGAGGTGATCTTCATGCCTGGGTGCCTCTTCTTTTGAGTTCTTTTCCTTGATAAAAACTTCTTCCTACATGAGTAAGTGTTAGGATTCATGACTACTTCAAGGACACCCAATGATTGTGCGGTCTAAACACTTGGTGATTTCTTCTCTTACCCCTCTTCTCTTTCTCTCTTCTTCGGTGTGGCCTTCTTTCTTCATGTGGGGTCTTCTGGAATGGAGACATCATTCTCTAGATATGTGCCTTTCTCAAAATTTGGCCTTATTCGAAGGTATATCCTTATTATAGCCCTTCTAGCAATTGGTAGCATTATTGGTTTCATCATTTGAACCTCATGGGAGACATACTTCTCCATGTACATGTGATTTTTAGGGTACATGATATTTCGGCATAGCTCGCAATGGTCTTGGTCCACCTCACTAAGGTCGAACCTTAGTATTTTGGCTTCCTTGAACTTGTTGACTCCATCCTAGAAGTATTGCATGGTGAAGGAGAAGGGAAGCTTACACCATGGACCCTTAGTCCCATTTGTTAAAGTAAATATGCCAATGTAAAAATGTTGGTACACTGTAAATTCTAATTCTCCATCCATGAGTGTGGGAAACTACTCTGGGATCCTCCACTCTACCCCGAATGCATCACATATTCATTTATACCACTTCTCCAAGCACACTTTGTGAGCATCCGTCATGGTTTCACAAGTGTATTTTTAAAATCTCTTTGTGGGTGAGGTATCCTCTTCTGGATACTCCCAAACAAACGTTTCCAGCCCATATGACACTCCAATTTCTAAAAAGACAATGGTGAGGAGGAAATTACCAAATAATATCTTTTCTCCCTCTTGTGCACTACTTATGATCTCATCCATGATGAAAGAGGACAAGTTATAGATGGCTCCCTCTGATATCCTCCAACATACATTTAGCCATTCCTTGTAACATTCCCATTTTAAGACTTTAGAAATAAGGATTTTGTTTTTTTGTGTAATGTTCCTTGTTCTAAATACGTAATTTAGAACACACATTCAAAACAATCATTCTTATAATAGATAACCATATGCAGCTGTAATTACTTGGTAATCTACCGATCTATTCATTTCATGACTCAGTAATCTACCAATCTATTCATGTTTAACACTAAGTATTGTATACTTTTCTGTATACTACGTATACATGGTTCTCTTACCCTATTTTTGGTATTGAGTGATCTATCTAAGGAACCTAACTGGATAGTTGTTACCAATATTCATCTACATCACGATCCTTAGACTAGGTGACATAGACAACACAATCGGTAGCTTGCATGATACTTTGTCCAAAGATTTTTAACATACTTGTTCAGTATTACTTATTCCTTCATGGCATATTCGTCAATCTAGAATATGTCCTTCACCCCAATCTATTGTTATCTAGAATGTCATTTACTGACTTCCATCAGTCCTCTTTCCCAAGGTTTATCCCTAGTTATGGTTAACATCGTAGGTTATGATAGGAAGGGGCTCACAAAGACTTAGGATAGGTTGGCATACTGGGTCAACATAGGTCAACCCCGTGTGCTAAGATACCGTAAGTCCTAGAGGGATACTGTATGATGAAAAAGTGACATGAAAGCATGGGAATCTACAAGTGACTCTTCCTCGCACATGACCTCCCGAGGTCGTGCGGAGACAGCCCGTGGGGATGGAATACATGTGAGATGCAGATAAGCTAGTTAGGTAATCTTATGTCTTCAACATGTAATAGTGGGATCTACAAATCTAAGGCAAAGAAGGCCCTCTTAACCTAAACTAGTGTGATAGATCCTTCAGCGTGTAATGCCCACTTGAACTACCACTTGAGACCACGAAACAACTAGGAAAATTATGGAATAATATTTTTTGATAAGAAGGGTCTACAAACAAGTAGAAAGATACTAGTTTGAAAATAAATAGGTTCCGAAATAGATTCTGATTAACTAAACACAAGATTTCAATTTTTATATTATAACAAGTTTACAAGGTTCCAATTTGGAGATTAAAAGTTTTACTAAGGTTCAAGGAGAAATTTATCCCGTGCCTCGCTCTCTATCAAGCCCTGAAATTCAACTATATTTTTCACAAACTTATAGTTATCAAAAATTTCCTAAACTAGGCTCAATGCATAGAAAATTTCCTTACCTTTCAAACCATATAAAGAAGTCCTCCTAACTCATTGTAAAACTCAAGTTATGGCCGGGCGGATTTTTAGGGGAAAAGTCTCCTTGGAGGTCCACGGGGTTAGGGAGAAAATTGGGAAAATTTTCTAAATGCCATGTGTCATCACGTGATTCATTTGGGCTGGCGGGTCATGGGGGAAAAACATGAAATTTTTCCCAAAACCAAGTTTTCAATTTTCTGAAGGAAAATTTTCCTCCGTGCCTCCGCACTTGCCCAAATGCCACGTGGCGCTTTGTGATTGGTTGCGGGCCGTGAAGGAAATTTGGATTTTTCACCCAAGGGGAAAAAGGTTAAAAGAATTGCATGGACCTACACACCCATGGGGACATGTGTCAACACCCCATTGGCTGCGGGGATGCGGGTCGGCGGAGGAAAAAGTGAAATTTTTCCAAAAGTGTAAAATGTTAAGTTTTCAATTCTAAATCCTCGGGCCCTCCCTGCCACGTGTCAACACGTGATTGGTGCGGACCACGGGGTTGCGGCTAGAAAATTGAAAATTTTCCAAATGCAAAAATGGTTAAGTTTTTTGTTTTGATCCACGCACCCCCTGCCACGTGTCAGCACGTGATTGGTTGGGGGCCGTGGAGTTGCGGGGAAAATTGGGAAATTTTTCCCAAGGAAATTTTTTTCAAAATTTTAAGTTTTTATTAAGGGCCCACCCCTCCAAGGTGCCATGTGGAAAATTATAATAGGATGAGAGGGTGGTGAGGCTGCAGAGAAATTTTAAGGAAATTTTTCCAAAGTTCAAAATTTAAATTTTTCTAAGGTCAAATTATTTCATTTTTGGTTTGGGATGGCCATTTTGAAGTAAAACTTCAAATGGCCATAACTTTTGATAGGAAGCTCAATTTTAGGAAAAAAGGACTTTCCGGAAAGCTCTTGGAGTCATTTTTGTATAAAAACTATCAATTTTATAATTTGGTAAATTTTTTATGGTAAATTTTAAGAAATTGACCTGAAGGGTTTATAATTTTAAAATTGGCAGTTTTTTCAAACTTACAAGTTTCGTTCAATTTTGATTCCCTTTCTCCTCAACATGTAAATTGAACTTGGAGGGATGATAATGGGTGTGTTAAATAGTTTTTTCTAGGTTTAAATTATGTATTGGGTTGCAATTGATATATTATGCATCTTTTGACAGGAAATCTATTATGCAAGTTCAAAATCTAGTTTGATGAAGTTCTTAATGATCATTTTAATTGTTACGTTTCCATAAGGTTTATAAACCTTAATAAATCTAAATTTCCTTGTCTCATTACTTAATTTTAGTTATGAATCTAAACTTTGCATTTAATGAATTAATTCCAAGTGCAAATTTGAAAGAAAAAAATTCAATTACTAACAATTTAAAGGTCAATTTACAATTTCCCAAAGTGGAAGCATTTTCTATTATGTTATGTAACATTATATTGCTCTAATTTATTAATAAAAGTACATGGCACCATTTTGATATCTAAATTTGAAAATAAAACAAGGAAGCACAATGTTTTCGTTTATTCTTCATGCATTTTCTTTTTCGACAGGGATACCATTTCAAACAGCAAATGTAATTCAAAACATTCAATACAATCCAGTATGCACATTTCCACATAATTAAAAGAATCAATGCCATCATTTATTGAGAGGTCAAATAGCTTTACAACCGAATTCCTTTCCAATTTAATTTGATTTCAAATTTGAAAATTACAAGTATGGATATCAATTACATTATCTTCCCAAGGTAAAACAGAGAATACATTTCTCAATTCAATTACAACTTCCAATTACAAGGTAACATCTCACATTTCAACATCAATTACATTCATCCACTCTAAGTGGGAAGGGTCATATTAAATTTTCTCAAGAAAAGAGGACTGTCAAAACTATTTTCTTCTTCTCCAAACAACAGCTTGTTTTCTTCTTCTTTCATCTTTTAATCACAACAAGGAAGGGGGAAAGGCAACGCTCTCCACCCAACTAAGATATCCGATGGGAAAATAGAATCCATCTTTCCCCATTGGCCCCCAAGCCCCAACCAAATTGAAATGGAGCATGAACATCAACACATAGCAACAAGGCTTCTCCACATACAAGCATATATTTTCACAATTATAAAGAAACACAACAATTAGGTATAGTTCTTAACTACAACAAGTAATTCCAATCAAACAAAGGCTCCTTATCCAAGAAAGAAAGCCAACAAGAGAAAGATCTATGGGGTATTCTTATGCCTCCCATGTTGGAATTGGGCATCCACCAAAAGTAAATTGCCATAAACACAATCAAATCCCATAAACCTTATATCTCCCAACCCCTCCTTATGCCCCCCAAAAAGTAAGAAATGCAAGCTATTTCCTTTCCTAGGTGGATCCCAAACCAACACTCCCTCCATAAAGAACCAATGCCAATGGAAATCCCTTATGCCCCCCCATTTGAAACCCCATAGTCTTCTCTTTTTACACCATGTCCTAGGCATTCTACCCATCCCTCAAAGAATAAAAACACAATACCATTCAATATTTTGCATGCAAGAAGGAAAAAAATAACAATTTATAGGAATGAGAGCCTACCTCTCCATAATGGAGATTTGCTTTCAAACAGTTGTTTCTTTGTTGCAAAAATCAGTCCCAAAACAACAATGCAAGCATGCAAATCAGTCCAAGCTCCTTCCACAAGGACAAGCTCCCAATGCAAGAGAAAATTTGACCCCAAGAAGCAAATGGAAAAGTTTCAACAACCTCCAAATGAGGAAGAAATTCAATTTTAAAGGAGAGGATGGAGGAGGATGATGTGGATTCCAAGTGGGATGCCACATCATTTTTCCTCATCCCAAAAATAACTCACATCAAATGCAAATACATCATAATAAATGTGAAAGACAAAATTACTTACATACACAAACTCAACCCATACCCAAAAGGAAAATGCATTTAAAATTTGTAAGACAAGTGCAATCACTTCATTCATAAAATCATGTCAAAACATAATAAAATAAGTTTCTTTTGACTCTAAAATTATAATCATGGTTGGTGGAGGTTTTTGAGAGGTGTGGGACAAGTTTAACTTGTCCCACAAGCCTCCAAATTTTTCCTTCAAGGCCAAATTCGAATTTCAAAGTGGAAGGAGTGTTTGACCTTCCAAAATCAGCCTTACAACCTCTTACAAATTCTTACACAACCCATACTTGGTAACTTACACACTCTTCTAAAATGCATTAACTTCTATGACATTTATTTATGAAAACCTTTTGACATAAGATTTATTTAATTACCATAAGGTTGTAAAAATATCTATATATCAAATTTCATTTTCAACCAAAGCAAAAACATTTAATTTCACATTCCACATCCCATTTAATTTAATTAAATTTTAACTATATGTCTCCCACATAATACTATCATATTTAAATAATTAAAATAAAAGCACATTAAAAATAAAATACACACAACAATAAATAAAAAGGGAACAAATAATAACCACACACACACATGCCCCATGGCCACAAAAATGGAATCCTAACACAACAAACACACAAATCAACACAGCTTTGCCATGGTGACCTTGTTGATTTCACACTTTAATTCAATATGGTTAGTTTCTAGGTCCCCCACATTGTTTTGATTTTAACTTGAAAAATGAAAAATACCTCCTTCAGCCTCGTGGCCATATCAGAACATCCAAATGATATAAGCAACATACAATTATTAAATCCAAATCACAACATTATCAAGAATTTAACATTTATCATTTAAATTCAATTTGTAACTATATCATCATCCAATAGATTTCTATACTAGAGTTATTCATAATATAAATGTCACATGTCTAAAATCAACATCAATAATCTATCCATGTCAACTAGTATATCATCATCCACATAATAATAATAATGTCTCAATGATCCTCAAGCATAATAACTGAATCCAGATCAATATTAATCCATAGTCTAACATCTAACCATCATACTAATCAAAACATAATAGTGTCCATAATAATCCCTGATACATCATACTACATCAAAACATAATAATATCCAAAATATGATCAATAGTGTCAGGATCAGTATCTCAACAGTGTCAAAGGAGAGTGGGCACTACATCCCCCTCCCCTTAGACTTGACTTCCTCCTGGAAGTCACTGGAAAAAATGTGGAAACTACACTCGTAAAATAGTAGCATCCTCCCAAGTGGCTGCAGTCTCGTCATATCTATCCCACTGCACCCATACCTGATCAATCTCTCTACCTCAAAGGCCTAGAGTTATGTGATCTATGATACGAGATGGGTTCCATCGTCAACTTGTCCCCCGATCTTGCACCTATAATGATGTCCAATCCAACACATGAGAAGGATCTGTGATATATCTCCTAAGAACAGAAACATGAAACACATCATGTACGCGAGACAAGTTGGGTGGCAATGCTAGATGGTAGGCCAACGGGCTGATACGCTCCAAGATCTCAAAAGGTCCAACGAACCAAGGAGCTAACTTAGAACCTTTTCCATAATGGATCGGGCTCTTATGTGGCCTAACATGAAGGAATACCTTCATGCCCACATCAAAATTACGCTCGGTCCTACGCTAATCAGCGTACTTCTTCTGTCTATCTTGTGCCTCCTGTAATCTCTACCTGATCAACACTACCTGTTGCTCCATGTCCTGCAAAAGAGTTGGTCCGAGAGATACTCTATCCTCCAACTTGTCCCAGCTAAGGGGTGTCCTACACTCCCTACCATACAAGGCCTAGAAAGGAGCCATGCCTATAGAACTCTGGAAACTATTATTGTAGGAAAACTCCACAAGATACAGATACTCCTCCCATCTCACTTGGTGATCCATCACATACATCCTGAGCATGTCCTCAAAAATATAATTCACCCTCTCAGTCTGTCCATCTGTCTCTGGGTGATAAGATGTGTTGAAGTTAATATTCATCCCAAGAACATACTTTGGTGGTCCGTAAATGACAAGTGTACAAAGGATCACGATCACAAAAATGATCCTCCATGGAATCCCATACAACCTGACAATATCATCTAAGTAGACTCATGCCACTACACTAGCTTTATACATGGTCTTCACCAGAGAAAAGTGAGCTACTTTTGTTAATTTATCAACTATGACCATGATGGCATCGTGGTGATATCTCGACATCGATAACCCAACAATGAAATCCATGGAAATGGTGTCCCATTTCCACTCCGGTATAGCATGAGGAAAAATAAGGCCAGCTAGATGCTGATGCTTGGCCTTCACTTTCTGGCACTCTAAGCAGCGTGACACAAACTGAGCCATTTCCCTTGAAGTCCTCTCCAGGTGATATAATCGCCTCAAGGTGGCATTCATCTTCTTCACCCTAGGATGGGCTGAATAGGGTGCACGATGTGCCTCTATCAAGATGCCTTGCCTCAAGCCTCCATATCTAGGAACATATATCCAACCTCTATGCCTAAGAAGACCATATTCCTCTAGAGAGAAACCATCAAATTTCCCTCAAGGGGGCTCTGGGACTCAATCTCTACTAGAGCTGAAATGTAAAAATGTCAAGGGAAGTTCTTTGAATAATCAAGCCAGTAAATCTGTGCTCACTAAAGTAGCCATGCTCAAATGCCTTTGTCTGCTGAGGGCATCTACAACCACATTCTCCTTCCCCTTCACATGCTCTATCTCCATGTCATACTCACAAATAAACTCCATCCAATGCCTCTGATGAGCATTTAGATTGGGCTGCATGAAGAGGTGGCGAAGACTCAAATGGTCTGTCCTGAGTGTGAATCTCCATCCAAGAAGAAAATGTCTCCATCTAACCAAAGCATGCACAACCGCTGCAAGCTCAAGATCATGGGTAGGATAATTAAGCTCATGATCCTTGAGTTTTTGAGACTCAAAAGCTACAACCCTACCATCCTGCATCAACACACCTCTAAGCCTTGCTAAAGAAGCATTTGTGCAAACAAAGAACTCACCATGTGGATCCGACACTGCAAGAATGGGTGCTTTGTAGTGAGATATTCCTTTAGTTTCCTAAAGGCCTGCTCACACCTGTCTGACCAAACAAACTTCTTCCCTTTCCGCTGAAGGGAAGTGATGGGGTGTGCTATCTAAGAGAAGTCCTACACAAATCTCCTATAATACCCTGCTAACCCCATGAAGCTACACACCTCTGTCACTGTAGTGGGTGCTGGCCAATCCATAATGGCTCTAATCTTGGAAGGATTGACTATGATACCTTCCCTTGAGATGATATGACCCAAGTACTGAACCTCTGACTGAAAGAAAGCACACTTCTCTAAGTTCTCGTAAAGTTATTGCTCACAAAGACACTGAAGAACCTGACGAAAAGGTGCCTCTTGTGCTCCTCATGCGTACGTGAGTAAATTAGAATGTCATCAAGAAAGATGAGCATGAAGCAATCTAGAAAGGTCCTAAATACCCCATTCATCAAACTCATAAACATTACGAGGGCATTTGTCAAACCAAAAGGCACCACTGTGAACTCATAATGTCCATACCTCATACAAAAGTAGTCTTATGAATGTCTGTCTTGTAATCCTCAACTGATGGTACCTAACTTGAGATCAATCTTAGAGAACACTGTGGCCCCCTTCATTTGATCAAACAAGTCATCAATGCGAGGCAGGGGATAATGATTCTTGATCGTTACCTTATTCAGCTGGCGGTAGTCTATGCACAACCGCAAGGATCCATCCTTCTTCTTAACAAATATAACCGGTGCACCCCAAGGGGATACACTAGGATGGATAAGGCCTTTCTCTAGAAGGCCCTCCAGTTGTAACTTGAGCTCACAGAGCTCTAGGGTGGTCATCCGATAAGGAGCTCATGAGATAGGCTCTACTCCTGGAACCAGATCAATATGGAAATCAATCTCACGTGGGGGTGGCATCCCGTAGCTCCCCTGGAAACACATCTACATACTCTCTCAAAATGGGATGGTCATCTAGTGATGGCCCACTAGACCCATCCTTTGTCCTATCACTGACTGTGACTACATACATCTGACAACCCCGTCGCACACACCACTTGAGTTGCATAGCAGAGATAGTGCGAATAGAAATAGGTCTCCTGACCCCAGAAATCACCGACTCAACTCCAAGATCATCTGCACAAGATATAGTCTTATGATAGCAATCCATCTTGGCCCTATGTGTAGACAACCAATCCATGCCTAAAATGACTCCATATGAGCCCAAAGGAAGTATGCGGAGATCTGAAGTGGTGGTGAAAGGTCCCAAGTTAACAACACACTCCTTTACTAAGGAGTCTACAGAGACCTTGGCTCCCGAAGCCATCTCGACATCCCAACTATGACCCTGTCTAACAGCCACCAGCCTGCATCGCTCTACTAAGGATGGTGTAATAAATGAATCAGAAGAACCAGAGTCAAACAATATGGAGGTAGGAACACCTCCAATACTACCTAGGGTCTCAATGACCATGCTCGGGCTCGGCTGGTGGGTTCTCAACCATTACGTAGATCCTATGACTCCACCCCATGTCTCCAACTGTAGGTTCTGAGATGGGTGCCTTACCCTTATTAGGGTTTTGGGGGCAATCTCTCCAAAAGTGTCCCACTGCTCCACACCTAAAACAACCACCTGAACCTCTCTAAGGAGCAACACTGCTAGAAGGTGCCCTAGAGGTAGGTGCCATGGATCCTAATGATCTAGCTATAGTTTGTTATGGCCTATGTGGTCAAGATCCTACCAACTGAGCTCTAGCTCCACCTTGTGTCCTGGTGGGGCCCCTAGGATGCCCCATGCTCCGACCTCTCTGTGCATCAGCTCTTTGAGGAGGCCTAAAAGGTGGGCTGGACTGCTGCTACTTTGTTGTGTTGTGGTCTCGAGCGGTGACTATGAAGGATGATGACCACCACGAGGAGGAGGAGCTGACCCCCTTGATCTGCTATCCTATAACTGCTGAATATAGCTCCTGACTCGGTCTCTAGCCTGTTGGGTTTTACCCCGAGTCTCCTTTGCAATGTAGGCCTTCTCAACGGCCTCTGTTAATGTCTGTGGCAGTGGATCCGAACTGCACCTCCAATGTCTATATTAAGGCCCTAGATGAACCTATGAATTTTCACCTGCTCATCATGTATATAGTCAACATACTCAAGTAGGTCTAGGAACCTACTCTCATACTTGCCACCAAGGGAAGCTCATCAAATATTGTGGAACTCATCAATCCTTTCTTTGTATGAATCTCCGTGGCAAGTATCTGCTCCTGAATCTCTCCTCAAATAGCTCCCAAGTGATTGTCTATGAATCTATATGAATATTTTTCTCCTCTATCCTCCACCATACTCCAGCTCTGTCTTTCAGTAGATGGATCGCAACACAAGATTTCATTTTTCTAGAATAAGGAAAAGCTTGAAAAAACCACTCAAGCTAACTAGCCAGGCCTCTACCTAGAATCCCCCTATGTCACCTGAATAATGTGTGGGCATAAGCTTTAGGATCTCCCTGATGTGATCCACAGCTATGGTCTGACGGCCTCTAGGTCTCTCCATAAGTTCATCCATAAGCATAGGGGCTCCGAGACCTCTCTCTACGCTCCGAACTCTATCATCTTGCCTCCTAGGTGCATGAAAATTCTCTCCTCCATCCTCCTCACTGAGTGGAGGAGGTGCATGTCCCTCTATGGAAGTAACTCTATCCTTCCTACCTGAGTGCCCTCCTACTGATCCTCCACGTAGGGCAGCATTAACATCCTGGAGGGTCTACAAAATATGTGGTAGGATAGCTGCTAAACCCTGGTCTGGTGGGGGGGGGTGGTGGTGGTGGTGGTCATGGTGGTGGAGGTGGTGGTGGTGGTGACTCTGAGTCTCTGTGAATGTTCCTCCTACTCCATCTGAGCTCCCTGCACAGACCAGAGTGGGAGTTAGTTCATTACCTTGAGTTTCCTTTAGTTTTCTAAGTTTACTAACATGAACAATTTTCAAACAGTTTTGTTTTCTAGATTATCAATTTGCTAGTTTTAGGTTTCAAGTCTATTTGTTTCAAGTGTGCCCAATGGTCCAAGCTTTTGAACCACTACTCTGATACCAAGTGTAATGCCCGCTTCAACTACCACTTGAGACCAAGAAACAACTAGGAAAATTATGGATTTTTTTTTATAAGAAGGGTCTACAAACAAGTAGCAAGATACTAGTTTGAAACTAAATAGGTTCCGAAATAAATTCTGATTAACCAAACACAAGATTTCCATTTTTATCTTATAACAAGTTTACAAGGTTCCAATTTGGAGGTTACAAGTTTTACTAAGGTTCAGGGAGAAATTTATCCCTAGGCTGCTCTCTATCAAGCCCTAAACTTCAACTAGATTTTTCACACACTTAGAATTATCAAAACTTTCCTAAACTAGGCTCAATGGATAGGAAATTTTTACCTTTCCAACCATATAAAGAAGTCCTCCTAACTCCTTGTAAAACTCAAGTTATGGCCGGGCGGAGTTTTAGGGGAAAATTTTCCCTTGGAGGTCCACGGGGTTAGGGAGAAAATTGGGAAAATTTTCTAAATGCCACATGTCATCACATGATTCATTCGGGCCGAGTGGATCATGGGGAAAAACATGAAATTTTTCCAAAACCAAGTTTTCAATTTTTCAAAGGAAAATTTTCCTCCGTGCCTCCGCGCTTGCCCAAATTGCCACGTGGCACTTTGTGATTGGTTGCGGGCCGGTGGAGGAAATTTGGATTTTTCACCCAAGGGGCTAAAAGGTTAAAAGAATTCCATAGACCTGCACACCCATTGGGACATGTTTCAATACCCCATTGGCTATGGGGATGCAGGTCGGTAGAGGAAAAAGGAAATTTTTTTAAAAGTGTAAAATGTTATGTTTTCAATTCTAAATCCTCGGACCCTCCTGCCACGTGTCGAAAGACGTGATTAGTGCGAGGCCATGGGGTTGTGGCTAGAAAATTGAAAATTTTCCAAATGCAAAAAATGTTAAGTTTTATATATTGATCCGTGTACCCCCCTACCACATGTCAGCATGTGATTGGTTGGGGGCCGCGGCGTTGCGAGAAAATTGGGAAAATTTTCCCAAGGCAAAATTTTCAAAATTTTAAGTTTTTATTAAGGGTCTGCCCCTCCAAGGTGCCATGTGGAAACTTATGATAGGATGAGAGGGTGGTGGGGCCACGAAATTTTAGGAAAATTTTCCAAAGCTCAAAATTTAAATTTTTCTAAGGTCGAATTATTTCATTTTTGGTTTGGGATGGCCATTTTGAAGTAAAACTTCAAATGGCCATAACTTTTGATAGGAAGCTCCATTTTAGGAAAACAAGGACTTTCCAGAAATATCTCGGAGTCCTCGTTTCATAGAAAATATCAATTTTAGAATTTGGTAAATTTTCAAGTGTCAATTTTAAGAAATCGATCTGCAGGGTTTATAATTTCAAAACTGGCAGTTTTTTTAAACTTACAAGTTTCATTCAATTTTGATTCCCTTTCTCCTCAACATGTAAATTGAACATGGAGGGATGATCATGGGTGTGTTAAAGATTTTTTTCTAGGTTCAAATTATGTATTGGGTTGCAATTGATATATTTTGCATCTTTTGACAGGAAATCTATTATGCAAGTTCAAAATCTAGTTTGATGAAGTTCTTGATGATCATTTTAATTGTTGCATTTCCACAAGGTTTCTAAACCTTAATACATCTAAATTTCCTTGTCTCATTCCTTAATTTTAGTTATGAATCTGAACTATGCATTTAATGAATTAATTCCGGTGCCAAATTCCAAAGAAAACAGAATTCAATTACTAACAATTTAAAAGTCAATTTACAATTTCCCAAAGTGGAAGCATTTTCAATTCTGATCTGTAACATTCTATTGCTCTAATTTATTACTCAAAGTACATGGCACCATTTTGATATCTAAATTTGACAATAAAAAGGAAACAGAATGTTGTCGTTTATTCTTCACGCATTTTCTTTTTCTGACAGGATACCATTTCAAATAGCAAATGTAATTCAAAACATTCAATACAATCCAGTATGCACATTCCAATAGAATTAAAAGAATCAATGCCATCCTTTATTGAGAGGTCAAATAGCTTTACAACTGAACTCCTTTCCAATTTGATTTGATTTCAAATTTCAAAATTACAAGTATGGATATCAATTACATTATCTTCCCAAGGTAAAACAAAGAATACATTTCTCAATTCAATTACAACTTCCAATTACAAGGTAACATCTCACATTTCAACATCAATTACATTCATCCACTCTAAGTGGGAAGGGTTACATTCAATTTTCTCAAGAAAAGAGGACTGTCAAAACTATTTTCTTCTTTCTCCAAACAACAGCATGTTGTTTTCTTCTTCTTTCATCTTTTGATCACAACAAGGAAGGGGGAAAGGCAACGCTCTCCACCCAGCCAAGACATCCAATGGGAAAAGAGAAGCCATCTTTCCCCATTGGCCCCCGAGCCCCAACCGAATTGAAATGGAGCATGAACATCAACACATCACATACAAGCATATATTTTCACAATTATAAAGAAACATAACAATGAGGTGTAGTTCTCAACTACAACAAGCAATTCCAATCAAACAAAGGCTCCTTCTCCAAGAAAGCAAGCCAACAAGAGCAAGATCTATGGGGGTCTCCTTATGCCTCCCATGTTGGAATTGGGCATCCACCAAAAGCAAACTACCATAAACACAATCAAATCCCATAAACCTTATATCTCCTAACCCCTCCTTATGCCCCCCAAATTTTTCCCTTATGCGCCCTCCTCAAAAGTAGTAAATGCAAGCTATTTCCTCTCCTAGGTGGATCCCAAACCAACACTCCCTCCATAAAGAATCAATTCCAATGGAAATCCCTTATGGCCCCCATTTGAAACACCATAGTCTTCTCTTTTTACACCATGTCCTAGGCATTCTACCCATCCCTCAAAGAATGAAAAAACAATACCATTCAATATTTTGCATGCAAGAAGGGAAAAAAAAACAATTTATAGGAATGAGAGCCTATCTCTCCATAATGGATATTTGCTTTCAAATAGTCATTTCTTTGTTGCACAAATCAGTCCCAAAACAACAATGCAAGCATGCAAATCAGTCCAAGCTCCTTCCATAAGGAAAATATCCTAATGCAAGAGAAATTTCAACCCCAAGAAGCAAATGGTAGAGTTTCAACAACCTCCAAATGAGAAATAAATTCAATTTTAAAGGAGAGGATGGAGGAAGATGATGTGGATTCCAAGTGGGATGCCACATCATTTTTCCTCATCCCAAAAATAAATCACATCAAATGCAAATAAATCATAATAAATGTGAAAGAAAAAATTACTTACATACACAAACTCAACCCATACCCAAAATGAAAATGCATTTAAAATTTGTAAGACAAGTGCAAACAATTCATTCATAAAATCATGTCAAAACATAATAAAATAAGTTTCTTTTGACTCTAAAATTATAATCATGGTTGGTGGAGGTTTTTGAGAGGTGTGGGACAAGTTTAACTTGTCCCACAAGCCTCCAAATTTGTCCTTCAAGGCCAAATTCTAATTTCAAAGTGGAAGGAGTGTTTGACCTTCCAAAATCAGCCTTACAACCTCTTACAAATTCTTACACAACCCATACTTGGTAACTTACACACTCTTCTAAAATGCATTAACTTCTATGACATTTATTTATGACAGCCTTTTGACATAAGATTTATTTAATTACCATAAGGTTATAAAAATATCTATATATCAAATTTCATTTTCAACCAAAGCAAAAACATTTAATTTCACATTCCACATCCCATTTAATTTAATTAAATTTTAACTATATGTCTCCCACATAATACTATCATATTTAAATAATTAAAATAAAAGCACATTACAAAATAAAATACACACAACAATAAATAAAAAGGGAACACATAATAACCACACACACATATGCCCCATGGTCACAAAAATGGAATCCTAACACAACACAACACACAAATCAACACAGTTGCCATGGTGACCTTGTTGATTTCACACTGAATTCCAATATGGTTAGTCTCCAGTCCCCCGACATTGTTGTGATTTTAACCTGCAAAATGCAAAATACCTCCTTCGGCCTCGTGGCCATATCAGAACATCCAAATGATATAAGAAACATACAATTATTAAATCCAAATCACAACATTATCAAGAATTTAACATTTATCATTTAAATTCAATTTGTAACTATATCATCATCCAATAGATTTCTATACTAGAGCTATTCATAATATCAATGTCACATGTCTAAAATCAACATCAATAATCTGTCCATGTCAACTAGTATATCATCATCCACATAATAATAATAATGTCTCAATGATCCTCAAGCATAATAACTGAATCCAGATCAATATTAATCCATAGTCTAACATCTAACCATCATACTAATCAAAACATAATAGTGTCCATAATAATCCCTGATACATCATACTACATCAA
Source organism: Taxus wallichiana var. yunnanensis (assembly GCA_018340775.1). Lineage (NCBI taxonomy): Eukaryota > Viridiplantae > Streptophyta > Pinopsida > Cupressales > Taxaceae > Taxus > Taxus wallichiana. The sequence goes on along the minus strand of CM031233.1, from coordinate 385,341,121 downwards.
AACATAATAATATCCAAAATATGATCAATAGTGTCAGGATCAGTATCTCAACAGTGTTAAAGGAGAGTGGGCACTACGGCGAGGATAGCTACTCGAAGGATCCAGGTCAATATTGAGCTCTGCCGTGATCCGATCTATGGGTTGTAGAATACGTGGAAGATAACTTATGGGTGCTTCGTATATGTCTCCCAAAAGGTCATGAAAATGGAATGGCTAAATATGTAGTGGATCTTTTGGTGTTTTATGGACAATTCTCTAGTCTAGTCCAGAAATATTTAGCTTGATTAGCTGCTATGTTTAATAATGATAGTTGTGTGATAATGTCTGGTGGGAGTGGAGAGGATCTAAACACTACTATTCAAAACCGACATCAACATTGGATTGATTTGTAGGCCCATTGGGTTGTGGGACCTTTGGATCACAACCGTAAGTTCGTGGTTGTTGTGGACCTCCTATGGTCATGTGAAGAATCAATTCCTAATTTTGAGTATCCAGTAGTCGTATGCCTTTTCGGCCTCTACGTTTAGAACTAGAAGTTGCATGATTTTCTCGAGTACCTAACAGGTGTTCTGGCAACTTAGATACATAAGTTAGTGTCTATATCAATGAGGACGTCTCCTACATCCGGGTCATGTGGACTAGTGGATCACAACCGAATGTTTGTCCTCTTTTAGGTCCTTCTACAGTCATATGGATATCTATCAAGGAAATCTATAATTTGTTTGATTTGACCAGAATGTGTGTGCTTTGTCATCTTCTATGTTTAATCCCCTTAACTGTGAGCTAATTTCTTGTAGGTCTATTGTTGTTTGAAAGACATAAATTTTTAGATTTTGATCTATGTCAGTTATTGCTGCAACATTATTTGGTTGAGGCACGATTGGCTCAAAAATGTATTCTCTGGGCTCCCTAGGTCCCGTGATTGTCATACAAGGTCAATATAAACCTAACTGAAATGAAATAAATTAACTATGCAAGATATATCTACAACATATATATATATATATATATATATATATATTCCTCTATTTTTGTATTTTTATAAGATTTTGAATGGAAATGAAAGAGCAACTAATCTAATATATTTAGAAAATGACAACTAATCTGATAACAAAATTAAAACAAACAAGGTAGCTGGTGTAGCTACTTTTGTCAATGCATTGTGAGTTTTATCCTAAATAACTAGATAGTTGATTAACTTAATTGAAAGATTCTCGATCCTACCTCAAAAGTGAGGAATGAATCATAGTTTCTCAGAAACTATCAATCCCCATAGCTTCCCTGGCAATATCAAGAATGAAATTTAACTAAAATGAAATATTTCACTACTCTATTTGATATGTTTTAACTAGAACTTTGATAGATAAAACTTGGAATTTGTAGAACAGTGGCAAATCTAGTAGTGTATGAATTTGTCCCCTCAGAATGATCTCCTCATTCTTTCATGTTCACGTGAATCTAGAAGAGCGTGTATATGCTAGCATCAATAGAAGAAGGTATTTGAACAATGGCAGCTTTGGATATAGACCGAATACAATGCGAGTAGGAGAGGGATAGCGCAAGTGACAGAGCTTGGTGTATGTAATTCCTAGCGGGATTTATTGTGGGAATACAACACAAGGGTACCGAGAGATTCTAGAATCTACCTTCTATGAAGAACACAACCTGTAACTCTAATGAATTCAATCTAAAACTGACACTACTCTGCTCTAGACTAATTTGTATGGACAACAATGAACAAGACTGAAGCAAGAAGATCGAATGGCTTCTAATAGCAAGAGGAAAACTAGCATGGATGTAAACATGAAAACAAAATGAGCTTCTAAACAAGAAATTGACAGACTTAAACAATGAAAAATGAGAAGTTGAGGGGCCATTTGTTTGAAAACAAACCAGCTATTTATAGAATTCCCATTCACCAAAGGGTAACTTGGAATGGAACTCTTTTACCATTAAACAATGGAGAAACACTATTCTAGGGGACACAAAACATTAATATGAGCCAAGGCGGTGGAGAAAAGCTGGTAAAATTTGAAAATTACATAAGTCGTGATCAAAAGAACATGCTGGAAAATGCGTGAAGGACTGTCACCACTGAGCGGGGTGGCGGTTACAGATCGCCACCTTTATCGGGTGGCGGTTACTGGGATCGCTGCCTGACAGGGTGGAAGTTTTGTCACTAAAGGTAAAAATTCTAAGAAAATAAAGGCAAAGGAATAAAACAAAGCACAAAGAACATTAATAAAGCATTTGGGACGCTAACATATACTTTTTGAGTTTTACGTGGATCCTAACACCTTGCGAGGCAACTTGTATCATCATTGGGACATGTGTAACATTGTTTTGGTGGTATAGTACCCTACAATTTTTGGTACGTACATATTGCTCCCTCAGAGAAGTGTTTTAGCCATGAAGAGGCATAAAATGGTGGGTCTGAGTATGGCAGTCCCAAAATGGGAATCTTTAAAAATTATACCTGACACACCTGTGTGTCAAAATTTCACCATCCAAGTTCCCACTACCTACAAAATGGAAAGAAGACTCAAGTGCAGATAGAAAATAAAATAAAATAAATAAATACTAAATTAGTATGAAATGAGGACTTACCATTTGCGTGGGGATGAGAACTTACCTCCATTGGTGCTCTAAACCTACGAAAGGGGCATTCAAAATGAGTCAAAACACTATATATATAATGGGACCATTTTCCTATTCATTTATGCATGTTGATTTGATATTTTTTGAGCTCTGGGACCCATGGTGACAGTTTCGACGAGAGTATAGTTGAAACATTCATAGTGAGATAGTGATCATGCCTCCGCGAGCGGAACATCGACCTGTGAGATCTCAGGTTAGTTCTTCTTGTTTTAACATTTTTGCACTAAAATGTTAAAATGTCGAAATCTTTGTCTTGGGGGGGTCATTTTTAGAAATGTCAGTTTTAAATGTGTCTCTTAGGGGGGGCACCTAATGGGTAGGCTTTTGTTTTAGCTAAAACGGTCAAATTTTTGTATTTTTAAGCATTTTAGGGCACGCGACCCATTTTGAAATGCAAGACAGGACCACCACCCTGAGCAAGGTGGTGGTTACAGAGGCCACCACCTTTTAAGGTGGCGTTCTCTTCAAAATGTTAAAACAACATTGATTTGAGTTTATTTTTGCATTTTTAGTATTCTTATTTGCTTTAATGATTTTTTTATTGCAATCTTGATACTAACTTGCTCCTTTTTGCATGTTTTTGTGTGTTTTGTAGAAGAAGGAAGAGTACATCAGATGGAGCCGAGAGAGAGAGAGTGATTGGCTTCTAGCAGTGCTAGATGCACTCTCTCAGGATGAGCAGGATACTCTTCAGAGGGTAGGTATACTGAGGATCGCACGGGTTCCCCACGTTACACCTGCCAGTCACATACTATGTGACTTATTCTCTTACTAGGATGCAGATCAGAACACCTTCCGATTTCCAGGTGTTAGGGGTGAGTGGACTATCACCCTAGAGGATGTCTACCACATTTTAGGAGTCCCGATTATTGGGAGGATACTTTCATTTGATATAGTAGTGGTGTCCATGGTAGGCGCGGATCCCGGAGATCCTTCTTGAAGGCCCGGAGATCCGAGTGAGTTGTCACTCTTCTTTTGATATTTATTTTAGCTAGAATTGCCTCGATTCTACCCCTCTTTTTGTTCATCCTTAGTTTTACCTTTTGATCATTTTCTAATTTGTTTTTCTCCTTTTCTTGCAAAGATTGTTGATGAGTGGTGAGACTTGATTCGCCGAGTATGTACTGATACCCTGATGTCCCCCATGGACAAGACTCGTGCTAAGCTATCCGCAGATGCAGGGGAGCCTTCAATAGCCAGTAGTAGGCATACCGATGTTTTTCCCCCATCTGGCATGTGGCCAAGATGGTGACTTCCCTCCTATGCCGAGGTAGCTGGGTATAGGGCTGCAGAGCACTTGATGAGGAGGAGCTGCTCTCATAGCGAGGCTACAGCTACTATTCAGGATCGCGAGCCCTTAGTGCACTTAGAGCGTCGGCGTAGCCGAGTCCTAGATGTGATCGTGTGCCTTCTGAGGGATCCCATAGGGATTGAGAGGCCACTTGGCTCTTTTTGTAGTGACTCTTGCTAGATTGTTTATACGACCATTCTATATTTTCCGGGCTCATTGAGCGTTTTGACCATGCCTAGTGCATGATGGCATTGTACATAAAACTTGATTATATATATACATCTCTTTTTGGATCTAGATTTCTTTGTACCTAGAGTTTTGTGATTCATTTTCACATGTATATTAGATGTTTGTAAAAATTTTGTTTTTATATGCTTTTCAAAATGTATGTAATGGAGAACAAATATCACAAATATTTTCTTTTTGTATTTCATGATGTTGATGTATGATGATGTGGACACTATGTGATCTTGAACTTTAGTTTCTATAAGCAATTTTCTGGTACTTCATATTGTTTTGGAAAAATGTGATGATGAGCTGGTATGATGAGCAGATGAACTTGCCCCACTCCTAACTCCATGCAACTAGTAAGATGCGAGGGCTCACCACCGAGAGCTAGAAAGGGCACAAGCTATGAGGTGTGTTGAAATGGTAATGATGGGAGATAGACAAAGAGTTGGTGGAACCAAATTAGGACACTACAAACCTATCTTACTCAAGTGACTCCATAGTTTAGAATGCAACTTGCTTTGTAGTTTATCCAGACTTAGATCCATAGATGGCCACTTGGTTGACAAAATCTGGTTTTCAGGGTTTTGAACTCTCTTGGAATTTTGGACATCTGATTCATTTGTTTTGACTCAAGATTTCAAAAGTTTGTTTGAATTATTTTCTTATGACTTTTAACATTTTCTGTCAAGCGGACCCCTACACCTTTCCCCATGCTACCAGTAGGAAGCATGGGCTTATCACCATGGAAAAGGCACAGGTGAGTAAAGGCATTTCCATCCTTTCCCAACCCTACGTCACTAGTAAGAGATGCAAGCTCATCATCGAAGGTTGGTAGCACAAGGAAATGTGTAAAAGTAAAATTTTCTGTTTGATCTATATATTACTTACTTATTGAGAAAAATGTCGGTATGTTTCTATTTCCAAAGAAATATATACACGGATAGATGCAACACCATGAAGCTTCTAGAATAGACCATAGGCAAGACACCTACCCTAGGAAGAAACCAAAAGTGAGAACAAGCATGCAGGCCTTGGTATGGCTACCATTAAGACTTTGTCATATCTAGCTTTAATTGATGAAATGATTCTAAAATAGTTGATGATGTTATGAAAATGAAGAAGTATGATTTGAAAGCTCCTGCCAATACTATCAGAAGTTTGTAATGAATTTCTTAAGGATAAGTCCCTTGATCACCAAATTTTATGAAATGAGTGAACAAAATGAACCTATCTAAATGAATATGTAATGTAGATATAATTATACAAATAGTGCCAATGCTTCATGCGTAAAACCATTTAAGATGTAAGGAATTGATTGATTCACTAAATTCCTCACCCTCCAGTGTGCACAAGAGATACGCACCGTTACCGTAGTCCTTCATGACTCAATATGGGCCCAACCATTTGGGCCAAAACTTTCTTCCTTCACCGGTTTTCTTATCGATCCAGCTTTCTAGTCTTAAAACTAGATCTCATTCATATATTTCTCACTCATAGACGTTTTGTTATACTACTCGGCACATCCGGTCAGCATAGGCTCTATGCCGCTGTTTGGCATTTAACATGGCCTCATCTAGGCTTTCTAGTTGGGAGAGGTGTGCCTCTCTATAAGCTTCTTCATCTAGAATCCCTTGTAGTGAGATGCGGAGACTAGGTATTTCAACCTCAAGTGGGAGAACTGCTTCTACCTTGAATACCAGTGAGAAAGGAGTTGCTCCTGTTGGTGTTCTTATTGAGGTTCGGTGGGCCCATAAGGCCGAATATAATTTAAATGCCTGCCAATATCATTTGTTTTCTTTTACCGTTTTGAGGAGAATAGCTTTCATGTTTTGTTTGTCACTTCAGCCTACCCGTTGGCTTGAGGGTAGTAAAGAGAGGCCATGTGATGGTTTATTTTGAACTTGCTACATAGCTCACAAACTTCATCATTCTTAAAGGACGTGCCATTATCTGAGATAATGATTTGTGGGACACCATACCTATAGATAATTTGGTTCAAAATGAATTTGGCAATCACCGAACTTGGTATAGTGGTGAGAGGCATGGCCTCCACCCATTTGGTAAAATATTCCGTGGCTGTGATTATAAAATAATGGCCATCGGTTGATGAGGGAGAGAATTTCCCTATCAAGTCAAGACCCCACATGGAGAAGGGCCATGGAGTTGCTATTGGTTGTAGGGATTGTCTTTGGCATGTGAATATCATGATAGAATTCTTGACATTTGTGGCATTTACGTATAAATTGCACTGCATCATGCTCAAGAGTGGGCCAAAAATAGCCCATCCGATGTATTTTATGAGAAGTGGTGTGACCTCCAAAGTGGCCCCTGCATATCCCATTGTGGGATTCATGAAGGATCCTCTTGGATTCTTCTATGTCGACGCATCTTAGAAGCATGCTGTCGAATGCTCTACGATAGAGCACTTGGTCTAAAACAACATATTTAGTAGCAATAATGTGTAACCGCCTTCTTTGTTGTGACGTGGCACTTTCCGAGTATGTATGGTCCATGATAAAATTGATGATATCAGTATACCAGGGACATGTAGATATGGGGGGTTTGGTTTCGACAAAGAATACACATTCATCGGGAAAGTTTAGATCTACCAAGTACACCTCCATCTAGTGGATTACCAAATAACTAGTCTACAATGATTTGTCCTTTGACAAATTTTTTTTTTATGAATGTTAACTCAAATTCTTCCATTAGGGTTATGAAATGTCCAACCTTCTTAGATAAGGACCCTTGCATGAGGAATGTCCGTAAATGGTTTGTCTTCACAATGACCCTTGTTTCTTGATTTAACATGTAATGTCTTAAATGTTTTGTGGCAAAGACTATGGCAAGGCATTCTCTTTCTGCCTGTGTATAACATGTTTCATAATCAAGTAATGTTTGGCTAATGAAATAGATCACGTGTTCTCATTTATCATCATCTTCTTGAGCCAACATGTAGGCCAACAAGACATGAGTGGCTCGTGAGTATAGGATCAAAGGGTGGTCTGCTTGGGAGGCATTAGCATGGGTGGTGACAACAAGAAGCACTTTACTACTTCGAAGGCCTCAATGTAGTCTTTAGTTCGATCATTACTATAATCTTTCTTGAGTAAATTATTGATTGGATGAATGAAAAAGCTTAAATCTGGATGAACCTTTGGATTACACCCAGTTTCCCAAGAAATGACCTGATTCCAGACTCATCCGAAGGTGGGATCATTTCGAGAACAACCCGTATTTTGGCCGGATCAACATCAATCCCTCATGAAGATATATTGTATCCTAGAAGTTTTCCTCCTGTTAAGCCAAAAATGCACTTCTTTGGGTTTAATGTTACACCATACTCAATTAGTCGTGAGAGGATGATTCGGAGCACCTCCGGGTGATCACAATGCTACTCGACCTTGGCCAACAAGTCATCCACATATGATTCCACAATTTTATGGATAAGATCATGGAATATGTACGTCATTTCCCACTGATATGTAGTTGACATTCTTAAGACCAAATGGCATGACAACATAACAATAAGTTCCCCAGGGATTTATAAGCGTGGTTTTGGCTTGGTCTTGTTCGGATATTTTGATTTGATTATATCTCGAGAACCCATCCATGAGAGACAAAAGCTCAAATCTAGTTGTTGCATCAATGATGATGTCAATGGATGGTAATGGGAAATCATCCTTGGGACAAGCTTTGTTAATATCCCGAAAATCTATGCAAATGCATATCTTCCCATTCTTTTTTAGAATGGGGACGATATTAGATACCCATTGTGAATAATTGACTGGTTTGATGAATCCTACTTGGAGAAGTTTTATTACTTCCTCTTTTACCATGAGAGCCACTTTTGGCTTCATTGGTCTTGACTTCTATTTAATTGGCTTCACATCTAGTTTAGTGACAAGATTATGTACCGTAACTTGTGGTGCGATACATGTCATTTCTTTATAATTAAATGCAAAATCCTTTTGAAGTTTTTTGAGGATTTGGGTGTGTGTTTCTATTTCTTCCGAGTTAGCGAGGATCCCAAATTCAAAATTCTTGGTTCTTCCTCTGTTCCAATGTTTATGTCAATGGTTTCTTCTATTAAAAAGTGTTACCTTCTTCAAATTTAGGTGGGGCTAGAGGTATATCCAAGCTTTCTCCATTTTCTATCTTGTAGATATCAAGATTCTTCTATGGAGGAGACTCTACCATGGGATTTCTAAAGTAGGAAGAGGAATGTGGTATTAAGGAAAGATCAACTATAATGTGAGCAAGGTGTAGCTCCACATAGGTGTTTAGATATTCGAGAGTGAATTTATCACTATCAACATGATGTAAGATAAGAGATTCATTCTCAGATATATGTGTTAGAAGAGGGTCCATTGATATTTTCTTCACCAATGGTTTAGTACGTGATACCTTGAAACTTGTATCTTCCAACTCATTACTTGGGGTAAAACGTGAAGCTGAGGTTGCTATTGAATCTGCGAGAAGGTTTTGTTCTCATGGGATTGCCTCAATGGATATGAAGTCAAATCCTTTGCTTAGATCTAATACCATTGTTTTATAGAGTTGTAAGTTCTTAGCTCTAGTTTCATATACTTCAGAGACTTGGTTTGCAACTAGTTGTGAGTCTCCTAATACTTTTCTGTTATTGAAACCGATTCTTTTGGCTATGATGAGGCCAAGGAGGAGGGCTTCGTACTCAACACCATTGTTTGTACATTCAAAGTTCAACTTAAAACAAAAATTTAGTATCTTTCCCTCAGGAGAAGTAAAGATCACACCTGCCCGACTCCATAGCAACATCTAGATCCATCGAAATGGAGAGTCCAATACTTACTAGGAAAGATGGATGCTGGGACATTCTTCACGTCTGTTTCTTCTGTTTGAGTTACTTCTACCATGCAAAGTTCCTCTGATGGAAGAGAACCAACTCCTAGGGTACGTCCCATACCTGCGGAATCAAATGGTAGGAAAATTGGTAGATCTTGTTCCAGTAACTCGACAATTTTTGCAATAGTTCCTAATGATAATGTTTCTACAATGTTAGCTTCATCCTTGAGGGCTGGGATGCCCTTGACTAGGTTCATAATTTCTAGTTTTGTTATAGGTATTAATTTTTCTTCTAGTTTTGAGTCAATTGGTTTGTTAAGTTGGTTTGTTGGGAGTTCAAACTCATAGTGAATGCCTGGTATTTTCTTCAGGTCTGCTAGGTGTATGTCGAATGGTTTTGGGTCACCTTTTGCTACAAATATCTTTCCTAGGTTTAAGAGTCTTATTTCCTAGAATAACGTAGAGGGGATTGCTTTCATGCGATGTATCCATGGTCGATCGAGGATCATATTATAGTTGGTTTCCCGATATATGATATAAAACTTGGTGAGGATTGTCTTGGGTCCTAAGGTGACTAGTAATATTATAGTCCCAATTGAAGTAGCTTTAAGGCTATCATAACTTCTTAGCGTATTTCTTGTTGTGGAACATTTTGTTTCTCCATATCCTAGATTTTGAAGGAAAGAGAAGGGGACAATGTTAACTACTACCCCATCATCCACCATTGTGCATTTAATGTAAATATTGTAAACCCACACTTGTAAATGGAAGGTCGGATTGCCTCTACGTGTAATTTCAGCATCTATTGGCATTTTGTTTATGTCAAATATAAACTTGGTATCCCTATTTGGCTACCCCGGAGGGTGGATATTGAAGTCTATATGGTTTACTTGTGTTTTAGGAGGTAGAGTGATGTTAATTAAATGACCTGCACCTAGTGCTTCTAAAAAATCAGCCCTATGGGCGGGAGAATTTTTAATAAGTCCAAAAGGAGATGTGAGAGAAGGTCTTTGTTAAGTCATTAGTTAAGTCATAAGCACCCGTGGGTTTTAGCAATGTTTGTTGAATGTTGTCTAGTTCTAGTGGATGATTGGATTTGGTTGAGAAGAATATTCTCGTGTTCTTGTTATGGATTCTACGTGTAGCTCGAAGATCTAATTCCACTAAACCAGTTATCTTGGTTCATGGTGATTTCCTAATTGTGGTGTGACAGGTGGATTTAGTGAAGTTGAGGCTTCATGATCATTATTTCCTATCATTACACCTTTGTTTGTCCCATTTGGATTTAATTTATTATTGCTATTGTGATTTGGAAGTGGATCATTGAAGATCTTAAGAGGTGCGTTTTGAGGGGAAACTACCCCTGTGAAAGTATTTGGCATCGGTGTCACAGAATCTGTTAAGAACATATCTATGAAGAGTTGTCTTTGTTCTTCTGGAAAATGTTGCATGAACTTATTGTAATTGTGGCAAGTCCTAGTGTCATGGCCTCAAATTTTGTGGAAACCACAATACGAGTTGGGATTATAACTCCTAGGTTGTTGGTTTGGCACGTGTTGTGGTCCAAAATTCTGATTAAACTGTTGACTATTAGGATTAAAGTTTTGCATTTGTTGTCTTTGGTTTTGATATCTAGTTGAGTTTTGACTTGGACCCTATGTCTGGATCTATCGTCGTCATTTTGTTGTTTTTGTTGTCGTTGGGGACAATTAAAATCCACCGCATTGATTGTTGGGGTGAAATTATTGTTTCGTTGGTTGTTAACTGGTGGTGGAACATTTACAATGTTTTCTTTTTTAGTTTGGTCAGTCACTCCATCTGTTGTCACTCCGTGGTTTTTGTTAAGGATTTTAGGTCCTTGATTGGCATTTTTGGTAGTAGGATAAGTCATAGTGTTTAGGTTGGGGATGATTAACCTCCCATTTGTTCCATATGTATTGTGACCACTATCTATTATAGCTTGATCTATTTAGAGAGCACTCTTGAGTACTTTATCATAAGTTCTTAGTGGGAACTTCTATACGTCTTACTTTATTCTCCCTATTGAGAGAATGAATGAATAAATTACATAGTTCCATTTGATCCATGTTTGGAGTGCTTGCTGAAGAATAGAGGACTGTACACCATCTTTGGATGAAATGAGCAACATATTCATTGTGTTCTTGTTTAATATGCAAGAATTCCCTGATTCCTATTCTCAACAATTTGTTCATGTCGAATTCCTTGATGAACTCTGAAATTATTTGTTTAAATGAATGTATTAAGGCTTCAGGTATTCTATAATACCAATCGAGGGTGATACCCTCTAAAGTTTTGGGGAATATTTTAGCAACAACTCCATCCCAAGGGAGTAGTTCTCGAATGGTTATGGCATAGGCCTTAATATCTGCATTTGGGTATCCCTCTCCTTTGTACTTGGGTAGATCGGGGAGAGGTATTGGAAGCATGATGCTTCGTATAGTGAAGTCCAAAGGTTCTTTCAAATATTCTAAATAAGTTCCTATTGCATAGGTTTTGACCATTGATGGTGTTTGCTAAGGGGGTGGAGGTGGAATGGGTTGTTGATATGGCGTAGCATATGTATTTGCAGGGGCATAAGGGAATCCCTATGGTTGAGTGAATATGCTAGGAGAAGAGAACATATCTCCCTGTGGTGATTTGGAATACATGTTTAAGTATGGAGGAGCATTTCTCAAAATGGATTGTTTTGTACTAAATCTGGGAGGTATCATATTTTCCACTAGAGCGGCATTAGAAAATGTGGTTCTAGTTGGTGTTTGTTGTGAATATTGAGGAGGCATGCCCAACATGCTTGTTCCTGTGAGGAGGTCTACTTGGCTAGGATGATGTGGAGGATTGGAAGTTCCTACCTACATGAATTGTGAATTTTGACTTGCTTGAGCAAGTTCCAACCCTCTAACTTTCTCAACTAAGGCTGAGATGACCTCATTTGGTGAAGACACGGTATTTTTCCTTAGTGGTGTTTGTTGTATACCTTGAGGTTGTATAGGCATATGGTACCCAGCTATGAATTGATCGGTGCCTTGCCAAGTTTCACTGAGGGAATTTCCTATAGGTGGAGGGATGGGGGTGTTTTCTTGGAACGAGACCTCGGGTTGTGTTTGCAAACCTCCTATAGACAGGTACATATTTTGAGAGTGTTGTTCACTCCTAGCATAATGTGCTAAGTATTCGTCATCTAACAACAGATATGGATCTGACTGTCTACTAATTTGTGGTCTAAGCAACACCTGAGGAGATGAACCAGATTCTCCAGTGAGCATCATATTGTTTGAGCTTGAAGGCTTTGGTTGTTGTGTTTGAGTGAGCTGATCCAACTCCTCTATTTGGAAAGAAGAACTATATCTAGTCCTTTGAGGTGGAGTTTGTGTTGAAAATCAGTTAGTTGAATAGTTGTCACCCCATGCTAAGAGCGAGGGTGATGGTTGTCTATTTAGTTGATCATAGTATGCTTCAAGACCTAGGAGAGGTCTCATCATATGCATCATATCCCAACATATTTGAGGGTATATGAATACCCATAGAATAATGGGAAAGAGTGAAGGTGGATAAAATTAAAAGAAGAGTGTGAAAGTGAAACAATTGTTCCTTTTATGTAAGTTTCACTAATTTTGTTGGTAAAGCTGATGTGAAGGCTAATGTGGTGGAAAAGATGAAAAGTATACTAATTGGAAGAGCAAGTAGAAATAAGACTCCAAACTAGAAGGTAGGAAGTTTCACGTCGGTTCACCAATTTTGTACGATGGAAAAGTGACATGCGAGCATGGGAATCTACAAGTGACTCTTCCTTGCACTCGACCTCTCGAGGTCATGCTGAGACAGCATGGTGGGGATGGAATACACACGGGATGTAGATAAGCTATTTAGGTAATCTTATGTATTCAACATGCAATAGTGGGATCTGTGAATCTAAAGCAAAGAAGGCCCTCCTAACCTGAACCGGTGTGATAGATCATTCAATAAGGATAGCTGCTTGAAGGCTCCAATCAATATAGAGCTCTGTCATGATCTGATCTATGGGTTGTGGAATACATGGAAGATAACCTATGGGTGCTTTGTATATGTCTCCCAACAAGGTCATGAAAATGGAATGAATCAATATGTAGTGGATATTTTGGTTTTTATGGACAATTCTTTAGTCTAGTCCAAAAATATTTAGCTTGATTAGGCTGTTATGTTTAATAATGATAGTTGTGTGATAATGTCTCGGTGGGAGTGGAGAGGATCTAAACACTATTGTTCATAAATAGTCGTCAATGTTGGATTGATTTGTAGGATTGTTTGGTTGTGAGACCTTTGGATCACAACCGTAAGTTTGTGGTTTTGTGGACCTCCTATGGTCATGTGAATAATCAATTCCTAATTTCGAGTATCTAGTAGTTGTATGCCTTTTCGGCCTCTATGTTTATAACTAGAAGTTGCATGATTTCATCGGAGTACCTAACAGGTGTTGTGGCAACTTAGATAAGTAAGCTAGTGTTTATATCAATGAGAAGGTCTCTTGCGTCTGGCTATGGGACTAGTGGATCACAACCGAATGTTTGTTCTCTTTCAAGTCCTTCTATAGTCATACGGATGTCTATCAAGGAAATCTATAATTTGTTTGATTTAACTAGAACGTGTGTACTTTTTCATCTTCTATGTTTAATCCCCTTAACTGGGAGATGATTTCTTGTAGGTCTGTTATTGTTCGGAAGACTTGAATTCTAAGATTTTGGTCTATGTCAATTATCACTGCAACATTATTTGGTTGAGGCACGATTGGCTCAAAAACATATTCCCTGGGCTCCCTAGGTCCCGTGATTGTCATACAAGATCAATATAAACCTAACTGAAATGAAATAAATTAACTATGCAAGATATATCTACAACATATATATATATTCCTCTATTTTTGTATTTTTGATAAGATTTTGAATGGAAATGAAAGAGCAACTAATCTAATATATTTAGAAAATGACAACTAATCTAATAACAAAATTAAAACAAACAAGGTAGCCGGTGTAGCTACTTTCCTGTGCAGTTGTGAGTTTTATCCTAAATAACTAGATAGCTGATTAACTTAATTGAAAGATTCTCGATCCTACCTCAAAAGTGAGGAATGAATCATAGTTTCTCAGAAACTATCAATCCCCACAACTTCCCTGGCAATATCGAGAATGAAATTTAACTGAAATGAAATATTTCACTACTCTATTTGATATGTTTTAACTAGAACTTTGACAAATAAAACCTGGAATTTGTAAAACAGTGGTGAATCCAGTAGTGTATGACTTTGTCCCCTCAAAATGATCTCCTCATTATTTTGTGTTCACGTGAATCTAGAAGAGCATGTATATGTTAGCATCAATAGAAGAAGGTATTTGAACAATGGCAACTTTGGATATAGATCGAATATAATGCGAGTAGGAGAGGGACAACGCAAGAGACGAGGGTTGGCGTATGCAATTCCTAGCGGGATTTATTATAGGAATACAACACAAGGGTATCGAGAGATTCTAGAATCTACCTTCTGTGAAGAACACAACCTGTAACTCTAATGAATTCAATCTAAAACTGACACTACTCTACTCTAGACTAATTTGTATGGACAACAATGAACAAGACTGAAAGCAAGAAGATCAAATGGCTTCTAATAGCAAGGAAAACTAGCATGGATGCAAACATGAAAACAAAATGAGCTTCTAAAAAAGAAATTGACAGACTTAAACAATGGAAAATGAGAAGTTGAGGGGCCATTTGTTTGAAAACAAGCTAGCTATTTATAGAATTCCCATTCACCAAAGGGTAACTTGGAATGGAACTCTTTTACCATTAAACAATGGAGAAACACTATTCCAGGGGACACAAAACATTAATACGAGCCAAGGCGGTGGAGAAAAGTTGGTAAAAGTTGAAAATTTATGCAATTCATGACAAGAAGAACATGTTGGAAAATGCGTGAAGGACCGCCACCCTGAGTAGGGCGGTAGTTATAGGACCACCGCGCTGATCAAGGTGGCGGTTTCAGGACTACCACCCTGACAAGGCAGTGGTTTTTTCACTAAGGTCAAAATGCTAAGAAAAGAAATGTAGAGGAATAAAACAAACCACAAGGAACATGAATAAAGCATTTGGATGCTAACATATACTTTGTGAGCTTCTCTGGATCCGAACACCTTGCGAGGTGACCTGTATCATCATTGGGGCATGTGTAACATCATTCCGGTGGTATAGTACCCTACAATTTTGGGTACATACAACTACTTCATATCATAACTACACTACTACCCAGTCACGGAGAGAAACTAAGTTCAAGTCCAAAAGTTATTAGATCTGGATGATCAATGTAGAAGGGTGTTGCCACATGTCAACTACAATGTTGTATCCTCGAGAAGATCCTAATCTTCTCGAAGGTACAATCCTATTTTTGGTGTGTGTCAACATCCTACATAACAGCCTCATCGAGATATACATACCCTTGGGAGATTATTTAAATTTAATTAATTTTTGCTCCTAAAGGTAGATTTTAGCAACCCTGCCTAGACTCTAATCCAACTCTCCCTAAGTTCCTTCCCAACCAGATTCTAATAACCCTAGCAGAACTTCTTTTTGTTAAGGTTGCTTTCGATGTTTGTTAACGTTGGCTAAACAACATCCACCCATAATTAAGGACAACAACATCTTAAGTTTCCTTCAATGTAAATTAACTATTCAAGGAAGTGTAACAACCACCGAGGTTGTAACTTAGTAGACTTTATTAAAAGTAGTCTAATGATTGTATTCATATCTCCCCTTTTTTTTTTTTTTAATAAGAGAGGAAGAGTCTTTCTCTTAAGTTCTAGGGTTTAACACACCCTTTTTGTCCCCTACAAAGTTCTTAGTTTTCATTGTAAGTTCATCACACGTTACCTTACTAGCATGAATTTTTAGATAAGAACAATGATTATCCACAACTTAATTAGTTGCTTCATGTTTAGGGATAATACTCTAATTCCCTTTTTCCTACTTATCCAAGAACACTCATTTAAACATATAACTAACATGAAGAACATCAACAGAATAGGATTCCATTTTTTTGCAAAGTACAAGATAATTTACATAATCCATGCAAGTAAATTCTCATTCTACATTTCCTTTTCAAACTTATACATTTACAACTTATGCATTTCATACATACTGCATAATAGCAGCCTTCATTAAAAAGGGAATAACTTTTCTTTTTCAATACAATTTAAGAATAGATCAGAATTCTTCACAAGAATCAACTTAGATCAGCCAATGGAACATATAAGTTTTTTCCTTCTTTTATCACTTATGGAGTCCATCTGCAAAAATTGCTAGCATGGGTCAGTTCAATGAATTGAGCATGATAAGCACTAATCCTTAAAATGAAGTGCATTCCACTAATTGTTCCAATAAAACAACCTTGCTTTAATGAACAACAAGTAATTCATACTCCCTAAGCATAAGTAATATCAATAAAAATAAGAGCCATACTAAACAATTTTAATAAAAGAAGAACATAATATAATCTATGCTACCTGTCCTATAAATTAAAGTATAATTGATTCCACCAATTATCTTTACCAAACAACAAAACATAACATATCACTGTTTCCAATATACCAAATATAATACAACTCATATCTTTACTATAAGATACAGAAGTAATTACAACCTATCCCTTCTTGGATGATTCATCTCACTTTCATGTAAGGAAGAAAAGAAGCATTCCATTTACCAAGGTACATAACCATCCACAAAGCTGAAACAGTGAATATCATAAAAAAAAACTCTCTTTAAAGTAACTCTACTTTAAAATTTAACCATTTAAGGTATTCATCAAAACAGATTCATATGAAATAAATTCAAGAAGAAGTGATGGTTTAACAACAATCTACAATTTCTTTTGCCAAACTAACTTCAATCTCATTCTACTTCATTTCAGTCAAATGAAAAGTATACAAGACTAATATACACTGATTTCCTTTTCCAATAAGAATCAAAATCAGGAGGTTCCAACCAACAAACATAATCCAACTGAATTTAAAAGGAGACCTAATAGAAAATGATCCCAATTTATAATCATTTCTTTACAACTTAATAAAATAGTTTTACTTCCTCTCCTACATACAGTTTAAGTTCATTCAAGAGTTCCAAGGAAAGAGAACAATGACCATTTCAAAAAAAGAGAATACTAAAAACTGTCTTCCTTTCTAAACCTTCCCATTATAATACATGAATTCTACTTACCATTAGGAACAATGTATCAATGAAACTCATACACAACCCACAGTCGGTAAGGATTCACAGAGTATTTCTTTAAAGACCTAACATTCTTCCATTAGACCAGAATAGCCTCAAGATAAGAAGAAATCATAATAACATTGCTCATTCTTAGAACTCTAAACTATCAGTAGTGAAGTTCCATCATAGTCCGTAATGGACTTGAATCACACTTAAGCTTCTAAGACTTAACATTCATTTACTGGACCCTCAAGAGTTAAGAAGTCAGAGTAGATGTTGTACACTCAAAACTTTCCAACAGTTTGGGTACATAGAGCTATCTCAACAACATATTGCTATAAGGACTACGTGTTGGGTTTCTAGAAAAATGAATAAATAAAACCTCATATAACTAACATGTATCAGGGATCATTTTAAATTTTGAGCACAATGCAAAGTATAAACACCATTGAAGGATCAAACCATTCAAATACATGTAACCTAGTTAGGGTAACAACAAGTTCCCTTAATAGTTTATAGAATAATCTAAAGTCTATAATATCTGAACCATCACAACATTCAGGTTTCTATTTAAAAAACCAAGTATTCAATGGATTTTATACGCGTCTCTATATCACAAACAAAATTACATAATACACCGACAGGAAGACTAGACCGAGTGTAGTGAAGCTATTTACATACAAGAAAATAAGAAGAAATGTTTCCATTATTTGTTAGGTCCTCTCAACCCTTTTTAAAAACTCAAAAAAGCTGTAAGATGCTTGTTAGAGCTTAGACCGGATGACTAACAAGTAGGGTTCATAAAGAATCTCCAAAAACCATTAAGGTGGTCAAAAGAACAATATTTCCCAAGCACCTTGCCAAAGAGACTTCAAATTACAGTACCAAATATCAAAGATAACAAACCCAAGTTCTAAGTTTAATCTGATTATTCCAAAAACAATCAAGTTGCATAGGATAAAACACCAAACTAAACCATATACTAGCTTATCCACACTGCCTGTGATTTATAATAACAGTCAATACTTTTTGCAAGAAGAAAAGCAAAACTAAACCATATCTTGTTTTACCTATGCATGCAAATTTTTGTGACAGTCAGAGTTTCCACATGGCGATACACAACAAGCCATTTACGGACTTACTCACAGTCCAAATAACCATGAAATAAAAATGCTAACATCATAGAGAAAATAATCTCTACAATGGTTCCATCCACTTGAAACCAGTTTCAAATCAAATAGTTCGAACCAGTTTGTAGTATCAATAAGAACTAGAGTTGTTTACCAGCTCATGTAAATAAAACACAACAAGTTTGCAACACTAACCTCTAATGAATATAGATAGATCTCTGTAACATTAAAAGGTCGCAAATGAAGTTGAAACCAACAATCAATTTCAAACCACTGAAGAAACAAACAGTGCTACCAGTTTCATTTATGTATACATGAATTTCAAACCACTGGAGAAACAAAGCAGTCTTCCAGTTTCATTTATGTATACATGAATTTCAAACCACTAAAGAAACAAATAGTGCTACCAGTTTAGTTTAAGTATACGTGGTTCCTCTATGAAAAAGCAGTGCAAAGTAAGCTTTCAATAGAATCGTGAAACACACAGATTCAAAAACACAGAATACAAGTTTTTTTACAAAACCCATCTATCAATTTACCAGTTAAGCATGAATGCACAATATTCATCAGAGAAAAGTTGTTTTAATGAAAACAGTTAGAGGAAACTAGGAGATTTTAACAATTAGGGCCTATCATGCCTGATAGTGTCACTGTAAAATTGAAGGAGACCTCTAGCTGAGCTTTCTTCTTCCCTTTTTCTCTACGAAAGATTAAAAAATACTTCTTCCATAATGCCTCATATACTCTCCATGAAGCAAAAATAAATTTGAAACCTCCAAAAAAAACCATGCAATGTAGTTTAAACTACTTTGGTTCAAAAAAAACTAGAGCATATGGAGAGAGAAAAATGTTGAGCATGCAAAATGAAACAACTAAACAAAAATTGATTGCATGCCTTCCAAAGTGGTTCGGTCTCGTGAAACAAGATTCATTAATTACATTAATTCCATATCTCCCACCCAATCTTCCTTGCCACCACTTTCCAAGTCTGGTGAGTTCCCAATCTAAAATAACATGCGTTTCCATCTCGAGTGATCTTTGCCACATAGGCCTCCACCAACCAAACTAGCCACTGCCAAAGTTGGTAGTCCGTATAATTTAATAAACCTTATCCTCTTCATAAATTCCTTGGAACCCATCACCAATGTGTATGCGACCCTTTAGGTTCCCCTTCATGCCATTAGTTTAGGGTAGATTACTGGACTTAGGTTAGATCTTAGGTAGTTCAGAGTTTATACCTTAGGATATAACACTAACCACTAACCCCCAACATAAGTCCTTAGCTTTTAGGTTAGATAACTCCATATAGGTAAGTAATCAAAATACAATAGTTTTTAGAAACTAGGTTAGATCACTTAATAACCTTGTAGTGTTAGGTTCTAGTTTTCATACCTAGCAACCCCTCTAATTCTTTAGTACCAGTTTAGGTTAGAAACAAAATTATATCAAGTAACATAGCTTAGGTAGGAAATATTTCCACCTAGCTTAGGATTTTGTAAGTCAATCCTCAATAGGGTCCTGGGTATCCCTTATGCCGTGTTCAGGCTGCATGCCTATTTTTATCAACAATGAACTATCTTGGTCGATCCTCAAAGACACAAGTCAAACCACCTACTGAATGGAAATGCGTTCACATAGTAGTCAAAGAACTTGCAACAACAAAGTTCAGTCCAGCGTGTAGTTTAATACACGAAAAGTCAATTTTACCATTCATTCAACAGAGTAGTTTTAAAACATTCCTTGGATCACTGAAATTGATCCAAGGGTGAGTTGATATAAGACAAGTTCACAAATCTTAAACCAGATTGCAAACAACCTTCCAGAAGTGAAAAATGAATTCAAAGAAGTCATACCAATTTGATCAAAGGATCTTAAGAGTAGAAAAGACTTATCCATATCAAGCATGATTTCCAAAAATCAGAAGAACATATCCTTATAAGGAAAATCACATATCAACACTTGAATGCAAAGGAGGAAAATAACAACAGTCAAGGGTGTTACATGCTTCCCTCCTAAAAAGAATCATCATCTGATGATTACCTCTTTTAACAATTTACATCAAGGATAGTCAATTCATTCACTTCTCTTATCCTAAGTCAAGTATTTCCAAACCTTATAGTTCCAAAAATCAGTAATAAATAACCTTTTATTCAATTCAAGTAAATATCTACCCAAAACTAGCTTATTTAATGTCATAAAGGATAAATTCATAAAATTTATCAGTCAACAGATTTAATTCTATTCAAATAGATATGGAAAAGTAGTTTTCATATCTTCCAGATTTTCCCAAGTTGCACTCTCCTTGTTAAACTGGTCCCACTAGACCTTACATTGACTTATTTCTCTATTTCTTAAATGCAACTGGCAAGTTTCTAGCACTCGAATGGGCTTAACCACGATTATTCTTGGGTCTTGGACCTGTAAGGAATTCTAATTTAACACATGTGATAAATCTGAAACATATTTCTTAAGCAAAGAAATATGGAAAACATCATGCATTCGTGACAAAGCAGGTGGTAGTGCTAAACGATAAGCTACAGGGTTGATTATTTCAACTATTTCAAAAGGTCCCACATATCAAGGTGATAACTTGGCAGCCTTGCCAAAAGTTATGGAACTCTTTTTCGGTTTAACCTAAAGAAAAACCTTTTCTCCAAGTTCAAATTTCTGTCAACCCACTTTAAGTCAGCATAACTCTTTTACCTATCTGCTACTTCTTTCAAGTGTTCATGAATCATTTTAACTTGTTGTTCCATTTCCGTAAGGATTTCAAGTCCAATTACCTCCCTATCCTCAATGCTATCCCAACTAATAGGGGTTATGCATTTCCTTCCATAAAGCACCTCAAAAGGTGCCATCTTAAGAGAAGCATGATATGTATTATTGTATGCAAATTCAACTAATGGAAGGTACTCTTCCCACTTGTACTGTTGATCCATACAATACATCCATAACATATCCTCTAAAAATTGATTTAATCTTTCAGTCTGTCCATCCGTTTCCGGATGATAAGCAGAAATAAAATTCAATTTAGTTCCTAGAGCTGCGTTAAGCATTTGCCAAAACCTTGACGTCATTCTAGGGTCTCTATCAGATATGATTAATTTAGGTACTCCATGTAATCTGAAAATTTTGTGTACAAATATTTTAGCCAAAACAGGAGAATCATCCTTTAGATTTCCAGTAATAAAATGAGCTACTTTCATTAGTTTTTCAACTACTACCAAAATAACATCATGTTTATTTCTTGACATAGGCAATCCTTGTACAAAATCCATGCTTATCACTTGCCATTTATACTACGGTATGCTATGAGGATACAATAAACCAGCTAGATGCATATGTTCCACTTTTACTCATTGACATTCCAGACAATGAGTCACAAAATCTATAACATCCTTTTTCATTCCTTTCCAGAAATATTGTTGTTTTATATCAGCAAGCATTTTTGTAATGCCAGGGTGCCTAGAGAAAGGTGAATTGTGGAACTCTATCAACAATTTCTTTCTCAAATCATTAGGTAAGGGTACGTATACTCTGTTTTCATATCATAAGATTCCCTCATTATCAAAGTGAAAACCTTTATACTTTTCATCTTTTGGATCTACAAAGAAGCGTTGCTTTCACTTGCTGAAAGTAAGAATCAGATTCCATAGCACTTTTTACTTCATCCTTAAACTGAGTTCTTAGTGTTATAAGAGCATAAATGTGCTTCCTACAACTTAGAGCATTAGCCACTCTATTCTATTTTCCTTTAATATAACTTATGTCAAAGTCATATTGAGACAAAAACTCTAACCACCTTCACTGTCTTACATTTAGATTTGGCTGAGTAAAAATATACTTGATTCCAAGATGATCAATTTTCAACTCAAATGGTTTACCAAGTAGATAATGCCTCCAAACTTGAAGTGCATGAACTATGGAAACAAGCTCTAAATCATGTGGAGCATAATTCAACTCGTGTAGCTTAAGTTTTCTACTTTTATAAGCTATGACATTATCATTTTGTAACAAAATACCTCCAAGACCTTCCCGGATGCATGCATTACTGTACAATCGTGAAGTCACCATTTGGATCGAGCATGAGCTAAAATAGGTGCTAAAGTCAACTAACTTTTCAAAATTTTAAATGTAGTTTCACATTTATCATTCCAAACAAATTTCTTATCCTTTTTCTGCAATGAAGTTATTGGTGCAACCACCTTAGAAAAATCCTTAACAAATTTTCTATAATAACCTGCAAGGCCCATGAAGCTTCTAACTTCATGTACATTCTTTGGTGCAAGCCACTCGATTATAGCTACAATTTTAGAAGGATCTACAGCAATCCCATATTTACTTATAACATGTCCCAAATAGTGAACTTTAGTGTCATAGAAAGAACATTTGGACAACTTACCATATAACTGTCTCTTTCTCAGAATTTCCAAAACTATTTTCAAGTGTTCATGGTGCTCCTCCACACTTTTAGAATATATGAGAATGTCATCCAAGAATACAAGCACAAACTTGTCCAAGTATTCTTGAAATATATTATTCATTAAGTTCATAAAAGCTATAGGTGCATTCGTTAATCCAAAGGGTAAAACCATGAATTCATAATGTCCATACCTTGTCCTAAAAGTTTTTTTATGAATATCCTCTTCCTTAATTCATAGTTGGTGATATCCAGACCAAAGGTCTATCTTAGAATATACCGATGCTCCATGCATCTGATCAAATAGATCATCAATTCTAGGAAGTGGGTATCTATTCTTGATTGTTGCTTTGTTTAACATCCTATAATCAATGCACAATCGAGGGTCTGTCCTTCTTTTCAAAAAGATCACTAGTGCTCCCAAGGTGAAACACTTGGTCTAATCAAACCCTTAGACAAAATTTCTTGTAATCGAGCCTTTAGCTCTACTAACTTTGTGGTATTCATCGATAAGGTGCTTTAGAAATATATTCAAGATTACTGGTTTGATTTCATTCATGAAGTCAAACTCCCTTTTGGGTGGTAGTCCCATAATTCTTCCAAAAATACGTCACCATAGTTACTAGAATAAAGGATAACATTCCATAAAATCATTTATTTCTTACGTAGATTTAGAAATCTTTCTGCATATAAGGTACATCCCTTATTTTTGGCCTTTTTAAGTTGCATAGTGACAATTTCTAACTAATATTTCTTGTTTTACACCTTGAATCTCATTTCTTTCTACGAGATCATCTAAACAAATAATATGTTTTTCAAAACATTCTACCTTTGCTTGATGCCTTTTTAACCAATTTACACCTATGACTATATCATAAGATCCCAAAGGTGCTACATAGAGATCAATTTTTGTGGAGAAGCTAGGTAAATCAAGGACTACCCCGAAAAGACACATACTAACTATATGAACAAAATTATTACCATAATGTACAGTCCATGATTTATCCATTTTTAATCTTTTCTTTTAATTTTTGAAGCAAGTTTACTAGAAATAAAACATTCAGTAGCTCCCGTATCAAATAGAATAGTTATAGGTATGCCAAATAACTTACCAGGAACTTCAATAGGTGTAACTTGCTTTTCAACTTGTTTGTCAAATCTGCATGTATCTTGTCTTTCTGATTACGGTCATCATTCTTTGAAGGACATTGATTCATGTAATGATCTTTGCCATAGTTATAACAGCCTCCTACTGGTCCCTTTTTGGGTTCAAAATTATTCCCAGCCTTGTAGTTATCATTTTGACCTCCATAGGGTTTTTTCCCGTTATCATTATTTCTGGAAAAATTGTTTCATGTATTACCAGCAGTCTTATTCATTGTTGTCTTTTTATTATTATCAGTTAAAACTTACTTTTGTTACCAAAATTTTCCCATGGTCCTTTCTTAGGTGCAAGAGAAGCTGAAGAGGAGTTTGGAACTTTCTTCCATACTTCTTCTTTGTGAGTAGAAATAGCCTTTAATTTTTGTTCTTATAGGTTTTTCAACAACCCCTTCCAAAGTAGTTGGGTCATGAACATCAACCTCTCCCCCAATAATGGGATTCAATCCCATGATTAATTTATGTATCCTGAACTTCTCATCAGTTTGATACTAAGGTACATACTTGAGTAGTTTTGTAAACTGTTCCCAATACTCAATTACAGTTAACTTCCCTTGAGATAAGTTTTGAAATTCAGTCATTTTCTTATCATAATAAAGTTTTGGCAGCCATCGTTGCCTAAAATAACCTTTAAATTGATCCCAAGTGATGTTAGTTTCATCAATGTTTAGCTCAGCCTTCCAGGTTGTCCCACCATGAAGATGCTTCATGGGA
Organism: Taxus wallichiana var. yunnanensis; assembly: GCA_018340775.1. NCBI lineage: Eukaryota > Viridiplantae > Streptophyta > Pinopsida > Cupressales > Taxaceae > Taxus > Taxus wallichiana. The sequence goes on along the minus strand of CM031233.1, from coordinate 385,316,442 downwards.
AAGCTGATATGCTCCCCAAATAGCTTTGGTCTCTTCAGAGAAGTTCCTTATTGCAAAATACTTCTCCATCACCTAATCTGTGCCATAAAACTTAAAGAGACTTATCCTTTTTATATCATTATTGAGTTCAACATCCAACCTAGCCTTTTTGTTTTCTAGTTGGTCGAATGCGTTCATATTGTTATTATCAACACCCATATTAAGGTTGTGCTCATGAGGTGGCTGATTGTTATTACCACCTTCATCTTCCTCATTACCCATCACTTGTTGCTTGAGCACAATCAACCAATCTCTTGTGTCCAACAGGGCAGCAAGGATCTCATCAAGTTTTTGGGATGTTGCTGCTCCTTCCTCAGGTGGAGCATTGTTTGCAACATTTCCTCTTGTTCTAACCATTTTTTTACAAGAAAATTTAAGTTTTTATTAGATTATAGACACAATATGTCCAAGAGCTGACCTTGACTCGATACCAAAATGTAACATTCCCATTTTAAGACTTTAGAAACAAGGAATTTTTTTTCCGTAATGTTCCTTGTTCTAAATACGTAATTTAGAACACACATTCCAAACAATCATTCTTATAATAGATAACCATATGCAGCTTGTAATGAATTGGTAATCTACCGATCTATTCATTTCATGACTCAGAATCTACCGATCTATTCATGTTTAACACTAAGTATTGAATGATTTTTTTGTATACTACGTATACATGGTTCTCTTACCCTATTCTAGGTATTGAGTGATCTATCTAAGGAACCTAACTGAATAGTTTTTACCAATATTCATCTACATCACGATCCTTAGACTAGGTGACATAGGACAACACAATCAACAACTTGCGATACTTTGGCCAAAGATTTTTAACATACTATTCATATTACTTATTCCTTGACGACATATTCGTCAATCTAGAATACGTCCTTCACCCCACTCTATTGTTATCTAGAATGTCCTTTACTGAATTCCATCATTCCTCTTGCCCAAGGTTTATCCCTAGTTTTGGTTAACATCGTAGGTTATGATACGAAGGGGCTCACAAGACTTAGTATAGGTTGGCATACTGGGTCAACCTAGGTCAACCCCGTGTGCCAAGATACCCTGAGTCCTAGAGGGCTACTTTGTATCGCAACTACACTACTACCCAGTCCTAGAGAGAAACTAAGTTCAAGTCCAAAAGTGTGTAGATCTAGATGATCAATGTGGAAGGGTGTTACCACATGTCAACTATAGTGTTGTATCCTTGAGAAGATCCTAATCTTCTTGAAGGTACAATCCTATTGTTGGCGCGTGTGTCAGCATCCTACAGAATAACCTCGTCGAGATATACATACCCTTGGGAGATTATTTAAAGTTAATTAATTTGGGTTCCTAAAGGCAGATTTCAGCAACCCTACCCAGACTCTAATCTAACTCTCCCTAAGTTCCTTCCCAACCAGATTCTAATAACCCTAGTAGAACTTCGTTTTATTAAGGTTGCTTTTGATGTTTGTTAATGTTGGTTGAACAACATCGACCCATAATTAAGGACAACAACATCTTAAGTTTCCTTTAATGTAAATTACCTATTTAAGGAAGTGTAATAACCACCGAGGTTATAACTTAGTAGAATTTATTAAAATTAGTCTAATGATTGTATTCATATTTCCCTTTTGCTTACTTTTTAATAAGAGAGGAAGACTCTTCCTCTTAAGTTCTAGGGTTTAACACACCCTTTTTGTCCCCTATAAAGTTCTTAGTTTTCATTGTAAGTTCATCACATGTTACCTTACTAGCATGAATTGTTTAGATAAGAACAATGATTATCCAAAACTTAATTAGTTGCTTCACGTTTAGGGATAATACTCTAATTCCCTTTTTCCTACTTATCCAAGAACACTCATTTAAACATATAACTAACATGAAGAACATCAACAGAATATGATTCCATTTTTTTGTAAAGTACAAGATAATTTACATAATCCATGCAAGTAAATTCTCATTCTACATTTCCTTTTCAAACTTATACATTTACAACTTATGCATTTCATACATACTACATAACAACAACCTTCATTAAAAGGGAATAAATTTTCTTTTTCAATACAATTTAAGAACATATTAGAATTCTTCACAAGAATCAACTTAGATCAGCCAATGGAACATATAAGTTTTTGCCTTCTTTTATCACTTACGGAGTCCATCTGCAAAAATTACTAGCACGGGTCAGTTCAATGAACTGAGTATGATAAGCACTAATCCTTAAAACGAAGTGCATTACACTAATTATTCTAATAAAACAACCATGCTTTAATGAACAACAAGTAATTCATACTCCCTATGCATAAGTAATATCAATAAAAAGAAGAGACATACTAAATAGTTTTAATAAAAGAAGAACAAAATATAATCTATGCTACTACTGTCCTATAAATTAAAGTATAATTGATTCCACCAATTATCTTTACCAAAGAACAAAACATCGTATCACTATTTCCAATATACCAAATATAATACAACTCATATCTTTACTATAAGATACGAAGTAATTCTGACCTATCCATTCTTGGATGATTCATCTCACTTTCATGTAAGGAAGAAAATAAGCATTCCATTTAATAAGGTACATAACCATCCACAATGTAACGTCCCCATTTTAGTACATTAGAACAAGTAATTTTTTTTTATTTTTTGATAAATGCATCCTAGTTCTAAATACATAATTTAGAACTCACAAATCAAAACAACCATTCTTATAACAGATAACCATATGCGATTGTAATGACTCGAGTACTTCCGATCTATTCATTCCATGACTCGGTAATCTACCAATCTATTCATGAGTATCAAGAGTTGGCATTTTTATTTTAACACATCACTCTTGTGGTTCTCTTCCCTAATCTAGGATTCAGAATGCTCTATCCAAGGAACCTATCTGAATAATTGTTACCATTATTCATCGGCATCTCGTCCCTTAGACTAGGTGACATAGGACAATGCAATCAACACTTGTGATACTTTGTGCCAAGATTTGAAACCAAAGATTTGAAACATACTGTAAATATTATGTCTCGTATTCCTTGTTGTATCTTTGAGAATACTCATCAATCTGGAATACGTACCTTCACCCCATTCTATGTTATGTAGAATGTCTTGACTCATCAAGGAGTTCTTTGACTATAATGATCTAAATCAATGAAATTAGGCAATAGCCTCCACTTTGCCCAAGTTATTCACTCTTAGTATTAAGGATTAATAATATGATAATGATATAAGGATGCTCTCTGTTGAACTAGGGATACTACCAATTTAGCTTTAGATAGAACATATGAGCATGATAAGCACTAATTTTGCTTAAAACAATTCTCAATCCACCAATTGTTCTCATTAAACAACACATAAGTAAAAATACCTCATTTATATGAAATCATTTCTTCAAATTCTAAACTTAAATCATTTAGAGAATCAAGTATTCATCCTATATGTTAGAGACTAAGAACATATAAATACAACCTTTCTAAGACAGCAAATTCTTAAAACAATACTCCTATTAAACAAGAATGTTTCTAAATTCAATTTCTCAATATGGAGCTAAAATACATTTCAACAAGTTTCTCAAAGGCGGTTAAAACATTCAACAAGCTCACTATCTTAATTCTTTTATCATCATAACACATTTCAATGGTATTGTCAAGTATACCTATTTATACAGCAACACACATTTTATACCAGTTTCTCCATTCAATACCAAAGTTTATTCTTGTTATGCCCTTACCATAGAGATCGCAAAAGGATGCAAGAAGAAGGCACACAAGGTTTCCTGACTAGGAGAGAGAGAGAGAATTTTCCTATTCAACTTATTATACATCAACATATAAATTACAGTCTAGAAGAAAGAAACAGAGTCCATCAGAATCCTAAATCAATAACATTCTGGACTGTACCGACTCCTTTAGAATAATGCAAATACATTTACGCATGCGACTAAACAGTCGAGATTACAAGAAGAACTACAGTTCCATCTAAATCCAATTATAAAAATCACCTGTAGCTATTAAGCAATACAAGAGCTCTCGCGACAAGAAATAGTAAGTAATCCAACCATAACAAACTCAACAATTCTTTTTCATATCATTCATCAACATGAATATACCCATCGCCATTGTTTAACAGAGCACAACTAGGAGCTTTTTATCACAGTCAGCCACGAGACTAGATAGCACTTAAAACAAATGACGTTCCATATGTAAATACAACGATATTCACACTAAGTCTAAACAAAAATATGCACAGCTTCATTCAATTGAATCTAATCTCTATGAATTTACAGCAAGACAAGGAAGTTCACATGGAAATACTGCAAGGGCTCCAACGGAGTCGTATCCCACAAGAACTCACAGCCCGGGTTAAGATTAAAGTCGAATTCATACGAAAACATTCAAGGACTCCAACTGAATCAATATCAACAGTCTTCACAACTAAACTTCTACAGAAGTCGATTACAAGATACATATTAAGGATTCCACAGAATCAATATCAATAAGTATTCACAATTGAGCTTATACAGAAGTCGAAACACTAGTTACATTTCAAGGACTCCACCTGTGTCAATACCAACCGTATTCACAACCAGGGATTTGATTGAAGTCGAATTCATATGACAACAATTCAAGGACTCCAACAGACTCAAAACCAATGAGTATCCACAACAAGCTTCCGCAGAAGTCAATAACATACTACCCATTTCAAGGATTCCAACAGTATGCACAAAGAAACTACTACAGAAGTTAAAAACATAAGTTACGTTTCAAGGATTCAAAAGGAGTCGAAACCATATAGTATTCTCAACTAAACTTCTACAGAAGTCGTAACATACTATCAATTTCAAGAATTCCAACCATATCATGCTAAAAGTATCCACTACAAAACTTCAACAGAAGTCGAAACATACGAAACATTACAAAGACTCTCACTGAGTCATTTTCATATTTAATCCTTGCTACTTTCAACAGATTCTAACCCAAAATCACAAACTCAGTAAGGACCTCGACAATAGTCGCATTCAAGTAGTATAATCACAGCAAGATTCCAAACAGAAGAAACTTCAAGAATTCACAGCAAGATTCAACAGGATTAAATCAACAATAATAACACAAATAGATGCATGTAATCGAAATGAAACCAAAAGGAAGAATAAATACGGAATCATTCCAACAAGGTCTTCTAAAACCCTAAGATTCCTAATTCCACGGGAAAAGAAGAACCAATACATTGCTTCAAACCAACCGAATGAAATCACACAACAGAGTTGTTTTAATGAAAGCATTTAGAGTAAAGCAAGATTTTTAAAATTCGGGGCCTATCATGCACCGGTAATGTTGCTTTAAAAATATGAAGAAGACCTCTGAATGAGCTCGAGCCTTCTCCTCTTCTTCCATGATAGATTCAGCAACAATAATTTGTTACCCTCATGCCTTATAAACTTTCCTCGATAGAGAAAAGAGCTAGTTATTCTCATAGTTGCCATGCAACACCAAGTAGACTGGTTCGAAGAACCAGTGATCAAACAGAGAGAAAAACGGAGCGAATGGAAAACCAAAATACCAACCAATTTTCCATTTGCATGCCTTCCCAAGCGATCCGCACTCGGGAACTAAAGTTCATCAATGACATTAACTCCAAGATTCCCGCCCAATCTCCATTGCCACCGACCACCATAGTTGGCGATTGACAAATGCAAACAAAAGACCATTCCCATATTTGGCGATACCACCACATCAGGTCTCACTAGATATTTACAACCTCTGCCAAATCCCAAGTCCTTCATCCTTATCCACCTCATAAATTCCATAGAAACTACAGCCCATGGCTCGTACCCCTTCATAGGCCCCCCCTTCATCCATGAACATTAGTTAGGTTAGAAACATAGGTTATATCATAAGGTAATACTTTAGTCTTACTTCCATAGTGCTAGGTGGCTAACCTTAGGAACATTTAGCTTGTAGTTTAGCGCTAGGTTAGATTACTAATAATTTAACCAATAGGTTATAGTTTAGGTTTAGGTTATTAACCTTGATAAATCCAGTCTAGGTCCCACAAGTAGGTTCGATCAGTATTGGAACCAAACAAGTTATAACATCCCTGTACAGGATCCAATCAGGTATTGCTAAATAAGCTTACTGAATACCCAGGAACATCTTACCTGGCTTAAGGTCTAGGCCTTCCCGATGTTATGGTATTTGGAACCGATTTTCATTTAACAAGATCAGCCTGAGTTAACTCTTGAATTGCTCATTCAACACATTCAGACCTTACAACCTTCGTAAGGTCTATAATTTTTGTTCATCCAGAATAAACTTAAAACATCTCTTGGATCAATGCCACTGATCCAAGGCTGAGTCATAAAGATGGGTAAATCCACAATTCATCCCGAAATCAGATTGAACTCAGGTGCTAAAAATGAAAGAAATAAAAGAGTCCAAGCATATCCTAACTCAGTCAAAGATCTTCAAGAGCAAAGAAGATACAATCCATATCAAGCATGACTTCACAATCAAAGGAACACATCCTTATACAGAAGAAATCATATATCAACACTTGAATGCTCAGGAGGAAGTAACAATAGTTCAGGTGTTACACGCAAAAGCTAAAATAGTGAATATCATAAAAAAAAAACGTCTCTTTAAAGTAACTCTACTTTAAAATTTAACCATTTAAGGTATTCATCAAAACAGATTCATATGAAAGAAATTCAAGAAGAAGTGATGGTTTAACAACAATCTACAATCTCTTTTTCCAAACTAACTTCAATCTCATTCTACTTCATTTCAGTCAAATGACAAGTATACAAGACTAATATACATTGATTTCCTTTTCCAATAAGAATAAAAATAAGGAGGTTCCAGCCAAGAAACATAATCCAACTAAATTTGAAAAGGAGACCTAATAGAAAATGATCCCAATTTATAATAATTTCTTTACAACTTAATAAAGTAGTTTTACTTCCTCTCCTACATACAGTTGAAGTTCATTTAAGAGTTCCAAGGAAAGAGAACAATGACCATTTCAAAGAAAGAGAATACTAAAAATGTCTTCCTTTCTAAACCTTCTCATTATAATACATGAATTTTACTTGCCATTAGGAACATTGTATCAATGAAAATCATACACAGCCCACGGCCAGTAAGCATTCATAGATTATTTCTTTAAAGACCTAACATTCTTCCATTGGACCAGAACAACCTCAAGATAAGAAGAAATCATAATAACATTGCTTATTCTTAGAACTCTAAACTATCAGTAGTGAAGTTCCATCATAGTCTGCAATGGACTTGAATCACACTTAAGCTTCCAAGACCCAACATTCATTTACTAGACCCTCAAGAGGTAAGAAGTCAGAGTAGATGTTGTACACTCAAAACTTTCCAATAGTTCGGGTAAACAGAGCTATCTCAACAACATATTACTATAAGGACTATGGGCTGGGTTTCCAAGAAAATGACTAAATCAAACCTCATATAACTAACACGTACAGTCTAGGGCTCATTTACAATTTTGAGCACAATGCAAAGTATAAATGCCATTGAAGGATCAAACCATTCAAATACATGTAACCTAGTTAGGGTAACAACAGGTTCCCTCAACAGTTTATATAATAATCCAAAGTCTATAATATCTGAACCATCACAACATTCAAGTTTCTATTAAAAACACCAAGTATTAAATGGATTGTACAGTGGTGCATCTCAATATCACAAACACAATTACATAATACACCAGCACCAGAAGACTAGACCGAGTGCAATGAAGTTGTTTACATATAGTACATAATAAGAAGAAATGTTTCCATTCTCTATTAGCATCCTTTCAACCCTATTTCCAAACTCAAATAGAATGTAAGACACTTGACAGAGCTCAAACCGGATGACTCACAAGTCGGGTTCATAAAGAATCTCCAAAAACCATTAAGGTGGTCAAAAGAACAATATTTCCCAAGCACCTTGCCAAAGAGACTTTGAATTACAGTACCAAATATCAAAGATAACAAACCCAAGTTTCAAGTTCAATACTATTCCAAAAACAATCAAGTTGCGTAGGATAAAACACCAAACTAAACCATATACTAGCTTATCCATAGTGCTGCGATTTATAATAATAGTCAATACTTTTCATAAGAAGAAAAGAAAAACTAAACCATATACTATTTTACCTATGCATGAAACTTTTGTGACAGTTAGAGTTTCCACATGGCGATACACAAGAATCCATTTACAGACTTACTCACAGTCCAAATAACCATGAAATAAAAATGCTAACATCATAGAGAAAATAATCTCTACAACGGTTCCATCCACTCGAAAAAGCAGTTTCAAATCAAATAGCTCGAACTAGTTTGTAGTATCAATAAGAACTAGAGTTGTTTACTAGCTCGTGTAAATAAAACACAACAAGTTTTCAACACTAACCTCTAATGAATATAGATATATCTCTGTAACATTAAAAGGTCACAAATGAAGTTGAAACCAAAATTAAATTTCAAACCACTGAAGAAAATAACAGTGGTGCTACTATTTTCATTTATGTATACATGAATTTCAAACCATTTGAAGAAAAAAATAGTGCTACCAGTTTCATTTATGTACACTTGAATTTCACACCACTGAAGAAACAAATAGTGCTACTAGTTTAGTTTAAGTATACGTGGTTCCTCTATGAAAAATTAGTGCAAAGTAAGATTTCAATAGAATCGTGAAACACACAAATTCAAAAACACAGAATACAAGTTTTTTTTACAAAACCCATCTATCAATTTACCGGTTAAGCATGAATGCACAATATTCATCAAAGAAAATTTGTTTTAATGAAAAACTTAGAGGAAAGTAGGATATTTTAACAGTTAGGGCCTATCATGCCTGATAGTGTCGTTGTAAAATCAAAGGAGACCTCTAGCTGAGCTCGCTTCTTCCCTTCTTCTCCACGAAAGATTAAAAAAAAAAAAAAATTCTTCCACAATGCCTCATATACTCTCCATGAAGCAAAAATAGATTTGAAACCTCCAAAATAGCCATGTAGTGCAGTTTAAACTACTGGTTCAAAAACTAGAGCGCATGGAGAGAGAAAAATGGAGAGCATGCAAAATGAAACAACTAAACAAAAATACGATGGCATGCCTTCCAAAGCGGTTCGGGCTTGTGAAACAAGATTCATTAATTACATTAATTCCATATCTCTGCCCAATCTTCCTTGCCACCGCCTACCAAGTCTGGCGAGTTCCCAATCTAAAATAACATGTGTTTCCATCTCTAGCGATGCTACCACCTAGGCCTCCACCAACCAAACTAGCCACTTGCCAAAGTTGGCAGTCCGTAGAATTTAATAAACCTTATCCTCTTCATAAATGCCTTGGAACCCATTACCAATGTGTATGTGACCCTTTAGGTTCCCCTTCATGCCATTAGTTTAGGGTAGATTACTTGACTTAGGTTAGATCTTAGGTAGTTTAGAGTTTATACCTTAGGATATAACACTAACCACTAACCCCCAACATAAGTCCTTAGCTTTTAGGTTAGGTAACTCCACATAGGTAAGTAATCAAAATACAATAGTTTTTAGAAACTAGGTTAGATCACTTAATAACCTTGTAGTGTCAGGTTCTAGTTTTCATACCTAGCAACCCCTCTAATTATTTAGTACCAGTTTAGGTTAGAAACAAAATTATATCAAGTAACATAGCCTAGGTAGGAAATATTTCCACATAGCTTTTTTTTTGTAAGTCAATCCTCAATAGTGTCCTGGGTATCCCTTATGTCATGTTCAGGCTATATGCCTATTTTTATCAAAAATGAACTATCTTGGTTGATCCTCAAAGACACAAGTCAAACCACCTACTGAATGGAAATGCATTCACACAGTAGTCAAAGAACTTGCAACAACAAAGTTCAGTCCAGTGTGTAGCTTAACACATGAAATGTCGATTTTACCATTCATTCAACAAAGCAGTTTTAAAACATTCCTTGGATCACTGAAATTGATCCAAGGGTGAGTCGGATATAAGACAAGTTCACAACTCTTAAACCAGATTGCAAACAACCTTCCAGAAGTGAAAAATGAATTCAAAGAAGTCATACCAATTTGATCAAAGGAGATTAAGAGTAGAAAAGACTTATCCATATTAAGCATGATTTCCAAAACTCAGAAGAACATATCCTTATAAGGAAAATCACATATCAACACTTGAATGCAAAGGAGGAAAATAGCAATAGTTAAGGGTGTTATAGTTGACTCCATCCTGGAAGTATTACATGGTGAAGGAGAAGGAAGCTTGCACCATGGACCCTTAGTCCCATTTGTTAAAGTAAATCTGCCAATGTAAAAATGTTGGTACACTGAAAATTCTACTTCTCCATCCATGAGTGTGGGAAAATACTCGGGATCCTCCACTCTACCCCAAATGCATCACGCATTCATTTATACCACTTCTCCAAGCATGCCTTGTGAGCGGTCGTCATGGTTTCACAAGTTTATTTTTCAAATATCTTTGTGGGTGAGGGATCCTCTTCTGGATACTCCCAAACAAAGGTTTCGCCCATCTGACACTCCAATTTCTATAAAAAAATGGTGAGGAGGACATTACCAAATAATATCTTTTCTCCCTCTTGTGCACTACTTATGATCTCATCTACGATGAAAGCGGACAAGTTATAAATGGTTCCCTCTGATATCCTCCAGCATACATTTAGCCATGCCTTGTTCACTTATGTCCATCATTTTTATTATTGAGCTTGGTCACCAAGTGCATGACCATCCTCATAACAGAGTCTAGAATCTCTACGATGTCAAAGTATCATGAACCCTTCTTGTATTCATATGTGGCTACAATCTCCTTGATAGCCTCCTTGTCTCTCAGATCATCATCTATACTTTCTCCTTCACATGTAAGGTATGTGAACTTGGATATCAGCTATGGTTTTATGTGCATCTTGCTCCATAGAAAATAAAAGTGATCCTCATCCACATGTGACATCAACCATTGATAAAGGAACTCAAGCTTTCCAAAGTAAGGCAAATCATATAATTACAATAATCCTGCCTTCTCCAATTTGACCTTCACGTCATCTTTTTAAATAGGCATCCCATCTAGCATCCTTTTATTAGTTGTTCGGACCAACTCTAGCACCATTTCCTTCTCACTTGTGCTCATGTGATGGTTATAATCACTCAACATAATTTTTCTTAGATTTGACACCCACTCCTTTCCTAGCAATACTCCATCCAGGTATTGCATCTCTACGTACCATTCTTCATTGGTGCTCACGATGATAGCGGTTTGATTTCCTTTTCCCTTTCCCTTTATTTTGTTCAGTGAAATGATTGATTTATTATTTGTCATTATTCAGCCGGGATAAACTACGAACTCCTTACTCTTCTCTGCTACTCTGCTACACTCCAAACTCAACTCCAAATCTCAACTCCTAGATTAAACTCTTCTATCTCCATGCCCTACATGCTAAACCCTAATTGGGACAATCTTCCACAAGATGACACACCAAAAATAAAATTTCCTCATGCCTGTGTGCTCATTCCTCCTGGTTTGCAGATTCACTCTTGTCACACAAAGATTCACTCTTGTCACACACTTAAATTTCTCATATTCTTAAAATCTCCTACTTTCCTCTAAGTGTTTCCATTAAAACAACTTTTCTCTGATGAGTTTTGTGCATTCATGCTTAACTGGTAAATTGATAGATGGGTTTTGTAAAACTTGTATTCTATGTTTTTGAATCTATGTGTTACATGATTCTATTGAAAGCTTACTTTGCATTGCCTTTTTCATAAAGGAACCATGTATACGTAAACAAAACTGGTAACACTTGTTTTGCTTCTTTAGTGGTTGAAAATAGTTGTTGGGTTCAACTTCTTTTCGGCCTTTAATCGTTACAGAGATCTATCTATATTTGTTGAGTTTAGTGTTGCAAACTTGTTGTGTTTCATATACCCGAGCTGGTAAGCAACTCTAGTTCTTATGGAAATTCACAAACTGGTTTGAGCTATTTGATTGGAAACTTGTTTCGGTGGATGGAACCATTGTAGAGATTATTAGCTCCATGGTGTTAACGTGTTATTTCATAGTTATATTAACTGGGAATTAAACCGTATATGGCTTGTTGTTTTTGTATCACCTTGTGGAAACTTTGACTGTAGCAAAGTTTGCATGCACTAGAAAAACCATATATAGTTTGGTTTTTGTATTTCTCCTTGCAAAAACATGGACTATTATGGAAACTTGCATGCACAGGAAAAACCATATATGGTTTAGTTTTGCATTTCATCCTATGAAAACTTGATTGATTTTGGAACAGTATTGAATTTGGAACTTGTGTTTGTTATTTTGGGTAAACTAGACTGTAACTCAAAGTCTCTTTGGCATGGTGCTTGTGAAATCTTGTTCTTATGACCACATTAATGGTTTTTGGAGATTCTTTATGAACCTGACTTGTGAGTCGTCCAGTCTGAGCTTTGTCAAGCATCTTACATCCCATTTGAGTTTGGAAATAGGGTTGAAAGGATGTTAACAGAGAATGGAAGCATTTCTTCTTACTTGAACTGTATGTAAACAGTTTCATTGCACTCGGTCTAGTCTTACGGTGCTGGTGTATTATGTAATTGTGTTTGTGATATTGAGATGCATCACTGTACAAACCGTTTAATACTTGGTGTTCTTAATTGAAATAGAAACCTGAACGTTGTGTTGGTTTAGGTATTATAGTCTTTTGATTACTTAATAAACTATTGAGGGAACATGTTGTTACCCTAACTTGGTTGCATGTATTTGAATGGTTTTGATCCTTCAATGACGTTTATGCTTTGCATTGCGCTCGGAATTTTAAATGAGTCCTAGACTGTATGTATTATTTTTTATGCTTGATCTTGTCTTTTGTTGGAAACCCAATTTATAGTTCTTGTAGTGATGCGTTGGCATACCGTTGAGATGGTTCTACTTTGCCTGAACTATTGGGAAGTCTTGAGTGTTAGCAACTACTCAGATTCTCAACTCTTGTTGGGACTAATAAATGTATGTTATGTCTTGGAAGATTGATTGCGATCTAAACTTGATTGCGATTGTGTTTGAACTTCACTATTTTCTCTCAGAGTTTAAAATGGGAAAGTTAATGGTAAGGTTTAATGGAACTTCACTTGTTGATTGTATAGGGTTCTAAGAATGAGAAATGTTAACATGATTTCTTCTTATTTGAGGCTATTCTGGTCCAATGGGAGAATGTTAGGCCTTTAAAGAAATACTCTGTGAACCTTTACTGACCGTGGACCGTGTATGAGTTTCATTGTTGCATTGTTCCTAAGGGTAAGTAGAATTCATGCATTATAATGGGAAGGTTTAGAAAGGAAGATAGTTTTTAGTACTCTCTTTCTTTGGAACTCTTGAATGAACTTAAACTATATGAATGTGAGAAGGTAAAACTATTTTATTAAGTTGAAGGAAATGATTAGGGTTTGGGATCATATTCTGGTAAGACTCCTTCCATAATGCAGTTGGGTTAAGTTCTTTGATTGGAACCTCCTGATTTTTATTCTTATTGGAAAAGGAAATCAATGTTTATTAGTCTTGTATACTTGTCATTTGACTGAAATGAAGTGGAATGAAATTGAAGTTAGATTGGCAAAAGAAATTGTAGCTTGTTGTTGACTATTAATCCATCACTTCTTCTTGGATTTCTTTCTTTTGGATCTGTTTTGATGAATACATTAAATTGTTAAATTTTAAAGTGGAGTTACTTTAAAGGAACAGTTTAAATCATGATATACATTGTTTCACTTTCTTTGATGGTTATGTACTTTGGAAAATGGGATGCTTTCTCTTCTTCTTTACTTGAAAGTTAGTTGAAGCATCCAAGAGGGAATATGTTGTAAACACTTCTGTATCTTATGTTAAAGATATGTGTTGTATCATAGTTGGTAGAATTGGAAACAATGATATGTTATGTTTTGTTGTTTGGTAAAGATAATTGATGGGATCAATTATACGTTAATTTATAGGACAACTATTATAGATTATATTTTGTTCTTCTTTTTATTTTCTGCTTAGTTTTGCTCTTCTTTTATTGATATTACTTATCCTTATGGAGTATGAATTATTTGTTGTTCATTAAAGAAGGGTTGTTTTTATTAGAACAACTAGTGGAATGCACTTCATTTTAAGGATTAGTGCTTATCATGCTCATTTCATTGAATTGACCCGTGCTAGCAATTTTTGCAGATGGACATCATAAGTGATAAAAGAAGGCAAAAAATTATATGTTGCATTGGTTGATCTAAGTTAATTCTTGAGAAGAATTCTGATCTGTTCTTAAGTTGTATTGAAAAAAAAAATATTTTCTTTGAATGAAGGTTGCTGTCATACAGTATGTCTAAAATGCATAAGTTGTAAATGTATAAGTTTTAAAAATGAAATGTAGAATGAGAATTTACTTACATGGATTATGTAAATTATCTTGTACTTTTGCACAAGAAATGGAATCCTATTCTATTGATGTTCTTCATGTTATTTATATGTTTCAATGAATGTTCTTGGATAAGTAGGGAAGAGGGAATTAGAGTATTATCCCTAAACGTGAAGCAACTAAATAAGTTGCAGATAATCAATGTTCTTATCTAAACAATTCATATTATTAAAGTAACATGTGATGAACTTACAATGAACTTTATAGAATTTATAAAAGATAAAAGGGGTGTGTGAACCCTAAGAACTTAACTATGAAGAGGAAGTCTCTTCCTCTCCTATTAAAAAGTAAGCAAGAGGGTAGATATAAATACAATCTTTAGACTTCATTTAATAAAGTCTACTAAGTTACAACCTCGGTGGTTGTTACACTTTCTTGAATAGTTAAGTCATATATAATGGAACTTAAGAGGTTTATGTCCTTTCTTCGTGGTAGTTTCCAGATAAACCAAAGTTAATGAACATCGAAATAAATATTAAGTTAAGGAAGTTCTGCAAGGGTTAATGGAACCTGATTTGGAAAATAACTTAGGGAGAGTTGGATTAGAGTTTGGGCAGGGTTGCTGAAATCTGCCTTTAGGAATCCAAATTAATTTAACTTTAATAATCTCCTAAGGGTATGTATATCTCAACAAGGTTGTTCTGTAGGATGCTGGCACACACCAACTGTAGGATTGTACCTTCGAGAAGATTAGGATCTTCTCGAGGATACAACATTGTAGTTGACATGTGGCAACACCCTTCTGCATTGATCATCTAGATCTACACACTTTTGGACTTGAACTTAGTTTCTCTCTAGGACTGGGTAGTAGTGTAGTTGTGATACGAAGTATCCCTCTAGGACTCGGGTATTATGGCACATGGGGTTGACCTAGGTTGACCCAGTATGTCAATCTATCCTAAGTCTTTGTGAGCTCCTTCTTATCATAACCTACGATGTTAACTAGAACTAGGGATAAACCTCGGGCAAGAGGACTGATAGAAGTTAGTAAAGGAAATTATAGATAACAATAGAGTGGGGTGAAGGATGTATTCGGATTGATGAATATGCCGTCAACAAATAAGTAATCTGAATAGTATGTTAAAATCTTTGGCTAAAGTATTGCAAGCTGCTGATTGCATTTTCCTATGTCACCTAGTTTAAGGATCATGATGCAGATGAATATTGGTAATAACTATTTAGTTAGGTTCCTTAGACAAATCACCCAATACCCAGAATAGGGTAAGAGAACCAAGTATATGTAGTATACAGAAAATTATTCAATACTTATATTAAACATGAATAGATCGGTAGTTTACCGAGTCATGAAATGAATAGATCGGTAGTTTATCGAGTCATTACAGCTGCATATGGTTATCTGTTATAAGAATGGTTGTTTTGGAATGTGTGTTCTAAATTACGTATTTAGAACAGGGAACATTACTAAAAAAATAAAATTCCCTTGTTTCTAAAGTCATAAAATAGGAATGTTACAACGAGAGTGCAACTTGGGAAAATATGGAAGATATGAAAACCACTTTTCCATATCTATTTTAACAAATTAAATCATTGACCGATAAATTATATGAATTTATCCTTTATGACATTAAGTAAGCCATTTTTGGGTAGATATTTACTTGATTTGAATAAAAAAGTTATTTAATACTTGATTTCTTGAACTATAAGGTTTTGAAATATTTGACTTATGATAAGAGAAGTGAATGAATTATTTGTCCATGATGTAATTTTTTAAAGGATGTAATCGTCGGGATGATGATTCTTTTTAGGAGGGAAGTATATAACACCCTTAATTGTTGTTATTTTCCTCCTTTGCATTCAAGTGTTGATATGTGATTTTCCTTATATGGATATGTTCTTCTGATTATTGGAAATCATGCTTGATATGGATAAGTCTTTTCTACTCTTAAGATCCTTTGATCGAATTGGTATGACTTCTCTAAATCCATTTTTCACTTCTGGTAGGTGGTTTGCAATCTAGTTTAAGAGTTGTAAACTTGTCTTTTATCCGACTCATCCTTGGATCAATTTTAGTGATCCAAGGAATGTTTTAAAACTACTCTGTTGAATGAATGGTAAAATCGACATTCCATGAGTTAAGCTACATGTTGGACTGAACTTTGTTGTTGCAAGTTCTTTGACTTCTATGTGAACGCACTTCCATTCAGTAGGTTGTTTGGCTTGGGTCTTTGAAGATCGACCAAGATAGGTCATTGCTGATAAAATAGGCATGCAACCTGTACATGGCATAAGGGATACCTAGGACCCTATTGAGGATTGACTTATGGAATCCTAAGCTAGGTGAAAGTATTTCCTACCTAAGCTATGTTACTTGATACAATTTTGTTTCTAACCTAAACTTGGTACTAAAGAGTTAGAAGGGTTGCTAGGTATTAAAACTAGAACCTAACACTACAAGGTTATTTGGTGATCTAACCTAGTTTCTAAAAGCTATTGTATTTTTGATTACTTACCTATGTGGAGTTATCTAACCTAATTGCTAAGGACCTATGTTAGGGGTTAGTGGTTAGTGTTATATCCTAAGGTATAAACTTTAATCTACCTAAGATCTAACCTAAGCCATTAATCTATCCTAAGTTATTGGCATGAAGGGGAACCTAAGGGGTCGCATGCACATTGGCGATGGTTCCTAAGGAATTTATGAAGATGATAAGGTTTATTAATTCCTACGGACTACCAGCTTTGTAGGGGTTAGTTGGTTTGGTGGAGGCTTAGGTGGCAGTATCACTAGAAATGGAAACACATGTTATTTTTTATGTCAAACTCGCCAAACTTGGCAGGCGGTGGCAAGGAGATTGGGTGGGAGATATGGAATTAATGCAATTAATGAACTTTGTTTCATGAGCCCGAACCACTTTGGTAGGCATGCCAATGGATTTTTGTTTGGTTGTTTCATTTTGAATGTTCTCCATTTTTCTCTTCATGCACTCTGGTTTTTCGAACCAATAGTTTAAACTGCCTGCATGGCTATTTTGGAGGTTTCAAATCTATTTTTGTTTTGTGGAGAGTATATGAGGCATTGTGGAAGAAGTATTTTGTTGTTTGATCTTTCGTGGAGAAGAAGGGAAGAAGCAAGCTCAGCTAGAGGTCTTCTTCGATTTTATAGTGACACTATCAGGCATGATAGGCCCTAACTGATTAAAATCTCTTGCTTTCCTCTAAGTGTTTTCATTAAAACAAATTTTCTCTAATGAGTTATATGCATTCATGCTTTAACTGGTAAATTGATAGATGGGTTTTGTAAAACTTGTATCTGGGTTTTGAATCTGTGTTTTACATGATTCTATTGAAAGCTTACTTTGCACTGCCTTTTTCATAAAGGAACCATGTATACGTAAACAAAACTGGTAACACTGTTTTGCTTCTTCAGTGGTTGAAAATAGTTGTTGGGTTTGACTTATTTTTTAGCCTAAAATTGTTACTGAGACCTATACTTATTTGTTGAGTTTAGTGTTGCAAACTTATTGTGTTTTATATACCCGAGCTGTTACACAACTCTAGTACTTATGGAAACTCACAAACTGGTTCAAGCTATTTGATTGGAAACTTGTTTCGGTGGATGGAACCATTGTAGAGATTATTTGCTCTATGATGTTAGCATTTTATTTCATGGTTAATTGGACTATGAATAAATTCATAAATGGCTTGTTTTGTATCACCTTGTGGAAACTTTGATTGTTGCAAAGTTTGCATGCATAGGAAAAACCGTATATGGTTTAGTTTTGTATTTCTTCTTGCGAAAAGCATTGACTATTATTGAAATTCGTAGGCACTTGTGGATAGGCCAATATATGGTTTAGTTTTGTATTTCTTCTTGTGAGAAACATCGACTATTATTAAAACTTGCATGCACTGGAGAAACATTATATGGTTTAGTTTTGTGTTTCATCCTGTGCAAACTTGATTGTTTTTAGAACAATATTGAATTTGGAACTTGTGTTTGTTATCTTGGATAGATTGTACTGTTGTTCGAAGCCACTTTGAGTAGGGTGCTTGTGAACTATTTCCTTAAGACTATTTAACTATTACTGTAGGTTCATTATGAACCCAGCTTTCATGTTTTGTAGTTGATGGTCTTAAATTTGTTGTGTATCTTACATTCAGTATGGGAAATTGGGTTTGAAAGGATTTTAACTGAAAATGGAAGCTAGTTGTTCGTAGAATGAACTGTTTTATAAGAAGTTTCTTCTTACTGGATCTAGCTTTACGCTGCTGGTGTATTTAGGGATTTGTGATTGTGATATTGAGATGCATCACTGTACAATCAGTTGTTACTTGGTGTTTATAAATTGAAATGGTAACCTGAACATTGTGTTGATTCAGATATTATAGTCTTTTGATTATTTTATAAACTATTGAAGGAACATGTTGTTACCCTAACTTGGTTACATGTATTTGAATGGTCTTGATTCTTCGATGGCGTTTATGCTTTGCATTGTGCTCAGAATTGTAATTGAGTCCTAGGTGTACGTATTATTTTTGATGTTTGATCTTGTCTTTTGTTGGAAACCCAATCTATAGTTCTTGTATTGATGAGTTGGCATACCATTGAGACGGTTCTACTTTGCCTAAACTATTGGGAAGGCTTGAGTGTTAGCAACTTCTCAGATTCTTACCTCTTATTGGGTCCAATAAATGTATGTTATGTCTTGGAAGATTGATTGCGATTCAAAATTGATTGTGGGTTGTGTATGAACTTCATTATTACAATGTTTCAATGGATGGCATAATCCAGGCATTATAATGTGAAGATTTGGAAGGGAAAGTAGCAATTAGTTTTCTTTTCCTTTAAGTTGATCTTGTTCTCTATCTTTGGAACTATTGCAAGAGCTTAAATGGTATGCATGAGAGGAGGTAAAACTGTTTAATTAAGTTGTAAAGAAAAGATTAAATTGGGATCATAATCTGTTAGGTCTCCTTTTCTAGTACAGTTGGGTTAAGTTCTTTGGTTGGAACCTCCTGATTTTTATTCTTATTGGAAAAGGAAATAAGTGTTTATTAGTCTTGTATACTTTTCATTTGACTGAAATGAAGTAGAATGAGATTGAAGTTAGGTTGGAAAAATAAATTGTAGCTTGTTGTTGACTGTTAATCCATCACTTCTTCTTGAATTTATTTCATATGGATCTGTTTTGATGAATACCTTAAATTGTTAAATTTTAAAGTAGAGTTACTTTAAAGGAACAATTTAAATCATGATATACATTGTTTCAGCTTTGCTGATGGTTATGTACCTTGGTAAATGGAATGCTTTCTTTTCTTCCTTACATGAAAGTGAGATGAAACATCCAAGAGGGAATATGTTGTAAACACTTATGTATCTTATAGTAAAGATATGAGTTGTATTATATTTGGTAGATTGGAAATAATGATATGTTATGTTTTGTTGTTTGGTAAAGATAATTGATGGAATCAATTATACTTTAATTTATAGGACAGTATTATAGATTATATTTTGTTCTTCTTTTTGTTAAACCTGTTTAGTATTGCTCTTATTTTTATTGATATTACTTATGCTTAGGGAGTATGAATTACTTGTTGTTCATTAAAGTAGGGTTGTTTTTATTGGAACAATTAGTGGAATGCACTTCATTTTAAGGATTAGTGCTTATCATGCTCAGTTCATTGAACTGACCCATGCTAGAAATTTTTGTAGATGGACTTCGTAAGTGATAAAAGAAGGCAAAAACTTATATGATGCATTGGCTGATCTAAGTTGATTCTTGTGAAGAATTCTGATCTATTCTTAAGTTGTATTGAAAAAGAAAAGTTATTTTCTTTTGAATGAAGGCTGTTGTCATGCAGTATGTCTGAAATGCATAAGTTGTAAATGTATAAGTTTTGAAAAGGAAATGTAGAATGAGAATTTACTTGCATGGATTATGTAAATTATCTTGTACTTTTGCATAAGAAATGGAATCCTATTCATGTTGATGTTCTTCATGTTATTTATATGTTTCAATGAGTGTTCTTGGATAAGTAGGGAAGAGGGAATTAGAGTATTATCCCTAAATTTGAAGCAACTAAATAAGTTGTAGATAATCAATGTTCTTATCTAAATAATTCATATTATTAAAGTAACGGGTGATGAACTTAAAATGAACTTTATAGAATTTATAAAAGATAAAAAGGGTGTGGGAACCCTAATAACTTAACTACGAAGAGGAAGTCTCTTCCTCTCCTATTAAAAAGTAAGCAAGAAGGTAGATATGAATACAATCATTAGACTTCATTTAATAAAGTCTACTAAGTTATAACCTCGGTGGTTGTTACACTTTCCTAAATAGTTAAGTTATATATAATGGAACTTAAGAGGTTACTATCCTTTCTTCTTGGTATTTTCTCGGATAAACCAAAGTTAACAAACATCGAAAGCAATCTTAAGTTAAGGAAGTTCTGTAAGGGTTAATGGAACCTGATTTGGAAAAGAACTTAGGGAGAGTTGGATTAGAGTCTGGGTAGGGTTGCTGAAATCTACCTTTAGGAATCCAAATTAATTTAACTTTAATAATATCCTAAGGGTATGTATATCTTGACGAGGTTGTTCTGTAGGATGTTGGCACACACCGACTGTAGGGTTGTACCTTTGAGAAGATTAGGATCTTCTCGAGGATACAACATTGTAGTTGACATGTGGCAACACCCTTCTGCATTGATCATCTAGATCTACACACTTTTGGACTTGAACTTAGTTTCTCTCCAGGACTAGGTAGTAGTGTAGTTGTGATATGAAGTATCCCTCTAGGACTCAGGGTATCTTGGCACACGGGGTTGACCTAGGTTGACCCAGTATGCCAATCTATCCTAAGTCTTTGTGAGCTCCTTCCTATCATAACCTACGATGTTAACCAAAACTAGGGATAAACCTTGAAAGAGGACTGATGGAAGTCAGTAAAGGAAATTCTAGATAACAATAGAGTGGGGTGAAGGATGTATTCCAAATTGATGAATATGCCATCAAGGAATAAGTAATATGAATAGTATGTTAAAATCTTTGGCCAAAGTATCGCAAGCTACTGATTGCATTGTCCTATGTCACCTAGTCTAAGGATCATGATGCAGATGAATATTGGTAACAACTATTCAGTTAGGTTCCTTAGATATATCACTCAATACCTAGAATAGGGTAAGAGAACCAAGTATATGTAGTATACAGAAAAGTATTCAATACTTAGTGTTAAACACAAATAGATAGGTAGTTTACTGAGTCATGAAATGAATAGATGAGTAGGTTCTTGAGTCTTTAAAGTTGTATATGGTTATCAATTATAAGAATGATTGTTTTGGAATGCGTGTTGTAAATTAAATATTTAGAATAGGGAACATTACAAAAAAAAATCCCTTGTTCTAAAGTCTTAAAATGGGAATGTTCCAAGACCGAGTGCTTTGACAGATTCTAGAACATTTACTATGATAGAAAGAAAGATATAACCATTCATTCATAGCATGAAAGGAAAGAGAACTCATATGAATAAAATATACATTAAACCCATTGATATTCATATCTATTTATAATAGGTAACCTCAATATATTCATTGGTTCATTACAAAGTGTCATAAAGAGCAGACCGTAGTCATGCGCATCACTTTGGACGTATGTAACTAAGCTAATAGAAAAGAAAAATAAAAACTCCATGCTTAGTACATCCTTTCCTGAACTAGAATATCCACTAACAGAAATTCTGCAGAGCTTCGCTTACTCTCTAATCTGTTATTCCCTATGTATATGTAGATGATATATCTATCTTTGTGTGTGTATATCTCTATATCTTTTCTTGCGGCAGGAACTTGTATTTATCACTTTCCAGGCTGCCAACTCACCTTGCCACACCCTTAGATCCGTTGCCAAGTGTCGAATGTGGTCCTCCATGTGAGCATGTTCCTTCAGGCCTAAGCTCTCCATTCCATCTCATGATGATCTTATAGAAGATTCCATCCAAGGCATGCTCTTTCTTGGGCCAACCTATTGTCAGGCTGGCATCTTATCCATTCACAATTGATCACACTTTTCATGTGTTTTCCTTGACACTCAAATTGGCTAAGTCCCAAACCTCCTTTCATGTGTCGTGTGCATGCTATGTGCTTCCTTAATCCTTTATCTTGCATGATTTGGCCTTACACGCCATTCTATAACTAGGATCCCACACGCCTAGGCACCTTTATACTTGGTCAATATTCTAGGGGCCAACACTCTCCCTAATGAAAGGCACTCTTATGTTTTAACAATTATTCCAAAGGCGTGGAGATTTTGGCATACCCCTTGATGAATTTCTGTAATATCTCATATGCCCAAGAAATTCACACACTATGATTTTACTAGTAGGCTCCCCTAATCCCACAATAACTATAATTTTGGCGGGATCTACTAGTAATCCTTCTTTTCATATAACATGTCCTAACAAATGCCCAAATGGAGTAGAAAAGAGACATTTCTTAATGTTGAGGGATATCATTAATTACCGACATTTCTCAAACATCAATCTTAAATTGTCACAATGGTCCTTCACTAATCCATACACAATCCAGTCATCCAGGTAATCTTAAAGAAATTTATGGATAAAGTCCTAAAATTCTTGTACCACGATGCGTGAGAACACAGTAGGCACATTATTCAACCTACAAGGCATAACCATGTAGGAAAAACTTCCCCATTTAGTGGAAAGAAATTTCTTCCTCTGGTCTTCCTTTGCAATCCTGGCTTGGTAATACCCTAAGAACCCATCCATGAAAGAGTAGACTTCACGCCCGGCTACTCCCTCCAAAATTTCTTTAGTAAAGGGGGTTAGAAAAGGATCAATGACACATACTACATTCAGATCCTTATAGTCAACATAGATTCTTATCCTCCCATCCTTCTTGATATTGATGACCATTGGGCTTATCCATTCTGATTCTTCTACTACCTCAATGATACCAAATGTTATCATCTTGTCTATTTCTTCCTTGACCCGTACGCATAGATTTGGATTCATCTAATAAGGCCTCTTCCGAATCAGGTGCACACCTTCCTTCAACTTGATCTTCATCTCCCCTAAGGAATGGTGGACACCTTTTAGTTCATGATACATGTGAGGGAACAAATCCTAGAACTCGCGTAATAGATCAATGACCTTTGAAACTTCTTTTTCTAACCAATACTCTCCAATGATAGCTTCTTTAGATTCTATTTTTGTCCCAATGTTAACCTTCTTTATTTTCAAGGGCTCATGGTAGGTGTGTGCTCACTCATCATTACTGTCTATAACTGAACGCATACCCTTAGAATGGTTAACACCCAAATTTTCCATTTCTTCTCTATTTACTATATAGACCATGTTTCCTTTTTCTTTCTCCATATATGCGCAATCAAATTGTAATTCCTCTAATTCCTCCTCATTGAGGCATGTCTCCAAATAAGACTCAAGCAAGTAATTCTAGTAGCCTATCTTCTACCATACCACGATCTCCCATCACAAGGTTCTTGATCACTTGTAGTGCCTTATACACTAATGGCTTAGTACTCCTATACTCGAAAGATTGATGTGATCAGCCACCAACTCCTACCAATTACCTATTTGATGACACATATCCGAATGAATATACCATGCAAGGGCACAACCTTATAAGGTGGAATAAAACTTATACACCCATAAAAAAGTAGTAACACTTCAGTGCTTCCCATCTAGGCCTTCTCACATGCTTGGATATGAAAAGAGGCGGTCTCTTTACCATGGTAGTCTTGTATGGTTGTGGGTGCGTTGCTCCTGGAGAACCTTACAGACAATGTGACTCTTA
This sequence comes from Taxus wallichiana var. yunnanensis, assembly GCA_018340775.1. Lineage (NCBI taxonomy): Eukaryota > Viridiplantae > Streptophyta > Pinopsida > Cupressales > Taxaceae > Taxus > Taxus wallichiana. The sequence continues at coordinate 385,292,155 of CM031233.1, read as the reverse complement.
CCTCACACCACTCTAAGAGTATTTCCCGATGTGTATCCCACCAACACCTTATGGTTACGAGTAGGTTATAACTAAGCATTCCTCTTCTCTCATCCTCATTTTTCCACTGAGCCTCCATTTCTCACAAGAAAATTTTAGGGTATGTTCCTCCAGAGTAACTTGGAAAATTCTTTCCTCTAGGCATTTAGCTAAGCACACCATTTTTTCCATTGTTATAGATCCTCTCAATTGTCACCCAATCAACTCATAATTCCCATGTGCCCAATTGTTGCATGCCATACTAGTGGTATCACTCAAGGACTGAGCATCTTTAAATTGGATGACTCCCTCCATGGGATGAATTATCTCAGGATATCTGATGGAGTGCACATAGATTCTATCAAGGACTTACTCTCCTAAGGGCTCAGTATAGGGTGTTGAATTCCAATCATTAAGGGAATGATCACCCTTTCTTCCTTGTTCTCAAATCTGATATACCCCTTGTTAAACCATAGGTCGGCATTGTTCTTGTAACACCATGGGTACCAAAGCAACGATGGAAATTTTTCTACCTTGGTGAGCACCAAGACTTTGAAGTTTCCAATGAAATTTGTCTGAATGGTGATAACTAAATCCTTCAAGACTCTAATGGGAATTTCCTTAGTCTTGTTTTCCATATACAACACATTGGAAGATGGCTATAATGTGGGCCTTCCCATTTGATGTCAGGTATCTAAGGTAAGAAAATTGACCTTTGTTCCCATGTTGATGAGTATATTACTCAGGATCCATCCATCAACAATCACATTCAATGTAATCTCCTTGTCATAGTCAAGGGTGTGAGGAGGATTCACACTCTACTCTAGTGCATGGTACCTTCTCTCTCAACCATTCTCCTAGAAATGGAATAATATTATCTTTCCTTAACATCCTACACACTTCCTTGACCTCATCCAGGTCATCTTTTGGAGCCTCAAAATTCTTCCTTTACTCCAACTACTTTGAATATGCCGTTGGATCTCCCTTTGTAAACTTTGAATCACATCCATAGTATCTTGATACACCTCCTTCTGATGAGCAGGGTCCAGATACTTTCCATGTACTAATTCCTATCTTGAAACTAGTTTCCTTTTTTTTGGCATCTCCCTGGCATGCACGACCTATTCTTACATCATCACTTGTACGGAGTTCTAGTCCTAACTCACTCATCACTCTTGGCATCCACTTTGTGAATTAGCCTTCTTGATGCTCACCATCCTAGTGCCTTTTTTCTTCCAGTATTTTTGGTTCATATGATCATAAAGATCTGGACATTCCTCATACTTATGTTTCTTTCCACACCATGAGCATTGTAACAGATCAAGACACTCATGTTTGTAATGCTCTATATATCCACAGTTGTAACGGGTTCCTCACAGGAAATTACTTTTTCCTCCTCCGTGGTTACTACGACCATGAAATCCTCCATGAAAATATCTTCCATGCTCTCCTCCATCCACGTACCCTTCATAACGATAATCATCATCCTTGGAACTACTTGCAAGACTAGTCTAGCACACACCAAGATCGATAACATCATGGATCTGATCAATCAGTTTGTAATCCTTGGTATCATGGGTCATAGAGGTATAAATATTACAATAGCAAGAAAAATTCTTGTAGATTGCATGTTATAGTAGAGGGAACCTACTTGCATCATGATCCCCATGGAAAATTTCATAATCTACTACCATAGTACATACTAAATTCCAAGGAAACTATCCTTTGCATGCCCCTCCACTTCACAGTCTATACACCAAATCCCACTACAAACCTCATACGTTGAGTTTGTAGATAACTTCTCCAACTGTTTGGCCATTACAATAATTTGAGCCTCCATAAAAGGACTAACACCAGTATCAATTCTCCTAATAGCTTCAACGTGTATGAAAGCTTCCAAAGCCTCGCATGGTTACTCGTGAAATTCTTCTATGATAGAGCCCTTTTAAATGGTGTTATCAATCCTCCAAAAAACCATTGAGCATGTTAAGAAGGATTAATGTCATAGGATAGTTTTGACAAGATAATCTTGAAACACACGTGATACTTTCACACACTCTCTTCCATTCCCTCCTAGATCTCCTTCAAAGCATTGATGCTCTTCTGCTCAAACCGAAGGGTATGGAACTCTGCTATAGAGGAATTATTCAATGTGGTGTAGTATACCACCATCTAATGGGGGTCATACTTCCTATACCAACTATGTGCACACCCTTGCAAAATTCTTACAAACTAACTTGCCTTCTACTCTAGGGTAGTGATTCCTTTCACGCGCCATAGTAACTCACACTTGTGCACATGCTCTACACATCTTCAATACCCCTATAGTCTGGTAAGTGAAAATACATCTCAAAGAATACTTGTGGAGGTGGTTGAGGCCCTTGTCCTCTTGATCCAGAGCCTTGGTTTCCTCCAGTGTTTCCTTCTCCACCGGATCCACTAGATCCACCATGTATTATTCCTCCTAACACATGAGATCCACCTCCTATAGTCGAGAAAATGGATTGAAATGGTTACGCCAAGTGTTTCCAAGTCCCACTAAACTACACACTGATGGTTTGTGATATTTTCCCATTTCCAGTTGTGTTTCTCATGCCACTCCTAGATGCAATACCCAATATTTGCATACTTTCACCTTGTCTAGAGATTCCTTCAAATACAAGAATGGATTATGCATCCATGGATGTTCCAAATGAGAAATTATATCTCCTAGGTGTAGATCGGTTACTCCCACTGATACCAACTAGGTTAACAATACTTATCCCTTCATCTAGAAAAAAAAGTGCTAGGGTTTGGTCAAAATGTGGGTTTAGATGTGCATTGACAGATCTCCTTTCTTGATGTGAAGAAATCTCATGAGAAGCTAAAGGAGATTCTCTCTTGCACTTGCCAAGATGGGGTAGCATAGACTACTTAGGTTTCACATCCTCTACATGAACCTCAACTCCTTATCGCAACATCTGCCTCCATAGATCCATCACACTTGAAACCTCACATTGTCTAGTCATCTCCATTTCATGAGATTCACCATACTTGAGTTGTCTCTCCTCCTTTTCCTTCTCAGCCAAAATTTCTTCCATCTTCCTCCACCCTAGCTTCCTCTCCCAACACTTAGAGAAGATTAGCCAGCCATGGGAAATGATTCTAAACTCAAAGTAATGACCAAGATCTTCATAGCCAAAGGAATACCATGAAAAAATGATCCTTTGGGATCCCTCAGAAACTCAAAACCAGCAACTTATAGGTAAGAATACATAGAAATGGTATATTCCAAAGTATAACTATTTAGCACTCTCTTCCACCAATGATCAATAGCATGTATCCAAGTCGGATCTGCACCTCTGACCTTTGATAGTCATCTTGGGTCCACAAGCACGGTCTATAGTACCAAATTGATCTGGATGCATATATTGAAAGCCATTCATATAATTCTCTTTGGAAAATACTAGAAGAATGTGTCATACAATCCATGGTACATTTTCTCTTCTACCCATCTACTCGCATCAAACTCAAGTCCAATGTTGAATCTTTGAGAAAGCTCATTCTCCGTGCTCTTAAACCATGATTCAACACTTTCCAAGGTCACATGTTCTCTCATCATGCATCACATGGAGAAATATGCATGCCATTTCTCACAAAAAATTTGAAAATAGGTTTCGGTAATGGAACCAAGATGTAGTCATTTTTATACCCTTAGACCAATAGTCTAATCCCATGCGCATCAACCTATCACCCAGTGGGTGTTGGGCACTCACTTGAGGCATGCATGGGTGTCGAGTCTCTCCTTTATGTGAGTCTTGTGGGAGTTCATCATCTTATGGAATATAATCAAATGCAGAATAATAGAAAAGAACCATATAACATTCTAAGAACCTAGAATGAGTTGTCACCCCATTACATCTAGAAAAGAGAAATATCAAACATCATATGAAATTATCTCATACATAAATGAAATGCACAAGGATTATACTCATGAAAAATTATATGATTAAAAAAATCCTTATATTCATATTAACATGTTCAATAACCACATTACATCCCTTAAGGTCATAACAGACCCTTATATAACCATACATATCTAAGTCATACATAAGAACTACACTATGTTCATCATATTACAAATAAGAATGCATACCCATCCCTATAAGTATGCCATCACTCCTAAATTTTCCTAATCCCAACCAATAGAATCATCCATGAGATATCTGCAGAGCTTTGCCTCTTTTCTAGCGCCACTATTCTCTCAAGATGAATTAATGTATATGCCTCTTCTCCTCACACCCTCTAGTCTTTCTTTCTACTATCCATACACCTCAATATATAGCTTTCCTACCTTCACCGTCATGCCTTCTGAGGTAACCAATCAATCACCAAGTTTCCAAGCGGTCCTACAATAGAGTATACCTCCTTTGATATGAGATCTCCACTCTGTGTAATGATGTTCTTCTGGAACCTTCCATCGCATGTATGGAATATTTCCTTTCTGATACCAATCTTGCCAGGTGGCACTTATCCACTCTACATCTTTGGAAGATCACACTTTTCTCATGTGCTACTTGGGATGTTGAATATGGCTAAGTCCAATCCTTACTCACACGTGTTGGTATCCATATTTAATCTCCTTCACAACTTTAACAACATCATGAACTTGCACACGACACTCAAGGATTAGATAAATGGTTTGTATGTCGCTTGTAGCCAAGGAGCACACCTATCTCGCTTGTTTGAATTCAAGATTTAAGGGAGTGGATAGCACCTTTATAAGGGTTTTGATCTACCCTCACTATTTTAGGTTGTGCCTATCAACCAAGGAAAGATAACCTATATTGCATCCCTTGTATGGTAAAGCGAGTTAGAGATATCCTTGTCTTTTGCATTATGACATGAAAGAGGCATTGTGAAAACATGATCAAGTATCCATTATCCAAACTCAGAGGATTTTTCACTACTAAATGATGGAAATGTTCTCAAAACAAGGCTAGGGATACTAAAAACATGATAAAACCCTGATATGCTTTGTGCATTTTTGTGAAAGGATTGAGTTCTTTTGTGGACACACAATGAAAATGTAGGGGTAGTATAGGTAGGATGAGTTAGTTTAAATGATATTTTAATGAGAGATGTTGGGAAAATATTAGCTAGAAATCATCACCTTCTTTGGGAAACTTTGCAAATGAATAACAACACCTAAACAATAGAGATGTTTCAATGAATTTGAAGTGCTCTTTCAACCAGGATGTGTGCACACATGGATGCCCAAATCTGCACTATTACATACAAAATTTGATAACTTGACACAAATTCTTGAAGTAAAATATCAATGAAGCATTTAGAAACCATTGTTAGATCATGACTTAAGGTACACACAAAAGTTTACAAACACCCTCAATTTAATAGGAAGTTAAGATGAATTTAAATTTGTTTATCTTCACTCAAATGAATGCTCTTCGAATGGAAGATTGCAGATGCCTTCAAACCCTCTACAAGAAATGAGACCCCGTATGACCAATAAATATCCCAAACACAAGATTGTAACATGAGCATGAAACACAAATTAAAAACATACTTTGAAATACAAGTGTGTGTAAGCTTTGCCAAGAGATGAAATAAGTTAATCCAAGAATTTGATCAAATATATTTGCTAGGGAATGTTATTTAGACAATATCAAATATTTTTGATGGCTTTAGAACTGAAACCAACTCAACATGATGAACATTTGATGTAAAAACAATCAAAAATGGCTCTCGGTAGTTTCTCCAAAAGAAATGGAACACTTCAAGTTTTCCTCTTAAAATTCTTCTCTCTTTCTCCAAAAAATCCCAACCACCTTTACAAAATGCCTCCAAATTACATAATATACCCTATGCCATCTTGGATCCTTGCATCCCAAGAAAAGAATATGCCAAAGGGATCAAATTTGTTACAAAACTCTTATCTATTTCATGAAAATGACATCAAACTGTAAAACAGCTCGTAAAATGTCGAGAGATGCACAAATATTTTAAAATATTGCATGGATTCAGATTCTAATCCATCCCGGGCCATTTTTTTGGAATTTAGACATGCCAACATGATTTTGTAATCATTTTTCACCTTTTACTTCATTACTTTTCACCTCTGTAACCTTTTATTTTCACCTTTCATGTTTTTTCACAAGTCTAGGGAAAAATTACATGAAAAAACATCACAAGCCATCAAATTAGCTCCCAAAAATGGTGTCATTTTCCTCAAAAGGCCGAGGGGATGTGGATTCATATAAAACTTCATGTGAATTGGTGCGAAAATGGTGAATCGAAACTCCTGGATTTTCCATGGTGCCCAAAAATGAAATTGCATAGTTGCCTTTGTCGATTTTGGATAAAGCAAAACCAACCATCCACGTGTCAGATTCAAATCCCCTTCAAAAATGCCAAAATTACCTTTTTACCAAAAGGATAGGGTGAGACACGTGTCAAAACATGATTGGGGTGGGCCCCCAAACCTTAAAACGCATTTTAAACCCTTTTTGAACTTTGGGAAAATTTTGAAAATTTTCCCCACGAGCCCCCTGGACACGCCACGTGTCCTCCTGTGGGCCCTACTAAAAACCACAGGCCAAAATGATGACTTTTTCTCCTTTTTTGAGAAAAGGAAAATTTTCTCAAAACCTCCGTTAGCCCCAACACCAGCCGCTTCTTACGCCATGTGGCGGTTCCCATGCAACTGCGAGCCAACCTATCCAATTTTCCTTCATTCCTCCATTAGCACAAATTCTTTTCGGTCCCATGCTCTCCATCTCCACTCTTTGAAATGTGCCACATGTCACCCTTGATTGGATGTGGGGGACACATTCACCTTTTCCCATCGGGGCCATGGAGAGGTTTTTGGTTTTGAGATTTTTCCCCAAAATTTGTAAAGTTTTGAAACTCTTCCCTGCCGCCCGAACCTCCACCACCCTTTGGACACGTGTTCAAAATGATTGGTGAAAGAGCCAATCCTCTTTTTTTTCCTTTAATACCAAGGGAAAAAATTCACAAAATTTTTCTTTAGCCCCATTCCCATTTCTCCTCCCGAACATGTGTCTTCTTCCTACTCGTTGCAGGCCTTTGGGAAAAAAATTGATTTTAGCATTTTGAAGTTAAAACTTTGAAGTATTCAAAACTTCTATGCCTTGATATGGCCTTTCCTGGACATGTTTCAACTTCTCATTAGTTGAGGGCCTTAGGGTCAAAATTTTCCCCTAACGCCTAGAGCCAAAAAAAAAAAAAAATTTCAACTCCCACGCTATCCGCTTGACCTCCTGCCACATTTCCGCCTCCCATTGGATGTGGGCCTTCGAGAAAAATAGGATTTTAAGAATTTTTCCAAAATGGAAGCAAAATCCCTAAGTGACTTCCGCCACCCGCCACTACACGACCAATCACATCGTGCCACGTAAGCACATCACCGTAGCAGGTGAGGCTCCAAACCAAAATTTTCCTTTTGCTAAAAGTCCAAAAATGACAAGTTATATCATTTTCCTGCACATCCTCGGGCTAATAGGATCTTGCCACATTAGCAATATGTTGCAAATATAATTTTGACGGGAGGGTGACACCCGTATACCCGTCAAAAATCATTAAAAATACATGGGATTCCACTGAAATCATTTTTTTCACAAGGAAAGCGGATTTTTCAATTTTCAATCCAATGAAACATGATTTGACAATGATTTAGGCCTGGGGAATGAGATTTTAATAGCAAACAACCTAGGTTTGATCCACTTTAATTTTTGCACAAATTTGACAAAGGGAAAATGGCTTAGCCCAAAAAATGAAGAAATTAGGGCACAAAAGAGGGAAACTTGGAAATTTGCTTCAATTTAGGGAAAAATCATGACAATGTGAGCAATTCAAAGGCATTCAATTGGGTAAAATGACTTGCAGATCACCCACTTGAGCAAATAAAACATTTTGACCAAAAATGGATATAGAGAAATTAGGGCAAAGTGTGCAAACCCAATAATTGCACCAACATTGGATCCTTCTTGGGGATGGGCACTCCCAGTGAGTGCCACAAGATCACAATATAGACCAAGTGCCAAAAATCCATTGGGAAAGGAGTCTAAAAATGCAGAGCAGCCCAAAAACTAGAATTTCACCAAAAAGGACAGGGAAAACCAGACCAACAAAGGTTGCCAAGGACAAAAGGGCAAACCACAAGCCAACAACAACAAGAGACAAAATAAAAACAAGGACTATACAAAATGTACAACTTGTGCATACCTCACATGGGGGTTCAATCCAAGAAATTTTTTAAATGTCTTCCATTAACAGGAAGCTCCAAAGAAATCCCCATCCAAATCCTTTAGAAAAAATGTATTTTCTCTAATCCGACATCAATGGCATAAGGGCCCATCCATAGAGCATCAAACTTACCATGCTCACCCTTGTCTTCATGCCTACTATCCCAAAAAAACTAGATCTCCAATACTTGAAATCTCTAGGGGTGACCTTCTTATCAAACAACTTCAATTTCTCCCTAAATTTGACATGCCTTTGATGAGAGGCTCTTCTTTCTTCATCCAGCTCAATGATTTTATTTATCCTTGATTCATATGGGCCATGTTCTTGATATTCTAACTGTTGGGAAAACTAAATGTGGGCAATTGCAAATGTAAGGGTAGCAATGCTTGTGTTCCATAGACCATTTCAAATGGACTCTTACCGATTGCTCTTTTTGGAGTGATCCTATTTTTTCAAACTGCAAATTTCAATTTCCCTCCCCACTTCTTCTTTTTGATCTCCAAATTCCTTCTAATAATCTTGAGCAAGTTCTTATTACTTTATTCAGCTTGCCCATTCCCTTACGGATTCTAATTTGAAGAATAAGTCATATTTATCCCATATTCATTGCACATTTCTATCAAAGTCTTGGATCTAAAACACATAGCATTATCGATACAACCTTAACTAGAACTCCAAACCTACATATGATATGACTCGAAAAGAAATCCATCACCACTTGGTGTGTTGCTTTTCTAGATGGAATTGCTTCAACCCATTTTGTAAAATAATCAATTGCTACAAGGATACATTTGTAACCAGCACTAGAAGGATTTGAGATCTCACCTATGAATTCCATTCCCCATTGTTTGAAAGGATCCTCAATTGATACAAGCTGCAAAGGAAGGGAGCACTGAAGCTTTTAGTTTTCTAGAGAAATGTTGGCAACTATCACATCTTATAACCAAGATTAGGTTGCATCTTTAAAAAGAGTAGGCCACCAATAACCATCTCTTAAAATCTTGTGTGCTATCACTCTACTAGAAAAATGTCCTCCACAAACTCTCCCATGGAAATCAACAATCAACTTGGGAGCTTTATCTTCGCTATGCATTGTAAGAAGACACCTTCGTGGTTCTTCCAAGCCATCCCAAGGTCTATTATGATATATTTCTAAGAAGCCACTTGAGGGCTATTTTCTAATTTTTATTCAAGTGACTAGGATAGCATAGGTGCTTGAGGTAGAAGACCACATCCTTTTACCATTCGAATTCATCAATTTTTCAAGAATATCGCCCTTTCTTCCTCCAAATGATTTACTTCTACATTTTACAAATTACTCTCAGCCATGAGCTTGGTAAGACCCAAACCTCTTACTAGCTTTTTTGTTTGGATATCCATATCATACTCTTGTAATTTTTGACCCATATACATCTCTTGTTTGATATCTCCATGTCGGATAAGATGTCTTTAACCATTATATGAGGAACATGGGCAACAATATTTGAACTCAATATATAGGGCCTAAAAATATTTATTACTTTTACTAATGCAAATGCTTGTTTCTCCATAATTGTGTACTTGATTCGAGATGGTTGTAAAGCCTTGCTAAAGAAAGAAATAGGTCTCTCGACTTCATTCTCATCCTTTTGTAACAAAACTGAAGCAATAGTAAATTTAGAGGAAAAGGAAAATATTTGGAAAGGTCTCTTATAGTTTGGAGCTTCCAAAACAGGTGCATGCTTGAGTGTATCCTTTATCCCTTTAAAATCTTGCATGGTAGCCTCCTCCCATTTGATAACTTGATACTTTTTTAGCATGCTTGTGATTGGAAGAGTTATCTCGAAAAATTAGAAACAAACCTTCTAATGAAATTGATTTGGCCAAAGAAAGAATGAATACCTTTCTTGGTTCTTGGAATGGGCACCTTGTTGATTGCTTCCACTCTTTTAGGGTCTATCATAACACCTTATTTAGACACAATATGTCCCGAAACTTAGCCTTTTGTGCGAAAAAATGACACTTCTAAATCTAATTAGCATCTTCTCTAGGTGTTGCAAATGGTTTGCTTGCTGCCTTGAAAAAATAGTCACATCATCTTGGTAAACTACAATAAATTCATTGATATAACCAGAAAAGGCAACATCCATTTCCCTTTGAAAAGTAGCACCAACATTCATCAATCCAAAAGGCATCCTTACAAAAACATAAGTCCCCCAAGGAGTAGTGAAGGTTGTCTTAAGTCTTTCTAATTCTTTGACAACTACTTGATTGTATCTGGAGAAACCATCCAAAGTAGAAAGCATCTCTGACCCTGTTACAAGCTGCAACATATTCTCCATGTTTGGCAAGGGGTAATTTTCCTTCATAGATGCTTTGTTTAGATTCCTAAAATCCACACAAAGTTTGATATCTTCGTTCTTCTTTCTAACTAGGACAAGGTTTGCCACCCAAGATGAGTATCTAGTAGGTTGAATGATGCCACCATCTTTCAATTTATTCAACTCTTCTTGCATTTTCATAGATCAAAGTGGATTAATGGGCCTTTGTTTTTGTCTAAATGGCTTATTCTTGTCCTCAAGAGGAATCTCATGCTGAAATAAATCTTCTCTATATGCCTTCAGCTCTAGAATAAGACCAAGCAAGACAATCTTGACATCTCTTTAAAAGTTGGGCATAGGACTATTTTTCCTCTTTGCTGAGATGGCTACCCAACCAAATCTTCCTTGGTTTTTCCTTGGTTCCCAAGTTTTGCTCTTCCACATCCTTTGAAAGGACATCTTTCTATTAATGATACAATCAACATTGCTAAAATTGGATTCAAGTGCAACAAGACCTTTAGGAATGGTATTTGTTTTAAATTGTATAATATCCTTGTCAAATAAAGTTTCTTTAACTTCATTCATGCACACCATTGGTTCCCAATAAATATTCTGACTAGAAAACTCACCTTGGCATTGTAAGAATCTCAACACTTGTGCATCATTATAAAAAAATTTGCCAATGTTTCACATTATCCGTCAAACTGGCCTTATTAGCATTTCAATGCTATATTCACAAAAAGGTGAAATGGTGCAATTTTCAAATCTAGAGCCAAGGACAACCAACTTATCGGCAGTAGCATTAAGACTTCTATCATGGTAAACAATGTTACAGAATCAAACATTTCAATCAAGTCCCAAACAACATCTTTATATTGTTTCATACGCTGATATTTTGTAGCATACAACTTTCTTACTTGCTTGACAACTAGCTCTGAATCCCCTTGGCAACAATATCCTTCACTCCATATTTCCATGCAATCCTTAATCACAATAATAATGCCTCATACTCAGCAATGTTGTTAATACATTCAAATTGAGCTTGAAGGAGAAAGGAAACTCTTCCAAAATAGGAGAAACCAACATTATACCAGCACCATTTACAAATTTGGAGCAAGCTCCATCAAATAGTAAGGTCCAAGGAGAAGCTATCATACCAAGGCACTCTGATTTTTCCATCTTATTCTCTTTTCCATCAGCAAAACCAATAAAGTTGTCAACATCCACATCAATAAACAACACTTCATAAGAAGCATTGTTGGGATCTTCAATCAAATGTAACATCTTCTTCTCACCATAGAGTTTTACAAGGCTTCCCTTAATGGGAATGGTGGTGAAATACATGTCCATTTGAACACTACCACCAACACTTGCAGCCCATTTTCTTCACAAAAGCATACCCCATTTGGCAGGGCAATCAACAATTACAACATCAAGTTTTAAATTCTTACCCGGATAGGCTGCAAGTTGCACTACTAAACCCTTCACACAACCAACAACTAGCACTTCCCTTGAATCCATGGCTGTACACTTCCCATATACTGCTTTGTCACTTTGATATCCAACTCATTCATGACCTCTAGAGGCATGACATTATATGATGCACCCAGTCAAACACGCGGTTGTGTGAAGCAACCTATCTTTTATGAGAAAAGATGTGAAGAATGGATCAACATTCAATTGGGAATCAACCAAGGATGTCCCCAAATACACTTCAGGTGCCTCTCAAAGATCTTCCATTGGTGGTGGTGTTTGAATGCCAATGATGCTTTGAAGAGGATTCTCAACAACATTTACATTTCTACTTGGTATACTCTTTTCTTCCTTCAATCCCAAGTATTCAAATGCTCTCTTCTTGTGCTCACGTATTCTAAGCAACTTAATGATGGGAACACTCACTTTAATTTGGATCAATACGTGGGCTATGTCATATGGAACATTCTTTGGTAAAATAGCATTGGAAGAGAAACAAGAAGGTTCATCAAATGGAGAAGTGTTCTTGGCAGCTTGGGCATGAAGAGGACTGATATTCTTGCATGGGACAAGTAGGGTTCTTGGAAATTATTTCTTTTTAGGATTGTCTTTGGGAATGCTTGTGAGTAAGGGTGTCTTTGACTTGGCTTGAGGACCGGATACTCTAATAACTTTACTTCTAGTATTGTACTCTTTCTCTTGACCAACCACAACATTCATTAACAACTGTCTATCTTCCTCAGAAGGAAGACCACCATCATAGTTTTTAATCATCAAATCCCTTAGATATTAAAATTCATTATTAGGAATTTCAAAGGCTTGAACTACATCTACATCATGAGTTTGAGGAAGAGAAAGAAATAGTACCCTCTTTATGCAATCCCAAAAGGTTACAAAACCATTGCACTTATCACATCTGTTGATGTTAATGCTTTGTTATTATGAGCTCCTAAGAGCTTCCCATCATAAAAATGTCATCATCCATTTGATTCTCATTATCATTTTCTATATCTTACTAGTCCATTTCACATGGAGGGTGAGGAAGAAAACATCTATCACACCAATCCATATCAGCAATTTCTTCAACAACAAGAACTCTTGCGATCAAAGGGTCAACACCACTCTATTCTCACAAGCTTGGGGTTTCTATTTATAGATCCAACAGGCCCCTTTACCTCTATCATCTTGTCTTTGATCACCCCTAGGATGATTGCCAAATATATCATGGTTTTGAGTTCTTTGTTGTCCTTGTGAATTTTTCCCAATTCCTTTCTCGGCTGGGCTAACTTGTAAGAAATTTCTTTAATATCCCCTTCCAAAGTCTTGACAACATCTTCTAAATCAACACCCTTGCTAGCTTGAGGCTTCGTAGGGTTTATCAGCTTCACACCATCCCTCTTAAGTGTTTTACCAACAGCCTTAATATTATTTTCAATTTGAAGTGCCATGGTGAAAGCTTGTCTCAAGTTTGTAGCATTTTTGTCTCTCGGGTAATAGGCTACCTTTTTATCAAATGCATCTGCATATTTGATCAAGCAAGATTCATCACAAGGCATCAAAATGATAGGTAGCCTTCTCAATGTTTTATTAAATCTTGTATTAAAATCATGAACGGTCTCATTAGGGTTCTTCTTGATGTTCTCAAACTTAGATAGAAGAAACGTTGGATCTGTTTTATCTCCATATTATAATATGAATGCATTACTCATCTCTACCCATGAGTCAATAGAGTTATCAAGCAAAGATTTGTACCAATCCTTGCAACTTCCTCAAGTGTATGGATAAACAACTTAATATAAACATCCTCAAATTCTATCTCAAAATTTTCCATCATGTTAACAAAGAGTTTGAGATGTTGATCTCCAGATAATGGCATTATTACCTTGGAATTTTGGTAACCTATTTCTCACATCTTATGGGATAGCATTTGGATAACCATCCATTCCTCCAAAATTTATAGGACCAGGATGTGTTAACAACAAATAGAGGTCTAGGTTGAGCCATATTGTTTAGTGGGGGTGATCTTGGAGGTGAAACAAGCTAGCTAGGAGTAGTAATGGGTCTAATTGGAATAGATGAGTGATATTTAAAATGACAACCCCCAAAGGATCTCTCTCTTGATAAACTATAGCAAACTTAAAAACAACGGAGCAGATCTAGGAGTAAGTTTTCAAATACACAAGAAGCTCCCTCACCTGTGGAAAATGGAAATTGGTAAGAATATTGCCTAAATCTGATCTACTTGAAGAGGAATTATAATATTCAATAACAGGCTTCTCTCCTTCAAATTCAACTATGGGGATTTCTTTTCTTGCAACCAAATCACCCACCACTTTCCACACTCTTCTTCCTTATAATTATGACCTTCTTGATTCAATGAGCAACTTCTTAGAAGAGTCCTTGGTGAAGAGGGATCTCCTTCCCTCTAGCTTGACAGATTTAAACAACAAGTTTCAAATGATAGAAATGTGTAAGACAACTGGTATTTCAAGATCCAAACAAAGATGGAGTCGCCACTAAGGATTTCCACCTTAGTTTTGTAAGAAAGCACTAAAATATTTTGTTAACTGTATGCTATGACTGAAAACTTTGCAAGGGTATGCAAAAAAGATTTTTTTCTTCTTGATTCAACGAGAAACAATGCATCCAAATCATATAAACTGCTAGTAAATGAGAAGAGTAGGCTGAGCTTGAAATCCTTTTACCCAAAACATGCAAATCTGAAGTATGAAATGATATCTCAAGAATGTAACAACTCACATACTTGATCACACAAATGCTCAAACCTTTTAAATAATTCAAAACCACCAAGAAATAAAAGAAACTCCCTAGAAGCGGTGTCACTCAGTGTTGGTATCTAGATTTAATCTCCTTCACAACTTGAACAACATCATGAACTTGTACAAGACACTCAAGGATAGATAGATGGTTTGTATGTCATTTGTAGCTAGGGAGCACACCTATCTTCTTGTTTGCATTCAAGATTTAAGGGAGTGGATAGCACCTTCATAAGGTTTTTGATCTAACCCTCACTATTTTAGGTTGTGCCTTTCAATGAAGGCAAGAGAACCTATATTGCAGCCCTTGTATGGTAAAGGAGGTAGAGATATCCTTGTGTTTTGCATTATGACACGAAAGAGGCCTTGTGAGAACATGATCAAGTATCCATTATCAAAACTCAAAGGAGTTGTCACTAATAAATGATGGAAATGTTCTCAAAACAAGGATAGGGCTACTAAAGAGATGATAAAACCCTATATGCTTTGTGCATTTTTGTGAAAGGATTGAGTTCTTTTTGGACACACAATGTAAATGTAGGGGTAGTATAGGTAGTATGAGTTAGTTTAAATGATATTCGATGAGATATTTTGGGACAAGAATAGCTAGAAATTATCACATTCTTTGGGAAACTTTGTAAATGAATAACAACACCTAAAAAACATATATGTTTCAATGAATTTGAAGTGCTCTTTCAACCAAGATGTGTGCACACATGGATGGCCAAATCTAAACTATTACATACAAACTTTGATAACCTACCACCAAGGCTTGAAGAAAAATATCAATGAAGTATTTAGAAACCCTTGTTAGATCATGACTTCAAGTACACCCAAAAGTTTACAAACACCCTCAATTTATAAGGAAGGTAAGATGAATTTAAATTTGTTTATCTTCACTCAAATGAATTCTCTTCTAAATGGAATATTACAGATGCCTTCAAACCATCTATAATAAATGAGACCATGTATTACCAATAAAAATCCCAAACACAAGATTGCAACATGAGCATGAAACACAAATTGAAAACATACTTGAAATACAAGTGTATGCAAGCCTTGCCAAGAGATAAAACCAAGAAACCAAAGAATTTGATCAAATATATTAGCAAGGGAATGTTATTTAAACAATCTCAAAGCTTGTTGATGGCTTTATAGCTGAAACCAACTCACCATGATGAACATTTTATGTAAACAAGAATAAAAAATGGCTCTTAGGTAGTTTCTCCAAAAGAAATGGAACACTTCAAGTTTTCGTCTTGAAAATTCTTCTCTCTTTCTCCAAAAAATCCCAACCGCCTTTATAAAATTCCTCCAAATTACATAATATACCCTATGCCATCTTGGATCCTTACATCCCAAGCAAATAATATGCCAAAGGGATCAAATTTGTTACAAAACTCTTATCCATTTCATGAAAATGACATCAAACTATAAAACAGCTCACATAAAATGCCAGAGATGCACAAATATTTTAAAATATTGCATGGATTTAGATCCTTATCCATCCCAGGGTCACATTTTTGGCATTCAGACATGCCAGCATTCTTTTGCAATCATTTTTCATTGTTTACTTCATTACTTTTCACCTCTGCAACCTTTTATTTTCACCTTTCATGTTTTTTCATGGGTCTAGGGAAAATTTTCATCAAAAAACATTACAAGCTATCAAATTAGCTCCCAAAAATGGTGCCATTGTTCTCAGAAGGCTGAGGGGATGTGGATTCATATAAAATTTCATGTGAATTGGTGCAGAAATGGTGAATCCAAACTCCCTGGAGCTTCCATGGCGCCCAAAATGAAATTACACAGCCGTCAATTTTGGATAAAATAAACACCAACCGTCCACGTGTCAGATTCAAATCCCCTTCAAAAATGCCAAAATTACCTTTTTACCATAAGGATAGGGTGAGACACGTGTTGAAACATGATTGGGGTGGGCCCCCAAACCTTAAAACACATTTTAAACCCTTTTGAACTTTGGGAAAATTTTGAAAATTTTCCCCGTGAGCCCCCTGGACATGCCACGTGTCCTCCTGTGGGCCCTGCTTAAAAACCATAGGTGAAAATGATGACATTTTCTCCTTTTTTAAGAAAAGGAAAATTTCCTCAAAAACCTCTATGGACCCAAACACCTACTTCTTCTTCTGCCATGTGGTAGTCTCCCATTCGCCGCATTTGTAGTGACCTATCCAATTTTCCTTCATTCCTCCGTGAGCACAAAATCCTTTGCAGGCCCGTGCTCTCCATCTCCACTCTTTGAAATGTGCCATGTGTCACCCCCTGATTAGATGTGGGGGACACATTCACCTTTTCCCATCGGGGCCATGGACAAGTTTTTGGTTTTGAGATTTTTCACCAAAATTTGTAAAATTTTGAAGCTCTTCCCCCGCCCGAACCTCCACCACCCTTTGGACACATGTTCAAAAATGATTGGCGGTGGAGCCAATCCTCATTTTTTTCCTTTTATACCAAGGGAAAAAATTCACAAAATTTTTCTTCGGCCCCCATTCCCATTTCTCCTCCCGAACACGTGTCTCCTTCCTACTCATCGTGGGCCTTCGGGCAAAAAATTTATTTTAGCATTTTGAAGTTAAAACTTCAAAGTCTTCAAAACTTCTACCCCTCATATGGCCTTTCCTAGACACATGTCCACTTCTCATTGGGTGTGGGCCTCGGGGTCAAAATTTTCCCCTAACGCCTTGAGCCAAAAACAACAAAAAAATTTCCAACTCCCACGTTGTTCGCTTGATCTCCCTGCCACGTGTCCGCCTCCCATTGGATGCGGGCCTTTGGGAAAAAATTGGATTTTGAGAATTTTGCCAAAATGGAAGCAAAATTCCTAAGTGACTTCCACCACCCACCACTCCTCGACCAATCACATCGTGCCACGTAGGCACATCACCGTAGCAGGCGGGGCTCCGGACCAAAATTTTCCTTCGCTAAAAGTCCAAAATGACAAGTTATATCATTTTCTTGCACATCCTTGGGCCAATAGGAGCTTGCCATGTTAGCAATATGTTGCAAAGATAATTTTTACGGGTGGGTGACACCTGTATACCCGTCAAAAACATAAAAAATACATGGGATGTCCCTAAAATCAAAATTTTTCACAAGGAAAGTGCATTTTTTGGTTTTGAATCCAATGAAACATGATTGGACAATGATTTAGGCCTAGGGAATGATATTTCAATAGAAAACAACCCGGGTTCAATCCACTTTAATTTTTTGCACGAATTTGACAAAGGGAAAATGGTTCAGCCTGAAAAAATGAATAAATTAGGGCACAAAAGAGGGGAACTTGGAAATTTACTTCAATTTAGGGAAAAATCATGACAATGTGAGCAATTCAAAGGCATTAAATTGGGTAAAATGAATTTTAGATCACCCACTTGAGCAAATAAAACATTTTGACCAAAAATGGATATAAAAAAATTAGGGCAAAGTGTGAAAACCTAGTAATTGCACCAACATCGCAAGACTTTGTGTATTCTCGCAAAACCATCTAGAACCCTTCCCTATGCACCTTCAACCCATGTACCCTTATTCAACAAATTCCCATGCTCCCACACACCTTCTTGTACTTAGCCAAGTATTCTAGGGCCTAATAGAGATTAACACGGTGGAGGAGTTAAAGAATGTTTATGCAATGGAGGAGATTGAACTTTCTTACGAGGTGGAGGATATGAAGACCTCGGAGGGCATTAAATAAATGGAAGTGGAAAATAACTAGATGGTGTAATAGTAGAAGAACTAGGAGGAGGTTATATGACATGTGAAATAATGAGATCCTTCTATAAGTCAATGACCTTATAACATAACAAATGAATGATTCGTATATGTCATATTGCAATCGTTGTTTTAAAGTAGGAATGAGGCCATAAAAAAGATAAATTTATTTTCTAAGTCAATGGGATGAAAGACTAACTAATGCATACAAGCATTGAAGTGAAAAATGTAATCAATGATAGGTTTATTTTCCTTTGATTTAAGCTAGGTAAGTGATCATATGGAATTCTAGGTCCATTTTTAAGTATAAAGCATTGAAGGAAGGCCTCTTCCATCTCATAATAGGTAATAATAGATCCAAAAGGTAAATGTGTGTACCATTGGAGAGCCTTATCAATTAGACTATGGCGAAAAACTTTTAGCAATAATCGATCATTAGAATAAGAAGCCATAACTATATGATAATGCTTAAGATGTAAATATGGATTTATAGTACCATCAAAACATGAAAATGTAGGCATAATGAAATCCTTAGGGAATGCTGAATTGTGAATCTTTTTCAAAATATGGTTGTGATGTAAATAAATTTTATCGATGGAAGCATAATAGGCATTACTTTCAAGTGTGAGAGATTGTAATTGACCAACAACATACATGAATGATAATATTTCCTATAATGGAATAGTAGGATATGTAGATGGTGTATTTGTTATCCAAATAATTCTCCTAGTTATTTGGATAACTTATATTTTCATCTTGACTCTGGTGTTTCACATTTCAGGTTGCATGCACTCAAGATTGTTCTTTTGACACCTTGGCACAATTGCAATTCCTCTGCGTGCCCTTACGTAGCCTTCCTACTCCCCTTTGCATTCTTCTATCTCCTTCCATTTTTCCCTTCCCACACACCTCATGCACTTACTTCTATCAGCTAAGTCCTTGGCCCTTCGCGTGCTATGCCCATTACTTTGTAATAGTTGTGCCTTAACCATATGTTCTATGCTCACCAATTTTCCTCATCTCCCCATGTGCATCATGCATGATTTCATTTACCTCTTTCTGCTTTCCTCACGTGCCTCTTTCTTCTGCGTGTGCCCTTGTACCTTCTCCTTTGTGCCCTTCTATGCCAAGTTGTCTTCATCGGACTTGAGTGTGCCACACATGACCAATCAAAGTGCAGCAACGGGGTGCTGAATTTGAAATAAAACTAGTGCATGAAACGTGACAAAAAAAGACAAAACAAATGAACAATTGGCCATTATTTCATCCAACCTAAACTTGCCACATTTTTTCACATGCATTGACAGCTCTAACGACCGATCCGATGCATGTATCTTTTTCTACAGATCTCAAATCAACATTTTCTTGGACTTGTCAAAGAACTGCTGACACAAGCTACATGTTGGAATATTCAAGTTCAAATTTAGGTGGGATTTGTTAGGTGAAAACAGGAAAACGTCTTTCATCTCATCAATGCACACATCCAATCGACCTCAACTACTAGATTTTATCAGATCTTTCCTTATTCCTTCTTCCACATGCAAAATAGACATGGGGAAGAACAATTGTTAACCTTACGGGTAGATTTACAGAATTTATCACTAGTTTTTTGTGGTTTAAGATTTGAATATGAGTTTCCCTCCCTTTCTCCTTCTCTTCTCTCCTTCTTCTTCTATAAATAGCGAGTTCTACTTTGTAAAAAGGATCACTCCTTATTGTAATGGCACCATGCCAAAATGGTGTCGAACTCACTTCCCATGGGTCTCGGACCTTGGCGTGGTCCACCTGTAATGTTTTCTCACCTTCTTTCCATGAATGTAAATGATTGTGTGTCTCTTAAGAAATAAAATCATGTTCTCAGGAACTCTTGTCTTCCCTCTCTCATTTTCATTGTATCTCACCTCTCTATTTACATTTTTGGCATGTTGTATGTACTCCAGTGCTTGCATTCTCCATGTTCATCTATTGCACATGCTTTGGAAAGTAGATCTTATGTGTTGATTCGTGGCACACTTCATCCTCCCTCTTTGCTCATGCCTACTCTGTTTCTATCACCGCTCATGGAGAGAGATCGACCCTTTCTTTCTAGTGTTATCACCTTCTTTAGCTTAGGATTTCCCTTTTCTGTACATCCTTCTATCCCTAGTCCCTTGGCATGTTTATTCTAGGATTTTTTTCATCATTAGGAGTAGCAATAGCATTAGAGGTAGGTAGAGGAATCATCCTTCTCCGAAAATCCGTCATAAGTGCGCAAGGTTCCACAACTTGGGGATGGTTCCATTGTGGTCTCGGACACCTCGGTCCCTTTTTGGAGATCCGAGACGCGGGTGCATGTTTGAGCAACCAATAGTATTGACTAGTTGTATCTTTTAATTATGAGTGATCATAGGGATGTCAAGAGAAGTAGTAGAAGATACCGATGCTAAGGGAACACAAGATATAGGTGTAAAAGAAGTAATAAGTGGTAAAGTATCGGGACTAGCATTAGAAGAATTACTAGGAGATGAAGTAATGGAAGGAGATCAATCATGCATGTTACTTGAGATAATCTCAGAAGAATATGTAAGAAGAGTAGAAAATTCACATTAAGTAGTATGTAAAGAAGTAGAATTATAACTATCATGTGACTCATCAATATTAGATAAAGATTCAGATGTAATGATTTAATTAAGTGTATCATTAACATATAATGGAGGAGGATGAGAACTAGTATGTGCTGCATTATTAGAAACATTTTCAAAATTGGAATGAGTATGAGATAAAACTATAGAACCATCTTGACTAGTATGAGAAATGACATCATGCACATGTTTATTTTCACCCAGTTTTAAAGATAAAGCATCATAATCAAGATTAAGCATGAAAATTATAATAACATCATCTAAAGTCTTAGTAGAAATAAAAGAAGGTGGAGTGCGGCTTACTGAATAACAAGTTCTATATCTAGAAAATCTTGTCGGATTAGAAAAATGCTAATGGTAAAATGATCAAATCTAGTGGACACATTACATTCATGAGCTAAAAATTTTCTTTGATTATCATTTGGAAGAATAGTGTTGTGATATAGAGTGGTAAGTTCAGCTATGGTTGCTTCATCATAGATATGATTAACACTCACATGAGGCATGACTAGCCTAGGAGGAGAAGAGCTATCCTTAGCCATTAGGGTTTTAGTGGATCCTAGGGAAAGTAGTTCTAAGCTATGGGTTCACCAAAATGATTTAATAAAATATGAATATTTTATTAAAATATGAATGCAAATATCTGTTATAACTGATATACAATGAAATACAAGTGCTTGGAAATTTATTTGATCTTTATATGAAAGAAAATGCAAGAGATAGGGAACTTACCTTAATTATGCTTATCCTGAAGTGAGTCTAAACTATAGAATGTGATGGAGCACAAACATAGATCATCATAATCAATTTTTAAAAAGCATATATGCTCACAATGCATAGACATGGGCACCTAGACAAGGATATTGGCGCTCGTGAGTGCCTAAGACCTCTATAGGGGTGTTGGAGTCTATAAAAATGGTTAGAACCTAGTTCCAATAGTGTCACTATGGTTTTGCACTTGTTCACATTTGGTCACCTTTATGTCACACTTGGATCTTTAGGGTACTTGAAAACATGCATGCAAATATACTCCTAAAAACCCCTAAAAACATGAAATCATAAAAACAAAATATATAAAATGAGGGGTTGAGATATACTCAGCTATCACAATGGTGAACTTACGAATGAGTGTTTTACTACATCTCAGACCCAGTGTAGTTCTATTTTCATGTGTGTGCAATAGTGATCCTAGGTTGCGCTCACGCCAATGATGCCAAAAAGTGGGCGGTAGATAGATAAAATGCAAATGTGTGGATGGAATAGAATGAAATCCCATTCCTATGTAGTGTGTATGTAGAATAATGTTCCCAAATGTAGTCCCTTGAGATATGTAGATAGATAGCCATTGATAAGAATTTCCTTCCATTATAATGGTATGTATGTTGTGTTTATATAGGGATCTCTTTCTTGAATTTCAACACTAATGACCCGACATACTGACTATTGCCTTGGGATATGAGAGTAAAAAATGAAGATATTGACCTTAAATGTAAAAAATAAGATCAAACATAAAGATGTCATGGGTTCCCAAGATGGATAGGATTTCCGAGGACTAGTGTCCAATCATGGGTGCTAGTGTCAAGAAATAAATGATGAAAATGAGTGGAGAATGAGTGCTAGGGATCTTTCGACCTAACCAGAACTAGGTACATGAGTGAAAAGTGTGAAATATAAAATCAATAGAAACTAACAAGGAAAATAGATAGACTATGGAATGAGTCACCAATGAATAATTTTCTTATGCAATATCCATATATAAAAACAACATAGTTAGCATTATAGTAAATAGTATTAAGCAGTGATTTTGTTTCTATAACCACCTAGTTCACCCCATGTGGACCAAATTGTCACAAATTTGTTAGAAACTAGGACAATAAGAAGGGGTGAATCAATGTCTTAATAAATTTACCTTTTTAAATTTGAAATTATAAACACATAAACACACACAAGAAATTTGTAGAAGAGTACACAATGATACAAGGTTTAATGTGGGAAACCCAAAATGGGAAGAAAACCCATTGAAACTATGAACTATGCTTAGGACCAATTTTCCTGCTTCTATTACATTAGTTTCAAGGTTGAGCTTCAACTCAACCTAGAGTTTCTACTCCATAATTTGACCAAGGTACCACTTAGTCTGGAGGCTTCAAACCCTTGTAATTCAATCAACATCTTCTGATATTTAGTGAGATTCAACTCATAGGGAAAATTCAACTCCCAACCGATAAGTGCCACTTAGAATAGTTCTTGAATTGGTCACTCTTGAGTTACTAGCTTAAACCGTTAATGATGACCCCTATATTTACATACTTTTCTTCTTCTTCCACTACTCAATTTTTCTCCCAAATTTCTATTCTTCTCATTCCTATCATGATTTCATTCATTTTGTTCAAACTTCCTTAGTTTCCCTCTCAAATCCCTCAAACCAAAAAAAAGCGTAATCTCCTATTTCATAACCTTTTTCTTCATGTATTCACTTCTCTATTCTAATAATATTGGTTTGTATTGACTATTCAACTTAAATGTGTTTTGTCTTCTTTCACTCTTGTCTCTTCATTTAATATACCAATTTTATACCTTTTACTAAACTTAGCTTTAGTTCACACACCTTACATTTTATCAATGCACACTCCCTTTACTGACAACTCCTTTCACTCTCTATACTTTAGTTACTGGTTTTAATCTCTTTAAACCTCTTTCCTTGAGACTCCAGTATGTAATTTATAACAATAAAAATTCCTTTAATACTTTTCTTTTACACATCAACCAATTCTTGATAAATACATCATGTACCAGTCACTTATGTGTTGTATTTTTATGTTGCACAGCTTCAAAATTTTCAAATTCCATAATCCTTCACTTAATATTGTATATTCATGCTTGTAACAACCCAATTTGTCACTTCATCTCTAGAATTTAAAATAAAATAAATATGCAGCTGATTTAAATACCCATATATTTAAATCTACATAAACCTTAATGCAATCCATTTCTGATAATTGTCATGAACCATGTATAGTTGTATGAGAGAATACTAAACCTACTCATTCTCCCTCAATGCTCTATACGAGCCTTTACATAAAATGTATCCCATGGTTCTCCTTTGTCAAGGTATGATATATAAGTGAATTCTCCTAAGTGTCTACCTGGGTTCCACCTATGAAATCCACAGGCATCCAACAACATAGATTTAGGAAATCTCGATAGTGTAATCAACATCTTACACCACTTTGTGCAAAGTTTCTGAGTCATGTATGCCATGCTCAATTTCGTGATGACACACTGATCGCCATAACGAATTTTTTCATTTCACCTATACCACTTATTCATTTATATGGATTCACAACTTAGATGTTGTAAATATCTATGAGCCTTGAATAAGGTACAAACTATTTTATCCTACATGAGAATGTACCTCTATTTCATCCTAGGGTTCCTACGGAAAGTAAGTGTTTAATGGAAAAAATTTCTTTGTTACTTTCCCACTTCCCTTTCCATAACCATCATAAGTTGATTTAAGGGTGCGTTCCTAGGAGGCCCATTCTAACTTAGTAACTTTTTCAAGGTTTGTACTTAAGGTAACACCATGCCACACTTCAGCCTCTTAACGAGACAACTCGGTATGGCTGTTAGACAACAATATCCTAATAATGACATCTGTCATTATAGGGATACGACTTTGTAACAATTTTAGTGAGTTATCCCACCAAGAAATTGATGTGGGACATGGTATCTTAAGTTTCCAAGGTACTTATTATCATAATAATGGTCAATATTTTATGACACCTCTTCGAATGGGTCATACCCTAAATCTGGTTTAAGGTGATCCCAGTACCTATATCTTTATATCACTTAATTACCTTACTAGGTCTCATACCCAACTTAACCACTAATAAAACATTACTATTATGGTCTAGGATCATTATTTCAGTTTTAACAATTGTCCCAACTTAATCAACTAAGCCCATGTTTTCTTCATTCCATAACATAGGTATATGTACTTACATAAAGTAAATTATTTAGGTATGATTCATACCTTTTATTAAGTACCATGGAATGTCAACACCAGTCATCATTTCATTTTAAGAAACTACTTTTCTTAATTGCAACTCAAGAAAGAGTGTTCATTTATTTTACTATCTCCAACAAGTAAGATATATTTCAGAAATATTATATGATAGAATTGATGAACCACTTTCCCATTTATCTTTCCCTTTCATAACCTTTTAAAATTTCACTCTATAATTCTCTTTAGAGATAATTGTAGTATTGACTAGGGGCCGAGATTCAAATGCTATGTTCTTTTGACTTAGTACGCATGTTCCCATATTACTTCCATTGTATCCGACATGCTTATGTGCTCATAATGATGCATCATGGGATATCCCCCAATTAAAAACATTTCATCTCTTTGATCAAAATATTTCATAACACAATTTATCATGATTATGTGATTCCTAAAAATTGAAATCATAATCATATATATATATATATATATATATATATATATATATATATATATATATCATGTTAGACTACCATAATCACATCCTCTTGTTTCTTATGTGTATCTTCCTTGTATAGGACTTAGTGTTGAATGCACTTAGAAATCAATATTACATTCTTATATCTTTATTGCTTGAGTACACCCTATACACAACCTTTGGAGAACTTAACACAATTATACAATTAGATTGTTATTTTGCATTTTATAAAGAGACAGTTACCCATTAGTAACCTTATCTATTTCCAAGTATGCTTAACGTATGATTAATTAGAACAAGATATTTTTAAGCAACATTTCTCCAATAGTTCCTTATATGATCCCTAGAATCTCACACATAAGATGTGTATAAAGCACCTATTATATGATCGATACTAATGCTTACTAAAATAGTATTATAGATACCGATTTCCTAACTTGATATATTTATGACTCATACTAATCAATCGACAATCAATCACTTATAAAACAATATATAGTAGCAGAAAAATCTGTCTTAATTTCATTTATTAGATAAATACAACTCATTCCTATTAGCATGACTA
Organism: Taxus wallichiana var. yunnanensis; assembly: GCA_018340775.1. Classification (NCBI taxonomy): domain Eukaryota; kingdom Viridiplantae; phylum Streptophyta; class Pinopsida; order Cupressales; family Taxaceae; genus Taxus; species Taxus wallichiana. Next base: position 385,265,923 of record CM031233.1, on the reverse strand, counting down.
AAATATTTCATTTTAATGAATAAAAGAGTTACATTAAGTAGAAGCCCATTTTTTATTTTCAAGGAGAAGTATTTCATCTTAAGAGCATTCAAGTCAGTCATATCTTCAAACCTTCCTCGTTTAAAATAATATACAAAACTAAATACTTCCACCTTCTTTCTCGGTGTTTATCTCAGAAATTGTTAGCATGAGTCAGCTTATAGGAACTGAGCATGATAAGCCTCAACTCATCATAACAACATACTCTACTTAATTATTTCATAATAATAACCCATATTATTTTTATGAATCAATATTGTGGAGCTTAAGTAGATAAACAATTCTATCTATAACATGTTAGAAGCAAAAAAATTTAATGAGCCATAAAAGAAATCAATTTCAGACTTACTTTTCTATACAACTACTTCACTTGCTCGAAAAGCAGTCATTTAATTCATAAGATACATGAGAATAATAAGTATTCAAAGACTATCATTTAGAGTATAAATATTTCACTCATGTAATCCCATACTTGTGCTTGAAATATTTTACTCAACAATTAAGTAACCATATAAATATCAAGAACACATTCAAGTAATATCTCACATCATCATAACAGATCTAATGATGATTTCCTACACCCATAAGGTCTACTAAGGTTCAAGCAATAATACCAAGACATCAAGAGTATTTGGTTAATGAAATACGATATTAGAGCATTTAACCTCAATGATAAGAGAGAGAGAAATTCATGGCATCCTCGCCATATAGCAATTAGGTATAATTTGAGTAAGAAGATACATATTTAATACTTACCTCAACTTAAGCATTTATTGCACATTCCAAGACTAGAAAAGAGTACATAATTCCATTCTTCAATAATGTTTCAACATATCAAGACCTATTAAACACTAAATTCATTTAAAGTATGGAAGAGAATAGGTACCATGTGTTGACAAGATAATATAATTGTTACTTAACCTAAAAAGTTCATTTGGACATTTAATATCCCATGAGTTTGCTCAACATGAATTTCATCTTCTAGCAATCCACTTTTTTCGATAAGTCAAGACTTCACATGAATATAAAAATGATCTCCTAACCCATTCTACCGAACAAGGTTAGATCATACCAAACTAAATTCATGACATAACCAGGAAAGGTCCATAAGGAACTTTCAAAACATCAAGGAAACCCCATATTTAATAAATGAAATCGAGTACAATTAGTTATTAAAGAAAGAGTCACGTTTGGTTTTGCTTTGAGATACCACATAATTCAAATCAGAAACATTACACCTGGCGAGGATTTGTCACATCTTAAAAAATTAGTTAAACAACTAATCCAGTTATCATCTATTATAAGAGTAGGAGTATATAGCTTGACCGTTTTGTCCCAAAATGGGTTACCATTCAAAATATATGCCTCCATTTTCTTAATAGAACACATAGTATGACAACGCGATCAACAAGCTTGTACCATTTTAACTACTACGGAGGAGTAATACTACCAAACTTTATAACCCTAAAGACAAGATACTTCCTATTTTGGTACAACTTTAGTCCCCAGTCCTACTTAATGACTCAAATTCCAACATTTAAAACATAAAACCAGCTTCCGATAAAAATGGTCAGCCCATAAAAAGGGATCATCAAAACTCAAGGGATAGTTCAAGGTCTTTCCCTTAAACCTTCTAACAACTGATTATATGGTAGATCATACTAATGATAAATAATCATCAAACCTTTATTACAGGTTTTGATCCTCGAAAAAGGTAATCAATAAACCTAGTAAGCATAGATAAGAGTGTAAGGGTCTAAGAAATCAAACACTACTATCATTACCAACTCATACATTGAGATAAGGTGTACCCAATAAAAGGAATTGTTCAACACCTTTTCAACCGTAAGATCTAATGCATAAGCTTCTAGGAGATCAGCTCACTTTTTAGGATGGTTTCCTAATGGACAATAGTGAACTGCATCTCTTACAAGAGGAAGGAGGTTCTTAGTCGAAGTCATCATTACTTTCAACTCAACATAGAATTGAAAGAAGAACTAATATTTAGTAATGATAGTGAATGAATTAGCCCACTAAGTATTGTACAAGGTTTATTGGAGAATGTCCAACTTCCGTTATCGAGGCTAAGATGGAACATAAGTGACGAGATTTTTAAAATTGGACTTAACCATCACAAGTAATCAAACCTCAATATAACCTTTCCACATCTGTCTTTAAACCTCGAAGGAGTTGGAATAGTTCCGTTTATTAATGAAGCAACAAGGAGATCAACATGAAATAATAGAATGAAGTATCTCGGGACTTATACAATCTTAAATTACAAACAAGATACAACAGCTTAACTATTAGGAAACACAATGATTCGATCGAGCTATCATAGTGGTGAGGAGTGGACCAAAAATTCCATTCTAAACTACCCATTCAAGGGTCGAAAGGGGAGACCTTTTAGTTATTACAACTTTCCTTATTATCTACAACTCGATGATAATATTAAATTTAGTTGTTTTTCTTCAGTACAAATACTTATTTTAAATAAAACCAGGTTGATTATAAGCACCAAGATGCCTCCTATAAGACCAACATGACTCCACAGGCATAGATTTCTTTAAATAATCAAACCCAGTTTCTTAAATCCAACAAACACTAGGTCAAGGAAAGTCATCTACAACAGAAACTCACACAAAACAATTTCTAGAATTCCACAATTTCTTGCTATATTTATTCATATCCTTGAAGAAATGGGTAACAAATTAAACAAAAATTTTCTACAGTATGGGTAGATATCAATTCACATCTACAAGAAGATTTCAACAATTTTGGCATATCAAAACAAACCCATTAATCATTATAGTAGTAGTCCTCAAACATTTCAAGAGTATATTATTTTCTTAACAATAATAAACCTTATTGGAGCCTGTACCTAGTTAATCACTTTTAACAACATACATCACGAAGCCATAATAATTCATACTCTACATAACAAGTATTAAACGATTCTACATCTCTAAAATTATAAACACAAAATTTCATTCAAGGAAAGGTTATTTTTGTGAAATTACTAAATAGAGCAAGAAATTATGAAAATTTCAGAGTGTATCATGCCTATTATGCCGTGTTTTCTTTCCTTGCAAATATTTCATGATTACTCAGAAAATCACCAATCCTTTGAAATTAATTCCTTCATTCAACATATCACAATGTTTTCATGATATTTAATGAGTTTGGTAACTTGTTGTACAATCTACTCAACTGATGTTTTCTTCATACAAATTTGCAACAAAACACAACTAACTTCCTCCTTGCATGCCGAACTACTATGAGTTTTTAGCCATGAAATGAATCGATACCAAAACTGCCCCTTTTTTCCAATCCATCCATGCACTTCCCGAGGAAGGTGGGAAATAAAATAAATTAAATGAAGAGTTAATGGAGCTTGCTTTTGAATTTACAAACCAACTTATTCTTAGCCCTTCTTTAAATTTTGCAAAGTCACACTTCATGCCATGCAAGGTGATTTAGATAAACTGAAATACTTCACCTCAAAATTAGTTGGAAGAGATAATAAATAAACGATTAAGGAATTGTGAGTACAATTTTTAGGCAATGGGGTGTCACCTCATCAATCGTTTAAATTTAAGCAACATTATATCATTTTTAAATGACCAACCAATATCTTATACAAATAGAAATTCAGATGTCCTTTCTTCGCATAACTTAAGGCTTCATAATAATTTATTATGTTTATACATCCGTTTGAAATATCTAGAGTTAAATCATCTCTAAATTGACAAACAATAAGTTCTCATGTTAGGTTAACAACCATACCATAAGATTAGATTGTCCCTTCCTGGTTACACAAGTTAATAAATCTCCCGTAGTAGTTGTTTAACTACTTTAAACTTACAAATTCCATTTTCGTAACACACACACACACACACACACACACACACACACACACACACACACATAGGTATATATATATATATATATATATATATATATATATATATATACAAAAATCATTATAATGATGGCGTTGATCGATTGAGTTTCTTGAGTATGCTTCGAGGGATTGAAGCCTTTAATTTTAAATAATTAATTCCTTGACTAACAACTATAGTCCTTCATCCAAGAAAATATGACCATGTTAATATTAACCACCATGTGGGGTAGACTATCAAAGGGTCGGCTCAAGGTCAATTATTAGTCAAAATAAGGTCTTATTCAAATTCCAATTTTGGTCGTTAAGTGAACTATAAAAAATTTCAAAGCCTTAACATAACTTAGTTAAAAAAACTATAATGTTTACAATTTAATAGAGATAAGCAACAAAATCACAAATAAATTTCAAGGCTTAAATTACACTAAGGTTTTTATGACATACCACATTACAAAAACGTAATGCCACCTTAGTGAAAATAATTCATTAATAAGATAGACCCCAGGATTAGCAACGCGTTCACATCTAAGGAGATCATCTTTAGCTTATTCTCGATATTGTGATTACGTGTTCACATCAAGTTTCCATTTAAATTTTGATATGCAAAGGTTCCAGCCACAAAGGATAAAACCATTTGTCCTATCATTCCTTTTAAAAACAATAATGAAAGCACAGGGCATTACAACACTCATTCTACACCCCCTTTCTCTCTTCTAGGTGCTTATCCACTATTTTTATCCTACTTTTATACAATCTTTTCATCTAATTAATTTTTTTTCTTTCACTTCCCTCATGATTTCTTTATCCATATCTTTTAGTTAGGAAGTTTGATATCTCCTTTTCTTTACAACTTCTTTTACATTTTCTTGTAACTTCTTTTTGAACACTTTTACTTCACCTATCCTAGAAGCTCATGAGACTTGTTTTGAATTCATTTTCAAACAAGACAAATAACTTATATTTTCACATTCCTTAACATTTTGAAGGCATTTCATACTATCGAGAGTGAATTGCACTCTTCAAATTCCATATGATTTCTTTCAATTTAATATAACCGACCTTGACTTGAACATTTAGGAATTACTTCACAAATACCATGAGTTTTAGTTACAGTAAAAAAATGGATTGTACTCAACATGATTTACATTGTGCCAATATTTTCTTGACCCTTACTAAGTTTGAGAGAATTTATGTGGGATGAGATAATTCATTCATAGTTGTGGAGTGGAGATATGATGATGTAAATTCAATTCTTTGCTAGCAAACATACAACCGTGTGAGAGAATCATTTTCATTTTCTCCTTTTTGCATGAGGAACCACTAATGTAGTCACTGGTTGAAGAAATCCTTGCATTAGAAGAGGAGACGATTTAATAAATCAAATAGGAATTTTAAAAAAACATATTCACCATCATTAGATTATAAATTAGTCAATAAAATGGTTTGAACTTTAACAATTTGAGAGAGAATGAAGAAAACCTCCAAAATACTAGTCTAAGCATGTTTTAAAATTTCTGCTAGATACTGCTCACACCACACTCCACCATTCAATATGATTCCTTTTGCAAACCATTATGAGACCATTCATAGAGATATGTTCAATTTTTTGAGTGAAATGGTTGGATAAAACTCTTTATTTGAACAAATTTGTCTTGTCAAAACCCTAGATCTAGGTATGAGATTGTATAGTGTCCTAGAGCACAATAAACTTGACAATTCCTTCAATATTTAACAAAATTTGAAACTTTAAGTTTTTGAGGCTTTGTGAAATGACTACCTACCTCCTCCACACCATATTAATCCTTGAAGGACCTTAATATGCTCCCAAAAGATGAATTTTGTAGGTTATATTATTGAGTTACAAAGTACAATATTGAAGTTGTTCTTGAGCTTTTCTTGATGTAAGATAATGAATTCAGGGAATTTTATTTTAGGATGGCTAGATCCTACCAAATAGTTATATTTACTCAAATAGATTACTCCTTCACCCTTATTACTGAGAGCTTCATCTTCCACACTTATGACTAGGCAGAATGATCCTCCAAAACCTTGTTTTCAAGAAAGAGATCTAATAACCAATCCTTTTGCTCATGACCTCCAATTCGGGATATAAGATATTATTTAGGCTATGTCTAAGGTGTCAATAAATATTTAAAACCCCACCATTAAGAGAATACTATCATAACAATAGCTTCATGAGGTGTTATAGCATGACCGCTTGGTTTACACTCTAGGAAAGTATAAACCAAATAGATTTTACATAATTACCTTCATCTAAAGACCATTTAAAATGATCAAGAATATTTTGAGAGACATGCGAGGAGAATTTTAAGCCCTCATTGCAACAACTCAACCATTGTTTGGTTCTTGTGCAGTTTATGCTAGAAGCATTAATCAAAGAAGGTCAAGACATAAGCTACTATATGTAACTTCACGGAGTTTTACCTTCAAAAACCATACAAGTGTTTAAAAATACCATAGATATATTATTAGGAAATTTTGAGGTTATCAAGTAGGAATTGGAGATCAAATTCATCTTCTTGATCCTATCAATTCAAGACACGCTCTAGGAGAGAGAAAAAATTTCTCCACTAAATTACTCATATATTTTCAATGACAAGTCTAAATGTAGTCAATTTTTATACCCTCTAACAATTAAGGACAATCCCATGTGTGTCGGAATTTTACCCGGTGGGCGTTGGGTGCTCACCGAGGCACGCGCAGTGTCAAGTCCCTCCTTTATGTCAGTTATGTGAGAATGAATTATTTACAACATAAACTTAAGTGAACATATTAGAAAGGGACCACACATTCATCTTAGAGCTCAGAACGACTTCTAGACCAATGTGTTCATTCACATAAGGAAAGCATTACAGAATAGATATCTGAATCATAACAGAAAATAAATGCACAGGGGTTTACACCCACTCATACGAAATATATATATATATATATATATAACCATGTAATAGAACTGGAACCACACATATATTCATATTAAGCATGTCGATAACCACATTACAATAGCCCAAGAAATCATAGATTCATACGATAATGCAGATCAATGTCATGCAATCAGAACTGAACTTAGGCCCTTTATAGTACAAATAAAAATGTTCAAACCCATCCCCTTAGTACAACATTCCCTTATAGATCCTCTAAAATCAACCTATGGAGCTCTCCCAATATTCCTACATGGCTTTACCTCTTTCTCCTTCTCTCCATTTTAATCTAGCGGTGCTAGTATTAATATCCTTTCTCAACATCTTCAAGCCTTCACGGGAGTTTCAAATCCGTTGCCAAGTGTCCAAGGTGGTCCTACATGGGATCATGCTTCTTCAAGCTCGAGCTCTCCATTGTTTGTTATGATGGCCTTCTATAATCTTCCATCACAAGGTATATTCCTTCCTAGGCCACCCTATTGTTAGACTGACACCTTATCCACTCCACATGTGTAGTCGGATCATGCTTTTATTGTTTTCTAGCTAATACACAAAAAATGGATAAGTCCCAAAACCTTTTCTCTGCCTTGTGTGTGTTTCACTTGTTCTACTAAACACTCCTAGAACCTTTTACTATGCGCCATCTCCTAGCACACCCTTCTTCAATTAATCCTTGCATGCCCACACACCTTCTTATACTTAGCCATTATTTTAGGGGCCCAATATCACCCCCACTACGCCTCTGTTCTCCACCCTCAAAACCACCTTTTCAAAGAATAAAGAATGACTTTCCTAGAATCATTTGGAGAGAGAATACAAGAATGAACAATTTTGAGGAAGAATGAAAGAATGGGTAACTATGTTTATCTATGCAAGACGAGAGGGAAATATTTCATTAAGTCTACCTCCAAATTATTCTAGGTATTTACCTCACTTTGTGCCTATTAACAAAGGTCATTGACCAAGGTGCTCACCTCTTCAAAGCTTATCCCTTCTCCTTGGGTATTCATTGTTTCCACAATCCCCTCTAATTATTTTCCCAAATCCTTGAGCACATCCATTCTTCAAGTGATCTGGGATACAACTCTTTCAACTAGTTTTTAATTGAGACTCTGCAATGTCTCAATAGCCTCTGATTTCTTCTCAACCTCGGCTAGAATTTTGTCTCTTTCAGCTCTATTCCCCTTGTTCTTTTCTTGAAACTCCTTGAGCTCCACTTCATGGGTGGCGACTAGAATGCTCACCACTCTATCTCTATTAGTGTAGTTGTCATAGGCAGCCTCAATGACTTGGGTGGCGGCTTTCACATCCATGAGGAATTTCTTGTACTAGGCCACAATGGCCACAACCTTCATCTTGTCCTCCTTTTCTCTATGCGCCGATGCCTCCTCTATAGACTCCAAGGCCAGTGGTCATCTTTCCATTGTGAGAACATGAGTTAAGTCTTCTAGGAATTGTAGGCTTGATTCATATTTCTGTGTAGGTGGTGTCAAGTCTAGATGCTTCAAGATAATGGCGCTTGTGATCATCTCCACATTCTTGGAGACTTCATGTACCCTTTCCTTCTCTTCCTTTAATTCACACCTTAGCTGAGCGCTAACTAGTTCCTCATGTTTTAAATCCTTAGTTCTTTTCTCCAGCTCCTCTTCCTTCTTCTCTAGCTTTGCCTCTAGAAACTTTACTCTATCATTCCTCCCAAAGATTCTGGCCTCTACTTCCACCAAAAATTTATTCATCGTGTTGCAAATCTATTTTTTAGATAGCCACTGAGCATTTACCAAGGGGTTGTCACCTTTTTCCTCTGGTACCTTCATTATTTCCCCTTGGCTCACTTTAAATTTTGGTTCATCGATGTGGGACTCAAATTCCCAAGAAAGCATTTTCCTTTTCTAAGAGTATGCACCTTCCTCATCAAATGATGACATAGCCAGGATTTTCTCCATTGAAATGGTGCTTTGAAAGCACACGTGAAACACCTTGTTTGGTTCATTAATATATCCCATTATCTGAACCTATGATGCAACTACTCTTTTTATCCCCATGCACGTGGCCTTAGAAAAGCTCACATCCAAATTGGGATCCCCTCCCATGCTGCCGTATTATTTTCCTACACTTTCCTTCTCTTCTTCCTCCATTACTAGGTCCGTGCTACATTCCATTTATTACTCCACTAAGTCTTCAATGATATTGGCTAAATCCTTCTCCTCGACATCATTTATATGTTCCTTAGTGACGCTTGGGGTCCTTTTTTCTTTTGAATTCCTCACTTACCCCTCTATCCTGAGTATCTTCTTCTTCCTTGTTATTCTCCCTCTTGGAAAAGATGTATTCATTTTATTCTTCCTCTCCTTCCTCCTTTGAGTCATGAACCTCATAGATAGGATGGTCCTCACCTCCTGGTTCATCTTCATCATCATCATCTCTCTTGCCTCTATAGGCCTCTAAGCTCTTTGTATCCTCTGAATCATTTTCTTCTAGCACCTTTTTCTTCTTTTTTCTTCTTCTTGGTAGGAGATTCTACTTCCTTTTCCTCCTCCTCTGGTGACCTCTCCTAGGTGATGAGTTCCTTGTGCTCTGATGCTTCTTCCTCTAGAGTCTTTGATTTCACCGAGGACTTCTTTCTTCCCGTATACGTGTTTGGGCTTAGCATTTTCCCCGACACGCTTACCACTTGTGTAGCCTGAACACTTGGTGCTTTCCACACCTCTTCCCTTTCCCTCTTCTTTGGCATGGGCCTCTTTCTACCTGTGGGGTCCTCAGGGATGGATACATCATTTTCCAAGTATGCACATTTTTCAAATTTTGGCCGGATGCGAAGGTATATCCTTGTTGCATCCCTTCCAATGATTGGCAAAGTCACTAGTTTCATCATCTATATCTCATGGGAGACATATATTTCCACATAGGCATGCTTCTTGGGATAAACCAACTTCCTATGTAATTCCCTATGGTCTTAATCCACCTTGCTAAGGTCGAACCTTAGTCTCTTTGCCTCTTTGAATTTGTTCACCCCCACTTGGAAGTATAGCATAGTGAAGGAAAAGGGAAGCTTACACCATGGGCTCATTGTTTCATTTGTCAACCTAAATCTACTAATGTAGTCATGGTCCCACAAGTATATTTTGTGAACTAATTCGTGGGCGAGGGATCCTCTTTGGGTACTCCCAAAAAAACCTATCTAGCCCATCGGGCACTCCAATATCTGAGAAGATAATTTTGAGGAGAACACTACCAAATAGTATCTTCTCACCTTCTTGTGTGTTGCTAATGATTTCATCTGTGATGAAAGTAGACAAGTTGTAAATGGTCCCCTCAGATATTTTCCAGCACACATTCAGCCATGCCTTGTTTACTTGAGTCCATCTCTCTTGGTCATTGAGCTTGGTTACCAAGCACGTAACCATCCTCATCATGGGGTATGGGATCTTTGTGATGTCAAAGTAACGTGATCCTTTCTTATATTCATATGTACCAATTATTTCCTTGATGGCCTTCTTATTTCTTAGGTCATCATCAATGCTATCCCCCTCACAGATAAGGCCTATGAACTTGGAAATTAGCTGGGAGTTATGCGCATCTTGCGCCATGTGAAGTAAAAATGGTCTTCATGTACACGTGCCATTAGCCACTAATAGAGATGCTCAGGTTTTCTGAAGTAGGGTAACTCGTAAATTTGCAGTAACCCTTTCTTCTCCAATTTAACCTTTACATCATCACTGTATATAGGCATCCCCTTTGGTGTCCTCTTGTTTGTTGGGTGAACCAACTCCAAAGCCATTTCCTTCTGTGTTGTATTTGTGTGATGATTATAATCACTCACCGTCATCTTCCTTAGGTAAGATTCCCATTATTTTCCTAGCAACATCCCGTCTGGGTACTACATCTCTACATACCACTCTTCATTTGTGCTTGCAACGAAAGCCATTTTCTTCCCCTTTCCCTTTCCCTTATGATTTTTAGGTGAGGTGGTTGATTTTTTTGGTTCCATACTTTTGGTTAGGTTAACACTTCAACTATCTTCTCCTTCCTCTATTCTACCACTCTATCCAACCTTAATGCTCAAATTTGTGAAGAAATCCCTCCTTATGTTGTGCCCTAGCCACCAAACCCTAACTGAATAATTCTTCCATAGACAACACCTCTCAACAACTTCCTTCAACTTCCTCTAGGCCCTTGTACTCCTTTCGTATTGGTTTTCAAATATGATATAGTCACGTACTCTTAGATTTCTTCAAATTTTCTTTACACAGATCGCCTTTGGATGCCTTAGTTCATGAGAGCTCTTTTCTCTTTGTAAAATGCAAGGTAAATAATGAAGTGCTCGTCTTCTTATTTATAGTTTTTCCTTCTTTCCAGCATTAAATGCTATTTTACCTACCACCATACTTGGTATTAAATGTGACTTTTTCCACTATGCCAACCTTACACTCCTTTACTTACGTGCCCAACCTTGCGTAAAAAACTTATACAACCTTCTGGCGCACAAATAATCCATCCTGACAGAAGACTCTTACATGCACATTAACATCGCCGAAGGCACTTGCTCCATCCACTTGATTTTTGCTCTCGCCTACATCGTGTTGTTCCCATGCTCCTCTCTGTACATGGTTTCTCTAAGGATTTCTTAACACCAATCCTTCACATCCATCTCTTCTCTACATTCCTATTAACCTTATGTTCCTTTAGTCCTTTAACCAGTCCATTTACCGCAATGTCTATTAGCAACGTACACTTGTATTACAAGCCCATACTTTGCATCACTCAACCCCACAAGACAATAGATGCGTGGTCCTTTGCGCATATACAACCTTCGAAATTAATGTGGTTACTGATGCACACAACGTAAAAAAAAAAGAAAGGAATGAACAACAATAAAGGGAAACAAAACAAAAGAAAATGCACTAAAGGAAAGTCTATTCTAACTAGAAAAATTGACTTATTACAAACACCGAGAAGACTTATTTAAAGTAGGGATTTGGCCTACTTCTATTGAAGTGTCCTGGTAATCTTGTCCCATCCAGTACTTGTAACTAGCATGTGCCTGAATCAAGGATGTATGAGATGATGTAAGGGCCCAACCAATGGAAGTTTAGCTTCCCAGGATGGCACAAAACTTAGAATCATATAGAAAAACCATCTACCCAACCTCAAAATTCTTGTTCTTGATGTGATGATCATGTCATGCCTTTTGTTTTGATTTTTTAGTCTTCTAGCTCCACCTGGTGAGTGACCATCTTTCATCTAATTGCATTAATTTTTCAATCCTTTCTTCTAGCACTTACTCATCGGCTAATCCTCCAATGACGTGCTATACGTAGCGAAGGTAACATGATTTCAACTAGTAGGAAAGCCCCCACGCAAAAAACCAATTTAAATGGTGTGCCCCTATTTAACCTTTTGTAGGTTGTCTTGTATGCCCAAAGAAAGGATGATACTTTTTGATTCCAATCTTGTCTACCAAAATCACATATCTTAGTTAACGTGTGACTAAGTATTTTATTAAATGCCTCAGTAGTTTTATTTTGTTGAGGGTGATAGGGGGTAGTCTTTTGATGGGCCACCATAAATTTTGATAATAGAATCCTGACCATCTCATTGAGAAAGTGTATACCTCTATCACTTTTCAAACTCAATGGGCATCCATACATGTTGATTACATTTTCCCATAAAAATATAGCAGTTGTAGCCATTGTACAATCCTTTGTAGGTGTTTCCTCTACCCACCATGTCAAATAATCAGCATAAGTGATGATATACCATGAACCAATCCTTCACACCGCTAGCGAGATTGGTCCTACAAAGTTGGTAGCCCATTTTTCAAATGGTTCTCGCAATGGCTATTCGTCATGCAAGGGAATTTCATCCCTCTTTCTAGGTTTTTTTGAGGCACTGACAATGGTCACAGGCCTTGTAAAACTCAATACAATCTTGGTAAATGGTGTCCCACCAAATCCCTATGAGGGGGTCTTCCATGTAGTTGCATTTCCCACATAGTGTCTTTCTGTGATCCCACCATGCACTTCCTCCATAATTGCAATATGATCATGTTCTAGCATGCATTGGCATAGAACCTCATCATGGCCCAATTTGTATAGATCTCCACTAATCAACATGTAAGGTGCAATGCGTATGGCCAATTATTTCCTCTCCAAGGCCTTCATTCCTTCTGGTACCACACCTTTCTTAAGGAATATTGCAATGTCCTCCAAGTTTGAGGCTGCACTCTGTAATCTAAACAGCTTATGCATCTCGACATAGTCTCCTTAATGATTTGTGTGTCCTCCCATAAGTGAATCATAGATAGATGATCAGCTCCAGAATTAATCTTTCCCGACTTCACAACCACGGTAAGACTCAAATTATTTACATAACAAGACCCACCGACATATGCACCCTTGAAGAATAGGCTTATTGACTAAGTATTGTAATGCTATGTGGTCCATGTAGAATTTAAAGGGTGTTGCCAACAGATACTTTCTAATATTATGTAGTATGTAGATCATGGCTAATGCTTTGCACTCGATAGTTGTGTAATTTTTCTCTCTTTGGTGTTAACTTTCTACTGGGAAAAATAAGGGATGATCAATAATCCCTTCACCAAAGTTGTGTCGACTACTCCAAAGTGGCTATTCTTGAGGCATCAAAATGAACATGGAAAGGCTTATCCCAAGAAGGGAATCATAGTATGGGTGGGGTGACAAGCTTATCCTTTAAAGTATTAAATGCCTTTTGTTGCGCCTCTCCCCAAAGGAATGTACTCTTATGTTTAAGTAGCTCTTCTAAGGGGGGCTATCCTGGCATATCTCTTGATGAACTTTCTATAATACCCTATATGCCTAAGGATCCTGCGCACTACGCTTTGGCTAGTAGGCTCCCCAAGCCCCACAATGAAAAAACTTCGATAGGATCTACTAGTAAGCCCTCCCTACATATGATGTGCCCCAATAATGTTCTAAATGGGGTAGTAAAGACACATTTCTTAATGTTGAGGGATATTATCAACTACCGAAATCTCTCAAACATTAATCTTAAGTTATCACAGTGGTCCTTCACTAGCCCATACATTATCCAATCATCCAGATAGACTTGAAGAAATTTGAGGATAAATTCTTGAAATTCCTGCACCACAATGCCATGTAGAGAACGAGAAAGCACATTCTTCAACCCAAAGGGCATGATCATATATGTAAAAATTCCCAACTCAGTGGAAAAATTTGTCTTCTCCTAGTCCTCCTTTGTGATCTGAACCTGATGGTACCCTAAAAATCCATCCATAAGGGAGTAGAATTCACGTCTGTCCACTCCTTCCAAAATTTCTTCAGTGAAGGGGGTTGGAAACGGATCAATGACACAAACTACATTTAACTCCCTATAGTCTACAAAAATCCTTATCGTTCCATCCTTTTTTATACTGATGACCATTGGACTTACCCACTCTGATTCTTCAACAACTTCAATGATACCCAAAACTATCATCTTATCTATTTCTTCCTTGACCTGCATGCACATGGTTAGAATTCATTTGGTATGGCCTCTTCAGAATGGGCATGCAACCTCCTTAAAATTGATCCTTATTTCCCCCAGGAATGGTGAACACCTTTGAGCTCATGATACCCATGAGGGAATAAATCTTGGAACTCACGTAACAGATCAATGATCTTAGAGACCTCCTTCTCCGACCAATAATCCCTGATGATGGCCTCCTTAGGTTCCTCTTCTATACCAATGTTAACCTTTTTTTTTCTTTAATGGCTCATGGTATGTGCATGCCCATTCATCAACATCATCTATTACTTCGTGCATCCCTATAGAATGGTTAACATCTAAGCTTTCCGCTTCCTCCCCATAAATTACATACACCATCTTCCCTTTTTATTTTTCCATGCACATGTGCTCAAGTTGTATCTCCTCTGATTCTTCTTCTTCAAAGCACGCCTCCAAGCTAGGTTCTCCTAGAAACTCTTGTATTCTATCATCTTCCATAACACTATCCCTTATTATAAGTCATTTGACAACTTGTAATGCCTTATCCACTGATGGATTTGTACTTCAATATTCGAATGCTTGGGTGAGATCAGCCATCAATTCTTTCCAATTACAAGTCTGGTCACTTGTTTCGAATGGATATATCATACACGCGCATAACCTTGTAGGGTGAAATACAACTTATATACCCATAATGATGGTGGGAATTCGTTTGTGCCTCCCACCTAGGCCTTCTCACATGCTTGAATATGAAATGAGGTAGATTATTTACCATGACAGTCTTGAATGACCATAGGTGCGTTGCTCCTAGAAAATATTATAGAGAATGTGATTCTTTCCTTGGCCCACTCTAGAAGGCTCTCCCAATGTGTATCCCACCAGTGTGTTGTAGTCCCGAGTAGGATATAATTGAGCATCCTTATTCTCTCTCCCTCATTTTTCCAATGAGCTTTTATGTCTCATAATAAAACTTTAGGGTATGCCCCTCTGAGTAACTTGGTAACTTCTTTCCTCCTAGGCACCTGAGTGAGCTCACCTTGGTCACTTTTGTAACATACCCCCTCAGCTATCATCTAATTAACTCATAGGTCTCGTGTGCCCAATTGTAACATGCCATGCTTGTGGTATCACTTAAAGACTGGGCTTCCTCAAATTGGATAACTCCTTTTTAGGGTGAATTATCTCCGGGTCTCTAATGGATCACACATAAATTCTATCAAGGACCTCTTCTCCCAAATGTTTGGTGTAGGGTGCGAAATTCCCATCCATTAGAGGGATGATGACTAGTTCTTCCTTGTTTTCAAAACTGATATATCCTTTGCTTGAACCCTAGGTCAACGTTGTTCTTATAACACTATGGGTGCCCAAGTACTCTTGGGAAAATTTTCTACCTCACGAGCGCCAATAGTTCAAAGTCTCCAATAAAATTTTCCCCTAAATGTTAATCACTAGATCCTTTAATACCCCAATGGGCATTTGCTTAGTTTTTTTTTCATATACAACACATTCAAAGATGGTTATAATGTAGTCATTCCCATTTGATGCTAGGCGTAAAATGTAAGAACATTGACTTCTACTCCATGTCAATCATTATGTCTCTTATAAGCCAACCATCCACAACTACATTCAGCATGATCTCTTTGTCATAATCAAGGCTATGGGGGGGGTTTGCATGCAACACCTACCTTTCGCACTCTAATTTGGCACATGGCATCTTTTCTCATAGCCATTCTCCTAACAAGGGAATAATATTCTCTTGCCTTAACATTTTGCATACTTCCTTGACCTCATCCAGGTCCTTCTACGAGCCTCAACATTCCTTTTTACTCTTCCTATCTAGGATTCTCTTTCAAACAATAGATTTGTCCCTATAAACTCCGAATGACATCCATTATTTCTTAGTACACTTCCTTCCGGTGGGTAGGGTTTGGATACTTCCCATACACTAATTCCTCTCTTGAGACTAGAGTCTTTTTCCTTGGTACTTCTTTGATGCACGTAGCTTCTCATTTTTTCACCATATATGTTCTAACCCGTAATCACATGTCACTTTAGGCATCCACCGAGTGTCAACCTTCTTTAAACTTACCATCACGGTGTCCTTACCTTTCCGGTGTTGTTAGCTCATGTGATCAAACAACTTAGGGAAATCCTCATACCGTGCTTCTTTCGCACCATGAGCATTGCAATAACCCTAGGCACTTGCGCTTGTAGTGTTTTGTAGATCCATAATTATAGCAGGTTCCTCATGGGAAATCACTTCTTCCCCCTCCATAGTTACCATGACCACAAAATCCTCTACGTGAAGCTCTTCCATGCACCCCTCCATGTGTGCATCCTTCATAACATGGCCATCTTCCTTGGAACTATTGAAAAGGCTGGTCTCACACACACGATGATCAATGGCCTCATGGATCTGGTCAATAATCCTAAAATCCTTAGTATTATGGGTCGTAAATGTGTAGATCTTACAGGTAGAAAGAAAATTCTTCTCAATTGTGGGCTAGAATAGGGGGAATCTAGTCGCATCATGATCTCCATGAAAAATCTCACAATCTATCACTATGGTGAGTATTGATTTTCCGAGGAAACTATCCTTAGCATTCCCTTCTACTTCACAATCCACACATTAAAGACCACTACGAGTCTCATGTGTAGAGTTTGTAGATAGCTTCTCCAACTTGTTTGGCCATGGTAATGATTTGGGCCTCTAGAAATGGGCTCACACTAGTATCAACCCTCCCAATAGCTTTATCGTGTAGAACAACTTACAACACCTCGCGTAGGTATGTGAAAGTCTTATGTGATATTTCCCTTCAAAATTGTGTAATCAACCCTCCAACAAACCATTGAGCATGTTGTGAGGGGTGGATGTCATATGAAAAATTTGAAAGGAGAGTTTTAAACCATGTGTCATAATCCCACACATTCTCTTCCATTCCTTGTTGAATCTCCTTTAGAGCGTTGATGCTCTTTTGCTCAAACTCAAGGATGTGGAATTCTACTAGGAAGTCATTTTTCAACACGGTGTAATCTACCACCTTCTGATGGGGGTCATACTTCCAATACCAGATATACACGTGCCCTTCTAATGTCATTGAAAATTGACTAGCCTTCCATTCCGGGGTTTTGATCCCCTTCATGTGCCATAGAAACTCACACTTGTGAACATGCTCCACATAATCCTTTATGCCCTAGTATTTTAGCAACTGTAAAGACATTTCAAAGATTAACTGAGGAGGTGGTTGAAGAATTTTTCCTCCTGATCAAGATCCTTGGTTTCCTCTGGTGTTTCCTTTGGTGTTCCCCCACTAGATCCACTAGATCCACCAAGTCTTGTGCCTCTTAATCCACTAGTTCCACCTCCAGCACCCTCCTATGGCCGAGTAATGGACATGAAGTGGTTGCACCTAGTATCCATAATGTCCCACTAAAATATGCGTTAATGTTATGTGAGATCATTCCACTGCCATATGTGTGTCCCGCACCACTCCCCGACACATTTCCCAAACCTTGTATATTTTCCCCTTTCCCAAAACTCCTCTAAACACTGGAATGGTATGTGTAACCATAGAAGTCCCAAACAAGAAATTATATCTCCTAGGTGTCAATCGGTCACTCCCACTGATACCAACTGGGTTATCAATACTCCTTTGATTTGGAAAACCAAGCGCTAAGGTCTAGTCACTAGGTGGGTTCAGTTGTGCACCAACGACTCTTCTTTATCCAAGTGACAAACTCTCATCAAAAGCCAAAGGGTTCTCTCTCCCACTTGCCAAGATAGGGTAGCACAAACTGCTCGGTTCCATGTCCTCTTCCTAAACCTCAAATCCTTCCCACAACGTCTACCTCCATAGATCCATCACACTTGCAACCTCTCATTGTCTAGAAATCACCCTTTCATGCACTTCACTATACTTGAGTCATCTCTCTTCACTCTCCTTTTCAGACCCAATGTCTGCCATCTTCCTCCACCCTAGCTTCCTCTCCCAATGCTCAAAAGGGTTTAGCCGGCCATTGGAAATTCCTCTAAACTCAAAGTAATGATCAAGATATTTATCGCCAAAGGAATAACATGTAGAAATGATCCTATGGGCTCCTCATAAACTTGAACTCAACAAATTCTAGAAAGAGTGTGTAGAAATGGTGTATTCAGTGTAGCTAGCTAGCACTCCCTTCCAACAATGACCCACAACATGATCCCGTGTCATATCTACAACTTATAGACTTTGGTAATCATCTTGGGCCCATACATGCACTCTATAGTACCAACTTGATCGGACGCATATCTTTGAGAGCCATTTGTGCAGTCTCTACGGGAAGAAACAGGGATAAATTTTCATACAACTCATGGTAGAGGTTCTCTTCTACACATTTACGTGCATCAAACTTGGGTCTAATGTTGAATCTCCAGGAACAATTTTCCTCTCGTGCTCTTGAACCATGTTTCAACACTTTCCAAGGTGAAACGCTCTTTCATCACATATTATAGATATAAAGATGCATACCATTTCTTACAACAACTTCAAAACAAGGTCTCAGCAACGAAACCAAGATGTATTCAATTTTTATACCCTCTAACAATTAAGGACAATCCCATGCACGTCGACCTTTCACCCAACATGCATTGGGAACTTACCTAAGGCACGTGCGGGTGTCGAGTCCCTCCTTTATGTGATTTGTGTGAGAATGCATTATTTATGACATAAAATTAAGTGAACAAATTGGAAAGGGACCACACATTCATCTTAGAGCTCATAACGGCTTCTAGACCAATGTGTTCATTCACATAAGGAAAGCATTACAAAACATAGATATGAATCATAATAGAAAATAAATGCATAGGGGTTTACATCCATTCATACAATATATATATATATATATATATATATATATATATATATATATATATATATATATATATATATATAACCATGTATTAGAACTATAAGCACACACATATTCATATTAAGCATGTTGATAACCACATTACAATAGCCCAAGAAATCACAGATTTATATGATAATGCGATCATTGTCATGTAATCGAAACTGAACTTAGGCCCTTTATAATACAAAGAAAAATGTTCAAACCCATCCCCTTAGTACAACATTCCCTTATAGATCCTCTAAAGTCAACCTATGGAGATCTCCTAGTATTTCTGCATGGCTTTACCTTTTCTCATTCTCTCCCTTTTTGTCCAGGGTGCTAGTATTTATAGCCTTTCTCAATATCTTCAACCATTTGTAGGAGTTATAGATCCATTGCCAAGTGTCCAAGGTGGTCCTCTATGGGAGCATGCTTCTTCAGGATTGAGCTCTCCACTCTTTGTTACGATGGATTTCTATAATATTCCATCAAAAGGTATATTCCTTCCTAGGTAACCCTGTTGCTAGGCTAGCACCTTTTCTATTCCTTACATATGTTCCACTTGCTCTACTAAACCGTCCTAGAACCATGTCTTATGTGCTATCTCCTTGTATGCCCTTATTCAATTAGGCCTTGTGCACTCACGCGTCTTCTTGTACTTAGCCGGTATTTTAGGGGCCCAACACCAAATGACTTGAAATTTTTTGCAATAGTTCATGATTGGAATCCTCTTCAAATTTCATTCTATGATTTATCTGAAGGAGACACTATATAACTTCATGAGTGCTAAGAAGCCAAGAAGCTCAAAATGAGGTTTTCAATAAACCAATTTTATGAAAACTTACACAACTTTCTCAAATGACCTCTTGAGGACCTTAAATTATGCACGAAGCACAAGGACACCTTCCTCCATCATCTCCCATGATTGGTTTTATAGGGATAGCTCTTAAATTTTCTAACCCATCTCATTTGTATGCAAGAGTATTTGGGTTCCTCAAGAGCAAATTTGGCTAAATATGTAATTTTTCCTTCAAGAACTAAACCAAGCCTTTGTTTTTCTCAAATATGACTTAGAAAACATTACTAGGCTACTTCTATACTTTAATATTTTTATCATGATATTTAGCATACCTCGACACCTCATCATGATCAAGAAATAGACCTAAATGGGCTAGTTATAAATGAAGCTTTCATCAACTGACTTGATATTCACTATAGAAGCTTGATATAATTCTTACACCATCATACCTTGCCTATAACCCATTTGAAATAGCCATGCCTTACATGTCCATGCTTCCACTAGACTCATGCCTCACCAACGAAGCTTGCAGAGCATTGAGACCATCCTAATTATAAGGTATCACTTCACCTTTCACTACTTTTCCATCAATGCCACTTAAAATCAATGAAAAATAAATGACCAGGGTTCAAAAACTCCTCCTTTGTCATTGATGGCAACCTACTCAAAAACCTATAAGCTTTGATGGAAAACATTTTCATACTTGGTTTTTGACCGCATACTCAGTATCTCCCGTCTTTGACATCATTAACAAAGTTTTATTTGCCACTTTCCATTAACTAATGACAATTAAGAATAAGAAAACATGAGAAACTGATCTTACCTATCCAAAATCTCCCCCTTAGATAAGTAACTCCACCATTTCTAAGCCAAAAAAATTATATCAAGATTTAAGCACACTCTTCATACCAACATCTATACTTTGAGTTTAACAAGCATACATGGGTCAACTAAGCCTTGACACAATAAAATGTAACTCCCCAAGGCTTAAGACATGTTCCTCTAGTTCTTAATCACAAAATGGTGAGCCCCACCTTCTTACCATGACAAGAAACCATCTTTACAAATTTGGAAAATTCATAAACACTTTATTCAGTCTTCTTAAGTCATATTAAGCTAAAAAAATCCAATACATACCTTAAGTACCTTGATAACAACAATGCCATGTTTATAAGTATGTCAAGTTCCCCCTAACAAACTTGACCCATTCATATCATTTACACCTATAGAAGTACTAATCTGAACTTGAGAAGTTTCCATACACAATCCTTGGTGAGAGAGCAATCTACTCTTGAATGGATGAACAATCAACACTTCCTCAAAGATTTCAAGAAGTGACCTTTTTCCTATACACCTAAAACCACAGTCAATGTATTAACATAATTTTTATTGTATTTCCTTTGAAATTAATTTGCAACCTTTTGTCATATAACCTTTCCACATGCCTTTTCAATAATGAAGTTTCATGATCATCTTGAGCATAGTCTAAACTTGTAGTTTAACATCTTCAAGCTCAAGCATCTATGTACACCCCACTTAATATTTCAAACCACTTAAAACTTCAATTTGAATTAATCACATGCATATTCTAAGATACATGCTTATTCAAGGATTTATGTATTATACATAGACTTTCACCGATTTGAAGCATGACACTTTTCACTTTTAGAATCATTTAATGTCCTATCACACTCTGAATTTTCTTAAAGAGGGTATCGAGATTAGTATTTCTATCTTTGAACATGAGGATCTTAGTCATCCTTTACCTCACTTTCTATTATTTTCATAAGATGGCATAACAAACTACTTAATACAAGACTAAAAATATAACACATAACAAACTTTAGACAATGAGCCTACAAAATTATGGATTTCAAAATCTATCCCGATGAGACTCTTGAAACTTGGAAGACCACACAATAAAGACTTAGATCCAAGAGGGATATTCATAGAGGAAAAAACCATGAAACACTTGCATGGACACAAGATAAATAGAAACAGACTCCTTTTCCAAGACAACACATAAATGATTATACTAACCTTTCACAGATTCTACTCATGGAATGATAGCTAGATTGACTCCCTAGCTACTGCGAGAATCACTTCACATACTCAGGCTCAAACACTGAAGTTCAATATATTCTCCTTTCTTTCTTCATGTCTCTTGTGACTTCATTTTATGAATAATGTAAATTACACTTAGGTTTTTCACTTTTAGACTGATATGCACTGATATTTGTACTTTGCTGGCTGATATGCACTTTGAGAGATGACTGATATACAATGATACACAACACTTGAGGAGAGAAACATGAATACTATTATATGCTTGAATAAACCACAGACTTGGAGCAACAAGACTATGACAACAACCTTATACTTCTCTTTTCCTAAAAACTTAACCATGACTTCCATACAAGACTTGTCAAGTACATGACCCTTAAAAGAATGAATAGCATACCTTAGGATTATTTCCATGCTTTAACATATTGAATGAATGTATCAACAAAAATGATGAAAAGTACCTTCAAGACCATAATTTTATTATTTTCTAAGTAATACATGCCTTCTATAAGTCTAGAGAAGGCATACCATCTCATGGGATCACCTTTGAATAGTACAAATTCATCAAAGTAACTTGATGACTCATTATTTCTTCCTTTTTCTTTTGTTTTCTTGTTAATATTTTCAGATTCATTCCTTGGTGTGACCAAAAGATCACTTGATATCTCATTCTCTTCTAGGGTTCTAGATAGGCATAAATGTTGTAATTCACACACTTGTTCCACTATTGTTTGGGGAAGACATTATTCATACTTTGAACTAGAGTGGTTTTCCTTCTACTTTTATTTGTCATCGTTTCTTGAAATATTACTTGTTCTTGCTTCCCTTATTTACTGTCTTAGATTGTTGTACTTATTCATAATTTTCCCTTGTTTTCTTCTTTTCATCCTTTGATGTCTCAATTTCTGATTTTTCTTCCTTGACCTTGCATACCCATCTTTCTTTATTCTTACCAACATATCTCTTAACCATAGCTAACTTGGTTTTACTCTTTGTATTTGCATTTTCTTTGTGTGTCATTTTTATTATCTCTAAAAGGAATTCAAATTATATCTGAATCTAGGTGATTCATGACAATGTCTTGCAAAATTCCTAGCTAATGGCAATTAAAACACACACCCTGATTCTTGTCCCAAAACTAACTTACAAGGTCTTCCATACAATACTTGGCTTTATGGAATTTTCTTTGCAATTAAAACACACTATGTTATTTTCATAGTCAGACCTGCAATCTCTCCATGGATGGTATTCATCTACCTTTCTTCTACAGTCTCTTTCTCTATGTCCAAAGATATTGCATGAAAAACAAACTCCATGAAACTTACCTGATAATATTGTTGCAACCGGTTTCCTAAAGATATTTTTTTGCTCTTTGTTTTCCTTTTTGGGATGAGAACATCCTTGACAAAAAGTATGACTTGATTCAGCTCTCAAATCCTTTTTTTTGATTTTTCCATCTCTTCTTTTAGAGTCTTTACTTCTACATTTAATTTTTCACATTCTCCACTCTTGGCTTGAATAGCTGTCTGGCATGTCTCATGCTCTACTCCACTATAATGTCCATGTTTTCATTGAAAATTTTAAGTTGATTAGTAATCTATACCAACTCAATCTTCAAGGTCTTTAGTTCCTCTTCAAATTTAAGGCAATCAGTTTCTTTATCTTTCAAGGCCTTTGACACTTTTTCAACAAATGAAGCCATCTCATTTAGTTCTTGACCATGGTTAACTTCCTTAATCTTGATTTCTTCCTTTAACTCCTTTATAAGGGCTTAAGCAATTTCATACCTCTTCTTCAACACTAACTCTGCTGATGTACCCATGCTCATGTCTTCAAGATCACCTCCAAGTTGTTAGGCTTGATTCAGGAGGACCAGAATCTGATACCAATTGTTAGAAACTAGGACACTGAGAGGGGGTTAATCAGTGTCTTAATAAAGTTTTCTTCTTAAATTTGATATGATAAAACCATAAAAAAACACAAAATAATTTTTTAGAAGAGTACACAATGACACAAGTTTTAATGTGGGAAACAAAAAATGGGAAGAAAACCCATTGGAACTATGAACTATGCTTAGAACCAATTAGTCCTACTTGTTACATTAGTTTCAAGGTTGAGCTTTAATTAAACCTAGATCTACTACTCCACAATTTTAACAAGTTGTAACTTAGTCTAGAGGTTTCAACCCCTTATAATTAAATAATATTTTAGTAATCTTTACTGAACTTCAACTCAGAGGTAAGATTCAAATCCCCAACTCGCTAAGCTTCCACTTAGAATAGTTATTCCAATTGGTCACTCTTGAGTTCTTGTCTTCAACAACTAATGATGACCCCTATATTTGGACACTTTGTTTCTTCTTCTCGATGCTCAATTTTTCTCCCAAATCACTAATATCCTCATTCCTATCATGATTTAATTCATTATATTCAAACTTATTTATTTTCCCTCTCGGATCCCTCAAACCAACAAGACTAAAATCCCTAGTTCATAACATTTTTCCACATGTATTCACTTCTCTGTTATCATAACAATGGGTATGTACTGATTATTCAACTCAAACTTGTTTTACCTTCTTTCACTCTTGTCTCTTCAGTTGATATATCACTTTCATACCTTCTTTTTCACTCAACTTTAGTTCACACACCTTGCATTTTATCATTGCAAACTCCCTTTACTGATAACTACTTTCACTCTCTATACTTCATTCAATGGTTTTAATGTGCCTACCTTTAAATGTAATGAAACCTATGTCCTTGAGACTCCAAAAGTATGTGCTTCATAAAAATCAATCTACCTTTAATACTCTACTTTCACACATCACCCAATACCTAAAAAATACATCATGTACCATTCACTTATGCATTGTATTTTTATGCTGCACAACTTCAAGATTTTTGAATTCCATAATCCTTTACTTAATATTGTATATTCATGCTCATTCTACACCCTTGTTCTCTCTTCTAGGTGCTTATCCATTATTTTTCTCCTATTTTTATACAATCTTTCATCCATTTAAATTTTTCTTTCTTTCATTGTCCCCACAGCTTTGTTTATCCCTATCTTTTAGTTAGGAAGTTAAAAATAACATTTTCTATAAAATTTCTTTTACATTTTCTTGTAACTTATTTTTGGAAAATTTGACTTCACCTCTCCTATAAGCTCAAGAGACTTGTTTTGGAGCCATTTTAGAACAAGACAAACAACTTATCTTTTCACATTCCTCGACCTTTTGAAGGCATTTCATACCATCAAGAGTGACCTGAGATCTTAAAATTCCATATGCTTTCTTTCAATTTGATATAACTAACCTTGACTTGAACATTTAGGAATTACTTCACAAAAGACCACGAGTTTCAGTTACATTCATCACAAAAATCCTTGTACTCAACATGATTTGCATTGTGCTAAGATTTTCTTGACCCTTACTAATTTTGAAAGAATTTATGTGGTATGAGATAATGCATTCATAGGCTTAAAGTGGATATATGAAGATGTAAATTCAATTCTTTATTAACAAACATAAAACCTGTCGAGAGAATCATTTTCATTTTCACCTTTTTACATGAGGAGCCATTGATACAATCAGCTAGTTGAATAAATCATTACATTTGAAGAGGAGACACTTCATTCAATAAAATAGGAATTTTTCAAAAACCTAGTAACCCTCCTTATACTAAGAATCGGTAAATAAAATGGTTTGAACTTTAATAGTTTGAGATAAAATTAAGAAAACCTCCAAAATACCACTCTAATCATGTTTTAAAATTTCTGCTAGGTATTGTTCTCACCACACTGGACCATTCAATATGATTCCTTTTGAAAACCATTCATAAACTCTTCAAAGATATTTTTTTTGAATTTTTGAGTGAAATGGTTGGATAAAACTCTCTATTTGAACAAATTTGTCATGTTAAAACCCTAGATTAGGGTCAGGGACTATATAGTGTCCTAGAGCACAAAAACCTTGATAATAACTTCAATATTTAATGAAATTTGAAACTTTAATTTTCTATGGCTTTATGAAATGAATACCTACTTCCACCACACCATATTCATCCTTGAAGGGCCTTCATATGCTCCCAAAATATGACTTTTGTAGGTTACATTATTGACTTGCATAGTACAATATTGAAGTTGTTCTTCATTTTTCTTTATGTAAGAGAGTGAATTTAGGGAATTTTATTTGAGGATGGCTAGATCATACCAAAAGTTTCATTCACTTAGAGAGATTAGCCCTTCACCCTTTTTATTGAGAAATTCATCTTCTACACTTGTGACTAGGCAAAATGAACCTCCAAGAACCCTATTTTGAAGCAAGAGTGCCAAGAAATAATCCTTGTACTCACGACCTCCAATTTGGGATAGAAGAGATTCTCTAGGCTATGTCTAAGGTGTTAATAAAGATAAAAAAATCCCACCATAAAGAGAACACTATCAGAATAATAGATTCATGATGTGTTATAGCATGGCTCATTGGTTTACACTCCGAACAATATATAACAAGTAGAGTTTACATATTTATCTTCATCTAAAGACCATTTCAACTAATCGAGAAGATTGTGAGAGACATGTGATGATAATTTTAAGCCCTCATTGTAAAAACTTAACCATTGTTTGGTTCTTGTGCAGGTTTATGCTAGGAGCATTAATCAAACAAGGTCTAAGACATAAGCTACTATATGCAAGTGACTTCATGGAGTTTTACCCGCAAGCCTATAAAAGTGTTTAAAAATACCATAGATATACTGTTAGGAACTTTTGAGGTGATCAACTAGGACTTGGATATCAAATTCATCTTTTTCTCCTATTGATTCAAGACACGACCCTGAAGAGAGAAAAATTTCTCCACTAAAATGCTCATATATTTACAATGACAAGTCCAAATGACTTGAAATGTTTTACACTAGTTCATGATTGGAATATTCTTAAAAATTGCTTCTATTTTTTTTGCTAAGAAGCTAAGCATCTCAAAATGAGCTTTTCAATAGACCAATTTTACAAATACTTACACAACTTACTCAAGTGACCTCCTGATGATCTAAAATTTTACATGAAGCACAAGGACACCTTCCTCAATCTCCCATAATTTTTTTTGACAAGAATAGCTCTAAAATTTTCAAACCCATCTCATTTTCATGCAATAACACTTGGGTTCCTCAAGAGCAACTTTGGCTGACTATTGAAGTTTCCCTTAAAAACCTAAACCAAGACTTATTTTTACTCAAATATGACTTAGAAAAAATTACTAGGTTGTTTCCATGCTATCGTAGTCTTATAATGATCTATAACATACCTTCGCACCTCATCGCTCAATAAATAAAAGTAAATGGGCTAGTTTGAATTGAGACTTTCATCAACTTACCCTATATTCACATTAGAAGTTTGATATCATGTTTACACCATTATAACTCGGCATGTACCACATATGAACTAGCCATGCCTACCATGTCCATGCTTCCACTAGACTCCTACTTCACCAACCAAGCATGTAGAGCACTGAGATCATCTTGAATTACAAGGCCTCACTTCTCCTTTCACCGCTTTTTTCCATGAATGCCACTTGACATCAATAACAACACCAATGACTAGGGTTCCATAGATTCTTCGGACC
Source organism: Taxus wallichiana var. yunnanensis (assembly GCA_018340775.1). Classification (NCBI taxonomy): domain Eukaryota; kingdom Viridiplantae; phylum Streptophyta; class Pinopsida; order Cupressales; family Taxaceae; genus Taxus; species Taxus wallichiana. Next base: position 385,238,210 of record CM031233.1, on the reverse strand, counting down.
CTTTAACAGATGATGCGATTGATTTGTAACAATTTACTCCGCACAAGTGTTTGTAGAGGATAGTGTGCCATAATTCACAATATATGGACCAAAACACTACCATGGTTATCATGTCTCTTCTTATTCGTTTATTCTAGATTGACGAGAGAGATTATGTAGTCTAATATAAAATCTTAGATATGAGTACATCACAACATCGGAGTCACTTGGTGGGTGTCACTAGGTCACCATCATAGGTTATGGTTCCATTTCCCTTGAGACCATTATTGCCACCTTTGAGGCATTAAAAATCCCCACACTCATAGTTAAACACCGATAGGTGTTATCATATATATGCTTAGGATAGAGTTGCCCAATTTTGGAGGTACTTCAAATGGTTTTGGTGCAAAGGTATAGTTGTTTATGTTAGTGCAGGTTATTTTCCATGTATTTATTTTTTGTACTTGGATATCCTATAGATAGGTTATTCATCATACTTATGTGTCCTAGGGTGTCTCTATGGTATTACACACATCATAAAGGGTCATAGGAGTTACATTTGACCGAGTATTCTAGGAATGTAACTCTAACCTCTTGACCACTACATTTTTGAGAGACTTACACACCCCACTCATATTTATACACTCTTTGATCTTGAGAAAATATGGGGATTGAGAAATTTTTCCTTTAATGCATGCACATTAACTCCATGGTTTATTTCCTATATAGATATTGAAGCTACACCATTCCACAGTTGAGTGCAAATCCTTGATGCACACAGATTCCCTCTAGGTATTCATCCTTCCTCTCTCCATCATGGTATCAAAGCTTAGGGATTGGAATTATATTACTCACATTGGTTTATTACTACTCACCACCTCATAGTTTCATGTGAAATCTCTCCTCCTTGATTGTTCTTTACTTGCATTTTTCAAGGGTACATATACTTGGTTTTTATGCTGGTGTGTTTCCTTATTGGATTTCGCAATGTAAGTTCATGCAAAAGTGTAGGTCAAAAAGGTGAAGTGTTTTTTTAGTTTTCGTAAGGTTTAAGTTTGTTCTCTATGACCAACTCAACCCTAACTCACTGAGATGCGTCCAAACAGCTCACCTATTTTCTTACTAACTCATTCTTTGTGCATTATCATGTCAACTTGACATTACTTGTTTAACGAGATCATACATTCATTTTATAGGATGTTGTTTTTGACTTGGTTTGCATTGGCTCGATGGCTTGGTTTGATTTTGCATGAACAAGGTTTGCATTGAATATGAATCAACTCATGGGAACCCTTTATAGGCTCATATTTATTCACCCCCACCCACATTTTCAACATCCTACTCTCTAGCCGACTCATTCTTGTTTCTTATCACTCTAGATACGACTTGCTCCTTGTGCCTTGGTGACTCATCTTTTGGTGAATATTACATTATCAACCCATGCATCTACTAAAATCATGGTTTTGTAAGAATATCCACCCACATATGCACCATCACCTCAAGTTCATGCCTCTTCATGGCTCGATTTTATCAACTCAAGGCTGGTTTAGTATGCAAGATTTATTGGATTATGCATTGGGCCTACATCGCATTACATTACATTCCAGTTGTTTTCACCCTACTCCTTCCAGCTTAGGTTTCACTACTAATGCATTAGTATATCGACTCATTATGTTATGCATTACTCATATTACTTGTGTACATTTGACGGCTCAAGGTTCTCCTTAAATGGTTTCTTCTTCCTTGGGACTATGTTGTGCTTTAGTTGTGGACTCCACGATGCTCGGTTGAATTCACTCTTTGGCATCCATTCCAGTGGCCTAGGACATTTGTGATTTTACTTAATCCTACATCACTTGATCACCTCTGCACTTGATGAATATCATCGAGCACATACACTTACCTCATTAAGAAATTTTGGCCTTCACCTCTACTTGACCTCCTTAGAATTATTTGAGATGTTCCTTCTAGTGGTTTTCTCATGCCATTCAACCATTACTATGCCATTTTAGACCCCCTACCCATCGCCTAACACATGGAATCTTCCATGGTACTTTTTCCAATGATTGCACTAGTGCATTCAATAGTTATATATTCTCACACGACCACTGTGGACACGAGGTTTCGACACTCCCAACATGAAACCTTTCTCAACTAAATGAACTACACCGACCTAAGCACGAATCGAACCACAACTTCATATTTGTATCCCAACTCAGGCTTATTCAATAGAATTAACTTAGCTTAGTGCACCTACCGCTCAATCAAAGAACCCATGGGTTAATCAATAAAGTTATTTGCAGCTTAAAAACATCAGCTTGGCCCCATTCCTTTTTATTTTTTGGAGGTGAAAAGAATATACTTTAATTTTTGAAGGTAAAAAACCATTCATTTTGGAATTGTAATAATTTGGGGTTCCTTTTTGCTTCTTATTTTATGTCATTCCTATGGGCATCAAAGACAGAGGGTGAGGTCCAGGGTTGGTAGGAGGATAATCCCCCCTCGTAAGCAAAACAAACCCTATCTAAAATTTGATGGCATTTCCAGTGAGTACACATACAACCCTCTTTGCATGTATTTAAGGAAAAATTTTAATCTATTTGAAGGATTTATTGAATTTTTCCATTAGCTATGAGAATCATTTTAACTATAAATTTTGGCTAGTTGCTCAATTTTGAGTGCTTCTTTAGTAAAAATTGCATGATTTTTCACACATTGGATGATGGAAAATTTGTAATTTTTGTAAACACACTACTTTATAAAGTTCCACATTCTGAGACGAGTCATTACACTACTTTTTTGGGCTTGTAATTTTCACACTAAGTTATAAAGTGCCATCTAGGATATTTTTGGGGGTTTATCTGCACTATGGATTTCCATCATTCTATTGTTATGCTCAATTCTAAGAACTATTCAACATGGAATGAAGGTATCATCGACACTGCACTATGTATGGTTTGTTTCCCCACCCTCACGGTCTTGTTGTTGATCCTCTTAAGCATATGAAGAACGATGAGTGGTTTAACTACACCGATGAGGTCTATGATCCTCTTAGTCTTATAAGTACTAGGGATATTTGATGTTTGTTCTAGAAAATTGAGTTCCCTTTCACTTCTTGGTACATTATCTTATAGTTGTATGGTAATAATGCTTCACCATCTAAAAGAGACACTTCCCTAGACCACTCTAAGGCAGCCATGGATTCTCCCCTTCTCACATCCCTTCCATTGTTGAGTGTTCCTCTATTCTTGTTTCTTCCTAGGAGTCTCTTGTTGATCGCCCGCATCGGACCTCTATTTTGAGACCACTCACATCACTTTTGACAATATAGAGGTCATTTTTGACCATGTTCATGCTTTCATTCACTCTTCACACTTGTGTTCCATTGGAGACCCTTTATTTGAGATAGATGTTACTATTTCCCCTTGTGCTCCCTCACATCTTGATTTCTCAATTAACAACACTCTTCATACACTTTTTTATTCTATTGAGTACCATTTTACTTCATGTTAGAATTCTAGAAGCTCTTCACATTAGTATTATCCTCCTACTTCATGTGTTGCATTACATGCTCTATTTGAGCCATCACACATCTTGGAGGACCTATCTATCTCTCATGTTGGGAGTGATTCCCTAGGGAAACTTATCACTTCCACCATTTCAGAGATTCTTCACGATCCACCTCTTCTTGTGGATCCCTTTCTAATGGTCATCAAGCCCCCTCATTCCTCTCTTTTATATGCACACTACCATGGCATTACCTTTGTCTCATGTGCACTCTTTTTCCAAACCTATGTCACCTTCCAATTATAGATCAGAGTCATATTTCAAATTATTGTAGGCTTTTTCTTCATTCGTGGTGGGATGACTTCTAATGCTCCTTTTTTGTCCTTCCCAAGGGTAGGAACATTATTTGATGTAGGAGGATTCTCTTCAGTCTTGGCACGGAGGACCACATCATCAACACACTTCTTGGAGGACATTCTTGTTCTCTCTTCTTTCTCTCTCTAATCTAGAGTATGATTATATTTGGGTACCTTAGAAGGCCATGTTTCTAGGACCCATTTCTTATCCTTCTTCTCCATTCTTCTTGAGTGAGTTTGTCTCTCTTTTGAGGGAAGTTTTTTCCCACTGGATTTTCTCCTTTCACCCCACTTTTCGAGAGTTACTTGTATGTGGGTGCCTCATCGAGCTTTAGCGGGCTATTAGTGTAGGTTATTTTCTATGTATTTATTTTATGTATTTGGATTTCCTCCACATAGGTGATTTATCGTGCTTAAGTTCCCTAGTGTGTCATTATGGTCTTACACATGTCATAGAGGGTCATATGAGTTATATTTGATTGGATATTATAGGAATGTAACTCCCACCTCTTGATCGCTACATTTTGGGTAGAGTTACACACCCCACTCCTATTTTTACACTCTTTGATCTTGAGTAAAGTATGGGGATTGATTCATTTTTCATTTAATGGATGCACATTATCTCCATGGTTGAGTTATTGTTTAAATATTGAAGCTACACCATTCCAAAGTTTTGTGTAATCGCTTGATGCACACAGATTCCCTTAAGGTCTTCATCCTTCCCCCTTTTCAGTTTATCCTAGATAGTTGGTTTGGCCTTTTGTTATTTGAGAGAAACATGAAAGCCATGTTTAGTATTCATATCTTACGAGATTTAACATATATGTGGTGGAGGTTAGAGGAGTGAAATATCCATATATCACATGAGAAAATCAATTGATTTGTTTGAGGAGCACTTCCAAAGTGCATTATATGTCTGAGAAATTTGTACAGAGGAAGATCAATGAGTTTCATGACCTACATCCAGGTTCTCATATAGTAGTGTAATATGAGAGTCACTTTATAGACCTGATGTAGTTTGTGGATTATCTCTAAAAGGAGAATTTTCATGTGAACCATTTCATCAAAGGACTAAATATAGACTTGGCAAGTGTAGTTGGGATTTTTTCTCCTCCTACCCTTGCATAGGTAATGGAAGAGGAATATTTAGCAAGGGAGAATAGGGGCAAGGTAAAATTCTAGACACATAAATATGACTTGTTTTTAGGATAGGGCACCTATACAATAGGACACTAGACAAATGAGTGCACCACCATCTTTTTAAGGAGAATTTAGACCTGCAAAATATACTATGAGACCCCCAAATCCTACTCATCGGTATTTTTAGCGAACTAGGAAACCAAAAAATGTTCGAGAGGTAGATTTAGGCTAGGTCGAGGAATTTTTGAGGCAGAAAATAGAGTGGTCAGTAGAGACAAGCCACCAGGGACTCAACATCATCTAAGGAAGGGCTGAATGATTATTACAATAGTTTACATGCGGTTATACATTAGGGCGGGAATTTTTATTTGTGGATACCTTGGTCACTATGCTCATAACATGCCTCACATTTCACATTCAAACAAGCCACTTGGTTACACCTTAGATTAGATAGTGGATGATGTAATGAACTCTCATAACATCTACACCACCATATATGGTTGTCAAGCCAAGCACTAGGCCATGATTATCGACACTTCATGTATGATTATAGGTGTTGTTACATCTTTGTTTAAATTTGGTGTTTCAAATTCATTTATTTAATATTCAGTTATAGACTAGTGTGGTTTAATGAAATTTAGAAATTCATACTGTAGGGAGGTAAAGTTGGCCATTAGAGAAAATCTCTCCATGGACACCTATGTAGAGAGTTGTGTCTTAGACTTAAGGTTGTTTTGCACCACCTGTGACCTTCGTATCTTACACTTGGGATCTTATGAGGATTCTTAAGAATGGATTGGCTTAAAAATCATTAGGCCAAGATAGATTTTCATATCAAGATGATAAAGTGTATAGATCATTTTGGTAGTGCGACTATCATTTTTAAATTTTATAAACCTATATCTATATGCATGATATTTTCTATGCATCTTAAGCAATGTATGTGTTAAGGATTTCAGATGTTTTCCATCACAAGTAAGTGATAGATCCAATGATACCCCCAAGAGATGACCCTAGATGATTACACAATTTTGAGAAATTTTCTAACATGTTTCCTAGGGATCTTCTTAGGATGCTACCACATCATGAGGTATACTTTACCATGAATCTAATTCATGGCACGACTCTCGTTCCTAAGCACCTTATCATATGACTACACCCGAGCTTTATGAGATAAATATTTAGTTGGAGGAGTTTGTAGAGAAGGGAATTGTTCATCATACTATGTCCTCATGGGGCACACCCATTATCTTCATGAAGAAGGATGGATTCCTTCGTATTTGTGTGGATTTTAGACAAATCAACAAGGTAAAAATGAAGAACAGTTATCCTTTACCTAGGATTGATGACCTATTTGATCAGATGAATGTATCCAAGGTGCTCTATAATATTGATCTCAAATCGGGGTGCCATCGCTCCGTATTATAGAGGTAGATATCCACAAGACAATGTGTAGGACTCGGTATGACCACTATGAGTTCATAGTAGTACCCTTTGGGCTAATTAATTCCTTTACTATGTTCATGAGTCTCATGAATGGAGTATTTAGCAAAAAAATTCATCGTTTTGTGTTTATATTATTGGATGATATTTTGATATATTTAAACACAATAGAGAAACATGTAGTATGCTTGAGACAAGTTTTGTAGGTTTTACATGAGCATCATCTTTTCAAAGAATTTGGATAAGTGTTCCTTATTTCAGATGAGATACAATATTTGGGGCATATTATTTTAGGTGAAGGCATCTCTCGTATGTCCTTCAAAGTGTAGTGCCCACTTCCCTTTGACACTTTTAGATACTGATTTTGATACTATTGATCATATTATGGACACTATTATGTTTTGTGTTAGTATGATGGTTAGATGTTAGATCATGGATTATTATTGATCTGGATTCAGTTAGTATGCATGATGATTACTAGATACATTTCCTTTATGTGGATGATGATATATTGTTTGACATGGACATATTATAGATGTTGATTTGGACTTGTGACATTTGATATTTTGAGTAGACCTAGTATGGAATAGTATTGATGATGATATAGTTGATTAATTAATTGAAAAATATTAATGTTGAATTCTTGATGTTGTTGTGATTAATTGTGTTTAGATGATCTTGAAATGTTGTTTATATCATTTTGGATGTTCTGATATGGCCACGAGGCCGAAGGAGGTATTTGCATTTTTGTAGGTTAAAAATCACAACAATGTCGGGACTGGAGACTAACCATATTAGAATTCTGGGTGAAATCAACAAGGTCACCATAACAACTTTTGTGTGTGTGTGTTTTGTTAGGGATTCCCATGAGGGGATTTCCATTATATGTGATCGTGGGATATGTATTTAGTTAATGTGTTACTTTTTAATCATTGTTGTATGTATTCTATTAGTGATGTGTTCCTTCTTGTAATTAATTTAAATGTGATAGATTAATGTGAGAGATCATATAGTTAAACTCTAATTAAATTAAATTGGGATATGGAATGTAATTAATGAAGTTTTTGATTTTAAATATTAATGTTGGAAGAGTGTGTAAGAAATGTGTAAGAAGGTGTAAGAGATATGTAAGAGTTATGTAAGATATATTTTTGGAGTGTAAGACACTTCATATCCTAAGGAATTCGAATTTGTCCTTGGAGGCCAAATTTGGAGGCTTGTGGGACAAATTAAAATTGTCCCACACCTCTTATAATGATTCACCAACCATACCTATGGTTTGGAGGTTAAAATTAGGCCTTTTAATGCATTTTGAAATGACAATTTGGAAGTTTTAATTGCACTTCTCTTACATATTTTTAATTCAGTCCTTTTGGAGTATGGGTCATTTTGGAGTGTGTAAGTCATATTGTCATTTTATTTATTGTGATTTGGTGAGTGATGTTGATTTCCTCTTGGGGTTGAGGAAGAATGATGTGGCATCCCACATGGATCCACATCATCCTCTTCTCTTCCCTCTCCTATAAAAGTGAAACTCCTTGCTTGTTTATGGTTGTTGAAACTTTGTCCATTCCTCTTGGGGGCACATTTTTCTTGCTATTTTGGAGCTTGTTGTGGAGGAAGTTTGGAGTCTTTTGCATGCTTGAACATTGCTGGTTTTGGACTGCACTTTGACATATTTGAAATCTTGTGGATCTTGGAACAAACTCCATTATGGAGAGGTAGGAACTTGAGCTTGTCTTTAAATGTTTTCTTTCTCTTGCATGCATGTTTAAATGGTGAATGTGTTTTGTGTTCTTGGCTGGTTGGGTAGACTACTTAGGATATGGTGTAGGAGAAGGCTATGGGGATTTCCAATGGGGGCATAAGGGATTGCCAATGGCACCAGTTTTATTGTGGAGGGATTTTTGGATTGGGATCCACCTTGGAAAAGAAACTTGCTTGCATTTCTTACTCTTGGGGCGGGGAATAAGGGATAAACTTTGGGGGCATAAGGAGGGGTTGGGAGATATAAGGTTTATGGGATTTGATATGTTTATTGGTGGTATGTTTTTGGTGGATGCCCAATTCCAAATAGGGAGGCATAAGTAGTTCCCCATAGTTCCTTGCTCTTGTTGGCTTGCTTGATCAAGCCTATGTTTTGTGTGAATGGTTTCAAATGTAGTTGTGAATTGCTGTCCTTGTTTGGAATGTGTATCTTATTGATTTATGCATGTGAAAATGTTACTTGTATGTGTGTGGAAGCCTTGTTGCCATGAGTTGATTCTCATTCTCTATTTCAATATGGTTGGGGCTCGAGGGCCAATGAGGAAGGATGGATTCTCCTTTCTCATTGGATGTCTTGGTTGGGTGGAGAGCATTTTCTTCCCCCTTCCTTGTTGTGATCAAAGATGAAAAGATGGAGAAACTAGCATGCTTTGTTGTTTGGAGCAAGAAGATATACAGTTTTGACAGTCCTATTTCTTTGAGCAAGTTCATTGTAATCCCTTCCCACTTCGAGTGGATGAGTGTATAAATTTTTTAATGTGAAGTTATTGTGTTATGATGGAAGTTTTAATTTGAATTGAGAAATGTAAAGAGATGTATTCCAGTCTCTGTTTATAAAGAAATGAGAAGAATGTATATGTATGGTTTATTGTATTTCAAAGTTAAAAGAAAGAGATAAGTTGTAAATATGTTCTTTGTTTGAATTCAATAAATAAATTGCAAGCTCATTCTTATTCACATTTTTGTAATTGAAATGGGAATATCAAATGGTGATTGAGGTTGTGTTTTATTACAATGGAAAAGAAAATATGTATGAGAAAGCTAAACTGTATTGTTCTCTTTTGAATTGTGCATTAGAATTGAAATTTGAACTGCAATTTAATTTAGAAATGAATGGTTGTTTTAATCAAGAAAATTTATTTGGCTAAGTTTAGGAAATATATACACATTCAAAGGAAAAATTGATAAACCAATTTAAAAGAAATAGTTCATTACCGTAAACTTCATTCTGGCAATTCACATTTTAATAAAAATGAGCAGTTCAAACTTATACTAAACAATAAGATAAGAAACATTAAAATTCAGACTTATTAAGTCCTAAGGAACTCAAATTTACCATAACAGTTAAGAAAGAACCTCCAAAACTTAATAAAAATCTAAGTTAGAACTTACACAATCATTTTTCATGTCTATTGCCAGAAAAATAATAATAATAAAAAAAGAAATCAATTAGACAAATTGAATTTCCTAAAACACTCTACATCCTCCCTAGACTAATCCTCCATGTCTGTTCGACATGTTGAGCGAAGGAGGAGATCTAATTTAACTCGAATTGAGAAGTTGAAAACTACCAGTTCACTAATTAAAACCCTGCAGATTTTTTTCATTAAATTGACCTCTCAAACTTCATCAATTTCCAAAATTGATGATTCTTGTGCAAAGAGGGCATCGAGGATTTCTGAAAATTCCTCATTTTCCCAAAACTGAGCTTTCTAGCTCAAGTTATGGCCATTTGAAGTTTTACTTCAATTTGGCATTCAAATAATAATAAGATTTAATCTAACTATAGAAAAATTTAAATTTTAACTTTGGAAAAATTTCCCAAAAGGTCTACGGCCCCGCCATCCTATAACCAATTGGAGCCTACCATGTGGCACACTGGGAGGGGTGGACAAATTTATTTTTTAAAAAAATTATACCTTTGAAAATTTGCCTTGGGAAATTTTTCCCATTTTACCCGCCACCCCGCCGACCTGTAGCCAATCACATGCTGCCATGTGGCATGGTGGAAGGGCGGAATTTTTCAAACTTAAAACTTATTCTTTTGAAAAAAATTACTTGGGAAAAATTTCCATTTTCCTCCGCCGGCCCGTAGCCAATCAGAGGGTGACACGTGTCCTCTAGGGGTTGAGGCAGAGGCGCGGTTCATTTTAAATTTTTATCTCCTTGAAAATTTTGTAAAAAAATTCATTTTGGCCCCCGTGGCTTGCAGCCAATGAGAATGTGTGACATGGCACTTTGGGGTAGTAGTGGGAGGGTGGAACCCTTTGTTGTTTTGGTTTTTGGCCCTTGGGAAATTTCTTAACTTCTCCCCACGGCCCGCAACTCCGCCTCCCCCTCGGACTTTGTCCTTCCATGGGTGCACGGACCCGCACGCTCTCTTCTTCCTTTTCTTCCTTGTCAGGTGCAATGCACCAAAATACTCCGCCACTCCGCCAAACTCATCACCCTTTTCTGCCTTGCGCCAGGCTTTGACACGTGTCCTCTAGGGACCCACAGGGGCACAAAATACTTTTTACCTTTGAGCTTTACAGTGGGAAAACTTCCCTATGCTGCCCTGCGACCCTCCAATCCATCCAAAGTGCTTCCCCCTGCTCTTGACACGTGTCCCCTAAGGGAATATTTGACCTTAGAACTCTGCCCACTCATATCTTGAGTTCTACAAGGAGTTAGGAGGACTTCCTTATATCACCGAAAGGTGAGAAAATTTCCTATCCATTGGGAATGGTTTAGTGAAATTTTGGAAACATTAAGTAAGAGAAAAATATAGTTTAAACTCTAAGAATATTAGAGATCGGTATGGGGCTAAAATTACTCCTTGAACCTAACTAAAACATCGAACCCTAAAATTGGAACCTTGTGAACTTGTTATAAGTTGATAAATGAAACTTGTGTTTTCATAAATAGGATTTGCTCTGGAACCTATTAGTAAAAAAAAAGATGTTTGACAACCTGAATGTAGATACTTCCAATAAAAAAATTATTTCATAATTTTCTAGCTAACCCTAGGTTGTTTCTTAGGTCTCAAGTGGTTGTTTAAATGGGCACTACACAAATATTCAGGTGATTATATATTTTCCTACCCCAACTAAGGTCACTAAGGTTAGGATTTTTATGGGATCATTTGGATATTATCACAACTTATATTAGGAATTTTCATGAATTACAAATTTGACCACTTCTCTTTAAATAAAAGGGAATAATTTTTATGGTCCGATCACTTATGAGTCCCATAAGTTCAATGATTATGAGATTAAATATCCCGAACATGATCTTGAGCTTATAGTGGTGATATCAGCCTTGCATTGTTGGATTCATTTCCTCCTTGGGATGCATTTTTTTTTTAGGACTTATCACATGAGCCTTCAACACATTTTCACTCAACCTAACCTTAATGCCCAAAAATAGTGTTGGATGGAGTTCCTATGTGAGTATGAAATGGATATCCATTATATCAAGGAATGGATAATTTCATCACAGAATCTTTTAGTAGGTGGTGAAATGATTTTTTCCTTTGACCCTTCAGTTGGATCTTAGGGACATTATTTTGTAGCACCTACTAGGGGGACGAATTTTATGAGGGTTTTAGACTGATAATTCATGTGCAAAGACCCTTGATGGGAAGGTATGATGGTTATTATTTGGAGGAATATGGTCTAATTTGACACCGAGGGTGCATATATGTGCCCAAAATAGGTGATCTCCAAATTATGATTTTATCTAAGGCTCATATAGATCTGTACACAACTCATCTTAGGGTGAAGAAGATTTATTCCTAGCTTTGACAATTATAATTTTGGCATGGCTTACGTAGGGATACACCTACATTTTTCACCTATTACTTAGAGTGAAAACGTATGAAGGATGAGAATTCCCATCTGGATGGTCTTCTTTATCCCTATATGATTCCAGAGTGGAAGTGGGACGTGGTTTTGATGGATTTTGTTTTTGGTCTCCTATATCCTCCCACCATTAAGAAATCATCATGTTGATAAAGGGAAAAGTTGACAAAAGTCTCCCTTTTATCTCCCATAAAGATGACGTAAAATAGTACTATGATTGCTAGACCAGTGCATTGATGATATTGTGCAACTACATGGTATTCCAAGGATGATTATTTTTGATTGATACATGATCTTCACACCATATTTCTAGACTACTTTTTGAGACAACATTGGGAACTCAAATCAACTTCAATTCTCGTGAATCACCCACAGACATATGGTTTGATAATTTGGGTGAATAAGTTATTAGAGGATATTTTGAGGATGTATGTGATGGACTGGTAGAATAAATGGGATGATTACCTTTACCTAGTTGATTTCACATACAACAAAAAAATTCACAGCTCGATTGGTATGGAACCATATGAGGCATTGTATGGTAGACATTGAAAGACACTATTGATTTAGGATAGGCTTGAGGATATGATAGTTATGGGACTATACCATTTATAGGGATATGGAGAAACAATTTTTTTTTATTAGCCAATATTTTGAATAGGATCATCCATGGAAGAATCCATATGTAAATATGAAGAGGGAGGATCATCACTATTCTATTGGTGATAAGGTTTTTTTGATAGTGCATCAAAGCACAAGATCCCTATCCATTTTGGGAAAGGTTCTAAACTCAAACCTCATTTTTAGGACCCTTATATATCTTAAAGATCATTGTCTTGGTTTCATACCATCTATATTTTCCACCACACCTATATCGTGTCCATGAGGTGTTTCATGTTTCTTTTTATTGAGATATATAGTCGATAGATCTCATGTTTTGGATTGGTCCAATTTATAGATGGAGACCAACATATAGTATATGATGGATCATATATGCATACTGGAGCATAAGAGGTAGGCCCTTAAAGGGAGATATGATGAGAAATTTGTAACTTCAAGGATACATGGCCTTTTAGGGTGTTGTCAATTTTTTCCCCTTAAGAAAAAATGGACAATGAGGTTACAAACCTCGAGAGCCTTTTATGTTGTTTGTAGATCTTCTCGGGATTGTTCCTTATTTTTGTATCTTGAAGGTTTGAGTTTCTCTCGAATGGGAAATCAACCCTAATGGGCTCACCTCTTGGTTGAATAATAAAAATGATAAATTATTTTTAACAGGGATCAAGTGCTCAAAATGGGAGAAAGAGCTCGAATGAGGCAGTCGAGTTGAATCAAGTTTTCGAGTTTAATTTCAAGGATTATTTTCGGACAATTCCATTTGAGAATTTTGGAGATTTTTTGGGATTAAAAATGTCGAGTGAGTTGAAAATTCCTAACCTCGAAAACTCGAAACTCCAAAATTAAAATTTTTAGAAAAAAAAATGGAATTTTTTATGGAAAACATTTTTAGAAAATTTCAAAAAAATTTTTGAAGAAATTTTTAGAACTTTCCAGTTTGGAATTTTGGAACTTTTGACTTCAGAGATTTCTTTTAGAACTTTCCTCTATAGAATTTTAGAGATTTTTCTTTCACATTTTTGAAGACTTTATTTTTGGAATTTCTCCAACTTTGGCTTCTAAAACACAGAGCTTAATGTCTACTTCCACATCAAGGAAAAAGAGAAGATGAAGTAGGTTGTTGAGATATATAGTGAGTTACAGGGTGTGAGAACCACCATTTCTAAAGTGGATGAGGCATTTTCTAAAGATAATAATGACCTGAGTTTTAACCTAGATCAAGTTGAGTAGCCATGAGAGGACAACTTCAAGCTACGAATCACCAAAGTCAGAGGGTTGACTTGGTCAAGCCTTTTGCAAAAACAAATTCTATTTTCATGGGAGCATGTTCCGTTAATATTAATGACATTTCTATTTTTATTCAAGTGCCTAATCAAGTCATGGCTCACCTAAAAGGCTTATAAATAGTTGAGTGAATAGGGGAGAATGATATACATTTTGAGAGATCTGGTGAAGTTTCTCTTCAAGCTTGGAAGAGTGCTTTCAGAGTTTTGTTGAAACCTTTTAATTATATTCAGAGTTTCCTTGCACTTGAAGATCTGTTTTATTGTGTTGAATGATTAGTCATTGTATGCTTTGTGAATGCAATTCCTTGGCATTATTGATTAGTTTACCTTTATTCTAGATTATCTGTTTCATATTGTGAAAGGAATAGTGTGATTACCTTTCATCAGTTGTGAGAAACCATTTTCCTTCTGTTGATTAAAAGTTGCATTATTATTATCACTTAAGTGGATGCTTGATATGTGCTTGTGATTATCCTCTTGATAAAATTATCTGTGTATCAAATCAAAGCTCATCTTTTTTATTTGTGTATGTTTAAATTTTAACAGAGTTATGTCTAGCCATTGGTTTGTGGTATTTTTGTACCCTTTCTAGTTGTTAAAGGTGAAGGTGGTTAATGATGCAAACCTCATTCCCACATTAACCCTTCTAGTTGTTGAACGTTTCCCAAATTGGTGCATCACCGCTTCTATTTTAAGTTTTATTCCTTGCAAATATCTCTCCCTAATCCCATGAAATGTTAGCATATGTTTAGGTAGCCATTTTTCTTGAATTAGAGGTAGTTTTGTGTTTGTTTTAGGAAGAGGAAGTCGGCATTCTCTGGAGGTTCACCTCGAGCCCAAGTCCCATAGCTTGAGAGGTGATCCCATGTGTCCCAATCACACTAAATGTCGTGATTAATTCTCAGGCCATTTGGGGGTGTAGTGATTTGGTGAAAACAGTGCAATACCCTTATTTTCTTCATGACTTCAAGAAGGAAGACTCATTATGAGAGAGTGGGATGTAGTGCCAATCTCTTTTGACACTTTGTATTATGGATTCTAATGACTTATATTTTGATATATAATTTTGGTATCGAGACTATCATACTATGTTTATTATTATTTATGTACATGATGTTTAGACTATGATGGATATATGATGTATATTGTGTTCTTTACTAACATGTTGAAAATATGTATGATTATTTATTATTATTACATATTTACATCATATTTTGTTTATCATTAACTTGTTTGAAGGATGTGTGATTATTTGTTAACACTTTAAGTCGTATTATGAATATGAGATCAATGTTATTTTATGATGATTTGGTTATATATGTTTTTAATTCTACATGATGCTTATGGTAGCATATATGATGTTTAATATTTTGCGTAGCTTGTTTTGGGGACATACACACCTCCCATATTGGATTGGTGTTGATTGCATTATGTCGTTAGTTAGTTGATTGAAATTATTGGATGATGCATTCTTTAGTTATATTTTACTGGGAATATATGATTCATGTGCATTGAGTGTGCGAGATCACGGGGATGGTGAATGTGAGTTTCAGGGAGATCTCTCTCATAATTTCCATAATTGGCCATTGGCTAAATATAACCCCTCCTTGTTATTATTGTCATCGTATGATCGATGTTCTTGATTTTTAGCCTTTGTTATAGTTTTATTTTTAAAATTTTTATTATCGTGGTTAGTTAATCACCTTTTATTTATTGTTATTTCATATTAGGATGTTAATTAATCACCTTATATTTATTTTTATTTCATATTAGGATGTTAATTTGAATTTATATTGTTCATGTTAACCTTGTTTACTTTATCCAATTTCTTATCTTAAGTTTTCTAAACTTTGGTTGAGTTTAATGTTTGCTTAACTTATCTAATTTGGAATTTGGTTTGTTTAATCATGCCTAAGAGGAGGCTAAACTCTTCCCAAGGAATACATTCACCTAAGTTCAGATTTGGAAGAAATCCATTCACCTTATCTTATCCAAATTATGTGATACCCACTCTTTAAATGTATATTAATGAAATATTTCACTCCACTTAGAATCTCTATTAGATCATCCATCTGTGGCATTAGGAACCTATACTTAATAGTGATCATATTTATTTTCCTTGATTATATACAAATTCTCCATTCTTTCCTTTATTTGGTGCTAACATAGTTGGATTGTGAATGAGTTTAAAATCTCACGGATTAGACCTTTTGTAAAATCTCTTACATTTCTCTTGATATCTCTTCATTATCTTGAGGTGTAAAACCACATACTTTTTTTTTTTGAAACATTTCTCATGTTATTAAGTCTATTTGATGACTGATGCTTATTACTAGTGGTGATCCCTCATGAAAATTATTAGATATTGTATCAACATATTCTTTCAATAACCTTTGAATTTCACTAGGTAGGTCACTCAACTTAGTGTTTGTCTCCACTTGCATGGGTTTGGAAATGAGGGAAAACACACCTTTTCCTTTTTTATCTCTCACAAAAATATTTTTTAGATACTAGAACCACTTTTGGAGTGTTATCCTCCTCCCTCCTTTATGTTTTAATGGAATCAACGTGAATCTCTTCCCATCCTTCACGAGAGTATATGTGTTTTCCCTACCATCATGTATTTGTATCCTATAAAATTTTCAAGACCTTCCCAAAAGCACATGGCACACATCTATGGTCATAGTAACACCATAAAATCCATCTCTATATGCTCCAATTTGAAAGTTAACCATACATTGTTCATTTACTAGTACTTGGTGTCCTTTGAGCAACCAAGAAACTTTATAAGGGGTTGGGTGCACTTTAACCCAAGTTTCTCTACCATTTCCTTAGACACTAAATTATTTGTACTACCCCCATCAATAATTAACTTATAACACTTACCTCTAAATTTGTAGATTATTCTAAAGATGTTTTTCATTTGTAGTTCTTTTTATCTCATTTGTTGGTTTTAACAATACTCTTCTCATCAAAATGGAGTCTCCTTGTCTATTCTTTTGGTGTGCATGTGTGACCCAAAACTTTCTTCATCTCCTTGGGCTATATGGGCTATTCCTTCAGTCCCTTTTATGCTATTTCAGGGATATTTTGGGCACTCAAATGACTTTTAACCAACATATTTATTGTAACAAAACATTTCCCCATGAATAATATTCCTCTTCCATAAAACCGTATTCATCTAGGTGTATAAACTTCACTTCGTCTTGTATAAAAATTATAATCTTGTGAGCTGCTTTCCTCTCCATCATGGGTATTTTTTCCTCATCCACCAAATTTTGGCCCTTTTTCTCTACCTCTAGAGTTCATATGTTTCCTTTGTGACAAATTCTATTCTTCTTTAAATGTACATTGATAGGTTTCTTCTAAAATTCTAAGGTTCAACAAACTAGTCTCGATTGAATATTAAAACACAACATGTTCACATACCTTGCTACATTTTATGGGTCATCTTCCATGTGTCTAACCCTTATAATGAGTTTCTATATTTCTTTTGTGTACACCTTTACATCTACTTCTTTTTTATTAAGTTTTTAAGTTTCTAAATAAGATCATCTCGATATTTTAAAGGTGAGAATTTGGACATCAGGTTTAGTCATCATTCTATCCCAAGTTTTAATTTTATTTTCACCCATATTTCCCTCTCTTTTTTTCATATAATTCCACCATAATGATGCACAACCTTTTAGCCTCATGCTTGAAAAATCCACTTTCTTGGGATCCTACATTGATTCATAGTCAAATTATTTTTCAATCTCTAGAATCCAATATATGATCTCTTCACCATTTAGGATTCCACTATATTAATTTCCATCTAGTTTGGGTTTTCTTCCAATCTATGTCATTTCTATGAGAAATGTGATCTTAGTTATGTCCACTACTTCTTCATGTCCTTGAGCTTCTTAGGCTCTCTTTAACTCATCATCACTCACACATACTCAATGTGAAATCCTCTTGTTATCGTGAGAATCACAACACTCCGGATGTTGATCAAATTTCTAGTTTGATCACTCTAAGCATCCAGTGTGATTGGATAACATGGGTACTATCTCCAAGTTATGGGACTTGCTACTTGAGATTGACCTCCGAGAGAAAGCCGGTTCTTGCTCCTAAACTACCCGCCACAATCTACTCTAATGCAGGATAAGCTAACTATTCTAATCTAAATTTCTAAGGGACCAGGGAGAGAATGCATAAAATGAAATCCTACACTAAAGCAAAGTGATACACCGTAAAAGGAGGATGTGAGAGTAGTCTCCAAATGTGTGAAATACGAGAGGCAAAGTGCACACTAGAAGAGGTGATAACAGCTTCTCCATAATCTAGCAAAATGCATTCACAACAATATTCCAAGCACACACAATGATAATGAATTATTGCAAGAACATAATAATAGACACAATATTCTTGTGGAAAGATAAAAGGGAAAGAAGAATGCAAGAAAACACAAGCAGGGAAAGATACATCCACAAACTTGTATTTTATTGCTTCCCGGATGCACAGCCATCTATTACAAGATAAGGGCCTGGATCACCATGCAAGGAGTCCACTACAAGGGCCTACAACACACCGGCTTCACAAAGAAATTTTGCAGAGCTTTGCTACCCAAAACTCTCTCTTTACAATGAGCCCAACACTCCAATTTATAGAAAGAAGAGGAAAAGAGAAGGGAAAATGGAAATCCCGAAATCTATCCTTCAACCTCCTATAAGAGGCATTAAATTGAGTGAAATGGTTATCCATTACTTGAAAAAGGCTCCCCATACTATCCCATGTGCTGCTGCGGAAGAGAAAGAATGATGACCATGCCTCTTAATTGCACTCCCAGCTACCAAATGAAACACTGTTCTAAACCCGGCCACATTTTCTTTAAAAAATCAATCAATTTCTAATCAAATCTAGAATTTCTTGATTTATGTGCATCGGGCTTAGAAACATGATTCCAACGGTACCAATTTTGTGTGATTTCGTTGAGAAATGCAAAAGTTATGGCCTTCTGAGTGCGGGCAGCTATTTTGGGTCTGGCAGGCGTTTTCTATCATTTGACGGGAATGAGCATCAACTGACTGGAGCCGAATATGTTTCCTTTATTTAAATATATCTACCCTCATTAAAATTAATAAATCCAGTTTTTGGCATAGAGGACGTCGTGCTCATTCCAGAAAGTCCAATTTTGTGAAAATCGGAGCTCGGAGTCAAAAGTTATGGCCGTTTGAAGTTCCACGGGTCAAATGTTGACTTTTCTCCTCTGCCTTCGGCCGCTTCGGCTTTTCGC
The DNA here is from genome assembly GCA_018340775.1 of Taxus wallichiana var. yunnanensis. NCBI lineage: Eukaryota > Viridiplantae > Streptophyta > Pinopsida > Cupressales > Taxaceae > Taxus > Taxus wallichiana. Next base: position 385,218,997 of record CM031233.1, on the reverse strand, counting down.
GTCCCACGCGTCCCTTTGTCCCATTTGTCCCAGTGCTGAAGTTCCCTGTTTCGGCCGAACCGGCCGGTTCGCGTACTCGCGGCCCAGATGTCCCATTTGCTTTCGGACCGTCTGGGACAAATTTTCCCGATTCGCCCGGTTCGGCCGGTTCGCGTACTTTTGTCCCGCGTCCCGGACTTAAAGTTCTCATTTCAACTGATCCGGCTGGTTCACGTGTACTTCGCGTACCTTCGGCCCAACTATTCCGGCTGCCTTGACTCATTTCAGCCGATCCGGCCGGTTCGCGACTTTTTGCCCGATGTCCTGCATCACTGCTTTCAACAGTTAGTCAATTTTTCCAACTTTTTTCTGGCCGATTTCCGCGTCCCACGCGTCCCTTTGGCCCGGATGTCCCAAATGCTGCGCAGACTGCCTGGTGGCCTTTCGGCCGGTTCGCGTACTTTTGTCCCTCATGTCCCGACTATTGCAAGGACTAGGACTTAGCCATTTTTCATGATTTTTTCTGGCCCGAGCTTGTTTTTGCAATTTTTTCACATTTCCTCAGAACTTGCTCTCTTCTTCTTGGACAGGGGAGTTAGAAAAAATATGAGGGGACCCTAGAAACATGACTTCTTTTTTCCTGACTCAATATAATTGCTTGGGACTAAAGAATTTGATGCATGTTATCAAAATTACCTTGGGGTGAATTTTGGATAACAATTTTGGTGACTCAGCGGGGTCATCTGCCTGCTAGATGAAGAACGACCAGCTGCTTGTAGCAATCCATTGGGCATGGAGTCTGTTTGATAGCCTCTCAGCTGATCTGAAATTTGAAAACCTGTGTCCTTGAGCCATTGAAACATTCGTTGAGCTGGTTTTCCTATGGCTGCAAATTCTTTTCCAGGAGCTTGATGAACTGCAAACATGCACATACTAGAAGCAATAGGACATGTGCACAAGCACTTAGGGAAATAAAAACTACTCTAACAGCAGTACAATGTGCATAAGCACTTAGAGGAATGGAAATTCTAAATTAATATTTACAAGGGTGAAAATCTATCTTTCTAGTAGCAACGTTTGAGATAGATCCCATTGACCGGAATCTGCAATTCTTCACCATCCAACTTAGCCAGTCGGAAAGCATTGCTACCTTTGCATTCGATGATCATGTATGGGCCACTCCAGATGGCATCAAACTTGGAGTGCTTTCCCGGTTTTGCATGATCAACATCCCACTTCAGTACCAAATCTCCAGTTTGTAATATCCTGGCCTTAGCTTTCTTGTCAAAACTCTTTTTGACCAATGCTTTATCTTTTTCTATGGTCTGCATTGCGTGTTCTCTTATCTCTTCTAATTCCATCAGCTCCGCATACCTGATTTCCATAGGTTCAAACTCAGCTAGTTCAGAATCGTTTCATGAGTTCCAACGCTGCAACTCAAGTGATATAGGTAGAACTGCTTCTTTCCCGTATACAAGCTTGTATGGAGAGCTTCCTGTAGATCTCTTGGGTGTGATCCTATCAGCCCATAGGGCTGATTTGAGCTTTGAGTGCCAAGTCCTCTGATTCTCATCAAGAGTCCTCCTGATGATTCTTAGTAGATTCTTGTTCGTAGACTCAGCTTGGCCATTACCTTGAGGGTAATAGTTCGATGAAGTGCTGAGATACACACAATTCTTGACAGCCCATTTAGTGATCTTTGTGCCAAGGAATGCCAATGCATTATCTGATATGATAGTGGCAGGGGCACCAAACCTCGTGACTATTCCTTCATAGAAATCTAAGATATTAGATTCATTTGCCTCCTTGAGTGCCACTGCTTCGGTCCACTTGGTGAAATAATCCGTTGCTGTAAGTATCCACTTGTGGCCCTGACTTGAATTGGGATTGATAACCCCAATGAAGTCCAATCCCCATTGCATGAATGGCTGATTTACTGAAATTGGACGAAGGGGCAGCGCTGCTAACCTTTCTTTCCCCGTGAAGAATGCACATTTTTTGCATTTCTTGACCCACGAGTAGCAATCATTGAACACAGTTGGCCAATAGTAACCAGCTTTCATGATTTTGAGAGCTGTCACTCGTGGAGCAAAGTGGCCTCCTACTTTTCCATCATGGAACTCGTGTAGGATCTTCTCAACTTGACCTATTCCAATGCTTCTTAATAGAAATCCATTGATGTCCTTTTTAAACAAAACTCCATCAACAAGCACATATGGAATGGCTTGTAATCTGAAGTATCTCCTCTTTGCTTTGCTCACTTCTCGAGGGAACAAGCCTGTTTGGAGGTAATGCACCAAGTCTTGAGTCCAACATGGGATGAGTGCATCATCAGCTGGTTGGTCTTGATCGTTCTGTAGTAGCAAGACAACATCTTCTTCACTTTTTGACTCGTCTGGTTGTTTGGAAGCGAGCTGCTCACATAAGCCCACGAACTAGCTTGGTCACTTTGATTTCAATATCATATTCCATCACCCGAGTGATCCAACCTGCTCTCTTCTCATTTAAATCCTTGTTTAGGAGGAAGTCCTTGACGCTAGCATGAGACACCAGCAGTTGAATCTTATTGTTTGAGACCAAATGTCTGAACTTCTTCAAGCTCCTGATGACAACAAGGACATGCTTTTCGATGAAAGAATACTTTATTTCGTAATCTTCCAAGGTTTGACTGAAGAATGCTATGGGCTGTTCTGAACCTTCTCTATTCAGCTATGTCAAGATAGCTGAGATTGTATCTGATCCTCCAAATGCATACAACATGAAGTCCTTTGAAAAGTTTGGGTTGATAAGAGTTGGAGCTTGTGATATTGCATGCTTGATGTTTTCAAAACTCTCTTTTCCTTCTGCTATCCATTTGAATGCCAGACTCTTCTTCAACATCATTGTTAGAGGCTTCACAAGAGTGGAAAAATTAGGCACAAATATGCGGACAAAGTTTATCCTTCCTAAGAAGCTTTGGAGAGATTTCTTGTGGTGTGGCAATGGAAGCGTTCGGATGGCTTCAACCCTTTCAGGATCAATTGTTAGCCCTTCCCTAGAGACAATGTGGCCCAACAAATTTGCCTTCGTGTGCCAAGAATACACATTTATTTGGATTTAATGACACTCAACCTTCTACACCTCTCAAATACTTACCCGAGGTGAAAGAGATGGTCTCGCTTTGCATTCTTTAAGAAGACAAGATATCGTCTAGGTATACCAGCACTATATTGTTGATTAAGCCTTTGAATGCCATATCCATAGCTCGCTGAAATGTTGCTCCGGCATTTGACAACCCAAATGGCATCTTCTTGTAAGCATATGTGCCCCATTTTGTAGTGAAGGCTGTCTTGAATTGATCTTCTTCTTTCACCATTATCTGATTATAGCCTGAGTATCCATCTAGCAATGAAAACCTTTCTGAACCAGCTACAACCTGCAATATTTGTTCCATTGATGGAATTGGATAATGATCTTTGAGTGATGCTCTATTTAGATCACGAAAGTCCACACACAATCTTATTTCTCCGTTTCTCTTTCTTACCGGCACCAAGTTTACAACCCAACTTGAGTGTTTGATGGGAAAGATGATACTAGCCTCAATGAGCTTGCTTAACTTTTTCTCATGAGAGACTCGATATGAGGATTTCATCGGCTTTGCTTTTGCCTAACAAAGCTTGGATTCCGGATCCAACTCAATAGTATGTTGTGCCAACTTTGCGTTGAAACCTCTTAAATCTTGTAAGTCCAAGCAAAGACATCTGGAAATTCTTGACAAAGCTGAACAAAATCAGAATTCTCTTGTGGAGTACTTACTTTGCCAATTTGCAATGTCTTGCCTTCATCTACTAAGATAGGTTCTAAATCTTCACCCTTTACTTGAATGCTCACTTTCTCCTTCCGAATCGATCATTCAGTTGAAGATCGACTCCAAGGTTATGAGGCCTTTTGGCAATTTGTTAGTCCTAAGCTACACCACTTGGTCGCCATACTCACGCTCCCAAATTGTCTTGATTTCTCATGGAGAACTCAACTTCTTCTTGCAGAAATTAACAATCTACCGATCATTCTCGAAGACTTGCCAACTTGTGTTGTTATCTGGAACAATTGGTCTCACAACCACTTTGATATGAGGCTGATTTTTCTCACTTTTGATACTTTCTACAACATCAAACGCAGCCCCAATTGCTGCCAATCTGTCAGCGGCTTCATTCTTTTTTCTTGGGATGGAAATGATGCTAAAAGCCTCAAAATCTTCAATGAGGTCCCATACCTGATTTTTGTAGTTCTTCAACAAATCATTTTTGGCAGCATTTTTTCCTTTGACTTGGTTTACGATCAGCTCACTATCACCAAATACTTGTAAATTCCTGATGCATTTCTTCTTTGCCCAGTGCAGTCCATGAATTAAGGCTTCATACTCAGCTGTGTTGTTTGAACAGGAAAACTGGAAACGGAAGGCTGAGTAGTACCTTATACCTTGCGATGAAATGAGCATAGCTCCTCCTCCTGCACCTTGTCTACTCCTTGACCCATCAAAGAACAATTTCCATACTTCATTCATGTCTTTATGATCTGGCTTGGTGATGCTGGGGAGAGGTTGATTCTCTTCATGTAAACAATAGACTCCCAGCTCAGATTCTTCTATTTCTTGATAAGGATCAAAAGCATGCACCTTGTTTGCCCATTCATCAAGAGTCAAATCTGGGATGCTTCCAACCTTGGTGTCAGCTTCATCAGTGCTTGGATGATCTTCTTGATCGAACGCTGAACAATTGGTATTGATTTGGCTTGGAGTGTAAGGCTCAATATGAAAGTTTGCAATAGGTTCAGACCTGATTGTGGATTTGGTTCCATATCTTGTTCTGAACAACATGTGCGACCAATCCGCCGAAAGATAGCCTCCAATTTTAGCAGTGAAGTCTCTTGACAAGCACAATGCAAAGAGTGGTGGCAGGTCTATGACTGACACATCTTGTAACACTATTACATTGGGACATGCGTGCAGTGTGAGGCTCAAACCTTTGATTACTCCAACCGTTGTCACTGCTGTCCCATCTAATTGCACTACTCCTTTGGATATGACTTCATATTGAAGTCCCAATTGATCTGCTATTTGCTTTGGCATTACTGAACTACTGGCCCCAGAGTCAATCATGCAATTATGTACCAACTTATCTCCTATGATCAATGAAACATAAAATGGAGGGGGCTTCAACATTTTACCTTGCAGCCTCCATGATTTCCTTCAGTCAAGGCAGCATTTGTGAGCACCTTCTCTTACACCCGCACTTGCTGATTTGAAGTTGAATAGTCTTTCATGGCAGCTTGTAGCAGATCTCTTTGTCCTGGGATAGATAGTGATTCCCACATTGATATGTTTACATTTGTCTTCTTCATCTGATCAATGATACTGAATGGAGATGAAGTATCCCTCTGTTGTCCCTTGGCCTGCACATTCATTCCTTGCAAATGAGCGGCAGCTAGCATCTGAGTTGGTTTAGGAGCTGGTTTGGATGCTCCTTGTATGTTTGGAACTACAGTTTGCTTGCCAGCGGCTTGTGGAGTGGTAGAAGGTTGTGGATCGCTCGAAGCCAATGGCTGTTCTTCACCCAAATTTCTCCTCTTTGACCTTGTGTTGGCTGCAACACTTTGAGAGGGTATTTGATTCATACCACAGAAATCTTCAGCCTGCCAATTGACAAGAGTAGTTTCGTTCGGAGATGTTCCTTGCTGAGGTGCTCCTTGCTGCTGGTCTTCTTCGTGGGTGGACTCTCATGCGACCCACCAATGGTTTTTCACCATCGAGCCTCGATTTAATGCACCATTAAAGCACATTGATTGGTTATGTGGTTGACTGCATGGGAAACACCAATCATATTCTTGGGCCATGTTATTTTGGACTGGCACTAATGCTCTGGATGTGGATGCAACATTGGGATTATAGGGCTGAAATGGTCTGTTGGCAGGAGGCCTTGCTTGATTCTGATTTGCAGCTGGATTGGGTGGTCTTTGAGGTTGATATGGCTGCCTGTTAAGCTGAGCTTGAGGCTGATACGGTCTAGCACTTTGTGCTTGCTGTCTTTTGATAGTAACCAGCTCATTTCCCAAATTTTGCAATTGTTTCATGACCTCTTGGAGTTCGTTTGAAGCACTAGAGGATGAGGTAGAAGCTTCATTCGAATTTTGATTTCTAGGGGTGGGAATAGGAGCTAAGACAGGCGCTTGGCTAGTACTTGGGCTCTCTAAACTTGGATATAATGGCATTGGGGGCCTAGGAGCCAGTTTACCAGCTTGAATAAGACAGTTTTCAGCTCTAATGGCAATACTATAAGCAGCAGGTAAGGTTGTGCCTCCCATAGATTGAATTAACATAGAAATATCAGAATTCAAAGCTTTAAGATAGTATAGAAAAGCACCTTCTGCTGTTGGCCTGACTGCCACTGGAATCCTATCCCAAGACCTTTGAAATCTGAAGTTGAAGTCAGTCAGCTGCTCGTTGGGGGCTCTCTTGATAGTTGTCAATTGTTCTAGAAGAGACAAGTTGTCTCCCTTTTCTCCAAACTGCTCATGGAGAACTATGCATAACTGATTCCAATTTGTGATAGAACCAGCTTCAAGGCTCCTAAACCATTGCAATGCCTTCCCTTTGAACGATGATGCCAGCAATTTGACAGCCACATCCATTTCATTTATCTCATGGATTGCACAGATGTTAGCAATGTCTTTGACATGATCACCAGGAGTGGTATGATTTTCTCCAGTGAAAAATGGAATGTTCTTCAATGCTGCAATTGGAACTGGATTCTATGCATTGAGGGCAAGTGGGCTACTGCCAGTGAAATTGACAAAGGGATTTAGTGGTTGCGCCATTCTGATTGGTCTGAGAATCCTTGTTGATGCGAGAAAAGGTCTACCAGGTGGAGGTGTAGACAAAGTTCTATTAGGTGGAGACGCAGATCTTTGAGCTCTTCTTCCCCTTCTTTCTCTGCCTGGAGATAGATGCAGATAAACAAACAATCCTTCCTCCCTAGTTCTTGACCTGGTCTGTATTCTTCTCATAAATTTTCCAGGCTTGGACTGTAGGAACCAGCAGATTATGCCTCTTTTGGAGTCGCCAGATGTGTGATTTTAAAGCTCCTTCAAAGCTGGAACTCACAACAAGTGCACATCAATCTTGTTGCAATGAAATTAAAGACCTCTAAAGTCCCACCGGCGTGCTTAATCAAGTTATCACCGAATCACAACACCCCTGGATGTTGATCAAATTTCTAGTTTGATCACTCTAAGCATCCAATGTGATTGGATAACATGGGTACTATCTCCAAGTCAGGGACTTGCTACTTGAGATTGACCTCTAGAGAAAGCCGGTTCTTGCTCCTAAACTACCCGCCACAATCTACTCTAATGCAAGATAAGCTAACTATTCTAATCTAAATTTCCAAGGGACCAGGAGAGAGAATGCATAAAATGAAAGCCTACACTAAAGCAAAGATACACCGTAAAAGGAGGATGTGAGAGTAGTCTCCAAATGTGTGAAATACAGAGGCAAAGTGCACACTAGAAGAGGTGATAACAGCTTCTCCATAATCTAGAAAAATGCATTCACAAATATTCCAAGCACACACAATGATAATGAATTCTTGCAAGAACATAATAATAGACACAATATTCTTGTGGAAAGATAAAAGGGGCAAGAAGAATGCAAGAAAACACAGCAGGGAAAGATACATCCACAAACTTGTATTTTATTGCTTCCTGGTATGCACAGTTCAGTCTATTACAAGATAAGGGCCTGGATCACCATGCAAGGAGTCCACTACAAGGGCCTACAACACACTGGCTTCACAAAGCAATTTTGGCAGAGCTTTGCTACCCAAAAACTCTCTCTTTACAATGAGCCCAACACTCCAATTTATAGAAAGAAGAGGAGGAAAAGAGAAGGGAAAATGGAAATCCCGAAATCTGTCCTTCAACCACCTGTAAGAGGCATTAAATTGAGTGAAATGGTTATCCATTACTTGTAAAAGGCTCTCCATACTGTCCCATGTGCTCAAGCGCGGAGAAAGAATGATGACCATGCCTCTTAATTGCACTCCCACTACCAAATAAAACACTGCTTCAACCCGGCCACGTTTTCTTAAAAACTCAATCAATTTCTAATCAAATCTAGAATTTCTTAATTTCGTGCATCGGATCAGAAACACGATTCCAACGGTACCAATTTTGTGTGATTTCATTGAGAAATGCAAAAGTTATGGCCTTCCTCGAGCGGGCAGCTATTTTGGGTCCTGCGAGCGTTTTCTCATGTCATTTGACGGAATGAGCATCAACCGACCGGAGCCGAATATGTTTCCTTTATTTAAATATATCTACCCTCATTAAAATTAAGAAATCCAGTTTTTGGCGTAGAGGACGTCAGTATTGCTCGTTCTAGAAAGTCCAATTTTGTGAAAATCGGAGCTCGAGTCAAAAGTTATGGCCGTTTGAAGTTCCACAAGTCAAATGTTGACTTTTCTCCTCTTGCCTTCGGCCGCTTCGCTTTTCGTGTCCCACGCATCCCTTTGTCCCATTTGTCCTGAAGTGCTAAAGTTCCTGTTTCAGCTGAACCGGCGGTTCTGTACTCGCGCCCGATGTCCCATTTGCTTTCGGGCGTCAGGACAAATTTTCCCGATTCACTGGTTCGGCCGGTTCGCGTATTTTGTCTCGCGTGCGTGTCCCGGACCAAAAGTTCTCATTTCGCTGATCCGGCCGGTTCACGATTTCGTACCTTCGGCCCAACTGCTCCGGCTGCCTTGACTCATTTCGCCGATCCGGCCGGTTCGCGATTTTTTGCCCAGATGTCCTGCATCGCCTGCTTTCAACAGCTTAGTCAATTTTTCCAACTTTTCGGCTAGTTCGGATTTCCGCATCCCACGTGTCCCTTTGCCCCGGATGTCCCAAATGCCGCGTTGACCACCCGTGGCGTTTCGGCCATTCGCGACTTTTTGTCCCTCATGTCCCGACTATCACAAGGACTAGGACTTAGCCATTTTTCATGATTTTTCCGCTCGAGCTTGTTTTTGCAATTTTTTCACATTTCCTCGAACTTGCTCTCTTCTTCTTGGACAGAGGGTTAGAAAAAAAAATCGAGGGGACCCTAGAAACATGACTTCTTTTTCCTGACTCAATATAATTGCTTGGGACTAAAGAATTTGATGCATGTTATCAAAATTACCTTGGGGTGAATTTTGGATAACACCTCTACTATGGGATGTCTCCATTACGATGATTCTTTCGTGGACCTCTATGATCATTTTTGTTAAATAAGAAATTCCATGTTCTCATGCTCTTGCACCCCTTCTACGAGCACCACATTTGAATTCCATTTCCATTCAATATCTCTCAATACTTGCAAAACTTATTTTTCACAAATTGTAGAAATCAAACACACTTTTTTATTCTCCAAAAATATCCAAAAAGGAATAATATTAATTTATACAAAAATGATGCAATCCAATGTGCACTAACATCAATCAATATAATACTACTTTAACATAAAATGACTTGTAGAAAATCATATAACCCAACAACACCAATCGAAATACAAATAAGACTACAAATGCATAATTAAGGTCTTTACCATACAACATAACAAATAAGGAAACCAATATTCTATGCCATTAGTCCTATATCTTATATCAGATATGTAGGGCTAACTTGTGGCTAACATACTCCCTTTTCTTCTCATATGTCATTCATTTATGCTTTCATATGTTTAGTAGGTCTACCTAGGTTTTGGCCATAGTATATGAAGGGTATATATAGAAGGTAGTAAGGATTATTTAAGCATTATATTGAGCATTTGAGTCTTATTGAATGGTTTGGAGGTTTCCTTGTCGAAGTGGAAAAGTCATTATACTTGCATATTGTGATCATTTATCTATATTTTGTTATTATTTTGGAGTTATATTACTATTGATATTTAGATATATCTAAGTATTTTAATTACAAGTGGTATCAAAACTTTATCTTGCCTAAAAATATCAAAAACCTAATTGTGAAGATTAAACTATATCTCCAAAATAGTATCTCATTTTTGTAATTTTTCCCTAGTGTTGAAAAATCAGTCAGTAAGATCCTCACCAAATTTAAATATTTTAAACTTGTTTTGTAAGTTTGTATCAGTTTTAAGGTTTTTCATAAATTTAATACCTAGATTGTAATTTTGGGAATTTTTCTAAGTTTTTTATATTTTTGGAAAAAAATTCAAAAATTAGCTAGGGTTTGTTATCTGTGTTTCTCTCGATTTATCCAATAATTATATGCAACCATAAAACCTAATTTCCTACCCTAACCTGGGTATCACATGACCCAAACCCTACAACATGATAGTGAGATCAACTAGAGGCAAAGATAAGGGTAAAACCACTCTAGGAATGAATCCAAATAATGATAATATGGATTTGGAATCTTCAAGTTCTGGAGCATCATACATTTTCACACATCTTTAGGAAAGGGTTAATAATACGGTAGTGATGACCTCCACCCTGATATTCATGAGATGGAAGATAAAATTGGAGATAACCTCAACCAAGGTATTTAAGAAGTGAAGGTTGAAATGAAGATGTATTTGGAATTAATAAGGAATGAGATGATGCTCACTCTTTCAATTATGACGATATAGATTAATTACCATTCAAGTCATATGATTTCTTTAAGAAATGCATACTTAGATCCGAGATCACTCCAACCAAGGAGGATCACCTATAAAATAGTTATATCTTCTACTCAAAGGGCATAACATTATTCTAAAAGTGTAAATGGGAAAGTTTAATCGGAATGATCATATCTAGTGGTATAACATTATTCCAAAAGTGGAAATGTGCAAGTTCAATGGGAATGATCCAATCACATGGATCAACCAAATGGATATTTTTTTATTTTCATCAATTCCACAAAGGATAAGTGGCGTAATTACATCCTTGTATATAAAACCAAAAACTTAATTCGGTATAGTCATGGATGTGTAACCAAAAGAAAATTAAGGGTATCTTTGTTACAAGGTCTATATTTATTGATGAACTCCAAAAATTATAGTAATAGTTTTATAGAGAAATATTTTATCTAGATAGTCAAGATATGAAAGATAGGTTCAGTTAAGTATTATATCTAGTAGTTCCAAAATCTATCCTTATAAGTGAATGACATCTGAAAAGATCATCTAAATGATATCTTCTTAGGAGAACTCAAGGATAACATCCAACTTGATGTTCACCTTCTTGATCCAAGATCCATATTATAATCCATGATAATTTCTCATTATGTGTTGGAAAGATATGGTAACGTGAATGGGTATCACTAATCACAAGGAACACATGAATCTAGTAGCATAATTTTCCCAACCGACACGATTGAATCCTCAAAAAATAAAATATAAAAATACAAAAGGTTTATGTTTTAATTGTGATAATAAATGGATAAGATGAAATAAATGTGTAGATAAAAAAATTTACATTAAAGGGGTTGGTAAGGAGGAGGAAGAAGAGGAAATTTCAAGTGATGAAGTGATAAAAAGAGGAAGAACGTGAAAATACCTAACTATCTATCACATGTCATGCTCTATCTAGTATTATCACTCCACAAACCATTTAATTGGTGGGTTACCTTAAGAAGAAAATAACGACAAAATTAATTTAATCTAGGAGTACACATAATTTCATCAATAATAAGTTGGAAACAAGGTTAAAACGTTTCATCCATCCAACACCTGAATTTCAAGTAATAAATAAAGATGGTGGCATAGTATAATGTTTAGAGAAATTCCATAAAATCATAATTGTTTTGGGTGACTATAAAATGGATTCCCTATGGTTTCTATCCCCACTGGGCAGAGGTGATATTGATTAAGTATTTAGTGGCTCACAAATTTGGGCACCATAGAGCTGAATTTTTAGGAATTGTTATGCTCTTTAATTCTACAATTTAAAATTCAAGGACTATAGGAATAAAAACATAATTGGTTATCTCTCAAAAAATTCAAAAGATTCTTAAAAGGGGGGAAAGGATTTGTAGCATGATTATTCTCCATGGAATTTCAATAAAAAATACAATCACACACCCTAATCTCTAAAAGTTTATTAATAAACATGTATTTATATTTGAGGATCCCAAAGGATTACCTCTTAAAAGAGAACAAAATCATGCCATTCAGTTAGTTCCAGAATTCAAACCCCTAACATTAAGCCTTATATATATCCATATGTGAAAAGAGAGAGATTGAGAATATATTAGAAGAAATGTTTGAAACAAGTATTATTGTTAATAGTTGGATTACTTACTCAACTCTAATGGTGATGGTACATAAGAAGGATGACAGATGGTGATTAAATACAATATAAATATTCTAGTGTAATCTAATGTTATAGGAGTAGTAAAATAACTAAAATAAAAGACCATTAAAGTATAGTAAAGATACCTAAACAACCTAAGCAAGAAAATGTGAAACCCTAATATGCATAGAGGGTTAAGAGGTCCTTATATGATTCACATATGTCATGATACTATGTCACATTGTAGACCTGGTGAAATAGAGGAGGAAATGACCACATAGAATCCTAAGAAATCACATATCTGAGCTATCTGACTAGACTAGGGCACCTTAAAAGGGATAGTGAGCCTTGGTATGATATATGGGAACCCTAGTCTACGGAAATGGCCAAAAATCATCCTCTAAGGTGTCACAAGATGTTCACATATGTTCACCTTTAGTCAGATGTATGTCTTTGTATGATCACTAATGTTTTTGTAAGACCTTTACTAAAGAATCACATGTTAAACCCCAAATAAAACATCAAAACCCTAAAAACAAAAGATTTATATGAAGGGGTCAGACTATCCTTAACCAAAAATACATGGAATTATCATTGAGCACTATACTACATATCATACCCAATTTAGTTATTTCACCACATAGGAGTACCGTATGAAAAAAAATTGAAAAGGTAAAGGTAAGGTATGTGAGGAATACCTAGAGATCTTGAAGAGGTTGCGCACTATTGTTTAAGACCAAACAAATTGTAGAGAACTCATTTTTTTGGGAGGGACTACCCGAGATGCAAAGAAAGACCTCAAAATAGAGTTAATAACATATGTTGGTGGATTTCCTAGTGTGTGCTAGATCCGAGAAGTAGGGTGCTTCCTCGAAGGCTGTCAATCCACATATTATTACAAATTAATGTTGATAAATATCATGAAATAAAAGTTCCTACTCTATTTATAAGAGTTTAGTATCCCACACAACACAATAGTATAAATATAATCTAAATGATGAATATAAGATTAAATCTAGGAGAATGGTTGATTGTTAGGGTGTATAGGTATGGAAAAGGGCATAAATAACATCTAAGTGAACTATTTAGAGGTCTTGGAGAGTTCGGTAGAGGAGTGATTGCCGTCCGAGGGGAAAATGCCATACATAAATACCAATGTTGGTTAGGGAACTGATGCCAATCACCGATCACCGTAGGAGTAATTGAGTTTCAAAGGTAGAAATGAGGTTGATTTTCACTCTCTATGATTATAGAGAGTATCGGGAGGTATGAGGTAGGGTGTAGGAGTTTAGGTGAAGACTCAAGGATAAAAGGGGTGGTTAGAAGGGGAGAGTGGTTCCAATTGGTAAGGTGTGAGATGAGTGGGATATGGAAGGTATCCAAGAGAGGAAGTGATTAGAAAAGATAAAGGATCTAAAACCAAAGATAATAAAAGCAATAACCTAGTTAATAATACTTATTAGAGATACAAATATTGGTAGAAGGTGGTGGTTGGTGGGTTTTCATAGGAGAGATGAGCCAAGATCCATTGTCATAACAAAAATGATGGGTGCTTCTCCGTGCGAATGGTTTAAGCCTACGAAGTTGTGGATTAGTTTTGGTGGAAATTTTTATGCTCTATTACTCGATGATTATTGAGATGTCAATTAAATGCCCAAGATACAATCTCCAAGAATGTAAACCAAAGGAATAACCCAAAAGAAGAACCCGTGAAAAGAGTTTAAAATACTTATTTAAAGAAACAAATGGTGGTTCCCCGAGCAATAACCAGCGTCGGTTAGGGAGAAATAGTCTTACTTGCTAAAAATAAAATTTTATCTCCCTTTTTAGCATGAATCAAGAATGGTTTTGGGTTATGATTTTTGATTCTGTTAAAGCACACAAAGAAATTGGTGGGAGAAGTAGTTAGAAATTAATATTAGGTTTATAAGGAGTCTCAATCGGTTAGGGGGAGTGATGACTTAGTCTTAGTTATTGAATGGTCTTGGAATGTGTCTCGTGAAGTGGAGAGGTGAGGTAGAGGGGTGAGGTAATAATTAATATAATATAGGTAATTAGATTAATAAAAATATGTGAAAGGGGTCATGGTAAGGGGGTATGTAATAAAAGGGGACCTAAAGGGTTTCGTCCCAATTTTGGGTGTCTACATTTTCCCTTTTTGTCACATAGTTTTTACTAATGAGTAAAGGTTATCCCCCTCAAACTAGGAACTGATGTAGTGGTAGGAAAAATTGGTGATGGGTTTGATAAGGTGGTAGGTGATGAAAAATGGGGTTATGTGAAGGTATAGGAAATGATGATGATAAGGTGATCAAAAGGTAGAGGAATTCAAAATCATGCACACACTTAGAGGAAGTCTACATTTTCCCTTTTTGTCACATAGATTTTACTAATGAGCAAAGATGACAAAAACAAGAAGTGGATGCTCAAAATATGAGTAAAGGTTATCCCCCTCAAACCGAGAACTGATGTAGTGGTACGAAAAATTGGTGATGGGTTTGATAAGGTGATAGGTGATGAAAAATGGGGTTATGTGAAGGTATAGGAAATGATGATGATAAGGTGATCAAAAGGCAGAGGCAATCAAACTCATGCACATGCTTAGAATGCAACAAGACATAAGGTTGAAGAGAACAAAAACACTAAATTGTCAATGGTCAATATTTTATCCAAGTAAGGGTTATGTGGTCTAGGTATCTAAGGTATAGGATGTGATAACTCAACAAGGATAGGTGTAGTAATGGGTATAGGTGTGTTCCAAAACACCAAAAGGTTTAGTCGAGATGATATAAACATCAAGATAGAAGGCAATGTAAGGTCGTGGGCTAAACAACTCAAGTGCATTATAACATGGTAGAGCAAGTAAGTGAGTTGGATTTTCATATAGGTGAGGTTGGGTTGGCCAAGAGATATAGGTAAGGTTATGGGTAAGGCCTAGGTGAAGGAAAACATGCCCATAAGTATCCGTAGGGAGGTGGTGAGGTGCTGAGACTATAGGGAGGTTATAGGGTTGTGTCAGCTAGAAAAAGGAAAAAAAGAGAAAAAATTAGGTCTAATGAAGCATATTGAGTGATAGGAAGGATGACCAATGTTGGTTCATAGAGAAACAATGTCGGTAGAGTGACCGATGTTGGTCACCTAGAGCATGACCCAAACAACATCAATGGCCAAAATGGCGAGTCAAAAATGAAATTTCACACAAAACATGCTCATTTGAGCATTGTATAAGTTGGAAAACAAATGATGGAGAGGGAATTTAAGAGGAAGATGTTAAATAGTGACAATAAAATGAGTTGATGAGAGACAAGTAGGTGGAGGAGGTGATTTAGTGGCCCAACGAGTAGCTAGGCGATAAGTTGGAGAGTTAGAACATATTTAAGATGGTAGAGGTAGTGGAAGGATCGGGGGGTGCTCTAGTTCGAGATCCATCCATCACAATATGGAGGCACCAATGAGTAGAGGTAGGATTTGAGCATTATGCTTAGTTTTGTAGAATTTGAGGTCCTAGAAATGAAAAGTTTAATTATTTGTGTTTGGTTTTTGTTAGTATATTAATTATGGGTGAAAATGAACCTAAGGACAAATTTGAAGTAATTTGGGTGTTTTTGTGATTTTTTTGCAATGGGGGCATGGGGTTCGGATTTGGGGCCAAAATAGTATTTGACATTAGTCGATTATCATTTAGCGTTAATGGACTAACTCGCTTGATTAGGTGAAGGGGACCAAAGATCATCGATGGAAAATGATGTTGGTTACTCGGTTATAGAACAAAAAGTAATAAAATGTTGATTGCATGTCATATAAGGGAGTGTGAGGTTGGGTAGGGTGGAAAAGAGAAGTCTTATGCAATGGTATGGGTAAAGGATGATGTTATATGATGCTTTTGGGAGGTATGGGGTTGGTTAGGTCAATAATTAAACTAGTGAGTGGGAAAATAGGTTAAGATTAGAAAAGGGGGGAAATAGTGGAATGGAATGGAAAATAATAGCTTAGATAACCTTCAAAGACCCCATGTCATCGGAGTGCTTCCTACATATCCTTGCAAAAGGGGCCTTCGGAAAATGTATTTTTCCCATAGGAAAGGGAAGAATATGATTTTGGTAAGTAGGTTAGGTGAAGGTGAATGTTGTAAGTAAGTCAAGGTAGAGGTTTGAAAAGAAATTTAATAGGGAAAATGATTAACTTGTGTGGGTGTTGATGTTATAGAATAGGTAGTAGATGACTATGAGGGACTGATTTCTACCCTTCTAGTATAAATGAGACCCACCATTCCGATGAAGAGTGGGAGCACATGTGGGAAGTTGGGCTAGGTGTGGTGATGAGGTATAGGAGGATTTCACAAGACCACAATATGATTATATCCCTCATCAATAGATAGGACCTGGATACCAACACCTTCCATCTACCGATGGGAGAGATGACCATCACATTAGAGGATATATATAGGATTCTTTATCTTCCGATCATTGTGGAGCCATTGTATCGGTATCATCTATAGATGCGGTAGATCATATTACTATGGTGTTTGTGCCGCCATGGCAGAGCTAGCATACTATAGTGCAAGTATCGGTTATGGTGTAATGTATGTAGGATATCCTCGGAGACTCATCTTACGGTGTTGATGATGGTTGGCATTAGTTTTTTTCCCTTCTAGACTCATAGGGTGGAGGTTTCCATGGGCCTTGGTGGGAGTTCTAGAGGACATGGTTATTGGCTGGGGGTTTGTTTTTCATGAGCACCAACTTACTTAGTTCAACCGTATACAGAGATTTGAACTTATATGAGAATATGACGATATGATCTTCATTACACTTATCTGCTACATTGTTGGGCGTATGAGAACGTTATGTGCCTTCATCTCATAGCTCCATGTATTAATTTATTTACCCTTAATACCTTTACTAATCCCAATGCACTAGCCTATCACCCATCGGCACTCACCCAAGGGACGTGTGGGTATAAAGCCCCTCCTTTATGTGAACTTTGTGAGAAGGTCCACCATTAATGGAGGATGATTTATAGAAGTAGGATTACATTTAATTATTCAAAGAGGTAGAAAATCTAACTAGAAAATCTAACATTAGTGCATTTCAAAAGACAAAGAACATTGCAAGAAGCATAATAAATTGGATTTGATCCATGATAAGCCAAATGAAATTAGAGATTAACCACTTAATAAAAATATATAGAATTAACCCAAAGATATATTGATTTAGCATAGATAAGGTATCCACATCATAGTTAAAAGGGTCATCTTAGACCATACACAATAAATGATAGGGACTTAACTCCCACAAATATTTCCCCGTATAAGACCATATCTATACCTTTCCCATTTTAACCATTGTTATAGATTCTAGTGTCATACAGAGGCTTAGAGCATCCCTTACAACCATTAGAACTAAGTGATCTAAACCTAGCACTATTGCAACACATTGTTGTTAGGCCCCTAAAATATTGGCTAAGTACACAAAAGTGTATGGGAACGTAAGGCCTAGGTTGAAGGATGGGTGCATAAGAAGAAGGCATGCAAGGCCTAGGTTGAAGGATGGGTTCACAAGGATAAGGTGCGTAAGGTAGGGTTCTAGGAAGGTTTTATAGAGGGCCGTGTTGTGTGCCGGCAGACAATATATTAGGACTTAGCCATATTTGGCGTATCAGAGAAAAGCATGACCCGACTATGCATGTGGAGTGGATAAGGTGCCAGCTTAGTGATAGGTTGTCCTAGGAAGGAATATGCCTTGCGATAGAAGTTTCTAGAAGACCATCATGGAAAAAAGTGGAGAGCTCAGGCCTAGAGGAGCATGCTCCCATGGAGGACCACATTTAGACACTTGGCACTAGATCTAAGGCTACAAAAGGATGAGTTGAACTTCAAGATTACTATATATGCATGCACCCATAATAGAAAAAGAGATCGGAGATGAGATATAGATCAGATATCTAATAGAGAGATCAATAGAGAACAAAGATCTCGTATAAATTTTGTAAGGAATTTTTTTTGGGTTTGTAGATAAAACATAGAAGATGGATGTACTATAGTCTTATGGTTTAAATTTATTTTTGAGAGCTAAATGATATGGATCCATCTACGATGCATGAATTTAGTATGAATTTTTACAATGCTTTGTAATGAATCTAATGAATGTAAGGTGGTTACCAGCTTATATGAATATGATCAATAATGATTCGTGCATTTACATATCTTCATGGTTCTATTTTATATATGTTTATGGAATGAGTCCGAATCTTTGTGCATTTCCTTTATGTTTTGATTTAGTTATTAATATGTTAAGGTATCTTTGTTTGTAATGACCGCAATGATCTAGAACTGTTCTAAGCTCTATGACGTTCAAATATTTCATTCCCATTCACTCCCTTTAATTTATCATAGATGACATTTTCCCACTCAACTCACATGAAAGAGAGACTCAAAGTGCCTAAATGTGCCTCGGGTGAGTGCCCAATGCCCACCGGGTGATAGGTGACACGCATGGGATTCCCTTGTTCTTTTGGTGGGTGTAAAAATGACTACATCTTGGTTCCATTGTTGGGACCTCTTTTCAAAGTTGTAGTGGAAATGGCATATGTCATGATCTATGCAATGAGTGATGACAGAGCATTTAACTTTGGAAAGTGTTGAATCATGGTTCAAGAGCATGGAGGATGAATTTTCTTAGAGATTCAACACTGGACCTGAGTTTGATGCACATAGGTGGGTAGAAGAGAACCTCTAACATGATTTGTATGAAACTTTTTTATTACTTCCTAGTAGAATTGTATGAATGGCTCTCGACATATGCATCTAGATCAAGCTGGTATTATAGATCACACACATGGACCCGGGAAGAGTACCAAAGGATGCAAGATATAGATCTGATGTGGAATCATGTTGTGGATCATTGGTAGAAAGGATTACCGCTAGCTATACTGGAGTACACTATTTCCACATATTCTTGTCCGTAAGTTTCTGAGTTTCTTTGGGATCCCAGAGGATCATTTCTACATGTGATCCCTCTGGAAATGAAGATCTTGATTGTTACCTTGAGTTTAGAGGCATTTCCAATAGTTGGTTAAACCATTTTGAGTCTTTGGGTGAGGAAGCTAGGGTGGAGGAAGATGGCATATATTATGATGGAGAAAGAAAGGGAAGAAAGAAAACTCAAGTATAGTGAAGCATGTGAAAGGGAGATTTCTAGACAACATGAGGATGCAGTGTGATGGATTTACGAAGGGATACGATGTGAGAAGGTGTTGAGGTTCATGCAGAGGATGTGGAACCTAAGCAGTCTATGCTACCCCATCTTGGAAAGTGCATAAGAGAGACCCCTTTAGCTTCTGATGAGATTTCATCATGTGGAGAGAGAAGATTCATTGGCATGCATCTAAACCCACCTAGTGACCAAACCATGGTGCTTGGTTTTCCAGATCAAGGTGAGAATATTGTTAACCTAGTTGGTATCAATGGAAGTGACAGATCTAGTGCCTAGAGATATAATTTCTCATTTCCCACTTCTATGGCTATGCATACTATTCTAGTATTTAGAGGAATTTTTGGACAAGGAGAAAGTACACAAGCCTTCGGTCTCACATCTGGGAGTGGCGTGGGGTACACTAGTGGTAGTGGGGCATAGAAGATGTTTTCCATTCACTTCCTTTAAATTTTTTTATCATAGATGATGTTTTCCCACTCAACTCACATAAAAGAGATACTCGGAACCTACATGTGCCTCAGGTGAGCACCCAACGCCCATTGGTTGATAGGTCAAAAGCGCATGGGATTCCCTTGTTATTTTGGTGGGTGTAAAAATGAATACATCTTGGTTCCGTTTCCAGGACCTCTTTTCAAAGTTGTAGTGGGAAATGGCATATGTCATGATCTGTGTAATGAGTGATGACAAAGTGTTTAAATTTGAAAAGTTTTGAATCATGGTTCAAGAGCATGGAGGATGAATTTTCTTAGATATTCAGATTGGACTTGAGTTTGATGCATGTAGATGAGTAGAAGAGAACCTCTAACATGATTTGTATGAATTTTTTTCTATTTCTTCTTAGTAGAACTGTATGAATGGTTCTCGACATATGCGTCTAGATCAAGATTGCATTATATATCATGCATGTGGACTCGGGAAGAGAGTACTAGAGGCTACAAGATGTAGATCTAACATGGAATTGTGTTGTGGATCATTGATGGAAAGGAGTACTTGGATAGCTACACTGGAGTATGTTATTTACACATGTTCTTGTCCTGGAAGTTGCTAAGTTCAAGTTTCTTCGAGAGCACAGAGGATCATTTCTATGTGTTATCCCTCTGGAAATAAATATCTTGATTGTTACCTTGAGTTTTGAGGCATTTAAAATGGCCGGATAAACCATTCTCAAGGCGTTGGGTGAGGAAGATAGGGTGGAAGAAGATGGTAGATATTACGTTGGAGAAATAAAGGGAGGAAAGATGACTCAAGTATAGTGAAGCACGTGAAAGGTAGACTATTAGACAACGTGAGGTTACATGTCCGATGGATCTATGGAGGTAGACGCTATAGGAAGGAGTTGAGGTTCATGCAAAGGATGTGGAATGTTAGCAAGTCTTTGCTACCCAATCTTGGCAAGTGCGTAAGAGAGACCCTTTGGCTTCTAATGAGATTTCGTCATGTGGAGAGAGAAGATTCATTGGCACACATCTAAACCCACCTAGTGACCAAACCCTGGCGCTTGGTTTTCCAGATCAAGGTGAGAATATTATTAACCTAGTTGGTATCAAAGGGAAGTGATAGATTTGCACCTAGAAGATACAATTTCTCATTTCCCAATTCTATGGCTACGCATACTATTCCAGTATTTGGAGGAATTTTTAGACAAGGAGAAATTACACAATACTTAGATCTCACGTCTGGGAGTGGCGTGGTGTACACTAGTGGTAGTGAGGCATTATCACATATCACTCCAGTACATAGTTCATTGGATCTTTGGGGACCCTAGGCACGACCACTATGAGACTTGGTGGACATGGTGGATCTAGTGGGTCAAGAGGAACAAGACCTCGTGGATCTAGTGGGTCCAGTGGGTTAGGAGGCACAAGACCTGGTGCATCTAGTAGATCTAGCGGTGGTGGAAACAGAGAGAAACCAAGGCTCGCTCAGAAGACAAGGACCCCAACCACCTCCTTACGTTTTATTTAAGTTGTCTATACATTTTCCAGATTAAAGAGGTATTGAATATGTTACAAAACATGTTCAAAAGTTTGAGATGCTATGGTACGCTAAATGGAATCACAAGCCCGAAGTGAAAATTAAGCCACTTTGTAATGACATTACAAGGGCACAAGCATAGCTACTATAGGGAATATGACCCTCATCAAATGGTGGTGGATTATACTACTTTAAAGAATGTCTTCTTGGCAGAATTCCACATCCCCGAGTTTAAATAGAAGATCATAATCTCCTAAAAGGATATTCAACAGGGAATGGCAAAGAGTGTGTGGGAGTATGATGCATGGTTTAAAACTCTCTTGTAAAAATTATCATATGACATTCACTCTTCATAAAGCAAGCTCAATAGTTTGTTGGGGGTTGATAACACCTTTTAGAAGAGATTTATCTCATAAAAATTTCATAGATCCACATGAGCTGTTGGAAGCTGCTCTACATGTTGAAGTTGTTGGAAGTGTTGATAGAGGGGTTAGCCCATTTCCGGAGGCTCAAATCACTCGCTATTGCCAAGTAGCCGGAAACGTTGTCTATGAACTCAGCCCATGAGACTCGTAGTGGTATATGATGTATAGAATGTGAAGTAGAGGGGCATGTCAAGGATAGTTTTCCCTAGAGGGTAGTACATGTCGTGATAGTAGACTGTGAGATTTGTCATGGGGACCATGATGCAAGTAGATGTATGTTGTTACAACGTGTAATTCAGAAGAATGTGTCTTGCTACTTTAAGATCTGCACCTCTACCACCCATGATACTAAGGATTTTAGGCTTATTGATTAGATCCATGAGGCCATTGATCTTAGTGTGCACTAGACTAGCCTCTCTAGTAGTTCTAAGAATGATGATCACCATTATGAGGAGCACGTAGATGGAGGCATGTGCAGAAGGGGATTTCGCATAGGATTTAGTTGTTGTGGTAACCACATAGGAGGAAGAAGTGAATTCCCACATGGAACCTTTTTAAATTGTGGGTCTATAAACCACTATAAGCATGAGTGCCCATTTATCATGCAGCTCTCATGGTGTGGGAAAAAACACAAGTATGAGGAGTTCCCTAAGTTTTTTGAGCACATGAATTAGGAGCACCAAAAGACAAGGGTGCTATAATGGTAAACATTAAGAAGGCTGACACACAATGGATGTCACAGGTGACATATGATGCGTACTTGGAACCTATTATGGTAACAACAAGAGAAGAGGCCACACACGCAAAGGCAATAACAAGGTAGAAGAACCTAGTTTCAAGGGAAGAAGTGGCACATGGGAAGTACCCAGACCCTGTGCATCAAAAGGATGTATATCAAGAAACCATAGATGTCATTTGAAGTCTATAATGAGAAATTGAGTTTCTAAAGGAGCAGTCCAGGAGGGAGGAGTAAAGAAGGAAGGTCGAGGACCCAAAAGATGACTTGGATGAATTCAAAGAAGTATGTAAAATGCTAAGGTAAGAGAATATTATTCCCTTGCTAAGAGCATGGTTGAGAGAGAAAGTACCACACGCTGGGGAAGAGTATGAGAGGCAGGTCTTACATGCAAACCTTCCCCCTCATAGCATTGACTATGATAGGGAGGTCATGTTAAATGCGGTTGTGGATAGATGGGTACTTAGTAATATCATCATTGACACAGGCACGAAGGTCAATGTTCTCACCTTGGATGCATCGAATCAAATGGGAAGACCTGCATTACAGCCATCTTCAAATGTGTTGTATATGGAAAAAAAATGAATGCAATGCCTATCTGTACCATCACCATTCAGGGAGCTAACTTTACTAGGGACTTGAAAGTCTTGGTGCTTGCCGAGGTAGATAATTTCCCAAAGACTACTTGGGTACCCATGGTCTTATAAGAATAATGTGGATCTTTAGTTCAAAAAGGTATCCATTAGATTTGAAAATGAAGAGGAATGGGTCATCATACCCTTGTCTCGATGGGAAATCAACACCCTATACTTGAACCTTTGGGAGAAGAGGTCCTGGATAGAATATATGTGTGCTTAATTAGGGATCTAGAGATAATTCATCTCATCGAACGAGTTATCCAGTTTGAGGATTCTTAGTCCCTAAGTTACAACGCCAAAGTAGTGTGTGATAATTGGGCACATGGGACCTATGATTTAATCAGAAATTTTTGAGAGGATCAGCGATAAAGGTGTGTATGGTCCGGTGCATAGGAGAAAGAATCTACCTAAGTACTCGGGAGGATCCTTCCCGAGGTCTTTTAATAGAGCCGGAAGCTTAGTAGAAGAAGGAAAATGAACAAAGGGGGATGTTAAGTTATGTCCTACTCGAAAATACTATGAGCTGGTAGGTAATGCATCAAGATAATCTCTTGGAATGACACGAGGTGAGAATTGCCTTCTCTACAAGGTTTTGTAGGGACGAACATGCCCACACTATATAAGATTACCATTGTAAAGAGACTACTTCCTTCCACATCCAAGCATGTGAGGCAACCTAGATGGGAAGTGCAGAAGCATTTCCAGCCTCATTATGGGTTCACAAGTTATATTCCACCCTACAAGGTTGTGTGCGCACATGGTACATTCATTCTAAGACACACCACCAGACAGGGAATTGGAAAGAGTTAGTGGCTGATCTCATTCAAACATTCGAGTATCGGAGTACAAAACCCTTGGTGGATGAGGCATTAAAGGTTTTCAAGTGCCTTACCATTAGGGATAGTGCTATAAAGCAAGATAGGATACTGGATTTGCTAGGTGAACTTGACCTGGAGGCACACTTTGAGGAAGATGAAATAGAAGAGATACATCTTGAGCTCGTGTGTTTGGAAAAAGAAAAAGGGAATATGGTGTATGTTATTGATGGTGAAGAAGTAGAAAAACTAGATATTAACCATTCTGTAGGGATGCATGAATTCATAGACAATTCTAATGAATGGGCACGTGCCTATCATGAACCTTTAAAGAAAAATAAGGTTAACATCGATCATAAGAAAATCCTAAGGAGGATATCATTGAGACTATCACTTGGAGAAGGAAGTCTCTAAGATCATTGATCTTTTACATGAGTTTGAGGATTTATTCCTACGCGGTATCATGAGCTTAAAGGCATTCTCCATTCCTTGGGGAAATGAGAATTAAGTTAAAGGAAGGTGCATACTCGGTCTAGAAGAGACCATACCAAATGAATCCTAACTTGCGTGTGAAGGTTAATGAGGAAATAGATAAGATGACAGCGTCAGGCATTATTGAAGTTGTTAAAGAGTCATAGTGGATAAGTCCCATGGTAATTAGCATCAATAATGATGGAAGGATAAGGATATGTATTGATTATAGGGACCTAAATGCAATGTGTATCATAGATCCTTTCCCAACCCCATTTACTGAAGAAATATTAGAGGGAATGGCAAGGCACGAGGTGTATTCTTTCACATATGGATTCTCGGGCTATCACTAGGTAAGGATCATGAAGGAAGACTAAAGGAAGATGAATTTCACCATTGAGTGGGGAATTTTTACCTATACAATCATGTTGTTTGGGTTGAAGAATGTGCCTGTTGTGTTCTCGCGCATTTTGGTACAAGCTTTCCAGGACTTTATCCATAAATTCCTTCAAGTCTACCTAGATGATTAGACAATATATGGGTTAGTGAAGGACCATTGTGACAACTTAAGGCTGATGTTTGAAACATGTTGGCAGTTGAGGATATCCCTTAACATTAAGAAATGTGTCTTTTCTGCCCCATTTGGAACATTATTTGGGAACATCATATGTAAGGAGGGCCTACTAGTAGATCCCGCAAAATTTGTAGTTATTGTGGGATTAAGGGAACCTTCTAGTGAAAGAAAGCACAGTGTGTGTGATTTCTTGGGCAAACAAGGTACTATAGGAAGTTCATCAAAGGAAATGCCAAGATCACCACACCTTTAGAAGAGTTACTTAGATAGAAGAGTGAATTTCATATGGGAGAATCACAAAGGAGAAGGCATTTGACACTTTGAAGGATAGGCTTATCACCGCGCCCATCCTACATTTCTCTTCTTGGGATAAACATTTCCATGTTCATGTGGCTGCCTCAGGAACCACCATTGGAGTAGTAATTACACAGACTTGTGAAGGTATTGTTGATCATCCTTTTTCTTTGCAAGCAAGAAATTGACACCAAAGAGAGCAAAATTACAATATGACTAAGTGCGAGGCATTGTTAATGATTTACGTGCTTAATAAATTCAGATAAAGTATGTGTTGGAAATCCCTTTTATATTTTACACTAACTATATGGCATTGAAATACTTGGTGACCAAGCCCATTCTAGAAGGACACATATGTCGGGTGGGTACTATTGTTCAAAGAATTCTAGTTCATGGTGGTTGTCAAGCCAAGAAAAGCAATTCCGGCCCGACCATTTCTCTAGGATTGATTTAAGGGAGGACGCACAGAGAATTGAAGAGACTATGCCATATATGAAACTATTTATATTATGGCACATGCCCTCAGATTTGGAGGATATTACAGTATTTCTCAAAATACGTGTGGTGCCAGATGGAATGAAGGCCTTGGAGAAGAAGAATTTGGCCATACACACCGCACCCTACATGTTAATTAGTGGAGACCTATAAAAATGGGTCATGATGAGGTTCTGTGCCGATGTGTACTAGAACATGAGTGCATTACAATTATGGAAGAAGTGCATGGTGGGATTGCAGGAGGACACTATGTAGGAAATGCAACCATGTGGAAGATTCTACTCACAAGGCTTTGGTGGGAGACCATTTATCAAGATTGCATTGATTTTTTCAAGGCCTGTGACCATTTCCAGTGCCTTGGAAAACCTGGAAAAAGGGATGAAATGAAATTACAACCAATAGCTAGTGTGGAACCATTTGAGAAGTGGACTATTGAATTTTTAGACCAATCTCGCCAGCGGCATGAAGGACTGGTTTCTAGTATATCCTCACTTACACTAATTATTTGACAAGGTGGGTAGAGGCAACACCTAAAAAGGATTGTACAATGGCTACCGCTGCTATATTTTTATGGGAAAACATAATCAGTGGGTATGGATTCCCATTGATTTTGACAAGTGATAGAGGTACGTACTTCCTCAATGAAATGGTCAGGATTCTACTATTAGAATTCAAGGTGGTCCATCACAATACTACTCCCTATTAGCCTCAAGAAAATGGAACTATTGAGGCATTTAACAAAATACTTAGCCACACGTTGACTAATTTTTTTATGTCGGTAGGTAATACTTCGGGATGACAAAGTATCAACCATTCTTTGGGCAAATAGGATAACCTACAAGAGGTTGAATAAGGCCACATTGTTTCAACCGGTGTTTGGCATGGAAGCAGATCGCCCATTGAATTCATGTTACCTTTTCTATGTATAGCACACACAGGAGGATTGGCTGATGAACAAACATTAGAAGAAAGAATTGATAAGTTAATGTAATTGGACAAAATACAATCACTCACCAACTAGAGCCAGAAGACAGAAAATGTAAAATAGAAGGCATAACATGATCGTAACATTAAGAACAAGAAGTTTGAGGTTAGGAAGATGGTCTTATTATATGATTCAAAGTTTTTGTGCCATCCTGGGAAGTTAAAAGTGCATTGGTTGGGTCCCTACATCATCTCATGATTTGGGTGCATGCTAGTTACAAGTGGCCTGGATGGGATGAGATTTCCAGGACACTTCAATGGGAGTAGGTTGAATCCCTACTATAAATAAGTATTCTTGGTGTTTGTAAATAAGGCAGTATTTCCAGTTAGTTTAGGATTTACCTTAATGCATTTTCTTTTCTTGTGTTTCCCTTTCTCGTTATTGTTTTGTATTGCACCTTGGGTGCCTGTAATTTTATTACTTTTTGAAGGTTGAATCGCTGCGTAGAGGACCATACATAATTTTAGTGTAGGGTAGAGTAAGGTGGAAGAACTTGAAATCTGAAGCCCTGGTAGGATTACATTGGAAATCCCAAATGAATGGCCCCGTGAAGGAATTATATGTAAGGAAAAGTGAAAAAGGATGGTTGGTATCGGGTAATACTACATTGGGGATCCACGTACAAGAGAGGAAGAAGCGCAAAAGCAACATGAGGTAGGTGAGAGAAAAAATCATGATAGAAGAAGTTCCTTTGGCATTGGTTATGCGTGCACAAGATTCTCCTATCAAGATGGATTGGTTACATGCCAAAAGGTTGGGGAATTGTCCACGTAAGGTTGGGCGCATGAGTTAAAGCGCTAAAGTCAGACTTTGTTGGAAAAATCTACATTAAGTGTTAAATTACGATGGTAGGTAAGGTAGAATTTAATGTTAAAAAGTGGGAAAAACTATAAATAGAAGGTTGGGAACTTCATTATTTACTTTTGAATATAAAGAAGGAAGATATTTTTGTAAACTAGGGTTTCCAGAGTTGATCCATGTGAAGAAAAATTGGAAGATTTTAACCGTGAGTAACTAGTTTGGATCTGCAAACGAGGGGAAGTAATTCACGGGTGTGGGGAGAGTTGTGGAGAAGCATCATCTTGTGAAAAGATATTCCAGTTAGGGTTTGGAAGCTAGGGCATGGGTTGGAAAAAGTATTCTTCACAGGTTAGATATTTGAACTTGGAAAAGATAGAAGAGAAGAGCTAGGAAGAGAAGCTAAAGTGCAGAGAAAACCTACACAATGACACCCAAGAAACTAGTAGTAACACCTAAGAAGGGCAAGGGCAAGGGAAAACAACAAGAAACTATTACAGGTACTAATGAAGAATGGTATGCAGAAATGTAGTACCCAGATGGGGTTTTGCTTAGGATGGAATGGGAATCCCACTTGAGGAAAATGATGGTAAGTGACTAAAAACATCACACGAAAAATGATTGAAAAGGAAATGGAGTTGGAGTTAGTACGCCCAACTAACCGTGAGAATAGATGAGGGGTTACCAATCTATTAGGAAAAATTCAAGGTGAAGTTAGAGAAGGTGGGGTTATTACAACTCTATGAGTTACCCTAATTTGGAAAGCCAGAGTGCCTCTATCGCTGGCGATGTCGTGTATACATGAAGACCACTTTCATTTGATGGGGCGCAAGATGCACATAACCCCTCATCTAATTTCAATATTCACATGCCTTATCTCGTGAGTGATATAGTATAGAGGACGACTGTGTGACAAGTAAGAAATCAAGGATACAAATGGTCGTGTATGCATATAAGAAGGGGTTAAGGTATTTTGATATCAAGGATATCCAAGACCCAGTGACGAGAATGGTTGCGTGCCTAGTAACAAAAATCAACGCACAAGAAATATGGATGCAGGTAAATAAGTCTTGGTTGAAAGTTTGTAGAAAAATATCAAAAGACGCCATCTACAATCTATCTCGCATGCATTGCAGATGAAATTATTTCAGCGCACATTGAATGAGACAAGATTATCTTTGGGATTTTCCTCTTAACCATTGTATTCTAATAAATAAGAGTAACAGATGTAGCAAATAATTTCATGTAGGAGTATCCATAGGAAGACCTCTCACTTGCAAAAAGATTTGAGAAATACACTTGTGATAGCATGACACTCGTTCACAAGGCGCAACTTGAAAAATTGTATACATACTTCAGGAATGCATTTGGAGCATAATGGAGAATACTAGAACTACATCAGTTCTTACAGAAGGAGAAGTTGAGTTCACAGTATACCAACACTTCTGCATTGGTAGATTTAAGTTGGAGGATAAAAACATGAGCCCATGGTGCAATCTCCATTCATCTTCACAACTCAATACTTGCAAGCATGAATTAACAAATTCAGGGATTCCCAAAAGTTAAACCTTGACCTTGGAAGTTTTGACCGAGACCACAGGGAGATGCACAGGACGTTGGTCTACCCTAACAAGCACATGTACATGGAAAAATACATGTTGCATGAAGTCCAAATGGTAAAACCCCGACTCACTATTGTAAGAAGAAGGTCTCATGCCTATATACCTTCGGATAAGGCCCAAGTTTGAGAAGGGTGCTTATCTTGAAAATGAGATAGCTATACCTAAGGACCTAACAGGTAGGAAGAATACTGTGCCCAAGAAGAAGGAGATGGAGGAAATAAAGAAGAAGGCACCAAGTGCCCAAGATACATAGGCATTAGGTGCCCCGAGAAAATCTCTAGAATAAGTAATTACATGCACAGAAGAAGTCTCCAGTCAAAGAAGAGGTGCCAACAAAGGAAAATCTTATTGCAAAGGAGATAAATCACAAGAGGAAGAGGAAGAGAAGGAAAAATATCTTATATTGGAATACCCTGTTAGGAAGAAATAGCAGGTGATGGAGGAAGATGACTCAGAGGAGATAGAGAGCTTGGAGAAATACATAGGTGAGAGGGATGAGGATGAAAAAGATTATCCTAAAGGGGACTAGGAGCCATTTTTTTCAGCATTCATGATTCTAAAGAAGAGGGCGAGAGAATAAGAACATGATTTCCTTTTCATGCGGTGCAAGGGTAGCCAGGGGGAGGAAAGTTCTCAAGACATGGGAAGAAGTGAGGAGGTTGGCACATAGGAGAAAAAATCCAAGCCTTACGCAGAGAAAATAAATTAGGTGGCATAAAAATAACCAAAAAAATCATCGAGGCATTAGTAGAATAAGAATTAGAGCGCACCGCTGATATAGTAATGGAAGAGGATAAGGAAGAAAGTGCGAAAAAAATATCACAAAGCAGCGTGGGAGGGCCCAGGACTATCGGTAATAATTCCTAAGAGCACGCGTATAGGGAGAAAGCACATGGAGATCTAGAGGAAAGGAATGAGCTACATTAATGATCCTAGCAAATTATTGTGCATGCACTTCCAAAGCACTCGTCCCAATAGATAAACTCATGGCAATGAAGTCGTTCAATGAAGAATGTGCATACCCTCAGATGAGGAAGATGCTCTCTTTGGAAATTGATTCCCAAACTGATGAGCCAGATTTTGAAATGAGAATTAAGTTGAAGGAAGGTGCGCACCTGGTCTGGAAGAGACCATACTAAATGAATCCTATCCTGTATGTGAAGGTTAATGAGGAAATAGATAAGATGATAGCGTCAGGCATTATTGAATTTGTTGAAGAGTTAGAGTGGATAAGTACCATGGTAATTAGCATTAAGAAGGATGGAAGGATAAGGATATGTGTTGATTACATGGACCTGAATGGAGTGTGTATCATTGATCCTTTCCCAACCCCATTTACTGAAGAGATATTAGAGGGAGTTGTATGGTGCGAGGTCTATTCTTTCACAAATGGATTCTCGGGCTATCACCAGGTAAGGATCTCGAAGGAGGACCAAAGGAAGATGACTTTCACCACTCAGTGGGGAATTTTTTCCTATATAGTCATGTTTTTTTGAAGAATGCACCTACTATGTTCTCGCGACCGTGGTACAAGCTTTCCGAGACTTTATCCATAAATTCCCTCAAGTCTACCGAGATGATTAGACAAGATATGGGTTAGTGTAGGACCATTGTGACAACTTAAGGTTGATATTTGAAAGATGTCGGTAGTTGAGGATATCTCTTAACATTAAGAAATGTGTATTTTCTACCCCATTTGGAACATTATTGGGGCACATCATAAGTAAGGAGGGACTGCTGGTAGATATCACAAAAGTTGCAGAGTAGTTGTTGGATTAAGGGAGCCTACAGGTCAAATTGCAAAGCACATATTTCTTGGGCATATAACGTACTACAGAAGTTCATCAAAGGATATGCCAAGATCACCATGCCTTTAGAAGAATTACTTAGAAATAAGAGTGACTTTCATTGGGGAGAAGTGCAACAAAGGCATTTGACACTTTGAAGGATAGGCTTATCATCGCACCCGCTCTACATTTCCCTCCTTGGGATAAGCCTTTCCATGTTAATGTGGATGCATCAGAACCACCATTGGAGCAAGAATTGCACATCCCGGTGAAGGAATTGTTGATCATCCTTTGTGAAGTATTAAATTGACACCGGGGAGTAATTACACTATGACCGAGCACGAAGCGCTTTCAATGATCTATGCGCTTCATAAATTCGATGTATTTGTTGGCAACCCATTTTATATTTACACTAACCATATGGCATTGAAATACTTGGTGAACAAGCCCATTCTACAAGGGTACATATGTTGGTGGATACTATTGTTCCAAGAATTTGAGTTCATGGTGGTTGTCAAGCTAGGAAAAATCAATTTTAGGCCCGACCATTTGTCTAGGATTGATTTAGGGAGGATGCACAGTAGTATTGAAGAGACTATGCTAGACACACAATCGCTTTTTATATTGTGGCATGAGCCCTCCGATTTGGAGGATATTGCAATATTTCTCAAATGAGGTGTGGCACCGATGGAATGAAGGCCTTCAAGAAGAAGAAGTTTTCCATATCCATCGTACCCTACATGCTAATTAGTGGAGACTATACGCACCCAAAATTACATGTGCTACATTGTCGGAAAATGGTTACAAAGGCCCCCAATGATGATTCAAAATACTTTCAAGAAGGTGTTTGAGCTCCAAAATCCCATTCGTAGTATATATTTGTTGCTTAGATAACCTTACTTATCTTTTCCTTGCATTTTCTAGCTTCCCCTTCTTTTCTGTGCTTGTTTTGGCCTTTCAAAGGCTGCAGGACCGCCACCCTACCCGGGGTAGAGGTCCTGAAACCTGTCACCCCGCATAGGCAAAGTGGTCCCGATCATTTTTTCCAGAATTTATATGAGAAATTGCATGTGAAGATTCACTTAAGTTTACTTTTTGAGCGCATCCGTGAGCCGAATTTGCTAAAAATAGCTTCATTTTCTTGGTTATCCTTGTTCCTTCTATTTTTAAATAGATTTAATGAGTGGAACCACCTCTTTAATTCCTTGTGCATGGAGTAACCTTCCATTATTCATTCCTATATATTCCATGCTTCTATTCAAGCAAAGGGCCGGAGAATTTTACTTTCATTGTGTATCTCTCTTCTACTTTCATTGCATCCAAATTGCTTCCAAGCTACCATTTCTCAAGTTTCATCCTCGTGTTGATATTTTTTTGCATTCCCAATTCCTTAGACTCACATGAACATTTAGAGAAATAAAGGGAAGAATTGACGAGACAAATCACCGGTACTACCGGATTTGCTAAGGTTCTTACTCTTCCGTGGGAGTTGTGTATTTGTTTTCTTTGTTTAACAAATTATGAATTACGAATTGTTAATTTCAATTCCATATCAAATAGAGTAGAAATCAATGTCTTTTCATTTGAAAGTAGTTATTTAATATCCAAGAGGATTTGAATCTTTCATAGCAATCCCAGTGATGGATCATCTTCTTCCCATTCTTGTGGATCTGAAGGAGAGAATATATATAGAAGGTTATCTATACATCATAGATCATTTGGAAAATATATATTTTTAGGTTAGTTTAGATTGAATACACTCAGAAAAGGAAAATAAGCACACCAGTTATTTTCTTGTTTAGTTTTAGTGTAGAAGTAGATTTGATTATTTAGAATAAAAGTGAATTGTTGTTTGTGATTGTAATATTTCGGTTATGTGATTTGTTTAGATTAGTTTCCTTTCAGCAGTAGCGTAGATTATTAATTTCATTCAATTTACATGGACACTTCAAACTAGTTTAGCACTTAGATCCAAATTAGGTAAACAAACCATAGGGAATTTACGCTACCTGTTCATAGCCTCTAAGTCTCCCCTTTGTCAACTCGGCTACTAGGAGATCACACTACTAGATCTTAGTCACCGATCCTCCTATAGTTAGCCACACAGATTCAAACATCGGTTCTGTGTGACACAACCTCAAGGGTCAAGTGTGGTTGAAGGTCACATGTTCATTTTCATCCGTACAAATTGGTGAACCCGACGTGAAAGATAAATTCCTTCTTGTTTCCTTTTATTTCATTACTATTACATCACCTCTCCATTTCTTCCACTACTTCAAAGAGGTATTTTAAACTTTCTAAAATATGTCGGGAAGAGAGTTTGGTGGGCCATTTGGATCTGATAGATATTACACCAACATGAAATCACAATAGTCCCCTTCTCTTTTGATATGGGGTGATAATTACACAAACAACGTCCAAACCTCCCCTAGTTACACTTCAAAACCCATTAGCTATGTAAAGATTGAGGAGGTTGATTAACCATTAGACATGTAATACGGTTAACCTAATGAAAACCACGTTGGTATCACAAATGGAATAGATTCTTACCATAGAGTCTTGTAAAGACCTCACATTGCCATGCAATCAATAGAGGATGGTGTATTTGCATGAACAACTAGTCATTTTCATCAGATAGATGTGTCTTTGGATATAATGAATGCTTCAACCTCCGATATTTCAAATACCTATCCTAATATTCTTACTTCTCGAGGAAGACAAGATATATAACACTTTGAACAATTCATAACAGGTATCATGAGCACCTGCTCAATCAAACCCTACGCTACAAGCACCCCAACAAGGGACTCAATCCTCTTCCAATGATCTCATTTATAATTTAGTGGGGAGGGTTAGAGAAATAGAAAGTGCCCATATTTCACAACAACTACATGCGGTAGGGAAGAACATGGGGTATCTAGTTGATAACAAAGGATATATCCCTTCTAATGAGAAACTAACTCAATATCATGTACAACAAGTTTATTTGGCTCATTCAAATCTAGATGATCTTCTCACATAGTTAGACACACTAGGGATGCATCCTCATCCTTCAAAATCTTATCCTATGCAAGGACTAGTTGGAAGTGTGTGCTTGAATGCTTTGCCACAACAGGTAATGCAATGTTCCATGGTTTTACGCCCACTAGTCCATATCCTAGAGTTATCCCACCTTACATGCATATGTATTCAAAAACTCCCCAAATTTACCCATATACCATTCCTTCTCCCTACATGCCATATCAAGGGACCTCATACATTCTTGTGAACTCTTATAGTGCAACTTATCCGACTCCTCCTCCACCTCCTTATCAAGAATCTTCAATGGTGGAATCTTATGCAATGGGTACATATGCTGAGTACTTAAAGGAGCCTCTTGACATCACCATAAATGGTGTCATGTTTCCATGCCCATTTCTAGATATTCCAAAATTTAAGGGATAAGGTGACCCGAACGCTCATATCAAGGCCTACGCTTACTTCTATCAGGGAATTACTTCCTTGGGATGTCAGTGGTTGCTAAGATATTTCCAAAGACTCTCGAAGGAATTGCATTAGATTGGTATTATAAGATATCGAAAGATTCTATACATTCCTTCAAACAACTTGTCTCTAAGTTCATTAAAGCATTTGACATGAACAAGTTGTTGCGTATAGGGATTAGGGAGTTACTGCATATTAGATAGGAGAAAAATGAATCGATGCCCATTTCATCCAAATATGGTGCCAATTTCTCTATTCCTCTGCAAGTGCACCCAACATGGACTCTGATGGAACTTTGTGATCTTTTCCTTCACTTTCTCAATAGAGAGAATAAGGAAGAGGTCCAAAGTTTTCCTTTTCATAGTTATGAGGAAGTTTTGGAAGGAGTGCTTTGGATTTACCAAGCATCTATAGACAGTGGGTGTAAGACCTATGGTCCCAATGGGAAATTGGTATCCCCAAATCAAAATAATGCAAGTTATCAAAAGAATGGTGCTAAAAACCAAGGACCTAAGGATGTGAATCACAATCATGGTGCTACCACAAATGGTGCTACTGATCAAGCCAAGAACGTTGGTTTTCCAAACAATGGAAACACTAACAATAACAACAACTTGGGCAATCAAAGAGGCCCTAGCACTATGTCTTCTGTCAACACGGTTGATGTAAATCATCCATGCAAAAAAAAATCAAACCCAAAGCCCAAACCAGTATCAAAACTCTGGCCAAGGGGCAACAAATCATGGTTATAACAATAAATTTCAAAATTACAACCGAAGTTATAATCAACAACAACAAGACACTTATCGAAGGCCAAAAGATTATGAACCTAATGTAGATTTTGGTTTCCATAAGGTTTGAGTTCATGAAAATAGGAATTTCGGGATTGTAATAATTTTCTACAAAGACTTCCCAAAAACAAAGGTAACTCTTTGTAGAATTGTTCCTTGAAAATCTTGACACAAAATCGCAATCTAACTATACAGACCTGTAGCTCCTAAGAACACTAATGTGAGCATATATCGAGATCCGCTCCCTACACATCCTAAAAATTTCAAGGTAAATTCAAAAAACATAAACAAAGGCATTCCTATAGGAAACAATGATCATGAATCCTCAACTTTCAATAACTCTTGGGTCGCTCCTAACCTTGGTTCAAATGATAATACAAAAATCTTGGGATTAGTTGAGCTAGAGGTTGAGCGTGAAATTAATGCAATGACTCAGATGAAGGAGTATGTTTCACAACCCATACCTGATCTTTCCTTCCCATAGGATGACGTTCCTACAATAACAAAACTAGGAGCGTATGATTTAATATCAGATTTAAACAAGACCTTTTCTCACATTTCATTCCTAGATTTGCTAAAGAATTCACTTGCGCATCTCTACATGTTGCTTAATGCACTAGGTCTTGGTCATCTAATCCATGTTATGCCACCTCCTAGTGCTCAAATAAATCATATTGACTTTGACATACATCCTCTAGGACAAAATGATAGGGATACTGGGTTTGTTTTCGATATAGACAAGATGCCATCTGATGCTGAAATTTCTGAAGAGGTGATCTTGCCTTATTTTTACAAGTCTAGGTTTATAACAATTGCATTAAGAGAGCCATGATTGATGATGGGGCTGCTATAAATGTGGTTCCCTTATCTTTCTTGTAGAAGTTGGGATATGGGGAGACAAATTGTTCCTCTACAAGAAACACGTTATAGGGGTACAACAATCTTAAAGTGACCTTGATTGGAACCATAGTTCTTCCAATCACACTTGGTCCAAAAACCATCTTGATAGATTTTTACATTATCGAAAGGGAAACAAGTTATAACATGATCCTTGGGAGACCCTAGATTCATCAAATGAAGGCTATCCCTTCTACCATATTCTAGGAGATTAGATTCCTCCATTTGGGGAAGGTCTTCATCACTCAAGGGGATCCTAATCCCTTTGATATACACTTAGAAAACCTCAAGAAGAAGAAAGGAGTTCATATGAAGTATGAACTTCCTAAAACCAATTGAAACCACCTCAAACAAAAGAGTTAGTCCCGGTCACCCCATACATTCCAAAGGTTGAAGTCGTTGACCCAAAAACATTTGAGGTGGCAAAAATAGATAAGGGTAAATCAATATCTGTGGAAATAGTGTCCACTACCATGATAATGGAAATTATGAAACTCTTAGAGAGTGATGACCTAATATTCCTCCCATTTTAGCCATAAGGGATGAGTATTCTTCTCATTTTAGCATCTCTTCCCTCTGATTACCTAAGTCTAGGTGTGACCATAACAGAACTAATAAACGAAGAAGGAAATTTGAGATTAAAATGGTGCCCATAAAAACCATCTTTGAAGATTTTTCTATTCTAAACCCCAGTTTCAACCCATGTGCATTTGAAACTAAGCTTGTCATATCTATAGGGCAAGGCCTCATCATTTAGTAAGATTCACAATTAAACACATTTCTCTACATAGGAGATGAGACCAAAAACATTGTCATGCTCACCCACACACTATCTCTCAACAACATGATAACTAGGTGTACGAATGCCTCTTTTAGAAAAATGATTTTAATAACTGGACATATACACTTTTGAGAAAGGATTGTAAGCTTAAACCCAAAATGGTATGCCCTTGTCAAGAGAATGGAAATTTTGAGGATCATGGTTGTCCATTATGTAATTTTAGGGGTGAAGAATTTGATATTCGTCAACTTTATTCACCTTAGACTTTGAAATATAGTTTCACCTACATCTTCATATGTACATTGTTGCATCTGTATTGCATGTTCATCTCCCATTTCATTCTCAGAAAATTTGTGATCAAGGAACTTATTCTTATAGCAATTCCCAAAAATTTTGAAAAAATTGGAAAAATATTTAAATCATGTCACTTCAAATATTCACAAGATATCATCAATTATTTGTGAATCATTTCATCACCCAAACAAGATAAGACAAATTTTTGACAAGAACCATACCAAGGCCTCGCATACTTTGTTCTACTTTTGGTCTCTTTATAGGATAGGTGTCTTTTGTTCATGCTATATTCTAGAAGCTTCATGGTGTCACATCTATCCCACATACATCTCGTTGGAAATAAGAACATTCTAAACATTTTGCCCAAATAATTAAGTCAAATGTAAATCAATAAAAAAATTATTTTACACATTTCTTTTCCCTACCAACATTCGATGTTGAGCGTGTGTCTCTTACTAGTGACGTAGGGTTGGGAAAGGAAGGAAATACCCTTACTTGTCTATGCCTTGTCCATGGTGATAAGCCCGTGCTTCCTACTGTTAGTATGGGGCAAGGTTTAGGGGTCTCTTTGACAAATTTGAAAGTCATATACAAGCTTAAATCAATTACTTTGAAATCCCAATTCAAAACAAAATGAATTAGATGTTTAAAATTCCAAGAAAAATCAAAACCCTAAAAACCAGAGTTTTTCAACCAAGTGGCAATCTATGGATCAAGTCTAGATAAAATATAAAGAAATTATCATTCTAAACTAGGAAGAAGCATGAGTAGGGTAAGGTTGTAGCATCCTAATTTGGTTCTGTCAAACCTTTGTCCTTATCTCATCACTGCCATTCAAAAAATTTCATGGCTTGTGCCCTTTCTAACTCTCGGTGTTGAGCCCTCACATCTTACTAGTTGTGTGGGGTTAGGAATGGGGCAAGCATATCTATTTATCGTATCACTATATCACCACGTTTTTCCAAGACAATATGAAGTATCAAAGATTGCTTAAAGAAGCTAAAGTTCAACATCACATTGTGCTTGCATCATCATATATCAGCATTATGAAATACAAAAAGAAAGCATTATGTTATCATTCATATCCACTACATTCATTTTGAAAAGCATAGAAAATCAGAAATTCTAAACATCTAAGAGTACACACGTGAATCAAATCATCAATGTAATTCAACTCTATACACAGAATAATCGAGTCAAAAAGATATATGTACATATCATGATGTGTCATAGTTTTGTATTATTCCATCGCACACTAGGTGCGGTCAAAACACTCACAATGAGCACAAAATACAAAAACATCACATATTCCTCACAAAATGGAGACTAAGCAATAAAGGCACTCTACCTATCTACCTCTTTGAGGCCCCTTATGACCACTCTAGTTACAATTTTCTTATTAGTTCTTCTCAAAAGTATTAAAACAACAAAGGGCCAAGCCTAATGCAAAATACCATCCTCAAATCCATTCCAATTCAACCATACTCAAAAATGAAAAAAATGGTCACCGTGGGCTCAGAGCTCAAAAGTCACCAGGTTAGTATGTGTAAATGAATTGAGAAATGAGTTTGTTTTGATATGTGTGTGTGTGTGTGTTATTTCTAACTTCATTTTGAGTGTATTTGTTTACAGGGTTGGAGCATTGGCGCAGTATATTTCTATATCCCCACATAGATGGTACGCCCTCTTGTCATTTTAATTTAGTGTTTATTTTTCAATATTTTATCTATCTACACTTAAGTCTTATTTTTATCTTGCAGCGGCAATGGGAGTTTGGACAATGATATTTCGACACACGAGCATGTCGTATAGCTTACTACTCCCATTTCGGGAACACCATACTCGGACTCTATGTTTTACGCCTCTTCATGGCTAAGACGCTTCTCCAAGGGGGAAATATGTATGCACAAAAATTACATGTGCTACATTATTAGAAAATGGTTACAAAGGTCCCCAATGATGATTCAAAATCCTTTCAAGAAGGTGTTCGAGCTCCAAAATCCCATTCACAGTATATATTTGTAGCTTAGATAGCCTTAC
Organism: Taxus wallichiana var. yunnanensis; assembly: GCA_018340775.1. NCBI lineage: Eukaryota > Viridiplantae > Streptophyta > Pinopsida > Cupressales > Taxaceae > Taxus > Taxus wallichiana. Next base: position 385,179,614 of record CM031233.1, on the reverse strand, counting down.
TTATCTTTTCCTTGCATTTTTCCAGCTTCCCCCTTCTTTCTGTGCTTGTTTTGGCCTTCAATGCTAGGACCACCACCCTACCTAGGGCAGCAGATCCACAGAAACCACCATCCTACGTAGGGTGGCGGTCCTGATTGATTTTTCCAGAATCTTCATGTGAGAAATTACATGTGATGATTCACTTAAGTTTACCTTTTGAGTGCATCCATGAGCCAAATTTGCTAAAAATAGCTTCGTTTGCTTGGTTCTCCTTGTTCCTTCTATTTTTAAATAGATTTAATGAGTGGAATGACCTCTTCAATTCCTTATGCATGAAGTAACCTTCAATTCTTCATTCATATATATTCCATGTTTGTATTCAAGCAAAGGGCCAGAGAATTTTGTGTATCTTGTATTGTTTTGCTGTCATAATCTTGCTAGGAATTGCATAGCCAAGCTCAGATATCTTGTGCTATCTCTCTTCTACTTGCATTACATCCAAATTGCTTCCAAGCTACCATTACTCAAGTGTCATCCTCATGTTGTTGTTCTTTGCATTTCCAATCCCTTGGACTCACATGAACACTCAGAGAAATAAAGGAAAGAATTGAGGGAAAGATACTGATACTACTGGATTTGCTAAGGTTATTACTCTTCTAGGTTGGAGTTGTGTATTTGTTTTCTTTGTTTATCAAATTGTCAATTACGAATTGTTAATTTCAATTCCATATCAAATAGAGTAGAAATCAATGTCTTTTCATTTGCAAGTAGTTAGTTAATTTCCAAGAGGGTTTGAATCTTTCATAGCAATCCCTGGTGACGGATCCTCTTCTTCCCATCCCTATGGATCTGAAGGAGAGAATATATGTAGGAGGTTGTCTACACATCATAGATCATTTGGAAAATCACTTGTTTTAGGTTAGTTTAGATTCAATACGCTCAACACAAAAAATAACCACACCGGTTATTTTCTTGTTTAGTTTTAGTGTAGAAGTAGATTTGATTATTTAGAATAAAAGTGAATTGTTGTTTGTGATTGTAATATTTTAGTTCTATGATTTTTTAGATTATTTTCCTTTCAAGTATTAGCGTAGATTATTAATTTCATTTAGTTTGCATGGACACTTCAAACTAGTTTAACACTTAGATCCAAATTAGGTAAACAAACCATATGCAATTTACGCTACCCGTTCATAGCCTCTAAGTATCCCCTTTGTCAACTCGGCTACTAGGAGATCACACTACCAGATCTTAGTCACTAATCCTCTTATAGTTAGCCACACACATTCAAACATCGGCTGCTCTGGCATGACCTCGGGGTCGAGTGCGATTAAAGGTCACATGTTGATTTGGAAAAAGGGATGAAATTCCCATGCGACCAATAGGTAGCGCATTACCATTTGATAAGTGGGATATTGAATTTTTCATACCAATCTCTCGAGTGGTGTGAGGGACTGGTTTGTGGTATATCCTCACTTTCCCTAATTATTTGAAAAAGTAGGAAGAGGCAAGTGCCTGCAAAGGATTGTACAACGCTACCACCGCTATATTTTTATGGGAAAACATAATCGTAGGCATGGATGCCCATTTATTCTAACAAGTGATAGAGATACGCACTTCCTCAATGAAATATTTAGGATTTTGTTATCGAATTGTGGGTGGCCCATCAAAAAAACTACTCCCTATCACCCTCAGGGAAAATGGAACTACTAGGGTGTTTAACAAAATGCTTAGCCACACGTTGACTAAGTTTTGTGATGTTGGTAGGTGGATTGGGATGAAAAATTATCAGCCATTTTTAGGCATATTAGATAACCTACAAGAGGTTGAATAAGGACAAACCATTTCAACTAGTGTTTGGCATGGAAGTTGTACTTCTGTTGAATTCATGTTACCTTCTCTGCGTATAACGCACGCAGGAGGATCGACGATGAACAAGCACTAGAAGAAAGAATCGACAAGTTAATGCAATTGGAAAAAAAGGATCACTCACCGGTGGAGCTAGAAGATGGAATAAGTAAAATAGAAGGCATGACATGATCATCACATTAAGAACAAGAAGTTTGAGGTTGGGCAGATGGTCTTACTGTATGATTCAAGTTTTTGCACCATCTTAGGAAGTTAAAAGTGCATTGGTTGGGTCCCTACATCATCTCATACATCCTTGATTCAGGCATGTGCCAGTTACAAGTGCTAGATGGGACGAGATTTCTAGGACACTTCAATGGGAGTAGGCTAAATCCCTACTATAAATAAGTCTTCTTGGTGTTTGTAAATAAGGTAATATTGCCAGTTAGTTTAGGATTTCCCTTAATGCATTTTCTTTTCTTTTGTTTCCCTTTCTCGTTGTTGTTTTGTGTTGCACCTTGGGCACCGGTAATCTCATTACTTTTTGAAGGTTATAACTACATAGAGGACCGCACATCATTTTAGTGTGGGGTGGAGTAAGGTGGAAGAACTTGAAGTGTGAAGTGCCAAGAAGGATTGCATTGGAAAGCCCAGTTGAATGGCCCTGTGAAGGAAGTACATGTAAGGAAAGGTGAAAAAGGATGGTTGGTGTTAGGGTAAGGCTACATTGGGGATCCACATATAAGAGAGGAAGAAGTACAAAAGTAACACGAGGTAGGAGAGAGAAAAATCATGACAGAAAAGTTCCTTCGATTCAGCTTATTTGCGCACAAGAGTCTCTTGTCAAGATGGATTGCTTGCATGCCAGAAGGTTGGGGAATTATCCGTGCAAGTTTGTATGCACGAGTTAAAGTGCTAAAGTCATACTTTTTTAGAAAAAATCCACATTAAGTGTTAAAGTATGGTGGTAGGTAAGGTAGCATTTAATGTTAAAAAGTGGGAAAAACTATAAATAGAAGGTTGGGAACTTCATTATTTACTTTGTGAATATGAAGAAGGAAGAGCTTTTTGTGAACTAGGGTTTCTAGAGTTGATCCATGTGAATAAAAATTGGATTATTTCAACCGTGAGTAACTAGTTTAGATCTTCAAAGTAGGGGGAAGTAATTCACGGGCATGGGGAGAGTTGTGGAGAAGTTCCATCTTGTGAAAGATATTCCAGTTAGGGTTTGGCAGCTAGGGCACGGGTTGGAAAAGAGTATTCTTCACAGGTTAGAGATTTGAACTTGGAAAAGATAGAAGAGCAGAGCTAGGAAGAGAAGTTGAAGTGCAGAGAAACCTACACAATGGCACCCAAGAAACTAGTAGTAATACCTAAGAAGGGCAAGGATAAGGGAAAATAACAAGATACTACCACAGGTACTACTGAAGAATGGTATGCATAAATGTAGTACCCAGATGGGGTTTCACTCGGGATGGAATGGGAATCCCACTTGAGGAAAATGATGGTAAGTGACTATAATCATTGCATGAATGCAATTGAAAAGGAAATGGAGTTGGAGTTACTACACCTGACTAACTAGAGAATAGATGAGGGGTTACCAATCTATAAGGACAAAGTCAAGGTGAAGTTAGAGAAGGTGGGGTTATTACAACTCTATGAGTTGCCCTAATTCGGAAAGCCAGAGTGCCTCTATCAGTGGCTGATGTCATGCATACATGAAGACCACTTTCACTTCATGGGGCGTAAGATGCGTATAACCCCTCATCTAATTTCAAGATTCACAGGCCTTATCGGTGAGGGAGATAGTATAGAGGACAACCTGTGTGACAAGGAAGAAATCAAGGATATAGTGGCCGTGTATGTGTACAAGAAGGGGTTAAGGTATTTTGAAATTGGGGATATCTAAGACTCGGTGATGAGAATGAAAACATGCCTAGTAACAAAACTTAATGCGTAAGAAAGATGGATGTAGGTAAACAAGTCCTGGTCAAATGTTTATAGAAAAATATTGGAAGGTAACATCTATAATATGTCTGCATACATTGTAGATGAAATTATCACTAGCACATAGGAAGTACACAAAATTCTCTTTGGTAATGTCCTCTTAACCATCATGTTCTCGAAATCATAGTGCCGGATACGCAAAGCAGATAAGTTTGTGTGGAGTATTCGGAGGAAGAACCCTCACCTACAAAAATATTTGATAAATATACCTGTGATAACATGACATATGTTCATAAGGAGAATATTGAAAATTGGTATATGCACTTCAAGAATGCATTCAGGGCATAATGGGAATACCGAACTACTGCCAAAGACTTACGGAAGGAGAAGGCGAGTTCACGGTATACCAATACTTCTACATTAGCATATTTAAGTTAGAGAATGAAAACATGAGCCCATGGTGTAAGCTCACATTCACCTTCACATCTTAATACTTCCAATCGGGAGTTAGTAGATTCATGGAGTCTAAAAGTTAAAGCTTGACCTTGGAAGTTTGGACTGGGACCACAAGGAGATGCACAGGATGTTGGTCTACCCCAACAAGCATGCATACATGGAAAAATACGTGTCGCATGAAGTCCAAATGGTAAAACCCCTAAATCTAACTATTGTAGGAAGGTACATTGCATATATACCTTCGGATAAGGCCCAAGTTTGAGAAGGGCACTTATCTTGAAAATGAGATAGCTATACCTGAGGACCTAACAAGTAGGAAGAAGACCGCACCCAAGAAGAAGGAGATGGAGGAAATAAATAAGAAGGCACCAAGTTCCCAAGATACATAGGCATTAGGTGCCCCAGAACAAGCACTAGAATAAGTACTTACACACATAGGAAGAGGTCTCCAGATCAAATAAGAGGTGTCGGATAGGAAAAGATTATCACAAAGGAGAAATCACCAGAGGAAGAGGAAGAGAAAGCATAATCTCCTATACTGGAATCCCTAGTTAGGAAGAAATAGAAGGTGATGGAGGAAGTTGACTCAGAGGAGATGGAGATCTTGGAGAAATACATAGGTGAGAGGGATGATGATGAAGAAGATGATCCTGAAGGGGACTAAGAGCAACTTGTTTTCAGCATGCATGATTTAGAAGAAGAGGGAGGTGAAGAAGAAGATGATTTTATTTTCATGTGGCGAAAGGGTATCCAGGAGGAGGAAGGTACCCAGGACATGGAAATAAGTGAGGAGGTTGGCACGCAAGAGAAGAAAACTCCAAGCCTTATGCGGGATCAAATAAACAAGGTGGTAGAAAAAGAAGAAATAAAAATCATCGAGGCCTTGGTATAATAAGAATTGGAGTGAAATGATGATATAGTAATGGAAGAGGATAAGGAAGAAAGTGTAGGGAAATATCATGGCAGCATGGGAGGGCCCTATCTATTAGTAACTATTGCTAAGGGCATGCATATAGGAGGAAAGCACATGGAGATCTAGAGGTAAGGAATGAGCTACATTAATGATCCCAGTAAGGTGTTGTGAGCGTGTTTCCAAAGCACCGTCCCAACATATCAACTCATGGAAATAAAGTTGTTCGATGAAGAAGGTGCATACCCTCAGATGAGGAAGATTCTCTCTTGGGAAATTAAGTCCCACATCGATGAGCCAGAGTTTGAGGTAAATCAGGGGGCACTCATGAAAATTCCATAGTCAAAAAGAGACAACCCCTTGGTAAATACTCACTGCTTCTGAGATGAGCAGTTATACAACGCACTCAACAAGGTCTCAGTTGAGGTTGAAGCTAGGATCTTTGGATGGAATGACAGGATAATATTTCTAGAAGTAGAACTAGAAAATAAGGAGGAAGAACTAGAAAAGGAGGAGGAAGAGCTAGAAGAGAAGGCCAAGGATTTAAAGTAGGAGGAGTTGATTAGCGCTCAACTAAAGCGTGAGCTCAAGGAAGAAAAGGCAAGGGTGTACAAAGTACATAAGAAGGTAGAATCCATCATAGATGCCATTTTTTTGAAGCATCTGGACCTAGTGCTACCTGCGTAAAAGTATGGATCTTCCCTTGAGTGCCTTGAAGACCTAACATGCATCCTCACCATGGAGAGGCAACCTCTAGCCTTAGAATCCATAGAAGAAGTAACAATGTACCTGGAGAAGGAGGATAAATTAAAGGTAGTAGCAATCATGGCTGAATACAACAAAGTCCTTGCTGATGTAAAGATTGTTGCCCATACTACTGAGAACACATATGATAACTACACAGATAGAGATAGAGTGGCGAGTACTGGTCATGAACTATGAATCGAGCTTAAAGAGTTCTAAGAAAATAATAAAGGGAACAAAGCAGAGTGGGATAGAATCCTAGCCAAGGTTGAAAATAAGTCAGAAGCTATTGAGGCCCTAATGGGTACAATCAAGAATTGACTAAAAGAGCTATACCCATAGATTACTAAAAGGATGGATGTGCTTGAGGATGTAAGAATGGAGTTGGAGAAAAATTTTGACACTATGAACGCTCAAGGAGATGGACTAAGTTTTGGGGAGGTAAGCACCCTAGTTGGTGATCTCTTCCAAAGAGTGCAAAACAAATTCGATGCCTAGAACAAGTTGGAGGTCAACTTGTAAAAAGATTTTCCTAGCTTGTTGCAATAATACCATCACTTCCCCATTCTTTCTTCTTTCCTAAATTCTTCATCCCCTTATTCTTTTCCCAAGACATTAAGTCTTTTGTGATTCTTTATTCATTGGAGAAGTGTTCCTATGGACAGAGAATAGGCATAGTGTGGGGTGATGTATGGCCCCTAAAATATTGGCTAATTACGCAAAGGCACATGGGCATATAAGGCCTAGGTTGAATGATGTGCACGCAAGGAGAAGGCATGAAAGGCCTAGGTTAAAGGATGGGCATGCAAGGAGAAGGTGCATAAGGAAAGGTTCTAAAAGGTTTTAGAAGGGCCGTGTTGTGCACCTTTGGTAGACAAGATCATGGGACTTAACCATATTATGTGTATTGGGTAGGACATGAGAAAAGCATGATCTGACTACGAATGTAGAGTGGATAAGGTGCTAGCCTAGCAACAGGTTGGCCTAGGAAGGATTATTCCCTGCAATAGAATTTTCTAGATGACCATCATGGCATAAAGTGGAGAGCTCAGGCCTGAGGAGCATGCTCCCATGGAGGACCACATTCAGACACTTGGCATTGGATCTAAGGCCGTAGAAGGATGAGTTGGCACTTCAGGATGCCTATATATACAAGCACCCGTAGGAGAAAAAGGGATCAAAGATGAGATATAGATCGGATATCTAATAGAGAGATCAATAGAGAGCGGAGCTCTACAGAAATGCTGCAAGGAACTCTATTTGGGTTGGGTAGATAAAACATAGGAGATGGATGTACCAAGGGCTTGGGGTTTAAATTTCTTTTTGAGAGCTAAATGATATGGATCCAGTTATGATGCATGACTTTGGTCTACCTTTCTGCGATGCTCTGTAATGAATCTAATGAATGTAATGAGGTTACCAATTTATATGAATATGATTAGTAATGATTCTGGTGCATTTACATATCTTCATGGTTCTATTTTATGCATGTTTATGGAATGAGTCTGAATCCTTGTGCATTTCCCTTTCTATTTTGATTTAGTTCTTAATCTATTATAGTATCTATGTCTATAATGAATGTAACGATCTAGAGTCGCTCTAAGCTCTATGACATTCGCATGTTTTATTCCCATTCACTCCCTTTAAATTTTGGATCATAGATAATGTTTTCCCACTCAACTCCCATAAAAGAGAGACTCGGTGCTCACATGTGCCTCGGGTGAGAGCCTAGCACCCACTGGATGATAGGCCGATGCACATGGGATTCCCTTGTTCTTTTTTTGTGTGTAAAAATGACTACAATTTTAACTCTACTTCTTATTATTTTGCATGATCTCTTTCTATCTCTTGACCTTCCCTTCATTACTCTTCTATATTCTCTCGTATTATCCTCTTGGTGTCTCCTCCTTTCTTTAGCCCAAACATCTCTCTTTATAGGATCAACACCCCCACCATGCCTTCTATACCAAGAAAATTATGTGCCAAGTGTTGATGTGGTCCTCCAATGGTGAATGTTTATCCATTTGCAAACCATCCACTCTCTGTAATGATGTATTCAGTAATATTTCCTACGTGGAATATCCTTTTCTTGACCTTCAAGGTTGTCAGGTGGCACACCTTATCCACTCATCACACCTAGTCGGTATTCATGTTTTTCCTCAAGTGCCTCTAGAATGCCAAATATGGATAAGTATTTTAAACCCATGTTATGTTTCCCACATGTGCCCTGGTTTCACTTAAACCCTTCTTAAACCCCTTTTTCCTATGCACTTTCCCCTGAGCACCCTTATTCTTACAAGTCCTACGCGTGTGCCCTTTTATACTTAGCTAATATTTTAGGGCCCAACATCACCCCACACTAAGCATATTCTCTGTCCTCATAAACATCCTAATTTTTCAAAGAAAAAATAATAGCAAGACAGGGGACAATATGAATAAATAATGAAAGAATCCGCTACTTCTATACGAGGAGTGGGAATTCTTTCCTCACTATTTCCTATATATTTTCCCAAGCATCAACCTCACCTGCACTTTGGTGAAGTAGGTCACCCACTAAAGTGCTTACCTCCTCAAACCTAAATTTTTCACTCTTCGCATTCGGTATGTCTACAATTCCTTCTAGTTGCTTGCTAATATTGTCCATCACATCCATTTTGTGGGTTTCTTAGAGTTATAGTTCCTTAAGATGATTCTTAATTGAACCTGTAAGGTATCAATTACTTAAAAAAATTTCTCAACCTCGGCTAGGATCTTATCCCATTTGGCCCTATTTATTTTTTCCTTTTCTTAAACTCCTTCATATCCACCTGATGCGTAGCAATGAGTATGATTGCTACCCTATCTTTGTCAATGTAATTTTTAAAAAACAATCTCATCCATTTGTGTGGCATTCTTCATAGTAGAAAGGAGCTTATAATACCGAGTAATGGCAATCCCGATCTTCAATTTTTTTCCTCCTTTTGGCACACTAATTCCTTTTACATTGATTCCAATGTGAGAGGTCACCTCTCCATGGTGAGAATGTGGGTCAGGTCTTCCACACATTGCATAGTTGACTCATATTTTTGCTCATTCAGGCTAGTACTAGGTGCCTCAAGATTATGGCTTCTGAAATAGTTTCTATCTTCTTATGGATCTCTCGCACCTTTGCCTTTTCCTCCCTTAATTTGTGCCTTAATTATGTGTTGATTAGCTCCTCCTACTTTACCTCCTTGTCCTTTTCAATTATCTTTTTAGTTTTCTTTTCAAGCTCTTCTTTTAGGACCCTTACTTTATCTTTCCTCCCAAAGAGCCTCACCTCAACCTCTATCAACTCTTTGTTAAGTGCATTACAAACTTTCTCTACTAATATTTTCTTAGCATTCACTAGAGGGTTTACTCCCTTGGTATGTGGTATCTTCATCAGCACCTCACACTTGATCTTGAATTTAGGCTCATCAATGTGTGACTCAAAATCCCAAGACATCATCTTCCTTATACATGGGTATGCACCATATTAATCAATATAATACCATGCAAGGAGTTGATTTCAAGGTATGGTACTTTGGAAACACATATGTAATACCTTAATTGGATCATTGATGTAGGTCTTCCCTTGTTCGTGCGCCACTACCATGCCCATCCCTCCTATGTATGTTACCTTTGGGAAGCTTACTATTGGGTTGGGATCTCCACTCCTACTTCCATAATCCATTTATACACTTTCAATTCCCTCTGTTTCCTTGAGAACTTCATTGGAATTGTGCTCCACCTCTTGATCCACCAAGTATTTTATGATTCCTGCTACCTCCCTTTCTGTGAAATCCTCTATCTACTCCTTGGTCAAGCTTGGAGTCCTTTGATATTTCATGTTGACTTCCTCACTTTCAAATTTTTCTGTGAGTTCCTCCTATATCATCACCATTCTCTTCATTATCCTCCTCTGACTCATGTACATCATACATAGGATGGTCCTAAGATTCACCGTGTTCTTCGTCATCCCCGTTGCCCTAGTCGGCCTCCATGCTCTCTATTTCTTCTGAGTCTACCTTTTTTACCCTTTGTTTCTTCCTAATTGGTGATTCCAATATAATATACTCTTCTCTTTTCCTCTTTAGGTGAATCCTTTCTTTCTTTTGATTCTTATTTTTCTTCCTCTTTAGGTGAATCCTTTATTTTGGTGACTCTTCTTTTCGGGGGATTTTCTTTCTTTAGATCCCCTTCCTTAGCTATATTCTCTCTCTCTTCATGTGGGGAATTATTACTCTATGCATAGGTGCTTGGTTTTATACCCAACTCCTGCGTACCTACAAATTGCGTTGTTTGTGTACTTGGAACCTTCTTCTCAGGGGCCTCCTTTCTCTCCCTTTTCCTTGACGCAACCTTCTTCCTTCCGGTGGGGTCTTTTGGGATAGAGACATCATTCTCAATGTAATCACCATTTTAATACTTCAACCTTATGTACATGTATACCCTTGTTGCAATCATCCCAGAACAATTAATGTTCTGGATCTACCATATGTATGTCATGGGAGACGTACTTCTCCACATAGGTGCACTTCTTTAGATATATCAACATCTTGCGTAGCTCACGATAATCCTAGTCTACTGTGGTGAGGTCAAACCTTATTTTCTTTTCCTCTTTGAATCTATTGACTCGCCTAGAAGTATTGTGTTGTGAAGGAGAATGGAAATTTGCACTAGGGACCCTTGGCACCATCTGCCAAAGTAAACCTGCCAATACAAAAATGTTGGTATATGGAAAATTCAGCTTCACCTTGCAGTAGAAAGGGTAACTACTCAAGTATCCTCCACTCTATTTTGAATGTGTCATGTATCCTCTTATACCATTTTTCTAGGCGCGTCTTGTGGGCATTCGTCATGGTATCATAAGTGTACTTCTCAAATATTTTTGCAGGGGAGGGGTTCTCATCTAGGTACTCCCACACAAATTTATTTGGCCCATCGGGCACTCCAATATCTGAAAATACAATGGTAAGGAGGACATTACCAAACATGATATTTTCTCCATCACACATGACACTGATGATTTCTTCTACTATGAACACCGAGAGGTTATATATGGTCCCCTCCGATATCTTATGGAAAACATTCAACCAAGCCTTGTTGATCTACGTCCATCTCTCCTTCCCATTTAGTTTTTGACCAAGCATGTGTCTATCCTCATTACAGGTCAAAATCATATATATGTCAAAGTATTGCAACCCCTTCTTGTAGTCATTTCAAACTTGGCAGGTCTTCTTAATATCCTCTTTATCATCTAAGTCATCATCAAACGATTCTCCCTCATAGGTAAGACCAATAAATTTAGAGATCAGTTCGAGAGTTATCCACATCTTGTGTTCTAGAAAGTAGATATGGTGTTCATGTACATGTGTCATTAACCAACTTTGGTATAGTCACTCGGGTTATCCAAAATAGGAAACTCATAGAGTTGAAATAACCCTACCTTTTCCATTTTCACCTTCACCTTATCATCATAGAAAGGCATTCCATTTTGTGTCCTTTTTTTTGTAGGGTGAACTAGTTCCAATGCCATGTCATTCTCTATGGTGCTTTTCGATGGTTGTAGTCACTTATGGCCATCTTTCTAACATGAGACACCCATTCTTTTCCAAGCAACACGTTGTCTAGATATTACATCTCCATGTACCATTCTTCATTGAAACTAGTGGAAACATCTTGTTTCCCTTTTCCCTTGCCCTTATTTGGTGAAATGGTTGTTGCTTTCCTTGGTTCCATTTATCTATCAGTCACTAAAAATTCTTTCTTCCTTCTAGTCATGGCTCTGCTCAATTATGAGGTTGTACTCTTTTGCAAAAATCCCTTCAATTCTATGCCCTAGCTGCAAAACCCTAACCTTTAAAACTCTTCTTTACATAAGATGACATATTTACTTGTGAAATTAAAAAAATTATACGACCCTCTCCCTCATTCCCGTGTACTATTTTCCACTCTTGTTCTCTAATTAAATGGGCTATGCACTCGGATCTTCATAACCCTTTTTGTGTAACTTTTCTTCAAGGATGCCCTTGTTGACAAGAACTCTTTGATATCACAATTTCAAGGTAACAATAATGTACCCCAACCTTATACTCATAGTTCTTTTTATTTTTCGTAATAAATGCCATTTCACCTACGACCTTTGAAATAAAGGAATATTTTTCTTCGAATCCATCCTTCAATACTTTTACCCCCATGCCCAATCCTACGGAAAAATTCTACTACCTTCTAGTTCCAAAAATCCTTATTGCCCAAAGATCCTTATACGCGCACTTATAGTGCCAAAGTCACTTCTTCTATCCTTACCCCGATTTTTGACATCACCTACCTAATGTTGTTGCTCGCTTCTCACCCTTATATGTGGTTTTTGTAAATATTTTGTGACACCAAACTCCTCATATTCATATTTTCCATGTGAAATCTTCCCAACTACGCACTTTTGGTCCTTCAAACCAGTCCATCAAAACACAACTTCTACTACTAGATTTTAGTACTTGTCAAATCACCGCTCTCCACCCCACGTAAAAATAGATGCGTGGTCCTCTATGCATAGAATATTTTTGAAAATAATAAGTTCTACCAACATAAAATGCATACACAACAACAAAAAGAAAGGGAACAAGTAATGAGAAATGGAAACACAAAGAAAGGAAATGCATTAGAGAAATCCTAGGCTAAATGGAAATACTACCTTATTTACAAACATAAGGAAGACTTATGTATATTAGGGATTCACCTACCGCCAATGAAATGGCCAGTAATCATGTTCCATCTAGTGCTCATAATCTGAAAAGTTCCTAAATCAAGTATATAGGATACAATGTACGAGCCCATCTAATGGACTTTGAATTATCCAAAGATGGCATAGAAACCTAGAATCATATAATAGAACCATTTTCCCAACATGAATTTTTTTTTTCTTGATGTGTTTATCATGTCATTCCTTCTTCCCGGATTTTTTTGTCTTCTAACTCTAGTGAGAAATTTCCTACCTCTCATCTAACTACATTAAGTTATCAATCCTCTCCTCAAGCTCATGTTCATCAGCTAATCCTCCTATGCACACTATACATAGTGATGGTAACATGAATAAAATGGGTAACACTTGCTTCCATATCGTACACCAATTGAAAATGTGTGGCCTTATTCGATCTTTTATAAGTAGTCCTGGTATAACCATAACATAACAAAAAAATTATCATCCCATTACTTCCTTACCACATCATAAATTTTGGTTAGTGTGTGACTCAAGATCTTGTTAAATGCCTCAAAGTGGTTCCATTAGCTTGGAGGTAATAAGAGGTAGTATTGTGGTGGGATATCATGAATTCTACCAATGAGATTATACTATGTCGTTCAAGAAATGAGTACCCCATATCACTTTTTAAACTCAAAAACATCCATATCTGTTGATTATATTTTCCCATAAGAACTTGGTTGTTATTTCTATTGTATAATCCCTTGTAGGTGCTACCTCCACCTATCTTGTTAGGTATTCAGTACAAGTAATGATATAGCATGAACTAGTCCTTCACTCAATAGGTGAAATCAGTCCTATAAAATAAATGGCCCACTTATTAAATTGTTTAGCACTAGCTATCAGTTTCAAGGGCATCTCATCTCTTCTTCCTAGTTTTCCAAGGCACTAGAAATGGTCACAAACCTTAAAAAACTCAATACAGTCATAGTAGATGCTTTCCCACCAAATCCCTACCAGAAGGATCTTACACATGGTTACATTCCCTATATAGTTTCCTCTTATTATTCCTCCATTTGCTTCCTCCATGATTACAACACATTCATGCTCTAACACACACCGACACAAAACCTCATCGCGGCCTAGCTTGTATAAGTCTCCACCAATTAACATGTAGGGCGCGACATGTATTACTAACTACTTTATTTCCAAAGTCCTCATTCCTTTTGGTGCCACACCCATCTTGAGAAATACAACAATATCTTCCAAGTTAGAGAGCACGAGCCAAAATATAAATAGTTACACATCTATAATTGTATCATCAATGCTCTATGTGTATTCCCCTAACTCAATCCTTGATAAATGGTCAAGTCCCAAATTACTCTTACCTATTTTTACAACTATAAACTCAAACTCTTGAAACAACAGACCCACCAACATATGTGCCCTTGTAAAACATGTTTTTTTACCAAGTACTTCAATTACATGAGGTCCATGTAGTAAGATATATAGCATTGCCAATAGATATTTCCCGAATTTGTGTAGTGTTTAGATTATGGACAATGCTTTGTGCTTAGTAGTAGTATAGTTCTTCTTTGCTAGTGTTAACTTCTACTAGAAAAACACAAGGGGTGGTCAAAAATTCCTTCTCCAGTTTTGTTAAGACTACTCAAATCTCCATCCTTGAAGCATCAACATATACATAGAATGGCTTATCCCAAGAAGGAAAGATAAATATCGGCACAATGATAAGATTATTTTTCAATGTATCAAATGCCATTTGTTGTGCCTCTCCTTAGTGAAATGGACTTTTGTGTTTTATTAACTCTTCCAATGGTACAACAATATTAGCATACCCCTTAATAAATTTCCGTAATACCCGTATGCCCAAGGAATTCACACACCGCACTCTAACTAGTAGGTTCCCCATTCCCACAATAATGAAAATTTGGCAGGATCCACTAGTAGACCCTCCTTACATATGATATACCCTAGAAGGTTTCCAAATGGAGTAAGTAACAACACATTTCTTAATGTTGAGGGATATCCTCAACTACCAACATCTTTTAAACATCAGCCTCGATTGTCACAATGATCCCTTACTAACCCATATGCCTTCTAATCATCAAGGTAGACTTGAAGAAACTTATGGAAAAAGTATTGAAATGCTTGCACCACAATCCGTAAGACCATAATAGGCATGTTATTTAGTCTAAAAGGCATGGTCATGCTGTGTAGGCAAAGCTTCCCCACTCATTGGTGAAATTTGTCTTTTCTTGGTCTTCCTTTACAATTCTAACATAATGATACACCGAGAATCCATCTATGAAAGAATAGATCTCGTGCCCGCTACTTTTTTCCAAGACCTCCTCAAGAAAGGGGGTTGGAAAATATAAATGATGATACTACATTCAAATCCTTGTAATCAACACAACTCCTTATCATTCTATCCTTTTTAATGTTAATAACCATTGGGCTTATCCATTATGATTCCTCAATTACCTCAATGATTTCTGATGTGATCATCTTGTCAATCTCCTCATTGAATTTGATGTGAAGATTCAGATTCATTTGATAAGGTATCTTCTGAATTGGTCACACTCCTTCCTTTATCTTGATTTTCATTTCCCCAAGGAGTGGTGAACTCCTTTCAGCTCATGGTACCCATGCAGAAATAAGTCTTGAAACTCATGCAATAGATCAATGATCTTTAAAACCTCCTTTTCTGACCAATAGTCCCCAATAGTGGCCTCCTTTGGTTCCATTTCTGAGCCAATGTTAACCTTATTCATTTTGAGTGGTTCATGGTAGGTGCATGCTTGCTCATCAACACTATCCATAACTTCACATGTACCTTCAGTATGGTTAACATCAAAATTTTCTATTTCTTCACCGTCGATCACATAGACCAATTTTCCTTTCTCTTTCTCCATGCATGCATGCTAAATTTTTATCTCCTCTAATTCTTCCTCATCAAAGTGTTCTTCTAAATCAGTTTCACCAAATAATTATAGTATTCTATCCTTCACCATGGCACTATCTCCCATCGTTAGGTATTTAACAACATTCAATGGCTCATCCACCAATGGCTTGGTGCTCGATATTCAAAATCTTGAAGGAGGTTAACCATCAACTCATGCCAATTTCCTATCTAATGGTGCATCTCTAAGTGAATGTACCATACACGTGTGCAACCTTGTAAGGTGGAGTATAAATTATGCACCCATAAAGAATTTGATTATGCATCCATACCCTTCCATCTAGGCCTCCTCACATGCTTGGATGTGGAACAAGGCGGGTTCCTTCCCATGATAATGTTATATGATAGTAGGTGCATTACTTCACACAAACCTAACAAAGAACATGATTCTCACCTCGTACTTTACTCTAGAGGGTTATCGTGATGGGTCGCCTAATAACGTGATGTGGTTTTGAGCAAGGCATAATTGATAATCCATCTCCTCTTTCCCTCACTTCTCCACTTGGGCCTCCATTTCTTGTAGGAAAACATCATGGTTGGCTCCTTCAGAATAACTTGGTAAATTTTTTCCTCCTAGGCACTTGATTGAGTGTGCCTTTGCTACCCTCATCACATATCCTCTTAAATACCTTCCCACCAACTCATATGTCCCATGCACCCAATTATCACATGCAACTCTAGTTGTATGACTTATAAATTGAATTTCTTCCCATTGAATAATTACCTCCTTTATTGGTTACACAACTTTGGGGTCCTGGATAGTGCATACTTAAATTTTGTCTAGATTTTTTTCTCCTAAATGCTAAATATAGGGCATTGACTTCCCATCTATAAAAGGGATGATAACACATTCCTCTTTATCTCTCAAATCTTATATACCCCTTATTAAAACACAAGTAAGCATTGTTTTTATAGAACCAGGGGTGTCCAAGTAACATTTGAAATTTTTATTCCTCAGCAAGTGCCAAGACTTCAAAGTCCCCAGTGAATTTTGACCCTTGGATAGTGATAACAAAATATTTTTAAAAAACAATGGGAATTGCATTTTCTTATTGGCCATATACAACACATTTGAAGATGACTATAATGGGGGCCTTCCCATTTGAATCGAGCCATCCAGGGTGATAACATTGACTTCCGTGTCCGTGTCAATCGAATGTTTCCTAGGATTCATCCATCAACAACTCGTATTCAAAGTAATCTCCTTATCGTAGTTGAGGTTGTAGGGAGGAAGGTTAGCATGTAAAACTTTCCTCTCGCACTCTACTCCAGTACTTGGTATCTTATTCCTTAACCATTCTCCTAAAAAAGGAATGATATTTTCTTACCTCAAAATTTTTCATGCATCTTTGACATCGTCTAGATCCTTATGTGGAGCCTTAGAGATCTTCTTCTGATCCAAATTTCAGGATTTATCCTTCGTAAAATAAATTTCCCCAAGACTCATGATTATGTCCATGGTCTCTTGATAGACTTCCTTCCGATGGGTAGGGTCCGGATACTTCCCATACACCACCTCTTCCTCGTAATCGGGGTCTCTACTTTGGTATCTCCTAGCATGCATAGCTTCAACTCACATCATCACCAATACAAGTTCTAATTATGCCTCACACATCACTCTTGGAATCCATTATGAGTCTCTTTTCCTAACACTTACCATTCCAACACCTTTATCTTTCTAGTGTTGATTTCTTATATGTTCAAATAGCTTAGGGAACTCCTCATACTTGTGCTTATTTCTGCACTGAAGCATTATAGTAGGTCAAGAAAGTCATGCTTATAGTGCTCTGTAGACCCACAATTGTAACAATTTCCACATGGGAACTCACTTCTTCTAGCCCCGTGGTTACCACAACATCTAAATCCTCCATGAAAGCCTCTTCCATGAGCTCCTCCATCTATGTGTCCTTTATAGTAATGACCATCGTCCTTGGAATTTTTTACAATACTAGTCAGTGTGCATACCAAGATCAATGGCATCATGTGTCTGGTCAATCAATCTAAAATCCTTGGTGTCATTAGTAGTAGAGGTGAAAATATTACAGTAGTAAGACACATTCTTGTGGATCACATGTTGCAGTAGTGGACACCTACTTGTATCATGATCTCCATGGAAAATCTCATAGTTTATCCTCATTGCATGTAGTGATATCTAAGGAAAAATTTCCTTTGTGTACCCGTCTACGTCATAATCTGTACACCATAGGCCACTACAATTCTCATGCACTGAGTTTGTAGATAGCTTCTCCAACTATTTTATGGTTGCAGCAATCTGAGCTTCAAGAAAATGAATAACACCAATATTTACGCTTCCTACACCTCAATGTGTAAGAAAACTTCCAAGCCCTCAGACGGGTGTTTGAAAGTACTTTGCGAAAGTAATCTTGTAACATTCCCCAATTTAGTACATTTAGAACATTTTTTTTTTTTTTGAAAGTGCTTCCTAGTTCTAAATACATAATTTAGAACTCACAGATCAAAACATTCATTCTTATAACAAATAACCATATGCAACTGTAATGACTCGGTGAACCACCGATCTATTCATTCCATGACTCGGTGATCTACCGATCTATTCATGAGTATCATAGAGTTGGCATTTTTATTTTAACACTTCACTCTTGCGGTTCTCTTCCCTAATCTGGGATTTCAGAATGCTCTGTCTTAGGAACCTATCTGAATAATTATTGTCATTATTCATCGGTATCACGTCCCTCAGACTAGGTGACATAGGACAACACAATCAACAGCTTGCGATACTTTGGCCAAAGTTTTGAAACATACTGTTCATGTCTCGTATTCCTTGACGGCATACTCGTCAATCTAGAATACGTCCTTCACCCCACTCCGATGTTATATAGAATGTCTTATATTGACTTCTGTCAGCCTCCTCCGTCCCAAGTCATTCACTCAGAATGATTAATAACATGACAACATTATAAGGATGCTCTCGAGGACTAGGGATAAGCTGACATACTGGGTCAACCCTAGTTAACCCTGTGTGTCAAGGTACCCCGAGTCTCCAAGGGAAGCCTCATAACATGACCATGTTCCTAACCAGTCCCAGAGTAAAAACTTGTTCGAGCTTATGGTGTAAATCTTAAAGATCAATGCAAAGGGTGTCGCCATAAGTCACCTGCATTGTTGTATCCTTGAGAAGATCCTAATCTTCTCGAAGGTACAACCCTGTAGTTGACATGTGCCGGCACCCTACAAACCACCTCGGAAAGATCTACTTAACTTTAAGGTGTTACTTACGTTGAGTTGAAATTATACTTTAAGACACTCCTTTCTGGGTAGTCTTATCCCAACCCTGGAATTCCTCATCTTTGAGTTGCCTTACTTATTTAAGATCCATTTCATAGAGAGAAGTTTAATAAGATTTGAGATCTCGTCAAGGAGTTCATTGAATCACAATAATCTTAATCAACGAAATTGGGCAGTAGCCCAAAGTCTTCTCATAAGGATGCTAACTATACCCTTTTAGGTTTATATCAGTTCTCAAAACTGAAATATATCTTACTTACTATTATTAAGATATAGTGATTTAAAATCATTATTTACGTTGTCTTGTCTTAGATCAAGGTTAGGGAGTAATAGATTACTCTTCCCGTTCAGCTACCTGTTAAGGTTTATTTGAACCTTAGCTTCTTGAAAGACAGTGGACTAATTTCCAATTTAGCCTTATATAGAACATAACAGAACTACTAATCATTTACAAGTATTCAGTCACATAATCTTTACAAGGCCTACTTAGAGAATCCAAATATCTCCAAGGTATACAATAATAAAAATGCACTTAAAAACAATCGAACCAAAGAGGATCAATCCATCACAATACAAATGCAGCCACATAGTAACAATCCCTCATTTCATTTATTTCTAAGCCAAACAATTACAATTTATGCATTCAGCATATTTGATACAATACTCAACAACAAAAGAACAACTTTCTTCATATAGTACAATTAGAGAAATCAAGTTGGAATTCATCATAAAACCAAATTAAACAATTTGAGTATCATATCAGATCTATGTGCCTTTACCACTTACGACAACCATCTGCAAAAATTTCCAACATGGGTCAGTTCGGTGAACTGAGCATGATAAGCACTAATTCTTAAAACAATTGCATTCCACCAATTGTTCTCATTAAACAACCTATTTAAATGAAATCATTTCTTCAAATACTTAACATAAATCAGACTAATCATCTTTCTGTAATTCTAACATGACTTTTAATGCATGACTCATATTATAGTTACCAATTAATCCTAAATACCCTTCAGATGATTCATCATATATATTAGAGACTAAGAAGAACAAAATGAATCCAAGACATCCATCCATCTGAATCCCAAGGACAACAATAATCCAACAAATTATTCCATTCAAAAATGAATATCCTATCAATTCATGTATCCAACAGGTATGTTTTTAACAATTCCTCAAAGGCAGATTATAACTTTCATCAAGTTCAACTGACGAGATTCCTTTAAAAACATTACATTATTTCAATGGTATTGACAAATACACCAACTTTACTACAATACATTTTTACCAGTTTCTCCCTACAGTTTAATATTCTTTTCTTCTTAAGCCCGTACCGTAGAGTTCACATAAGGAATACAAAAGAAGAAAGCACTCAAAGTTTCTAGACAAGGAGAGAATATTTTATTATTCCTACAGTTATATATATCAACATATACTTTACAGCTGAGGAGAAAGAAACAGAGACATTCAGATTTCCATTCCAATCATGTTCAGGACTGTACCGACTTCTCAAGAATAACGCTTATACATTCAAGCTTGAATACAATAAGGGAAAAGAGAAGGCAAGAAAATCAACACCCATTCCTTCCAATACAAACCTGATTTCCATCCATGCAAGTCCAGAATGATACATACGTTTTTTCAAAAACAGAGTTCCTCAAGCAGGATTTCTCTCGGTCAGGATGTGTTTCCATTGACCAAGCAAGGTCGTAAAGAAATCAATAATCACATTAATATTTCATCATACATAGAATCTATATTTATAGATCAAAATCAGTCGAGATCAAAAGAAGAAACTACAGTTTCATCAAAATTCAATTATAAAAATCACCTGTAGCTATTAGGCAGTTCAAGAGTTCTTGCGACCAAGTAATAATCTATAAAACAATCAAATTAAACCCAACAATTCTTTCCCTGTCATTCCTCAAACATGATATTATCCAACGCCATCACCTGTTATGGCACAGTTAAGAACTCAATATCTCAGTCGACCCAGAGACTAGTTCACATCATAACAGAAGTCATTTCCATATGCAAACACAACAACATTTTAACTGTGTCGAACCACATACAAACACATCAACATTTCAACTGGTTCGATTCAAATGAATATACAGCTGAGGGCTTTTATCAGAAGTCGAGCCGACATGCAATACACATCAAGGACATCACAGAAGTCGGATTCACCTGAGAAACTGCAAGGACTCCAACAAGTATTCACAACAAAGCTCGACAGAATTTGAAATCATAAGAAAAATATTCACAAAGAAGGACATCACGTAAGTCCCCTTCATAACATATGCTCAGCAAAGATTCAACCGAAGTCGAACCAATACGAAAACATAGTAGGGACTCTAACAGAGTCATTTTCATATACCAACCTTACAAACATTTCAACGGAGTTTAACCAAAATGAAAACATAGTAAGGACTTCAACAGAAGTCATATTCTCAAGTAAACTCAGCACACCTTTCAACAGAATCGAACCAAATGAGTAAACACAACAAAGATTCCAACAACAGTCAAACCATATGTATACACAACAACCAATCCAACAGTAGTTTAACCAACATGCTAACACAGTAAGGTCTACAACAGAAGTTGAATTCATAAGAAACATTGCAAGGACCTAAAAGAAGTCGTATTCACATTGAAATCATGGCAAACACTTCGACAGAGTCGAATCCAGGTAGTATACACAACAAACATTTCAACAGAAATTGAGTCCTTATGTATACTCAACAAACATTTCAATAAAGTGAACCAACGTGCTAACACAGCAAGGGTTCCAACAAACGTTTAATTCAAAAGGAAATCACGAAAACACTTCAACAGAAGTCGAATCCTTAAAATAAACACAACGCAAACTCTTCAACAGAGTCTACGTAAAACCATGGATTCCTCAATCATCAAGAAACAAAACATTGCTACCATATAAACCAACTGAACCTAAAATCATCTGAACAGAGTTGTTTTAATGAAAGCATTTGAAGGAAAGCAAGATTTTTAAAAGTTAGGGCCTATCATGCCTGATAGTGTCGCTTAAAAATCTGAAGAAGACCTCTGAATGTGCTCGCACCTTCTCTTCTTCTTCCACGATAGATTAAACAACAATAAATTGTTACCTTCATGCCTTATAAACTTTCCCCGACAGAGAAAGGAGCTAGATATTCTCAAAGTTGCCATGCAACACAGAGTAGACTGGTTCGAAGAACTAGTGATCAAGCAGAGAGAAAAACAGAACGCATGGAAAACCAAACAACCAACCAATTTTCCATTTGCATGCCTTCCCAAGCAATCCGCGCTCGGAACCGAAGTTCATCAATTGCATTAACTCCTAAATTCCCGCCTATTCTCCATTGCCACCGACCGCCAAAGTTGGTGATTACCAAATGAAAACAAACAACCATTCCCAAATTTGGTGATACTGCCACGTCAGGTCATAATAGCCATTTGCAACCTCTGCCAAATCCCAAGTCCTTCATCCTTATCCACCTCATAAATGCCATGGAAACCACCACCCATGACTCGCGCCCCTTCATAGGTTCCCCTCCATCCATTATCATTAGTTAAGATAGGTTAGAAACATAGGTTAGATCATAAGGTAAGACATTAGTCTTACTTCCATAGTGCTAGGTGTAGCTAACCTTAGGAGCATTAAGCTTATAGTTTTAGGGCTAGGTTCGATTAGCAAAAATTAAACCAATAGGTTATAGTTTAGGTTAAGGTTATTAACCTTAATGAATCCAAATAGGTCTCCCAAGTAGGACCGATCGCAAGATTAGAACCAAAAAGGGTATAACATTCATGTTATGGATTCTATCCGTATTGCAAATTAAGCTTGCAAAGATACACCATAATTTCTTACCTAGATTAAGGTCTAGGCCTTCCTGATATTACGATATCCTGAACCAAATTCATTTAACATGATCATCCCGAGTTAAACTCCGGAATTACTCATTCAACTCATTCGACTTGCAAATTTTGTAAGGTCAATAATTTTTTTCATCTTGAATAAACTTACAAAATCTCTTGGATCAATGCAATCGATCCAAGGCCGAGTCATAAGGATGGATAAATCCACAATTCATCCCAAAATCAAATTGAACTCAAAGTAAAAAATGAAAGAAATAAAAGAATCCAAGCATATTCTCGACTCGACCAAGGATCTTCAAGAGCAAAGAAGATAAAATCCATATCAGCATGACTTCACAATCAAAGGAACACATTCTTAAATAGAAGAAATCATATATCAACACTTGAATACTCAGGAGGAAGTAACAATAATTCAGGGTGTTACATTCTTCCCTCCTAAAAGATTCATCGTCCCGATGATTACATATTTTGATTTACCTTCAGGTCAACCAATTTATTAGTTCACAATACAAAAGACTATTTCCAACTTGAATAATTCTAGAAATCAATGTCATGATACATTTTATTCAACCTAAATAATGTTTTCCTCAATCTGGCTTTCATAAAGACATGAAAAAGATAAGTTCATAAAAAAATTTGTCAACATATTTCATTCTGTTCAAAAAGAAAGGGAAAAGCAATTTTCATCTCTTCCAGATTTTCCCAAGTTACACTTTCTTCGTTAAACTGGTCCCACTGACCTTACATTGCTGTATTTCACAATTTCTCAAATGCACTGGTGAGTTTCCGCAAAGACTCAGTGTGGGTTTAACCATGATTATTCCCGGGTCTTGACCTGCAAGGAATTCCCAATTTAAAACATGTGACAAGTCTCAAACGTATTTCTTAAGCAACGAAATATGGAAAACATCATGCATGCGAGAAAAAGTAGGTGGTAATGCTAATCGATAAGCTACAGGGATTGATTATTTTAACAATTTCAAAGGTCCCACATAACGAGGTGACAACTTGGCAGCCTTGCCAAAATTTATAGAACTCTTTCTAGGTTTAACACAAAGAAAAACCTTTTCACCAAGTTCAAACCTTTGATCAACCCGCTTAAGGTCAACATAGCTCTTCTACCTATCTGCTGCTTCCTTTAATCATTCACGAATCATCTTTACTTGCTGTTCCATTTCAGTGAGGATTTCTGCCCAATTACCACTCTATCCTCAATACTATCCCAACTAACAGGGGTTCTGCACTTTCTTCCATAAAGTGCTTCAAAAGGTGCCATTTTAAGAGATGAGTGATAAGTGTTGTTGTATGCAAACTCAACTAATGGAAGATACTCTTCCCATTTATACTGTTGATCCATGCAATACATTCACAACATATCTTCCAACACTTGATTTACTCTCTTGGTTTGTCCATCCGTTTCTAGATGATATGCAGAACTGAAGTTTAGTTTCATTCCAAGAGCTGTATTAAGCATTTGCCAAAATCTTGAGGTCATTCTAGGATCCCTGTCAGATATAATCAATTCTGGTACTCCATGTAACCTGAAAATTTTGTGTACAAACCTTTTTGCTAACACTGGAGAATCATCCTTCAGATTTCCAGCGATGAAATGAGCTACCTTTGTTAGTTTGTCTACAACTACCAAGATAACATCATGTTTATTCCTAGACATAGGTAACCCTTGTACAAATTCCATGCTTATTACTTTCCATTTGTACTACGGTATGCTATGGGGATATAATAGTCCAGCAGGGTGCATGTGTTCTGCCTTAACCCGCTGACATTCCAGACAATGAGTCACAAAATCAATAACATCCTTTTCCATACCTTTCCAAAAGTATTGTTCTTTTAGATTAGCAAGCATTTTTGTGATACTCGGGTGTCTAGAGAAGGGTGAATTATGAAATTCAACTAACAGCTTCTTTCTCAAATCATTTAGCAAAGGTACGTATACTCTGTTTTCATAACGTAAGATTCCTTCCTTATCAAAATGAAAACCTTTATACCTTTCATCTTTAGGTTCTGCAGCAAGCGATGCTTTTACTTGTTAAAAGTATATATCATATTCTGAGGAACTTTTTACCTCATCTTTAAACTGAGTTCTTAATGTTATAAGAGCAGAAATGTGCTTCCTACGACTTAGAGCATCTGCTACTCTATTCTCTTTCCCTTTGATGTAGCTAATATCAAAATCATATTGAGATAAAAACTCTAACCACCTTCTTTGTCCTGGCATTTAGATTAGGCTAAGTGAAAATATATTTCAGCCCTAAGTGATCAGTTTTCAACTCAAAAGGTTTCCCAAGTAAATAGTGTCTCCAGGACTTGAAGCGCATGAACAATGGTAGAAGCTCCAAATCATGAGGGGCATAATTCAGATCATGTAACTTAAGTTTTCTACTTTCATATGCTATGAATTGATCATTTTGTAACAAAACACCACCAAGGCCTTCCCCGAAGCATCCGTTACAACAAAGAAAGCTCCCATTAGGTCCTGTACAGCTAATATAGGTGTGGAAGTCAACTAGTTTTTAGACTTTTGAAATCATTTTCACACTTATCATTCCAAATAAATTTCCTATCCTTCTTATGCAATGAATTTATCGGTGCAATGCCACTTTAGAAAAATCCTTAACAAATTTTCTATAATATCCAAAGAAGACCCATGAAGCTTCTAACTTCATGCACATTCTTAAGGTACAAAGCCACTCGCTTATTGCCACTATTTTTGAAGGATCCACTACAATTCCTTCCTTGCTAATGACATGACCCAAATAGTGAACTTCAGTATCAAAGAAAGAACATTTGGATAACTTACCGTATAACTTTCTTTTTCTCAAAATTTCCAAAACTATCTTCAAATGCTCATTGTGCTCTTCGACACTTTTAGAATATATGAGAATATCATCCAGGAATACAAGTACAAACTTGTCCAAATATTCTTGAAAGATATTATTCATTAAGTTCATAAAAGTCATGGTGCATTAGTTAATCCAAAGGGTAGAACTGTGAATTCATAATGTCCGCACTGGTTCGGAAAGTCATTTTATGAATATCTTCTTCTAATCCTTAATTGATGATAACCAAATCGAAGATCTATCTTGGAATAAACTTCTTCCCCACGCATCTGATCAAATAGATCATCAATCCTTAGAAGTGGGTATCTGTTCTTAATTGTTGCTTTGTTTAACATCCGATAGTCAATACATAGCCTAAGTGTTCCATCTTTCTTTTTTACAAATATTACTGGTGCTCCCCAAGGTGAAACACTTGGTCTAATCAAGCCCTTAGACAAAAGTTCTTGCAATTGTGCCTTAAACTCGACTAAATCTGTAGTATTCATCCAATAAGGTGCCTTGGAAATAGGTTCCGTCCCTGGTTTGATTTCAATAGTGAAGTCAAATTCCTTTTTGGGTGGTAAACTTGGTAATTCCTCTAGAAATACATCCTTGAAACTTTGCAATAGAGGGAATTGTTTCATGGAATCACCATCTTCTTCTAAAAATTCAGATATCTTTACTGCATATAAAGTACATCCTTTGTTTTTAGCCTTTTTAAGTTGCATAGTTGATAGTTTCCTAACTGAAATTTCCCATTTCACTCCTTGTATCTCTGTTGTTTTCAGCCGATCATCTAAACATCTTATATTCTTTTCAAAACAGTCTACTTTTGCTTTATGGTCAGCTAACCAATTAACACCGATGACAATGTCATAGGATCCCAAAGGTGCAACATAGAGGTCAACTTCAGTGGAAAAGTTAGGTAAGTCAAGGACTGCCCCAAAAAGACACATACTCACTATATGAACAGAGTATTACCATACCGTATACCCAAGATTTATCCATTTTTCCAGCTTTTCTTTTAAGTTTAGAAGAAAGTTTATTAGAAATGAAACATTCAAGAGCTCTCGTATCAAAAGAATAGTGACAGTATGCCAAATAACTTACCCGGAACTTCTATAGGTGTCACTTGCTTTTCAAATTTATGCTTGTCTCTGCACATCAAAGATATATCTTATGTTACTGATTGCGATCATCCTTCTTCAAAGGGCACTGATTTGCATAGTGGTCTTTGCCACAATTATAGTAGCCTCCTACAGGTCCCTTTTTAGGCTCAAAATTACTTCCAGCCTTAAAATTATCACATTGTCCTCCATAGGGCTTCTGCCCATTGTTATAATTTTTGGCAAAACTATCCCTTACATTTCCAGTAGGCTTATTCGCTATCGTTTTCTTACTATTATCCCCTGGAAACTTACTTCTGTTTCCAAACTTTTTCCATGGCCCCTTCTTGGGTGCAAGTGAAGTTGAAGAAGGGTTTGCAATCTTCTTCCACACTTCCTCTTTATGAGCAGAAATAGCCTTTAATTTCTGTTCTTGCCTTATGGCCTTTTCAACAACCCCTTCCATAGTGGTAGGGCTATGAACATCGACCTCTCCTCCTATCATGGGATTTAGTCCCATGATGAATTTTCGTATTCTGAACTTCTCGTCAGTTTGATATTGCGGTACGTATTTGAGGAGTTTCGTAAACCGCTCTCGTATTCGGTTACCGTTAGCTTTCCTTGAGCTAAGTTCTAGAATTCTGTCATTTTCTGATCATAGAAAAGTTGTGGCAGCCAACATTGCCTAAAATAGCCCTTAAATTGATCCCAAGTGATATTGGTCTCATCAATATTTAGCTCACCTTTATGGTTGTCCCACCACGAAGATGCTTCATGGGAAAGCTGATAGGCTCCCCAAATAGCTTTGGTTTCCTCCGACAAGTTTCTTATTACAAATTACTTCTCCATTTCGCTAAGCTAGTTCTTAGCTCCATCTCCTAATGTGGTGCCATCATATTTATGTGGGCTTATCCTTTTTATATCATTAGTGAGTTCCGCTGCCAACTTGGCCTTTTTGTTTTCTGGTTGGACAGGTGCATTTCCAGTGTTATTATCAACACCCATATTGGGGTTGTCCTCAGGAGGTTGTTGATTGTTGTTACCAGCTTCATCATCCTCCTCATTTCCCATTACTTGTTGTTCAAGTACAGCCAAACAATCTCTTGTGTCTAATAGGGCAGCAAGGATCTCATCAAGCTTTTGGGTTATTGCCACCCCTCTTTCAGGTGGAGCAATATTCACAATGTTCCCCCTTGTTCTAACCATTTTTTGTTACAAGAAAATTTAGGTTTTTATCAGATTATGGACACAATAGGTCCAAGAGCTGTAACCTTTAGCTCTAATACCAAGATGTAACATTCCCAATTTAGTACATTTAGAATTTTTTTTTTTTTTTGATAAGTGCTTCCTAGTTCTAAATACATAATTTAGAACTCACAGATCAAAACAATCATTCTTATAATAGATAACCATATGCAGCTGTAATGACTTGGTGAACCACCGATCTATTCATTCCATGACTCGGTGATCTACCGATCTATTCATGAGTATCATAGAGTTGGCATTTTTATTTTAACACTTCACTCTTGTGGTTCTCTTCCCTAATCTAGGATTTTAGAATGCTCTATCCAAGGAACCTATCTAAATAATTGTTACCATTATTCATCAGCATCACGTCCCTCAGACTAGGTGACATAGGACAACGCAATCAACAACTTGCGATACTTTGGCCAAAGTTTTGAAACATACTGTTCATGTCTCGTATTCCTTGACGACATACTTGTCAATCTGGAATATGTCCTTCACCCCACTCCGATGTTATATAGAATGTCTTATACTAACTTCTGTCAGCCTCCTCCATCCCAAGTCATTCACTCAGGAATAGATTAATAACATGACAACATTATAAGGATGCTCTCGAGGACTAGGGATAAGCTGACATACTGGGTCAACCCTAGTTAACCCTGTGTGTCAAGGTACCCTGAGTCTCCAAGGGCAGCCTCATAACATGACCATGTTCCTAACCAGTCCCAGAGTAAAAACTTGTTCGAGCTTATGGTGTAAATCTTAAAGATCAATGCAAAGGGTGTCGCCATAAGTCACCTGCATTGTTGTATCCTTGAGAAGATCCTAATATTCTCGAAGGTACAACCCTACAGTTGACATGTTCCGACACCCTACAAACCACCTCGGAAAGATCTACTTAACTTTAAGGTGTTACTTACGTTGAGTTGAAATTATACTTTAAGACACTCCTTTCTAGGTAGTCTTATCCCAACCCCTGGAATTCCTCATCTTTGAGTTGCCTTACTTATTTAAGATCCATTTCATAGAGAGAAGTTTAATAAGATTTGAGACCTTGTCAAGGAGTTCATTGAATCACAATAATCTTAATCAACAAAATTGGGCAGTAGCCCAAAGTCTTCTCATAAGGATGCTAACTATACCATTTTAGGTTTATATCAGTTCTCAAAACTCGAAATATATCTTACTTACTATTATTAAGATATAGTGATTTAAAATCATTATTTACGTTGTCCATTCTTACATCAAGGTTAGGGAGTAATAGATTACTCTTCCCTGTTCAGCTACCTGTTAAGGTTTATTTGAACCTTAGCTTCTTGAAAGACAGTGGACTAATTTCCAATTTAGCCTTATATAGAACATAATAGAACTACTAATCATTTACAAGTATTCAGTCACATAATCTTTACAAGGCCTACTTAGAGAATCCAAATATCTCCAAGGTATACAATAATAAAAATGCACTTAAAAACAATCGAACCAAAGAGGATCAATCCATCACAATACAAATGCAGCCACATAGTAACAATCCCCTCATTTCATTTATTTCTAAGCCAAACAATTACAATTTATGCATTCAACGATATTTGATACAATACTCAACAAAGAAAAGAACAACTTTCTTCATATAGTACAATTAGAGAAATCAAGTTGGAATTCATCATAAAACCAAATTAAACAATCTGAGTATCATATCAGATCTGTGTGCCTTTACCACTTACGACAACCATCTACAAAAATTGCCAACACGGGTCAGTTCGGTGAACTGAGCATGATAAGCACTAATTCTTAAAACAATTGCATTCCACCAATTGTTCTCATTAAACAACCTGTTTAAATGAAATCATTTCTTCAAATACTTAACATAAATCAGACTAATCATCTTTCTGTAATTCTAACATGACTTTTAACGCATGACTCATATTATAGTTACCAATTAATCCTAAATACCCTTCAGATGATTCATCATATATATTAGAGACTAAGAAGAACAAAATGAATCCAAGACATCCATCCATCTGAATCCCAAGGACAGCAATAATCCAACAAATTATTCCATTCAAAAATGAATATCCTATCAATTCGTGTATCCAACAGGTATGTTTTTAACAATTCCTCAAAGGCAGATTATAACTTTCATCAAGTTCAACTGACGAGATTCCTTTAAAAACATTACATTATTTCAATGGTATTGACAAATACACCAACTTTACTGCAATACATTTTTACCAGTTTCTCCCTACAGTTTAACAGTCTTTTCTTCTTAAGCCCGTACTGTAGAGTTCACATAAGGAATATCTCTCAATCGGGATGTGTTTCCATTGACCAAGCAAGGTCGTAAAGAAATCAATAATCACATTAATATTTCATCATACACAGAATCTATATTTATAGATCAAAATCAGTCGAGATCAAAAGAAGAAACTACAGTTTCATCAAAATTCAATTATAAAAATCACCTGTAGCTATTAGGCAGTTCAAGAGTTCTTGTGACCAAGTAATAATCTATAAAACAATCAAATTAAACCCAACAATTCTTTCCCTATCATTCCTCAAACATGATATTATCCAATGCCATCGCCTGTTATGGCACAGTTAAGAACTCAATATCTCAGTCGACCCAGAGACTAGTTCACATCATAACAGAAGTCGTTTCCATATGCAAACACAACAACATTTTAACTGTGTCGAACCACATACAAACACATCAACATTTCAACTGGGTCGGATTCAAATGAATATACAGCTGAGGGCTTTTATCAGAAGTCGAGCCGACACGCAATACACATCAAGGACATCACAGAAGTCGATTCACCTGAGAAACTGCAAGGACTCCAACAAGTATTCACAACAAAGCTCGACAGAAGTCGAAATCATAAGAA
This sequence comes from Taxus wallichiana var. yunnanensis, assembly GCA_018340775.1. Lineage (NCBI taxonomy): Eukaryota > Viridiplantae > Streptophyta > Pinopsida > Cupressales > Taxaceae > Taxus > Taxus wallichiana. Next base: position 385,148,831 of record CM031233.1, on the reverse strand, counting down.
AAATACTCACAGCAAGGACATCACAGAAGTCACCTTCATAACATATGCTCAGCAAAGATTCAACCGAAGTCAAACCAATACGAAAACATAGTAGGGACTCTAACAGAGTCATTTTCATATACCAACCTTGCAAACATTTCAATGGAGTTTAACCAAAATGAAAACACAGTAAGGACTTCAACAGAAGTCGTATTCTCAAGTAAACCCAGCACACCTTTCAACAGAATCAACCAAATGAGTATACACAACAAAGATTCCAATAGCAGTCGAACCATATGTATACACAACCAATCCAACAACAGTTTAACCAACATGCTAACACAGTAAGGTCTACAACAGAAGTTGAATTCATAAGAAACATTGCAAGGACTTAAAAGAAGTCATATTCACATTGAAATCATGGCAAACACTTCGATAGAGTCGAATCTAGGTAGTATACACAACAAACATTTCAACAGAAATTGAGTCCTTATGTATACTCAGCAAACATTTCAACAGAAGTGAACCAACGTGCTAACACAGCAAGGGTTCCAACAGAAGTTGAATTCACAAAGAAATCACGGCAAACACTTCAACAAGTCGAATCCTTAAAATAAACATAGAAAACTCTTCAACAGAGTCTACGTAAAACCATGGATTCCTCAATCATCAAGAAACAAAACATTGCTACCATATAAACCAACTGAACCTAAAATCATCTGAACAGAGTTGTTTTAATGAAAGCATTTGAAGGAAAGAAATATTTTTAAAAGTTAGGGCCTATCATGCCTGATAGTGTCGCTTAAAAATCAAGAAGACCTCTGAATGTGCTCACACCTTCTCTTCTTCTTCCACGATAGATTAAACAACAATAAATTGTTACCTTCATGCCTTATAAACTTTCCCCAACAGAGAAAGGAGCTAGATATTCTCAAAGTTTCCATGCAACACAGAGTAGACTGGTTCGAAGAACCAGTGATCAAGCAGAGAGAAAAATGGAACGCATGGAAAACCAAACAACCAACCAATTTTCCATTTGCATGCCTTCCCAAGCAATCCACGCTCGGGAACCGAAGTTCATCAATTGCATTAACTCCCAAATTCCCGCCTATTCTCCATTGCCACCGACCGCCAAAGTTGGTGATTACCAAATGAAAACAAACAACCATTCCCAAATTTGGTGATACTGCCACGTCAGGTCACAATAGCCGTTTGCAACCTCCACCAAATCCCAAGTCCTTCATCCTTATCCACCTCATAAATGCCATGGAAACCACCGCCCATGACTCGTGCCCCTTCATAGGTTCCCCTCCATCCATTATCATTAGTTAAGATAGGTTAGAAACATAGGTTAGATCATAAGGTAAGACATTAGTCTTACTTCCATAGTGCTAGGTGTAGCTAACCTTAGGAGCATTAAGCTTATAGTTTTAGGGCTAGGTTAGATTAGCAATAATTCAACCAATAGGTTATAGTTTAGGTTAAGGTTATTAACCTTAACGAATCCAGTCTAGGTCTCCCAAGTAGGACCGATCAGTATTAGAACCAAACAGGGTATAACATTCCTGTTATGGATTCTATCCGGCATTGCAAATTAAGCTTGCAGTATACACCAGAATTTCTTACCTGGCTTAAGGTCTAGGCCTTCCTGATATTACGATATCTGGAACCAAATTCATTTAACATGATCAGCCTGAGTTAAACTCCAGAATTTCTCATTCAACTCATTCAGACCTTGCAACTTTCGTAAGGTCAATAATTTTTGTTCATCCTGAATAAACTTAAAACATCTCTTGGATCAATGCAACTGATCCAAGGCTGAGTCATAAGGATGGATAAATCCACAATTCATCCCGAAATCAAATTGAACTCAGGTGCTAAAAATGAAAGAAATAAAAGAGTCCAAGCATATTCTGACTCAGTCAAGGATCTTCAAGAGCAAAGAAGATACAATCCATATCAAGCATGACTTCACAATCAAAGGAACACGTCCTTATATAGAAGAAATCATATATCAACACTTGAATACTCAGGAGGAAGTAACAATAATTCAGGGTGTTACAAATCTCCTAAAATATGTTATTAGTCCTCCAACAAAACACTGAGTATGCTGAGAAGGATGAATATCATAAGACAATTTTGATAAGAGATTCTTAAAATGTGCATCATACTATCACACACTCTCTACCATACCTTGTTGAATTTCCATCAGTATGCTAATTCTCTTCTATTCAAACTCAGTAATATGAAACTTGTCTAAGAAGGCATTACATAGCGCTGTGTAATCTACCACTATCTGGAGGGGGTCATATTTCAGGTACCATCTAAGAGTGCATCCCTGCAACATTGTTGCAAACTGACATGCCTTCTATTCTAGGGTAGTGATCCCCTTCATGTGCCATAACATCTCACATTTGTGTACATGATATGCATCATACTCAACACCCTTGTTATCTAGTAGATGCATTTTTTTTGAAAAATACTTACTAAGGTGGTTGAGGCCCTTGTCCACCTGATCTAGACTAATGATTCCCTCTAGTGTTGCCTCTACCATGAGATCCAATAGATCCATCAGCACCTATCCCTCCTTATCTACTAGGTCCACTAGGTCCGCTAGTTCCTATTCCACCGATAAACCTAACCCTCCTCTCATGGCTAGTAAGGGTCCTGAAGTGGTCATGCCTTGTGTCTACATTGTCACGCTAAATTAAATGCCAAAAGTATTTGATATTGCACCAATACTAGATGTGTGTCTTGTTCCAATTCTAGATGTGATACCTAAGCTTTGTATACCTAAAATTTTCCCAAATGTTACCCAAGACAATATACCTCCAAACATAAGAAATGATTGTGCAGCCATAGATTTGCCAAATGAAAATTTATACCTCCTTGGTGCTGATCGCTCACTCCCACCAAAACCATTTGTGTTAGCAATACTTATCTTTAAATTTGGAAAAATAAGCACCAGGGGTTGGTCTCTAGGAGGATTTAGATGCACACCGACAGCTCTCCTTTCTCCAAGTGATGAGCTCTCATGAGAATCAAGGGGTCTCTCCTTTGCTTGCCAAGATGGGGTTTCACAGATCGCTCAGGCTCCACATCCTTTGCATGAACCTCAATTCCTTCCCACAATGTCTGCCTCCGTAAATCCATCTCTCCTACAAATTCATGTTGTCTATCTAACTCCATTTGATGAGATTAATTATACTTAAGTTGTCTCTCTTCCCTCTCATATTTAGCCTAAAGCTCCACCATCTTTCTCCACCCTAGCTTCCTCAGCCAGTGCTTAGAAGAAGCTTATATGGTCATAGGAAATGCTTCTAAACTTAGTATAATGATCCTCTTGGCTCTCTTAAAAACTAAAACCTAGAAATCTATAGACATGAATACATAGAAATCATGTACTCTAAGGTGTAACTCATCAACACTCTACTCCACTAATGATCAACAACATGTGCCCAAGTTAGATCAACATCATGGAGCCTCTGATACACCTCTTAGGTCCATATGTGAGGTATATAGTACCATATGGATCTAGATGCATACACTGAAAGCCATTCATACAAATCCACTAGGAAACAACGAAAAGGTCTTATACAACTCATGATACATATTCTCTTCTACCCATTGGCATGCATCAAAATCAGGTCTATTACTAATTATATGAGAAAAATATTCCTCCATGCTTTTAATCCATGCTTTGACATTTTCCAAGGTCAAGCGCTCTGTCATCATGCACCATTCTCAAAACAACTTCTAAAAGAGGTCCCGACAATGAAACCAAAATGTAGTCATTTATCTACCTTAATACCTTTACAAACCCCAAGCGTGTCAGCCTATCACCGAGTTGGAATTAGGTGCTCACCCAAGGCACGTGCACATGCCAAGCCCCTCCTTTATGTGAGATTTGTGAGAAGGTTTTCCATTAATGGAGGATGATTTACAGAAGCAGAAGTACACTCACTTATTTAAAGAGGTAGAAAATGTAACTAGAAAATCTAACATTAGTGCATTTCAAAAGATAAATAACATTACAAGAAGCATAATAAACTTGATCTCGAGACATCATCAAGTCAAATTACATGAGGTTTTACCCCTTAATAAAAATATACAGAATGAACCCAAATATATATTGATTTAACGTAGTTCAAGTAGCCACATTACAGTCAAGAGGGTCATCTCAGACCATATAGAGTAAATGACAGGGACTTAACTCCCATAAATCCTTCCCCATATGAGACCCTATCTATATCTTTCCCTTTTTAACCCTCGTTATAGATCCTAGAGCCATACAGAGGCTTAGAGCATCCCTCAAAACCCTTAACACTAAGTTCTCTAAACCCTAGCACTAATGTAACACATTGTTACTCTGATTCTTATTCTTTTTGCATTCTCTTTGTCTATCTCTTTCCCTCCCTTTCGTTCCTCTTCTATATTCTCTTTCTATTATCCTCTCTATGTCTCTTAATGTCTTTATCCCAAGAATCTCTCTTTATAGGATCAACACCCACTTCCATGCATTCTCTCCTAAACAGATCATGGTTTAAGTGTCAATGTGGTCCTCCAATGGTGAATGCTTATCCCTTTGCAAACCCTCCACTCTCTATAATGATGTATTTTGGGAATATTCCATGCATGGAATATCCTTTTCTTGACCTCCAAGGTTCTAGGTTGACACCTTATCCACTCATCATGCCTAGTCAGGTCTTCATGTTTTCCTTACTTGCATCTATGATGCCAAATATGGCTAAGTCTTTTAAACATGTGTTCTACTTTCTGCATGTACCCCAATTTCACTTAAACCCTTCTTAAACCCCTTTTTCCTATGTAATTTTCCCTAATTTCCCTTCTTCTTACTATTCCTACATGCGCACCATTTGGTACTTAGCCAATATTCTAGGTCCCAACAATCTACCATGATAGGGGTGGTACGTGGGTGTATACAGGGGTAGATACAAGTGGTGGTTGTTGATAAGAGATAAGGTGAAGTAGGATGGGGTGAATCAGGATATTTTATAATATCGATGGGTACTAGATACCCTATTACCTATAGATCTTCTATAGAGGCATTACCTCACTTACCCATAGTTCATAAGAATGGAGGAGGAGTTGGCAGTCTATAACTTTTGAGATGAATGTAGGTCGCAGGCCAAGGAGCATGAGTGTATACCCATAGATCTGGTAAGAAATTAGTTCATCATACAACACAATGTACCCCAACCAATCCCATAGTATCATCAAGATGATGTGGAGATACCATTACCTATTCTATAGCCAAAACCACCATTAGGAGTGGAGGAGCCAGTAGTGATTAGGTGATAGATGATGTTGTGTATAGGAATTGGTTGACAACATAGTTACAAGAAGTGCCATCTAGTCCAGGATAACCTAATTTTGATACTATTATCAATGAGATAAATAGGATATGAGGGCATGTTATAGGACTACAGCCCAGGTTACTTCCTTATAGGAATAGGTGGCCATATTATAGAAATAGTTAGTGATAACATAGGCACATACAGACAACAGGGGACATGTGGCTGCCCCTCCTTCATGTTCGAGGGAACATGATGGGATATATATATAAGGACATGGTCCATCATCACAGGTACAGGTACCAAGACAAGGTCCATGTCCATAGGGACAATTATAGTGTCAACTTCCTTAGGGATAGGAACAGAAAGGAAGAAGAGTGATGCCACCACAACATGAAGTATTGATTGACCGATACAAAGAGGTTATGGTTGAGCTTAGATATTATGAGGATAAAATTACATAGCTCAATCTCCCTATTGTTAGATATGCCACCTACACAACACAACAAACACGCAAAGTGAGAGGTCCAACTCATGGACCCATAGAGCCGATAGTTCAGGGAGCCACCTTAATCATGGGTAGGGAAAATAGGAGGTGACCAATACACAAAGTGTCGAATCCAGTGAGGGGATAAGAGAGAGTGGTAGAGGTTCCAAGCCCTCTCGGAGATGATGAGATGATGGAGATTATTTTTTATTTTTGATTTATGACTTATATATACTAGCATGTGTACCGAAGAGGTGAGTTGTATATGATATTTTTTGAGAGACTTATTTATATCTCGTGTATACATTGTATTAAAATACACACTTTCCAGTATATAGTTGATGATATTTACATCTATTATGTTGGGTTTCAGAAATTAGATGTAGGTATGATTGATGATATATTTTTTGGTTTAATTTCCAATGTATTGATATTATGGAAATTAGATGTGTAGACATGGTGATGATGTATGGTTTAGTTTGGGTTTAATTTCCAATGTATTGATATTATGGAAACTAGATGTAGGCATGGTTTATGTATGGTTTGGTTTGGTTTAAATTTCCAATGTATTGATGTTATGGAAATTAGATGTAGGCATGGTTGATGATGTTTTGGTTTGGTTTAGTTTAAATTTCCAATGTATTGATGTTATGGAAATTAGATGTAGGCATGGTTGATGATGTTTTGGTTTTGTTCGGTTTAAATTTCCTATGTACTGATGTTATGGAAATTAGATGTAGGCATGGTTGATGATGTTTTTGTTTGGTTTACATTTCCAATGTATTTATGTTATGGAAATTAAATGTAGGCATGGTTGATGATGTTTTGTTTGGTTTGGTTTAAATTTCCAATGTATTGATGTTATGGAAATTAGATGTAGGCATGGTTGATGATGTTTTGATTTGGTTGAATTTCCAATGTATGATGGTATTATGGGAACTAGATGATGGGTATAGGTGTGGGTGAGATGAGAATAGAACCAAGATATCCAATGTCGATGGTCTCATCTTGTTGAAGAAGCAACAAGTAGATAGAGGGGAACCAAAAAGAAGTGAAATGCTCCATAGTTGGCAAGGACCATAACGGCCATACCAAATAGGATTATGAACATAAAACCCTTGAGACATTGCATGATTGATAGGTATATGGTTGAAATAAGTTACATGATCACAAAGTGTCGCATGAGCACCACATACCTTGAATAGGTAGGAAAAAGTTAAATAGGGTAGGGTGGAGTGGTTATCTTAGCTTAACCTTGTTGTTGGACAACATTCTCCTTCTCTCGAGATACCCAAAACCAACATAGGCAACTCTATGACCAAAATTTTGTATTTTTATTGATTTTTTATTTTACATTTTGTTTTTTCTTTCATAGATTGATCAATGCAGGAAGTCTGTATTGGGATGAATAGTAGTGTCTCCTTGAGGTTTTCGTGAAGCTCCAAGATAATGTTTTTAATAACAAATACATATTACTATAGCATGTGGCTAGAATTTTATAGTTTTCCTTCAAGGGAGAAATCTACTTATAGAATAAATAGAGAGACATTTATGTTAATTTTAGGAAATCATCTATTTTTGATAATTTTGACTCAAGGAGTATAGTTTTTGTCATCCCAATTTTTTTGCATTATTTCAGACTTTTAGTCATGGAAAAGAATATAAAGGAGAATAGGCCTCTTTTATGAAGGAAAAACCATAGCACAAAAAAGGTTAGCTATGAAAGAGGGGTTTCAAGTGATGAATGACTATAGGATTCCATCTTGAAAAGGAAAAAAATTATCCATGAAAATCATACCATGAGTAGAATCATGGAACTCATATTCAATATAAGGCTGAATGCTGATGGATAATCACACAATTCTATTCAAGTCATTATTCTGTAAAAGAGGTATGTGGAATTAGATGTTTCCTTAAGGGAAGAGAACATATGACATAAAGTGATGTACTAATTTATTCAACAATAGAATAGTCAAAGATGCAAGGCATTAAGAGGCTCTGGTTTCAGGTTTTCCTCAAGAGAAGATACACGTTAATTTCCTAGTCCATAGGTATGGGTGACAATATAAGGTCCAATCCAATTAGGAGAAAACTTGCCTCATTTACTTTTCTCCATTTTGGTTACATGTTGATTTTCCTTCAGGACAAGATCATCGATCTTGAATGTTCATTCTCGAATGTGTTTATCATAGGAACACTTAGTTTTTGGTAGATTAGGAGGTGGTATAAAGTGCTTACATGAAAATTTTCTAATAGCTTAAGTTGTGCAAAAATATCTTGGTGAGAAGCATCATCGATATGATATCTGCAAGAGATATACAAAGAGATGGAATTTGGACTTCCAGAGGTAAGATGACCTTTGTACCATAGACCAAAGAGAAAGGTGTGGCAACAGTAGAGGTGCAAATTCTAGTACGATAATCCCATAAAGCAAAAATCCTTACAAGAGCCACTAATCACTTTCATAAGAATTTTTTAGATCTTTATGTAATTCCTCTAACATGGTTGATATCTATGATGACTTCTGTACTCAAAGTTACAAACGTTGATATGTGATTCTTGTTTGAAGACGATGTACTCTTGTGAACTAAGAAATCATGTTTGTTGTAGATGATATGTTATCTTCTAAAAATAGATAAAATCCTTGCCATGTCTATTCTGAATTTAAAATGAAGTATTTCATTCCTTCTTATGTTGAATGTTCATTGCATGTGGATAGGGAAATTGATTCATCCTAAACTTGTTCATAGTCTTTATTACATTTGAACTTTTTCTTTAGTATTTATGATTTTTGATGTAGAATATCTATACCTTGGATCAATTTTAGTGATCTAAGGCATGCTTTTGATTTTATGACGTCTAGGTCATCTTGACTAAGTTCGGAAGAATGTTGGATTTCTCGAACCCGTGATGCCACGGATCATGGCTAATCTTTTTGTGCTCACATTCTTTAAAAGTTATCTAATGAAATCATTTTGATTCTTCTTTTGGTATTGTTGAATTGGTAATTTTAATAAATATTAGGGGGGGCTAATTTTATCTAAATTCCTAATTTGATATCCTATCCTAAGTCATGTAACTAGGATATCCTAAGAATAAAATAATAAACTATACCTAAGGAACTAAGTTGGTTTCTAAAATAATGTTTGTGAATCTAACCTAAGGGCATGGACTAGCCTAAAGGGGAGAGCATGGATTCTATATAGAGGGGTGGAAGTGGCACCAATCTCTAAGTATTTATAAGGTTTAAATGTGGTATTAAACTCTTTGTTACCACCAATTTTGGTGAATGCATGGAAGTGTAGAGGAGGATGAGTTGTCACCTCTGCTAAAGGTTGGTTGTATGCAATTTTAAACTTTAGTTATAGCCAACAAGGAGTTATAGGTAAGTACTCTGTCAGTTCTATTTGCATTAATTGATCTCGCCATTACAAAAATTTCTTGGGAAATAGGAGAAGTTAGAGGAAAAGTTGGTTTTTAGTTTTCATTGTTTCAATTAGTTTTTGTGAGATTTATATATCTACATGTGGTTTTTCATTTTTCAAACCTCTAGTTTGAATCTATACATGCCTATTTTCACCTTGCATGGCAGAGATGGTAACAAAAATTAATCAAGGAAGTTATAAGAAGAAGGAAAAGAAAGTTTCAGATCCTGGTTTTTGGTGTTTTCGTGGACCATCAAGGTTCCACTTGAATATTTACAACAAGGAAAACAATACAGGAGCACTATCAGATATGATAGGCCCTATCTCTTTAAATATCCTACATATATTTAAATGTTTTCATTAAAAGAACTCTACTATTTTTGGAATCATTCTGGTTCTAGTGTTTGCATTTCTTCTTTTGACTTATTTGGCGTTTCTTGATTTGGTTATGTGTGGAGGCATTATGATGTTGTACATGTTGTGTGAGCTATGAAATCTAGGTTGTATTGATTGAATGATATATGTGTTTAGCTTATTTCTTAAGAAATTTCTTAGATACTGATTCAAGTCTATGTTTGTATCTCTTATAGATGGTTTACCTTGTCTGGGTAATGTGTAAGTGTATATAGTTGCCTAGTTTTTATTGAAATATGTTGATTTTAGCTTAGAATTCTCTCCTTGTATGAATGGTTAGAGACTAATTTTGTAAGAGGACTTCATCATGGCAATTTGAGATATACGCCTGTGTTTTAGGGAATCTTTGTGTTCTTTATTTTCATTGGTTTCTTGTTGATAATAATTAGAAACCAAAAATATTGTTTGACTATATCATGTATTTACTTTTACCTAGTTAAATCATTCAGTTGTTACTATTCGAGATTATGAATATATGTATCCTCACCATGAAATGGGAACTATATCAAATCTTTTGTTCCATTTGTAGAACTCGTGTCTGGGAGATTGTATCTTTTTGAAGTTGGATATGAAGGCATATATGTTGAATGTTATTGGTTTCTATTATATTTGACTGATTCATTTATTATTACCCATTCTGGGCTACGTTGTTGCTATAGGTAAGATTTTGTTGATCTTATTTGGGCATACGAAGTTTTGTCTAGCACTGGAAGTGTGTTCGTCTTTAAAGGATATTGTTTTAATTTACATGTCTTCTTTGTTGGTCATAATTGCAATCCTTTTTAGTTGGACCAGTTCTTGCAAAGACTTGGATGTGCTTCCTTGTCATAGTTGAGTAATTTGGAATGAATACCCTCATGGGTTAACCTAGGAAATAGGTAAAAGTAGTATGGTATTTTTAAGCTTAGTTTTAACTTATAAATGTTTCAGATGAGTTTGAGGTTTGAATAAACACTAAAATTCTTCTTGTGAGGTTGTAAACTACATTTTATGGATACTCATTTTGATTTGGTTCCAACCTTGGAATTGATGAGTGCTTTGGAAATTTCTTGTTTGTTCACCCTGTGTTGGTTTCATTTTTAACTTTCATCCTTGCTTAGATTTTATGGCCTCCAGAGAGAAGTTGGGCTTTCCTTTTGTTGATGACTAGTCTTATTGCACTTGAATATTTATGTGTGATCATGATGTTCCCTCAACCTTGATGCAAATTGGTCTAACTATAATTCGATATGTGGGAATGTAATGGGTCTTGAGCTATTTCTTGAACATGTAGTTCTCATGTTCCTTTCCTTGATTTGGAGATTGATTAGTTTGAACTTGTATGTAGTTTTAAATGATTTCTTGATTATTCTTTGGTAGATTATTACAAACCACTTGCATACGATGTGGTTATTTTTGGGAATCCTGAATGTTATTTTTGTATTGATCTTTTAATATCCTAACTCGAAATGAATGCAAACCCACTTGATCCATTACCGTGAGCTATGTTGTTTTGTTAGGCTTGCACCAAATCTATTGTGTGGTTAAAATTTTCTTATCTATAATGTCTAGACTTGTTCTTGATCAAACTAATCCTTGACTCTAAGTTTTTCCTAGGTTAGGTAATATTTTTGATGGAATGTTGTTCAGATTCTTGTTTGATCTTATAGTCATAATACTGGTTGTTAACACTTTGAATACTAAAACAACATACTTATTATAGAAAGGAGTTTGTTTATATCATTGTACTTCTTCTTGAAAAGACATAATAGGTTGAGTTGTGGAACTTAAGTTGGAAACTTGATTGAGAAGTTAAGATTAAGTTAGAAATATGAAATTCTTCTTTCTTAAATATTGTTGTTTGGATGACTAGTAGGTTGTAATGAGTTCATATTTGTGTTTGAGATAGAATTAATTATGTTGATTTAATTATTTCTTACTTAAACATTACTTATTGTAGGTTCTATGATCTTTCTCTCTCCTTCTTGGTTTTGTAATATTTTGGGAAAGTCTTTCTGTTAATCTTAATTTATGATTTTGGAACCATTTCATTAACAACAGGGTTCCTTTTGTGAAACAGTTAGATAAAAGCACCTTGTTTTAAGGATATAGTGTTTATCATGCTTAGTTCATATGAACTAACTCATGCTAACAATTTTGTAGATGGATTTCATAAAATATGAAAGGAGAAAACATATAGAAAGTTACATATTTTTACTAGAGAAATCATCTCTTTATTATGATTTCTATGTAGCGACATTTACTTGAAATTTAGTTTTGTCAAGAAAAGGAGATGTACTAAAACTAGTTATATTGATGTAATGACATTTTGTAATACTTTGAAATATTCCTAAATTTAGTGAGTGGATAACTCTCTTTTGATAAATGAATTTCTTTGATGATTATTGAGTGTTGATTTACTTATGAGACTTTCATGACATAAGATGTGTTATACTACTAAGTAATATCATTCATGAAGGGGGAAATTTAGATATTTATGTGATTTGGGATTACACAACTTATTAGATTTTATGATATATAAGCTTTTTTGATTAACGATATGCACTATTAGGTGAATTCATTTCACAAGAAAGATCACAAATAAGTTGATACTCTTGGGTAGATCCTTAAATAGTAAAAAGGGAACATGATTAATTTATATAAATGTGTATGAATGATTTTTATGCTAAAGTATATGAGTTATATTTTCATAAATAGGACATTAGTTCTTAATAAGGAAAAGGGATATCTTCCTTGTAATTAAACAAAAATATTTATATGACATATTGTATGGGTGTTATAATTAAATTATGAGTATAGTTGGCTATGTTTTTCTTAAGTAGAGTTTTGTAAATGAAACATGAATGTTTAAAAAGGATAATAAAAGGATTTAAACTTTTATTATTATGAATTCTAAAGTAAAAGTTTCAATAAGCTTGTTACAAGATAAAATTGAAGTAAAAGATCCATTGATCACACTTTCATAAAATCGAGTTCATGTGACGACATACGAAATAACAAGATAATATTAAGATGAACCTAAGCATGAATTCAATGTGTTTAGGAAGGAATATTTTATCTACATACCTTCCTTTCGTGTAAAATACATCTCGTAACCTTCTTAGGTTAAATGATGCTTAGTAGACCCTTAAAAGTGTTGTTATCGTTAATCTATAAGATAATAATTGATTGGGTTAATAAACTAATATATATTCTTAAGTATGTTAGTCCAGTTGAGGAAACTTAGTTGGATGTTGAAACATAACTACGACATAATACCTTCATAATGATGTGGGTCATTATAAGGATACCATAATGAATGTTGTTATGTCTCAACACCCCACTTACTATGATTAACTTGATTGAGATAAGTGGAAGTTGGTCTAATGGTTCCTCCCTAAAAGAGATAAGAACATGAGCTAGTGTTGTGGTTAACTCATGTTGAATTAGGGTGAGAAGACACACCAAATCGATGTAAGTTGATTGAGTATGTCTATGTACCCTTAGTCACCATGAGTAGTCTTATTGCACTTGAATATTTATGTGTGATCATGGTGTTCCCTCAACCTTGATGCAAATTGGTCTAACTATAATTCCGATATGTGGGAATGTAATGGGTCTTGAGCTATTTCCGAACATGTAGTTCTCATGTTCTTTTCCTTAATTTGGAGATTGATTAGTTTGAACTTGTATGTAGTTTTAAATGATTTCTTGATTATTCTTTGGTAGATTATTACAAACCACTTACATACAGATGTGGTTATTTTTGGGAAGCCTGGAATGTTATTTTTGTATTGATCTTTTAATATCCTAACTCAGAAATGAATGCAAACCCACTTGGATCCATTACGGTGAGATATGTTGTTTTGTTAGGCTTGCATCAAGTTTATTGTGTGATTAAAATTTTCTTATCTGTAATGTTTAGACTTGTTCTTGATCAAACTAATCCTTGGACTCTAAGTTTTTCCTAGGTTAGGTAATATTTTTTGATGGAATGTTGTTCAGATTCTTGTTTGATCTTATAGTCATACTACTGGTTGTTAACACCTTGAATACTAAAACAATATACTTATTATAGAAAGGAGTTTGTTTATATCATTATACTTCTTCTTGAAAAGACATGATAGGTTGAGTTGTGGAACTTAAGTTGGAAACTTGATTGAGAAGTTAAGATTAAGTTAGAAATATGAAATTCTTCCTTCTTAAATACCGTTTGTTTGGATGAATAGTAGCTTGTAATGAATTCATATTTGTTTTTGAGATAGAATTAATTATGTTGATTTAATTATTTCTTACTTAAACATTACTTATTGTAGGTTCTATGATCTTTCTATCTCCTTCTTGGTTTTGTAATATTTTGGGAAAGTCTTTCTGTTAATCTTAATTTATGATTTTTGAACCATTTCATTAACAAAAGGGTTCCTTTTGTGAAAGAGTTAGATAAAAGCACCTTGTTTTAAGGATCTATTGTTTATTATGCTTAATTCATATGAAATAACTCATGCTAACAATTTTGTAGATGGATTTCATAAAATATGAAAGGAGAAAGACATATAGAAAGTTACATATTTTTTACTAGAGAAATCATCTCTTTATTATGATTTCTATGTAGCAACATTTACTTGAAATGTAGTTTTGTCAAGAAAAGGAGATGTACTAAAACTAGTTATATTGATGTAATGACATTTTGTAATACTTTGAAATGTTCCTAAATTTAGTGAGTGGATAACTCTCTTTTGATAAATGAATTTCTTTAATGATTTTTGATTGTTTATTTACTTATGAGACTTTCATCACATAAGATGTTTTATACTACTAAGTAATATCATTCATGAAGGTGGAAATTTAGATATTTATGTGATTTGGGATTACACAACTTATTATATTTTATGATATATAAGCTTCTTGGATTAACGATAGTGCACTATTAGGTGAATTCATTTCACAAGAAAGATCACAAATAAGTTGATACTCTTGGGTAGATCCTTAAATAGTAAAAAGGGAACATGATTAATTTATATAAATGTGTATGAATGATTTTTTATGCTAAAGTATATGAGTTATATTTTCATAAATAGGACATTAGTTCTTAATAAGGAAAAGGGATATCTTCCTTGTAATTAAACAAAAAAATTTATATGACATATTGTATGGGTATTATAATTAAATTATGAGTATAGTTGGCTATGTTTTTCTTAAGTAGAGTTTTGTAAATGAAACATGAATTTTTAAAAAGGATAATAAAAGGATTTATACTTTTATTATTATGAATTCTAAAGTAAAAATTTCAATAAGCTTGTTATAAGATAAAATTGAAGTAAAAGATCTATTGATCACACTTTCATAACATTGAGTTCATACATGACGACATACGAAATAACAAGATAATATTAAGATGAACCTAAGCATGAATTCAATTTTTTTATGAAGGAATATTTTATCTACATACCTTACTTTAGTGTAAAATGTGTCTCGTAACCTTCTTAGGTTAAGTGATGCTTAGTAGACCCTTAAAAGTGTTGTTATCATTAATCTATAAGATAATAATTGATTGGGTTAATAAACTAATATATATTCTTAAGTATGTTAGTCCAATTGAGGAAACCTAGTTGGATGTTGAAACATAACTACGACATAATACCTTCATAATGATGTGGGTCATTACAAGGATACCATAATGCATGTTGTTATGTCTCAACACCCCACTTACTATGATTAACTTGATTGAGATAAGTGGAAGTTGGTCTAATGGTTCCTCCCTAAAAGAGATAAGAACATGAGCTAGTGTTGTGGTTAACTCATGTTGAATTAGGGTGAGAAGACACACCAAATCGATGTAAGTTGATTGAGTATGTCTATGTACCCTTAGTCACCATGAGTAGTCCTCCACACTAGTGCATGATACTACCTTGTTTAGTGTGTAAATTTGACTCAGTTTGGGTTGATAAAAGTTAAGAAAGACCATTCTAGATAATAATACAAGTGTGGTGAAGGACATATTCCTTTCAACGAGTATGTCATCTGAGAATGTAAACATGATAGACATATTTACACACTTTGGCCAAAGTATCACAATTTGTTGGGTGCGTTATCATATGTCACCTATTTTAAAATGAAATATTTTACATGAATATCGAATGTATTCGAGATAAGATTCTTAGAAAGATCAATTGGGTACCCCTAAAATGGTAAAGGAACCAAGTATACATAATATATACATTATTAAGTTAACATGAGAGATCGGTGTTTCAGCAAGTCATTATAGTTGCATATGGTTTTATGTTATAAGATGGATTAACAAAGGAATCGTGTTCTAAATTATATTAATTTAGAATAGAGAACATTATGTTAAAAAAATCCTTGTTTCTAAAGTCTTAAAAAGAGGATGTTACATCTTGGTATCAAAGTTGAAGGTTGCATCTCTCGGACCTATTGAGTCCATATATGATAAAAAATTAATTTTGTTATTAATAGAAAATGGTTATAACAAGGGGAGGTGCTGCATATAATCCACTTCTAGGTGGAGAGGTAGTTATTGCATAAAAAATTAACAAGATTCTTGTTTCCTTGTTGGACACAAGAGATCAACTAGTTGTACTTGAACATCAAGTAATGCGTAATGAGGAGGAAGATGATGATGGTAATAAAAATCAGCCACCTTCGAGGGAAAACACAAATGCTTTAAATTAGAGCATTGATAATAATTACACAAGAAATAATAATGCTTTGTGAATGTCAATAATAATGTTATGAATGCAAATGCAAATGTACCCAATCCGCCTGAAAATAAAAAGGTAAGATTAGCAATTGAACTTACTAATGACATAAATAGGATAATTCCACCAAAGTTTGATGGTACTACATTGGGGGATGGAGCTGAGAATTGGCTCGAGTGAAATGGATAAGTAATTTGCAATAAGGAACTTCTTAGAAGAAACAAAAGTAGTATGGGGAGTTTATCAGCTTTCCTATGAGGCATCCTCTTAGTAGGACAACTGTAAAGATGAATTAAACATTAATGAATCAAACATTATTTGGGATCAATTTAATAGCTACTTTAGGAAACATTGGATGTGACAACTGGGTAAGTGCAACAAGTTGGGGGACAATTAAGTGGACATCAAATCTTGAATTTTACATCAAAAACAACAAAACATCAAATTTAGTCTTCCGTGGACTTGAACCATAACGAAAATTCAAAAATATGTCATAAAAATGGTACCATCGCATAGGGGAGACTATTAGCTTTGTATAAATATTGATTTTAAAGTGAATAGAATAGGATAAATATCATTTTATAAGTTTTTACTAATAATAGGTCTTTAAGACACTTTCTCCTGTGAATGTTTGTTTCACTTATCGAATGTGATCAAACTTATACCATTGCAACCATGGTGATATTATATACATGTTCAAAAAAATATTATTTTATGTCAATATCTTTTGATGAAGTTATGGCGGGAAAATGGAAAGTGCTTTGTTTTCTTTATGTTTTCAGACCTTTCATGGAAAAATCATAAAAAATAAAATATTACTCAAAAAATACAAAATAAAATATATCCCAAGATAAATAAAGTTGCGGCATATAACTTCTCACCAAATGAAAAATATATATATATATAATATTTTTTGGTCATCCAAATCGTGGGAAAATAAACTACAATCTTATAGGTGTTTTTAAAAAAAATACCAAGTCATTGAATTTTGAGTGTTTAATATAGCTAAACTTGTCCATTTTTTTAAAAATTAGTATTTTAGAAACTAGATTCCAGATGCTATGATTCATATTGATATATGTTTTTCTAATTTTGAGTGTATGCATTGCTAATAATCCCTACAAGTTGATATTATGTTGTTATTTGCAATATGACGTCCACTTATGACCCCTTTTTGTCCCCCAACTTGCTGCACATACCCAACTCTATTATGATCAAAAAATGATAGAATTTTAGAATTTAATTCAAGGAAAATTAACTGTAACAGAGTACTGGGAGAGTTTTACTAAAATTCTTAAGTACATTCCTCAATATCAAATTGACAATAATTTTAGGATACACAAGTTTATTATGGGATTGAACCCTATCATAGGGGGTGAAGTAGATGTTCACAACCCAACCACCATGGAAGGGGTTGTAGAAAAATTCATTCTGCAAGAACATAAATTAAAATAAATTTTTACCCATAATGAAGAGAATCATAAGAAAAGTCCTAATTCTTTTTCATCTCTTGCACCCAAAAAGGTAGAATGGAAAACATTTGGTGCCAAAAATATGTTCCTAACTGATAATAATAATAAAAAAAAACCTACTACAAAAATTTGAAACAACTTTGTGAAGAATAAAAATAATGGACAAGTCCTTTGGAGGATAAAACAAGTAATTTCAGGGATGGAAATAAATTTGAACCAAAAAGAGGACCTGTAGGGGTTGTTTCAACTATGGTAAGGATCACTATGTAAATCAGTTCCCTCTAAAGAAAGATGACAACAATCAACAACATAAGATACATGTTGCAGTAGCTGATAAACAAGTTGAAAAGCAAGTTACGCCCATAGAAGTGCCAGGTAAATTATTTGGTATGCCTATTACTATAATTTTTATACTGGAGCTACGAATGTTTTATTTATAGTAAATTATCTACAAAACTAAAAAGAAAATATGAAATAATGGAAAAATCTTAGACTGTACATTATGGAAATAATGATGTCCATACTGTTAGTAAATGTCTTTTTGGATCAATTCTAGAACTACCTAATTTTTCGATCAAGTATATCATTATGTTTCTCCTTTGGGGTCATATGATGTCATAATAGTGTTAACTAGATTTCTGATCATAAAGCAAAAATTGATTATTTTGAAAAACATGTTAGTTGCCTTGATGATTTGTCGAAAAAATAGGCATTTAAGGGGTAAAACGAGAAATTTTAGTTACAAAATTGTCAGCTATATAACTTAAAAATGCCAAAAATAAAGGCTCAAATTTTTATGCAATAAAAATTTATGAAACAAATGAAATGGATAGTGATTTATTGGAAAATTTTCCACTGTTAAGAGATTTCAAAGTGATGTGTTTCTAGAAGAACTACCCTGTCTTCCACCTAAGCAAGAGTTTAACTTCATAATAGAAATCAAACCAGGAACTGAGCCTATTTCCAAGGCACCTTATCCAATGACTATTATTAAATTGTTAGATATTAAGGAGCACAATTACAAGAGTTTTTGTCTAAGGGTTTTATAAGACCGAGTGTCTCACCTTGGGGAGGACTGGTAATCTCTGTGAAAAATAAATATGTAACACTTAGACTTTGTATTGATTACAGGATGTTAAACAAAGAAACAATCAAAAATAGATATCCACTTCCTATAATTGATGATTTGTTTGATTAGATGCATGGTGCATCAATATATTCTAAGATAGATCTTCATTCTGGGTATCACTAATTAAGAATCAAAGATGAATATATTCATAAGACAACCTTTAGGACAAGGTATGGACATTACAAATTCATGGTTTTACCTTTTGGTTTGACAAATGCACCTGTAACTTTTATGAATTTAATGAATAATATATTTCAAGAATACCTAGAAAGTTCATACTTGTATTCTTAGATGATATTCTTATCTATTCTAAAAGCATTGATGAACATCATGAGCATTTGAAAATAGTACTTGAAATCTTAAGAAAGAGAATATTGTATGGTAAGTTGTCCAAATGTTCTTTTTATGAAACAAAAGTGCACTATTTAGGACATGTCATAAGAAAAGATGGAATAATAGTTGATCCATCAAAGATTATTGCCATAACTAAATGGCCTACACCTAAAAATGTACATGAAGTCGAAGCTTCATGGGGCTTGCTTGGTTACTATAGAAAGTTTGTTAAGGACTTTTCAAAATTTACTGCCTTGATAACTTCATTACAAAAGAAAGACAAGAAGTTTGTGTGGAGTGATAAATGTGAATCAACATTTAAAACTCTTAAGGATCAGTTAACATCTACACCTATTTTGGCTATACCAAATCCAAATGGAAACTTTATGGTAGTTACAGATGCTTCTAGGTGAAGGACTTAGAGGTATTCTATTACAAAATGATCATGTTATAGCATATGAAAGAAGAAAACTCAAGTTACATGAGTTGAATTATGCTCCCGATGACCTAGAGATTACTGTCATAGTTCATGCACTTCAAGTGTGGAGACATTATATTTTGGAAGACCTTTTGAATTAAAGACTAATCATCTTGGGCTAAAGTATATTTTCACTCAGCCAAATTTGAATGCAAGACATCGAAGATGGTTAGAGTTTTTGTCACAATATGATTTTGACATAAGTTACATTAAAGGAAAAGAAAACAGAGTGGAAGATGCACTAATTCATAGGAAACATATTTTTCCACTTGTAACCTTGAGAACTCAGTTTAAGGAAAAGGTAAAAAGTATCATGGAATCTGATTTCTACTTCCAGTAGGTAAAAACAACACTTGCTACAGATCCTAATGGTGTAAGAAACAAAGGTTTAACTTCAATAATGAAGGAATTTTAAGATATGAAAAGCACGTGTATGTACCTTCAATAAATGAGTTAAGGAAAAATTAATGATGGAATATCGTAAGTCACCTTACTCAAGACATAACGGTATTATAAAAATGTTTACTGATGTAAAAAAATATTTTTGGAAAGGGATGAAGAAAGACATAACTAATTTTGTTTCACACTTCTTGGAATGTCACCATTTTAAGATCGAGCATATACACCAAAATGGTTTATTATATCCTCATAGCATACCACAATATAAGTGTCAAACAATTAACATGTATTTTTTTCAAGGACTACCTATATTTAGAAATAAAAATGATGTTATTTTAGTTGTGGTTGATAAATTGACAAAATTAGAACATTTTATGTTGGTAATCTTAAAGATGATTCACCTGTTTTAGCAAAAATATTTGTGCATGAAATTTTCAGATTACATGGAGTACCTAAATTGATTATATATGATAGGGACCCTAGAATGAAATCTCATTTTTGGAAAACGCTAAATTTATCCTTAGGAACAAAACTAAATTTTAGTTTCACATACCATCTAGAGAATGATGGTCAAATAGAGAGAGTTAATCAGGTTTTGGTAGATATATTATGAATGTATTGCATGGATCGGCAATACAAATGGGAAAAATATCTTCCTTTAGTTGAATATGCTTATAATAATATATATTGTGCCTCTTTAAAAATGGAACCTTTTGAAGCATTGTATAAAAGGAAATGTAGAACTCCAAGTTAGTTTAGATAACATTGAAGATAGAGAGATAATTGGACCTAAAATTCTTACTAAAATGGAATAGAAAGTTAAAATGATTCATGAATGATTAAAAAATGTTGCGGATAGGCGAAAAAAGTTACACAACTCGAAAATGATCAATAAGAAATTTAAACTTGGTGAAGAAGTATTTTTTACGTGTTAAGCCTAAAAAGAGAACTATAAGCTTTGACAAGGTTGCCAAATTATCACCTCATTTTATGGGACCTTCTAAGATTGTTGAGGTGATTAACCCTATAGCTTATTGCTTAGCATTACCTCCCACTTTTTCATGAATGCACGATGTTTTCCATATTTCTTTTCTTAAGAAATATGTTTCATATTTATCACATGTGTTAAATTGGGATTCCTTACAGGTCCAAGACCCAAGAATAATCGTGGTTGAATCCATAAGAGTGCTTGAAAATCATCGGTTGCACTTGCAAAATCATGAAATTAGTCAATGCAAGATTCAATGGGACCATTTTAATGAAGAAAGTCCAACATGGGAAAACCTCAAGGACATGAAAATATTTTTCTCATTTATTTTAATAGAATTAGTTCTAATTTTGGAAACAATTAAAGACTTTGTTTAAAGTTATCTTTAATTTCTACTAGTTTTGGGCAGGTACTATATTTTATTAGTGTTGGAACAATTATTTTAATGTTGTAATAATTTATGAAAACTTGAATTCCTCAAATATTTTTATGTTTGTGAACTTGTGGATAAAAGAACTATAATTATGATTATTTTCTTGTTTAAGAATATGGACTAATTTAATCATCGAGATGATGATGATTTTTAGGGGGGAGGTATGTAATGCCTCTAACATGGTTGATATCTATGATGAATTCTGTACTCGAAGTTGCAAATGTTGATATGTGATTCTTGTTTGAAGATGGTGTACTCTTGTGAACTAAGAAATCATGTTTGTTGTAGATGATATGTTATCTTCTAAAAATAAATATAATCTTACCATGTCTATTCTAAATTTAAAATGAAGTATTTCATTCCTTCTTATGTTGAATGTTCATTGCATGTGGATAGAGGAAATTGATTCATCCTAAACTCATTATAGTCTTTATTACATTTGAACTTGTGCTTCAATATTTATAATTTTTGATGTAGAATAACTATACCTTGGATCAATTTCAGTGATCAAAGGCATGCTTTTGATTTTATGATGTCTAGGTCATCTTGATCGAGTTGGGAAGAATGTTAGGTTTCAACCTAGGATTCCATAATCACCAATGACCTTTTCTCTCACATTCTTCACAAGTGATCCAATAATGCCATTTTTATTCTTCATTTGGTAATATTGAATTGGTAATTTTAATAATTATTAGGGGACCTAATTTTATCTAAATTCCTAAGTTGATATCCTATCCTAAGTCATGCAACTAGGATATCTTAAGACTAAACTAATAAAATATAACTAAGGACCTAATTTCATTTCTAAAATAATGTTTTTAACCTAACCTAAGGGCATGGATGACATAAAGAGGGGTGTTGGTGGCACCAATCTCTAAGTATTTATGAGGTTTTAATGTGGCATTAAACTCTTTGTTACCACCAATTTTGGTGAATGCATGGAAGTTTAGAGGAGACTGAGTTGTCACCTCTAATAAATTTTAGTTACATGGATTTTTAAACTTTGGTTATCGAAAACAAGGAGTTGGAAAATGTGGGAGATATGGTAAGGACTATGTCATTCTGTTTAATTTTATTGATCTCAACCATTGCAAAAATTTCCTCGGAAATAGAAGTTGGAGGAAAAGGTGGTTTTCAGTTTTCATTGTTTCATTTGGTTTGTGTCATCTTTGTAGCTTTCCATATGGTTTTTCAATTTTCAAATCTCCAGTTCAAAAATGTACATGCCTATTTTCACCTTGCATGGCAGAGATGGTAACAGAAATTAAGAAAAGAAGTTATGAGAAGAAGGAAAAGAAAGTTTCAGAGCCTGGTTTTTAGCATTTTTGTGGAAATATTTCCATCAAGGTTCTGCTTGAATATTTTCAATGAGGAAAAGAAGATATGAGAACTATCAAGCATGATATGCCCTATCTCCTTGAATTTCATGCTTCTATTTAAATGTTTTCATTAAAATAAATTTTCTCTTTTTGTAATCATTTTGGTTCTAGTGTTTGCGTTTCTTCTTTTGACTTCTTTGGTGTTTCTTGATTTGGTTTCACGTGGAGGCATTATGATGTTGTGCATGTTGTGTTAACTATGAAATCTAGGTTTTATTGATTGAGTGATAGATATGTTTAGTTTATTAACTAAGAAATTTCTTAGATACTGATTCAAGTATGTGTTTGTATCTCTGTTGGATGGTTTACCTTGTCTGGGTAATGTGTAAGCGTATATAGTTTCCTAGTTTTTGTTGAAATCTATTGATTTTAGCTTAGAATGCTCTCCTTTTATGAATGGTTGGAGAATAATTTTGTAAGAGGAATTTGTCATGGCAGTTTGAGATATACACCTGTGTTTTAGGGGAATCTTTGTGTTCTTCATTTTGGTCGGTTTCTTGTTGATAATAGTTGGAAACCAACAATATTGGTCGACTATATCATGTATGTACTTTTACTTATTTGAATCATTTAGTTGTTACTATTCAAGGTTATGAATATATGTATCCTCACCATGAAATGGGAATTGTATCAAATATTTTGTTTCATTTGTAGAACCCATGTTTGGGAGACTGTATCTTTCTGGAAGATGAATATGAAGGTATACATATTGAATTTTTTTGGTTTCTGTTCTCTTTGAACTGATTCATTTATTATTACCCATTCTAGGCTATGTTGTTGTTATAGGTAATATTTTGTTGATCTTATTTGGGCATTCAAATTCTTTCTAGAACCGGAAGTGCATTCATCATTAAAGGATATTGTTTTGTTTCACCTGTCTTATTTGTTGGTCTTAAATGCAATCCTTCTTGGTTGGACTAGTTGTTTCTAAGAGTTATATGTGCTTCCTTGTCATAGTTGAGTAATTTGGAAGGAACACCATCGTGGGTTTACCTCGAAATGGGTAATAGTAGTATGGAATGTTTTAAGTTGATATTTAACTTATAAATGTTTAAGAAGAGTTTTAGGTTTGAATAAACCCTAATTTTCTTCTTGTGAGGTTGTAAACTCCATTTTATGGATACTCTTTTTGATTCAGTTCTAACCTTGGAATTGATGAATCCTTTGGAAATTTCTAGGTTGTTCACCCTAGGTTGCTTTCGTTTTTAACTTTCATCCTCGCTTAGATTTTATGGCTTCCAGAGAGAAGTTAGACCTTCCTTTTATTGATGGCATATCTTATTGCACTTGAATCTTTGTGTGTGATCATGGTGTTCCCTCGACCTTGATGTAGATTGGTTTGAGTGTAAGTATGATCCCTGGGAATGTTATGGGTCTTGAGTTGTTTCTAAACTTGTAGTTCTCTTGTTCCTTTCCTTGATTTAGAGATTTATTAGTTTGAAATTATGTGTAGTTTAAAATTATTTCTCAATTATTCTTTGGTAGCTTATGGGAAACCACTTGTATGTAGATGTGGTTATTTTTTGGAACCCTATAATGTTAGTTTTTTCTTGATATTTTAAGATCCTAACTCTAAAATGAATGCAGACCCACTTGGATTCATTACCATGAGCTATGTTGTTTTGTTAGGCTTGCACAAAATCTATTTTGTGGTTAGAATTTTCTTATCTATAATGTTTAGACTTGTTCTTGATCAATCTAATCCTTGGACTCTGAGTTGTGCCTGAGTTAGGTAAGATTGTTTGATGGAATGTTGTTTGGATTCTTGTTTGATCTTATGGTCATAATACTGGTGAATAAAACCTTGAATACTAAAACAACGTACTTATTATAAAAGGTAGCTTTCATATCATTTTAATTCTTCTTGAAAATATAGGATAGGTTGAGTTGTGGAACTTAAGTTGGAAACTTGATTGAGAAGTTAAGATTGAGTTAGAAATATAAAATTCTTCTTTCTTAAGTACTATTGTTTGGATGACTAGCAGGTTGTAATGAGTTCATATTTATGTTAGAGATATAATTAATTATGTTTATTTAATTAGTTATTAATTAAACATTACTTCTTGTAGGTTTTATGATATTTTTCTCTCCTTCTTGGTTTATCAATATTTTAGGAAATTCTTTCTGTTGATCTTAATTTGTGATTTTGGAACCATTTCATTAAGAATAGGTTTCATTTTGTGATACTGATTAGATAAAAGTACCTTGTTTTAAGGATATAACATTTATCATGCTTAGTTCATATGAAATGACTTGTGCTAACAATTTTGGAGATGGATTTCGTAAAAGATGAAAGGAGAAAAACATATACAAATTTAATTTTTTTTTACTAGAGAAATCATCTCTTTATTATGATGTCTATGTAGCGATATTTACTTGAAATTTACTTTTTTTTGGGGAAAACAAGATGTACTAAAACTAGTTATATTCATACAATGACATTTTGTAATACATTGAAATGTTCCTAAGTTCAAATGAGTAGATAAATCTCTTTTGATAAATGAATTGCTTTTATGATTGTTGATTGTTGATTTACTTATGAGACTTTCATGACATAAGATGTGTTATAATACTAAGTAATACCATTCACGAAGGGGGAAATTTATATATTTATGTGATTTGGGATTCCATGACTTATTAGCTTTATGATATATAAGCTTCTTGGATTAAGGATCTACACTATTAGTTGATATAATTACGCAAGAAAGAGAATAACTAAGTTGATATTCTTTGGTAGATCCTTAAATTGTAAAAAGGGAACATGATTAATTTATATAAATGTGTATGAATTATTTGTTATGCTAAAGCATATGAGTTCTATTTTCATAAATAGGACATTAGTCCTTAATAAGGAAAAGGGATATCTTCCTTGTAATTAAACAAAGAGATTTATATGACATCTTGTATGGGTGTTATAATTAAATTATGAGGATGGTTGGATATGTTTTTATCAAGAATATTTCTGTAAATGGAACATGAATGTTTAAAAAGGATTTATAATTTCGGTATTATGAAGTCTAAAGTAAAAGTTTCAATAAGCTTGTTACAAGATAAAAATGAAGTAAAATATCTATTGATCACACTTTCATAACATTGAGTTCAGATCACGATGACATATGAAATAAACAGATAAGATTAAGATGAACCTAAGCATGAATTCAATGTGTTTAGGAAGGAAAATTTTATCTGCATACCTTCCTTTCATGTAAAATACATCTCATAACCTTCTTGGGTTAAATGATGCTTACTAGACCCTTAAAATAATTTTTATCATTAACCTATAAGATAATAATTGATTTGGTTAAGAAACTAATAAATATTCTTAAGTATGTTAGTCCAGTTGAGGAAACTTAGTTAGATGTTTAAACATAACAATTACGGTTGAGTACCTTCTTAATGACATGGATCATTATGAGGATACTATGATGTAGCATGTTATGCCTCAACTCCCCACTTTGTTCGATTAACTTAATTGACATAAGTGGAATTTGGGCTCATGGTTCCACCCCAAAAAAAGATAGGAATATGAGCCGCTTTTGTTGTCAACTCATAGTGAATAAGGGTGACTAGAAACACTCAATCCATGTACGTTGATTGAGTGTGTTTATGTATCCTTATTCACCATGATTATTCCTCCACACTAGTGCATGATACTACCTTGTTTAGTGTGTAAATTTGACTCAGCTTTTGTTGTTTGAAGTCAAGAAAGACCATTCTAGATAACAATGCAAGTGTGGTTTAGGAAACATTCCTTTTGACAAGTATGTCATCTTAGAATGTAAACATGGTGGACATGTTTAAAAGCTTTGGTCAAAGTATCCCAAAATTCTGGTTGCGTTGTGTTATGTGACCTAGTCTAAGATGCAAGATTGCAGATGAATATCGGTAACAAGTATTTAGATAGGCTTCTTAGATAGAACACTTGGGTACCCCTAAAAGGGTAAAGGAACCAAGTATACATAGTATAAACATTATTAAGTTAACATGAGAGATTGGTTTAATACCAAGTCATGGAATGAGATATTTGTGTTTCACCGAGTCATTACAGTTGTATATGGTTGTACATCTGTTATAAGATGGATTGGCAATGGAATGTGTGTTCTGAATTATATTAATTTTGAGTAGATAACATTATGTAAAAAAATCCTTGTTTCTAAAGTCTTAAAAAGAGGATGTTACATTTTGTTAGAAGATTCAACTTAACCATCTGCTTGTGTGTAATATGGTGAAGATAAACCGAGTTAAATATAGAAGTTTTCATATAGTTGGTATAAGTTTTTTTAAAATTGTATGTCATTTTCAAAGTGACAAGGAGATGATGAACACCAAAGCAAAAATGATATGGTGGTTGATAAATTCGACTATTTTCTTAGCTTTGGTAGAAATGAGAGGGATATATTTTACCCATTTAGTATAATATTCAGTCACCGTGATTATCCGTAATCGATAGTGTGATGAATTAGGGTTAAGCTCCCTAATGAGATCAAAAACCAATGAGAAAAGGGCCAAAAGTCTCTGGAAATTTATAAGGTGTGACTAGGAGTATGATGAAATATAGCATGCTATTGACACTTCACACAACATTTAACATAGTTATAGTAATATTGGTTAAGATTTGGCCAAGAGTAGCCAAGTTAAAGGATACACTTTGCAATAGTGAGGCCACTAAAAATGTGCCCCATAAATACCCTCCTGAATTTATTTGATGGTGTACGGGATTTCAGAACTGGTGAGGCACCGTAGGAGGATACCGTCAAAGCCACATTTATAGAGAAGACCTCCCATGCTTATGTAATGAGTGATACTTTTTGGGAAGGATTGTCATCCATTGCGAGTGAGATTTAGAGGAAGGATTGAAAGTGAGAGGTAGTCAAAGAACTTCTTATACAAAATATCACGTGGATTAGTATTGATGTTACCCACCGAATTAAGTCTAGGGATAATATAAGAAGGAAATTGTGACCGTTATATGGTGACAAATATTTTTGAGTTCTAAGGTGAGGCAAGAATTTGAGAAGAAATACAAGCCATGGTATCTCAGAATTTGTTAGTGTATCATGAAGTGGATTGAATGAGTTAGTGATAAAACATGGTCCAAAGTAGGTTGACATGGTGTTTATACTTTTAAATATCATAATTATGACACCGATATGAATCATTGAATTGGTTCATAACCAGTTGAGAATCAAAAACATGTTAATGGATTTAACACCTAGGGAAATGGCAATTTGAAGACCTAACACAAGAGCTTCATACTCGGCGATGTTATTTGTGTAGTTGAATTCTAGTTTAAAGGATAGTGGCATAGGCTCACCATCAAGAGGAATGAGGATGACCCCCTTGCAGATCCCCTATGGTGACATTTTGATATGTCAAAGAATAATGTCATTTGATAAATAATATCATCAATGGAGATGGCAGAAATAGATTCGTCAGGAAAATCAAATTTTGAGGATTGGTTCCTAAGAAGAGGAGTGTCTACAAATTTATCTGCGATGGTTTGTCCTTTGACATAACTTTGATGAATAAACTCCAACTCTAAGTCTGCAAAGGAGTATGTGTCAATGAGAGGTGCATTGGTGTTTGTAAGGTTTTTCGTACATGTAATGAAGAGGGTCGGTGTTGGTAATGACAAATGTTGCATGATTAAGAAGGTAGTGGAAAATTTTGGTGGCCACAAAGACTAGGGCTAAGAAAATATTTTCAACATGAGTGTACCAAGTTTCATATTGTAGAAGGGTATGACTTATATAACAAATTGCTTGTGCCTTGTGCTCCTCATCACAATGAGTGAGCATAGCTCCAAAGGAATGGTTAGTAGAAGAAATGTAAACATAAAAAGGTTGATCTTATTTAGATGGAATGAGAACAAGTGGCTGAAGAAGATAGTTTTTCAATGCTTCAAAGGATTTTTGACACTCATCATTCCAATGGAAATAGATGTCATTTTTAAGGAGGTGGTGAAATGGTTAGAATCGGTCTAAACTTTTAGAGATGAAGCAGTGGATGGATTGTAATTTTCTTGATAGCTACGAAGTTGTTGAAGGTTAGTCAATGGAGGCATGTAAAGTATTTTCTTGATCTTAGCAGAACAACTTTGATATCTCGCAAAGAGATGATGAAACCAAGGAGCTTTCCTGAGAGAACTTTGAAAACTAAATTCTTTGGTTGAAGGAAAACATGATATTGGATAAGGTGGTTAGAGATAAATTTAATAATTGTGAGGTGTTTGGTATGACACGTATCTTACTAATAAGGTCATCAACACGCCTTCCAATATGTCATGGAAGATGTAAGTCTTATCGTGTTGATAGGTAGCACCAACATTTTTCAAGCTAAAAGGAATGATGTGATAATAAAAGGTCTCCCAAGGGGTGAAGAAGGTGGTTTTGTTATGATCTTATGGAGTGAGTAATATCCGATTATAACCTAAAAATTTGTTCATAAGAGATAACATCTCATGGATGGCTATAATATCAACTAGATGGTCAATGCTTGGAAGTGGAAAGTTGTCTTTTAGAAAGAAAATATTAAGGTCACAAACTTTAGTGTAGATACAAAGTCCTCTGGTTGCTTTCATGAAAGGAACACTATTAGAGACCCATTATGGATATTCAATAAGTAAGATGGAGGAAACAGAGAGAGAGGTGATGAAGTTACTCTTCCACAAGAAGAGTAATTTGAGGATGCATTTTATGTAGCTTCTATTTCACAGTTTGGCATCAGTTTAGTTCTTATATTTTGAAGCATGATATTAGGGTCAATACCGATCATATCGCTATAAGATAGAGTAATTTTGTTTCTATGATTGCAAAGAAAAGAGGTGAAAGATTCTTGTTCCACAAAGTCTAGAGATTGGCCTATCTTTAGAATTTGTGGGTCATCTTGAGTGTGAATGTTGATTTCTATGGTAGATTCATTCAACATGGTTTTTGTGTCAGAGGGTAACAACCTTTGAATATAAGAATCCTCCACACCTAAATAGGTCAGAATAGAATCATCATCTTGACATTGAATGACATTTATAAAAGGTGTATCATCATCCAACATGTTAGGATAAATAAGGGGAAGGGAAGAGGGAACCTTACCATCACGTTGATAGGTCAAAGGTCCCAAGGAGATGGTGTTCATGAAAAAAGTAAGGTGGAATGGATTTGGGATCCATAGACTCCATAGGAGAAGGTGGCGTAATAGGTGAGGAAGGTAGGGAAGGCTTTTTGTCTTCCAAGAGGGTGACTCAGGCCTTCTTAGGAGGATGCATCTTATAAAATATAATAAAATTTTTTTTTTGTGTTTCCTAGTAATGTAAAATATGAATATGTTATGAAATTTTTCATAACAACCAAATT
This sequence comes from Taxus wallichiana var. yunnanensis, assembly GCA_018340775.1. NCBI lineage: Eukaryota > Viridiplantae > Streptophyta > Pinopsida > Cupressales > Taxaceae > Taxus > Taxus wallichiana. The sequence continues at coordinate 385,118,556 of CM031233.1, read as the reverse complement.
TGAAGCCTTTCCAGGTGCAACGGTGAAGAAAAGTAAGTGCAAAACTATGTTTGGTGAGGTAGGAGAATTCAGATGAAAAATGTCTAGTTTGGAAGGGAGGTTTAATAGAATAAGAGGAAGTGTTGAGCCCCCCATAGGTTAGGTTGGTGTGAAGGTAGGGAGGGCCATAGGGTATGACATATCCTATACGATGATCTTAACGTGGGTTTTGGCATAGTTTTCCATACTCTGAGCAATAAGGAATGCGTCAATGCTGAGGAGGTGGTATTCTCCAAGTGTAAGGTGTTGAAAAATGCCTACAAAAGGGTCTAGGGATGGTACTTGGATATTATGTATATATGAGCTATCCAAGCATGAGAAGATGGGGCATAAGTAGAGGGAAGAATAGGAGGGTTGGTAGGTGGGCTAGATGAGGAAAGTGAAGTGATACAAGTGGTAGATGCGGTAAATTCCTTAACGGGATTAGAACATCAGTTGGATGGTAAATCATATTACAAGTCTTTAAGGGGAGGGAACTATCTTAATTATGTAGGGTTCCCTTCATATTCAAAATTGAGGAAAAGAGAAGGGTGGAAGGTACACAAGCCATGGTGTGAATCCAGGGGACAACCTACGAACATGTTATAATATAATTCTCCTTTGATAACGTAGAATATTTTGGGAATAATTCGGGGACCCATGTGAATGTGGAGGACAACAAAGTAATGGTAGTGGTCATGGCATCATTAAAAGATCGAATCATGATATGGTTTCTAGACATACAATTAGGCAATATGCCTATTTGTTTGTAGGCATGGGAAGAGAATATGTTGATGCTAACACCCCCATCAATCATAACATGTTATACGTGAATATCCTTCATGTAAGTGGAGATGAAAAGAGTGGGATCAATATCATCAGGTTGTGAAGGGGAAATATATGATTTGGAGAAATTAATGGAAGCAATCTGATCAAGAGTAATGAGGGTGATAATAGGTGAAGTGTTGTTGGGTGGAATTTTGATGGATTGTAGGACCTCAATGAGGGCTTGATGATGAGAATCCAAATTTTGAATCAAGTCATATAAATACATCTTCGATGAGGACCGGTGAATTTTTGTCATTGAATGATGTGTAACCCCGAAGAAGTAGGTGATGTCGATCGAAGGATTATTTTTGGGGAGGTGTAAGTGTCATGGTAGGTGGAGGAAAACTAAAAGGGTTACCAAATTTTTCCTTTCCTTTGTATTTCACATGTTTTTACCGAGTGGCTAAAAGCACCATGTTAATTTCAAATATAGGATGAGGAAAAGATAGTTGTGTGGTAACGGTGAAGAAAGAATGGAACCCTCTTCCAACATAACATCTTATTTGAAAAGACCATCGAATCATAAAGATGAAGGATACTTTTTTCATGGGCCTTACAACTCTCGATATCATGCCCTAGTGAGAGATGATAAGCACAAATTTTTTTCATCAAACCTTACTTTTTTAGGTTTGAGATGATCATAAGGTGATGAGGCAAGAATATGTCTGATTAATGTATACTATATGATCTCATCTTACTCTCCTTTTGATTAAGTTTGATTTCATTGTGTGACTTTTAGTTGATCTGATATGAGTTAGGATGTAATTATCTGTCTTTTGATTGATTGTGATCTTAATGTTAAAATCTTTGAAATTCCTGACAAAGTGTGTGTTTAAATTTTGTTTTGTAATAAAGTAGGTCTAATCAGTCAAGGAAATGAAGTAGGTGGCATTCAAGATGTTCCTACATAGCTTAGTTTTGGAACTTCCAAGCTAGTTCTGAACTCCATCACATAGTCATCATTAGTTCGGAACTTTCGGACTTAGTTTTGGAACCCCATCATTTAGTTCCAAAACTTTCGGTTTAGTTCCGAACTCCAGTATCTAGTTCTAGATTTTTCAGACTTAGTTTCGGAACTCCTGGTGATAGCTCCAGAACTCTCACAGGTTTTGGTTCTTAACAATTTCCTATGGTTTTGGAACTTCTCCAAAGTTTAGAACTGATGGGAGTTATCTATTTTAAACCACATCTAGATATTTTGCATCTACGACCCTTTCAATCATGAAGGATGAGAATATTTTTGAATGTAGATCTAGGGAGAGTTATCCTACAACTATCTGATCAACCACCATCCGACTCAACGATCTATTTTGGGCATGATTTGATTTCATTAGAATCATTGAGACAGCTGTGATTGTAAAATGTATATAAAGGTAGACCTGTAATAGATAGATAATAGAAGATAGAGATATAGAATGAGATAGATATAGAATAGAGAAAATAAATAGACTAAGTACCCAGATCCAAGTACATTTTGTAATACTGAATGTTTTTATCAATAAAATAGCCATTCTAATTTGAGAGAATTCTAAGTTGTTAAAATCCTGATTCAAGGAGGAGCAAGGGCCCACTCCCCCAAGGACCAGGATATTCATTTATTTGGTATTTATATTTCTTCAACAAATAGCTTAGATCTATTAATTTTGTATTGCTTTAGTTCTTTCAGTTAAACTCATTGTATACTTGTTCCTGTAGGTGTTTAGATAAATATTTATATTTCTTGCAATTGTTTTCAAGCATTTTAATTTGAGTGTGTTTATTTCCAAAAGCAAGAGTGTTTACTTTCAGAAGCAAGTGTGTTTATTTTCCAACAACAAGTGTGTTTCCATTCTGCATGGTGTGTTTCCTTTCAGCAAGCTTTCAGTGTGTTTTACTTTCAGCAAGTTTTCATAGTTTGATTTGAATAAGGTTTTACCAAGAAGTCCTTAAGACATTAAAGAGATCCCCTAGAAAATATAAAAATAGCTACAGTCAACTACTAGATCGGTTAAATTACTCTTATTACATATAGCTTTAGACACACCCCTAGTTTGATATGACATCAACAAGAAGTTGATTAAATGAAGGGAATGATGACACCCATCATTTTTGGTGCCATTTCCGAGGAACCACCAGTTGGAATTTTCTAATTAAGTGTTAGCAAGAGAAACAAAACATACATCTAGTAGTTGAAGAATATTCCCTACTATATCACAAAATATATGAGTAGACCAAGAGACTCACAGGGTAGATTCCTTCCAAAAACATCTTCACAATAATTCATAACATCCTCTAGTCAAAGTAAGGAAATTGATCAAGAATTGGAGGCACCACCATCCCTTATCAAACAAGAAACAAAATTGCCATTTTTGGAATTCTTAGATCAGTCACCTAAAGGGAGTAGAACTTTTAGGAGAAGGCTTATTACCCAAGATCCATTGAGGGTAAGTTTTGATTCTTAATTGAGTAGTTAACCTCCTACTCTTGATTTTTCACCTTCCCCAAGGCATACAACTTACCACATTTATTGGGAGGAAAATTCAAAAAATATTTTTGAAATGGCACGAGAAGCTGAGAGAGCACCTGATAGGAATTTTACCTATCCAATCCAATTAAGAGATGATGAAACATCAATGAAAAATATCTCACCTACACATTTACCCACCTTTAGAGGGATTTCATCTGAAGATCCTGACCAATTTCTATTTGAATTCAACGTACTATGTCAGACCTATGATTATAAAATAGATAATCAAAACTCAAGTTGTTTCCATCTACTTTGAAGGATACAATAATGAGGTGGTTCATGGGATTAACATCCAACTCTATTAGCACTTGGGCACAAATGGAGACTACCTTTCTAGATAAATACCAAGATTATTACAAAAGGAGAAATAGGAAGGAAGAATTATTAAAAATCAAGTAGGAAGAGGACAAAAACATAGAAGACTATTTAGACAGATTCCTCTTTGTTAGCAAAAGATGTGGATTTGTGTTTATAGAGGAATTAAGTAAAACCATTTTTCTCAAAGGTTTGGATGATGAATCTAGAGAATCCCTCAACTTTATATGAGGGTGAGGCATTAATCAAATAAGAATGAATGGAATTAAAGATATTTTTAGAAGCTATTCCAAAACAAGAGGTGGACCTAGAAAAGGAAAATCAAAGTGAAAAGTATGAATCCGATATGAACAAACTAATGGATGAGTTATAAAAATTTAAAACAGACATTTTAGTGCAATTAACCTCTCATGTGGATGGATTACAAGCTAAAGCAAATTCCAAAATTTAACCATTAGTTATGTATTTTCCTAGATGCAAGAAGAAGCATGCATTAAGATATTTTCCTTTGGATAAAATAGAAATGTTTCTTATCTCATGAATCTAAAGAACATGATAATCGATGTTTGTTCTTTACTTCTTGTCATTAAAAATCAGCTTAAACAAACCAAAGACCTCATCTATAATCGAAGAATTGAATTTTGTTCATAGATAACCTAGCCAAGGACAGCTTTATGCCAAGATCAGTTCCTAATCCATGCACGATGCCATGGGATGCTCGGGTAGTACCAAAAATTGGGGACAACCACCTTGGGTACCTCAACCAACTTAGAGCCCTCAAGATTGGGAAAATCAAGCTTGGTATGCTTAGGGACATCAACAACCCCGGGCTGGTCAAGGAAATCCTTATGCTTGGTCACAACCTAGATGGAACCCTAATAATTAGTCCTAAGGAAGAACATATCCAAATCGAATCAACGAGTGCCATCATGGGATCCCTCGAAAGAATTCATAAACCGGTAATGTAGTCCAAACAAAAATGCCAACATAGCCGTTAGAGAAAACCCCGAAACAAACAAACAACTCTTGTTTATGGAATAGAACCAGAAAAATCAGTTGATTTACATGCTATGGATTATAAGGATATTCAAACTAGATCTAGGAAAATCATTAACAGTCCACCCCTTATAATCATTGAAATGATAGAAGAAAATGAAATCCCTAGTACTGTTGTTCCAAAAGAGGATATAGAAAGAAAAGAAAAGGATCCAAATAGAAACACTACTGAGACTCCATTTCCAGAGAGATTCAAAGAAGCTATAGAAATCAAGGAGTCTGAATTGGTACATGAACTAAGGAAATTGAATATTGAAATACCACTATTACAAGAAATTAAATATATTCTAGAATTGAACAAATTAATCAAAATGTTATGCATGAAAAATCCTGGAAGAAAGAAACAGTATCCCAAGACTATCAAAGTAGATGGGAAACTTGCTAATTTATTAGCAGGAAAACTATTACTTCCCAAATACAGAGATCTTGGAAGTCCTGTTATTTCTGTCTCTATAGGAAATAAGGATGTACATAATGTTTTGATAGATTTGGGAGTTGCTATCAATGTAATGACAATGGATACTCTAAAAATATTACCATTAACGGGTATACAACCTATTAATACCATATTGCAAATGGAAGATCAGTCTATAGAAAAATAGAAGGAATTATTGAAGACGTGGTGGTTATGGTAGAGTCATGGGAATATCCAGTTGACTTCCTTATATTACAGCCAAAAGGTAAAACATTGGGTTATCCCATTATTTTGGGTAGACCATGGTTAGCTACAATTATTGCTTTGATAGATTACAGGTCAAGTGATATGACAATCTCGAATGGTAAGAACTCTAAAAAATTTCCTTATATCCTACTACACAACCTTTTACTAATAATCATGAACAATTGTGGGTTGATTCTCCTAAAACTAATAAGAAATTTTTTTCTTCTTTGGCTATGATCACATTGTAGGATCATGTAAGAGAAGTAGAAGATTTGATTTATCCACCATTAAGTGAGAACCTACTATCTTCGGTCAATCATAAATAGTTCTAAAACCTGTGAACTTAGTTTTGGAACCTGTTAACTTAGTTCCGAACTCGTGAACTTAGTTTCAAACCTATGGCTATAGTTCCGGAACCACCACATTTAGTTACGGAACCACAAAAACAATAATTCTATTTGATTGAAAATGATTTCTCTCCAAAGGAACGATATTTCTCATGGGAAGAGGATGAATCAATAGATTCAGTTTCAAGTACATCAAGAAGTGGTGAAGAATTTCTAGAAAGTAGCAGTGACGAGGAATTTGGCCTGCAAAGAGATAAGTATCATAATTCTCATTATTGTCCTTTTTCCAGTATTTTGTCTCAAGGAAATTTTGGAGATGTTGCTACATACCATATGCTATTACCACATGCATGTCCATTAAATACTTTAATGAAACCCTTTCCACAAATCATTTCATCACATATTGGAACCAAACATGTTGAAATTCAACTAGGTAAAACTTTAAAAATTAATAGCTGGTTGAAGGAGGATGGAGAAGCTAAATTTTTGATGTTCTAAAAAATCATACTAAAGATTTTTCTTGGGATTACAAAGATATGAAGGTATTCATCCAAGTATTTGCACTCATCACATCTATACTGAAAATAATAAACTAGTTAGGCAGCCTCAAAGAAGGATTAACCCAACTTTAAGGGATATATTCAAACAAGAAATTGAAAAACTATTACAAGTAGGTTTCATCTACCCTATCTCAGATAACTAGTGGGTATCTCCTCTTTTAATTATTCCCAAAAAGAACGTAAAATGGAAAATATGTGTTGAATATAGGGAACTAAACAAAGCCACAATGAGAGATTATTTTCCCTTATCATTCATAGATCAAGTCCTAAATAACCTTTCAAATAAACAATACTTTTCTTTCTTGGATGGCTTTAGTGGGTACAATTAGATCAGAGTTGCTACTGAGGATCAAGACAAAACTACATTTACATGTCCATGGGGAACCTTTTCCTATAGAGTGTTACCATTTGGTTTATGCAATGCTCCTGTAACTTTCCAGAGAGTTGTACTTGTAATCTTTGCTGATCTAACAAATGATTGTGTTGAAGTATATATGGATGACTTCACTGTACATGGAGATACATTTGAAGATGCTTTGAGAAATCTAGATAGAGTGTTAACAAGATGTGAACAACACAACCTGTCTCTTAGTGATGAATTTTTTTTTATGATGGTGGATGAGGGAATTGTATTAGGACACCATATTTCACAAAAAGGAATTTAGGTGGATAAAAAAAAATTAGGATCATTTCAGATTTACCTATCCCTTAGACCCCCACAGATATCAAATCATTTCTAGGACATGCTGGGTACTATAGATGCTTTATAAAATATTTCAATAAAATTGCTGCCCCCATGTTTAATTTGCTAACCAAGGACTGTGAATTTATTTGGGATGAAAAGTTCCAACATGCTTTTGAAGAAATTAAAAACAAATTAATCATTTTCCCAATATTGAGAGGTCCTAATTGGGAAAAGCCATTTCATATCCAAATATATGCCTAAAATTATTCCATTGGTGTAGTATTGGGATAGAAAGATGAAGAAGGAAAGATGTATGCCATTTACTATCTTAGCAAGAATCTTACTCCCACTAAAAATAATTACACCACCACTGAAAAGGAATTTCTTGCTGTAATTTATGCAATCAATAAATTCAGACATTATATTATAGGGTACAAGATATTTGTATACATAGATCATTTAGCAATTAAGTATTTAATGAACAAACCAGTGGTTGGAGGAAGAGTCATTAGATGGTTATTACTTTTGCAAGAATTTGATATTACCATTATGGACAATCCAGGTAAATCTAATGTGGTAGCTGATTTTTTGTCAAGACTAACCACCACAAGGGAACAAGATCCAATCAAGGATAACTTTCCGAGATAATTTTTTTTTACAATCTTAGTAAGTACACCATGGTTTTTTGATATGGCAAATTATCTTACAACAGGGAATTTCCCTCCTTCTTTCACTAAGAAACAAATAAAGAAGTTAATTAAAACTAGTGCATAATTCAAATGGTTAAATGGAATTCTATTTAAGTGTGGTCCTAATTTTGTCTTGCGCAGTGTGTAAGAGAGGATGAAATATTTAACATCCTCAGAGCATGTCATGATGAATCAAGTGGAGGACACTATTCAGTAAAAAGAACAGCTCATAAGATACTTGGCACTGGTTATTATTGGCCATCTTTGTACAAGGATGTGAAAAGATATAACAAGAGGTGTGATCCTTGTCAAAGGATGGGACAAACAAATTTCACCAATGAAATGCCTCTTCAGCCTCAAGTTATGGTTGAACCATTTGAGAGATGGGGATTGGATTTTTTTGGTCCCTTTAATCCTCCTTCACAAGGTAAGGAATATATTCTTGTATGTACTGACTATGTGATAAAATGGGTAGAAGTATAGGCATTGAAAAATGCCACTTTGAGGAAGCAATTGATGATTTCCTTTGGAACAAAATTATGATCATTTTGGAGCACCAAGGAGTATAGTTTCGAGATCAAGGACCGTAATTTATGTCTAATATGATCCTAGCTTTTACAAGGTATTACCAAATAAATCATAGGAAGTCATCTCCTTACCATCCACAGTCAAATGGACAAGCTGAAGTAACAAATAGAGAATTCGAGAACATCCTTACCAAAATGGTTGAAGCTGGGAGAAAATATTGGTTAAAGAGACTACCTGAAGCTATCTAGGCTTATAATACAACTTGGAAAACTACAATAGGGTTTTCACCATGGGAAAAATTCCTTGTTGCCTATAGAATTTGAACTTCAGACATTAAGGACAACAGTGAAGGTGGGAATTGAGTTGAATGCAACTCAAAAAGAAATAATCCTTCAACTCAATGAGTTGGATGAATTAAGGTTGGAAGCACTTCAACAAATAGAGATGATTCAAGAGCAAAGGAAGCAATGGCATGACATACATATCAAGAAAAGAAAAATCAAAGTAGAAGATTGGGAATTGTTGTTTAACTCTAAGTACCAATAGTTCAAGGACAAATTGAAAACCAGATGGTTAGGACCCTATCAGTTGATCGATTTTCAACAATGGTTATATTCGATTACTTCCCATTGATGGCGGGAGTAGAACGCTCTTGGTCAATGGACATAGGTTGAAACTCTATGGGAAGCCTCCCACTAAGAATGGATTTTTGAAGAAGATTGAAGCGAGAGAAATAATTTGATCATATAGAAGAACTCGGTTCTTCTAAAATGATCAAATAATTAGATGATAGATCCATAATAAAGGGAAGAAGATGAAAAACAGAAAATGGTGGTTGACCTCTTTTTGGCTAGTTCAAATTAAGGAATTCTTTTGAATTCTAGCTGTCTTATCTAATCATGTTTTGTTTTACTTGTAGGAATGATGAGTCATCATGGCAAAAGAATTACATCATCAAGGATGGTAATTATGTCTTTTAACTTATTTAGGGTTGATTAAATGTTTGCATGTGTGATGTGACTTAGTTTAAAAGTAGGTATGATGAGTCATCTATTTATACATTATGATTACAAGTGTGTAATCATGAAATTGATTTGGATGGAATAAGTGGTGGCATGATTATCATTAGTAATCATTATTGCAAACATCAAGTGAAATAAAGATTGAAGAAATATCCTGAGGAAGGAGCAATGAATTGAGTTTGTATTCCGCAAAGAAATAACAGAGAATTTAGAAGTTCCATAGCTAATAACTAAGGTTCCATAGCTAAAAATAGAGGTTTCGCAGCCAATTCGTTAGTTTTGCAGCTAAGAATAAGGCCTATAACCAATTTGCACAAAATCAAAAGATACAGAACTCAAGCCGATATGGGGATTAAGAAGAAATCAGATCCAGAGGATGATTCCCAGAGCTCGTAGATGAAGAAGTAGCATCCATCTTTGAGAATGCAAGATGGCTTGAATTCTTGAAGAAATTTTCAAGGCATAATGACGAATTAGTAAGAGAATTTTTCATAAACCTAGAATAGTCTAGAACAAAGGTGAGAAATGTTTTTATTCCTTTTTCTATAAATACTGTAAGTAATTTGTCTATAGTGCCCATTGTTCATGTCCCACCACCGCCAAATGGACTTTGAAAAAAGCTGGTTGAATTCTTACTACAAGAAGAAGGAGTTGAACCCCGATTTCTATAATATAAAGAAAATCATAAAAGGGGTCAGAAGGGCCAATTTTCCCAAACCCTTTGATAGGGTAGCATTTTGGATAGTAAATTATTTAATGTGATGGTCAGTTTGGGTCAGTGGAAAAGAAGTATTAAAAATGCTCATATATCTGAAGTATGGAGCCACCAAGCCATAATACATAATAAACCTCCCGGGTTTTCTTTTTTATTCCATTCAGACCATGGCTTAGAGATATTCCTAGGGTGTTGGGACAATTATGCATCATGGTCTAATTCATTTGATATGCCAACACTATTTCCTATCAAAGAAGAATGGAGAAGAAATTTGGGACAAGTTTCTTAGCAAGTTCAAGAAAAACCCTAATATTATGAGGACAATTCCAGCTCCATTCTCTCCTTCAGCTAATTTGGAAATGGATGCTCCTATAGAATTACAGAGGGAAATCAAAAGATAAAACATACCAAGAAAAAGAAGGTCGGTGAGGAAGATAAAAATAGCAGAGCCTTCTGTACCTATGAAGGAAATTCCTTCTTCCACAGCAGCTTCAGAAGAGCCAATATCTGTCTCTAATGGTGATAGCTCACCCACATAAGAACAAGAAAGAACAATAAGAAGAATTTCTAGAGGGAAATTCACTACTGGGCATGTTGAACTTCCCTAGATAAGAAAAATTCATAAGAGGTCAAGGGGAACTCTAGAAGGAAGAAGTGAATAGGAAAGGATGGAAGAGGAAGTTGTTGACATTTTGGGTAGCATGGCCATGACTCCACCTGAGCCAAGTCATGCTAAAATGGACAGAGGAGAAGAGAGATTTGAAGATAAAGATTTTTAGGAGTTGGCTGAACCATCAATAGTGCCACATGAAGAAGAAGAGTTGGCATCCAGGATAAGAAAATGAAATTTTCCTTTAATAGAAGAAGAATGCCAAACTCCTCAAATAATTTTAGAGGCAGAGGAAAGAAAACAAGTTAAACAAGCTCTGTTCTTGTCTAGAGAAGAGCTCATTATCAGAGAAAAATATGAGGAATTGGACTTCCTCAAACTTAAATTAGAACAAAGGGAAACACTCATTGATGAGCTAACAACTCATCTTGCAGCCAGGACTGAGGAGTTATCAGCAACCAAGAAACAACTAATAGAAAAAGAGGAAGAATTCCAAACTTCTAGAAAATAGAGTGTTGTGTCCACAACCTCTACACAGACTGAGTTGACCTATTTTCCACTCAAACAACAATGGGATGATATTTATAGAGATATCAGAGAAGCCAAAACATCAAATGAGGAATTAAAGACCAAGATGGAGGAAGAGATGAAGGCAAGAAAGGAATGGGAAGAAAAATTTTATAAGGAGGAAGGAAATAAATATAAATGTCTTGCCAAAATTCATATGGTTTGTATTATGAGTGAGAAATTGCTTGCCTACAAGAGGCCTTCTCCTGCATATAGTGTGTTTTTGGAAGAGCAGTTCATTCACTGACATCTATCAAGAATTGCATGTGGGCTTCCACATGAACTACAAGATGAATCTGAATTCATGGTAGCTTACTCTCTATCTAGCCCTGAGTAGAAAAATATCCTATGTGAATTTTATCTTTGCAATTATATGCTAGAGAAAAACATAGGATTTATGATTAACTTGTATGTAGGGGAGAGCCAGCTCAATGCATTTGTCTCTCTTTTGCAAAACCAGATTGCATGGAAGGAAAGGGAATCTGAATTTTTATTGAAAGCTAGCTCAATAGGCCTCTACATGAGAGCTCATTATGGTAAACCTTCTACCTTCCTCACACATTTTAGAACTCATGCCTTTGATAGAAGATTCAAGACACATTACCCTACCATTCTACAAAAGAGTATTGATGCCTTCACCTCCTATGAGGAGGAAAAATTTGAAGATATTTATGAAGGATGCTCAAAATGGTGGGAATTGATAGGATATAAGAGATAAAATATGTAGAATAATCCCTTACAAAATAGCAACAAAGAGAAACTAATATGCATAAAATATTATAGATCTCAAATAAAAGTGCGAAATAAATAACACAACACAAAAAGATAGTATTTAACATGGTTCACCCAATTTAGGCTACATCCACCAAGAATCACTTGCTCATATTTTATTACAAGCCCCACTCTCTCAATATAATACCCAGATCCATTTGGAGCTATGCTCAACAAACTCTATAGAATTCACACTTGAATTCAAAGCACATCTGTAATACATTTTCTTGTATATGTATCATATGCATAAGACCATATAAATAGACAATTGCTTAAGCATTTTGATACAAAACCATGGGTATCAAAACCATGGGCAGAAACCATGGGTATCAAAACAATGGGTACCGAAAAACCACGGGCACAAAAATAGCCCATAACAGTTACCCATTACCCATGGGTTAATAAACCACCCATGAAAATTTTCTTTGGGGATTTTCCCCCGAACCCCATTGATCGGGGGGCTTCACCCCCTCGAACCCCCTTGACCCGCTCACCAACAAGTGGGACCACCATAAAAATACCCGAGTGTAACACATAAAATGTGTACCACACTCTAACATGAAAATAGGCTCCACAAACATAACAATCTCCCACTTGGAGATTTATTTCCACCGAGTAATCTTCTTAACCCTTCACCGTCATCCGTGAAGGCCAACCAAAGCTGAACATAGCTTTATTTTATCCCTTGTGACCACCTTGGTCATCATGTCTCAGGATTCTGACCGGTATGAATCTTCTCCAACAATTTATCTTCCTCCAAAGTCTGTCTTAATTAAGTGATATCTCAACTGTATATGATTCATCCTGGAGTGGAAAGTAGAGTTCTTAGCTAGGTGTATAGCACTCGACTATCACCATGCAGCTTACATTCCTCCTACTTATGCCCCAAATCTTTAAGCAATTGTTGTAACAAAATCATATCTTTGCTTACCTTTGTGGTAAAAACATAATCAACCTCCATGGTTGACAAAGCCACCACTTCTTTAGTCATGAAATATAGCTTACTGTTATCCCACCTATAGTGTAAATATAACCTGTCGTGCTCCTCATGCTTTCTACATCTCCAACCATATCTGAATCTACATAACCATGTAAAGTGGTGTCTAATCCACTGTAGCATAAAATTGTCCCCATGGTCCATCTCAAATACCAAAAGATCCACTTTACTGCTTACCAATTCTCTTTACCTGGATCACTCATAAATCTACTCATAGCTCCTACTGCATGGGCAATATTAGGCCTAGTGCATACCATAGCATACATCAAACTACCAACCGCTGATGAGTAAGGTACCTTGGACATATGGTTTCTTTCCTACTCTTGTCTTGGGACACTACTCCTTTGATAACTTAAAATGGCCTGCCAAAGGAGTCCCAACCGGTTTAGCATCATGCATGTTAAACCTATCCAATACCTTCTTAATGTACTCTTCCTAAGATAAAGTCATCTTCCATTCCTTCCTATCCCGAGTTATCCTCATACCAAGGATTTGTCTGGCAGCCCCCAAATCCTTCATATCAAAGGATTCACTTAGTTGTTTCTTGAGTACTTTTATTTCCTGCATGTTTTTACCTGTAACCAGCATGTCATCAACATACAAACATAGGATAATATAACTTCCATCCTCAAATTTCTTTGTATACACGCAATGGTCAGAATGACATCTGATATAACCTTGCTCCATCATGAAGCTATCAAACTTCTTATACCATTAACGTGGAGCTTGTTTCAGGCCATACAAGCTCTTCTTTAGTTTGCACACCATCTCCTCTTTACCTTTGACTTCATATCCTTCTGTTGTTACATATATATCTCCTCCTCCAAATCACCATGGAGAAATGCAGTCTTTACATCTAACTATTCTAAGTGTAAGTCTTCTTATGCCACTATTCCAAGAACAGTTCTAATAGAAGTCATTTTTACTACAAGAGAAAAGATCTCATCAAAATATATACCTTGTTTTTGTGCAAACCCCTTGACCACTAACCGGGCCTTATATCTTTTCTTTCCTCCTTATTTATCTTTAACTTTGTTCACCCACTTGTTCTGCAATACTCTTTTTCCTTCCTGTAGCCTCATCAAATCCCAAGTATGGTTATCCATGAGATACTTATGCTCCTCATCCATGGTTTGCCCCCACTTCTTACTGGCATCTACCTGCATTGCTTCATCAAAGCTCTCTAGCTCTCCACTATCAGTGAGCAATAAATAATAAAGAGAAGGAGAAAAATGTTCAAGTTCTTTTCTTACCTTAGAAGACATCCTCACTGTAGGAGTTTGGGGTTCTTGTTGAGTAGGTTCCTGAACTGATTCATGGGTCACTATCCCATCTAGAATATCCTCTACCACTGCATATTCTTTCTTGGATTCTTCCCTGCTTTCCTGAAACTGTTGTTTATACACGAATTTCTCATTAAAGACCACATCCCTAAACCAAATGATTTTCTTGTCCTTAATACTCCAACATTTAAATCCAAAGTCATCACCACCATAACCAATAAAAGTGTATTTTTCTGATTTAGCCTTTAGCTTGGTCATATCATCCTTGTCAATATGAACAAAAACCTCACATCTAAAGACTCTAAGAAATGAGTAATCGACTTTCTTACCATACCAAGCCTCCTTAGGTATGTCTCCATCCAAGGCACTTGAGGGTCCTCTATTTATCAAGTACACAATTGTGCTCACCGCTTCTACCCAAAAATAAAGAGGTAGTCCTGCATGTATCCTCATGCTCCTAGCACGTTCCATTTTTGTTCTATTCATCCTTTCTGACACCCCATTCTGCTGCGGGGTTCTTGGAACCGTCTTTTTCCAATAGATTCCATTCTTGGAACAATAATCATCAAATTCATTACTGCAATACTCCCCTCCATTATCTGACCTGAGACATTTTAACTTAAGACTGTTTCATTATTTACCAAGGCTTTCCATTTAACAAAAGTATCAAATACATGAGATTTGTTTCTAATACAATAAACCCAAAATTTCCTTGTTGCATCATCAATAAAAGTAACATAATAACTTGAACCCTCAAGAGATGATATCCGAGATGGCCCCACACATCGAATGTACCATCTCTAACTTACTCTCTTTCTTCATAGGTCTAACCTTGAGAAACCTTACTCGCTCTGTTTCCCATATATGCGCTTCTCACAGAAATCAAAACCTATTTCTACATATCTAGGAAAATTCTTCTTTATGATGTCCATGCCCTTATGGCTCATATGACCAAACCTATAGTGCCACAATGTTGTATCTACATCTAAAGCCACAAGATTAAAAGCATTAGTACTACCAGTGGTTAAATACAAGGTTCTAACCTTCTTACCTCTTTCCACCACAAGAGCACCCTTGGTAACCTTCCAAGAGTCAACCTGTAAATATCACAAAGACAACCATCACTTCCCGATTGCCCGCCGATATCAAATTTCTCCTTAATGTAGGCACATGTCATACATACTTCAATAGCCATGTATTCACATTCTACATCTTAACATGAACAGAACATTTTCTAACTATACTTGCAAGGCTCATCATCACCAAGAAAAACATGCCCAAAATCCCCTTGAACATAATCAACAATATAATGCCTATGTGGAGTAGCATGAAAATAAGCCCTGAATCTAAAACCCAAGATTCAGTAATATTATGCAAAGAAAGAATCAAAGCATCCTGACATACATTACCCGATGCCACATTTACCTCCTTGTTTTCTTCTTGTTGTTTCTTATTGTCCCAAAGCTCCCAAAAGTCCTTCTTTGCATGCCCAAACTTTCCACAGTTCAACATACAATCTTTCTCTTGGATTTTGACCTTTCCCAGATCTTTTGATTTTCCACGGTTTCCTCTATTCTTTTTCTCCCTCTAGTTTCCACTATCAAAGAATTCCCTAGAGTAGAAGATTCCCCAGATCTTTTTCTTCTCATTTCCTCACTTAGAATCACCTCTACAACATCCTCAAACTTCAACTTCGAGTTATCTATAACCGAGTTGCTTCTACCGCCATTACCATGTTATTCCAACTTTCGTAAAGAGCACAAAATTAATAAATCCCTAACTTCTTCATCAAATTATATTGTAACCAAGCTAGCATATTAACAACCATATTGAAATCATTTAAATGATCTACTACTTGAACTATTCTTAGACATCCTCATATTAAAAAACTTTTTCATTAAAAATATCTTGTTATAAGCGAGAGGTTTTTCATACAACTTCCTAATGCATCCATTAGATCTTTTGTAGTCTTTTCCTTTGAAACATTAAATAATACCAAAGATGTAAGACACAATTGGATCATTCCAAGTTCCTTCCAATCCAACAAATACCATTCCGCATCTATCATACTTAAGGCTTTGTTCACCTTCTCAGATAGCGGAGCATAAAGATCCTTCTAATAAAGGTAATCTTCCATCTGCATCTTCCAAAGACTAAAATTCTACTTGTTGAATTAATCAACCCTAGATCTTCCATCATCTGTCATAGCTATCACTCAAGATAAAAATTTCCCTGTGATTCAACACTTCAGAAAACCAAAACTAGGATCTAATACCAATTGATAGAAAATAGGAGATAAAATATGTAGAATAATCCCTTACAGAATTGCAACAGTAGAAACTAATATGCAGAAAATATTACAGATCTCAAATAAAAGTGTAGAATAAATAACACAACACAGAAAGATAGTATTTAACATGGTTCACCCAATTTGGGCTACGTCCACCAAGAATCACTTACTCATATTTTATTACAAGCCTCCACTCTCTCAATACAATACCCAGATCCGTTTGGAGCTATGCTCAACAAACTCTACATAATTCACACCCAAATTCAAAGCACATCTGCAATGCATTTTCTTGTATATGTATCATATGCATAAGACCATATAAATAGACAATTTCTTAAGTAGTTTGATACAAAACCGTGGGTATCAAAACCATGGGTATCAAAACCATGGGCAAAAAACCGTGGGTATCAAAACAATGGGTACCAAAAACCATGGGCCTAAAAATAGCCAATAACGGTTACCCATTACCCATGGGTTGATAAACCACCCATGAAAATTTTCTGTAAAAATACCTGAGTGTAACACATAGAAGGTGTACCATGTTCTAACATGAAAATAGGCTCCACAAACATAATAGGAACTCATTACTATTTATTCTTTAAAAGAAGATAAGTAATTTCCCCTACAAATCTGATATGGAGTTTAGAGAGGGGAAAATAATTATGCACAATAATTCCCTAATTCAATGAAACCTATGGCCAAATATGGATGGGAATGTGAACAAGGCCACCTCTACTTCTCACCCCATGTCTCCTTGCTAGAACATAGAACCTCAAGACCCTGCCGAATTTGAAAAGTGGCAGAGGAAAATAGAAAAAGGAGCTGGGTACATTACATCTAAGCTTAAGTATTGGAAAATATAGTTTCAACCATTTGATCCCAGCAATCAAATGGAATGTAGAACATACGATCCCACTTTTGAAGAATGAGTTTGTAAAGGGACTTACAAACAAGTAAGTTTGGGGGAAATGATTAGGCCATAATATGTCTGATTAATGTATAATATATGATCTCATCTTACTCTCCTTTTGATTAAGTTTGATTGCATTGTGTGACTTTTAGTTGATCCGATATGATTTAGGATGTAACTATCTATCTTTTTAATTGATTGTGATCCTAATGTTAAAAGCTCAAAATTTACGACATAGTGTGTGTTTAAATCCAGTTTTGTAATAAGAAAGTCTAATCAATCAAGGAAATGAAGCGAGTGGCATTCAAGTATGTTCCTACACAGCTTAGTTTTGGAACTTCCAAGCTAGTTCTCGGATATTTGAGAATTATTTTCGTAACCCCATCATTTAGTTCCGAACTTTCGGGCTTAGTTTGAACTCCAATTTTAGTTCCAAAATTTTCAGAGTTTTTGGTTCTTAATAATTTTCTATAGTTCCAAAACTTCTCCAAAGTTCTAGAACCGATGGGAGTTATCTATTTTAAACCACATCTAGAGATTTTACATCTACAACCCTTTTAATCATGAAGGATGAGAAGATTTATGAACATAGATTTAAGGAGATTTATCCTATACTATATCGATTAACCGCCATTCGACTCAAAGATCTATTCTGGGCATGATTCAATTTCATCAGAATCATTGAGATAGATGTGATTGTAAAATGTATATAAAGGAAGACCTATAATAGATAGATAATAGAAGATAGAGATATAGAATGAGATAGATATATAACAGAGAAAATAAATAGACTAAGTACCCAAATCCAGTACATTTTGTAATAATGAATGTTTTTATCAATAAAATAGCCATTTTGATTTGAGAGAATTCTAAGTTTTTAAAATATTGATTCAAGGAGGAGCAAGGGCCCACTCCCCCAAGGACTAGGATATTTTTTTATTTGGTATTTATATTTCTTCAGCAAATAGCTTAGATCTATTAATTTTGTATTGCTTTAGTTCTCTCAGTTAAAATCTTTGTATACTTGTTCCTACAGGTGTTTAGATAAATATTTATATTTCTTACAATTGTTTTCAATCATTTTAATTTGAGTGTGTTTATTTCAAAAGCAAGAGTGTTTACTTTCAAAAGAAAGTGTGTTTATTTTCCAACATGAAGTGTGTTTCCATTCAGCATTTACATGTTTCCTTTCGTGAAGCTTTCAATGTGTTTTACTTTCATCAAGTTTTTATAGTTTGATTTGACTAAGGTTTTACCAAGAAGTGCTTAAGACATTAAAGAGATCCCCAGAAAATATAAAAATAGATACAATCAACTACTAGATCGGTTAAAGTACTCTTGTTACTGATAGATTTAGACACACCCCTAGTTTGATATGAAATCAACAAGAAGCTGATTAAATGAAGGGAATGACAACACCCATCATAAGGCTTGATATGTGGAGGTGATATTGTAGATGTATCTAACAAATGAGCAATTATGTTAGAGTAAGATCCTACCAAAGTATCACAATGAGTGGCCAAATTTGTCTTGGGTGGTGTAACTAATTTTTTGTAGGTAGTGAAGGTTTGGGTTTAGCTGATGACTTATTAGGTAAAGGTGAAGGAACAACATGGTAAGATGATGGAGACTTAGAAGAGGTAGGTATCCAAGTAAGCTAAGATGAAAGTGTGGGTGTTGGCAAGAGTCAAGGTAAAGGTAGTGAAGAAGGTGTGGGTAGAATGGGAGGTGAAGGAAAGGGTATAGGTTGTCATACTTTTGGTTTACCTTGGTAAAGGGTTAGGTTAACCAAGTTTGAAGGATGTGGGATGAATATAAAAAATAGAGGTGAAGGTGAGTGAAAAGGTGTAGGAGATACCGGCATACAATCCCTAAGATGTTGGGTCTTCCTTTTAGGTTCCAGAGTATATTTTTTGATTGGTGGTGAAGAAGTTGACAAGTCTAGCTTCACAGGGGGGTGTAACAGACTTGGTACTAGTAAAACCCCTAAGGTGGTAGTAGGTTTTTAAGTGGATGGAGGCCTGAGTGGAGGGGATGTTGATGAAGAAGGGGCTAATACCACCAGTTCAGGCATAATATCCTTAGTTGCTTTGAAGATCTTTGGATATATGGTCGAGGTATCAAGGGAGGACATCTACATTTGTGTGGAAATGGGGATTCTAAGGCATCCCCAGAGGGTAGTGTAATTGATGTACTCCAAGCAGTCAACCAAATGAGAGAAGGGTTTTGGAGTAGATGAAGAGGATGATGACTTGGTGTTAAATCTTGTGAAGATCTCTGAGGCCCATGAGACAGGGAAGGTATTAGCCTTTAACTCGGTGGGTAAGAGTGAGGTAAGAAGAGTGATGGGATATTTGAATACCTTTGGAGAGGTATCACCAATAGGAAGAGTAGATAAAATTGGCTCCTTTATGGGTTGAGGAGAAGGAAAAGTGGGTAATGTAGACTCCTCTATAGGTAGAGAGGATGATAAGGTGGGTTCCTTTATGGGTAGAAGAATAGGTAAGGTGGGTTCCTCTATAGGTAAAGGAACAAGTAAGGTGGGTTCCTCCATGGGTAAAGGAATAGGTAAGGTGGGTTCCTCTATTGGTAAAGAAACATGTGAGGAAATACCTTTTATGGGTAATGGAACAGGTGATGTGTGCTCCTCTATGGGTAGAGGATTTCATCTAAATATTTCCTAAACAGATGTTATAGGAGGATACTAGATAGAAGGATTAGACGTTGTATTGAAGACTTCATAAACCACATGTACATTAGTTTCTTGTTTAAACGTCTCACCAACGTGAGTTGATGAAGGGGCATGGTTAGGAAAAGGTTTTCTAAAAATATCCAAGTTTGCATTAACATGTGTGTTAGGGTTGTTAAGGATGATATCACCATTATCTAACATTCCTTGCACAATTTTTTAAAGGTTTTATAATTTGCATCACTATGTCCTTTTATGTGGTGGTAATTACATAATTCATTTTATTTATACCAAGCCGGTGTGGGGAAAGAAGGATCAAAACCAAGTATGTGGTTTGATGGGAGGAAGAGTGATGGCTCTAACCTTCAACAACTTTTCCAATACGGAAGAATAAGGCTCCCCAATGGGAGTATAACTCTTTTGTTCATACCGATATTGAAAATTTTTCCTTTGGTGAGAGATTGGAAGGAGGTTTAGGTTGATTGGTTGGATGAGAAGGGCTGGATTTTAGAACTACCATGTTAGTGGATCCTTTTGGCTTGGGATGGTTATTGGGTGGTTTTCAAGAAGAATGATTTTATTTGAAGGAAGCATTTTTTCTACGAGTTCTATTTTATCTTGTTCGAGGGTGCGGATCTCAAGCTTCCTATCCATAGTAAAATCCTCATCAAATGTATGAAATTTTTGAACTTGGAGAGTTGAGGATATGTGTTTGACACATAGCCTCCTAAACAAATCTATGAGCTCATGATGCAAGAGAGAAATTGGAAAGATAATTTATTAAGCTTCGTCACCGTGCGTTGAAATCAACGATAGAATTGTCATCATATTGAAAAATATAATATAAATCTATGATAGAGAACTTTTTAGAAATGTTTATTGAAAAGTGATTAAGAAAATTCTGCACCAATTGATTAAAGGAAATGCTCGAGTGCTTGGGAAAAGAAATGTACCAGTCTAAAGTGGGTTATGACAGGGACATGGGAAAGGTACAAAGGAGCAAGGCATCATCAACTCTTATTAGGTAACAAGCGTGTCTAAATAAACACAAGTGCTATTGTGGGTCCTCTTTACTATTGAAGTGGTTGAATTTAGGTATCTCCCATTACACGGGATATGGATGAATAGGTATAGAGGGATGGATGGGTTCATTAAAAATATCATCATATGTTAAGACATTACAGCCCCATAAATTGAGGCCTCAAGTGTCTGCATTTTATCCATCATCATTTTAATGAGATCCATTGTGGGGTTTGATTGAGGGATGCCCCCTGAGGTATAAGGGGCTTGATAAGATGAATGGGTTGTAAAAGGCATACCAATATGTGGTGGTTTCGAGTACGTGAATTGATATGTAGGTATGTAATAAGTTGTGGTCAAGGAGGGAAATACCCCAAATATGCAAATCGAGGCAATGGATTATATTTGAGGTAAGGTGGAAGTAGGAGGGGCTTGTGGAAAGATCCTCATGGCAACAAGTGGAATATTTTGGGGAATAGAGACCACCAAATTATGAAATGGAGTGGAAGAGGTCAATACAACCAGCCGGGTGTGTAGGAATATGTACATGCGACAATCGATGATAAATAATAGGGGTAGTGGATATGGGTATTGTAGATGTTAGTGGGAGAGAATATGTCCAGGATGCGAGGTTACATGAGAATTAAGTTATTGCAAAACAAGGGTAAGAAATGATATAGTAGTTTGGGTGGCCACATTAGCATTCCCCAATATGGTAGAGATGGTAGAAATGGTGGGCATGGAAGTGGGCATTCCATAAAGGGGATGACCTGATGAGTCACGGGTGGAAGAAGTAGTAAGGTAATGTTGCAAGGCCTTGGTGTTATGATCAAGGAATCTAGTGAATTCCTCATCACCTTTGGGTACAGATGAAAATTAATTAGGATCTATTGGGGATGAAATGGAAGGTGATAAATGGCTATAAGGAAAAGGTATACAACATACGTGGAAAAAAGAGCTTGTTCTGTTGGTGAGTCTAAACCATATAGAAGGATGGAAAATAGGTACTCTGGGATCTGTAAAAAATGATAGAAACTCATAAAAAAACTTTTGGAAAATATATGGAAGGTGAAATTAGCTCATTGTTTTTATAAAAATCAAAAGCACGTAGACCGATATTAGTTGATCAACTAACGTTGGCGGTACAATAACCGATGTTGATTTCTCGAACCGACACTGTACGGTATATTATATCCAAACTTAAGAAATTTGAAATTTCTAAGCAATATTTTGGTCAAAAGAAGCTGAGAACTGGGTTGTGTATATCAATTCTAATCTAACACACTCAAAGAACTAGAATTAACTAATTGTGATAACCGAGTGTGAAAAAGAAAGAAAAGTGATGAAATACAATCTCACACCTCAAATAGCAGAAGAAAAGAAAGAAAGTCACAAATCCAACAAGAAAAATATAACAAACATGTTATCCTAGGAATAATATTTTAGTGTTTTGATGGCTTAAGCCTTAGGACTGACTATGAATATATAGAAAGGAGTGGATATAAGGTACCTAGAAGCCAACTATGGATGGTTTTAGGAATGTTTTTGTAGGGGGTGTACATGATATACCCTTCGTACCTCGATACATAAGGTTCGAGCTCTAATATAAAAATCTGGTTCGAACAACGATCGAGCCCATTATTAACGTGTGTTTAAATCCTTGATAACTTCTTTGTGGGATGTGGGAAATGTATGAAATTTTTGAACTTGGAGAGTTGAGGATATGTGTTTGACACATAGCCTCCTAAACAAATCTATGAGCTCATGATGCAAGAGAGAAATTGGAAAGATAATTTATTAAGCTTCCACCGTATGCGTTGAAATCAACGATAGAATTGTCATCATATTGAAAAATAGAATATAAATCTATGATAGAGAACTTTTTAGAAATGTTTATTGAAAAGTGATCAAGAAATTTCTGTGCCAATTGATTAAAGGAAATGCTCGAGTGCTTGGGAAAAGAAATGTACACAGGGGACATGGGAAAGGTACAAAGGAGCAAGGCATCATCATGTCCTATTAGGTAACAAGCGTGTCTAAATGAACACAAGTGCTATTGTGGGTCCTCTTTACTATTGAAGTGGTTGAATTTAGGTAGCTCCCATTACACGGGATATGGATGAATAGGTATAGAGGGATGGATGGGTTCATTATAAATATCATCATATGTTAAGACATTACAAGACCCAGAAATTGAGGCCTCAAGTGTGCATTTTATCCATCATCATTTTAATGAGATCTGTTGTGGGGTTTGATTGAGGGATGCCCCCTGAGGTATAAGGGGCTTGATAAGATGAATGGGTTG
The DNA here is from genome assembly GCA_018340775.1 of Taxus wallichiana var. yunnanensis. Lineage (NCBI taxonomy): Eukaryota > Viridiplantae > Streptophyta > Pinopsida > Cupressales > Taxaceae > Taxus > Taxus wallichiana. Next base: position 385,095,184 of record CM031233.1, on the reverse strand, counting down.
TAAAAGGCATACCAGTATGTGGTGGTGTCGAGTACGTGAATTGAGATGTAGGTATGTAATAAGTTGTGGTCAAGGAGGAAATACCCCAAATATGCAAATCGAGGCAATGGATTATATTTGAGGTAAGGTGGAAGTAGGAGGGGCTTGTGGAAAGATCCTCATGGTGACAGGTGGAATATTTTGGGGAATAGAGACCACCAAATTATGAAATGGAGTGGAAGAGGTCAATACTGACCAATGGGTGTGTAGGAATATGTACATGCGACAACGATGATAAATAATAGGGGTAGTGGATATGGGTATTGTAGATGTTAGTGGGAGAGAATATGTCAAGGATGCAGAGGTTACATGAGAATTAAGTTATTGCAAAACAAGGGTAAGAAATGATATAGTAGTTTGGGTGGCCACATTAGCATTCCCCAATATGGTAGAGATGGTAGAAATGGTGGGCATGGAAGTGGGCATTCCATAAAGGGGATGAGCTATGAGTCACGGGTGGAAACATTAGTAAGGTAATGTTTCAAGCCTTGTGTTACGATCAAGGAATCTAGTGAAATACTCATCACCTTTGGGTACAGAGATGAAAATTAATTAGGATCTATTGGGGATGAAATGGAAGGTGATAAATGGCTATAAGGAAAAGGTATACAACATACGTGGAAAAAAGAGCTTGTTCTGTTGGTGAGTCTAAACCATATAGAAGGATGGAAAATAGGTACTCCGAGATCTGTAAAAAATGATGATAAAACTCATAAAAAAATTTGGAAAATATATGGAAAGTGAAATTAGCTCATTGTTTTTATAAAAATCAAAAGCACAGAGACTGATACTAGTTGATCAACTAACGTTGGCGCAGTCACAATAACCGATGTTGATTTACGAACCAATACTACACTGTACGGTATATTATATCTAAACTTAAGAAATTTGAAATTTCTAAGCAATATTTTGGTCAAAAGAAGCTGAGAACTGGGTTGTGTATATCAATTCTAATCTAATACACTCAAAAAACTAGAATTAACTAATTGTGATGGCCGAGTGTGAAAAAGAAAGAAAAGTGATGAAATACAATCTCACACCTCAAATAGCAAAAGAAAAGAAAGAAAGTCACAAATCCAAAAATAAAAATATAACAAACATGTTATCCTAGGAATAATATTTTAGTGTTTTGATAGCTTAAGCCTTAGGACTGACTATGAATATATAGAAAGGAGTGGATATAAGGTACCTAGAAGCCAACTATGGATGGTTTCAGGAATGTTTTTGTAGGGGGTGTACATGATATACCCTTCGTACCTCGATACATAAGGTTCGAGCTCTAATATAAAAATCTGGTTCGAACACCGATCGAGCCCATTATTAACGTGTGTTTAAATCCTTGATAACTTCTTTGTGGGATGTGGGGAATGTTTAAGATATTTTTATTTGTTTGAGTGATTTGGAAAAAGTGTTTGTAAAATTGAGTTATTCTTAATTAACCAATAATCAATGGTCATGACCTCTGTTATATTTGATTTCTAATTAGACTATGTGAGCTAAATGTAAGAATACATAGGATGCAATGCAACAATTTTAAACCCAAATCAAAATATTGAGATTGGATGAAAGAAATAGTGAATAGGAATAGAGTATGAATTTCACTAATGCAAGTAAGAAAGAAGAAATAATGATTCATTTTAATTTAAACCAAAAATATATTACTCTTGACGGTAAATATAGGAAACTCCACACCCAACACTTCATTATGTTAAATCATTTTTGAAGGAATAAGAAGGTTAGCATTCCCTTTTACTTATTCAATTCCCTGAGTTTATTGGTGAAGGATTTCAAGGCTAAAATAGTGGATGTGCCACTGCATCAAGGTTTAATCCTGTTACTCTTTAAAGATGGTTCCCTGTTCCTTCAAAAGATGTTTCTATCAATTTTGGGGATGATTGGGAGGATCATGTTAGTCTGGCTGATAGGGGTAAGCTTATGGCTTTAAAGGATAGAGCTAGGAAGGATTTGGATGTTGTGGAGGCCCTTCATTTCCTCATGGGTCAGAGTAAGGAAATGAGTAATGATGAGGGTAGAATAAAACTAATGTGTTTGTGAGATTTCTAGCTAATAAAATTGATAGTCTGGAGGATGTGGTGTAGTGGCTAAAGGTGGAAAATAAAATCTTAATTTGTGGGGTGCAATGGTAGGGGGCTGAGCTAGGGTTTCTAAGAAGTAGGGTGAATCTGCTTCAGGAGATGGTGGCAGAGGGTAAAGGGAAGAAAATAATGTGTGTTGTCAGTAGCTCAGAGGATGAAGATGGGGGGTCTGGGAAAGACGTCTATGTTGGTCCTAGTTTAAGGACACAGGCTAAAAGTACATGAGGAGATTCTCTGGACTTCTTTCTTGACTAGTGTGCTCTATATCTAGTGGTCTTTGGTCTAGTTAGGTTGGTTTAGTTTTGTTACTTTGTGTAGCTATGATGTAGATTCAACATCTCCTTGACTAGAGATGGTTTTTGTTTTTGTTTCATTTTTATAGATGGTTAGTTTGTTGTTGATGGGCTTACATTATAATATCTCTTTGTATATGGTCCTTGGAGCCTTTCCAAAACTTTTATCTATAAAAATGTGAATTTTAGAGAAAATAGAAGAAATAATGTTACCAAGGAGATATTTAGTGAAGATTTTAGAAAGGAAACAATAAAAATGCAATCCTAAATGAATATAACGAACCCACAAATGATGAGGGTCCCACCAGGCATGCCAAAATGTTTCACCACATAGGATTACCATATGAAAAAATGATTTAAAAGGTAAAGGTAAGGTACGTGAGTAATACACGGAGGTCGAGAAGATGTTACGCACCATTTTTGAATACTAAGTCAATTATAGAGCACTTTTTTTATCTGGGAAGGACTACTTAAGAAGAAAAGAAAGACCACAAAATAGAGTTCATAGCATAGTTCAGTGGATTTCCTAGCATTTGCTAGAACCAAGAAGTAGGTGCTTACTCGAAAACTATCAATGCACGTCTTAATAAAAATTAATGATGATAAATATCATGAAACAGAAGGTCCTGCTATAGTTATATGATTTGGGTATCTCACACAACACAATCATCTAAATCTAATAGAAATTTTGAATATAAAATTAAATATAGGAGAATGGTTTGTTGTTAGGGTCTATAGGTATGGAAGAGGGAATAAAGAATGTCCGAGTGAAGTCTTGGGAGGTTTTGGAGAGTTCTAGGTAGAGGAATGAGCTCGTTGGTCCGAGGGTAAAATGTCGGACATAAAGACCGATGCTAGTGAGGAATGATGCCGATTGATGGTGCCATTTTTGAGCATGCAAGATGTTGCCCTAATTTTCCTTCATCTTGCATGCTCTAAATAATTTTTTCTCAAAATTCGTGATCCTGTAACTTTTCCCTCCAGTTGAATGCCTTAAAAATCTCATAAACTTGTTGTTTTGTCCCAATTTGAATGAAATCAACATGTGTGCTCTATTATGTGCCCTATTTTTTCCAAATCCATGAGCCTCTACTATTTTTCCTTTTTTCTCGATCGTGGAAGTTCAAACTTGATCGATTCACACTTGTATGCCTTTGCAAATCCAATCCCATGATAAAAACTGCATTAAAAATATGTTTCAGTTGGTTCAATTTGGTGAAATTTGTCATCCTTAGCAAAAATTCAGATTCGGGGCATCCCTGCATTTTTGTATTTTGATGGTTAGATGGCCATCATTTTCCCATAAAATTCATCTTCAGCATCCTAGGGCATCACTGGCAATTTCTGCGTTGTTTGATGGTCATACGGGCATCCTTTTCCCATCAAAATTTAGCTCAAAATCTTCTCCTACATGGTTGTTTGTAATTGGACAAGGATTAGTGGATCTGCTCTTCGAAAACTTAACACTTTTAGTTTTTGGAAAAAAAAACAAGATGCCCCCATAGCCTCGCAGCCCCGAGGAGGTACACATGTAAAAGCAAAATAAAAGCAGATGGGTAGGTATTTTTATGCCTTAAGGCATTTCGAAAAAAGAGTTAAGGTATGAAGAAAATGCCTAGGGCCACAATGAATTAGAGTGGAACATCTCGTGGCAGCTTTAGAGAGTAGGCCTACAAAGAAATAGAATGGAACACATGGTGGCATCGAGCATATGCCCTTAGCAAATCGAGGTGGACATGTGTCATATTTTCATCCAAGGTGGGATGGAAGGCTGGTGGAGGACTTAGAAATTTTTTTCCTGTTGGTAAAGGGGAGAAAAAGTTGTGAAAAATACCACGGTCTATCGGGCCGATCATGAGGGGACATGTGGCGTGATTAGGGGCAAAAGGGAGTGTGGGCCACCGAAGGAAAAAGGAAATATTGCCTTTTTGGAAAAATGAGTTAGAGTGATAATTTGAAATGTGGCTCCACATTAATCAAAGGGAGACACATGTCAAAAGAAAATGGTAGAGGGGAGTGCGGGCCGCCGGTGAGTTTTAAAAACTTTGAAATTTTGTGAAGGAGGTACAAAGCAAAAAAGGGAGTTATGGTCCCACAATGAAGCAATGACCAACATGTGTCAGAGATAGAAGCGAGAGGTGCGGACCCATAGAGATTTTTGGAAAAATTTCCTTTTTCCAAAATATGTGGAAATGTGAATAATCAAGCCATGATTCTAATGGGGCCCACCTCGGGACACGTGTCAAGCTCGGACGAGTTGAGAAAAATGTCACTTTTTAACATTTTTCCAAAGCATCAAAATATCAAAAAGTGATCCCAAACCTGTTTTGAATCGCATTGTGTCATGTGGAGGGCTCAAATTGAAGGGAGAAAGGAAAATCAATGGTAATTGTGCATTTTTCAATTTGGCTACCATTTTTCTCTAGGAAGTGTGGAAATGCATTTTTGCATCGATTTTGATTGAATTTTTAGCGAACTCATGTCATTTTTTCCTTTAAATATCAATGGAATCAATTTGAAAATTCAATTTGTAGATCTATGTACTTTTGAAATGAAATTTTGTTCGGGCTCGAGTAAATACGTGAAATATCGGATCCAAAAGTTACGAGAATCAATTTTTGGAGGGATAAGGATGAAATAATGAATGGAAGTGGGTTTCAATTATTTGAGGTAAAAAAATGTTCTCCCAATTGAAACTATGATGTGAATTTTGTAATGATTCACCTTTTTGAGGCACTGTGACTTTTTGAATGTTTTTCTTTAGATGTCCCTTTACTGCAAATCATGAGTGAATTTGTAGAAATCTAAGATGATAGGATATTATTTTCTTGGGAAAGAAGGATCAAATGTAAATAAATGTTATATAACGCATTCTTTTGACATGCAAAAGGTCAGGAAATTGAAAATCACAAGCAAATTTTGAGAGAAGCTCATTTTCTGAGAAACCCTCCAAAAAACCTAGTTAATATCTTTTGTGTTGGATCTTCATTCATGTTGGGCTGGTTACAAGTGTATAGCCATCACACAGCTCGAGATTGTTCTGAAACTCTCCCTACGATGAATCTAACAAGATTTTGAATTAATCATGTTATTTTTGGCAATATGATGTTTGTTATCATTTTTTCAGTGTATATAAATAGTTTTTCTTGTTCTTGTTGCAATCTTGCATTAAAATATTTAGGAATCACACATATCTAATCCTTCTTGATAGTTTAGTGGCATTTGTAATTTTATTTGTCGAAGAGGTTTCATTTGGCATTAAAAATAAGCGGTTTAAAATCACTTGACCTTCATTTTGTTGACAAAGATTACTTGTAAGCCTTTGGGGGTACCTTAGGTGTGATTTGATCAGATATTTTGATGTTTAATTGAGTCCTTTAACTAAATATTTTGTGTTGAGGTCTCAAAGATTGTGTGAAGAGTGCAAACTGGGCCTCCAATTTTGTATCTCTTCTAATTGAAAGAACATCTGACTGTTTTGAAGCATTTTATCGATAATTGTTCAAATGTTGTAGAGGTTGTCAAAGGTCGACATAGTCAAGTTTATCTTGTCAATATCCCACCAAAAATCATTCTAAACAACTAATCCTACCCCATACTACCCCTTTTTTGACTTGTATACCCACAAAAGATCAAAATCCATTTGTTAAAGTATGCAGAATAGATCAAGATTTCAAAATGTCTTTAGTAACCATTGCCTTGCATTGAAAATATCTCCATAATCTGGGAGTGACAACATGTGAAAGTCATATTTGGAGTGTTGATCATATTTTCCCAAGGCCCTTTCATACTGTTAACACAAATTGAGGGATATCTTCATCTCCTTCACCATTTGAGGGTTACAAAATAGGTTCTCTTACCTTGGTTGAAAGGCACAACCTAAAATAGTTAGGACAAGATCAAGTCCTATTTGAGTGTTATCCATCTCTCCACAAATTTGAGTGCTAGTTAGATCACATCCCATGGCTACAAAATGACATACATCATGATCTATCTGTCTTCAAGCTTCATGCCATATCTCTGATGCTGCTCAAACTAAAAAGGAGAACAAATTTGGGTACCAACACTAGTGGCACTTGTTTCCGGGGACTTGTTGAAAATATTTGAGATATTTGGATACATGTCAAACACTGGTAATGTTTCTTACAAATGTTGCATGCAAGTACATTGTTGAAGCATCGTTTTATAATCAGATTTGTAAGGATTAAGTGAAGATATAAGTTCTTCCTAAACTTTTATCGAGTTTCAAATGATGTGCACTTCATTTGCATTTTGGTTGATAAATTCAAGAAAAGGAAGGTTTGATCTATAATGTTTGGAAAGATTTTCAGTCTTTGATAGGTATTTGTGAGTATTTTAGTGCATTTACATAACTAGGGTGAAATTCCTTAGTGGTGACTCCAAGTTGATTTGGTCTTGATGAATACCGAGTGTCTTAGCTTTACTGTCATTTATTTTTTTGTTGCTAATCTCTACAAAGCTGGAAGGAAGAAGATCTCTCTTCGGGAGGTACCCAAGTAGAAAGTTATTTCAAGAATTGGGAAAGACATTTTTAGAAGAGAGAAAGGTTTGGAAGGTTGTTGAGGGTTAGACATCGAAAAAAATGTATATCCATTGGTGAGAGAGATTAGCTGTTTCGCATGGAATGTTTCAAATTCTGTGGAATAGACTTGCTTCTATCCTTTCATTCCTTTGAGAAACAGATAAGGGTTAGGGCTAGGAAGAATACACATTTGAATGTTGAGATGGTGTGCGCATACCGTAGAGAAAGATCAAATCGATCATTGCGAAGAACTCCTTTTTGTCTTGGAAGGACTACTGCAAGTAAGAATAAAGACCACTAGATTTTAATTAGACAATAAATAAATAAAGGGAGCTACCTTAGGCCCAGAAATATAAAACTTCCTTTTGAAGGTGGTCAGTTCCCCTTTTAATACGAATTAACACAAATGATAACAAAGAAAGCTATTGCAAACTCATGATTTAGGTACCTCGTTACAAAGCAAATAGAGGCTAAACTATCAATAATAAAGAGTCACGTTGTTTGTTCGGTTACTGGTCATTGATACATTCAGGTTGAGTTACAGGGATAAACCAGGCTGGACCTGAGGTTGTTAGGTGACAAATAGGTGAGAGGAAGGTTTTGGGGTATAAGTCACAGTGACCGATGCCAGTCCTTTGGATAACCAACCGCGGTTAGAGAACCGTTGCCGGTAGGGGATAACCGACACCGGTAGGGTCAGTAATCTAGGTGCTCCTGGATAGAGGTTGGTTGCAGGGTGATTGTGGGGTTATTAAGACTGGTGGATGGCTGAGGGGAATAATGAGAGGGCAGGGAAGACTCAGAGTGTGATAAAATGGTCTTCTGGGCAGTACAAGGATGTATGGATGAAGGTTAAGTGCAGGGTGCTGGTAGGTAGTAGATCTAAGAATGAGCTTATAATTACAATCAATCTGCAGGCTCAAGAAATGGTGCTTAGAAACATACAAGACACTACTTACTCGTTCCTGATGAAGATGCAGGTTCCAGGACTGTGATGACAAAGGCAGGGCTCAAGTAGGACGATCTGACAATCCAAGATGAGCTATCTCCTCTTCTGATGCTCGGATGAGTGTCACTGGGCTCTGGTTATTCAGTTGCAGTCTTGGGCTTGATGTCCTTCTCTGCAAACTCTTCTTGTTTCTTCACTTGTCTCTGTTCGGCCAAGCAAATCCGGATCCTTTCAATGATTTCTCCTCCTCTCCATCAAAATGAAAATCCGATCCCTCGTTTTTGGTTGGAGGTGGTCATTTACAGGGAACCGATGGCGGTTACGCAACCGACGGCGGTCGAGTAGGAACCGATGTCGGTCAGGTCAAAGCGGGCTATTTTTAGTAAAATAGCCAGCTTTCCCTCCTTTTCTCCCGAGGGATTAGTTGCGGGCTTTGTCAAGTCATTATGAGGTTGATTTTAGGTGCGGGTGAGGAGTAATTAGTCATGGGTGTGGATGTGGACCAAGTTAGAGGTCTTAATTAGGTTAGTTTAGGGTTAAGACTAGGTTATGATGAGGTGGTGAAATGAGGTGGTAGGTATGGCGATGTGGATTTATTAATTATAAGGTAATTAATAAATAATTGTGTAAGGTTTAGGTGATGAGGTTAGGTTTCGAAATGAGATGCGGGAACGAGGGGGTCGTAAGACACAAATTTGGTGTCTACACATGACCTTTGGTAGAGTATTATCACTCTTCTTCCATTGATTCTGATTCAAGAAATATTCTCACAAACTTATTTACCTCAACTAGTGAAGGTCCTTTTGTTGTACATGGTAAGTTCTTTTCTCAATTTGCACCAGTGTGCTTCAATTAAGATAAAAATTTCCAAGAAAATTAGCACCTAGAGAGTACCAATTTTTGAACCAAATTCTTGAACCCAAGAGGCCTCACACTCCTCATCAGTTTGTGTCACCCCAAGATCACCTCAAAATAATATGTCTCAGCCTAGACCTCCATTTGTTGTTAACACCTTTGGTCCTATAGAATTTATAGGAATGGCTAGTTATCCTAATGTTGTCCCTCAAGATGTGAGGAATAGGTTGCCAAAGTTCCAAGGTAACAATGCTATAATAGGTTATCATCATCTCAAAAATTTTGTTAACATGATGGAGGACTTTGAGATTGAGCATGAAGATGTGTATATTAAATTGTTCATTCATACACTAGAAGAGGATGCAAGGGATTGGTACAAGGCTCTGCCTGATAATTCTATTGACTCTTGGACTGAAATGAACAATGCATTTAGGTTGCAATATGGTGACAAGATTGATCCTAGATTTCTCTTTTCTGAATTTGAGAATATCAAGAAGAACCCTAATGAATCAATTCATGACTTCAACACAAGGTTTAAAAAAAATTTGAGAAGGCTTCTAGTTAATTTAAGTCCATGTGATCAGTCATGTTTGATCAAATATGAAGATGCATTTGATAAGAAGGCAGCCTATTACCTAAGAGATAAGAACCCTACCAATTTGAGGTAGGCCTTTACCATGACACTGCAGATTGAAAATAACATTAAGGCCATTGGGAAACCTCTCAAGAGAGATGGTTTAAAGTTAATAAACCCTGAAAATCCTCAAGCAAGCAAGAGTGTAGAGTTGGAAGAATTGGTGAAAACTTTGGCAGGAGGTCAAAAGAGATTTCCTATAAGTTGGCAAGAGCTAAAAAGGGAATGGGCGAGACTTCACAAGGTCAACAAAAGGCACAAAACCATGATATATTTGACAATCATCCTATGGGTGATCGAGATCTGATGATAGAGGGAAAGGACCCATGGGGTCTACAAATGAACATCCTTAAGCACGTGAAGGAAGAGTGTTACCCGATCCCCTAGCTACTTTAGGGTTACTACTATTGAGGAAGATACGATATTGATTGGTGTGATAGGTGTTTTCTACCCCACCCTCCATGTGAAGTGGAAAAAAAGATGGTGAAGCTAGTAATGATGATGGTATTGATGATGATATCTGCATGGTGGGATGTTCTTTAAGCTCACAAGAAGGAGCAACATCAACGAGAGGTAATAATTTTAAGGATAGCTGTAACCTTTTGGGATTACATCAAATGGGTATAAGTATTTCTTCCCCCTCATACTCTTGAAGTTTATGTAGTGCAAGATTTTGAAATTCCTAACAATGAATTTGAGTACTTAAGATCTTTGATGATTAAAAAGTACAATGGTGGTATCCCTTCGGAGGAAGATAGACAATTGTTAATGAATGATGTTGTGGCTCAAGAGAAAAACTATAACACTAGGAGAAAATTTGTTAAGGGACCTGAGCCTTAGGACAAACCTAAAACATGCTTTCTTACAAGTATTTCCAAGGAAGCTTCTAGAAGAGAAACACCTACCAAAAGATCTGTTGTCCCAAGAAAAAATTACAATCCTCCTCTTGACCAAACTGCCAAGAATCCCTTACCATCTAATGAATCTACTTGTCTCCATTCCAATGCTGCCTTGCCAAAGAGTGTTCCATATGACATATCCCAGTATTGAGCCAAATCAAAGTGAGTGTTCCAATCATTGAGTTGCTTAGGATTCCTGAGCACAAGAAGAGAGCATTTGAGTACCTAGGTTTGAAATAAGAAAAGAGTACTCCAAGTAGAAATGTAAATGTTATTGAAACTCCTCGATCATTGTAGACCTTGAAACACCATGAGAAATAGAGGGTATTGGATAAAAACCTAAGATATATTTGGGGACATCCTTGGTTGATTCCCAATTGAATGTTGATCCATTCTTTACAACTTTGATCATCAAGGATAGACTACTTCATAGTTGTATGTTTGATTCGGTGCATCATGTAATGTCATGCCTCTTGAAGTCATGAATGAGTTGGATATCAAAGTGACAATAGCCTATGGAAAGCGTATTACCATGGACTCAAGAGAAGTGTTGGTAGTTAGTTGTGTGAAGGGTTTGGTGGTGCAACATGCATCTTATCCTGGGAGGAATTTAAAATTGGATGTTGTGATTGTTGATTGCCCTACCAAATGGGGTATGTTATTGTCAAGAAAGTGGGCTGAAAGTGTTGGAGGGAGTGTTCAAATGGAAATGTATTTTTCTGTTATTCCCATTGAGGGCAGCCTTGTCAAATTATATGGAGAAAATAAAATGTTACATCTAATTGAGGATCCAAAAAATGCTTCTTATGAAGTATTATTTGCTGATGTTGATGTTGATAATTTTATTGGGTTTGCTAATGGTAAGGAGCACAAGATGGATCAGTCAAAGTTCCTTGAATAGGTAGGTTCTCCTTGGACCTTGATATTTGATGGAGCTTGCTCCAAATTTGGAAATGGTGCTGGTATAATTTTGATTTCTCCTAGCTTGGAAGAATTTCTTTTCCTTCAAGCTTAATTTTGAATGTACTAAAAACATTGCTGAGTATGAAGCCTTGTTGTTGGGTCTGAGAATTACATGGAATTATGGTGTCAAGGATATCATTGAAAAAGGAGATTCAGAGCTAGTTGTCAAACAAATAAGAAAATTGTATGCTACAAAAAATCAGCGGATGAAACAGTACAAACATGTAGTTTGGGATCTAATTGAGATGTTTGATTCCTTCAACATTGTACATCATGACAGAAGTTTCAATGCTACTACTGACAAGTTGGCAGTGTTGGGGTCAAGATTTGGAAATTGCACCATTTCACCTTATTGTGAGTACAACATTGAAGTGTTAACTAGGCCAGCTATCCTTGATAACATCAAGCATTGGCAAGTGTTTGATGATGATGCTCAAGTGCAAAGGTTCTTACAAAATCAAGGTGAGTTTGTAGATTAGAATATTGATTGGGAACCAATGGTATGTGTGACTAAAGGAAGAGAGACTTTTTTTGGAAAGGATATTATCCAATTAAAAACTAACACCATTCCTAGAGGTCTTGTTGCACTTGAGTCAAATTTTAACAATGCTGATTACATCAACAATAAAAACATGTCTACCTCAAGGGATGTGGAAGAGCATAACTTTGGCACTAATGATAAACCAAGAAAAATTTTGTTGGGTAGAAATCTAAACAAAGAGGAAAAATAGTCCTATGTTCAACTATTGAAGAAATATCAAGACTGTCTTTCCTAGTCTTATTCAAAGTTGAAATCATATAGAGAGGATTTGTTTCAGCATGAGATCCCTTTTGAGAAAAATGCTAAACCATTTAGACAAAAGCAGAGGACAATTATTCCACTCCTATCCATGAAAATGCAAGATGAATTGAAGAAACTATAGGAGGGGGATCATTCAGACCATAAGGTATTCATATTGGGTTACCAACCTTGTGCCATTTAGAAAGAAAAATGGAGACATCAGAATTTGTGTAGACTTCAAAAATCTAAATAGATCTTCATTTAAAAATAATTATCCTTTTCTAAATATGGAAAGCATGCTGTAGTTAGTGACTGGATCTAAATTTTTTTCCATCCTGGATGGTTTCTTTGGCTACAATCAAGTTGTTGTCAAGGAGTTATAAATATTTAAAACTTCCTTTACCACTCCTTGGGGTACATATGTTTATGTAAGGATGCCTTTTGGTCTCATGAATGTTAGAGCTACCTTCCAAAGAGAAATGGATGTTGCTTTTGTTGGTTACATAAATGACTTCATTGCAGTTTATCAGGATGATGTGACTATCTTTTCAAGGAGTAGAAAATATCACTTGCAGCACTTAGAAAGAATTTTGATCAGATGTAGAGAATTTGGAATCTCTTTAAATCCAAAGAAGTGTAATTTTAAGGTACAAAAGGCAAAGTTTCTTGGTCATATTGTTTCAAAGGTTGGTGTCATGATTAACCCTGAGAGGGTAGAAGAAATCAACAAGGTTCCAATTCTAAGAACAAAGAAGGGCATCCAATCCTTCTTTAGGAAGATCAACTTCATTAGAAGGTTTGTGTCAAATTTTGCTGAATTGACTCTTCATATTACATGCATGTTAAAGAAAGACCAAGTTATCAAGTGGGAGGAGTCTGTTATTTAGGATTTTGAAGGAATCAAAGAAGCACTTAAACATGCACCTATCTCAACAACTCTGAATTACAAGAACCCTTTCCAAATCTTCTCCTTTACTTATAAAAATACCATTTCATCTATTTTTCTCCAAAAGGATGAAGATGGGGCTGAGAGGAATATTACCTTATTTAGCAAGGCTTTACAAGTTCTTTGTGTTAAAATACACAATCATGGAAAAACAAGCATTTTTCTTGGTGAAAACAACAAAGGTTTTCGGGCCTTATATCTTAAGTTCAAAAGTTGTTGCTTATGTTCCCCATGCCATGGTAAAAGACATCTTATCAGAGATGGAGATCTCAAAAAAAATATGTAGATGGGTGAACAAACTATAGGAGTATGACATGGAAATCCAAACAAAAAATTTGGTAAGAGGTTTGGGTCTAGCTAAGCTCATGGCTAAGAGCAACCTGTATACTATTGAAGTGAATGAAGTAGATGAAGAAAGGGCAGATGTTCTTGAGAAATTGATAAGATCTGAGTGGTACAAGGATGTAATATTTTACCTCATACACCTATGCTGCCTTGATCATTTAATTAAAAATTAGAAAAGATCCCTCGGTTGGCTTCTGAAAAATACATCGTCACTAAATTTGGGTTGGCTTGGAAGAACCTTGAAAGTGTCCTCTTGAAGTGTGTAACTGAAGATGAAGCTCCCAAAATAGTTGCTGATTTCTATGGGGGGAGTTTGTGGGGACACTTTACTTTGGAAGGGTTCTGACACACAAGATTTTGAGAGCTATTTATTGGTGGCCTACTCTCTTCAAAGATGTAGCCTTGCTGGTTAGAAAATGTGAAAGTTGCCAACATTTCTTTGGAAGAATGAAAGCTTAAGGCTCCCTTCCTTTGTAGCCTGTATCAATTGAATCTCTTTTCAAACAATGAGGAATGTAATTCATTGGTGAGATTTCACACCCTTCTAGTGCTGGACATAAGTGGATTCTTGTAGCCACAAATTACTTCACCATGTGGGTAGAAGCAATCCCCACCAAGAAAGGAACGCACCAAGTTGTTATGGACTTCTTGTTGAATCACATCATATGCATATTTGGTGTGCTAGTAAAGATTATTGCTGATAATGCCATGTGTTTGAGCTAAACCATTGATGGTAATGTGTAAGGAGTATGAAACCAATCTGATGTATGCTTCAAACTATAACCCTAAAGGAAATGGACAAGTTGAGTCCAGCAATAAGAACTTATTGAAGATCATTAGGAGAACCTTGGAGTTGAATAAGAGAAAATGGGGTGAATAACTGAAATTTGCGGTTTGGTGATAAATTACTTGCCAAAAGAGCTACTTTGGTAAAAACCCATTTGAGTTGGTGTATGGAACTCAAGCTCTATTACCCTTACATCTGTAATTATCTTCATTTTATTTTGTCCAACAACTTGAAGATCAAGAGGTCAGCCCATATGAAGCAAGGATTAATCAGATTGTTGAGTGGACGAAGAAAGAAGAGCCTCCCACCAAAGGCATGTTAGATTTAGAGAGAATTTTAAGAGATTTATTGACAAGAAGGTCACTCCTAGGGCCTTCAATGTTGGAGATCTAGTTTTGTTATGGGTTATCGAAATGAAGATAAGGGCAAACATGGTAAATTTGATGCATTGTGGATAGGCCCTTACTACATTGATATCGAATTGGTGAAAATACCTTTTTCTCAAAGACTTAGATATGGAATTTCTTGAACTACTGTTAATGGAAGGCATCTGAAAGCATTTTTGGATTAATCCCCAAATTTGAGGTATGCACCACTTGTACAGTGTATAGTGTTTGGTTTTTTCTCTATTTTTGCTATTTTTATCAATTTGTGGTTTTCCCTGTTATTGGTAGCCATTTTTTGTCGATTGGGTCTAGTTTTTCAGCTCTGCATTTTCTCGACTTCACCGCCCAATGGTTTTTTTTTGGCTCTTGATCTGCTACTTTTGTTCTTGTGGCACTCACTAGGAGTGTCCATCCCGAGCGAGGAGCTGATGTTGATGTCATTTTTGAGCTGTAGGATTTTTCCTAATTTTCCTTCATCCTACATGCTCCAATGAATTTTCTCTTAAAATTGGTGGTTTCAACTTTTCCCTCCAGATTGAATGCCTTGAAAATCTCATAAACTTGTTGTTTTGTCCCAATTTGAATGAAATCAACATGTGTGCCCTATTTTGTGCCCTATTTTTTCCAAATACATGGACCTCTACCATTTTTTTCCTTTACTTGATCGTGGAAGTTCAAAATTGATCAATTCACACTTGTATTCCTTTGAAAATCTATTACCATGATAAAAATGCATTAAAAACATGTTTCAATTGGTTCAAGTTCATGAAATTTGTCATCCTTAGCAAAAAAATCAGATTTTGGGGCATCCGTGGAATTTTTCTGCATTTTGGCGGTCGGGACGGGTGTCATTTTCCCATTAAATTCATCTTCACATCCTAAGGCATCACTGGAAATTTATGCATTGTTTTACGGTCATACAGGCATCCTTTTCCCGTCAAAATTTTATCTCAAAATCTTCTCCTACGTGGCATCCTTTTCCCGTCAATTTTAATGTTTTTGGTTTTTGGAAAAAAATGCAAGTTGCCCCCATAGCTCCGTAGGCCCTAGAGGAGGTACATGTGTCATAAGAAGAGTGAAGGCAGATGGGCGGGTCTTTTTGTGCCTTAAGGAATTTTGGAAAAAAGAGTTAAGGTATGAAGAAAATGCCTAGGGCCCACAACAAATCAGAATGGAACACGTGGCAGCTTTAGAGCGTAAGCCTACAATGAAATAGAATGGAACACGTGGTGGCTTCAAAGCGCAGGTCCTCAAGGAATTATAGGTGGAAACATTTCATGTTTTCATCCAAGGCAGGATGGAAGGCTGGTGGAGGACTTAGAAATTTTTTCCTGTTGACAAAGGGGAGAAAAAGTTGTGAAAAAGACATGGGGGTCCATCGGGCCAATAAAGAGAAGACATGTGGTAGGATCAGGGGTAGAAGGGAGTGCGGGCCACCGGAGGAAAAAGGGAAATATTTCCTTTTTGGTAAAATGAGTTAGAGTGATAGTTTAAAACATGGCTCTGTAATGAATCAGAGGGAGACATGTGTCAAAAGTAAATGGCAGAGGGGAGTGCGAGCCGCCGATGAGTTTGAAAACCTTTGAATTTTTTTGAGGGAGGTACAAAGCAATGAAGGGAGTTATGGCCCCACGTGGTGAAGTAGCGACCGAACACGTATCAAGGACATAAGTGTAGGTACGGGCTGCATAGATTTTTTGGAAGAATTTCCTTTTTCCGAAAAAGGTGGAAAAGTGAAGAATCGATCCGTGATTCCAATGGGACCCACCTTGGGACACGTGTTAAGCTCGAAGGGGTGGAGAAAAATGTCAAATTTTTACATTTTTCCAAAAATATTAAAATATCAAAAATTTATCCCAAACCTATTTCTAATTGCATTGTGACACGTGGAGGCCTCAGATTGAAGGGAGAAAGGAAAATCAATGGTAACTATGCATTTTTCAATTTGGCCGCCATTTTTGTTTCAGGAAGTGTGGAAATGCATTTTTTGCATCGTTTTTTATTGATTTTTTGGTGAATTCATGTCATTTTTTCCTTCAAAGATCAATGGAATCAATTTGAAAATTCAATTTGTAGATCTGAGATACTTTTGAAATGAAATTTTGTTCAAGCTTGAGCAAATACGTGAAATATCAGATCCAAAAGTTACAGAATCAATTTTTGGAGGGATAAGGATGAAATAATGAAAGGAAGGGGGTCTGCATGCTTTGAGGAGGAAAAATGTGCTCCCAGTTGAAACTATGATGCAAATTTTGCAATGATTCACCTTTTTGAGGCACCTGGTAACTTTTTAAACGTTTTTCTGTTAGATGTCCCTTTCTGCAAATCATGAGTGAATTTGTAACAAACTAAGATGCCATAGGATATTATTTTCTTGGGAAAGAAGGATCAAATGTAAAAAAATGTTATATAATGCATGTTTTTGACATGCAAAAGGTTGGGAAATTGAAAATCATGAGCAAATTTTGAGAGAAGCTCATCTTCTGAGAAACCCTCCAAAAAACCTAGTTAATGTCTTCTGTGTTGGATCTTCATTCATGTTGAGTTGGTTACAAGTGTATAGCCATCACACAGCTCTGAGATTGTTCCTAAAACTCTCCCCTGTTGATGAATCTAACAAGCTTTTGAATTAATCTATGTTATTTTGGGAAATATAATGTCTCATTATCATTTTTAAGTGTTTGCAAATAGTTTTCCTTGTTCTTGTTGCAATCTTGTAATAAAATCTTTAGGAATCACATGAGATCTCATCCTTATTGATAGTTTAGTGGCATTTATAATTTAATTTTTTAGAAGAGGTTTCATCGGAATTAAAAATAAGTAGTTTAAAATCACTTCACCATCATTTTGTTGACATATATTTCTTGTAAGCCTTTTGGGGTAGCTTAGGCATGATTTGATCGAGAGATTTTTATGTTTAATTAAGTCCTTTAACTCAATATTTTGTGTTGAGGTCTTAAAGATTGTGTGAAGAGTACAAACATGGGCCTCCATTTGTGTATCTCTTCTGGTTGAAAGAACATCCTAAATGTTTTGAAGCATTTTATCGATAATTGTTCAAAATTTGTAGATGTTGTCAAAGGTCTAGCATAGTCAAGTTTGTCTCTTTAATATCCCACAAAAAATCATTCTAAACAACTTATCCTACCCCATACTACATTTTTTTTACCTGTATACCCACAGAAGATCAAAATTCATTTGTTAAAGTATGTAGTATAGATTAGGATTTCAAAATGTCTTTAGTAACCCTTGCCTTGCATTAAAAATATCTCCATAATCTGGGAGTGACAACTTGTGCAAGTCATATTTGGAGTGTTGATCATATTTTCCGAAGGCCCCTTCATACTATTTACACAAATTGAGGGATATATTCATCTTCTTCATCATTTGAGGGTTAAAAAGTAGGTTCTCTTACCTTGGTTGAAAGGCACAACCTAAAATAGTTAGGACAATATCAAGTCCTATTTGAGTGCTATCCATCTCTCCACAAATTTGAATGCTAGTTAGATCACATCCCCTACTAAAAATGACATACATCATGATCTATATGTCTTCAAGATTCATGCCATATCTTTGATGATGCTCAAATTGAAAAGGAGAAAAAATTTGGGTACCAAAACCACCGATCGATTATAGCGGGGATCAGTTGAGTAATTGATCATGGTAGGAAAAATTGAGTTTTAAAGGTAGAAAGGATGTTTATTTGGGCTCTCTGTGATTGCAAAAGTATTGGGAGGTCTTAGGTAGGGTGTAGGAATTTAGGTGAAGACTCGTTAGGGGTAAAAGGGGTTGTTAAAAGGGGAGAGTGGTTCCATTTGGTAGGGTGTGAGGTGAGTGGGCTATGGAATGTATTCAAGAGAGGAATGAAGTGATTAGAAAGAGATAAGGATCTAAAATGAAAGATAAAGAAATCAATAACCTGAATAAGAATACTTATCATAGATCCATAGATTAGTAGAAGGTGGTGGTTGGTGGGTGTGTGTAGGAGAGATGAGTTGAGATCCAGTGTTTTGGAAGTGAAGGTTGGGTGCTTCTCTATGTGAATAGTTCAAGCATGTGAAGTTTTGGATTATTTTTGGTGGAAAGTTTGATGCTCTAGTGCTCAGTTGATCATCTGGATGTCAATCGAATGCCCAAGATGCAATCTGAAAGAATTCCAACCAAAATAAGAACCCAAAAGAATAACCTAGGAAAAGAGTTGAAAATGCTTATTTAAAGGAACCGATGGTGGTTCCTTGACTAGTTTCGACGAGGAATAACCGATGTCGGTTAGGGAGAAATAGTCTTATTTTCTAAAAATAACCTTTTCTCTCCCTTTTTAGCATGAGTCAAGAATTGTTTTTGGTTAGGAGTCTTTATTATTGTTAAATCACATGGGAAACTATTGGGAGAGGTATTTGGCAATTAATATTATGTTTATAATGAGTCTTAGTTGATTACGGGAGTAATGACTCACTATTAGTTATTAAATGGGATTGGAATGGGTCCAAGGTGAAGTGGAGAGATGAGGTGGAGGGTGAGGTAATTATTAATATAATATAGGTAATTAGATAAATTAAAATATGTGAAAGGGGTTGTGATAAGGGGGATGAATAAAAGGGAACATATAGGGTGTCGTCTTAATTTTGGGTGTCTACGGTAATTCTAGGTGTATGTGTGCAATTGTGCCTAGGTTTCTCTTGTGCGAGTTACACTTTGTGAAGAAGAGAGAAAATAACTAGATGTAGAATGTAGTAAAAGTGTGCATGGAAAAAATAGACTCCCTATGAGGTGTGATATAGATGAACCATCCTTGTGTAATTTTTATCCAAATAACTTTCCTAGTTATTTGGAGAACTTGCATTCCTAGTCTTGCTATGTGACTCTACATTACAGGTTTGTGCAAACTTCAGTGATAGCCTTGGCATATCTCATTAGCTACATTCTTCATGCACCTTGTGCGCTCCTCTTCTATTCTTCCCATCCTTCCATTTTATTTTTCCTCTTTATTCTAGTTTCTCCTCGCACGCAACCTCTGTGGATCCACCTTCTTCCTAGTAGTTCATTCACCCTACACACACGCCTTAGAATTGATTTCTAAATCATTTATTTAAGTCCCTAACATTCATGTGCCCTTATTCCTTGCTGACACACATTATCTTGTAATAATTGTGCCTTGACCATATGTGTCTTCCTTATACATTCTGTTAGGATTAATAGTTTTCACATTATTAATCATATATTAATATGTGTAAATGTAATAGTTATGATATTACATTAATATGAGGATGTAAATGAGTTGTTATAAACAACTCATATATTAGAGTTTACATATAGTTTTGTTATACCCATGAATATTATTTTGGGATATTTGTTATAACACCTCCCTAAATAATTGGAGGTTGTTTTCCTATCTATATGGCTATATAATAGCCTATGTAATGTTTTCATATTATGTTGAATAGAATATCTTTTGTTGTGTTAAATCTGGTTCTCTTCTCACATTTGGTATCAGAGCAAGGACGGGGTTCTAATAATTTGTGTGGGGAAGTGGCAATGTGTTTTGTTCCTATGGCAAAGAATTCATGTTTTGATAAATCTCTCCAGATTAAGCTTCGATGGCTTCATACAACCTTGGAAAATAGGTATTCATGGGCTTGAACGAATTATGTGTATAGATATTGTACGTATTTTCCAACCATTGTCTCTATCATTCAATGATCTATGCATATGATCCATTCACATACAGATTCATTGACAAGTTATATTGTTTGGGAATGACTAATGCCCAAAGGAATCTTATGCAGTTCAAGCCATATCAATTTGAACTATTGTTTCCCTTTATTTGACATCACAAGGAACTGTGATCTGTTTATATATTCTATTGTGTGATCATTGCATGTTATTTCCTACAAAATTTTGATTTTTATAGATGTGAAAGGTGATTCCATAAAATTACCTTCAAAGCAAGATATAGCTCTAGAGTTCGAGAAGAAATTGTTGTTTTGTGCACTTTAAGCAGGCCGTAAATCTAGTTTTAGATCTTATATCTGTGATAAGGGGTTTGCATTGATCAAATTTTTTCGTTTGTATTTTCTATGGTGATAACAAACCTTGATTTGCATTGAATATCCATCTAATAATTTCCCAGCTACGTGGATTATATCTGTGAAACTCATCCATGTATTACCAATAGTTAAAAATAAGAAGAAACCGCATGCCTTCCGTCTAGTAATGTGGAACCATTGGTATGTAATTATGTCTTTTCTTTTCCAAGTTTTAAGCCTTCTTTTATTTTTTCTTGGTTCATCCACTTGTGTCATCGATCCAATGCCATCACGTCTTCTCTATTAAATGTTAGTGTCAATTTGAATTAGTAATGTGCATTAAATGTGGTATCCTACAAAGTCTATGTTTTGCGGTCAAAAGTCTTTTGAATATGTTTTTGAGTATTAATAGTCATTTATATATTGTTTAGTTGATTGTTTTTAAAATATTATTATTATTTGTCTCGTTCAAGTCTTTATAAGTCTATTTCCATAATAGTGAGTCATTGTAATGATTGTGATAGAGTAAAAATACATATTTTTTTGTGTCGTTAAGTGTCACTTGTGTCAAGTCAAGTATTGTTATTGTAAAAGTCGTGTTGTTTGTAAGATTCAAAAATTGTTACAAAAAAGGACAAATGAGTGCATTTTTGGTGTAATCCAACACTCAATTTTTAAGAGAAAACACAAATGAAAATTGTTCCTAGCTTCGGGGGCTCTACCCTTGACCCCACTCAGTATCACAATAGGGAATGCGTATCATCCTCAACTATACTTTCTACTAAGTTAGTGGTAAAAATTTTAGAGGTAGGAGGTAATGGAGGATGGAGGCGATCAACGCCTCTCGTCGATCCAACAATGGGGTTGCATTCAAATTTAGTGGTAGTAATTTACATTATTTCAGGTTGTGTGGAGTGTGGTTTCCTTCCTATTTTTATTCAAATGAGGAAGATGTGAATTTTGGAACTTTAGAATAGTTATATAGTATGACACCTAACTTGGAATTATCCTCTGATTGCAAAGATCCTTTGACCATGTCATACTTATAACATCGATCAGCGGTGAAATCTATCGTTCACTGGAAGTGAAAGTATGAACTGTTGAGTTCACGTATGTAGGTGAATCAGTTGAAGTGTGATCATCAGATATGGGGTTCACTGTGGTGAAGTGATTGGGTAATGTGTAACAAGATCCAAGCCAGTAGTATGCAAACCTAAAATTATGCGGAGGCATACGATTCTGGTTCTAGTTCTATGGTGCATTTGTTCATGTTCACATTAATGGGGTGAAGATTAACGATTAATAATGTTCACACTAAGGGGTTGAATGTTAGGATTAATAGTGTTTCACATTATTAATCATATATTATTATAAGTAAATGTAATATTTATAATATTACATTAATACGAGTATGTAAATGAGTTATAAATAAATCATATATTAGAGTTTGCATATAGTTTTGTTATACCTGTGAATATTATTCCAGGATACTTGTATAGATATTGTACATATTTGCCAACCATTTTCTATATCATTCAAAAATATATGCATTGGATCCATTTACATACGGATTCATTGACAAGTTATCTTGTTTGCAAATGACTAATGCCCAAAGGAGTCCTATGCAGTTCAAGCCATATCAATTTGAACTATTTTTTCCTTTTTGACATCACAAGGAACTATGATCTATCTATATATTTTACTATGTGATCATTGCATGTTATTTCCTACAAAAATTCAATTTTTATAGATGTGAAAGGTGATTCCATCGAATTCCCTTCAAAGCAAGATATAGCTCCACAGTTCAGACAAGAGATTGTTGTTTTGTGCACTTTAAGCGGTCCGTAAATCTAGTTTTAGATCTTATATCTATGATAAGGGGTTTGCATTGATCAAATTTTGTGGTTTGTAGTTTTCTTTGGTGATAACAAACCTTGATTTGTATTGAATATCCATCTAATAATTTCCCAGCTACGTGGATTATATCTATGCAACTCATCCACGTGTTACCAACAGTTAAAAAAGAAGAAAATGTACAAGCCTGCCGCATAGTAATGTGGAACCATTGGTATGTAATTATGTCTGTTCTTTGCCACGTTTTAAGCCTTCTTTGATTTGTTCTTGGTTCATCCACTTGTGTCATCGATCTAATGCCATCACGTCTTCTCTATTAAATGTTAGTGTCAATTTGAATTAGTAATATACATCAAATGTGGTATCCTACAAAGTCTACGTTTTTGGTCAAATGTCTTTTGAATATGTTTTTGAGTATTAATATTCATTTATATATTGTTTAGTTGATTGTTTTTAAAATTTTTTTATTATTTTTCTCATTTAAGTCTTTATAAGTCTATTTCCATAATAGTTAGTCATTGTAATGATTGTGATAGAGTAAAAAAATACATATGTTTTTGTGTCATTAAGTGTCACTTGTTTCAAGTAAAGTATTTTTATTGTAAAATTCATGTTGTTTGTAAGATTCAAAAAATTGTTAGAAAAAAGGAAAAATGAGTGCATTTTCGATGTAATCTGGCACTCAATTTTTAAGAGAAAATACAAATGAAAATTGTTCCTAGATTTGGGGGCTCTACCCGTCGACCCCGCCTTGTATCGCAATAGGGGGACATGTATCATCCTCAACTATACTTTCTTCGAGTTAGTATCAACATATTTAGAGGTAGGAGGAAATGGAGGATGGAGGGTGATCAATGCCTCTCGTCAGTCACCAATGATGGGGTCGCATTCAAATTTGGTGGCAATATTTTCTATTATTTCAGTTATGTGGTGTGTGCTGAATAAAATGGTGTGTGGTTTCCTTCCCCTGTTTTGATTTAAATGAGGAAGATGTGCATTTGGGAACTTGAGAACAATTTTATAGTATGACACCTAAATTGGAGTTATCCTTTGAATGCAAAGATCCTTCGACTGTCATACTTCGGAATCAATCACCAGGTGAAATCTATCATTCACTTGAAGTGAAATCAAGAACTATTGAGTTCGTGTATGTAGGTGAATTGGTGGAAGTGTGATCATCTGGTATGGGATTCACTGTGGTGAAGTAGATTGGTCATGTGCAACAAGATCTAAACAACAAGATCCAAGCCAGTAGTATGCAAACCTAAAAGTATGCAGAGGCATACGAATCTGGTTCCAGTTCTATGGTGAATTTTTTCCATGTTCACATTAAGGGAGTGAAGATTAGCGATAAATAATGTTCACACTAAGGGGGTGAATGTTAGGATTAATAGTGTTTCACATTATTAATCATATATTATTATATGTAAATGTAATATTTGTAATATTACATTAATATTAGGATGTAAATGAGTTGTTATAAACAACTCATACATTATAGCTCGTATATAGTTTTGTTAAACCAGTGAATATTATTTCGGGATATTTGTTATAACACATCTCTAAATAATTGGAGGTTGTTTTCCTATCTATATGGTTATATAATAGCCTATGTAATGTTTTCATATTATGGTGAATAAAATATATTTTTCTGTGTTAAATTTGGTTCTCTACTCACAATTGATCCCTTTCCTCCCACATGTGTTACTTTTGCATGCGTCTTTACTCTATTTTTCTCCACCACCTCATTATTCCACGTGCATGCCTTTGCACCTTCTTCAGCACCCTTTATGCCACATGGCATCTGTGAAACATTGATTTTACTAAACAAAACCAATCAAAGCACACCAATAGGGAATTGAATCCTTGCAACAAACCACTAGATGACACGTGGAAAAAATGACAAGACATATAGACACATTGGCCATTTATTTAGCTAATCTACATGTGTCACGTATCTTGCGTGCCTAGTTAGCATTGTAGATATTATAACAATCATAAATTTTGTTCCAGCACTCAAATCCTTATGTTTCTAGAATTTTTGGAAATTTTCTGATGTGTGCTACATGTTGGACCATTCAAACTCAAATTTTAGTGGGATTTGGTAGGTGAGGATATACAAAACATATTTCACACCATTAATATGTGAATTGATGGATCCAACCACCCAAATTTGATCTGATATTCCCTCCTTGATTCTCCAACATGACAACCAAACATGGAGAAGTGCACTTGAAAGATTTTATAGGAACATTTATAGGCATTCATTGTTGGTGGTTGAGTTTTAAAATATGATATTCTCTACCTTAACTTGTTTATATTCTTCTTTCTTGCCATCCCTTGCATTATGTGTTTGATGTGTCACTTTAAGTTCCTTGCAGCTCCATTTTTTGGTTGTGTTTCATGAAATTGATGGTGTAAATGTGTTCCAGTCTATTCTACACATGCCTAGCCTTCCCTCATGCTTTAGCTTTTGTTTTCACTCATAACAGATAGTGGTCATCCCACTTTTTATGTGCTATCACCTCCCTTAGAGTAGTTTTCCATTTTGTTATCCTTATATCCTTGGTCCCTTGGCATTTTAGTTTAGTTTTCCCTTTCATCATTAGGAGTAGTAGTAGAAGTAGAAATAGGTAGAGGAATCGGCCTTTTTAGATATTTCTCTAAAGCATGCAAGGTCCCACAACTTGTAGATGGTTCCATTGTTATTTCCAAATCGAGACACGGGTGCACATTTGAAAACCAATAGTTTCTAAGTACACCCTAGGTGGGATAAGAATTGAAATCTTTAAATTTAGTATTGCTAAGTTTTGTGTGTGGCTTAGAAATTTCCAGGCTTTGGAGGCTCATTTCAACACATTGGTGACTCCCAAGACTAGGATTTACTATTTTAGCAGCTAGAGCACATTTTATTAGAAGAGTGAATGCAAGACAACATTACAATCAAGGATCATTTGAGTACCTATAGATTTCCCCAAGAAACACATATAATAGAGCTCCCATGTGTGAGTCCCCATCTCTAGCACACCTAGCAAACTCTATTCCTCCTCAGAACAGATCTACATGCTCTACAATGACACTTCAACCACCTCCCTCCGAGGAAATTTTCTAGCTTCACTGGTGGAAGCCATCTCAATATCAATGAACAACATGATATTCCAGCAGCCACACTTAAGAGCATTCAATACTTAATGGGAGAGAATCAAGTCACCCATATTTAACTCATTCAATATGTAGCCAACGTGTGCTATGTTTACTTGATCACTCATGATGATGTGTCAGTTAGGCTCCTTCTAGCCTCATTCAATGGAAAAGCACTCCAATGTTACCATAGCCTGAGACCTACATATATTGCCACCTAGGATGAACTTGAAAAATACCTATGTAATTACTTTGAAGATAAGTCAGATCACATGTCTTTGGTGGAGAAACTGATTACAATAAAGATGGCACCCAATGAGAAAATGATTGATTTCAACATCAGATTCTAGAAGACTTGGGATATAATTCCTCAAGTAGTAAGTCTTACATCCCACCATGTTTTCCTGTATTATCTAAGGGATTTGAATAGTGATATTTCAGTCATGATTCAATCCATGAGAGGTAGGACCTTACCTATTGCATACAAGATGACAATAAGGGCAGAGAATAGTCTCATCTAGGTAGGAAAGTTGGCTCCTAGACCTCTTATTTCCTTGTTTCTAGAGATGTCTCTAGCACCCCAACCTTCTATTTCATCTGTCCTAGTGTAGAGTGCACAACCTATTGCATCCACATCCTATTCTCCCATGTAATAGAAGGAAGATGATGAAATGAAGGACCTGATTAGGAACTTGTCCAATAAGGTCATTTCCTTAGAAAACCAATAGGTGCAAGCTTTCAGGAATAGTTCTAATCATACACATTACCATAATAATCATCCTTGGTGGAATCAGTATGGAAACCAAAGATATGGGAAGAACCAGAAAAATGATAAATGACATGTTAATGCATACTTTCCCTTACAAGTTATTCCTCTAGTGTAACCTCTCCCAGCACCCAACACAAGCCAGGCACCTAGTCTAGTTCAGAACAATATGGCACAAGATTCAAAATAGTGCTTCCCTTGCAACATGCCTCACAGCTAGTATCATTACACCAATGTTGTGCATGCCCAAGCCTACATGATCCATGTTGTTTCTAACTTTGAGCCTTTTATAAGTGCAAGAGAGTCTAAGAACCAAGAAAATATAGAATCTCCTCCTGAATCCAACTTGATATTATTTGGATCCGAAGACTTCCATGTGATCAATCTGGTACATGTGATACAAACATACCACGCACCTGTGTTTTGGAAAATACAAGATACAAGAAGAGAATTCCTTAGTCTGGTGCACAAGTATCAATTCCTACAACAAAGGATAATCCTCAAAACTATAAGTATGTATCCAAGGAATACAACAATAAAATCTCTCAAGTTCCTACACATGAGGCTCTATATAATAATCCTTTTGAAGCAACATGCTCTTATCCTTTGGTAGGTCAAACCTCTGTGATAGCTAAGGCCCCAACCTTTGAACTTGAGGAATCAATAAAATATGTTGTTGTGACCCAAATGCACAAGTTAGTGGTCCTTCCATTTAGCATTGTGGATAAAATGAAAAAGACAAATATAAATATCACAATGTGGGATTCCCTGACAATTACATCTCAGTGCAACATGTTGCATGAAGCTTATGTCCAACTTATGCATGTTGATCAAGCCATTCAAAATCAATGCACTTCTTTCAATATCTACCAAGAAGAGGAGGATAAAATAAGTAAGGTTGTCAAAAAACCACATTTTTATATGTCTTTGATCATAGGCAAACATCTCATTCATAATTATATGATTGAATCAGGTGCTAGTAATTCTATCATACCTAAGAAAATTGTTGATGTCCTAGGTCTAAAGTACAACCCCTTGACAAAAGGAGTCCTGTAACTTGATGGTTCAACTATCACCACCTTAGGAATCATCAAGGATCTTGAGTTAACTCTCCATACATGTCCAAGCCTCATGATAACTCAATATGTGTCAATCATTAATCTACCTCCTTTTTTTTTCCTTTTTCGTCACAAGAGATTTATTGCTAAAGTGGGTTTTTACTTGTCTTTTCATTAGACCCATATGCTACTCAAGGCAAGGTATAGTACTCGGTTTACCATGCAAGTTGAGACAATATTTTCCTATCATGTAGATTCATATGACCCAACCCCTCCCCAAACAAATTTTTTAATCCAAGAAGAACAAGTTTCAATCTCTAAAGATGAGCATACTGGACCTCCTATAACCGATTTATTGTTATATAAATGGGCAAAAAAGCACCAAAAATTTGATCCATATGCAAAAGAGATAGAAGCTTATGAAACATGGCTCGACACTTACTGCATCCTTGAAGTTGTGTTTCTGTGTGCGCTGAAGAAAAAAAGAAGAAAGCGAGGGTTTATGGAAGTTATACTTCGACAGATCAAGAAGTAGAAATGGCACAGACATGAGAGTTTTTCTTATTTCCCCTAAGGATGATAAATTATTCGTTTGCATGCTCCAACAATATTGCAGAGTATGAAATAATGGTACATGGTCCGCTTATTGTTGAAAATAAGAATATCAAGGAAATGTAGATATTTGGGGACATATAATTGGTCATCCACCGAGTTAAAAATAAGTGCACCACAAATAATAATATTCTTAAATCTTATAAGAATAGAGTTTAAGAACTTTTTTGATATTTAATGCTCGAATCTGTAAGTGGTTCTGTAAGATGAACAAGGAATCGATCGATGGTCATAATTAGTTCACAGCCTCTCCTTCTTATGAATTTATCAAAGGAAACACACAAGATCTCAATATGGTAATCAAACCATTTATTATAGAAAACAACATTAGCTAGCAAGTGTTTTATAGTGATGCACATATTTTCTAGCTCATTCAAAATGAAGCTGATTTTTCATCAAACATCCAAGCTGAATTGCATGATAGTTACAAAGTGACCAAGTGATATAACATAAGAAAAATAAACTGCCTAAAGGGCTGGTCACCATAGATAAAATATTCAATCCTAATGATGAGTTTAAAGGTGAATAAAATAATATGTGTGTGGCACAAGAAGACTATACTCTCAATAACTATTTTGCACGGAAAATAGTTGTTGCTTGCATGAAGAAAATAAAGCCTTTATCTCTATCTATAAAAATTTAGTGATATATTCTCATGGGAGTATGAATACCTCAAAGGTTTTAATCCAAGTGTTTCTCAACACTCCATTGACCTTGATCCTGGTATCAAGCCCATCGAAAAAAAGCAACAGATAGTGAATCCAAAGACAGAGCACCTCATAAGGAAGGAATTGTCTAAAATCATTGAGGTGAAGATAGTTTTTCCAATCAAGTACTCTACCTAGGTCGTGACTCTTGTTTCAAAGACGTAAGAATATTGGTGAAATTATAATCTAAATTAATTTTAGATATTTAAATAAGGTTTCATTAAAGGATCATTATACTTTTCCTTCTATGGATCATATTTTATAGACTATGGTTGGTGCACAGAGATTCTCCATGCTAGATGGGTACTCTAGTTTTCATCAAATATTGGTCAAGGAAGAGGATCAATACAAAATGACATTCACAAAAATGTGGGGAACATACTCATATCAAAATATTCCCTTTGGTCTGTATAACATAGGCACAACCTTTCAGTGTGCCATAGATATTTCCTTCAAAGGATACATCAATGAGTTAATCTTGGTTTACCTTGATGACATCATTGTCTTCTCAAAGCAGAGCACGAGATCACATGACACACCCGAAGAAAGTTTTTAAGAGATGTAGAAATTTTGGGGTGTCTCTTAACCCCAAGAAATGTAATTTTTTTGTGGTGTAGGGCAAGCTATTGGGCTATTTGGTCTCAAAATATGGCATCAAAATTGATCTTGAGAAATTTTAGGCCATCCTGGTTCTTTCCTTGTTGGCGCACAAGAAGGTCTTGCAGTCCTTTCTAGGAAAAATCAATTTTGTTAGGATATTCATTCCTAACTTTCCAGGATTGGTCAATCCCATCACCCTCATGTTGAGAAGGAGACAACATTTAGATGGATAACAAAAGCAAAGGAGATATTCAAAAAAATCATGAAATAAATTGCTTAAGCGCCAACACTAATAAACCGGATTACTTATAGGATTTCATCCTTTATGCTTATGGTGTGGATGTAAGTGTTGTTACTTTCTTGACACAGGAAAATAAAAATGGATGGAGAATCTAGCACCTTTCTTCATCAAACAATGAAATATTACAAATTTGAAAAAAATGCTGTCCAAAAATCATATTAAGGTGTTAGTCTCGTACACAAGTGTGAGATACTTCATCGTGGGAGTAGAGATCGGTGAAAAGACAAAGTGCGATAGGTGACCAAAATAATGGAGTATGATGTCAATATGAAATCCAAAATTATGGTTAGAGGAAGTGCACTTTGCAAGAATATTTATGAGGATACACATAATGAACCCGAGACCTCATTATTCGTAGATGAAAAGCTCTCACGTGCAAAACTTGAAAAAAATTAAATTACTATCTCGTGTGATTGGATGAAGGACATGATCACATTCCTTTCTAAGGGTGCATACCCTCCTGGTCTGAACAAAGAAAATAAAATACATGATTTTGTAATATATCCCATATGTTTTGAGTGATGATATTCTCTTCAAAAGGAACCTTGATGTTGTGCTACTAAGATGCATTGATAACACACAAACCGAAAAATTGTTAGCCAAATTTCACGATGGATTCTCTAGTGGATACTTCTTTGCCAATTATACAACAATGAAGATCATAATGGTAGGATTATTTTTCCCACCTTGTTTGCAGCTACGCACAAGTAGGTCATGAAATGAAAATAATGCTCTTTCTTTTGAGGTAAGAAAATATTGGTAGCACTTCCCCTCTAAAAATCCAAGCGGATCAGGTCTTTTGTACAGGTGGGGTCTTGAAATCATAGGCATGATTAACCATCCTTCAAGTGTTGGGCATAAATGGGTGTTGAAAACTATGGATTACTTCACTAGATGGACATAAGTTGTCGCACTCAAGGAATCAACCGAGTTAGTCATCTTGGACTTTCTCAAAGGAATTGTAACAAGGTTTAGCATTCCTCACAATATTATCTCTGATAATGAAAAATAATTCCTTGGTAATAAAATCACTAATTGGGTGCTAAGCCTTGGAATACACTTGTAGAACTCTTCTAACTACTACCCTTAGGTCAATGGTTTAGTAGAGTCAACAAACATGGACTTGATTAAGATCATGAAGTAGAAAATGAATATCAATAAAAGAAAATGGCATAAAAAGGTCTTGTGCATGCTTTGATTAGATAGAATCATGAAAAATAAGGAAATAGGTGCGTTACCTTACAATCTCATATATGGAAAAGAGGATACAGTTCCTTTGGTACTTGATTTGAATTCATTAGCACTTTCTCAACAACTAGAATTAGACGGTGTAGACCAGAGAGAAATTAGAATGAAAAAGATGTTTGAACTTGAGGAATCAAAGAATGTTGGCATGATCAAGCTAGAACAACCTCAACAAACAACAAAGAAGTCATTTGATAGAAAGGATATGCCTCAAGATTTTGAGGTTGGGGACTTCGTATTAAAATGGGATCTTTGAAAGAGATAAACAAGGGAACTATTTGAAGTTTTATGCACTTTTGAGTGTCCCATACATCATTAGTTCATGCAAGGAGACCAACTTTTTTGAGTTGTCTTATCTTGATGGAGGCACTCTGTAAATCCTAGTTAATGGGATCTATCTTAAACCCTTCCATTGAGTTTGATGCATAGATTTGTATATATTATAGTAGTTTCAATTCCTCCAAGTGCATTGCACACACATTGTTTTGTTTATACATAGTTCTTTCTTCTCACGTGCTTCTTAAGCACACTATTTTTTTGCTTTTAGGATGTCGGTTATCATTTAGTGGTTCCAGTAGTTTTGCAATATTTAGAGTAGAGTTCAAAAAGGTTCCATCAAGTGACTTCAAGGGGTATTTTTTTCTCAAGTTGCAGATCAAATAATACATAATAGACTCCATGCCCAATGGATACTATAGGCTTCTAATATCCTTCATATAAAAAAATAAGGCCCCAAATGTTTCCCAAACTATTATCCAAACAAATTTCCTAGTTATTTGACAACTTACATTCACATGCTCTATGATTCTACATTCTAGGATTGTGCACACTTCATTGATCTCCTTAGCACATATCCTTATTTGCATTCCTCATGTGCCTTGCCTGGTCCTCTTATGTTCTTCCCATCCTTCCATTTTACTTTTCCTCTTTGTTCCATTTTTCCCTCATGTGCACCTACTTTCTTTAAAACTCAGCTAAGTCCCTAGCATTTGCATGACCTCTTCCTTATGACACACATTATCATGTAATAATTGTGCCTTGACCATACCTATCTTCCTTAGAAATTATTCCCTTTTCC
The DNA here is from genome assembly GCA_018340775.1 of Taxus wallichiana var. yunnanensis. Lineage (NCBI taxonomy): Eukaryota > Viridiplantae > Streptophyta > Pinopsida > Cupressales > Taxaceae > Taxus > Taxus wallichiana. Next base: position 385,063,280 of record CM031233.1, on the reverse strand, counting down.
TCCCACATGCATCAACTTTATGCACATATTTCCTCTATTTTTCCCACACACCTCATTCTTCCATGCACATGCCTTTGCACCTTCTTCTACACCCTTTTGTGCCATGTGGAATCTATCAGACATTGAGTGTTCTAGATGAAACTAATCAAAGTGTGCCAATAGGGCACAAAATACTTGCAACAAAAATCTAGATTACACATGGCATAAATGATAAAACAAATGGAAAATTTGGCCATTTCTTTAGCCAATCTGCGTGTTCCATCTATCTTGTTTGCCTAGTTAGCATTGCATAGCTTCGACAATCATAAATTTTCTCGAGTGCTCATATCCTTACATGCCTAGACTTTTTGGAAATATGTTGATGTGTGCTACATGCTGGAACATTCAAATTTAAATTTCATTAGGATTTTGTAGGTGAGGATATGAAAAATGTATTTCATGCCATTAATATGTGATCTAATTTTTCTAACCACCCAGATTTCAAAAGATCTTCCCTCCTTCATTCTCTAACAAGGTAAAAAAACATGGAGAAGCACACTTGAAAAATTTTATAGGATTTGTAGGCATTCATTATTGGTAGTTTATTTTTCAAATTTGATCTCCCTCCTCCTATTTTCTCTCATCAATCCATATATAAATGTAAGATCTATGCCCATTATAAAGGGTTGGACATTTTACATATTTTTATGTTTGCTAAGGATCCTATATGTCTGCATTATGAGTCACGAGACCTATAGATGTGGTTTATGCATGTGAAGTTAGGCCTTCATATGTCATTGTAACTAACTTTTAATCCTTGGAAGTAATAGAATCATCATTTTGTGGCTATTATGTACCTTAACGTGTTTATATTCTTCTTTCATGCCCTCCTTGCATTATATGTTTGTTGTGTCACTGTAAGTTCCTTGTAATTCCACTTTCTGGTTGTGTTTCATGAAATCAATGGTGTAAATACATTTTGGTCTTTGCTAGACGTTCCTAGCCTTCCCTCATGCTTTCTCCTTCATTTTTCTCGAGAATATATAGTGTTCATCCCACTTTTTATAGTGATATCACCTCCCTTATAGTATTTTTCCATTCTATTATTATTTTATTTGGTCCCTTGGTATTTTAGCTTAGTTTCCAATTATCTAAATAAATATCCTAGTTATTTGGATAACATGTATACATATTCTGGATCTCAATTCCTCATTAAAGGTTACACACACTCAAGTTCAATTAACACAACTCCTTGGTTGTAGTTTCCCCTTAGCACCCCTTCTTTTCCTCAAGCTCCCTTGCGTGCTTTTGTATTCTCCTTCCATTTTCCTTTTCCTCTTTGATTCCACCCTTCCCTTGCATTCACCTTCTCAGTGCATTCAATTTCTTCCTAGGAATCTTCATCACCCTACACGTGTCTAATAATTTCTTCAATCATTTAAGTCCTTGGCCCTCTCAATCGTTTTTCTATCACCTTGTAATGGTTGTGCCTTCACCATGCATTCTCTACTCACCTATTTTCCTATTTTCCACGTGTATGTTGCATGTGTGCCCCTCTGCACCTTCCTTTATTTTCTTCCATGTGCCCTTTCCTCATGCCCTCCTTTTCACCCTTCGTGTCGGTCATTTTCTCGACATGCTTGAGTATCCCATGCGCAACTATTCAAAGCACACCAATAGGGAACCGAATCCTTCTAACAAATCAGTGAGTAAAATGTGGCAGAAATGACAAATATTTACACAGTTGGCCATCATTTCAGCCAATCTACGTGGGCCACATGTTTTGTATGTGTCAATGACTATGAGATATTCTAAAACCATATATTATACTATAGAGCTTAGATTGGTGCATGCCTAGACTTGTCAAAAATATGTTGACATCATCTACAATGCTAGGTATTAAAATTCAATTTCTTGGTCTATCTCGGTAGGTGAGAAATGGGAAAACATATCTCCGAGAATTGATGATCGATCTGATTGCTCTAACCACCCAATTTGATATGATGTTCCTTCCTTCCTTCTTCAATATGCCGAATAGGCTTGAGGAAGCATATTTCATAGATCTCTAGGTGGATTTGTAGGAATTGAATACTTCTTGTTGGTGGTTGTATTTTAAATTTTATTTTTCCCTCCTCTTCTCTTTCTATAGATTCATCTATAAATGTAAGAGCTAGGCTCATTTTTTATGTTGGAAACTCTAGATCCTTACGTATTTTTCTAAGGACTTCATATCTTTTTTATTTTGAGTTCCAAACTTATAGATCTAGCTCTTGCATGAGGATATCATCCTACTTCATCATTGTGACATAATCATGTGCATTTTTGAAAGTAATAGAAACATCATTTTGTGACTATTCTCTATCCTAATATGTTTGCATTCCTTCTTCTTGCCTTTTATTTTGCGTTGTGTGTTGGTTGTGCCATTTCGGTCTCGTATAGTTCCTTATTTAGTTGTGTTCTGTGAGAACGATATAGTAAATATTTTTTTAGCATGCTACTCATGCCTAACCCCCTTTCACATATTTCCTTTCATTCCCGCTCAAGACAAATAGTGTTCATCCCTCTTTTCTAGTGATTTCACCTTTTAGTGTAGTTTCCTTTCATGTTATCCTTTTATCCCTTGTCCCTTGGCTTTGTTAGCTTAGTTTTCCCTTCCATCGCTAGGAGTAGTAGTATAGGTAGAAATAGATAGAGGAACTGTCCTTCTCCAAAATCCATCCCAAGTGTGCAAGATCCCACAACTTAGATATGGTTCCATTTTTGTCTCAAAAACCTCGTTCCTCATACGATCCAAGACATGGGTGCACGTTAAGAAACCAATAGTTTTGGCATGCCCGGTGGGACCAACATTGAAAGCTCAAATTGCATATCTCTAAGTTCTTATGTGTTGACTTAGGATTGCATATTTTGAGGCTCATTTAAACACATATGGTGACTCCCAACATTTTAAAATCTCTTTTTAATGAGTCTTGAGCGCATTTCATCGAAGAGTGCATACAATAAAATGTGTTGTAGTTTAATATTCTTATTAGTACGTCCAGCTTATCCCTAAGGAGAGTTTGTTCCATAAGGTCCACACATACATATCTATCTCCCGTTCACCACACCCATTCAACTCCTCATAAAAGATAACCCGCATGCCTTACAAAGGTGCATCATCCACCTCCTCCACTTAGGAACTTTGCAAAATTTGCAGGAGGAAGTCCCTTGGTGTTGGATGTGTAACATGATATGCCAAATGACATGCTTAAGAGTATTCCATACTTTACTAGTGAGAATCAAGTCACCCCTTAAGAACATATCCAAGATATAGAAAATGTGTGTTCACTCTATCTGATCACACATGATGATATAGAAGTTAGGCTACTTGTAACCTCTTTTAAAGGTAAAATGCTCCAATGGTACCGAGGCCTGAGAATTGGATCTATCACCACCTGGGATGAGCTGGGAATAACTATTTTTAATTACTTTGAAGATAAGTTATATCACCTATCTCTTTTGGAGATAGTGACAACAACAAGGAGGGCACCCAACGAGTAGATGATTGATTTCAACATCAAATTTTAGAAGACTTGGGATAGAATCCATCTTGTGGTAAGACCTATAGCTCAACATGCTTTCCTATATTATCTAAAGGCACTCAACAATGATATTTCAATTATGATCTAATCCATGGGAGGCAGGACTTTAACAACTACTTATAGTATTGAAATAAGGGTAGAAAATAGTCTTATTCAGGTGGGAAAGATATTTCCTATACCACCTATGCCCTTATTCCCTAAAATTTCACAAGAGCTCCAACCTTATTTATCCCCTTTTCCTAATTTTGAGAAAAGTGTGCAACTGGTTGCCTCAACATCCTACTCTCCAATGCAATAGAAGGAAGATGAAGAGTTGAAGGCCCTAATTAGAAATTTATCAAACAAGGTCATATCATTAGAAAAATAATAGGCACAAGCCTATAGAGGTAATTATAATCAGGTGCATGGCCAAAGCAATCAACCTTGGTAGAATCAGTATGGAAATCAAAGATACATGCCAAACCAACATAATGATAGATGACAGCCCAATGCACATCTCGCCCTTGTAAGTTGTTCCTCCTACACCTTCTCTTCTAACACCTAGTGTGAGTTGGGCACTTGTTCTAGTTTAGAACAATTTGGCACAAGATTCAAAATGGTACTTCCCTTGTAGCATGCCTTATAGTTAGTATCCTTTTTCCAATTTCACACGCACCTAATATTTCATGATCCATAATGCTTCCACCTGTGAGCCTTTAACAAGTGCCCTTGAAGCAGAAAACTAAGAAATTATAGAAGCTCCTCCAAAAACAAATTTGATGTTATTTGGAACTAAGGACTTCTATGCAATCAAACAAGCTACAGATGATGTAAATAGACCACATGCCTAATTTGCAGACAACACAAGATATAATAAAAGGATGTTAGAATCAAAGGCGCACAAGTCACACTCCCAACAACATAAGTAAATCCTCATAAGTAGAAAGATGAAACCAAGGCATCCAAAGTAGAAAAGGTGCTTAGGTCCCTACATAAGATATATGTGCCAAACTCCTTCTAAAGTAGTGTGTTCTCCTTCTTGTGTTGGTCAAGCATCTACTTTAGTTAAAGTCCAAGCTTCTGCACTTGAAAAATCAAGAAGGGATGTTGTTCTCCAAATGAAAAATACAAGGACCTTCCATTTATCATTATGGACCAGATGAAGAGAAAAAACATAAGGGTCACATTGTGGGATGCTATGACCATTCCTTCTCAATGGGATTTTTCGCATGAAGCTCTGGTGAAACTCTCGCATGCTAATCCAGGTATGCATGTGAAGCCATGCGTTATTATCAATATCTTCCAACAAGAAGAGGAGAAGAAAGTAAGTAAATTTTTCAAAACCCCACCCTTTTACATGTCCTTGATCACGGGCAAACACCTAGTGTAAAATTACATGATTGACTCGGTGTTAGTACTTGTATTATGCCTAAGAAATTTGTTGATGTCTTAGGTCTAAAATATATCCCTTTTTATAAAGGAGTCCTATAACTTGATGGCTCAACTGTCAACACCTTAAAATTCATCAAGGATCTTGAGTTAACCCTCCATGCATGTCCAAGTCTAACCATAACTCAAGATGTTTCAATCATTGACCTACCTCCTTTGTTTTCCCTATGTCTATCAAGAGACTTTACTGCTAAAGTGGGTGGTTACTTGTCTTCTAATTGGTCTCATATGTTACTCAGGATAAGGTATGGTACTTGGTTTACCATACAAGTTAAGCCTATATTTTCCTATCATGTAGAGTCATATGTCCCATCCCCTCTCCAAGCCAACTATTTAATCCAAGAAGAACCAACTTTAGTTCCTCAAGAGTAGACTCTTCCACCCTCTGTTTCTAACCTAGTGCTTGATGAATGTGTGGAAAGGCACCATAAATTTGATCCATACGCCAAAGAATTGGAAACTTATGAAACTGGGATTGGTACTTACTGCATTCTTGAAGAAGAATTTATGTTGCCACACGTGCTCAAGAAAGATAAAGTTGATTTGGGTCTATGGAAGTTGTACTTTGATGGATCCAGAAGAAGAGACAATGTGGGAGCAGGAGTGGTTCTCATTTCCCCTAAGGATGAGAAATTATTCTTTACACACAGGCTGAAATCCATATGCTCTAACAATTTGGCAGAGTACAAAGCGTTGGTCCATGGCTTGCTCATTGTTGAGAAGAAGAAAATTAAGATGCTGCAAATATTTGGGGACACAGAATTTTTCATCCACTAGGACACCAACAAATGCTAGACAATGAATAAGCTTCTCAAAGCTTATAAGCATAGATTTTGGGACCTCCTTGATATATTTAATGCTCTAAATCTATAGGTGGTTATGTGTAAAATGAACAAGGAAGCTGACTGGATCGTTACACTTGGTTCACATTTCTCTCTTGCTAAGGACTTTTTCAAAGGAAACACTCATCCCATTAAGATGGTGATTAGAGCATCCATTCTAAACAATAAAACTATCTGGAAAGTGTTTGACATTGAAAAATAGATTGTCTAGTTTATCCAGAATGAAGTTAAGTTCTCATCAAGCATGTAAGATGACTTACACGACAGACTATGGTGACCAAGTGATATAGATGAAGACAAACAAGTTTCCTAAAGGGATGGTCACCTTAGAGAAAATGTTTATCCTTGATGATGAGTTCAAGGGTGAAGAAAGGTACATGCATGCCATGTAAGAAGACTACTCCTCAGTCACCATTACACATGGGAAAGATTTGTTGCTCAACAAGACTTGTGTGTATGAAGATAAACATGCCTTCATCTCTCTCTATCAAAAATATAGTGATACCATCTCATGGGAGTATGAATACTTCAAAGGTTTTTATCCAAGTTTTTCTCAACTCTCCATTGACCTTAATCTTGGTATCAATCCCGTTAGATAGAAGCAATGACTAGGCAATCCAAAAATAGATCCCCTCATGAGAAAAGAGTTATCTAAACTCATTAAGGAGAATATTATTTTTCCCATCAAATACTTTACTCGGTCAAAAATCTTGTTCTAGTGCACAAGAAGAATGGCGAAATCAAACTCTGTGTTGATTTCAAAGATTTGAATAAGGCATCTCTAAAGGATCATTATCCTTTACCTTCAATGGAGCATATTCTGCAGACTGTGGCTGGCACACAGAGATTCTCCATGCTAGATGGATACTGTGTTTCAATCAGATCCTGGTAAAGGAAGAGGATCAATTCAAAACAACATTTACAACAAAGTGGGGAACATATGCATATCAAAATTCCCTTTGGTATGTCAAACACAGGCACCACATTTTAGCGCACCATGGATATTGCATTCAAAGGATACATCAATGAGTTCATCTTGGTTTAGCTTGATGATATAAAAGTCTTCTCAAAGTAGAGCATGGATCACATCACACACCTAGAAAATGTATTTGAGAGATGCAGAAAGTTTGGGGTGTCTCTTAACCCCAAGAAGTGTAATTTTGTGGTGACACAGGGAAATATCTTGGGCCATGTGGTTTCAAAGGATGACATCATAATTATATCATCAAGCTATGATGACCAAGTGATACAGCTATGGTGACCAAGTGATACAGTTGAAGACAAACAAGTTTCCTAAAGGGCTGGTCACCTTAGAGAAAATGTATAGTCTTGATGATGAGTTCAAGGGTGAAGAAAGATACATGCACTCCATGCAAGAAGACTACTCCCCACCACCATTATGTGTTGGAAAGAGTTGTTTCTCAACAAGACTTGTGTGTATGAACATAAGTAGGCCTTCACTCTCTCTATCAAAAATATAGTGATACCATCTCATGGGAGTATGAATACTTCAAAGGTTTTGATCCAAGTGTTTCTAAACACTCCATTGACCTTAATCCTGGTATCAAGACCATCAGATAAAAATAATGACTACTCAATCCAAAAATAGATCCCCTTATGAGAAAGGAGTTATCTAAACTCATTGAGGAGAATATTATTTTTCCCATCAAATACTCTACCTAGGTCACAAATCTTGTTCCAAAGGTGTAAGAACAATGGAAAACTAAAACTCATGTTGATTTCAGAGATTTGAATAAGGCATCTCTAAAGGATCATTATCCTTTGCCTTCAATGGAGCAGATTCTGCAGATTATGGTGACACACGAGATTCTCCATGCTAGATGAATACTCGAGTTTCAATCGGATCCTCATTAAGGAAGGGGATACATTCAAAACAACATTTACAATGAAGTGGGGAACATATGCATATCAAAAGATTCCATTTGGTCTATCAAATGTAGGCACCACATTTCAGCGTGCCATGGATATTACATTCAAAGGATACATCAATGAGTTCATCTTGGTTTAGCTCGATGATATAAAATTCTTCTCAAGGTAAAGCAAGGATCACATGACACATCTAGAAAATGTCTTTGAGAGATGCAAAAAGTTTTGGGTGTCTCGTAACTCCAAGAAGTGTAATTTTGTGGTGGCACAGGGCAAGTTCTTGGGCCATGTGGTTTCAAAGGATGGCATCACAATTAATCCACGAGAATCTTAGCCATCATGGCTCTTTCCCTTTCGGTGCACAAAAAGGCCCTACAGTCCTTTCTTGGAAAGATCAATTTTATTAAGCATTTTATCCCTAACTTTAAGGGACTGGTTCAGCCCATTACCCTGATGCTCAAAAAGGACACAACTTTCAGATGGAAAACAAAAGGAAAAAAAATATTTAAAAAATCAAGCAAGAAATTACTTTCACACCAACACTCATCAACCCAAACTATTCCAAGGATTTCATCCTTTATGCTTATGGTGCTGATGCGAGTGTTGTTGTTGTCCTAACACAAGAAAATTAACAAGGGCTGGAACAACTAGTGGCTTTCTTCAGCTAGATGTTGAAGGATTATGAACTAAAGTACAGTCACATGGAGAATCAAGTCTTCACCATCATTTCTATGCTAAATAAATTAAGGAGTATGCTCACCACCAATCATATCAAGGTGTTAGTGTCCACTCTTTTGTCGAGACTTCATCATGGGGGTAAAACTCGGTGAGAAAAGAGCACGATGGGTGACCACAATCTTGGAATATGATGTGACTATCAAGGTGAAAAATCTGGTAAGAGTTAGTGTGCTTTGTAGGGAGATTGCCGAGAATGTGCGGTTTTAATCTGAGACTTCATTATTTCTAGATAAGACCTCCCGTGCATAGAATTTGAGTAGAATATAGACCGGCATGTGTGACTGGATGGATGACATGATCAAATTACTTTATGATGGTGCATACCCTCCTAGTTTAAACAAAGAAAAGAGAAGACATATGAGGTTTCAATCTATCCCTTATCTGTTGATTGATGGACTTATATTCAAGAGGAATCTTGATGGCATGCTATTAAGATGTATCAATGGTGTGTGAATTGAAAAAGTGTCGGATAATTTTATGATGGATTCTCGGTGGATACTTCTCTTCAAAAATACAATAATGAAAATCATAATGGCAGGTATATTTTAGCCTACTCTTTTTGTAGATGCACAAAAGTGGGTCACAAAACGTAAGGAATGTTATTTCTTTATAGGGAAGAAAAGATTGGTAATAATTCCCCTCCGACCAATCCAAGATAATCAGCCTTTTGCGTAATAAGGTATTGAATTCATAGGCATGATCAATCCGCCTTCAAGCGATGGTCATAAGTGGGTGTTTTCAACTATAGATTACTTCCCCAAATGTACGGAAGCTATCTCACACAAGGAATCAATCGAGTAATTCATACTTGACTTTATCGAGGTATATAGTCACAGGTTTGGTGTTCCTCAAGCCATTATCTTTGATAATACAAAAGCCTTCCTTAGAACTAAAATATCTAATTTGGTGCTAAATCTAAACATCTACTTGAAGATTTCTTCCAATTGTTACCCTCATGGAAATGGTTTGGCGAGTCAATAAAAATAACCCGATTAGAATTATGAAGCACACAATGAACATATGCCAAAGAAAATGGCATACAAAGGTCTCGCATATGCTCTAGGAAAACACAATCACAATAAAAAATGTAATAGGACCTTCACCTTACAAACTTGTCTATGGTAAGGAGGCTACCCTTCCTTTAAAATTATAATTTAATTCACGATGATTTCCTAGTAGCTAGAATTCAAAGGTACATACCGAGAGAAAATCGAATGGCAGAGAGCTAGTCAATCTTGAATAATCAAGGAACTCTGCCAGGATCAAGCTAGAACAACATCAACAAGCAACAAAGAAATTGTTTGATAGAAAGTCTAGGCCTTCATATATCAAGGTTGGGGACTTGGTTTTAAAATGGGATGCTGAAACAACTGAACCAGGGCACCATTCAAAGTTTGATGCACTTTGGAGTGGCCCATATATCATCAGTTCATGCAAAGAGGATAAATCTTTCGAGTTAACTCATCTTGATGGAGCGCTAAAAATCCCAATAAATGGGATCTATCTCAAACCCTTCCATTAATATTTCTACATCATATTGTATTTATTAGAGTAGTTTCAAGTCCTCCAAGTGTGATATGTGCACATTGTTTATTTGTTATAGTTATCTCTTCTCACGTTCTTCTTGTGCACGCTCTTTTGTTGCTTCCAGAATGCAGAGCTTCTTTCAGTAGTTGCAAGATTCAGAATAGAGTCAAGAAATGATCTTTCAAGTGACTATAGAGGTAGTTTCATAATTACATAGCAAAATCCATGCCCAATGGATGCTTCAACCTATTGGTCTCCTTCATATAGCAGGAAGATGGCCCCAAAATTCACCAAAACTATTATCCAAATAACTCTCCTAGTTATTTAGGTAACTTGTATACATATTTTGGCTCTCAGTTCCTCATTAAAGGCTACGCGCACTCAAGTTCAATTATCACAAATCCTTGGTTGCAGTTTCCCTTTGGTGCCCCTTATTTTCCTTAAGCACCTTTGTGTGCTTTCTATTCTCTCCTTCCATTTTCCTTTTCCTCTTTGATTCCACCCTTCCCTTTCACCCACATTTTGCACATTCATTTTGTTCATATGAAGCTTCTTCATCCTACACACATCTCGAAATTATTTCAATCAGCCTAATTCCTTGGACCTCTTGTACCCCGCACCCATCACCTTGTAATTGTTATGCCTTCACCGTGCATTCTATGCTCACATTTTTCTCTTTTCCCTATGCATGTTGAGGACACATACCTCTACGCCTTCCTCTATTTTCTTCTATGCGCCCTTTCCTCACATCCTCCTTTACTCCCTTTTATGCCAGGTCATCTTATGATATGCTTGAGTATCCCATGTTAAACTAGGCAAAGTGCACTAGCATGACACCAAATCCTTGCAAAAAATTAGTGAGTAACATGTGGAAAAAATGACAAATATTCACACAGCTTAGTCATCATTTTATCCAATCCACACGTGCCACATTTTTTTCTTGTGCCGATGACTCGACATCTTATGAAAACTCGTATCTTCTCGCTATAGAGCTTAGATCGGCATGCCCCTAGACTTTTCATAAAGATGTTGACATCAGCTATAGTTCTAGATATTCAAATTCAAATTCTTGGTATATCTAGTAGGTGAGAAATGGGAAAACATTTCTCTAAGAATTGATGAGTTTATCTAATTGCTCCAACCACCTGATTTGATATGATCTACCCTCCTTCCTTCTTAAATGCACCAAAAAGGCTTGGGGAAGCATATTTCATAGATCTCCAAATGGATTTATAGGCATTAAATGCTTCTTGTTGGTGGTTGTATTTCAAATTTGAGTTTTACCTCCTCATTTCTTTCTACAAATTCATCTATAAATCTAAGATCTAGGATCATTTGTTATGTTGGACACTCTAAATCCTTGCGTATTTTGTTAAGGACTTCATATCTTCTATATTTTGAGTTACAAACCTCTATATCTGGATCTTGTATGAGGATATAGGCCTCCATCATTGTAACAACAATGTGTATTTATGGAAGTGATAAAAACACCATTTTGTGACTATTCTTTGTTCTAACATGTTTGCATTCCTTCTTCTTACCTTTTCTTTCATGTTGTGTGCTAGTTGTGACATTTCAAGTCATATGTAGTTCCTTATTTAGTTGTGTTCAATGAGAATGATCTTGTAAATACATTTTTCATTGTGTTACTCATGCCTAGCCTCATTTCACGCATTTCCTTTCATTCCCACTCAGTAATGTATAATTTTCATCCCTTTTTTCTCGGTGCTATCACACTTTAGTGTAGTTTCCTTTCATGTTTTCTTTCCATCTCTAGTCCCTTTCCTTCGTTATCATAGCTTTCCCTTTCAAGTGCTAGGAGTAGTAGTAGTAGTAGTAGTAGAAATAGATAGAGGAACCGGAGATCCATCCCAAGCGTGCAAGGTCCCACATCTTGGGGATGGTTCCATTGTGGTCTCAAACACCTCATCCCTTCCATGATTCAAGACGTGCATACACATTTGATAAACCAACATTTCCCTTCCAGCATTAGGATTAGTAGTAGCAGAGAAATAGGTAGAGGAACTAAACTTTTAAGAGATCCATCTCAAGCGTGTAAGGTCCTACAACTTGGAGATGGTTATAGTTTTATTTCAAACAACTCAATTCTACCAGATCCAAGACATAGGTGTACATTTAACAACAAATAGTTCCTTGTTATGAAGCTATATGGATGCAAATATAGCTTTCGATGCCTTTATGGATCCAAATCTAGATGGTGATAGTAGATGCTTAGTGCTTGGTCCCTCATTATGGTCACATAAATTTATATTTATATAGTTCTCTTGTTCTAATTTTGTAATTAAACCCGAAAATGTAGACCACCAAAAATATAGAAATCTCAAACAACTAAAATGTTCCCAAAAGGTGAGAGTAAAGTGCAAAGAGGCCTAGGGAAATACAGTCCTAGATGGGCTCCTCGGTTAGAAATAGGAAAAATGTAGAGTGACAATACAAATTGGGCAAATCCAGTGCAAGATTGAAAATAGGATAGTAAGCAATATGAAATTGGCCAAAGACATGGGTTAATTATTACTCTTTTCACTTAATAACCATATGAATAATAGCATGAGACTAGGAATAAATAATGATTCAAAGTGCATGATTTTGTATCTATATTTTCCCCCACTTTATGTTGGTGAGAGAAAATATTGGTAACATAAAATAGATAGAGATGCGTACCTAATAATCTATGTAGAGTGATATAGAATTTGTTTTGAAGGACTAGATAGAATGTGGAGTGCTAAAAATATGGAGCATGGAGACTAAAGAGGAAAAAGTATAAATGAGTGTATGCCAAACAAACAATATGTAAGCTAGAACATAAGTACATAATTTAAACACCTAAAAAGACAATGTAGGTCATACAAAGCAAGTTAAAAACATGGGACACCACTCACGATGTCGCAAGACACTCAAGGTTACAATGGGCTGTAAAAAAACAAATGTGCACACAAGACAAAGGAAAAGGCCCACAAATAATAACAAGTAATAACTGAAAATGTAACAAATAAGTATAGAAGAAAATGTCCCTAGATAGGAAATGATGCACATGAATCATCTATTAGTGTGTCGGAAAAATAACAAGTACGTAAAAGTGTGTATAAACCAAAGTAGTGTGTTATGAACAAAATGAAACAATAACACATGTAGCATATGTGGATTCCCCCATAAGGTAATGTGTCAAACATTGGTGCTATGTGTGGAATATTTTTAGTTGTGATCATAATTATAAAAGGACATGAATGCATATGTGTATATGGCAAAGACAATAACATACAAGAGATATATCTAACATGTGTAGAAAATTAAACATGTAAGAGAAAGTGTAAGAAAGAGTAAATGCAACCATAAAATGTAGTATTTTGTGGATGGATGGAATGGAATGTAGAGTGAATGATAGGATCCATATGCCCCTCGAGTGAATGGAATTGTATGCATTGAGGTTCATTTAGTATGCCCCCTCAGTAGTCAAGAATGAACCATAAACGAGAGTGCGTCATCGGGAAATGGTCAAACTATGTGTTGTGTGTAGCATGTTATGATGAGTATGTGGTGATGATATGTGACATAGAGATGAACTGTGCATGATTATGTAGCCTAAGCATAAATCACAAAATGATGAGTAGAAACGAGTGGTGATTTATCCTAAAGCATATACCACTAAACAAAGTAAGCAAATGTGATCGTGTAGCCAATCATGAGATGATGAAAGAACAAGTGACCTTATAGCCTAAAATGTATATCACTAATCCTCGAAATGTCGCATGAGAAAAAGAAGATTGACGATAAATGTTAGAGTGTGATGTGGTCCATTTTTTATGTATACCCTCAACAATCTAGTATGGACTGTGAGACTAGGTTATGCATCGGGTAGTGAGTGTAACACATAGAAGAGGATATGGAAAATGTGTAATGTTCATAATAGGGTGTGTGGAATACAATGTAAGATGTGTGGATGACCTAAAATGTGTAGCACAATGGATGTAAGATGTGAGATGTAAAATGTAAAGGATGTATAATTAAAAAAGGTGTGTATGATGTGTAAAAAACACACAACATGCGATAGCTATAGTGTACTATGTGTGTAGTGCCTTTTCCATTTTGATATGTGTACTCACTTCGTGGTTGAAGTTTACAAATGTAGATATGTGATTTCTATTCCGAGATGATGTAATCTTTTGAATTGTTGATCATGTTTGTTGTAGATGATATGTTTTATCTTCTAAAACTAGATGTAAACATACTTTGGCAATGTTGAATGGATTTTGAATTGTTTCATGTACTCATCATACTGATCTTGGAAGTACCTTCGTGAATCCAGGTAATAAGAAGTTAACACAATTGTATGGAATAAGCTAGTGATTTATCTAAGTTACAATAATAAACTTGTTCTTTAGCCTATTGCATTGTTGAGGAAGGAATATTCATACCTTGGATGAATTTTAGTGATCCAAGGCATGCCTATAATTGATTTTTATTCGTGAAACCTACCTTCCTTTTTTTTGTCTTCTTGGTTCGATAATACTGTAGGAAGTGTTCATGTTGAATATTCTAATGGACCTAACTAAACCTACTCTAAGGTGATAACTAACTATGAAGGTAACCTAACTATGTTATATGCATTTAGCCTAAGCTAAGTGGGATGCATTGTGTAAGGGACCTAATCCCTAAACTATCTAAAGGAATTCATCTTATCCTAAACTAAGCTAAGGTTAATATTATTAAAAAAGGTACCTAACCCTAAACCTAACCTAAGGGAAACTTGATATGGCATGGCTAGATAAGGAACTAGGTTATAAAAGCATAGTGGTGTCATTCCAAAGGGTACTTGGTTAATTTAATTGGTAATTAATGTCATTTTTTCCATCCATTTTTGAAGAAACTTGATCCACTTGGCATACACATTAATTGTTATGGCTAAATTGGTTAGTGATGTGGTTTTTAACTAATAGTTTTTAATAAGCTTAAATGGGAATTGGCGGGTTTCTTGGGTACTTCGATAGTTTAACATGGCATTAATGAAAATTTAACCATTAGTTAAAACCACCTAGGAAATGGTGAGATGGTTTGGGGAAAAGGAAACTAGTTAGTTTTACCCTCCATTTCAATTTTTCGAGCTCTATGGCTCTACATGTGGTTTTTCCATTTTTGAACTATTAGTTCACCTTCGTTGTATTTGCAAAATTTCCATTGCATGGTGGAAATAGTGGAGGAAATTTAATGCAAGAGGCTATAAAAATGAAGGAAGAAGAAATGATGAGGTTTAGGTTGGGTTTGTTATGAAGTTTTCATGGAAACTATTGTGAAATCTTGCAAGGAGAGTTTGAAATCTTGGAGGACTTTGAGAGCAAGTATTAGGCATAATAGGCTCTAACCCATTATGATATTTTTCTCTGATTAACGATATCATGAAAATAATTATGCATATTCTTGGAATTTCTTTCTAATTTTATATTCTCATGGTTGTATTACTATTCACTTCTCTAATTTTTGTCGTATGATATGATTATGTTCTTATTTTTGACTCTATGAGTTTTTAGTTATATTGTGAGTTTTTTTGTTATCGGTTGCATATCTTAAAACACATACAAACACCTTTTGTTTTTTTGAAGTAACTTGAGTTCTCGAGTAGAACCCACAAAGTTGATAATGGTTGAAATTGAAGGAAACTTGTAAAGTTAATCATTGTGCAATGTAATATTGAGTTGTTTTTAGAGTATATTTTTGAAGACTTTCATTTCAGATTCGATGACCCTACTCTTTTTGAATCATGGTTTGATTCTTATCAAATGACAAGAAATATTTAAACCCATTTTTGGGTGTTTATAGTTTAGAATGTTATTAAATATCTCCTGTAGGATATGATAAAAGAGTTCTTGGTAAGTGGTACTATCCTCCTTCACAGTTTGATTAACTATTTTTGTTCTTTTAATACCACCCTTCGGGGATGATGTAAATACCAATCAAATGTGGGAAATTATTTTCTCTTGATCTTCTTTTAAATTCTACATTGTGTGACTTTGCCACTTAGGGGCTACAATCGGGTTTGAAGTTGGAGTTGTTCTCTTTTGTTGGAATTTTGTATCTTATCGGCTTGATTTAAATTTATCTCTAAATAGGTTTTGTTTAGGAGCATATGTTATCTACCCCGAATGATTGCATATTGATTTTTTATCGTTTCAAGAAGGAATCTGGTTTCTGTTCTTTTAGTTATTCATTATACTTAACGAAATATCCTTCTAGAATCAAACTAGGTTTGATATCTTCTATGATATTATTTTCTTGATTAACTAACCTAAGACTAAACTTGTCAACTTGTTCTAGGTTTCTTTTGAGTGGCTAGGAAGAATGTTTGAAAACAAATTAATGGGAAACTTAATCCCTAGGTATATCGAGTTGGACATCTTATTCCTTTGGAAAATTTACTTGCATTGACATTACCTTAATTAAACTTACCTTATATGTGTTCTCATGTTGGAGGTGGTTCTTCTAGTTATTCGATATCAACAACTATAAATAAATCATTTTTCCGTACAAAAATCTCCCTTTTTGGTTTTATGTTGAATTCATTTTGACGTTTTTTGGTTGACAATAGTTTACTTCTTTTGTTGTACCTAGTTGATATTGAACCGCACCATTTAGATATTTGGAAAAATATTGGACCCTTTTTGTGGATAATTGTTTAGAAAACCTTGAAAGGAAATTAACTTGATTGATAAAATGAAGTTACATTCAACTTATTATATTGATATTGGTATATTTTTAATCCTTATCTTTATGAGAATATGTCATTTATGATTATAAGCGTATATGGTTGAAATTTAAACCTACTATGGATGGTCATAATTTGATCTTTGACTTACATATTGAATGAGTATTAAGCTTGTGGAATTAAGTTACTTAGGTAAGTAAATGATTAAGGAAGGAAATAGTGATAGGTTTCAATCATATAATTTACAACATTATATGATTGAAAACCCTAACATACTTATACTCATGTTTTGAATTTTTTAGGGTAAAAGGTACTTAACTATGTTTGAATCATGGGACCATGTTGATCTATGTTAAATTTAAACATTGATGTGATGCTTTTTTGTCATATTTTCTTATGTGAAAATTTTGGTCTTTAAGCATGCTTGTATGAATTGTTCATTTTAAGGAACTTAGAAAAATTTAAGTAATTAATAGTGTTCCTTTCACAAAATTTTTAAGTTGAAGCATGTTGTTTTGATGTTTTAGTTTTTATCATGTTGAGTTCTTGTGAACTGACACATATTAACAAATGTGCGAGATGAATTTTGAGATAAGTGAAAGGAGAAAGTCTTATAGAAAGCTGCATTTGTTTTATTAATGAAGTTCATTTTATTCAAATGTTTAACTATATTGCAAGGATCTTGAAAGGAATTTGTTTAAAATGCTATGAGGTCATAGTACCTTAAAATTTTGTACTTGTTGAGAAATTTAGCCATTATTGACTGAAAAACTTATGAAATATTTATCATGTTTAGAATAAAGGAAATTTTGTATGAAATAAAAAAATTAGGAGATAGTTATCTTTTGTATGATATATGATATTGTTTATTAAATTCTAAGTCAAGATATATGAATTAATAGTTACAATTGAATTATGTGTTGATTAGATAAGGGAAACATTACATCTAAGACCATTAATCTAAAATATAATGGTAAATTACCCAAGTTATAATTATGATACAATATAATTTAAGAGGATGTAACAATAATTTAGTATAGGTAATACTTGACCTATATTATGTTCCTAATTAGAATTGAACTAGTTAATGTTGTTTGAATTAATAGATGATGTAGTAAGTCCCGAAGTGGAATGGGAAGGAATTTTCTTATCATGATTAAAAAGGACAAGGTTACGGTCTTTATCATATGTTGATAATTATAACTAAAACCATGTTGGATATTAAATCTATTTAATTAATAATCAACATATGACAAAGTGGAAGAATAATAAGGATGTAGCTATGATCCCTAATGTGATCAATAGTTTTATGTATAAAGTGAATTAATAAAATATTCATTAAAATGTGACCTAATCAATGGTAATTAGAAAGATAATAGGGTTAAGTAAGATGGATTGAATGTCATAAAAACACTAAATGTAATTTATCAGATATAAAATCTAAATTGTTGCATTTAATAAACTTAAAAAAAGAGACTTGATGTTCTTAGTTACTTAATTCTAATTGAATTATAAGGCTCAATTAAGCAATTGTTAATGAATAATGAGTTCATAAACATGAATGTAGAATTGAACTACATACCTTTAAATAGTGTACAAGTGCATTTAAATCCTTTCTTAACAGATTAGTTATATGAAATTAATGGACCCATAGGTACGATGCTTAAATTAAATTAAAATAATTAACAAGATGAAAGTTAATTAAGATAGTGAATCATTAAGTATGTCAGTTCCATTAAAGGAACTTAGTGGGTTGTTGCAGTATAGTTTTGCTACACAATACCCACTTAATGATGAAATTCATTAGGTGGATACTGTGAAGCAACCACTATGCCTCAATATCCTACTCAACTCCTCTAACTCAACTATCATAAGTGGAAATTCAGTTCACCATTTTACTTGAAACTGAGATAGGCATATAGCTTAGGATTTTTTTTCAACTTACATTTACCTAGGGTGAATAAACACACCTGAATTGACGTAAATCGAATCGAGTATGTGTACTTATCCTTAGTCACCACAAGTAAAATTCCACACTAGTTTATGTGATTTTTCCCATTTTAGTGTGAAACTTTGACTCGGAGTTGGTTAACAGAAGTAAAGGAATACTAATCTAGATAACAATTAGAGTGGGGTGAAAGACATATTCCTTTTGACGAGTATGTTATCTAGGAATGTAAAGATTAAACATGTTTAAAACTTTATCTAAAGTATCGTAAACTACTGGTTGTGTTGTCTTATATCACCTGGTCTAAGGTTATGATATTTTAGATGGGTATCAATAATAGATACTCAGATAGGATTCTTAGATAGTAACACTTGAATGACCCATAAAGGGTAAAGGAACTAAAGTATACTTTGTATATACATGAACAAGTTAAAAATCGAGATCGGTTTAATATCGAGTCATGAAATGAGAAATCGGTATCATACTGAGTCATTTCAATTGCATATGGTTTTCTTTTATGTGATGGATTAGCAAAGGAATGTGTGTTCTAAATTATGTGAATTCGAACATAGAAAATTATGTAAAAATAATTCCATGTTTTATAATTCATAAATGAGGATGTTACAAGTGTGATTCATGTGTAGAATGTGTATAATGTATGTAGGATAAAGTATTGATCATAGAATGTGAATTTTAGGAAGACATGCAATGTGCATAGCCTATACTATAGTGTGCAATGTGTAGATGATGTACGATCATGTGATGATATGTGATGCTTAAGGTGTAATGACTATTGTGAAGTGTGTGTGGTTTATATGTATAGAGTTCCTTCAAGTCAAGTGTGAACCAAAGCACGAGAGTGTGTTATTGGGTAATGACGATGCTATAATATGTGAATATGCATGTGGTGGATGTGTATGTTTATATTTTCAAAGATAATAAGACAATTTTTAATTATAGATGGGGGAAATAAGTTTGATTCCCCCAAGTGTTATATGATGATGGATATCTATATAAAGACATGAGAGGTGCAATGCCATTTTGGGAGAGCATTGTTTGCATCATGATAAGAGTGAGGGCCAACACACATTGTAAGACGAAGAAAAAATATGACAATGCAATGGTGGAGAAACTGGAAATGTGTCTTGGCCATCAGTATAAGGAGTATTTTATTTGAAAAAATTGATTGGTTGGAGCTTAGGGGGATTGATGACACTTTGCAGGAGAAGAGGGTGGACATGAGAATAGGGTGGATTGAATTTGAGAGGTGGTTGAGTAATTTTACTTGTTAATGTGGTGGATGACTTAAAAGGAAGAGGTGTTGAACTGAATTTTAAAGGAGGTTGCTTATGTTGACTTGGTGATACCTTAGATGACTCGAGTGGAGGTGTTGTAGTGATTTTTAGGGGTGGTTTATTAGGTGGATATTGACTTTCCTTAGAAGTGATAACATGATTCTCATTAGACAAATCAGATTTAAGAACTCATTGAGATGTAACAAGTGGAGATGACCATGTAACAAAATGTTGTGTGGTGAATGAGATGAAACCTTGATTCTCGTGATGATTTATTCTTCTTTGTAAAACATAGAAATCATTTTCATTATGTCCATTGATTTGATGATAATTGTAATATGGAAGACCTTGATATTTTGCAAGCCGATAAGGAGGATAACAATGAGTAGATGGCAAGCTGATTAATTGATGAGTTATGAGTTTTAGAAGAATATCTTGTTGCTTAGAATTGATTGTAAACTTGAGAGGCATGGGGAGTGGAAAGATTTGAGGTTCACTAATATGAGCACATGTAGAAGACATAAAATGAAGATGAGATGTAGAAGGAGAACAAACATGATCCTGAGAAGCATCCTTAAGATGTTGGATTTCATATTTTAGAGATGTAATTATGGATTCCATAGTTTGAAATTTATCTTGAAATAAATAATGAAGGGCTTGAATGGATTTGTAAATATATTGATTAGATTTGGAATCAAGAGAGTCCTCAGAAAGATAATCGAAAATGACATTGACTTGAGAAGGAAACATGTTGATAGGAATATACATAGTCTCTAGAGATTTTTGAGAGATTCTTTACAAGAAGGGGTGTTTGAATCAATTGAAGAAAAGTGAGTTGAAGTACCTTAGAATCCATGATGGAAGAAAAATAAAGATCCAAGAGTATTTTAACTAAAATGATATTATTCTAGTGTAATCTAATGTTATAGAAGAAGTAAAATAATTGAAATAAAATACTTGTAAAGTATGTTAAATATACCCAAGCAACGTACACAATAAAATATGAAACCCTATTATGTAAAGAGGGTTAAAAGTTACTTATATGATTTACAAATGTCATGGGATTGTGTTGTAATGTAGACTAGGTGAACAGGAGGAGGAAACATTTGCACAAAATCTTGAGAAAGCACATATCTGAGCTATCTAGGACTAGGGTGCCTGAAATGGGATAGGGGAACCATTGGGTGCCCTAGTCTATAGAAATGGATAGAAAACCTCCTCTAAGGTGTTGCAATATTTTCTCCCGTGTTATCCTTTGGTCACATGTATGTCTTTGTATGATCGCTAATGTCATTGTAAGACCTATAATAAATAATCACCGACAAAATCCCAAATGAAGCATCAAAACCCTAAAAAAGAAAGATGCATATGAAGGGCCAGACTCTCCTCGCTTTCAAATGGATGGACTTATCACTAAGTACCACACTACATCTTAGAACCAACGTAGTTATAGGTGTATGTGTAAAATTATGCCCTATTTTTCTCTTGTGCCATTTGTTGGTGCTTGAATTTATCTCACCCTTATTCAGTTAATCTTTTGCAGTGTTGTCTACTATATTTTTTATTTTCCCTATTGAGGTGTGAGTTAGCTTTGTGGTTTTTCTAGTGTATGGTCTGGTCTTTCCTATTTTTTCAAGGATCATGTCTCGTATGTGATTTTTATCCCCCTTTGCTGTTGGTACATGGCGTTATAAATTGGATACGGTGTGGCGGGTCTAATTCGTAAACTTTTATTTTTCTATGGCATTCATGAATTAAAAATTGGTCCCATGACCCAATGAATATTCCTTGAATATTCACAACCATAAAGAAACACAAGTAGTTTTTCTTTCCACCCCAAAGGTGTACACATGTCTCAAGTTGAGTGGATGTGGGGAAGTGGTGTATAATTGTATTTGTGCACTTTAAAGATAAAAGGTGTTAAAAGTGTAAAAGGGTCCCCGAGGCCCACTAAAGGACACATGGTGTTTGTTTATAAAGAAAGTGGGGAAACGGGTCATCGGACATTTTTGATACTTTTGGTTTTAATTGGAAGAGGAGTAAAATTGCAAAAAGGAGCCATAGCCCCACTAACACTCAAATGCGACCACGTGTCAAGCCAGTATTGAAAACCAAAAGGTGGATGGGTGGGTCAAGTTTGCCAAAAGTATGCAAAGTCTTTAAAAGTTACAAAATTACAAAAGGTTCCCCTGAGCCCATGATAATGAAAATATTTATTCCACGTGGATGGTTCATTTTTAAAATTACAAGTGACAGGTTAAACTGTCTCGATGCAGTGCATTTATTTCTACCACCATTAATGTTGTTATGCAAATCAAGGATGTTTTAAAGATTGTGAATGATTTCATCTTTATTTACCAATTGGATTGATTTTTGTTGATTCCCTTGTGATTTATGTGAAGAATTATCATGTCCTTAGTTGTGGAGCTCAAATTGTGAACCTGAGAATTTAAGGAGTTGTTGATTTAGGTTTAAATTGTTCAGGCACTTGTGGATTGACTGGTAAGAGCTCCAAAACTCATGTATTTATTTTTCAGTGGCAAGGTTGGTTTAAAAGGAAAGTTAGGGTTTTTAAACAATGAAGACTATGTCATCTTTATTCTTGTTTATTTTAGGAATCACAAGTGATCTAGATAATATTACAGACACAGAATTAATGGGCGTTGATCTAGATGACTTCCTCCAAAGGTTAAAAATTCCCCACCAGAATGAATCCTTAAAAGCAATTCAGAAAGTTGTATTGCTCTAGCTGGTGCCATCCCACCCTCTATTCATTTCCCTAAATTAGTGTGGCATTATGTTATGAACTATGATCCAGAAAAGAGGGAGGTGTTAGACAAGAGTGGGGATGCAATACTAACACTAACACCAGTGGCCATTAGAATAATGTTAAAATTTCCTATAGTTGCAAACCCAATTACCATTGGCATCAAGTTGGCTCTAAAGGATTATGAAACAAAGAAGGACTATGTAAAGATGATAAATACAAACTGGCTTATCACAAAGAGGACAATGGCTAGAATCCCTAAGAAGTTAGTTAGGGCACAATTTGTAGAGGAGGTTGAGGATGTCATTGTGTTGTTAAGTTGAATGGAAGGTTTAGAGACAACAAATGAATTTAAGGAATGGATGACTACATACATATGGATTATTATGGAGAAAAAGGGAGCATTTCTGGGCCACCTTTATTGCAGACGCACTCCATGATCACATGGTCACTCTAGCAGCAAAAATTGAAATGGGAGATATTGCAGACCTTGAATTTTATATGATGACATATCTCATTTATAATGTTGTAGGGCACAAACGTTTCCTAAGTTTGTCACCACATGCATATTTTAAGCAATGTCAAATGCATGAGATATTTCCCCAATTGCAATTGATCAACTAGAGTGGGAATGTAAGGTTAGTCAATGATGCTTTATTTTCCGCTATCATTTGTCTTTTTAAGCCAAATTGGGGACAATATAGGATGTCCGAACAATATAGGCGGTAATTTTGGAATATTGATGTTTCTTTATCTAGTATAAAAGGATTACTTACATAAGAGTTAGTGGTTTTGAGGGAAAGCCATATAAATTTCCTAGGAATGTGGATGATAAATTGATTTTATGGGAACTAGTAAGACAAATTGAAACCTATGCACAAAATAATTAACGGAGGTATAAAAAAATATCAAATTTCCTATTTGAATTGGAAGGTATTCATGTCCTAGCATCATAAAGTGTAGATTGATTAAAGAGGAAATATATAAATTTGATATGGAGAAGTTTGAGGCCAGGCCTAATTATGACATCAAATGGGTGTTTAACAACATTGCAAACACCTTTGAGCATGAGCCCCATTTCGAGGATTACTAGATGAACTATAGGGATGAGGAAGAAGTCAGGTTAAGGGATTTTTCTAGAATGACTCTGTCACAGATAATAGACTACAAAATTGCAGTTATCCCAGAGGGGATTATGGATGATCCACACATAGTGAGTAGATTTTATATTGATCAGAAGGTGGGGGATCAACATGTATCTCCTCCAGACTAGAATGTGGTAGAATCTGATGATCCTTATTTAAGAATAACTGATGTAATGAGGAGGATTGTAAACTGGTTGACCCAAAATAATATTGATCTTTCACTCCAGAATACAAAAATCCTAAAATATTAAAGAACATTGGGAAACCTAAGTGAGGATATTCCACCCCTAAGAGAGGATGCAGATAAAATGGACCCACTAGGATGAAAGACCCCTCAGTTTCCATCCAAAATACCCACTTCTAAATTTATTGATGAATGAAAATCAACCACTAGTGGAACTAGCATTTCTATGTCAGTCTCAAGCAAAATAATGAAGATATGCTTTTAAAATCTATGGAGAATGCCCCTACTAATTTTGCAGTACCAATTCATAAAAAGGGGAAAGGTTTGGCATCACATGTGGTCCATCCAAGTGTTTTTCCAAAGCAACATAGTGCTGAAAAGTTGATGAGTGGGGCCATTACAAGTGGCCATATTCAGTCTAAGCCACACAAGGATGAAAGAAGGGTAACACTAGATTTAAAAAGGTTTGAGAGAACACACAAAAAACACAAGGTTGTTCACCAACTAGTTTTGGTAAGAGTAGGAGCCCATACACCTACAAATTTAAAGCACTTTGCGATGTGGTAATTGATCCCCTAGATTCTAAAAGGAGTGATGTTTTCTAAAAGAATCATGATGCATCAGTGCACGTTTGGAGCAGTCATATCCTTTGATCCCATCTCTGCTATTATGGAAAAAACAATGGAATGTACTCGTGGTCCTATTTCCTAAGGAAGTACTACAGTTAGTCTAGTAGACAATCAATTTTTTACCCCAAGTATGAAAATCCCTAAAAATTTGCTTGCTAAGGATATAAATGTGCCTCAAGTTGAAACAATGCACAAATTTGCAAAGTTCCAAACTAGTGTAATTAATGTTGATATTGGTGAAGGATTTTCAATGTTGGATGCACTTAATTTATCTGTAGATGAACAAATACTAACACCAGTGGATAAAATTCAAGAAATAAAAGAATTGGAAAAAGATATTCATGTATAAATTACTAAAGAGAGGACCCAGTCAACTAAAAAGATTTCCCCAGGACAAATGAATTTAGAATTGGGTAAATCGAGTTGTTTGTTGAAAAGGACACTAATGTTGAGTTATTAACAAAAGAGGCTATATCTATTTCTGCTAAGGTGACCAAAACTGATAACTTTCCTCAAGAGGGAAAATATATTTTGAAGAGAGATTGAAAATAGCACAAGATGCAATTGCTGATGTAGAAATCATCACTGGTAAGAATTTATAGCCTTTGGTGGAAAATGTGGAGTTGTTTATGAAGGAAAAACCTACCATGGTATTACAAAATACATCATTAGAGCATGAAAAGGGTAAGGTTGCAACTCAGCAGACTTCGGGAGAGAAGGGCCCCACAACTCAAATTTTGGTACAAGAAAGTGTTATAGAAGAATTTAATTCCACTATGGCTTCAACGAGGAAGTAAGGAAGGAGTCTCCCTTGAATATTAATGATCAATCTGAAGTTCTAGACCATGAAAAATAGCATCCAAAATAATCAATACCACAGGGTGAGATTGGCGTAGAAACCATTGAAATAAGTTATCAGGAATAGAAACAATCATTGGTGTAAACTGAGCAAGAAATATCCAAGCAAATGGTAGTTTTTCTTAAGAATATCTAGCAAGAATCACAAGAAACAAAAGCTATAAAAATTTTAGAAAGGGGTTGGATTTGTGAGTTGATTTCAATTGAATAAAAAGAGGTTCTCCTATGTAAGCTATTGACATTACAAATTTTTATTTTCCAAAGGATTTAAGAGCCTCAAAAAAGGCCAGGACCATAAAAAAACCCACACTAATTCATCCGAAGCAAGAACCTTGGAAATAGAAACCCCTTTGGAGGGTAAAACAAGAAAAGACATAACAGTTGAGGATTATAACATTCATATTATCCCTTTGGGAAAACCCTCAAGGGAATAATTGAAGCAAGGGGTATCTGAGGTAGTAAGTGATCTTTTGCAAAAGGTTGATGAAGATGGAATGAAAAAAAGGCAATTAAAGGAGAAAGTTAAGGCCTTGAGTTCTTGTTTACAATAGTTGATAGGGAAGACTAGTCAAACACAAGCAAGTGCTTATATAAACACCCCTGAAGGAATGAATAAGGTAAACAAGGATATCAAGAAGGTTCAAGCAGTAGACACATGGATTGAGAACTTGACCAAGAGGGGAAAAGAAGTAATTACGAAGCCAAATCAAGTATGAAGATCTCAAAAACAAAATTAATGAAATTGATGAGATAATTGAACAATGTGACAATGATATTTTCTACTTTGAAGGTATTCTTCCCAAATTGGACCGCATTACCCAGCTCAGTGATGAGTTGGTTGAGGAGGAGGACATTGTACCAGCTAAATTTAAAGGAAGCCAACATGCCCTTGAGGAGTTGTCAAAAATTAGAGTCGAGACCCTAAATGGAATCAAAGGAAAACTTGAAGTCAAAAGAAATTGGTTGATGATACTCTCAATGTTATTGACTTAAAGTTAGAGGATATGGTTATTGATAAGTTCAAGAAGAGTTATGGGGACATGAAGATTGATTTCTTACTTGACTCTTTTGAAAATAATGTTCTAAGGAATGAATTCTCTTATGAAGTCATTAAGACCATGAGAAAAATAGAAAATAGAATTACGAGTTGAAGGCAAGGCCACTAGAATACAAGCAGAAAATGGGCCATTACATTGATGCAATATTTAGATAGGAATTGATTTTCCAAAGCATCATACTAGACTAGATGAGGATGATATTAATGAATTATTCAAAAGATATGATGCATATGTGGTGAGGCTACCAAAAGAGAAAGATCCAGAATTAGAAGCTGAAGAAGAAGATGCAAATGATGAAAAACTTGCTGAGATAGTTGTTCCTTGATCTATATTCTCTTTTCATATCCATCCTTTTTAAACTAATGTTTTAAAACGCGACACTTCGATTACACTTTGAAGTAATTATTTCTCTTATTTATATCTTTCCTTTATTTCAACTAAAAATAGAAGAATGCAGTAATGCCATATTTACTTTGATGAAATTAACATACATTTAGGTAAACATGTAAATGATTGATGTTGCTATGTTTTTTTCACTCTGGATAAGGAACAAAATGGGGTTCTATAGGGGCCCCTGCCCATGACAAAGAAAAATATGTACATGCTAGAAAGAGAAACAATAAAAAGAAGACAACATTTATGCATTCTTTAGCCCTACTTCATAGCTTCCTCCGAGAAAGGGAGATTTCTCAGAAGCTTTTTTTTACTCAACACAAACTCTCTTGAGACTTGTGCTATTTGAATGAAAATTATTTACCCTATGAGGTCCACGGACATTCCCATATCAATTAATGCCTCCAGAGTCATTCTAGGATGACTCATGATTTTCTCCAGTTCAATTTTCTTTTGTTGAGATGAAACCCAATCTAAAAGATCTAGACCTCCTGTGAAGAAAGTTGTCTTTCCTTTCCCTTTATGGGGGATTGACATGTTGGGAGTTTCTTGAGAGGGGACACTTAAAGTGGTTGGAGGGGCAGGTACTACATGTTGTTGACTAGACTAATTGCGAGGCCTTGAACTTAACCCAACTTCCCATATCCATGTAAAAGGTGGATTGTCCTTCGGGGAAGGAATTTTGAGGTCCAATAATTCATGCTCTACTTGAGGAAAGTAATGCATTAGGTGGGTGGATGATCGAATAGCAAATCTCCTTCTTTTGTCTCGAATGGATGAAATGGCTTCCCTTGAATGGCAAGCAAACAATGAGTGGTCTTCTTCCCCATTTGAGATAAAAATTGGGGGTTATGATTGTGGTTCACCTTTCATTTTCCCTGAATATGATCCTATTGCTGAAAATGATTGTGAAGGCATGGTCTTTACTTTATTTTCTCTAGGAAGTTGATCCTTTTCTCTAACTCTTCTATTTTGTGGGAGATAGCAGGCACTATGTCGATGGAGGATTTATCATACAACACATATGATTCCTTAGGAATATATTTTGATACAAAATCCTCATCACACAGAAAAGGACATTGAAAATTGGTTTGCCTAAAGACTTGGGGTCTTCTCTCAACCCAATATTTTTTCAATTCTTTAGGATTTTTCATATGCTCTAATCTAAAAAGATGGAAATACATAACTTGGAAGGATGCAAACACATGATTAATCATGATCAGCCTTGTAAGAAGTGCTAATTGGACTTGTCGGTATGTTAAGGGCCCCTTGGTGTCACCCACACATTCTACCTCAAACAGAGCCCTAAAAAAGCTTCATCAGGACCACTTAAATTGAAAATCTAATTTAAGGCCTCCAAGGAAATCTCCTTTAGGCTGTGAGCTATGAGAACCTTCGCCATTTTCTTTGAAATTCCTTATACTCAGAATAAGAAGGGAAAGGTATGATGATAATGAAATTGAGCCAAGTTTTATAATGAGAAGGAGACATATGTTCTGATTTGATGCAATCTTTCCCATGAAATTTTGGGACCCCAAAATATTGGCTAAGTACAAAAAGGCACGTACACACGCAAGGCCTAGTTGAAGAATGGCATGCAAGGAAAAGCCACACAATTAGGGTTTAAGGAAGGGTTTAAGAAAACCTATGGCACACATGCAGACAGAGCTAAGGTTTCAAGACTTAGCCATATTAGGAATTTTGGGTAGGACATGAGAAAAGTGTGACCCAACTGCACATGTAGAGTGGATAAGGTGCCATCCTGGTGACAGGCTAGCCTAGGAAGGAATATGCTTAGCAATGGAGGATTACAGAAGACCATCATTACAAAGAGTGGAGAGATCAGATATGAATAAGCATGCTTCTATGGAGGACCACTTGGACACTTGGCGACGGATTTGTAGCCCATGAAAGTAAGTCGGTGGTTAAAGAAACCTATATATACAAGCACTGCATAGTAGAAAGATATACAAGAGGATAATATAGAGATCGTGGCTCTACGAAATACTATGAGAACTCGTGGGATTGGGTAGATGATATATGAGTGAGTAATGTATTAATGGGCTAGGATATAAATTTTTATTTGCATGGATGAAGGACATGATCCCTGCTATGATGTATGACTTCAAAGATAATCAAGATGTGGTAGTCTAATAGATCCATTAAATGTAATGAGGTTATAAACATGAACAAGTTTGAATGTAATTGATTTAGTTCATATCTATATCTTTTCATTTATGTTTATGGATGTTATGGAATAGATGTCAATCCTTATGTATTTTCCTTTCTTCTGTAGTTCTATCTATTATTTGTAAGTACCCTCTATTTGAAATGACTACATTTATCTAGAGGTCATTCTGAGCCCTATGATGTTTATATGTCTCATTTCCACCCTTATTCATTAAGTTCCTAACATAGATGATGGTTTCCCACTTAACTCACATAAAAGAGAGACTCAACACCTACACGTGCCTTGGGTGAGTGCCCAAAACCCACCGGGTGATAGGTGGTGTGTATGGGATTCCCTTATTCTTCTAGTGGGTGTAAAAATTACTACATCTTGGTTTCATTTCCAAGACCTCTATTTGAAGTTGTAGTGGGAAATGACATACATCATGATCTGTGTAATAAGTGATGACAGAGCGTTTAACCTTGGAAAGTGTTGAATCATGGTTCAAAATCATGGAGGATGAATTTTCCTCAAAGATTCAACACCGGATCTGAGTTTAATGCACGAAGATGGGTAGAAGAGACCTAATAGAATTGTATGAATTTTTTTCTAATGCATCCTAGTAGAATCAGATGAATGGATCTTGACATATGTGTCAAGATCAAGCTGGTATTATAGATCACATGCATGGACCCAAGAAGATTACTAGAGGCTATAAGATGTAGATATGATGCGGAATCATGTTGTGGATCATTGGTGGAAAGGTGTGTTGGCTAGCTACACTCTGGAGTACACTATTTCTACATATTCTTGTCTGGAAGTTGCTAAGTTTGAGTTTCTGTGAGAGCCCAGAGGATCATTTATATGTGTTATCCCTTTGGTAATGAAGATATTGATTATTACCTTGAGTTTAGAGGCATTTCTAATGGTGGCTAAACCATTTTGGGTAATGGGTGAGGAAGCTAGGGTGAAGGAAGATGGCAGATATTATGATGGAGAAAGAAAGGGAGGAGAGACGACTCAAGTATATTAAAGTGCGTGAAAGGGAGATTGCTAGAAAATGCAAGGTTACAAGTGTGATGGATCTATGGAGGTAGACGTTGTAGGAAGGATTTGAAGTTCATGTGAAGGACGTGGAACCTTAGCGATCGTGTGCTACCCCATCTTGGAAAACATGTAAGAGATACCGCTTCAACTTTTGATGAGATTTCATCACTTATAGAGAGAAGATTCATTGGCATGTATCTGAACCCACCTAGTGACCAAACCCCGATACTTGGTTTTCCAGACGAAGGAAGGAGTATTGCTGACCTAATTGGTATCAACGGATGTGAGATCTATGCTAAGGAGATATAATTTTTCATTTCACAATTCTATGGCTACACATACTATTCCAATATTTGAAGGAATTTTTGGACAAGGAGAAAGTACGCAAGCCTTCGGTCTCACATTTGGGAGTGGCGTGGGGTATAGTAGTGGTAGTGGGGCATTATCACGAGACCATCGCCTGAGTTCATTAGAACTTTAGGGACCCTTAGCATGACCACTACAGGACTGGTGGACCCGTGGATCTAGTGGATTAGGTGGAATAGGACCCGTAGATCTAGTGGGTCAATAGGAATAGGACCTAGTGGATCTAGTGGCTCAAGAGGCATAGGACTTAGTGGATCTAGTGGATCTAGGTGGTGGAGGAAACACTAGGGGAAACCAAGGCTTTGGCTCAGGAGGAAAAGGGCCCCAGCCACCTCCTCAAGTCTTCTTTGAGATGTCTTTGCATTTTCCAGTTTACATGGGTATTAATGATGATGCGAAACATGTTCATAAGTGTGAGTTGCTATGGTGCGCAAAAGGGATCACAACCACAGGTGAAAGGCTAGTCATTTTGTAATGACATTGTAAGGGCATGCACATAGATGGTATAGGAAATATGACCCTCATAAAATGATGGTGGATTATACTGCTTTAAATAACACCTTCTTAGTAGAATTCCATATCCTTGAGATTGAATAGAAGAGCATCGGTCCCTTGAAGGAGATTCAACAAGGAATGACGGAGAGTGTGTGGGAGTATGATGTATGATTCAAAACCATCCTATCAAAATTATCATATGAAATTCACCCTTCATAGCATGCTCAATGGTATTTTGGTTGGTTGATAACACCTTTTATAAGAGTTTTATCTCATAAAACTTTCACAGACCCATGTAAGGTGTTAGAAGCTACTCTGCATGCCGCTATTGGAAGTATTGATACTAGTGTTATCCCATTTCTAGAGGCTCAAATTATTGCTATGAATAAGCAAATGGAGAATTTGTCTGTGAAATCAGCCCATGAGACTCGTAGTGGTATATGGTGTACATATTATGAAGTAGAGGGGCATGTCAAGGATAGTTTCCCTCGGAGGACAATACACACCGTAATAGTAGACTATGAAATTTTTCATGGGGACCATGATGCAAGTAGATGCCCCTTGTTACAACATGTAATTCGGAAGAATGTGTCTTGCTACTATAATATCTACACCTCTACAACCCATGATACTAAGGATTGTAGGCTTATTGACTAGATCCATGAGGCCATTGATCATGGGGTATGCCAAAGATCACCAGTAGTTCTAAAGGTGATGATCACCGTTATGAGGAGCATGCAGATGGAGGTGTGTGTGGAAGGGGATTTTGTGGAGGAGGAAGAAGTGATTTCCCCCATGGAACTTGTTTTAATTGTGGGTCTATAGAGAATTACAAATGAGAGTGCCTATACCTATTGCAATACTCATGGTGCAGAATAAACACAAGTATAAGGAGTTCCCTGAGTTGTTTGAGCACATGAATCAGAATAATACCGGAAAGACAAGGGTGCTAAAATGGTAAGAATTAAGAACATAGACACATAATGGATGTCACAAGTAACACGTGATGTAGTCTTACAACTGTTATGGTAATAACAAGAGTAGAGGCCACATGCGTAAAGGAAATTCCAAGATAGAAGAACCTAGTTTTAAGGGAAGAAGTGGTACATGGGAATTACTCGGACCCTACGCATCAAAAGGAGGTATATCAAGAAATCATGGATGTCATTCAAAGTTTACGAGGATAAATCCAGTGTCTTAAGGAGCATAGAAGGAAGGTCGAGGCACCAAAAGATGACCTAGATGAGGTCGGGAAGTATGTAAAATGCTAAGGAAAGAGAATATTATTTTCTTGCTAGGAGCGTGGTTGAGAGAGAAGGTACCACATTCTAGGGAAGAGTGTGAGAGGTAGGTATTGCATGTAAATATTCCTCCTCACAACCTTGAATATGATAGGGAGTTAATGATAAATGTGGTCATGGATGGATGGCTCTTTAGTAATATCCTCATTGACATAGGTGCGGAGGTCAATGTTCTCACCTTCGATGCTTGGAAATAGATGGGAAGGCCTTCGATGTGCTATATATGGAAAAAAAAAAATGAAGGAAATGATCATCGTGTCTTAAATGATGCAGCTATTACCATTCGAGGGGCCAAGTTTACTAGGGATTTTGAGGTCTTGGCGCTCACCGAGGTGGATAATTTCCCAACATTACTTGGGTGCCCATGGTGATATAAAAATAATGTGGATCTTTAGTTTAACAAGGGATACATAAGATTTGAAAATGAGGAGGAATGGGTCATCATACCTGGTTGATCGGAAGTTAAAACCCTATACTTGAACCATTGGGAGAAGAGGTCTTGGATGGAATATATGTGCACTAAATCGGGGATCCGTAGATAATCCATCCTACTAATGGAGTTATCCAGTTTGAGGATGCTCATTGGTAAGTGACACCACTAGTCTAGCATGTGATAATTGGGCGCATGGAACCTATGAGTTAATCGGATGACATTTAAGAGGATTAGTGACAAAGGTGACAAAGGTGCATACGGTCTGGCACCTAGGAGGAAAGGAGCTACCTAAGTACTCAGGAGGAGCCTTCCCTGAGGTCTTTTTGCGAAGATGGAAGCTTAGTGGAAGGAGGAAAATGAACGAAGGGGGATGTTAAGTTATGTCCTACTCAAAACTACTATGCGCTGGTGGGAAATGCATCGGGATAATCTCTTGGAATGGTGTGAGGTAAGAATTGCCTTCTCTGTAAGGTTTTACAGGAGCAATGTGCCCACCACTATAAAATATTACCATGGTAAAGAGACCACTTACTTCCATATCCAAGCATGTGAGACAACCTGGATGGGAAGCGAAGAAACATTACCACCTTCATTATGGGTTCAAAAATTTTATTCCACACTTCAATGTTATGTGCGTGCATGGTACATTCATTTTGAGACAAGCTGCCAAACAGGAAATTGACAAGAGTTAGCAGATGATCTCATTCAAACATTCGAGTATCATAGTACAAAACCCTTGGTGGATAAGGCATTGCAAGTTGTCAAGCACCTTACCATTTGGGATAGTGCCATGAAAGAAGATAGGCTACTAGAGTTGCTAGGTGAACCTGGCCTAGAGGTGCACTTTGAGGAAGGAGAAACAGAAGAGATACAACTTGAGCATGCATGTTTAGAAAAAGAAAAAGGCAAGATGGTCTATTACTAGAGCTACTAGGTGAACTTGGCCTAGAGGTGCACTTTGAGGAAGGAGAAACAAGAGAGAGATACACTTGAGCATGCATGTTTAGAAAAAGAAAAGGCAAGATGGTCTATGTCATAGATGGTGAAGAGATGGAAAATTTGGAGGTTAACCATTCTCTAGGCTCATGCGAAGTGATGGATAGTGCTGATGAAAGAACGCGCACCTATCATAAGCCTTTAAAGACAAAGAAGGTTAACATCAGCTCAGAAGAAGAGCCTAAAGAGGCTATCATCGAGACTATTGGTCGAAGAAGGAAGTCTATAAGATCATTGATCTTTTACATGAGTTTGAAGATTTATTCCCACACGGGTATCATGAACTCAAAGGCATTCACCATTCCTGAGGAAAAGGAGAATTAAGTTGAAGAAAGGTGGGCACCCGGTCTAGAAGAGACCATACCGAATGAATCTTAACCTGTGCGTGAAGGTCAAGGAGGAAATAGATAAGATGATAGCATCATGTATTATTGAAGTTGTTGAAGAGTTAGATTGGATAAGTCCAATGGTGATTAGTATCAAAAAGGATGAAAGGATAAGGACATGTGTTAATTATAGGGATCTAAATGTAGTGTGTTTCATTAATCCCTTCCCAACCCTATTTACAAAAGAAATCTTGGAAGGAGTGGCAAGGCACGAAGTCTACTCATTCATGGATGGATTCTCAGGCTATCACTTGGTGAGGATTGTAAAAGAAGACTAGAGAAAGATAACCTTCACCACCTAGTGGGGAATCTTTTACTATATGGTCATGCCTTTTGGGTTGAAGAATGCACTTGTTGTGTTCTCATGCATCAGAGTGTGCCTTCCAAGGCTTCATCCACAAGTTTCTCTAGGTTTACCTTGATGATTGGAAAATGTATGGACTAGTCTAGGACCATTGTGACAATATGAGATTGATGTTTGAAAGGTGTCGGCAATTGAGGATATCCTTGAACATCGTGAAGTGTGTATTTTCTACCCCATTTGGGACCTTGTTGGGACACATCATATGTAAACAAAGGCCTCGCTTGGTGGATCGCTCCAAAATTGTAGTGATTACAGGATTGGGGAAGCCAACTCATAAAAGTGCAAAGTGTATGGGTTTCTTGGACACGCGGGCTACTATCAAAAGTTCATCAAGGGGTATGCTAAGATTTCCATGCCTTTAGAATATTTTCTCACACATAAAAGTGCCTTCCATTGGGGAGATGCAAAGTAGAAGGGATTCGACACATTGAAAGATAGGCTTGTCACCACACCTATATTATGTTTCCCCTCTTAGGATAAGCCCTTCCATGTTCATGTGGATGCCTCCATAATGACCATTGCGGTAGTACTTGCATAGCTTAGTGAGGGAATTGTTGATCACCCCATATGCTTTGCAAGTAGGAAGTTGACACCAGTAGAGAAGAATTATACTATGACTAAGCACGAGGCATTTTCTATGATCTATATGCTTCATAAGTTCAGGTAGTATCTACTGGAAACTCCCTTTATCTTCTACACTAACCACATGGCATTAAAATATTTGGTGAAAAATCCCATCCTACAAGGGTGCATATGTCGGTGGGTGCTATTATTCCAAGAGTTCGAGTTCACCATAGTTTTCAAACTAGGAAAGAGTAATTCTAGACCTGACCATTTGTCTAGGATTGATTCAGGGGAGGACGTGTAAAGCATTAAAGATACCATGCCAAATGCGTAGTTGTTTAGGTTGTGGCATGCACCCTTAGACTTGGAGGATATTGTTGTGTTCCTTAAAACAGGTATGACACTAGAAGGGATGAAAACATTAGAGAAAAAGAAACTAGCCATATGCGTTACGCCCTACATGTTGATCAGTGGGGACTTATAAAAACTAGGGCGTGATGAAGTTTTATGCAGAGTGTGTAATAGAGCATGAGCACTTCACCATCATAAAGGAATCAAAAAGAGGTAGTGAAGGTGGACATTATACAGCAACGCTACCACACATAAAATATTAATGGCGGGATTGTGGTGGGAAACTCTATATAAGGATTACAAGGAGTATTGTAAAGCATGTGACCATTGTCAGCATGTTGGTAAGCCAGGATAGAGAGATGAAATTCCTTTGCACCCTATCCCTAGCACCGAACCTTTTGAGAAATGGGTAATAGACTTTGTAGGCCCTATTGCACTAGCAACATGTAGGACTAGATCATGCTATGTAATCACTTGCACGGACAATTTGACAAGGTGGGCAGAGGTAGCCCCAACTAAATACCGTGCAGCAAAGAAGAAGATTTTGTTGGAGAACATTATCACGAGGTATGGATTCCCTTTAAGTTTAACCAGTGATAGGGGTACACATTTCTTGTGATACCATGAGGATCTTGTTAGCAGGGCTCATGGTGGCTCATCAAAAACTACACCTTATCACCTACAAGTAAATGGAACCGCTGGAAGCATTTAAAAAAATCAGATTCATACCCCGACAAATATTTGTGATGTTGGAAGACAAGATTGGGATGAAAAAGTATCGTGCATATTATGGGCTTCTAGGACAACTTATAAAAGGTTGAACAAATCCACACCGTATCAATTGGTGTTTGGTACGAGAGGTTGTCCTACCAATTGAGTTCATGTTACCTTCTCTAAATAACGCACACAAGAGGGATGGTAGATGAGCAAGCACTAAGAGAAAGGATTGATAAATTAATGAAGCTGGATGAAAGACAATCACTCACCAAGTGGAGCCAAACAACAGAAAAGAAAAGCAAAAAGCATGACATGATTTCCACATTAGGAACAAGAAGTTTGAGGTTGGCCAGATGGTGTTGTTGTATGATTCTAAGTTTTTGCACCATCCAGGAAGTTAAAAGTGCATTGGTTGGGTCCCTACACCATCTTATACATCCTTGATTCAGGTGCATGCCAAGTACAAGTGTTGTATGGGACGAGATTTCCAAAACACTTCAATGGGAGTAGGATGAAACCCTTCTATAAATAAGTCTTCTTGGTGTTTGTAAATAAGGCAATATTACCAGCTAGTTTAGAATGTCCCTTGATGCGTTTTCCTTTCTTGTATTTTCCTTTCTCATTGCTATTTTTTGTTGTGCCTTAGGTGTCGGTAATCTCATTACTTTTTGAAGGTTGTAACTATGTAGAGGAATGCACATCATTTTAGTGTGGGTAGAGTAAGGTGGAAGAAATTGAAGTGTGAAGCACCAAGAAAGATTGCATTAGAAATCCTAGTTAAATGGCCCTGTGAAGAAAGTACATGCAAGGAAAGGTGAAAAAGGATGGTTGGTGTCAAGATAAAGCTACATTAGGGATCCACATACAAGAGAGGAAGAAGCACATAAGCAACACAAGGTAGGCGAGAGAAAAAATCATGATAGAAGAAGTGCCTTCAACGCTAGTTATGCATGCACAAGAGTCTCCTATCAAGATTGGTTGGTTGCACACCAAAAGGTTGGAGAATTATCTACATAACATTAGGCACATGTGTTAAAGCGCTAAAGTTGGGTTTGTTTGAAAAATCCACATTAAGTGTTAAATTATGGTGGTAGGTAAGGTAGCATTTAATTTTACAATGCAGAAAAACTATAAATAGAGGGTCAAGGCATTTCATTATTTACTTTGCGTATATGAAAAAGAAGAACTTTTGAATCATTGTAAACTAGGGCTTCTAGAACTGATCCCTATGAAGAAAAATTGGACAAGTTTGGGCATGAGTAACTAGTTTGGATTTGCAAACTAGAAGGAAGGTATTTCACGGATGTAATAGAAGTTTTGAGAAGGCATTTTCTTGTGAAAGAATTATCCAAGTTAGGTTTGAAAAACTAGGGCACGGGTTTAAGAGGTTCTCTTCACAAGTTGAGATCTAAGGTTGGAAGAAGTGGAAGAGTAGAGTAACAAGAAGAGATTGAAGTGATAAGAGGACCTAGAAAATGGCACCCAAAAAAATAACCATATCACCCAAGAAGACAAAGGGAAAGGGCAAGGGCAAGGGAAGAGAGCCAACAACAATCACCACAAGCATGAATGAGGAGTGGTATGCAAAAATTTAGTACCTAGATGGAGTTTTTCTTGGGAAGGAGTGGGAATCCCATTTGATAAATATGGCAGTGAGTGATTATAACCATCACACAAACACAACATATAAGGAAATGGTGTTGGAGTTAGTGCGCTTGATGAAAAAAATGACACTAGAGGGTTTTCCCATCTATAACGATGAGGTAAAAGTGAAGTTGGAGAAGGCAGGGTTATTGCAACTCTATGAGTTTCCCTAATTTAGAAATCCTTAGCGCCTATATCAGTAGTTGATGTCACACATGCATGAGGACCACTTTTACTTTGTTGGTTGTAAGATGCGCATAACCCCTTAACTAATTCTGAAGTTTACAGGCATCATCTGCATGGGAGAAAGCATAGATGATGACCTAAGCGACAAGGATGCCATCAAAGAAACCGTTACTACATATGATTACAAGAAGGGGTCAAGGTATTTTGATATTATGGAAATCCTAGATCCCATCATGAGAATGGTCACGCACTTGGTCACAAAGTTAAATGATCAAGAAAGGTGGATGCAAGTGAATAAGGCTTGGTTGAATGTATGCAGAAAAATATCAGAGGGCACAATCTACAATTTATCAGCCTTCATTGTAGATGAGATAATCAATAGCACATAGGAAGGAGACAAGATACTCTTTGGAAATATCCTCCTGAAAATTTTATTTTTAGAGATAGGAGTTCCTGACATGGAAGATAAGTTTGTTTGGGAGTATTCAAATTTGAAGATCCCTCACCGTGAAAATATTTTCAAAGTATACATGTGAAACAATGAAAACCTCCCATAAGGTGTGCTTGGACAAGTGGTATAAGCACTTAAGGGATGTGTTCGGGGTAGAGTGGAGAATCCCAAAGCAACTACCAACACTTATAAAGGGAGAAGCTAAGTTTTTGTGTACCAACACTTCTGCATAGGTAGATTCAAGTTGGTGGATGAAACCATGAGCCCATGGTGTAAACTCCCATTCTCCTTCACTACCCAATACTTCCAAGCGGGAGTTAACAAGTTCAAAGAAGTAAAGAGACTAAGGTTTGACCTTAGTGAATTTGATCAGGACCACAGGGAGATGCACAGATGCTGGTCTACCCCAAGAAGCACGCGTACATGGAAAAGTACGTAGCACATGAAGTCAGAATGATGAAACCCCTGAATCTAAAAATTGCAGGAAATTTTGTGTCGCATGTATATCTTCACATTAGGCCAAAGTTTGAGAAAGGTGCATACCTAGAGAATGATGTCTCCATACCTAAATATACCAGGGGTAGAAGAAATCCCATGCTCAATAAAAGGGAGAGAGAAGAAGAAAAAGCACCAAGTGTGTAGACTGCCTAGCCAGTAAGCGTGCCGGTGGCAAGCACCAAACCTAGCACCTATACGTGTAGGAAGAAGTCCTTGGTAAAGGATAAGACCCCAAAAAAGAAGCGCCATAGAAACACCTCACCAAGGAGAAGTCACCAAAGGAAGTAGAGAAGGATGGATCCCCTGTGGAAGATTCACCTCTCAGAAAGAAGTTGAGGATAGAAGAGGAGGCCAACTCAGAAGAAATTGAGAGCTTAGAGAAATACATAGGTGAAAAGGGTGCTGACTATGGAGAAGATGATCCTAAAGGAGATCAAGAGTCACTTGTCTTCAGCATGCATGATTCAGAGGAAGAGGGTGGAGAAGAAGAACATGAGTTCCTTTTCGTTCGGCGTAAGGGTATCCAGGGAGGAAGACACCCGAACATGGGAATAAGTGAGGAGGTTGGTACATAGGATCAAGAGAACTCCAAGCCTTATGCAGGAGAAAGTAAATGAGGTAGCAGAAAGAGAAGCAAAAAAAAAAAAAATAATCGAGGCCTTGGTAGAAAAAGAATTGGAGCACAACGCTAACATAGTGATGGAAGAGGGTAAGGAGGAAAGCATTGAGAAAGAACAAGTCAATGTGGGAGGAGATCCTAGTCTAACAGTGAGTTTCCCCAAATTCATGTGCTTGGGAAGGAAGAGCCTTGATACAAAATGAGGACAAGGCATGGGCTATGTTGATGACCAAAGGAAGGTGCTACGTGTATGCTTCCAGATCAATATACCCACGGAAGAAATTTTAGCTATGGCATCATTTGATGAGGAGGAAGCATACCCTAGGACAAGGAAGATGCTCTCTTGGGAGTTTGAGTCCCATATTGACGAGCTAGAGTTCGAAGTATACTAAGGGGCAATCATGTCAGTATCAGAGTCTAAGGGAGCCAACCCTTGGTAAATTCCCAACAACTCTCGATGAGAAATTATGTAATGCGCTCAACAAGGTCACGGTTGAGATTGAGGCTAGGCTCTTTGGAAGAAATGATAGAGTAATATTTCTAGAGGGAAAGCTAGAAAAGAAGGAAGAGGAGCTGGCTGAGAAGACTAAGGGCTTGAAACAAGAAGAGTTGATTAGCACACAACTGAAGCGTGAACTAAGGGATGAGAAGGTGAAGGTGTGTAAAGTATACAAAAAGGTGGAGTCTATCACAAGCACCATTATGTTGAAGCATCTAGACCTAATGATGACCACATAGAAGTACAGATCCACTCTTGAATGATTAGAAGATTTGGCACGCATCCTCACCATGGAGAGACAACCATTGGCCCTGGAGTTTGTGGAAGAAGTGGCAACATGCTTGGTGAGGGAGTACAAACTGAAAGTGGTAGTAATCATTGCTGAGTATAGTAAGGTACTTGTAGTTGTCAAGATTGCTACCCAATATGTTGAGGTAACGTACAATAATTGCTCAGACAGGGATAGAGTGGCGAGCATCTTGGTCATCACTGATGAAGCAGAGATGAAGGATTTTCAAGAGAAGAATAAGGGAAATAGGGCGAAAGGGACAAAATCCTTGTTGAGGTCAAAAATAAATTTGAGGCCATTGAAACCTTAAGGGGTTCAATCAAAACCATTTGAAGGAACTATACCCAAAAATTACTAGAAGGATGGACGTACTTAAAGACATTAGCAAGGAGTTAAAGAAAATTGTTGACACTATGAACAATCAAGGAGATGGACTAAGTTTTGGGGAGGTAAGCATCCTATTCGATGACCTCTGCCAAAGAGCACAAAAAAATGTCGATTCCTAGAACAAGTTGGAGGCTAACTTGCAAAAATATTTTCCTAGCTTGTTGCAATAATGCCATCACTTCCCCATTCTTTCTTCTTTCCCAAATTCTTAATCCCCTTATTCTTTTCATGGACGTAAGTCTACTATGATTCCTTATTCATTGGAGAAGTGTTCCCACGGACGGAGAATAGGCATATTGTGGTGTGATGTTGGGACCCCAAAATATTGGC
The DNA here is from genome assembly GCA_018340775.1 of Taxus wallichiana var. yunnanensis. Classification (NCBI taxonomy): domain Eukaryota; kingdom Viridiplantae; phylum Streptophyta; class Pinopsida; order Cupressales; family Taxaceae; genus Taxus; species Taxus wallichiana. The sequence goes on along the minus strand of CM031233.1, from coordinate 385,022,213 downwards.
CAAAGTAAAAAAAGGCATGTACATGTGCAAGGCCTAGTTGAAGAAGGCGTGTAGGATAGGGTTTAAGGAAGGGTTTAAGAAAACCCATGGCATGCACGTACGGAAAGAGATAAGGTTTTAGGACTTAGCCATATTGGAAATTTTGGGAAGGACATGAGAAAAGTGTGACCCAAATGTGCATGCAGAGTGGATGAGGTGCCAACTCGGTGATAGGTCAAGCCTAGGAAGGAATATGCTTAGCAATGGAGGATTCCAGAAGACCATCATTACAAAGAGTGGAGAGCTCGGATCTGAAGGAGCATGCTTTTATGGAGGACCACTTGGACACTTGGTGACAGATCTATAGCCCCTGAAAGCAAGTCGGTGGTTGAAGAAACCTATATATACAAGCACCCGCATAGTAGAAAGATATACAAGAGGAGAAGATAGAGAGCGGAGCTCTGCAGAAATACTATGAGAACTCTGTGGGATTAGGTAGAGGCTATATAAGGGATTAATGTATTAAGGGGCTGGGATATTTATTTTTCTTTGTATGGATGAAGGACATGATCCTTGTTGTGATGTATGACTTCAGTCTGATCAAGTCTGTAGTAGTCTAATGGATCCATTGAATGTAATGAGGTTATAAACATGAATGAGTATGAATGTAATTAATTTAGTTCATTTCTATATATTTTCATTTCTATTAAGGGATGTTATGGAATAGATGTAAATCCTTATGTATTTTTCTTTCTACTGTAGTTCTATCTCTTATCTATAAGTACCCTCTATTTAGAATGACTACATTTGTCTAGAGGCCGTTCTTAGCCCTATGATGGTTGTATGTCTCATTTCCACCCTTATTCATTAAGTTCCTGACATAGATGATGGTTTCCCACTTAACTCACATAAAAGAGAGACTCAGTGTGCAAACATGCCTCATGTGAACACCCAACACCTACTAGGTGATAGGACGGCACACATGGGATTCCCTTGTTCTTTTGGTGGGTGTAAAAATGACTACAAAAATGAAGGAGATTGTGTTAAGTTCACACAGAGGAGAAATTAAGATTTGGAAAATTTAGGAATGAGTAGAGATGATAAATCAAGGTGATTTGATAGAAGCTATGTGTGGAAATTAATCCAATGAGACATGAAGCAAAGGGTGTGGCACCCAAGGTAGATTATTGAAAAATGAGTATGGATATATGTCATTTCAATATTATCTGGAGGTATTCAGAGATTGTTTAAAATGATTATCTAATCAATACCAGGCAATAATGATTAAAATAAACCACCAAAAATACTACCTGATATCCCAGTCAAACACTAGTGAAGTTGATTGAAAAGACTTGTGATTTGTACACCTACAACTTCAAGAAAGACCTTTCTAAATACCATGTTCTAGAACACCATTTAATAGGAGAATATTCTTAGCAATATTGTAACTTTTGGGGGGAAAGAAATTTGAAATTTAACAAGAAAAGGATATGATATAAAAGGAAGCGTAATAATAAAAAAAAGGGGTTAAGTTTCCTTTAATTTTCTCGAGAGAACATAAAAGGAGAAAAAGCCGAGAAAATCCATTTTCCAAAGGAACACATTTCAGAAACTAGTTGTTTCTTGTGTATCTTTGAAATTGATCATGTCAAGTTAGTATCAAATGTATAGCCATTGACAAAACTTTGAGATTGTAAACAAATTTTCCCTTGTTGATCAATTTTGAAAAACCTAAAGTTATTTGTATTAATCATGAACCATGTTATGTCTATTGTCATTTTGAGATATCTTCAAATACTTATCTATGTTCCTATGGAAATATTACATTATGAATCCCTCTAAAATCACACAAGATCTCATCCTCATGATAGTATTGTGGCATTTGTAATTACATTATGAAGAGAGCTTTCATTTCATGATGCAATAAGTGATTTAAATTCACTTTACTTTCATTTCAGTGATACAGATTATTTGTTAGTTTATGAGTGTATCATAAGCATGATATATTAGGGACTTATAAGGTTTAATTAAGTCTTTAACATTAGTTCTCATGTTAAATCCTTGAAGAATGTGTGAATTCATGTGTCTTTGAGATTTCATAGATGCACAATTTTCTAGTTGAAGGTTCATCCTGACTATTTGAAGCCATTTATCATTTTCCTTGTGGATATGTCAACATTTGTTTAAGGTTCTCAAGGATTTGGTATAATCAACTTTATCCTACTTAACTTCCCAACTATAAATTTCATATTCAGTAATACATCATACATGAACTATCCCTACTTGCACTTTGTGTATCCACAAATGATAAAGAAGATCATTGAATTCATCCATCCTTTACTAAAATATGCAAGTGCAATCAGTTTTTATCATTGTCTTTAGTGACCTAGGCTTTTCTAGAGAACATCTTCATTTTCTAAAGTGACAACTCGTAAGAGTTAGGTTATGTTGTATTGGCCATGTTTTCTCAAGGTCTCCTTCAAAATACTGCAAAGGAAGAGTCAAATACTACTAATCTGTTGATAATTTCCACTAATACAGGTCACAAAATGGGTCCTCCCACCTTTGTGTAAGGCAAAACCTAGTAGTAAAAGTAGGTCAAACTCTTATCACGGTGATACCTAGTCTTTTCTAAACTAGAGTTATAAAGAGTCATCTAGAATCCATCCCCAACTACAAAATGACTCCTATTATGAGTTGTTTATCTCTAAGCATCCTGATCAAATTGTGATGTTGCTCGGTTTCAAAGGAAGGATCAATTTGGGTACAAACACCAATCTGGCACCATTTCTGGGGACTATTTTTTCAAATACATATGCACATTGACTTCTAGTAATGATTCATATGCAAATTTGTTCATATATCATCATTTGTTAAATTTTGTGAGATTCATGTAAGATCGGGAGTTTTTTGTGCAATATTTTTGGGTTTTAGTAAATTTGGAACTAAATCATGTGAATATTAATAAATATTGACAAAGGATGATCATATCCATCAAGATTTGTAGAAATTAAGTGCTGATAAATAGTTGACAGATTACTTACAGTGCTTTAGCATATCTAAGGTGAAAATCCTTGGTGGTGACTCTGTGTTTAGTTTACAATTTCTGGTTCTACGAGTGTCTAAATTTTTATCATTAATATTTGCAAATATACAAGGAAGAATATATTTCTTCACTAGGGATCCTATTAGGAAGTTATTTCCAGAGCTTGGTAAGGAAAATTTAGAAGGAAGACGAGTCTAGAGAGTGTTGGGAAGTCAAGAGTCAAAAGAAAAGGTAATACCAATGCTGGAAGATGATCAACTTGTAGTTGAGGATTTTCCTACATCTTCAGATAATTCTAAATCAAATATCCCTTGTAAAAATGAAATTCTCCAACTGGTGAAGGGCCATCATTTGTGTCTGAGAAACATATCCCTTATTTTTTCCCTTCATCATCTAGGATTGATAGGGTGTTTCCGAAAGTGAATCATTAGAGGATATTCACTTGGAAATTTATACTCATGTGCTCAAAATGCCTTTGGTCCCCTATCATTTTGATTCTCCTGTAGGTTCACATCCTTGATATAATATGTCTTGGCCTCCACCTAGACCACCTTTTTTGTCAATACTTTTAGACCTATAAATTTTAGAGGCATGGCCGGGTATCCAAATGTTGTACCCAAAGATGTGAGGAAAAGGTTGCCTAAGTTTCAGGGAATAATGTTGTTACTTAGAGATCAGCATTTGAGACTTTTTGTTAACATGATGGAGGATCTTTATATTGAGTATGAGGACGTGTACATAAAATTATTCATTCATACTCTTGAATAATATGCACGTGATTGGTATAAGGCTCTACTAGAAAATTTAATAAACTCATGGATGAAGATGAAAAATGCCTTCAGATTACAATATGGGGATAAGATTGATCCAAATTTCTTACTGCTTTTGAAATTGAAAATATTAAAAATAATCCTAATGATTCTATCCAAGATTTTAATACCATATTCAATAAGACTCTAAATATATTACCTATAATCCTTAGGCCAAGTGATGAGTCTTGTTTAATCAAATATTTTGATTCCTTTGACAAAAAGGTTGTGTACTACTTAAGAGACAAGAACCCTGGGACATTAAGGTAGGATTTCACTATGGCCTTGCAAATTGAACAATATAACAAGTTAGTTGGAAAGCCTCTAAAGAGGGAAGGTTTCAAACTAAGAGACCACGATAGACCTCAATTGAGTAAAGCAATTGATCTAGATGAGGTCATAAATACTTAGGCTGGGGTGGTTAAGGAAATATCATACAAGTTGGCCAGAGAAGAGAAAGGGATAGGATAGAGCTCTTAAAGTTATCATAAACCACAAAATCAAGATAGATTTGGAAATCATCCTAGGAATGATCATAGGTCAGATGACAGAGGAAAGGGGCCCATGGGATCAAGTAATAAGAAGCCACAACTTAGAGAGAATAGATTGGTCCCAGATCCTTTGACTGTCAGGGTTGCTATAGTGGAATAATCTCACATTATTGATTGGTGTGATAAGTGTTTCCTGCCTCACTCCCCATGTGATTTGAGAAATTAGATTGAAGAGGTAAATGATGAAAAAGATTATGGTGATGTGTGCATGATGGAGTTCCCTTAAAAACTCACTACAAAGGGTTACTTTGACTAATCTAATAAGTTTCAGGACTATTCAAAGTTTCTGGGATTGCATTCACATAGTATTACCTATCTCACATGATGATGATATAGATATTGATATGATACAATATTTTGATTTACCTAATCATGATTTTGAGTACCTAAGGGTCATGATGATTAAAAATTATGATGGGGGAATACCTTCTGAGGAAGATAGGAAACTATTGATGAATGTAGTGGTTGCACAAGAAAAAGAACATAATACAAGAAGTAGAGTTAGTGAAGGTGGAGGTCCTCGTGCCAAACCAAAAAATATATTGCTCACTAATATACCTAGGGAAACCCCTAAAAGGATGCACTCAACAAATGTCATGTTGCTCTAAATAAAACTTGTACCCCAACTCATGCCCAAGTTACAAATATTGTTATACCACTAGAGGGAATCATAAATCTTCCATCCAAAACTACCCTACCCAAGTATGATCCATCTGATATAGACCAGATTTTGAGTCAGATCAAAGTCACAATACCTATTGTTGAATTACTCATAATTCCTAAGCATAGAAAGTGGGAATTTGAGTATTTAGGATTTAAAGAAGAGATAATAACACAAGGAAATAATGTGAATGGTGTGGATCTTCCTCCTATCATCATAGAGCTTGAGATACCACAAGCCCTGGAAGAATTGGGAGAATCACCGAGGTATACTTGGGCACCTCACTAGTGGAATCTCAACTTGATGTTGATCCTTTTACACCACTTTGATTATCAAGGATAGGTTGGTGCATAACTGTATGTTTGATTTAGGAGCTTCATGTAATGTGATTCCTCTTGAAGTGATGAATGAATTAAACATCAAAGTGACAACAACTTTTGGAAAATGCACAGCTATGGATTCAAGGGAAGTTCCTGTAATTAGATATGTGAAGGGATTAATAGTGCAATCAGTAGCTTACCCTAGCAAATCCTTAACTATGAATGTGGTTATTATGGATTGCCCAACCAAATGGGGAATTCTCTTATCAAGGAAATGGGCTTATACTATGGGTGGAAGTGTGCAAATGGATATGTCATATGCAACCATACCATTGGAAGTAAATCTTGACAAGTTATATGGTGAAAAAAAGATGCTATAGCTGATCGAAGATCCAAACAATGCTTCGTAGGAAGTATTATATACAAATGTAGATGTTGACAATTTCATTGGTTATGTAGATTTCAAGGAAACTGAACTTACTAAATGCAATTTCTTTGAGAAACGTGGTTTCCCTTGGAATCTGATGTTTGATGGAGCTTGTTCTAATTTTGGAAATGGTGCAAGTATTGTATTGATATCACCGTATAGGAAAGAATTCAACTTTTATTTTAAACTCTAGTTTGAATGCACTAACAATATTGCAGAATATGAAGCATTGCTTTTGGGTTTAAGGATTTCTTAGAGATATGGTATCAAGGAAATTATTGTTAAAGGATATTTGAAATTAGTGGTTAAGAAATTCTGCAAGATGTATGCAACAAAGAATTAGAGAATGAAGCAATATAAGCATGTAGTTTGGGATTTCATTGAAATGTTTGAATCCTTCAATATAGTATACCATGAGAGAAAAAAAAATGTTGTAGCAAATAGATTGGCAATACTTGGGTCTAGGTTTGAAAATTACACAATATCGTCATATTGTGAATACAACATTGAGGTGTTGACAAGACCATCTGTCCCTAATAATGTCAAGCATTGGCAAGTTTTTGAAGATGATTCCCAAATTCAAATATTTTTACAAAACAAAGGGGAATTTACAAATCAACATGTAGATTGGGAGCCAATGGTCTGTAGTAATGAGGGAAGAGAAACCTTGTTTGGTAAAGATATTATTTAGTTGAAAACAAATACCATTCCAAGAGGTTTGGTTGCACTTGAGTCAAACTTTGATAATGTTGATCACATTGTTTGTAGGCATATGTCAGCTTCGAGAGATGTGGAAGAACACAACTTGGGGATGGACAACAAACCTAGGAAAATATGGTTAGGTAGTAACTTGAATAAAGAAGAAAAGGGATCATATGTCCAACTGTTGAAAGAGTACCAGGGATTGCTTGGCATGGTCATATTCAGAGTTGAAAGCATATAGGGAAGACCTTTTCCAGCATGAAATACCACTAGAAGCTAATGCCAAGCCATTCAAGCAAAAGCAAAGACCAATCAATCCACTTCTCTCCCTCAAAATGCAAGAAGAATTAAAAAATTTAAGGGATGGAGGTATTATACAACCCATAAGGTATTCTTTGTGGGTAACAAATCTAGTTCTAGTTCGAAAAAATAATGGAGATATAAGGTTGTGTGTGGATTTTAGGAACTTGAATAAAGCATCAATCAAAGATAATTATCCCCTTCCCAATATGGATAACATGCTGTAGTTAGTTACTAGATCTGAATTATTGTCTACTCTGGATGGGTTCTCAGGATATAATCAAGTGGTGGTAAAGCAATCAAAAAGAATTAAAACCACTTTCACCACCCCATGGGGTACTTATGTGTATGTAAGAATTCCATTTGGTCTAATGAATGCTGGAGAAACTTTTCAAAGAGCTATGGATGTAGCATTCTCAGGATATATAAATGATTTCATTATTGTGTACCAGGATGATGTGACAGTGTTTTCAAGAAGAAGAAGTGATCATTTGCAACATCTGGAGAAAATGTTGTTAAGGTGCAGAGAGTATGGTATTTCACTGAATCCTAAAAATGTCACTTTGGGGTTCAAAAGGAAAAATTATTGGGACACATCATATCTAAGGAAGGGGTTATGATAGATCCTGAGTGAGTAGAAGCTATTGGAAAAGTCCCTATACCCAAAACCAAAAAGGGAATTCAATCCTTTTTCAGACAAATAAATTTCATCAGGATATTTATCTCTAACTTTTCTAAAATGACTATCCCCATTATGAGTATGCTAAAAAAGGATTAGGTTATCAAATGGGAAGAAAAATCTATCCAATATTTTGTTGGGATTAAAGAAGCATTGAAGAATTCCCCTATTTTGGCAGCCCCTGATTACAAGAAATATTTTCAAATGTTTTCTTTTTCTTCTGAGAATACTATTTCCTCTGTACTATTGCAAAAAGATGATGAAGGAAATGAAAGGCCAATTGCTTTCTTTAGTAAGGCACTTCAAGGAGAAGAATTAAGATATACTATTATGGAGAAACAAACTTTCTCTTTGGTAAGAGAAACAAAAGTCTTCAGACCATATATTTTGAGCTCCAAGATTATGGCCTATGTTCCTCATACTATGGTCAAGGATATTCTATCAAAAATGGAAATATCAAGAAAAAGATGTTGGTGGGTGATAACATTACAAGAGTATGACATGGTTATTCAAACCACCAATTTAATTAGGGGATTATGGTTGGAAAACATAATGGCGAAAGCAACTTTGTAGGTAATGGAAATAAATGAAATTGAGAGAGAAGATATGAATGTCCATGAAATATTGATTAATTTAGCATGGTACAAGGACATCATGTTCTATCTTAAGAATTTGGAATGTCCTAGAAATTTGAGTAAAAATCAGAAAAGAGTGCTTAGGTTGGCTGCCCAAAAATATATTATCACTGATTTTGGACTGACATGGAAGAATCCTGAAGGGATTCTCTTGAGATGCATTATTGAAGAAGAAGCCCCTAAGATAATTGTTGAGTTTCATGGAGGAGTTTGTGGGGGAAATTTTCTAGAAGAGTAACTACTCATAAGATTTTAAGAGCTGGTTATTAGTGGCCTATGCTTTTCAAATATACAACTCTATTGGTTAGAAAATGTGAGAGTTGCCAACACTTCTCAGGAATATTGAAAGCTTCAGAGCTCTCCCTTTACAACCAGTATCAGTTGAAGCTCCTTTTAAATAGTGGGGTATGGAATTTTTTGGAGAAATATTAGACCCTTCAAGTGTAGGCCATAGATGGATATTGGTTGCTACTAATTATTTCACCAAATGGGTTGAAGTAATTCCTACGAAGAAGGAAACTCACCAGGTTGTTATGGATTTTGTTTTAAATCACATAATTTGTAGATTTGGAGTGCTGCTAAAATTTTTTTTTGATAATGTTGTGATCTTTAGAGTCGATCCCTTAGTAGCCATGTGTCAGGAGTATGGAATAAACCTTACATATGCATCTAATTACAATCCTCAAGGTAATGGGCAAGCGAGAATCAAGCAATAAGAATTTGTTGAAAATAATCAGGACTTTGGAGATAAATAAACAAAGATGGGGAGAACAATTAAAGTTCACTGTATGGGCTGATAAAATTACTATTAAGAGAGCTACTGAAAGAGCCCCTTTGAATTGGTGTATGGAGCTCAAGACCTCTTTCCCCTACATATGCAATTGTATTCATACCAATTTCTTTGGAAAATTGAAGATCAGGAGGTTAGTCCGTATGATGCAAGAATCAATCAAATTGTTGAATTAGATGAAATAATAAGAGAGTCCCATCAGAGACACTTGAGATTCAGGGAAAAGTTGAAAAAACTATTTGATAAAAAGGTGACCCCTCGAGTGTTTAGTGTGGGAGACCTTGTATTACTATGGGATAGTAGACATGAGGACAAGGGAAAACATGGAAATTTTGATGCATTATGGATGGGTCCTTACTCCATTGACATTAGAATTGGTGAGCATACCTTTTTCTTAAAATATTTAGATGGAGAATTACTCGAGTTTCCTATTAATGGTAGGCACTTGAAGAACTTTCTTGATTGATCTCTCAAAGGCAAAGGTACACACTATTGTACAGTGTACAATTTTTCTATTTTTTTTTGGTTGGTTTCTTTTCTTTTCAGTTTTCTATCTGTGTTTATCTTAGTCCCTGGTGACCTTTGGTTTTTTCCCTTGGGTTTCTTGATTTTTTTCCGTGGATTGTTTGTTATTGCCTCATTTCTATGCGCTAGTTTTTGACTCGTGGCCCAATGGATTTTGGAAAATGGGATGCTTATCCCTATGTTGTGGTTTATTCTTGAGGAAATTATAGGGATTGATCATCCCTAAGTCGGAGCTGGTGTTGGTGCTCAAATTTATCTCGCCATTATTCAGTTAAGATTTTCCATTGTTGTCTACTATATTTTTCTATTTTCCTTGTTGTGGTGCGAGTCGATCTATGGTTTTTCTGTGTATGGTCTAGTCTTTCCTCTTTTTTTTGGTCAAGGATCATGTCTGTATGTGATTTTTATCTCCCTTTTCCTATTGGTACATGGCAATTTTAAATTGGATATGGTGTGGCGGGTCCAATTCATAAACTTGTATTTTTCTATGGCATTCACGAATTAAGAATTGGTCTCACGACCTGACGAATATTGCTTGAATATTTGCGACCATAAAGCAACACAATTAGTTTTTATTTCCACCCCAAAGGTGTACACATGTCTCAAGCTGAGTGGATGTGGGGAAGTGGTGTATAATTGTATTTGTGCACTTTAAAGATAAAAGGTGTTAAAAGTGTAAAATGGTTCCCTGAGGCCCGCTAAAGGACACATGGTATTTTTTTATAAAGAAAGAGTGGAAACGGGTCATTAGACATTTTGATACTTTTGGTTTTAATAGGAGGAGGATTAAAATTACAAAAAGGATCTAAAACCTTGCTAGCACTCAAATGTGACCACATGTTGAGCCGGTATTGAAAACCAAAGGCAATGGATAGGTCAAGTTTTCCAAAAGTATGTAAAGTATTTAAAATTTACAATATTACAAAAGGTGCCCTTGAGCCCGTGATAGAGAAAATATTTATTCCACATGGATGATTCATTTTTAAAATTGTGAATGATAGGTTAAATGGTCTCAATGCAGTGCATTTATTTCTGCCACCATTAATGTTGCTACGTAAATCAAAGACATTTTAAATCTTGTGAATTTTTTCATACTTATTTACCAATTGGCTTGATTTTTTAATGCCCTTGTGATTTGCATGAGAATTATCATGTTCTTAGTTATGGAGCTCAAATTGTGAACCTGAGAATTTAAAGAGTTTTTGATTTGGGTTTAAATTGTTTAGGCACTTGTGGATTGAATTTTAAGAGTTCAAACTCTTGTATTTATTTTTCAAAGGAATTGCAATTTTTTGTTTAAAAGGAAAGTTAGGGTTTTTGAACAATGAAGACTATGTCATCTTCGTTCTCATTCATGTCAAGAATCACAAGTGATCTAGATAAGATTACAGACATAGACTTAATGGGTGTTGATCTAGATGACTTCCTCTAAAGGTTAAAGGTCCCCACCAGAATGAATCCTTAAAAGTAATTCAGAAAGTTGTATTGCTCTAGTTGGTGCCATCCCACCCTCTGTTCATTTCCCTAAATTAGTGTGGCATTGTGCTATGAACTATGATCTAGAAAAGAGGGAGGTGTTAGATGGGAGTGGGGATGCAGTATTAACACTAACACCAATGGCCATCGAATAATGTTAAAATTTCCTATAGTCACAAACCCAATTACCATTGGCATCAAGTTGGCTCTGAAGGATTATGAAACAAAGAAGAAGGACTATGTAAAGATGATAAATACAAACTAGCTTATCACAAAGAGGACAACGGCTAGAATCCCTAAGAAGTTGGTTAGGGAATAGTTTGTAGAGGAGGTTGAGGATGTCATTGTGTTGTTAAGTTGAATGGCAGGTTTAGAAACAACAAATGAATTTAAGGAATGGATGACTACATACATATGGATTATTATGGAGAAAAAAGGGAGAATTTGTTGGGCCACCTTTATTGTAGATGCACTCCATGATCACATGGTCACTCAGTAGAAAAAAATTGAAATGGGAGATATTGTAGACCTTGAATTTTATATGATGACATATCTCATTTATAATGTTGCAGGCAAAAATGTTTCCTAGGTTTTTCACCACATGCATATTTTAAGCAATGTCAAATGCATGAGATATTTCCCCAATTGTAATTGATCAACTGGAGTGGGAATGTAAGGTTAGTCAATGACACTTTCTTTTCCCCTATCATTTGTCTTTTTAAGCTAGAGTGGGGACAATATAGGATGTTCGAACAAGCTAGGCAAGTAATTTTGGAATATGGATGTTGCTTTATCCAGTATAAAAGGTTTACTTACATAAGAGTTAGTGGTTTTGAGGGAAAGCCATATAAATTGCCTAGGTATGTGGATGATAAATTGATTTTATGGGAACTGGTAAGATAGTTGACACCTGTGCACAAAATAATTACCGGAGGCATAAAAAAATCAAATTTCCTATTCAAATTGGAAGGTATTCATGTCCTTCCATCATAAAGGCTAGATTGATTGAAGAGGAAATGCAAAAATTTGATATGGAAAAGTTTGAGGCTATGCCTAATTATGACATCAGATGGGTGTTTAAAAACATTGCAAACACCTTTGAGCATGAGCCCCATTTCAAGGATTATTGGATGAACTGAAGGGATGAGGAAAAGGTTAAGTTAAAGGTTTTTTCTAGAATGACTCTGTCACAGATAATAGACTACAAAATTACGGTTATCCCAAAGGGATTGTAGATGATCCACACATAGTGAGCAGATTTTATATTGATCAGAAATTGGGGGATCAGCCTATATCTCCTCCGGACTAGAATGTGGTAGAATCTGATGATCCTTATTTAAGAATAATGATGTAATGAGGAGGACTATAAACTGGTTGACTCAAAATAATATTGATCTTTCACTCTAGAATACAAAAATCCTAAACAATTTCAGAAGTTTGGGAAACCTGAGTGAGGATATTCCACCCCTGAGGGAGGATGTAGATAAAATGGACCCATTGGGAGGAAAGGCCCCTCAATTTCCATCCAAAATACCTACTTCGAATTCATTGATGAGTGGACATCAACCACTAGTGGAACTAGCACTTCTATGTCAATTCTCAAGAAAAATACTGAAGAGATGCTTTTAAAATCTATGGAGAATGCCCCTATTACTTTTGCAGTACCAATTGTAAAAAAGAAAGGTTTGGCATCACATGTGGTCCATCCAAGTGTTTCACCAAAGTAACATAGTGTTGAAAATTTGATGAGTGGGGCCATTGCAAGTGGCCACATTCAGTCTAAGCCACACAAGGATGAAAGAAGGGAAACACCAGATTTAAAAAGGTTTGAGAGAACACAAAAAAACACAAGGTTATTCACCAGCTAGTTTTTTTGGTAAGAGTAGGAGCCCATACACCTACAAATTTCAAGCACCGGGATGTGGTAATTGATCCCCCAAAGTCTGAAAGGAGTGATGTTGTCCAAAATCAGCATGATGCATCACTACCACGTTTGGAGCAATCAGATCCTTTGATCCCATCTCTGTCTGTTATGGAAAAAACAATGGAATGCACTCAAGTCTAGTTTCCCAAGGAAGTACTTTGCAGTTAGTCTAGTAGACAATCAATTTGTTACCCTAGGTATGAAAATATCTGAAACTTTGCTTGCCAAGGATATAAATGTGCCTCCAGTTGAAATAATGCATGAATTTGCAAAGTGCCAAACTGATGTAATTGATGTTGATACTAGTGAAGGATTTTCAATGTTGGATGCACTTAATTTATCTGTAGATGAACCAATACTAACACCAGTGGATAACATTCAAGCAAGAAAAGAATTGGAAAAATATATTCATGTATCAACTACTGAAGAGAGGACCCAAGCAACTGAAAAGCTTTCCCTAGGACAAATGACTTTGGAATTGGGTAAATCAGAGTTGTTTGTTGAAAAGGACACTAATGCTGAGTTATTAATAAAAGAGGCTATATCTATTTCTGCTAAGGTGACCAAAATTGATAACTTTCCTCAAGAGGGAAAATCTATTTTTGAAGAGAGATTGAAAATAACACAAGATGCAATTGTTGATGCAAAAATTATCACTGGTAAGAATTTACAACCTTTGGTGGAAAATGTGGAGTTGTTTCTAAAGGAACAACCTACCATGGAATTACAAAATACATCATTGGAGCATGAAAAGGGTAAGGTTGCAACTTAGAAGACTTTGGGAGAGAAGGGCCCAAAGAAAAGAATTTTGGTAGAAGAAAGTGTTATAGAAGAAGTTAATTCCACTATGGCTTCAACTGAGGAAGCAAGGAAGGAGTCTCCCTTGAATATTAATGATCAATCTGAAGTTCCAGACCATGAAAAAGAGCATCCAAAAGAATCAGTAGCACAAGGTGAGATTGGCATAGAGACCATTGAAATAAATTATCGAACAAACATAATCATTGGCACAAACTGAGTCGAAATATCCAATAAAATGGTAGTTTTTCCTGAGAAACTCTAGCAAGAATCACAAGAAACAAGAGCTATAACAAGTTTAGAAAGGGGATGGATTAGTGAGTTGATTTCAAATGAAGAAAAAGAGGTTCTCCTATGTAAGCTATTGACCTTACTAATTTTTCTTTTCCAAAGGTAGTAAGAGCCTCAAAAAGGCCAGGACCATCACAAAAACCCACATTGATTCATCCGGAGTAGAACCTTGGAAATAACAACCCCTTTTGAGGGTAAAACAAGAAAAGACATAATTGAGGATTATAACATTCAGATTATCCCTTTGGGAAAACCCTCAAGGGAACAATTGAAGCAAGGGGTATCTGAGGTAGTAAGTGATCTTTTGCAAAAGGTTGATGAAGATGGAATGAAAAAAGGCAATTAAAGGAGCAAGTTAAGGCCTTGAGTTCTTGTTTACAACAATTGATAGGGTAGACTAGTCAAACACAAGCAAGTTCTTATATAAACACCCCTAAAGGAATGAATAAGGTAAACAAGGCTGTCAAGAAGGTTCAAGTAGTAGACACATGGATTGAGAACTTGACCAAGAGGGGAAAAGAAGCAATTACAGAAGTCAAATCGAAGTATGAAGATCTCAAAAATAGAATTAATGAAATTGATGAGATAATTGAACAATGTGAAAATGATGTTTTCTACTTTGAAGGTATTCTTCCCAAATTAGACCACATTACCCAACTCAGTGATGATTTTGTTGAGGAGGAGGAAATTGTACCAACTGAATTTAAAGGAAACCAACATGCCCTTGAGGAGTTGTCAAAAATTAGAGTCGAGACCCTAAATGGAATCAAAGGAAAAATTGAAGTCAAAAGAAATTGGGTTGATGATACTCTTGATGCTATTGACTTAAAGTTGAAGGATATGGTTATTGATAAGTTTAAGAAGAGTTATGGAGACATGAAGATTGATTTCTTACTTGATTCTTTTGAAAATAATGTTATAAGGAATGACTTCTTGTTGGACCCCTATAATATTAACCAAGTATAAAGCGCATGAACGTGGAGGGTCCAAGTTATGAAAAGGCGTGCAAGGAAAAAGAACATGATAGAAATATTTAAGGAAGCACATAGCTTGTGTGACGTGTGAAAGGATGCTTGGGACTTAGTTGATTTGGCCACCCAAGGCGAACACGTGAAAAGCGTGATCGGTTCACATGGATAAAATGTCGACCTAGCGATTAGCTGCCCAGAAAGAGCATGCCTTGAATGGAATCTTATAGAAGATCATCATGAGATAGAGTGTAAATCTTAGGCCTAGAGGAGCATGCTCGCATAAAGGACCACATTCGACACTTGGCTCCAAATCGAGGGCACTTTGGAAGGTGAGTTGGCAACATAGGAGAATTATAAATATAAGTGCTGCATGGAGTAAAGAAGGAGAGAAAATATCTAGAAGTACGAGATATAATGGGTTAGAGAGTGATTGGAGCTCTACAAAATTACTACGAGGGGATATTTGTATTCAGGAAAGAATGCACTAAGCATGGGATTGTAATTTTTCTTTTTCTGTTAGCTTAGTTACATACGTCTAGTGATATACATGACTCGTGCTCGGTCTCTGTGAATTTTTGTAATGAATCAATGAATATAATGAGGTTACCTATTATATACAGTCATGGATATCAATGGTTTTAATGCACATTTCTCTCATATGAGCTCTCTTTCCTTTCATGCTATGTATGAATGCTTGTATAAATCTTTATGTCATAATGCATGTTCGGATTCATTTAAAGTACACTGTATGAAGTGACCGCAAGGATCTAGAGGCCATTCTGAGCCATATGGTTCTTGTTTGTCTTAAATTCCATCCTGAAAACTCTTACACTACTCATAGATGATGCTTCCTACTAATCTCACATAAAAGAGAGACTCGGTACCCACATGTACCTCAGGTGAGTGCTCATCTTCTATTGGGGATAGGCCAACATGCATGGGGTTTCTTCCTTTTATAATGGGGTGAAACTAACTACATATTGGTTCCATTATCAGACCTCTTTCTCAAAGTTGTAGTGGGATATAACATACATCATGATCTGTGTAATGAGTAATGACAGAGTGGTTGACATTGGAAAACATTGAATCATGGTTCAAGAGCACAGAGGATGAATTTAATCAGAGATACAACACTGGACTTGAGTTTAATACATGTAGATGGGTAGAAGAGAACCTCTACCATGATCTATATGAGACCTTCTTCTACTACTTCCTAGTATAACTATATGAATGGATTTTAGCCCCTACGTATAGACCAAGTTGGCACTATGGATCGCATGTATGGACCGAAGAAGACTACCTAAGGTTGCAGGGATGCATATCTGATGTGGACCCGTGTTGTAGATCATTGGTGGAGAAGAGTACTGACTAGTTACACTCAAATACGCCATTTCCATGTATTCTTATCTAGAGATTGTTGAGTTTGAATTTTTGTGAGAACCTAGAGAAAATTTTCTACATGCTATTCCTCTAGCTATGAAGATATTGATGGTTACCATGAGTTTAGAGGCTTTCCCAATGGCCGGCTAAACCATTCTAAGTGCTAGGTAAGGGAGCTTGGGTGGAGGAAGATGGTAGATATCACGATAGAAAAGGAGAGGGAAGAAAGATGGCTCAAGTATAGTGAAGCATGTGAAAGGGAGATTGCTAGATGACACGAGGCTACTAGTGTGATGGATTTATGGAGACAAATGTTGTGGGAAGGAGTTGAGGTTCATACGAAGGATATGGAACCTGAGAAGTCTGTGATACCCCATCTTGGCAAGTGCGTGAGGGAGACCCCTTCAACTTCTGGTGAGAGTTCGTCACATAGAGAAAGGAGATTCATTGGCACATATCTAAACCCACCCAGTGATCGAGCCTTGGCGCTTGGTTTTCCCAATCTAGGAAGAAGTGTTATTGACCCGTTGATATCAGTGGAAGAGATAGATCCAAACCTAGGAGGTATAATATTTTGGTTCCTTCTTTTATGGTTACACATATTCTAGTATTTTGAGGAGTCTTTGGATAAGGGGCAAGTATATAAGCTTTCGGTCTCACATCGAGAGAGTGGCACAGAAAAATTAGTGGTAGTGGGGCGCCATCACGCACCATTGGTGCATAGTTAAGTGGGACCATGGGGGCATTTGGCATAGCTCCTACAGCCCTATTGGACCCAAAGTGGTTCCAATGGATCTAGTGGCTCTAGAGGCACCGGACTCGGTGGACTTGGTGGATTAGGTGGTGGAGGAAACACTGGTGGGAACTAAGGATCGAGCTTGAGAGGACAAGGATCCCGCTACCACCTCAAGTGTTCTTTGAAATGTATCTACATTTTCTAGATTAGAGAGGAATTAAGGATGCAATGGAACATGTTCACAAATGTGAGTTCTTTATGGTGCACAAAGGGTATCCCAACCCCAGAATGAAAGGCTAGTCAGTTTGTGACCACATTACAAGGGTACGTGCATAGCTGGTATAGAAAGTATGACCCTCATCAAACAGTGGTGGACTATACTTGCCTTAAAGAATGCATTCTTGGCAGAGTTCCACATTCTTGAGTTCGAGCAGAAAAGCATTAGCACTTTGAAGGAGATTCAACAAGGAATGGTAGAGAGTGTGTGGGAGTATGATGCGTGCTTTAAAACTCTCTTGTCTAAATTATCATATGATATCCATCCTTCTCAACATGCACAGTGGTTTGTTGGAGGATTGATCACCCCTTTTAGAAGGGCCTTGTCTCATAAGACTTTTACAGACCCATGCAAAGCATTGGAAGTTTCCTTGCACACCGAGGCTGTTGGTAGTATTGATACTAGCGTTAGCTTGTTCTTGGAGGCTTAGATTGCTACTATGGCCAAACAGTTGGAAAAATTGTCTGTGAACTCAGTCCATGAGACTCGTAGTAGTTTTTGGTGTATATATTGTGAAATAGAGGGGCATATTAAGGATAATTGCCCCGAAGAATGGTACGTGTTGTGAAAATAGATTATGAGATCTGTCATGGGGACCATGATGCGAGTAGATGTCCCTTGCTGAAACACATGATTAGGAAGAATATATCTTTTTATTGTAAAATTTGCACCTCCACAACCCATGATACTAAGGACTGTAGGATCATTGATCAGATCCATGAGGCCATTAATCATGGGGTGCGCCAGACTAGCATTGTCAATGGTTCTAAAAATGATGATCACCGTTATGAGGAGCATGCAGATGGAGGCACACATGGAAGAGGTTTTTGAGGAGGATTCCATGGTCAAGGTAACCATGGAGGAGGAAGAAGTGAGTTCATGTGTGGAACATGTTTCAACTGTGGATCTATAGAACGTTACAAGCATGAGTGCCTAGACTTATTGCAATACTCATGGTGTGAAAAGAAGCATAAGTATGAGGAGTGCCTAGAATTATTTGAGCATATGAATCAATAGCACTGAAAGGAAAAGGGAATTGTGATGGTCAGTATTAAGAAGGTAGACATGCAATGGATGCCTCGGGTAACACGGGAGAAAGGTTTAGATCTTGTCTTCGTAACAACAAGGGTAGAAGCCATGCGCGCAAGGGAGGTACAAAGATAGAAGACCCTGGTTATAAGGGAGGAGGTCATTCATGGAAAATATCTAGACCCCGTGCATCAAAAGGAAATATATCAGACAACATGGATGTTTTTCGCTTATAAGGGAGATCTAGTGTCTAAAGGAGAAATCTAGGAAGGAGGAACAAGGAAGGAGAGTCGAGGCACAAAAGGATGACCTAGATGAGGTCAAGGAGGTGTGTAAAATGCTAAGGCAGGAGAACATAATTCCTTTGCTAGGATCCTAGTTGAGAGAGAAGGTACCACATGCTAGAGAAGAGTGCAAGAGATAGGTCTTGCACACGAACCTTCCCCCTCACATCCTTGACTATGACAAGGAGATTACATTGAATGCAGTTATAGATGGATGGCTCCTCAATAATATCCTCATCGACATAGGTGTAAAGGTTAATGTTCTAAATTTGGATGCATGGCATCAGATGGGGAGACCTACATTACAGCCATCTTTGAATGTACTTGTATATGGAAAAAAAAAATAAGGCAATGCCCATCGGTGTCTTGAAGGATGCAACTATTACTATCTAGGGAGCAAAGTTTACTGGGGAATTCAAAGTCTTGCCACTCACCGAGGTGGATAATTTCTCAGTGCTACTTGGGCACCCTTGGTGTTACAAAAATAATGTGGACCTTGATTCAACAAAGGGTACATCACTTCAATAACAAGGAGGAATAGTTGATGGAAATTTGACACCCTATATTGAACTATTGGGAGAAGAAGTTCTAGACAAGATTTATGTGCACTCAATCAAAGACCCTAAGATGATACACCCTACTAATGGGGTTATCTAGTTTGAAGATGCTCAGTCAGTAAGTGATACCACTAGTCTGGCATGTGACAATTGGGCACATGGAACTTATGAATTAATGGGATGACAATTGAGAGGGTCGGTGACCAAGGTAATAAAGGCACACATGGTTAGGTGCCTCAGAGGAAAATAACTACCCAAGTATTCAAGAGGAGCCTTCCTTGAGATCTTTCTCGCATGAGGTAGAAGCTCGAAGGAAAGATGAGAAGGAACAAAGGAATATGTTAAGTTATGTCTTGCTTGGCATAACAGCTCGGTGGTGGGCCACACATCAAGAGATCCTTTTAGAATGGCGTGAGGTAAGAATTTCTCTCTCTGTCATATTTTCTAGGAGTAATGTACCCACCATCATCAAGGACTACCATGGGAAGGAGCCTACCTCTTTCCATATCCAGGAGTGTGAACGGGTCTAGAGAGAAGGCGTGGAAGCTTTTCCACCATCCCTCTGGGTGCATAAGTTGTATTCTACACTATAGGGTTGTGCACATGCATGGTACATTCATTTGGAGACACGTCGCTAGATAAGAAATTGGCAAGAGCTCGCAGCTGACCTTATTCAAACATTTGAATATCGTAGTACCAAGCCATCGATTGATAAGGCCTTGAACGATATCAAGTGCCTTACCATGGGGGATAGTGCCAAGATGGAAGATGGGTTGTTGAAGTTACTAAGTGAATCAAGATTAGAGGCACGTTTTGAAGAAGTTGTGGAAACAAAAGAGTTACAAACTTAAGCACGCATGTTTGGAAAACGAGAAGGGAAATTTGGTATATGTGATTGATGGAGAGGAATATAAAATCTTATACGTTAACCATTCCGTAGGATGCATGAGGTAGTGGATAGTGTATATGATCATGTGCGTGCCTACCATGAGCCTTTAAAGATGAAGAAAGTTAACATCAACTCGGAAGAACCTAAGGAAGTTATTATTGGGGATTATTGGATAGAGAAGGAAGTATCAAAATCATTGATCTGCTACATGAATTTAAGATTTATCTCCATGCGGGTATCATGAGCTCAAAGGTGTTCGCCAATCCTTGGGGAAATGAAGATAAAGTCTGAAGGACGGTGTCTTTGGTTAGGAAAAGGCCCTACAGGATGAATCCAAATTTATGCGTGAAGGTCAAGGAGGAGATATAAAAAATGATAGCTTTTGGGATCATTGAGGTAGTGGAAGAATCGAGTAGATAAGTCGATGGTAATTAGCATTAAGAAGGATGAGCGATTAAAATTTGTGTGGATTATAGGGAATTGAATGCAGTTTGTGTCATTGATCCATTCCCGACCCCCTTCACTAAAGAAATTTTGGAAGGAGTCACTGGGTGTGAAGTATACTCCTTCATGGATGGATTTTTAGTGTACCACCAAGTCCGGATTGCAAACAAAGACCAAGAGAAGACAAATTTCACCACCGAGTGGGGAAGTTTTACATATACAGTCATGCCCTTTGGGTTGAAAAATGTGTCTGCTTGTCTTTTCGCGCATAGTGGTGTAAGCATTCCAAGACTTCATCCATAAGTTTCTTCAGTTCTATTTAGATGACTAGATAGTATATGGTCTTGTTAAAGACCATTGTGACATTTTGAGGTTAATATCTCGAGAGGTGTAGGTAGTTGAGGATATCCTTCAACATTAAGAAATGTGTGTTTGCTAAACCCTTTATGACTTTATTGGGGCATATCATATGTAATGAGGGCTTGCTGGTAGATCCCGCTAAAGTTATAGTTATTATGGGGTTAAGGGAGCCTACTAGCTAGAGCGTAGTGCATAGATTCCTTGGGCATACAAAGCTATTAGAAATAATTCATTAAGGGATATGCCAAGATTTTTGTGCCATTAGAGGATCTTCTTAGACATAACAAAGGTGCCTTCCATTGGGGAGAGGCGCTAATAGAGGGTGTTTGATACATTAAAAGATAGGCTTATTACTATGCCTATTTTACGGTTTGTCTCTTGGGACAAACCCTTTCAAGTTCATGTAGATCGGGGACCGCCATTGGAGTAGTGCTTGCACAACCAGTGAAGGCATTTTTGATCATCCTCTCTATTTTGGAAGTAGGAAGTGACGCCTTGAGAATAGAATTATACCAAAACTAAGCGCAAGGCATTTTCAATGATCTATGCACTCTTCAAGTTTCAAAAATATCTACTGGTAACACCATTTGTGTTTTACACTGACCACATAACACCAAAGTATTTAGTAAACAAGCATGTTCTACAAGAGCGCATCTGTCGATGGGTGTTGTTTTTTCAAGAGTTTGAATTCACCATTGTAGTAAAACCTGGGAAAAGTAACTATGGGCCTGATCATCTATCAAGAATTGATTTAGGGGAGGACACACAGAGTATTGAGGAAGTAATGCCAGATGCATAAATTTTTAGGTTACGGCGCACACCCTCAGATTTAGAGGAGATTGTGGTATTTTTAAAGGAAGGTGTGGCAATTTGGATGGAATGAAGGCATTGGAAAAAAAGTAGTTGGCCATACGTGTCATGCCCTACATGTTAATCAGTGGAGACTTATACAAGTTGGGAAGTGATGAATTTTTTTACAGGTGTGTCTTACAACAAGAATGCCTAGCCATCATGGAGGAAGTGTGGATGGGCATTATGCAGGTGATGCCACTACGTGCAAGATATTAATGGTAGGTTTATGGTGGGAAACCTTATACAAGGATTGTAGAGATTATTGTAAAGTGTGTGACCATTGTCAGTGCATTGGCAAACCAAGAAGGAGAGATGAAATGCCTTTACACCCTATTCCTAGTGCAAAACCTTTTGAAAAGTGGGTGATAGACTTTGTAGGACCTATTACACTGGTAGCATAGAGGAGGACTGGGTCACCTTATGTCATCACTTGCACAGATCATTTCACAAGGTGGGTAGAGGAAGCCCCACCTAAATATTGCATGATAGCAACCGCAACAAGGTTCTTGTGGGAAAAAATTATCATGAGGTATGGATGCCCTTTGAGTCTGACCAGTGATAGGGTTACATATTTCTTGAATGAGACCGTTAGGATCTTGCTATCTAAGTTCATGGTGGCTCATCACAAGACTACACCCTATCACCCACAAGCAAATGGAACCGTGGAAGCATTCAACAAAATATTGAGTCATACCTTGACCAAGATTTGTGATGTTAGAAGACTTGATTGGGATGAAAAAGTATCGGCAGTATTATGGGCTTACAGGAAAACGTATAAAAGACTAAATAAATCCACACCTTTTTAATTGGTGTTTGGCACAGAAGTTGTTTGCTGGTTGAATTTATGTTGCCTTCTCTGTGAATAACATGCATAGGAGGATTATCGATGAACAAGCGCTAGAAGAAAGAATTGAGGAGCTAATGAAATTGGATGAGAGAAGATCACTTTCCCGATGGAGCCAAATAGTGGAAAAGGAAAAGTAAAAGGCTTGGCATGATCACCATATTAGAAATAAGAAGTTTGAGGTTGGGTAGATGGTGTTATTATACGATTCTAAGTTTCGTGCTATCCTGGGAATTTGAAATTCCATTGGTCGGGTCCTTACACAATCTCATACATCCTTGGTTGGTGTATTCCAATTACAAGTGTTGGATGGGAAGAAGTTCCTAGAATAGTAGTAGGTGAAGCCCTACTATAAATAAGTCTTCTTGGTGTTTGTAAATAAGATAGTTTTGCTAGTTAGTTTAGAAGTTTCCTTTATGCTTTCCCCCTTCTTGTGTTTTCCTTTCATGTTTTTGTTTTATTTTGTGCCTTGGGTGCCGGTAACCTTATTTCTATTTTTGGAGAATGTGAGTATATAGAGAACTACACATCACTTTAAGTTTGGGGTGGAGAAAGGTGAAGAAGTGCATGATCAAAGTACCAAGGAAGTTGTGTTGAAAAGCCTTGTTGAAGTAGCCGGGTTGAGAGAGGTATATAAAAAGGAAGATGGAAGAATGGTTGGTGCCAGGTAAAAGCTACTTGTAGATCCCACGTACTGAGGAGGAGAAAGTGCATTTGAAAGCAACACGAGGTAGTAAAGAGCAAGGATTAGGAAAAATAAGTTCCTTCGGTGTGGGTTACGTGCACGTAAGAGTCTTTTATTAAGTTGGATTGGTTATGCCCCTAAAGGTTGGAGGAGTTTTTGTGTAAGTTAGGCATGCAAGTGAAGGAACCAAGATGGGATTTGTTTGAAAAATCCACATTAAATGAGAAAAGTATGGTGGTAGGTGAAGTAGCATTTAATGATCGAAAAGAGAAAAACTATAAGTAGAGGGTTGGGGCACTCTTATTTTTACTTTGCAAAATAGAAGAGTTAGCAATATAAGTGAGTTAGACAAACTAGGGCTTTCAGATTTGACCGAGTGAAGGAAGATCTGTGAGATTGAAGTAGCCAGTTTGAGATTGCGAACCAGAAGGAAGGGGTTACACAGGCATGGAAAGAGTTGAAGAGGCACTATCTTGTGAAGATTTTATCCCAGTTAGGGTTCGAAAAACTAGGGCACAAGTTTAGAAGAGTTATATCATGGATTTGAGATTGAAGGATTGGAGGAAATAAAATAGAGTACTAAGGAGAGAATTGGAGTAATAAAAATACCACGACCATGACACCTAAGAAAGGAAAGGGCAAAGACAATTCTAAACAACTAGAACCCATGGTAGACACAAATGAAGAATGGTATGTAGAGATGCACATACCCATATGGGGTTATGATGGGGAAGGAATGGGAATCCCACTTGAGAAGTGTACCTATTAGTGACTATAATCACCGCATGAACATAATAGAAAATGAAATGGTGTTGAAATTGGTATGCCCCACTAACAAATGACCACCTCTATTACAACTCTATGACAAGGGAGGGCTATTGTAACTCTATGAGTTTCCTTATTTTGGAAAGCTAGAATGTTTGTACCAGTGGTTAATGTCACGGGTGCATAGAGATTACTTCCACTTTTTTGGGCATAAGATGCACGTAACTCCCTAGCTGATTTCATAATTTACAGGCCTCATATGTGAGGGAGATAGCCTAGAAGATGACCTTGGAAACAAGGAGGCCATTTAAGAAACCGTCACCGAGTATGCCTAAAGAAAAAGTCACAGTATTATGAAATTTCAGACATCAAGGACCCCATAATGAAAATGGCCATGCATCTGGTGACTAAGCTAAATGGCCAAGAAAGGTGGACACATGTCAACAAACCTTGGTTACACATCTGCAGGAAGATTACAAAGGGAACTATATATAACCTATCCATGTACATCGCTGAAGAAATTTTCAATTACACGAAGGAAGGGGACAAGATCCTCTTCATAAAAGTCTTTCTCATCATTTTATTTGCGAAGATTGGAGTTCCCGACGCACTAGACAAGTTCATGTGGGAGTTCCCAGCTGAGGATGCTTCACCCGTGAAGAGGTTTGAAAAATATTCTTGTGATACAATGACATCACCCCATAAGGTGTGGCTAGAAAAATGGTACACGTGCTTGAGGAATGCATTTAGGGTAGAGTGGAGGATCCCCAAACAAATCCCAGCAACCACTGAGGGAGAAGCTGAATTTATAGTTTATCAACACTACTACCTAGGTAGATTCAAGATGATAGATGATTCATGGAGCCCTTAGTGCAAGCTCCCCTTCACATTTTCTGCTCAATGCTTCCAAGCGGGGGTGAACAAGTTTAAAAAGTCAAAGAAGCTAAGATTGGAACTAGGTAGTCTAGACCGGGAACGTAGGGAGTGGAGGAAGAAGTTGAATTACCCCGGTGACAAGCACGTGTACGTAGAGAAGTATATGTCACACAAGATTCAAATGACAAGGCTGATGACATTACCTATCACTGGAGGATCAGTGACACACATGTACTTGTGCATAAGGTTGAAGTTTGAGAAGGGTGCGTATCTAGAGAATGAAGTCTCCATACTTGAAGATCCCTTGGGCAAGAAGGGGCCCATGTCAAAGAAGAGAGGAAGAGATGGAGAAGCACCAAGTGTGCCGACTTCTCAAATAGTGAGCATGCCATCCACAAGCACCAAACCCAACACTTACATATGGAGAAAGAAGTCTCTAGTGAAGGAGAAGACACTAGAGGTAGAGGCACCTAGGTAACCCATCTCCAAGGAATAATTTCTTGAGGAAGAAGATAAGGCCAAATCCCCTGATCAGGAGCCACCTCTCAGGAAGAAGCAGAGGGTGGATGAGGAAGCTGACTCAGAGGTGACCGACAACTTGGAAAAATACATGGGCAGAAGAGGGGATGAAAGTGAAGAATATGGCGGTAGATAAGAAGAAGAAACAGAGAAATACCAAGAGCCCCATGTGGTTAGCGTCTATGACTCAAAGGAGGAGAGTGAAGATGAGAAGCAGGAGTTTGTATTCACATGGCACAAGGGCACACAAGATGAGGATGCCAAAGACATGGAGGATGAGGAGGTTGCCAGGGAAAAGGAGGGAGCCATAAGTTTTACAAAGGAGTAGATCACGAGAGGTGGTAGAGAGAGAAGCATAGAGAATGCTCAAGGTCTTGGTAGACCAAGAGTTGGAGCACAACGCGGACATAGTGTTGAAGGAGGGGAAGGAGGAGAACATTGAAAAATAACATGACAACCTAGGAGGCCATGCTTTGATAGTAAGCTTCCCCAAAGGCGTGTACTCAGGTAGAAGGAATCTTAATGTAGAACAAAGACCTCTAATGAGCTATGTTGATGACACAAGGAAGGTATTATGCGCATGATTCAGTGCACCGTACCCACGGAAAGGCTCATAGCCATGGGGTCTTTTGAGAAGGATGGTACGTACCCTTGAACCAAGAATATGCTCTCTTGGGCATTTGAGTCTCACGTTGATGAGCTAGACTTTGAAGTCTGCCATGAAGCACTCATCACCCTACCAAAATCTAAGGGGGTCAATCCCTTAGTGAATGCTCAGGGGCTCTCGGATGAGCAAGTGTGCAATGCACTGAATAAGGTCATGGTTGAGACCGAGGCTAGATTATTCATGCGTAACGACAAGATTAGAATGTTGGAGGTGAAGTTAGGGAAGAAGGAGGAAGAACTGGTGGAGAAGGCCAACAATTTGAAATAGGAAGAACTGATCAGTGCATAGTTAAGGCATGAGTTAAGGGAAGAGAAAGTAAAGGTGCATGAAGCTTAAAAGAAAATGGATTCTATCAAATTCACCATCCTCTTGAAGCACCCAGACTTATCGCCACCTGTATAGAAATACTCATCCCTCCTGAAGTGTATAGAAGATCTAACACATGTGCTCACCATGGAGAGATGACCCTTGTCCCTGGAATCTACTCAAGAAGTGGCCACGCACTTAAAAGAGGAAGACCGGTTGAAAGTGGTAGTGCTCATTGCCGAGTACTTGTGCCAAGTGCTCACGGAGGTTAATGTCATTTCCTAGTTTGAGTGTTGCATATGATACATGTACAGATAGATATAAGGTGACGAGCTCCTTGGTCGTCATGCTTGAGATGGAACTAAAAGAATTCCAAGAAAATAACAAGGGGAACAGGCGGAGAGAGACAAGGTTCGGCCAAAGTAGAGAAGAAATCGAGGCACCGAGTCCTTAAGAAGCTCAATTAAGGCCCAAAAAAGGAACTATACCCCAGATCACTAGAAGGATGGACAAACTTGAGTACCTAGCGAGAGAGATGGAGTATATTGTGGATGTTTTGGGCACCCAGGAGCTAGCCCGAGTTTTGATAAAGTTAGCACCCTAGTGGGAGACCTCTACCGAAGGCACATGGCAAGGTTGAAGTGTGGAATAAGCTAGAGCGAGACTCCGAAAATATTTTCCTACCTTGTTGAGTTAATGTCCCCCCATTCTTCATTCTTTTCCCCTATTCTTTCATTCCTTATTATTTTCTTTGTAAAGTATAAGGTTATTCATTAGTTCCCTAGATAACATGCCTCTTGGTTAAGTGTTTTTGAGGAAAAAAATAGGTGTAGTGTGGGGTGATGTTGGACCCCTATAATATTAACCAAGTATGAAGGAACATGGGCATGCAGGGTCCCAGTTATGAAAAGGCTTACAAGGAAAAAGCACACAATAGAAAGAGTTAAGGAAGCACATAGCTCGTGTGATGCGTAAAGGAGGCTCAGGACTTAGTCGATTTGGGCACCCAAGGTAGAACACATGAAAAGCATGATCAGCTGCACGTGGATAAGATGTCAGCCTAACGATAGGCTGGCCCAGGAAAGAGCATGCCCTGGATGGAATCTTCTAGAAGATCATCATGAGATGGAGTGGAAAGCTCAAGCCTGGAGGAGCATACTCGCATAAAGGACCACATTCGACACTTGGCACCATATTTGAGGGCAATGGAAGGCGAGTTGGTAGCAGAAAGAATTATAAATACAAGTGCTCTACGGAGGAGTAGAGAGGGAGAGAAAATATCTAGAAGTATGAGATATAGTGGGTTAGAGAGTGAGCGGAGCTCTATAGAATTACTTGTGAGGGGATATTTGTATTCAAGAAAGAATGCACTAAGCATGGGATTGTAATTTTTCTTTTTCTATTAGCTTAGTTACATACATCTAGTGATATACATGACCGTGCTATGGTCTCTGTGAATCTCGTAATGAATCAACGAATATAATGAGGTTGCCTATTATATACAGTCATGGATATCAATGGTTTTAATGCACATTTCTCTCATATGAGTTCTCTTTCCTTTCATGCTATGTATGAATGCTTGTATAATTCTTTATATCATAATGCATGTTCTAGATTCTGTTAAAGTACTTGGTCTGAAGTGACTGCAAGGATCTAGAGGCCGTTCTGAGCCATATGGTTCTTGTTTGTCTTAAATTCCATCCTGAAAACTCTTACACCACTCATAGATGATGCTTCCTGATAAACTCACATAAAAGAGAGACTTGGTACTCGCACGTGCCTCGTGAGCGTTCAACTTCTCTTGGGTGATAGTTCAATGCGCATGGGGTTATTTCCTTTAATAATGGGGGTAAAACTAACTACACTTATCCTATGAAGTCATTAAAACCATGAGAATAATAGAAAATAGAATTGTAAAGTTGAAGGAAAGACCACTAGATTACAAGTAGAAAATGGGCCATTGTATTGATGCAATATCTAGACAGGCATTTATTTTCCAGCATCATACTAGATGAGATGAGGATGAAATTAATGAATTATACAAAATATATGATGCATATGTGGTGAGGCTACCAAAAGAGAAAGAACCAAAATTAGAAGCTGAAGAAGAAAATGCAAAGGATGATGAACATGCTTAGATAGTTGTTCCTTGAAGTGTATTATCTTTTCATATTCATCCTTTTAAAATGACTCTTTTATTGCATTGAAGTAATTGTTTCTCCGATTTTTATCTTTCCTTTATTTTAATCGAAAAATGGAAGAATTTAGTAATTCCATATTTATATTGATTAAATTAACATACATTTAGGTAACATGTAAATGATTGATGTTGCTATGTTTTTTGCACTCTGGATAAGGAACAAAATGGGGTTCTATAGGGGGCCCTACCCATGACAAAGAAAAATATGTACATGTTAGAAAGAGAAACAGTAAAAACAAGACAATATTTATGCATTCTTTAGCCCTACTTCACAACTTCCTCTCGAGCAAGGGGATCTTGCATAGAAGCATTTTTACTTAATACAAACTCACTTGAGTCTTTTCTATTTGAATGAAAATGATTGACCCTGCAAGGTCCCGGAAATTCCCATATCCATTAACGCCTCCAGATTCATTCTAGGATGACTCAATATTTGCTCCAGTTCAATTTTCTTTTGTTGAGATGAAACCCAATATAAAAGATATATACCTCATTTGAAGAAATTCATCTTTCCTTTCCCTTTATGGGGGATTTTCATGCTGGGAGTTTCTTGAGAGGGAACACCGAAATGGTTGGAGGGGTAGGCCTCAAACTTGTCCCAGCTTCCCATTTTCATGTAAAAGGTGGATTATCCTTTGGGGAAGGAATTTATGAGGTCCCAATAATTCATGCTCTACCTGAGGATCACAATGCATTAGGTGGGTGGATGATTGAATAACAAATATCCCTCTATTGTCTCAAACAGATGAAATGGATGCCCTTGAATGGCGAGCAGACAATGATTGGTCTTCTTCCCCATCTGAGATAATAATTGGGGGTTGTGATTGTGGTTCACCTTTCCTTTTCCCTGAAGATGACCTTGGTGCTAAAACTGATTGTGAAGGCACGGTATCTACTTTATTTTTCTCTAGGAATTTGATCCTTTTCTCTAACTCTTCTATTTTGTGGGAGATAGCAGGCACTTGTGTCCATGAAGGATTTATCATACAACACATGTGATTCCTTAGGAATATATTTTGATTACAAACTCCTCATCACATAGAAAAGGACATTGAAAATTGGTTTTCCCAGAGACTTGGGGTCTTCTCTCAACCCAATATTTTTTCAAGTCTTCAAGATTTTTCATATGCTCCCATCTAAAAATATGGAAATACATAAACTGGAAGGATGCAAACACAAGATTTAGCCTGATTAGCCTTGTAATAAGATATAATCAGACTTTTTGGTATGTTACAGCCCCCCTGGTGTCACTCACACATTCTACCTCAAATAGAGCCCTAACAAAAGCTTCATCAAGACCACTTAAATAAAAATATTATTTAATTCCTTCGAGGAAATATCCTTCAGGCTATGACCTACAAACACCTTCGCCATTCTCTTTGAAATTACTTATACTCAAAATAATAAGGGAAAGGTATGATGATAATGAAATTGAGCCAAGTTTTATAATGAGAAGGAGACATATGTTCTGATTTGATGCAATCTTTCCCATGAAATGAAGGAGATTGTGTTCAGTTAACACATAGGATAAATTAAGATTTCAAAAAATTTAGGAATGATCAGAGATGATAAATCAAGGTGATTCGACAAAAGCTATGTGTGGTAATTAAGCCAATGAGACATGAAGTAGAGGGTGTGGCACCCAAGGTAGATTATTGAAAAGCGAGTATGGATATATGTCATTTCAATATTATCTAGAGGTATTTAGATATTGTTTGAAATGATTATCTAATCAATACCAAGCAATAATGATTAAAATAAACCACTAGAAAAGACTACCTGATATCCCAGTTGAACACTAGTGAAGTTGATTGAAAAGACTGGTGATTTGTACACCTGGAAACTTCAAGAAAGACCTTTCTAAATACCATGTTCTAGAACACTTTTTAAAAGGAGAATATTCTTAGGAATATTCTAAATTTTGGGGGAAAGAACTTTGAAAGTTAACAAGCAAAGGAGATGATATAAAAGGAAGATGAATAATCACGAAAAAGGGGGTTAATTTTTCTGAATTTTCTCAAAAAAATAAAAGGAGAGAAAGTCGAGAAAATCCATTTGTCAAAGGAATTCATTTGCAAAACTAGTTATTTCTTGTGTATCTTTGAAATTGGTCATGTCAAGATGGTTGCAGATGTATAGCCATTGACAAAAATTTCATATTGTAAACAAATGTTCCCTTGTTGATCAATTTTGAAAAACCTTAAGTAATTTGTGTTAATCATGAACCATGTTATGTCTATTTTCATTTTGAGATATCTTCAAATAGTTATTTATGTTCTTGTTGCAATATTACATTAGGAATCCCTCTGAAATCACACAAGATCTTGTCCTCATGACAATATTGTGGCATTTTCAATTACATTATGAAGAGAGATTTCATTTCATGATGCAATAAGTGATTTAAATTCACTTTACTTTCATTTCAGTGATACATATTGTTTGTCAGTTTATGAGTGTATCATAAGCGTGATATATTAGGGACTTCTAAGGTTTAATTAAGTCTTTAACATGAGTTCTCATGTTAAATCCTTGAATAATGTGTGAAGCCGTGTGTCTTTGAGCTTTCATAGATGCACAATTTTCTAGTTGAAGGTTCATCCCGACTATTTAAAGACATTTGTCATTTTTCCTTGTGGATATGTCAACAATTTTTAAGGTTCTAAATGATTTGTTATAATAAACTTGACCTACTTAAATTCCCAGCTATAAATTTCATATTAATTAATATATCATACATGACCTATCCCTGCTTGCATTGTGTATCCATAAATGATAAAGAAGATCATTGAATTCATCCATCCTTTACTAAAATATGCAAGTGCAATTAGTTTTTATCGTTGTCTTTAGTGACCTGGGCCTTGTTTAGAGAACATCTTCATTTTCTAAAGTGACAACTCATAAGAGTTAGGTTATGTTGTATTGACCATGTTTTCTCAAGGTATCCTTAAAAATATTGCAAAGGAAGAGTCAAATACTACTAATCGTTGATAATTTGCACTAGTACAGGTCACAAAATGGGTCCTCTCACCTTGGTTGAAGGCACAACCTAAAGTAGTAAGAGTAGGTAAAACTCTTAGCATGGTGATACCCAGTCCTTTCCAAACCAGAGTGATAAATATTCACCTAGAATCCATCCCCAGATACAAAATGACTCCTATTATGATTTGTTTGTCTCTAAGCATCCTGATCAAATTGTGATGTTGCTTAGTTTTAAAGGAAGGATAAATTTGGTTACCAATACTAGTTGCACTTTGTGAAGTACTTGAGATAATATCTAGATGTAGAATGTAGTAAATGTGTGCATGGAAACTATATAATCCCCTCTTATAACATGTTATGTAAATGAACCGACCTTGTGTGCCTTGTGATGGATCTAGATAGATGAAAATTTAGCTTTAGATTCTTTTGATGGATGCAACTCTTGATGGTGATAGTAGATGCTTAGTGCTTGGTCCCATATTATGGTCACATAATGTTGATCAAAGAAAAATCTAGTAGAACTAACACATAGAGTCTGTGAGGGAGAATAGCATAGGAGAAAAGGCAAGAAGGTATAGGAAGGTGTCATGCGTGGAGGTGCAGAGTCAAAATTTTAGGACTTAGCCGATTTTGGAGATAAGGGCTATTTTTAGAGGTTGGCATGTGGAGCACACAAAGCGATGCTTTGAGACCTGCATGCCACTCTTCGTGGATATTTTAAAGAGCATGTTCAATCACTCTTTCATGGACATAAGCTAAGAATAGATCCACCACTATAGTTATCTATCAGTGATCTATAGATAGCATACTTGCATGTATGGCTATATTTGTAAAAGGCACGTGGCTATTATTAGCATGTGACCTATTTTGGTAGAGTTAAGCAGTGAAGGGCTAGTCCCCCACCCTATATATATGTAATGAATTACTTAGTAAGAGATAGACAGGGACACATACTTGCTTTGAAGGGTTAGAGATACATGAGTGCATGAGACTAGATAATTGTAACAGATCCATGCACACATGTCTGGTATTTTACGAAGCTTTTGTACTATTGGTATGATGAATATATGAAGAATATTGGCCAAACAATAGTGTCTGATATGTTTTTCAATGTATACTATTATTATCATGATGATTTACACTTAAGCACTTATAGATCTAGTATGGTGTAACGATGTATAGATGGATTAGTTTCTAAATATATGTTTTTATACTACTTCATCATGCTACCATTCTACTATAGCAACCCTAAAGAGGGACCTGGTACCTTTGCACACTTTAAGTGAGTGCTCAGCCTAGGCTGAGTGATGTGCTAGCGTGACTAGGTGTTATCTGAGAATTCTAGGCTACATCATTGGTTCCATTCCGGGACCTCTTTTTCAGTTGTTTCAGAATGGTTCACGATGAAGACATACCAGCTAAATTTGGCGAGCATTGAAGAGTGGATTCATGATCTGGAGGAAGAATATGCATGGAGGTTTAACACTGGATCCATATTTAGTGCACGCACTTGGGTAGAGTAGAATCTGTATGACAATTTGTATGAGAGCTTCTTTGTTATCTTTCCAGTATAATTATACGAATGGTTGACTACATATGCATCTAAGTAGAATTGGAGGTATCGTACACTTGTTTGGACATAGGAGGAATTTCAAACACTATATGATGCTGACCTA
This sequence comes from Taxus wallichiana var. yunnanensis, assembly GCA_018340775.1. NCBI lineage: Eukaryota > Viridiplantae > Streptophyta > Pinopsida > Cupressales > Taxaceae > Taxus > Taxus wallichiana. The sequence continues at coordinate 384,989,004 of CM031233.1, read as the reverse complement.
AGCTGGACTCGCGCAGTAGATACCTAGTTTTGCGGTGTTCTAAACAACTATATTCTGGAGTATTTAATTTCAAATTATTCATTCTTGGAGGTAGTGGAGTTCCAGTTCCTATGGTATCGTAGAGGGACATATTTTTAAGGTATTCTACTGGCAATCAAAATACTGATGGTAACATTGAAATTGGAAGATAAACCCATGGAAAGCTAAAAATCTCCACGTGCGGTGGCAAGAACAAGATTAGTGAAAGGTGGAAGACCTAGCAGAAACACGAGAAGAGGGAAGAGATGTGACTCAAGTGTGATGAGGCATGCGAGAGGGAATTATGCAAGAAACAATAAATTACAGAGATGTATGGTGTTGTGGAGAGAGATGGCTCGTGAAGGATTTGAGGCTCGTGGGGAGGGAGAAGAGCAAGAGCATCAAGAACTCCCCCATCTAGGAAATCATGATAGAGAACCCTCTTTGGCCTCACATGTAAGCACACCAATAGATATGACTGGGCCATGGGTGCGCATCAAAGAAAACCTCACGACCTAGCCCTTGCGCTTGGTTTTCTAGCACCTAGCACAATAGGTAAGAAAATGTTTCGTTTAGGAAGTGAAAGAGTAGAAATAAGTCAGACAGTAAGTAAATTAATGACAGCACAGACAACTTCATTATTCTTTGGGGTTACATTTCTAGGCTCATCATCTGCACAAAATATGAGTGAGCCAAGTGTGGGATTCACCTCTGAAGGCGGGACTACTTCACTGCATCGTAGGGTCTAGTATAGTACCACTTTCGGGACACATGGGAGTGCATCCATGGGCCCTATTCCAAATTCTGGAGGAGGATCAAGTGGTATGGGTAGTTCTAGTTCTAGTGGTTTTGGTGGTTTTAGAGGAAGAGGACACTAAGGAGGTTCTGGGTCAGGTGGACAAGGCCCGCAACAACCCCAAAACATTTATATGGAAATGTCCCTTCATCTCCCAGAGTAAAAAGGTATTGAGGATGCTGCAGAACATGTTCATATGTGTGAAATATTGTGGCATGTGAAAGGTATCATGGCTTCTAAGCGTAAGGCAAGTCAATTTGCTACTACATTATAGGCATACGCGCCACTGACTAGTATAGGAAGTTTGATCCCAATCAAACTTGTATTGACTATGCAACATTGAAAGATGCTTTCTTAAAAGAGTTCCATATCCTAGAGTTTGAGAAAAAGAGTATAAGCGCACTCAAGGATATAAACCAAGGCACTACTGAAAGTGTATGTGAGTATGATGCCCATTTTAAAACACTTCTATCCAAACTCTCGTATGACATTCATGCAAGTCAACATGCACAATGGTTTATCGAGGGATTGATTACTCCATTTTGAAGAGCACTATCACATAAAACTTATTCGACACACGCGAAGCATTAGAAGCGACTTTTACGTGTTGAAGCGGTTGAGAGTATTAACACTTTGGAGTTAGTCTATTTTTGGAAGCTCGGATAGCAGCTATGGAAAAATAGTTAGAGAACTTATTAGCAAACTAAGCTCATGAAACACACTTAGGAATTTTATGTACAAATTGTGAACTAAAAGGCCACACCAAGGATAGTTTCCCTCACGTAACTATACATTCACCGTTGTTAGATCGTGAGATTTTCCATTTAAATCATGATGCTAGTCATTGCCCCCTACTACAACATGCGATAAGGAAGAATGTATCCTCCTTTTGTAAAATTTGTAGGTCCACGACCCATGATACTGAGGACTGTAGATTGATTGGCCAGATCCATGATGCCATTGATATTGGGGTAAGATAGGTGAGTGTGGCTGATAATTCTAAAGGAAAGAATGAGCATCAGGATAGGGATTATAATCAAACACTCTATGATAGGAATGATCAAGGTTTGAAGGGGTTCGTGAAAGAGGATGAGGATATCACGGAAGATATGGAGGATGAGGCCGAGGTGGAGGAAGGAGTGAATTCCCTCAAGGAACTTGTTATACATGTGGCTCACCTAACCATTATAGGCACGAATGCCTATAGAATATTTCTTGTTCATTTTGTGGAAAGGGGCATAGTTATGAAGAGTGTCCAGACTTGTATGAGCATCTCAGTAAGCAGCACAAGCAAGAAAACAAAGGCGTAGGGATGGTTAGAATCCAATGCGCAGTAGAGAATCAGTGGATGCCCAAGTTAACACTAGAACCTGAGGTAGTAATAGTCAAGATAACCACACAAGCTGAGGTGGCACGCATAAGAGAGGTTTTGCAATAGAAGCTGAAAATCACTAGGGAGGAGGTTTTACATGCTAGGTATCTAGATCCAGCTCATCAGAAAGAAGTCTATCAGGAAACTATGGAGGTCCTTAGAAGCCTTCAAGGTGAAATATAGGGTTTGAAAGAGTAGTCTCAGAAATTGGAGCATAAGGATATAGAAAAGGCCTCATCTAATATTGACGACATCAGAGAGGTATGTAGGATGTTGTGCCAGGAGAATATTATTCCTTTATTAGGAAATTGGTTAAAGGGGAATACTCCACATGTGGGAAATGAGACTAGAAGACAAATACTTCATGTGAATCTCCCCCGATAGCATTGACTATGACAAGGAGATCACTTTGAATGCTGTTGTGGATGGGTGGTTGTTGAGAAATATTTTGATTGACATGGGTGTGGAAGTGAATGTACTTACATTAGATGCATGGGTACAAATGGGGAGATGCCCATTGTAACCATTGTCTAATCTATTGTTCATGGAAAATAGAACAAAAGCTACTCTCATAGCAGTTTTAAAGGGTGCATCCATCACTATACAAGGAGCCAAGTTCACGGGAAACTTTGAAGTGTTAGCACTTGCGAAGTAGATAGCTTCCTAGCTTTGCTTGGCCACCCTTGGTGTCATGCAAACAATGCTGATTTGAGGTTTAACAAGGGGTATATCAGCTTTAAGAATAAGGAGGAAAGGGTCATAATACCGTTGATAGATGGGAAATCCATACCATATGTGGAGCCTTTAAGGAAAGAGGACTTGAATGAATCTATATACATGTTATTCGGGACCCGAGAGGTCAATGAGCCATCTAAGGAAGGAATTCTTCATTGGGAAAATTCTTAGTCAATCAACAATACTACCACAGGTATTTCTTATGATAATTGGGCTCATGACAGGTATGAACTGGTGGAGTGCAAAGTTAAGCATGTGGTTTCTTGAAAAAAGGGTTTTCACTCATGTCTGGTGTATAGGTTCCTCGGTACCCCACTATCTTGGATCCAAAGATTTGGCTGGATTCTTACAGGGCCATGGAAGTAAACTAGGTTGACCAGCTTAAATGATGAGATATGTTGCTATATACTTTGGGCGGGACAATAACGCACCGGTGGGTGGTCCACAGGGATAATCTCTTAATATTGGGGAATGATTGGGACTGCCTTATCAACCAAGTTTTCAAGAAGTAGTGCACCTACAAAACTTTTCCCTTATCGTGGTGATCAACCTACTCAAAGATCATATCTAGTAGTGTGAGATACTATGGATAGTAGGATAGGAAGCATTATCGCCCGCACTTTAGGTGCATCAGTTTTATTCTACTCTATAAGGTTACGTGTGTGCTTGGTATGTATATGATGAATTACATCGCGACACTGGCAATTGGAAAAATTTGACCAGGGATGATCCAAAATTTTGACTTCTTTTCATCTACACCACTAGTGAACAAAGCTTTAAGCGTTATCAAGTGCTTAACCATGGGAGATAGTGGGAAAGTGGAAGAACTTATTCAAGAATTATTTGGTGAGACAGAGACAGGGGCACATTTTGAGGATGAAGATAATATCATACTACTTGAGCACGCTTCTCTAGAAAAAGACAAGGGGAAGATGGTTTACATAATTGATGATGAGGAAGTTGAGCACTTGGAAGTAGATCATTCACATGGAACACATGAAGTGTTAGCTAGTGTGGATGTAGATGCATGCACATATCATGAACCTATCAAGACAACAAAGGTAAATATAGGCACAAAAGATGAACCTAAGGAGGTGATGATTTGGGATTACCTTGTCGAATCGAAGTAGAAAAGATCATAGAGTTACTTAGAGACTATGAGGAATTATTACCAAGAGGATACCATGAGCTTAAAGGCGTGCATAAATCACTTGGAGAAATGAAGATAAAGCTCAAGGAAGGTGTGCACCTGTTAGGAAGTGACCTTATCGATGAATCCCAAATTTTTGAGAAAGTAAAGGAGGAGATTGATAAGATGTTAAAATTTGGGATCATTCGACCATTGAATGAATCGAATGGGTCATTCATATGGTGATAAGCATAAAAAAGGATGGTAAGATTTGAATTTGTGTTGATTATAGACAGTTGAATGTAGCATGTGTTACAGATCCCTTTCCTATGCCATTCATAGAGGAAATATTAGGAGTGGATAAGCATGAGATATATTCATTTATAGATGGGTTCTCAGGGTATCATCAGGTTAGGATTTCCTCGGAAGATCAAGAGAAGACCACCTTCACTACTGAATGGGGAAGATTTGCATATATTGTGATGCCCTTTGGATTGAAGAATTCACCTATTGTATTTTCAAGGATAGTGGTATAAGCATTCAAAGATTTTATTCACAACTTCTTACAGTCTATCTTGATGATTGGACCATTTATGGGCTCATTAAGGATCATTGTGACAATCATGCTTAATGTTTGAAATATGCAAACAATTGAGTATCTCATTAAACATCAAGAAGTACATCTTTGTTACTCCCTTTGGCATACTTTTAGGACACATTATCGTAAGGAAGGGTTGTTGGTTGATTCACTAAAGTTGCGGTCATCGTAGGCTTGAAAGTGCCTACAGGTCAAAAGTGAGGTGCATGGATTTTGGGTCATACGGGTATTACAAGAAGTTTATAAAAGGGTATACAAAATTGTCACACCCTTGGAAGAGTTGCTTAAGGGGTAAGGTACATTCTATTGGAGGGAGTCGCGATGCGTACATTTGAGATATTGAAGAAGAAACTTACTACTGCACCTATCTTGCACTTTCCTTCATGGGATAAACCTTTTCATGTTCATGTGGATGCCTTTAGTACAACCATTGGTGCTGTTTTAGCTCAACCAGGAGAAGGTATAGTTGATCATCCCATTTTTTTTGCTAGTAGGAAGTTGACCCCTATAGAATAGAATTATACCACTACAGAGTGCGAAGCTTTGTCCATGATCTATGCCTTGCACACATTTCATCAGTATTTTTGGCCACACCATTTTTGTTTTATAAAAATCACATGGCATTGAAGTATTTGGTGAACAATCCCATTTTACAGGGGCACATATGCCAATGGATACTCTTATTTCAAGAGTTTGACTTTACAGTTGTGGTAAAACTAGGCAAAAGCAATTCTAGACTAGATCACTTGTCTAGAATTCAATCAGGAGAAGAGGCACAAACAATAGAAGAAACCATTCCCGATGCAAAACTCGGTTATGAATGAATTAGAGGACATTATTGTCTTTTTAAGGACTGGTATGGCACCAGAAGGCATGAAAGCTTTAGAAAAGAAGAAACTTGCTATACATGCGACACCATTCATGTTAATCAGTGGTGATTTGTATAAACTAGGCAGAGATGAGGTGTTACACCATTGTGTATTGGAGCATGAATGAAAGGATATAATGGAAGAAGCACATGGTGGTATTGTAGGTGGCCACTATGTAGGTGATGCAATAGTGCGCAAGATCCTACTTGCTAGTTTGTGGTGGGAAACATTGTATAAGGATTGTAAAGAGTATTGTAAGGCATGTGACCATTGTCAACATCTAGGTCGATCACAAAAAAGGGATGAGATGCCTTTACGACCCATTACAAGTGCAGAACCTTTTGAGAAATGGGTGGCTGACTTTTTTGGGCCTTTATCACAGCCACGCACAGGATTGGATCACACTATATCATCACTTGTATAGATTATCTTACTCGATGGGTAGAAGTAGCACCTACAAAGGACTATACAGTGGCTACAGCAACAAGGTTCTTATGGGAGAATGTTCTTACAAGGTATGAATTTCCTTTAAGTTTAACAAGTGATAGGGGAAAACATTTTTGAATGAGACGATTAGAATTACATTAGATGAGTTTATGGTTACCCACCATAAGACTATACCTATCACCCTCGGAAAATGGAACTACTGATGCTTTTAACAAGATTTTGAGCCACACATTGATAATATTTGTGATTTTAGAAGGAAAGATTGGGATGATAAAGTATCTACTGTTCTTTGGGCTTATCTAACAACATACAAGAGATTGAACAAAGCCACACCTTTTCAATTGGTGTTTTACGTGGAAGTTGTTCTTCTTATAGAATTTATGTTACCTTGTTTACGCATTGCGTGTCTTTGGAGGTCTAGCTGATGAGAAAGCCTTGGAAGAATGAATTGAGAATATGGTTCAACTAGATGAGCACTCGAGCCATAGCACGCCGGAGTCGAAACAAGAGAAAGCACGCCAAAAGGCATGGCTTGATAGACATATCGTGATAAGAAACTTATGATTGGACAAATGGTACTTCAGTATGACTCCATGTTTTTGCACCATCTAGGAAGCTCAAGGTGCATTGGTTGGGGTCGAGATAGATTAGGTTTCCCTTTCGTATTCCCTTAATGTGTTTCTTTCATCGTTGTTATGCTTTGTCAATTTAGTTCTTATTTGTGTAATAAGCGTGCTTGTGCGCATGAAGCTAACTACAATCAAGCATGTTGATGCATAGAGGACTGCACATAATTTTAATGTGGGGTGGATTGTTGGTGACTCTCGGGTATATGCTGCAAAGATTTAATGTTGCAGTGTTGAGAAAAAAGGTTGCTAAGGGTGATTGACAAGAGATTGCTTCTCAAATATAACTAACGATAGAGATGAATGATGGAAAGTATAATGCGAGGTAATCGGTGGCCATGGTAACAACTAGAGATGGTGCGATGATGAGGTACTCAAGTGCTAGAGTTCCCGCTAAAGAGAATTATATGAAAAAGGGTAAAAAGGTGTGCTAGAAGGTTATAGCTTTTGGTGTGAAGATGTACCGTGCATAAATGAAAAAATAGGCAATAAATGAGGATAATTTGGAAGGTGGAGGAGAAATTAATGCAAGAAAAAGTGGAAATCTATATAAGGATGAGATGTAATTTCATTTTTACCCTTACGTCTACAAGAATTCGATAAAGAGCTACGTGCGAAGAGCCAAGTAAAGCGATTCAAGGTACGAAGCAAGCGAACCAGGCATGAAAGACAAATATGTGTATTGGAAGGGCTTGTATCCCCGTAGGAGAAGGGTTTGAATGAAGTAGAGTGATAAAATAGAGCTAGGGCATGTGATTTCATGATTACAAATTAGGGCATGGTTGAATTGAGTTAGGGTTTGAAGGAAACTAATAAAAACTTGCAACAAAAGGTCTAGAAAATAAAACCCAAAGAGAAGAATGACTCCAAAGAAGAAAGCAACACCAGTAAAGGAAAAGAAGAAGGTGGTAGTAGAAGAAGAGGAAGAGATGGCCCTAGAAAGAAATTTTTCAGAGATGCAGTACCCTGAGGAAGTAATTATGGGCTAGGAATGGGATACCCACATACGACAGAGTAAGATAAGTGAGTATAATCACTAGACTAATGATAACCAAAAGAAATTAGATGAATTTCTCACTTCCCGAATGAACAGATGAAACTGAGGATGGCATGCCAATATATGATGATGCCGGGAAAGGCTACTGAAATGGATTGGTGTCTACTAGTTGTATGAGCTCCCATACTTTGGGAAATATGCACCATTGTATAGATGGTTGATGAGCCAAGTCCATCAGGACTTTTTCTATTTTGCAGGATGGAGGGTAAGATTGACACCCATTCTTATTACCACCATAACTGGACTAAGGGCAACAGGTGAGGATATTAAATTTGACCTAGCTGACAAGAGTGCCATTTTTGAGACACAAAAATCATTAGGCTACCAGAAAGGACCGCGCAAAATGGACATTGATAAATTGAAAAATTGTCCAATAGTACAGCAACAAAGGCACTGATTACAAGTTAAATGACCAAGAATGTTGGTCACAAGTTAACTCTATGTGGATACATGTGGAAAAGTGCATGTCATAATGAGTCACTTACAACATTTTCAGCTTCATCACAGAGAAAATAGTAGAGGAAGTGCATGCAGGAAACAAGATAAGATTTGGTTGTGTTTTGCTAAGTTTGGTATTCATGGAGATTGGGGTACCAGATGGCCCAAAAGAGAATATATGGGAATACCCCATGAATCAAAAGTATCTAGTTGAATGATTTAACAAGTATCTATAGAAGGGGTCAATGATAGATGAGGTAAAGGAGTGAGCAGAGATGTGGTATGACAGGCTCCGCGGAGTTTGAAGAGGAATGGTGTATACCCAAGGAGTTGCCTTCAGTTCTAGGGAAGCAGGCATAGTTTGTAGTCTACCAACACTTTTATATTGTGTACTTTCCAATGATAGATGGGTCGTGGAGCCCCTGGTGCAAACTACCTTATGTGTTTTCTATGTGATACTTCTAAGGTTCAGTTCATTGGTTCACCAACACATGAAGGTTAGTGTTTAATGCAGACAAGGTGGACTGTGAATACCACACCTTGCGGAAAATGTATGGATATCCGGAATAATACATACAACGAGAGTAATATCTCAAAGATTTTGATCATTAAACTAGAGACACTCGCCATTGTGGATATCGCGGCCACACTGATATACCTCCAACTTAAGCCAAAAATGGAAAATAAAAAGTATGTGGAAAATGAGTTTGTGCTTCCAGGGCCACCGAAGGGGAAGCATACCACGGAGAACATTCTGGCACCTAGGCCCTTTGAACCCAAGCAAGATGATGAGGAAGAGGATAAAGAGCATGAGGATAACAACGGCTTGGTGCGGAGGAGCAAGCAACCATCTAGCCAGAAGGAGAAGGAGCATGCATCATCTTCACAGGGAGAAGGAGTTACTAGGGAAGAGTAGGGTGACAAAATATTTAAGAAGGTATTCAAGTGCATAAGGGAGCAAGGAGAAACCCAGGAAGTAAAGGAGCCATAGGAGAAGAAAAGAAGAAAACTTAGGCTAGGTGAGGAAGTAGAAGAATCTGAGGAGAAGGCGCCCTCATCTCCAGCAGAAGAAGAGCCTCAAAATGAGGAGGAGAAAATGGAAGGAGGAGAAGGGGAATAATCAGAGGCCACACAAGACAAGGGTGAGGATACATCTAGTATTCCTAACCTTGATGTAGCCATTCCAAGAGGGCCAAGATCCTATCAAACAGGTGAGGATGCCAAGGCACATACCATGGGATATGCAGAAGACCCAAAGCTGATTGTTCACACTCGGTTTCAGAGCACCATCGAGTAGAAGGATCTATTCGGATGGGTGCTCATGGACGAGGACAAGGTGACTCTATGTACATGGAAGAAACTTTCATGGTCAATGCACATGCATATGGATGAGCCAGAATTTGATGTTGGTGAAGAATCATGTGCATCAAGATGATTGAAGAAGGCACCTAAAATAAGGCACATGAAAATCAAGCCAACGGTGATGACAGATGAGCAGGTAAGCAATGCTCTAGTAAAGGTATCTGACTGAAGTAGCAAGAAGAAACATTGATAAATCTGCTACCATTAAGGCGCTGATAGAGAAGCTGAAAGCCAAGGATGTGGAGATAGTGTGCCTAGTGTAGGAAAAGGACCTGATTAAGAGAAAATATGACACTTTTGTTAGTATGGTAGAGGAAATTGGAGATGATGTCCTAAAGGTACGCCCGCATTTGGAATCCCAAGTACCAAAAGAATTTCCTTCTGCGATGCACTATGTAAAGACAATGATAACATTAGTGTTGGAGGATGAAAAGGTGCGTATATCAAAATAGCCTAAGGACCCCGTGGAATAGGTAGAGAATGTGCAGGCTGTAGTAGTAAGGAAGATTGCTACTTATGAAGGCCTATTGTAAGCCATCCGTGATGAGATGAAGAAATCTGATCATGTGCTAATTATATGCACAACCCCAAATGCGTTGATCATGGTAAAAACATTGGAGGAGGAAAATGAAGTGCACAAGGCTATGAAGGATGTAATTTTGGGTCACACTAAACGTTTAATATTGGTGAAAAATAAGTGCGAGACATTAGCTATGGCACATGTACCACATACGGAAAGTTTATATGAGCTTGGAAATCTCATTGCTCAAAATACGAATATATTGGAAGGGGTACAAACCTATATGTCAAGTGTAATGCTTGTGATACAGAATGAGTAGGGAAAGCTAACTATGGAAGAGATGCAGTCTATCATTATAGATGTGCCAGAGAAGGTAGGAACAACATTGATAGAGTGGGAGAACTTAGAAGCAAATATAAAAGAAGAATATCTAGAGTTACTACTTCAGAATGAAATGGAGGAGCCTGAGGCCTGAACAGTTTTTGTTGTGTATACCTTATTCAAAATTATTTATTCAACCATTCTTTATTTATCCATTCTTTGTGTAAGTTTTGGACATCACCATTGTTGGGGCGACAATGAGATTAGTGTGGGGTAATGTTGATAAGAGAAAACACTTAGTAGAACTCACACACAGAGTCTGTGTGGGAGAACAACATAACAACAAAAGCACGAAGGTATAGGAAGGCATCACGCGTGAAGGTGTAGAGTCGACTTTCGTGTTTTAGCTGATTTTGGAGATCAGGGCTATTTTTAGAGGTTGGCGTGCGGAGCACACAAAGCGATGTCGAGACTTACATGCCACTCTTGATGGAGATTTCAAAGAGCATGTTCAATCACTCTTGCTTAGACATAAGATAAGAATAGATCCACCACTATAGTTATCTATCGGTGATCTATAGATAACATACTTGCATGTATGGCTATAGTTGTAAAAGGCACATGGCTATTATTAACATGTGACCTATTTTGGTAGAGTTAAGTGGTGAAGGGATAGTCCCCTACCCTATATATATGTAATGAATTACTTAGTAAGAGATAGACAGGGACACATACTACTTTTAAGGGTTAGATATACATTAGTGCATGAGACTGGATAATTATAACATATCCATGTGTGCATGTCTGGTATTGTATGAAGCTTTTATACTATTGGTATGATGAATATATGAATAATATTGGCTGAACAACAGTGTCTGATATGTTTTTCAATGTATACTATTATTATCATGATGATTTACACTTAAGCACTTATAGATTTGGTATGGTGTAACGATGTATAGATGGATTAGTTTCTAAATATATGTTTGTTATACTACTTCATCATGCTACCATTCTACTACAACAACCCTTAAGAGGGACCTGGTACCTTTGCGTGCTTCGGGTGAGCACTTAGCCTAGGCTGAGTGATGTGCCAGCATGACTAGGTGTTATCGAGAATTCTAGGCTGCATCACATAACTTTATATTTATATGGTTCTCTTATTCTAATTTTTTAATCAACCCTAAAAGGATGACTACCAAAAAGGTAGAAAGATAAAATGGATAGAAAGTTCCCAATAGGTCGAGTAGACTGGAAAGAGGATTAGAGCACCCTAGAGGGGACCAGGGGTGCTTAGAGTTCCTCACCATGCTAGGCACCCTAGTCGAAATAGGAAAAATGTAGAGTGACAATACAGACTTGGAAATTCTAGGTGTAAGATCAAAAATATGATAGTAAGAAATATAAAATGGACAAATACATGGGTTAATTATTACTCTTTTCACTTAAGAACCATAGTAATAGTAGTATGAGAGCAAGACTAAATAATGACTCAAAGTGCGTGACTTTGTGTCTAAGGTGGTGCATGTGTTGAGAATACAAATAACTTAACCAATATACTATAAAAGGTGAGTTTCATATTCTCCTTATTGATGATTTGTTAGATGAGCTGCGTATAGTGAAATTTATTTTACAAAACTAGATATTCATTTTGGGTATCACCAAATTAGAGTAAAGAAAGAGAATCTTCATAAGACCACCTTCATAACTCATCGAGGACATTATGAGTTTCTAGTGATTCCTTGTAGCATTAAACATGCATCATTTTTAGAGTTTGATGGATTTGGTATTTAAACTATTCCTATGGAATTTTTTATTAGTATTTTTTGATGATATCCTAATCTACATCAAATTATGGGAGTAACACTTACATCATGTTAATATGGTCTTAGAATCTCTAGAGAAACATAAACTATATGAAAAACCTTCAAAGTGTTCTTTTAGGGTGAAGAAAGTTGAATAATGAGGCCATATTGTATCTCATGAAGGTGTCAAGATGGAACCTTGCAACATAAAGTTCATAGTGTAATGGAAAGTTCCCGAACCCCAAAGAATTTATGAGGTTTTTAGGTATCATAGGGTAAAATCAAAATTTTTAAAGAACTATGGCAGTATAATTACACCCTCACAACGTTAGTAAAGAAATAATTCTTTCATTGGAATGAAGAATCTTCTAGAGAATTTGAAAAATTGAAGGGGTCGATGTGCACGACCCCAATGTTAATAAAACCATATCTCTCAAATACCTTCATATTTAAATGTGATGATTTAGGAGAGGGGATATTTCTAGTACTCATACAAAAAGGAAACCCCATAACATTTAAGATATGTCAACTAAAAAAAGAATTTGTTGAAGCCCACACATGAGAAGGAAACGATGAAAGTATTTCACGCGTTCAAAAATAGAGACCATACTCGATGGGTAGACACTTCAAGGTAAAGGAAGATCATGATAGTCTTAAATAATTCCTAGAGGAATGAATATATTATGAATAACAACAAAAATGGGTCACAAATATGTTGGGTTATGAATTTGAGATCATTTATAATAAAGGGAAAGAAAATGTGGAGGCTAAAGTAATATCTTGGAGGGATGAGTCCACATAAGAATTATTATGTGTCACATCTATATTGAAGGAAGATATAGTGGATCAAGAAAGGGAGTAATAGAAACAATATTTAGTGACAAACACTATTATTAAAAATCTCCAAGAAGATCCAAACATATCTAATAAATTTATATGGAAGGGTGATACATTGTGGTATAAGGACAAGCTGTGTTTGTGTAAGAAATATACACTTAAACATCATGTTCTTTCATAGATTCATTCTTCTCCACTAGATGGCCATTTTGGGTTCTTAAAACTTATCATAGAGTTAAACAAGAATTATTCTGGGAGGGGTTGAAAGGTGATGTTCAAAAATTTGTGACAAAATGTTTGGTGTGGCAGCGTAATAAGAGTGAGACCATTAATACACAATGTATCCTACAACCTTTGTCTATTCCTAGTCTGAGATGGGAAGAGGTATTTATGGATTTCATCACATAATTACCAAAATCAGAAGGGAAAAGTGTAATCATGGTCATGGTGGATAGACTTCCCATGTATGCTCATTGTTTTACACTATATCATCCTTTTACAAATAGTACATTTTCCATCTCTTTTATGGATACAATTCAAAATATCCATGGCACGTTGAAAATTATAGTAATTGATGGTGACCATATATTTACTAAAAAAAATTGTACTAAATTTCTCTCTTGTTTTGGTGCCCAATTGGCCCATATTTTATCTTATCATCCCTAATCGATGGGAAAATTGAGGTGGTAACAAATTTTTAGAGGGGTATCATCAATGTTTTACTTTGGATAAATAATAATGATATATGTAATGGTTTCCATGTAACACCCACATTATGATTCATTCAAAATAAGATATTTTTAAAAAATCCCTTAAGTTCCTTTTATGTTGTAATGATTATCATTAATACTTAGCTCACTATTAAATATTCCAACATTGTTTAATATTCTAGAATCCATATTGATAACATACATTAACCATGTGTAACTGTAAGGGTCCTTTATATCTTCTCGATCTCCCTTAATCACTCTACATGAGTGTGTATACATTGTATACATTTGGTTAAACCTTTTTATAGGTTAAGAGAACTTGTGCATCCCCTTAGTGTCAGCCAGTAAAGTATTCAAGTACTTCCCTTTGACTCAAGACACCGTTGATTAGAATAAATGGTGAACAAATAATGTAATCAATCATTTGCATTACTATGGCCATAGTTATCCGGCATTGTGCTAGCAATCTAGCTTTGAGACTGCATACTAGCCTACACAACCTATCTTCCCTTCACTACACAATTGTCTCAATATAGTTATCAGGATTCTTTTCTATTGATTAAGAAATTAAGTTTCAGTTTAAAGCAACATGGACCATGAATCACCCTTATAGCGAAGGAATCCTATCAATGCCACCTTAGGATCCATATGGGAAAGATAGTGACCACGTAAAAAAAAAATTCATAACTTCCTCACTACCCCTACGATAGCCATGTACTAAGTTGGTATGGGTAGGATACTATTGAATAGAAAATAGTTCATAGTGACTGCACTTCACTTACATTTTTTAGTTTTCCATTTCAGTTAAGTATATAAGTTTATCTTATAAATAGGTTATTTAGTATCAATACCCAACCCTCCTTTTCGATAAAGAGTTAGAACATCTTACCGAGTTACTATATTCAATGAGTAAGTCTCATTTTTTTATCCTAACTTCAATTAATATGAAATAAATTAACCAAGTCTTATAATAAAATCATATCCTAGTTAGTTTTGTCCTTAGTCTCTTCACATAAGTTTAACATTAATATGAATAGTTCACTTAATCACAATTATCATCATTCGATAGAAAAAAATATTGACATGTAATGTGAGTTTAATAATCACACATCACATGTAGTTATTATATTTAATAATTACTAAAGCAACATGTATACTTATGTCATGGTGTCATAGTTAGTGTAATTGATTATATTACAAAGAAAAACAACACTATACAATTGAATTCATGCTACTATTTCCCCATAATGTATTATTCACATTAATGATGTAATTATCATCCTTAAGGAAACTATAATTGTATGAAGATTGTTATTTATTAACAATAACTCATATATGGACACTTCTGTTAATATTATCCCTTGAACACTTTTAGTTTAAATAAAATGATAAGATTATAAAGGTTATTCTTATCATAATGATATATGTTTCACATTGATGTTTGTAGAATGTCATATTTAATCATTACTCTCGTATAAAATAATCTATTCAATACTTAATAAATATATTACAAGATCTCATATACTTGTATTTATTCATAAATAGTATACTTTATTTTGCATGTACATTAATATCCTTTATTGTTTTCTTCGTCATACTTTGACTATGATAGACATAATTGATCATGAAAAAATATGGGATATCATAATCTAACTTTATTTAATTTTAATCATATAATGTTGTAAAACAACATTATCACTTTCTCATTTTGCACAATAAGTTTTCAACACATCAAGGTATTTATTTAATAAATAATAAGGATAATTTCCATGTTTTCTAAAACAATAGTAATAACAAATTAGAATAGTGCATTAGGTTAAATGCCTTTTTAATTTTTGAATTAATACATTCACATTTGTAATAAGTATAATAATAAAAATCAGATAATGAACAATATTACATGAGAAATCATGTGTTATCAACGGAAAAAATCAATTCACAAGGTTTACTTTGTCCCGCATATTGTAGGAGAGAGAAAGTTGTTTGCACAGATAATTCTATGATTTGACATGAAATATCCACTCAATTCATGTTTCTATAATTTCAAATAAAGGAATATGATAATGTTTCCTTAAATGATAACATATAAGCTTATTTAATCATTAAATAAACTATATCTTGATGAAATGGAAAGATTATATTGCATAATGAAGCTATCTCAACCATATCAATTTCCAATAAAGCTAATAAAATTCAAACCTTATTTTAAAAATAACTTGTAATGTAACTAAAATTTTTAGAATTTCATATCAACAACCGTCAAACCATTAGAATTGTTGTTCATAAATTTTCTAAATGAAGATCAAACAATGTTTCACTTTGGAGATCACCCAATAAGATTAATACTAACAAAGTATCCTTTTAAATTTCAACCTTCATGATAAGGTTATCTTAAGCCAAGGAACTTCATAATTCATAACAATTTTGTATCACATTAAACAAATGGAATATTGTCACATAATGAAGCTATCATTATGGATATCAATAACAATATTTTATAATCATTATATCTAATATTCATAATTTATTAAAATGATGATTAATAAATTATTCTATTCCTAAAATAACGAAATAAGAACTATACCAAATCCTTACACAAGAAAATTAAACTGTTACTTCAACCTTTTAGAAGTTATTATATGGTCAAAAATAGTTTCATGCATTATAATACTTCAACAACTTTAATAACTTTACTAACTTAATTATTAAGACACAATATTATCTCGTAATACATTCCTATTATTGTAAGAAGTTCCATATGGTAATAGACCAATGTGTAATAAACCATCTTACACTTATCATTATGGTTTAACTTCACTTATTTATGTCAATTTGTTATGTTATTTTACTTCTATAATCAACAACCACTATATATTATTATAACAACACTTTCTAAGAAATTACATCTCATTAACAAAGTCAGGGGATTCTTTTACACAACAAAGAGGAATCATGGTAACCAAAAATAACACATTGTTGGGCCCCTAAACTATTGGATAAGTACAAGAATGCGCGTGGGTGCGCAAGGCCTAGTTAAGAAAGGGCGTACAAGGAGAAAGCACAAAGGACAGGGTTTAACAGAAAAGTGGCACGCATGCAAGACAAAACAAAGGTTTCAAGAATTATCCATATTTAACACATTAGGTAGAGAAATGAGAAAAGTGTTACCCAACCGCACATGCGAGAATAGATAAGGTACCATCCTAGTGATAGGTTGGCCTAAGAAGGAATATACCTTGCGATGGAAGTTTCTAGAAGACCATCATTGTAAAAATGGAGAGCTCAAGCAAAGAAGCATTCTCCCATGAATTACCACCTTGGACACTTGGCAATATATCGACATCTCCTACAAAGGCTTGATGATGTTGAGAAGGGATATAAATACAAGCACCCGCCGTAGAAAAAAAAAGAGGAAGAGAGGAAGAGGGAAGCAGAAGAAGGTGAAGCCATGCAGGGATACTGTGAGAGCTCCATAAGTTGGGTAGGAATCTATAGGAAAAGGATGTAATAAGGGGTTAGGATTGTAAATTTCCTCTTGAGAATTGATGGGTATAAATCCAGCTATGATGTATGACTTCGGTCTGCACAGTTGTGGTAGTTTGTAATGGATCCAATGAATATAATGAGGTTACCAAAACTTGATTGAATATGGTTATTAATGATTTTGGTCCATGTTTATAGCTTACAGTTTTGATTCATGAATATTTATGGAATGGATATAAATTCTTATGCATTTCCTTTCTATTTTGGTTCCTTTCTATAATCTGTTAAGTACCATTTAGTTTGGGATGACTACATTTTTCTACAAGCCATTTTGAATTCAATGATAAATTTATGTCTCGCTCCAGCTCACTCTTTTTAAGCTCCTATCATAGATGATGTTTCCCACTTAACTCATCTAAAAGAGAGAATTGGTGCCCGCATGTGCCTTGGGTGAGCACCTAGCACCCACTGGGTGATAGGCCAATGCACATGGGATTCCCTTGTCCTTTGGTGGGTGTAAAAATGACTACACACATTTACCCAAAACCATTCTTAATGGTCAACTATAAGGTAATATAAAAGATTCCATCCCTTAATAGCTTATTAATAAATTAAACAAAATTAATGTTAACTATAGAAAGCTCGATTGAGGTGAAAAAAACTCCATCTTGTTGTTAAGGATAAAGGTTTTTGTATGGGTCCCTACCCGATTACAAAAATACCATAGCTTGATATACAATAAATCCTAAAAGATGAATAAATAAGACTGCAACCAAATCTCACCAAACCACAACACAACTACAACAAAAATTTAGCAAAACCACAACACATACATAAAAAAACTTAGTAGAGATGCCACAAAGGAGAATCCTAATAAAAAATACTTCATGATTTTCAAAAATTTCTTCTTGACATTTTCTAACCCCATTTTGATGTCCTTGAAGCTTGTATCCTTCTTGTTTTTCTCCTTTCCTTTACTTTCCTCAATATGAAGGGTAATGAGAGAGTGAGAAATTCAATATTACTCTTGAGAATGGATAAAATGTTGTCATTCTTGGATATGAGATTATATTATTCCTTCTCTATATTGGTAACCCTATTGCTAATATCTTCGATCAAATTCACGTCTAACTTTCCTCCAACCTCTAATATTTTCTTTGAAAACACCCCATCTTATTAGCTATTCTCGTAAGAGAATTTAAACTATCATTCCAAATAATAATATAACAGAAATAACTAAGTGAAAAACACTATGAGGGAGATACCAATTACCTAAATATGCATATACCCCGAATCAACAAAATTATCAAAAATTAAGTGTTTTTTTAGAGAGTGAGAGAGAGAAGAGTAAATCTCCAACAGTCTAAATCTTTAAAAAGACATTTTCTCATATGACTACACCAAATCAATGTAGGCATCGATTAAAAAAATACAACAAGAAAATCCCCACATACATTATTTGTAAGACAACATTTTGTCAATAAAATTAGGACTGTATCTCTATGATTTGAACTATCTGCAGCTAACCCAAAATGATATATCTATTTTGAATCAATTTGAGCATCAAGATAAAATATCTAATCAAAAATGATAAACAAACCCCATATAAAACAAATATAATACCATTATTTCCCCTTTCCAAAAATGTATTTTACAACAAAAACAAATTATTGAACTCAAAATGTAAAACCTAGAATGTATTTGTAAAGAAAATCAATATCTTTCCTTTTCCAAAACTAAACAAGATAAGATCTTGCAAGACAAAAACATAGGAAAATAAATTACCCAAAATAAAACAGCTTCAAATACCATCACTTACTACAAATAAAACAATATTAATATTAAATAAATGTATTGCAAATCAAGATGCTATACCTAGAAATTTTATCAATGAATAAAACTATGTTTTCAAATACCCATTTGTTTATTTTATTTTCTACTAAATAAAAATTCCCATACAAAGCACAACTCGACCATAAAATAGATATATATTTTTGCATGCAATCTGCATCATATTCCCTATATTTTCTCCTCTCTAACCAATCCAAAAATATCCCCAATTGAACATTTGTATGGAGGTATTGCATGCCCTAGATTCTTATGCAAGCTTCACTCTATTCCCAAAACAAACATGCAAAAAAATAAATGCCATTAAATTTAATATTAGACCTCTTCCCCCCTTTTTTCTCCAACTTTCCACTATGCACATTTACCTTCAAGTTAAGTTTTGCTCTTGGCCATTTTAAATTTATTAATCATTTCCAGTTTTAAACTTATCCAATCCCTTTACACATGCCTTGGTCGGTGAATAATAAATAAAAAAATAATCAATTAAAATATTCATCATTCCAAGTTCCACGATGGTGTTCATGGCTTTCCATGCCCTTTAATTGTAAACCATGGTCAATGATCAATTAAATGAACCCCTATAATTTCCTTATAACAAATAATCCTAAAAGCATAACCTTTGATCAAAGAAAAGTTTGTATGGTCTATGAACAATTTCAAATTTAATTAAAAACTTTAATAATGCTATGTTACATGGTTTATGACCATTTTATTTTCTGATCAACAATAATAAAAGTATAACACTTTTAATCACCTTGTTCTCTGGGACAACTATAAAATAACACAATGATTATATTTTCCATGTAAAAATAAACACTGTATTATGGTCTAGGACCAACATACCAAAATTAATTGCTCATTGGTATGTTTTTTTAATATTGGCAAATAGTTTTTTGAAAGGGACTATACCCTTGAATACAAAAAAAGGCCTATAAGCCGGAATAAGAGAGAGGAGCAGAGTAGCTGTAGCACAGCTTCAAGAGTTACAACAAAATCAACGTAGCCTAGAAACAGCTACACAGACAAGACTTAACAGCAAAACAACGGCAAAAAAACAGCAAGACGACAGCCAAGAAACAGTAATATTAACAATAAAGAGCAGTAGAAGTATCCAGGACTACTTCTTGGCCGCTTGATCAATACTGATCTTGACTTTTTTCCAAGCTTGAAACATGCCTAACGCGGTCATTTGAGCAGCATCCATCTTATCGAGCTCCTCAATGGTTCTCTTGCTCTCTTTATCATTGCCCCAAAGCGCTGCCGGGACACCGCTTAGATTTGAAACACTCTTGGCATGACCCACGATAAACTCCTCGATGGCCCTAAAGGCTGCAATATCAGAAGTCAATGCTCCCTTCCCAAGGCGGGAGTCTATCAGCTTTTTGTATATGTCATCAATCTGACTATTGTCAATGCTCCCTTCCCCCTCCATGCTTTTTTTGCCTTTTTGCTTAGCAAGGTTTTTGACCTCAACCTTCAGCAATTTAATCTCTGCCTCTAAGGCCTCCAATTTCTTAGAAGGGTTATCCATCTGTGCCTCCCGGGGACTGGCACTTCTAATGTTCAGCAGATCACGAGCAATGTCAAGCTCAAGAGGTTCATCCCCCACAGCAGCAGTCTCAAGGTTGAGTCTCCTAGAAGCCCTAGTGACTCGTTTAGAGGTAGAGGCAAGGTGGGTGGCAGGGGCAGCAGCAGGAGGAATAGAAGGAGAAGCATGAGCAGCCGGCATGGGGGTAGCAGCACCTAAGGCGGGGCAGCGGCGAGGGGCAGCGGGGAGACAGGATCAAGGCGCGCAGAGCCCATCAAAGGGGGAGCCGGGCTGGGAGAGGAAGGGAGACCGGGGTACTTAAGAAGGCAGAGTTTGTGGATAAGCAGAATAAGCCCTTGGTGCAAGGGAACCACCCGGGTATGTTTCTGGAACTCCAAAATGGAGCGCTCAAGAGAGTTTAACAAATAGTGCGGGAAGCAAACCAACCTATTCCTACGGAAGTGGTTCAAAAAGACAAGGTGCTTAGCAGGGACAGTAACAAACCTGCCTTCCAAGGAGATGAATCGAATCATCATGCGGGTGACTTCATCGTACGGAGATGGAATTGAGCTTACAAGCAGACCCGCAGTGCTGAAAATAAGCTTCTCATCCTCCTCCACAAATCTTCTTTCTTCAACCTCTTTGATAACCCTCTTGTTGAAGAAGCGGTACCCTTCCAGGCTGAGGCCAGTCGCTTCAGCTATGAGCTCTTCATTGATAAGAATTTTCTGCCCCCCATAGTCGACTGTCCTCCCATTCCATTCCTTGGCAAAGTGAATAGAGATGCTTTGATCATGCCCTTGCATCCTTTCAACAAAGCTGGTGAAGCCGCCAATGCTAAGAATGTTCCAAAGCTCCGTGTTTTCTTTCCAGTCAGGGTCCGCGCACGGCTCAATTTGACAGGGAGGCCCTCCCATCTTCACTGTGATGTGTTGGTTACAGCAATTTCCAGGATACCTTTGAGCGTGAAGAGTATTTCGTTTCTTGCTGTTGAAGGTCACATAAAAATAGGAACTATAGCCGTTGGTCTTCTCACGAACGGCTGTGTGATTGCTGATCTGAGCCTGCGGGAAGTCACGCGTGAAAACCCTTTCCCTGTCAGCTTTCACCTTGTAGTTATCATCGGTTTTCATGGAGCTTAGCATCCGGATATCAACAGCTATTGTACCTCCCGCGTGCGCGATTTTTAAATCCAGATATCTCCACTTGAAGTTCCTTAAAAAAATCTTGCTATTATTTGAATTAGATATCATTTGCCACGCCATATACTTTAAAGCAGCACATGTGGAAGAATTTATGGATTTGATTTTCCTCCAAAGATTAAGGCATATCTCTAGAGATTGTTTGCATGTGAAGGTCCGCATGGATGCTGTTGTGGAGCTGATTAGGGATACTATCCTTATCCCATGTAGTGAAATTTATGTTAATGCCATAATTGGCCAGTGCATCCGCCAGCTTGTTGCCCTCCCTGTAAGTATGTACGATTCTGATACTGTTGAAGGTATGACTGATGCTTATGGACTCAGAGATAAAATCTTTAATATTCCAGCTGGGAGATGAGGACTGATTCAGAAGTTTAATAATATTAAGGGAGTCCCCTTCAACAATAAGGTTCTGGATATTTTGGGCCCGTGCAACTCTTAAACCCCAGAGAGCAGATAAAGCTTCGGCAAAATGATTGGTTTGAATTCCCATTTTTCCAGCATATGCAGCAATCAGATTGCCTTTGTGGTCCCGTATTGCCCCTCCTCCTGCTGCTGTTCCAGGGTTACCCTTAGAGGCGCCATCAAAGTTCAGCTTGAACCAATTGGAGTCAGGAGGATGCCATTTAATCAAAGATCTATCCACACTATTCCCGGGGTTGCTCCAATTACCAAACTGCCAATTAGATAAGATGTGCTCTTCATTCTCAGGATAACAATTGTTTTTGGGAGGTTTAAATCTGGCCATGTCCTCTTTGATGCCTTGGGAAATTTTGCCAATACTGAAATTATAATTTTGTTTCCTATTTCTGAAAATGATATTATTTCTATCCTTCCAGATCCTCCAAATTAAATGAGGGATGGCTAATTTCCAGATTCTTTTGATAGCACAATGTCTGAATGGTGGGTTCCATTGATTCCATAGCTGATTAAGATCCTCCGGCAACACCCAAAGAGCTTCGAATTTGGAAAGGACAAAGTTCCAAATTTTATTGGCATAATCACAATGAATGAACAGATGACTAATGTCTTCATAATCATTCCTACAAAGGTGACACCAATTGGGAATGATGAATCCTCTTCTCATCAAATTGTCAGTGGTGAGAATTTTACCTCTGATGGCCAGCCAAAGAAAAATTTTTATCTTGGGGGTTAACTCAGGCATCCAGATCAAGTTCCAGTTAAAATCAGATTGGTTACTATGAAAAAGATTGGTATACCCAGATTTGACTGAGTATTTTCCATCTTGTGAATTACTCCAGACCAGCTCATCCTTGGAATCCAACTAACACAAAGGGAAGAGATCTAGAAGGTCTTGAAGGGAGGAAATAATTTGTTTCAGTTCAATACGCTCCATAGAAAGTCTTTTCCAAGTCTTGTTGGTGCCATTTCCTTCAATGTAGTCCTTGACTTTAGTTCCATACTTGCTTGTAAGGCTGTCCTTAGCCATCCCAAATCTCTCCAAGAGATTATCACTGACCAGCTTATCCTCCCGTGTTTATGTCACCGCCATCCCCACTTTCCATTTGCTGCCCCGCTTTATGAAGTTTCTACTCTTAATCGATTATTCCAAAAATGGAACCATTGGGGAGTTGCTCATCATGCGATAGGAGTAAACAGACTTGTTGATTCAAGTATTTTGCTTTAATAACATCAATCCAGGTTGTTTCTCATATAGCAATCTCCAAATTTCCATCTTAGCGATGAGTGCCTCATTCATTTTTTCAATATTTTTTATACCCACCCTCCCATAGTCTTTGGGGTGCGAGACTTTATCCCGTGCCACTAGGTGAAATCTGAATTTCTCTTCCATGCCTTGCCATAAAATTTTTTTCTGAATCCTTTCAATTTTCTCTCTGAAGGAAGAAGGAATTTTGAAAAGTGACATGATATAGATGGGCAGACTTTGGAGTGTGCTTTTAATGAGAAGGCACTTACCAGCACTGGAGAGAATGGCCCCTTTCCAACCGGCCATTTTTTTCTGAAATCTCATCAATAAATCATCCCACACCGTGTGAGAGACTTTCTTAGTGCCAAGAGGGAGGCCTAAGTACGTTGCTGGAAGAGCTCCAATTTTACAGCCCAGAATTTTAGCAATCTTGAGCTGTCTTTCCCCAGGGGTGTTAAAGAAAAAAATGATGCTTTTGTCATAGTTAATCTCTTGCCCAGAAGCAGATTCATAGAGCTGTAGTAGAGCCTTAATAGCTTTAGCTTCTACAACTGAGGCCAGAAGAAGAAGGATAGTGTCGTCCGCAAACTGTTGATGAGAGACAGCTTGGCTGAATGAAGTGGGTTTAGAACCATTTAAAAGGCCGTCTTCCACCGCTTTGCTAATTGTTCTACTAAGGCTGTCAGCTAAAAGGATGAAGAGCAAGGGGGAGATGGGGTCTCCTTGCCTTAGACCTCTGCTGCTGGTGAAAAATCCCACAGGCTCTCCATTAACAACCACAGAGAACCTGGCTGTAGATATACAAGACTTGATAATTTTTCTAAACTTTTCCGTGAACCCAAATTTGGATAAAATCCTGTCAAGGAAGACCCAAGAAACTTTGTCAAAAGCTTTATTCATATCAAGTTTAAGGATCATGTTTGCCTTTTTATTATTTTCCATGGAATGTATAGTTTCATGCACCATAATCACACCGTCTTGTATTATCCTGCCTTTAATAAAGCCACTCTGCTGCCTTGAGATGAGATCATTCATTATGAGCTGCAGCCTAGATGTAATGATTTTGGTGAAAATTCTAAAGATAGCATTAACAAGACTGATGGGTCTGAAGTCCTTGAAATCTTTTGCATCCATTTTTTTAGGTGCCAACACAATGTGCATGTTATTGAGATCTTTTAGAAGATTTCCCGTTCTATAAAATTCATTAACCGCTTTGAGTAGATCCTCCGAGCATATTTCCCAGAACTTCTGAAAAAAATTAATAGAGAATCCATCCGGCCCAGGAGCCTTATCTCCCTCAAGGGAAAAAACAGCCTTTTTCAGCTCTTCAAGCGTGACAGCTTTAGTAATATCTCTGAATTTCTGGTCCTCAATATTATTCTGAGGGATGGCCTCCAGCATGAAGGAAATAGCTTCCGGATTGCTGACATTTCTCTCTCTAAGAAGATTTTGGTAGAATTCAAGTGCTTGTTTCTTGATGTTGTTTGGATCTTTAGTGATACTTCCGTTGCTTTTAGAAACCTCTAAGATCCTATTACTGGCTCTGTGCTTTAGAGTGGTCATGTGGAAGAACTTTGTGTTCCTGTCACCCTCTTTAAGCCAGATAGCCCTAGATTTAAGGCGCCAAAAGGACTCTTCTCTACTGCAGATCGTATGCAACTCAGAAAGAATTTTCTTTTCATTAACTTCATCTTCAACCGATCTCCCCATAGTATCCATTTTTAACTCAAGATCCCGAAGCTTCTGTTTTAACTCTTTCTTTTTTCAAGATATTCCCAAAAACATTTTTGTTCCGAGTTTGACTTGTTTTTTGACATTTTGAGTTTTTGAACCAATCTGAACCGAGCAAAGGCCTTCCCATTCCATTCCCACCATTCTTTTATTCTCATCATAGATATCATCATGCTCCATCCACATTTTTTCAAATTTGAACGAGCTTCTTGCAGTTTGGTCCAATTGAGAAAGCTTAAAGCAATCGGATTATGATCCGATCCACCTCTCGGGGAGAGAGAGGTAAAAGTCTTGGCTAAGAATCCAGTTTGGCTTTGAGATTAGTGCCTGTCCAGATCTCACCGAATGAACTCCTTTCCCAACCTTCTATTATTCCAAGTATACTTATTACCATGCAGATCCACATCAATGAGGTTTTGTTCAGTGATAAAATCAGCAAAATCCTCCATACCATTAGAGAAGGTGGGGGTTCCCCCAAACTTCTCACCTGGGTTTAGAGGGGAGTTGAAGTCTCCCATGATAAGCCGCTTAGCGAGAGTCAGGTCTTTGGTTTCTAAAGATTTTAAGATCAGCCCATAGTTTTCTTCTACCACTAGCAGAGTTAGGGGCATAAATATTAGACAAGATCCATTCACACTTTTTTTCAATAGTGACAAATTTAATTGCAAGATGATTAATATTATCACTAAGAATCATACCAGTACAGTGCCTTTTATCCCAAAGAGTAGCCAGCCCTCCGGAAGCACCCTGAGAATCAACAGCCGCCATTTCAGAGCTATCCCAAAAAAAAATTTTAATATTATCCATGGTCATTGCTTTCATCTTAGTTTCTTGAAGAATCAAATGTCAAGGGTTACTGGAGTCCCGTAACTCCTTGATGCTTCTTTGCTTAGAGTAACCGTTAAGGCCTCTAATATTCCAAGATATGATCTTCATATGGAATGGTTGGTAGTTGGAATTGCTTGCTGGTTCAGTTGACGCTGAACACCATCTGCAATATCCCTCTCTGTTTTCTTAGCTCTGAGAGTCTTTTTAGAGGGTCTTCCTCTTTTTGAGCTTCCTCCAAAATCAGCTATTCGTCTAACTGAAGATCTGGTTGTTCTGGAAGTAGAGGTGTCCCAATTGTCAATTTCCTTTTTTTTTCACTATATAGTGATTCTGGGATCCTTTCAAAACCTTCCATTCTTTTTTTTTTCTTTTTTGAGATGACCAATGTGAATCCAGAGTCTGGATCTTCCTTTTCCTTGGTAGGCGTAATCTCCCCTTCCTCTTGTTCCTTATGGATACTGTCATGAGTGTGATCAGAAGCTGTTTTGGTGCTGCAACAGACCTGCGCAGACGCTGTTGTAATGCTGAGGTATGGCAGCGGATCCGCATTTCCTTTCTCTCCAGTAGAGAGAATCTCCAGGGCTCAATCACACTCATATCCTCCTTGTTACAAGCTTCCTCTCTAATGAATGACAGGATTTCTTTCTCTTCTGAACCAGAAGGGATTAAATTGGCCTTCTTTTCCTTAATCTCCCCTTCCTCTTGTTCCTTTTGGATACTGTCAGGAGTATGATCAGAAGCTGTTATGGTGCTGCAACATGCACTGCAAGCAGATCACCGTGTAATCTTTGAGGTATGGCAGCAGATCCGCATTTCCTTTCTCTCCAGTAGAGAGAATCTCCAGGGGTTCAATCACACTCATATCCTCCTTGTTACAAGCTTCCTCTGTAATGAATGACAGGATTTCTTTCTCTTCTCGAACTGTAAGGGATTAAATTGACCTTCACTGAACCATCTTGTTCATTAACTTCCAAGGATACCTTAACAAAGTCTTCATACACAGAAGTTTCAAAAGGCTTGCCCGGAGATGCCTTCACAGTTTTGTCCACTACTTCTTTGTTGGGGGCTTCAGGCAAAGCTATTGTTGCAGCTTTGGGACGCCAGACAAGATGCTTCTTAATATGAGTTCTAAAACCCCCTTTTTTCTTTTTTTTTTTCCCTACTATTTAGTTGCACATTCCTCTGGCCGGACCTTTATCATCGCTTTTCCTTTCCTTGCTTGATCCTCGCTAACTTTGTTCGGATCTCGAGTCTATCCTGAGCCGATCGAAACCAAAAGAGGGGTCTTCTTCTTGTTGCAGTTTTTGTCAGAGTGACCAATGCTATGGCACAGCTTACATCTTAAGGTCTCAACTTCAATTTTTTGAGTCCAGGATCCAAATCTAGTTTTCAAGATTATGTGCTCCGGAAACTCCTGATCAATGGCTGAGACAATGCAGAACCGAGCAAAAGCAAGCCTGGATCTGTTTCTTGTGGGTCCATCTATTCCAATAGGTGCGCCTAGGGATTTTGCAATATTTAGCAGTATTTCATCATCCCATAGATGCAATGGCAGTCCTGGTAGCCTACACCAGATTGGAATGGTGTTTATATTTTCTGTATTTGGATCAAAACCCGGATACCATTTTTTTAAAAAAAGACCCATATTTCCCAGCCACCAGGGGCCTCCCAGTAACACCGAATCTAAATCCTCTTGTTGGTTAAATTTAGCCAAGAAAAAACCTTTTGGCATAATGGTAATGCTTAGGGCTCCCTTAGGTTTCCATTTTCTCATAGCCCATTTTCTAATGAAATCTATATTAGGTCTAGAGCCAAGAAACTTACCAACAAGGGAGAGGTTTGTTTTGTTTAAAGCTCTATCAACAAAACCATCTGGGACCCTTAGACAGGTGGCACCCTCTTTGTCCATTTCCCATGTAAACTGTTCAGTGCTTTTCGGACCCACCTTGAGGTTAGGGCTTTGAAAAAGCTTATTCCAGGCCAAAGGTGTGGATCTCAGTATTTCCTCATTTTCTCTGCTAGCCGTCCGATTGCAGTCTGAGATCTGCTTTTCCTCAGTAAGTTTTGTCATATTGCGCAGACTTTCCGCGGCCAGAACTGCAGAGACCGCACTGGCTGTACCTCCCGCTTTTGCGTCGTTCGTACCCGTATCAACAAACGTCCGGCTATGGCTATAGATCAGCCTTTCCTCAGCATTTTTAACCGTGGTTCGCAGACATTCTGCAGCCAAAACTGCGAAACCGTATCCCCGTAGTTCTCTCCATCGCTGGTTCTCTCCATAAGGTTCTAATAATACTAATAAGACTAATAAGACTAATGATTTTTTATGGTATGTTACTAGTAAGACTAATGATTTTTATTATCAAACAAGGTAATCAAAGTAATTAAACATTTACCTCATCATCAATCGAGACCTTTATTTGAGAAACAACAAAACTTACAATTTAAAGGCCTTACGGTCAATAATTGAGTTTATGATGCCAAGGAGGAGTCATGAACATAAAAAAATAAACATTATATTATTATTGCCTTGCATATATTGTTTTGTGACCAAATCAACACTTTTTATAATAATGCCAAGTAATTAAAACATTTAATTTTTTACCAAATGTTAGAACCAATAATGAAGTCAACTATAATCATTATCATATAACAATGATAACTAGATGGTGGTGGTAAAAAAATCAATGTCGCACTACCATGCAACCAAGAAAATAGTTTTTAAACAACATAATTGTATTACAAAAATAGTTACACTCAAATGCTTATATACTTATATACACATGTATATACGTATATATATGATTTCACATATACATATATGTACATATTTATATATACAATAATATAAGTATAATTATTAACCAAATTTTATTGAAAAATAAGAATTCAATTATCACTCATGTTGAGAGGAAAAAAATTAATTGTGTGGTGTGACATTCTATTTAAAGAATGGACGTATAACACTTCATTTCATACCTCATCCAAAATGTCTCCATTTTTTTCACTATATGGGTGCCATCCTCCATCATTGATCTCTACCTTGGAGGTTAAACCTAAAGTAAGAGTAGTCAAAGATTCTATTCAATACTAGCACGAGGTATTCTCTAGCCTTAGAGAGAATTTGAAAATGACACAAAACTCTATGAAGCAACATGTTGATAAACAACGTAGTGAGTGGAACTTTGAAGTGAGAATTTTTTTTTTTGTATGACTATATCTATATAAGAAGTTTTCCTCAAAAAACAGAAGAAAGATAATAATATCACAACTAAATACTATGGTCCTTACTAATTTTTGTAAAAAAAATGGTAGTGTGTTATAAAAAATGGAGCTCCCTTAGGGAACTACAATACATCCAATATTCCATGTTTCATACTTGAAAAATATCATTGGGTAGAAGGTGGCAATCCAATTAGTTCTTAATGAGGTAGATGAGGATGGAAGGATAAAATTATAACCCAAAGGGATAATTTAGACAAAAACTAGAAGGCTAGGGATGATATTCATTACCGAGTATCTGATCAAGTGGAAAATATGGATAGTGAAGATCCAACATGGGAAGATGAAGCATGCCTACAAAAACATCCATGAGTTGTCAACCTTGGGGAAAATATTGCTTCAAGGATAAGGGATGTTATGCCCTTAGTCCTATATCTTATATAATATATGTAGGGCCAAACTCTAGCTTACATAATCCCTTTTCTTTTCACATGTCATTCGTTTATGTTTTCATATTTTTAGTAGGTTTTCCTAGGTGTTGGTCATAGTATAGGAAGGCTTTATATATGGAAGTAAAGAGTAGTTAAGAATGATATTAAGTACTAAGTCTTATTTTATAGTTTGGAGGTTCCCCCTTGAAGTGGATACGTCATTATACTTTCATAGTGTGATCATATCTATATTTTTTATTATTTTGGAGATATATTCCCAATGATATTGATATCCATATAAGTAAATTCATTACATAATAACTGATAACAAATATATCTCAGTAGGGTTAAGAGGAACAACATGTTTCTAATAACTCTTATTTTATTTCCAAAATAATATATGTATCACATATTCTCTCCTCCCTTTCCAATACAACAAATCCTCTTTGTTGAAAAAATAACTACCCTAAACAAATATGCTTATGAAGATCCTAAATAATAGGACACTTACAATAGTTTTTAAAATTTAGTAGAACAACCTCCAAATATCCCTTTACTTGAACACTACACATGGGGATAAAACAAACTAATTAAAACATTTAATGATTCATTCTTTGTGGTACAAGGGTTCTTAGTCTTGTGGATGCTCATGCATCAATTTTTGTATTTTTATTTTCATGAAGGTTTTATTGATTGAATTCTCTATATAAATTTGTGAAAAGGAAAATATAATTGTAAAAAAATTACATTTCTATTACATTGGGATATTTGGATAGTTGGTGGATGTTTCTTGAGATGGAGTCCAAAATTAAGACTAATTTTGTACAAGTTTAATACATTGGTGTGGATAATAAAAATATTTAATGCAACACCCATGACTATTAGAAAATAATTAGGAATAAATTAGTGTGCAAGCAAAGATATATTAATGAAAAGGTTAATAACATAAATTTGGAGTCACAATATTATTTTTCATATTATTATTCATCCCATGAAAATTTTCAAAATTTTCATCAATTTAAATACCCAGTATTGACAATTGAAAGTCATGTTAGGCACTGGTAAAGATAGATTTTTCAATACTAATTGTCATAATAAAGAAAAATAAGGATTTCGATTTGTAAATTAAAATGTGATAGTAAAACAATATCGATGTTGAATTATTTTCCATAGTTGTCATGATGTTCAAATACCTTACCAAAACTTGATTAAAAATTGAATATATTTCATTAAAAATTATCAATTGATCTTTGAAATCTATATTGGAAGTTGGAATAATTTTAAATAAGACACACTAGTTTTTCACAAGGAATTAACACAAAACAATACAATATTTGTGTATATTTTAACAAGCACAATACAATAGCTATTATATAGGCATGGAGGTAGGAAAAACAACCTCCTAAACAATAAGATCTAATAACTCGGGATAGGCACGAGTAATAACACTTAAAAATTTATATTTTTATAAATATATAACTATATGATATCTAATTAATAATTACTAATTACAATGATAAGACATTAATTTTTTTAATAATGGTAAAAGGTTTTTTGACTAGGATCCTACCCAGATTATAAGAGGCCCAAGCCTTAATATTCAAGAAGTATAATAAAAATGTCAAAAACACAACAAAGGAAAATAACCATGAAGATAAACCAAGAACTACATCAAAACCACAATAGAACAACAACAAAACTACAACCTAACCAAAACATGTTACCATAGAAAACTACAAACCAAGATTAAAAATATAAAATCAAAAGAACCAAGGAACCGGATGGACCCCAATTACTATTTCATGATCTTGGGAAATTTATTTTTGAGATTCTCCAATTTATCCCTGATGTCTTTGAAAGAAGTATCATTCTTTGCATTTTCTTTGCCCTTGTTAGTCTCCAGCACATGAATAATAAAGGAAAGAATATCCAAATTACCCTTAACCATGGAAATGATATCACACTATTTGATTTTGATTTTTCCTTTCTCTTTTCAATGAGTGAGATCCTTTTTCCATTTCCTCCATGAAGACGATCATCCTTACTACCACTTTCAATGGTAATTTTTGAACCCATGAATTTATCATTTAAAAATATACACTCCTTTCCTATCCAAGTTATGATATCATTATGCAATTCCAAATCACTTCTCATGCTTCAAATCTTGGCTTCGATATTATCAAGTCCCTTATCTCCCATGGAAAAAAAAGCTCGAGGGCAGCAATACCGTCACCAAATGGTGAAATAGGAGGCTTAGGAATGATGATAGTGTTAATTTTATCCTTTTTATTGTGAAGGGATCACTCAAATGTTGGGGGAGGAGGTCTCTTAGCAGTGGTAGAGGATGAATCAAGGGGGTCATAGGTACAAAGTTCACAATGAGGAGGTCACAAGTGATTGTAAAATAGGAGGATAACAATGTGGTGCAATGGAATGTTTTTTTACCTTGGATAACCAAATTCACATATTTTTGAAGGAGAGTAGTAGGAAAAGGGGAAAGTTAACAATAACATTCCTCCTAAAGTGATTAATCAACATAAAATGAAAATATCGAGTGAATTTAAATTGACCTTCAAGAGTAATATATTTCATTAAACCTAGACTGACCTTGTCATAGGGTTTTGGAAAAGAATCTAGAAGGAAACCTCTCTTTACATGCATAAGGCCATAATTTTCCTCTAAAAATTTAATTTCCTCTTCTTTCATGTCATTGTTGTATTTGAAAAACCTAATTCCTTTAGGGTGGAGGCCGGCGATGGCTGATATCATCATCTCTGTGATGATAAAGTGTCTATTCATATAGCTCACCCTTCTATCTTTCCAATAATTCATGAACTACTGAGACAAATGGAGATTGTGCCCTCGAACCACATTCATGAAGTGATTAAATTCCCCTTTCTTCATAATCTCCCATAAATTTGCATCGTCCTTCCATTGAGTATTGTTAACTAGATCAACCCTAAAAATATCTCCCCATATCTTTTTTGCAAACCCTAGTATTACCATAAATAGGAGTACGGATCATGGGAAGATGAATAGTAAGATAGATAATCCCCAAATAGGAATAAATATAAGGAACTAACACCCACATAAAATCAACATCAACCCCATGAGTGTCGGTCTTGTTTCGAGTTAATAATTGCTTATACATTAGGAGGTAAAGAAATAACAGGAGACCAAGTTTTGAAATTGTTGGAAATAACCTCCACATTGGCTAATGAATTATTAGGTTTGTTACCTTCTCTATAGATATGATTGAATGTAAAAATTGAGAAATAATTGGCTAAAACATTAATTACCTTGAGCACTAACATAGGATTTCCTAACAAAGTTTTCCTCAATACAATCAATGCCTTGATATTGTAAATTTGAAATTTCAATGGGTGAGGATCTGAAGAAGAGGAAAGGTAAATGTTCTTTGTGACAACCACACTATTTGTGTATAAATTTTATTGTATTATGACTAATTTCAATTCTAATAACATAAAATGACTACTAAATTATTTACGGTCCACCATTTTTTTGTAAAAAATGTTACATAATGAAAACCCATTTATTTAAGAAATATGGCCATATTATTTCAAAATTAACCTAGAGTAAATTTGTTTCAAGTTATGTTTGAAAGAAATATAAAATAAACCTTATTTTAAAGGAGGGAAGAAAAAAGAGGTGAAATGGCCATCCAATATAATTTCAAATATAACATTTTATTTAAAAGGAAGATATCAATAAATTTTAGTTGAAAAAAAAATTATTTTAAATATAAATTAATTAAAATTGTTTAAAATTAAAAAAGAACTTAAATAACCAAATATAAGGGAAGTGATTTATAGTGGTATATTTACTATGGACAACATTCTAACAAAAAGCCCATGAAAATAATAATGCCTTGTCATTAAATACTTGGGATTACATAAATGAGCCATAAATGTCTAATTTATTGGAAACAATAAATGGGCCATTAATATTTGATTTAGTATCTTTAACAAGATATTGTAGGAAAAAAATATTTTACTATAAAATGATTGAATTGGTATTAAATATTGAGCTTCATTAGTCAAATATATTACAACAATAATTTTGAATGATTTTGTTAAAATATTAAATGTGTAAAAGATTCCACTTTTGCAAATTGAAACTTTTATTAGAAAGTTGTTGTATCTAAGTAGATACATAACAGAAAAATTATATTGAAATTCAAGAAACATGGGAAAGAATTCATTGTCACTAGATTTAGAGAAATTCGTATGCCTTTTTTTTCGAAAGGTAATTTTTGTTTCTTAGATAAGCCCAACCCAAATAGTCTTTATAAATTCTACAATCATGGATAAATGTTAAAACATATGCTCTAAATTATTTCTTTGTACTAAAAATTAACACAATATTAGAAAGACGAAAAAAACCCTCTATTTTCTACATATATATCAAATAAAATAAACCATTAGTTTTATACTAAACGTTTTTAAAATATGTTGATCGGACATAATTTCTCATAGAAAATAACTATCAAAACATAATAAGTTCACTTTCTCTATTACACTAATCACTCAAGGCATATATTTTTAAAATCTAAATCCAAAGCTATTGATTAAAAATAGTATTTAGAAATCCTGAAAATTTGTACTAGAACATACAAATGCTAGAGTTTTCTCACCAATTTAATCTCATTTAATTTATCATCATTGTTATCTGTACATATGAGGATGAAATAGAAGTTTAATGGATGTTGTCTTGTTCTTGAATGAACAAGAATCATTCTACCTAAAAATTAAATAACCCAAGGAAATTGTTAATAATTTTAAGTATTAACTACGTCATAGACATTGCTTCAAATATTGACCTTAAGGGAAAAAGGTAGTGATCAAGGGAAGTTTCAAAGCATGATGAAATTAAAAAATAAGTGAAAAATAAGGGGTGGATAAGGTTGTTAAAGGCGGCTATAATTTAGTGCATGGTGAGTAGGAGAATCAAGGGATCTTAATTCTAATTATGTTAACTCTCAAATCCCTAAATATATTGAATGCAAGGAAACCCAAGAAATGGATTTAATTGAGGAAAAATGTGAGGGCTAAAAATGAGGGATATGGGGATGAAGGAGAAAAAAGTGAACGCCTCAATGGTAAGTGAACAATTTATAGTAAGGTGGAGATAAACATGGTAAAACATTAGAATTATAGCTCCCTAATGATATTATTAAGGTGATTTCTGAATATAAAACTAGAACTCAGTAACTTTGTTCTTGTTAAGAGGGGTGTCATTGGAGTTAGATTTTTATAAATGGGAAAATAAGGGTTGATAAATTAAAGCAATATGTTTCTTAGCAAAAGGATATGTTTCGAGAATAGTTTTTACCTTAGGTTTTCTTGTTTTTCAAGAGGGTAACCACCTAACTCAACCTCAGTATGGTGGGGTTTGTGAGATATCCACAATGTGGACTATGTGATAATGTGCATCGTGAAGATGAAAAATAAGGTTTATTTCCTGCAAATGAGCCTACAAGTCAAAGCATTTAAACAAGATGATATTAGTAAATAAATGGGAAGGTTGTCTCGGAAGAATCTAGTCCCTAAAATACCAATGAATTTCCTTATCAACCCGCTTAGAAATAATTAATCTTTTTATTGATATTAATATTGTGATACAATATGATAAAATGAAAGTGTGACAAACTAACATCACTTATTTAGATGGATATACATATAGATGCTAATGACATGAATTATATCCATAAATTATACTCTTTGTCGGTGTGACAATTCTCTAACAAGTTAGACCCTACAGATTCAATAAGGCCTTCCTCTTCAGTGAAGTCAGATTTAGGTACAAAAATGAAGTCTTCGGAAAAGAAATCAGATACTTCCTCTAGAGTGTCGTAGAGATGGGATACTATAGTATTAATATCACAGAGATGCTAGTGTGACTGATGGAATCAAATTAAAAGGTTGTATGATAATATTCATCTTGGAGATATAAACCAATCTCATAGTTGTGTTATGCATCCTAGAATTTTTGATAGCCTCACGATGCGTTGAGTGGATGGAAAATAGCTTCAAGACAAATTGAAGGTACATTTTGGATTACACAGCTCTAGGTCGTGAAGGAATTCATGTTTCTCCTAATAGAGAGGATGAAAAACCACATAGAAATAATCAACAATGGGGAAGTTATTACCACCTAGTTCCATTTGAAATCACCATACTAGGCAAAAGGTTAGTAGACAATAGGAAAAAGCATTAAAAAGTTAGGAAGATTATGGAGAATATGTAAAAGAGGAAATATTACACAAGAATTGTTGGCGATCAAGGTAAATCACATGTTATTAAGGAAATCACTAGATATTTATGTTAATTCTAACAAATTATTAAAACAAAGCTAAAAACTTGATTAAGTTATAATTTGTGGTGGATTTAGAGCATTGATGATATATTAATAATACATAACAAATGTTACCTACATTGAATGACTAAGACACAACAAAATTGATTACCTTACGTAACAAAAATGGTTTGATTGACAGAAAAAGGAACTTGACTTGATGAAAATGAGTGATTTAACAATCAATTCAATGATTACGGAGAAACGTAACATTGTGAAAGTTGATGAAGGATGTCTCGATCTCTTCTATGTCATAAATGGATTAAAATGTACCTACAACACATGGAAATTATCCTCCCAAAAGGAAGGTTGAATGCAATTTTATATTGATCACTGACTATTGTGGAGAATCCTAACTAAGTTTGTTGAGCGAGTGATTTTTTTCCATTTTGAACAATATTTTATGGATTTTGAATTAGTTAGGATGGGAGGGTAAAAAATCATGAACCAATTTGTTAGGATGATGAGGTTAGCTTTATTATAAGGTTTAGTTAGTTAGGGATAAGTTAGTGATTTTTAGAAGGTTGTTTTAGAGGAGGTTAGGTAGTTAGTGAGGTGTCATAGTGAGGTGTGAGGGTGAGGAGGATAACTAATTTATTTTAATTAAATAATTAATCTAGACTTTTAGGGATATGAGAGGTATGATGTACATGAGTATATTAAAATGATTGAAAGGGTGATTCTAATGCCATGAAGGGTTGTAAATGTGTCACTTTTGGTCACAAATGAGATTAAGATAAGGGGTGTAGATTTTTGGTGTCTACAGGTATGTTTAAATATGTTAAACACCCTAAGTAATTCTGTAATATGACACATGGGTTATATATTGACAAGTTTGTTATTTCTATGTTTGGATTTTTGGTTTCCATCTTGAAGGTCCTTATCGTTCACGTTATCCCACGTGGATTTAAATTATATATCTATATTTGACATTTCGACACTTTTTAAGAGATATTGTGGGCTATCTTGGAAGACTAATTTGGTGTAAACATAATTTAGACAAATCTTCCAACCTAAGAGTTCACCCTAGAGCTTGTGTAGAAATTGATCTAAATCAACCATTTATAGAAAATATTAAATTGACAAGCCTTTATTTTGAAATTGATCCTCCTATAGTCTACTTCAATAAGTCAAATGTGTGTTTTTATTCTTACAAAGAGGGACATTTGATTTTTGATTGTATAGTCATAAAGGTATAAAATCATCAATCTCTCACTTCCTCTCTTCCTATTTCAACTTTGATTTAATCTTCTATCTTTAATCCCTCTCTCCAAAATTCAATGAATGAGCCCAATTCACAATATTCAAATGATGCATATTATTTTATTCATGTTAAATTCTCTTGCCAACCCCAATTGGAACCCCTACTTTTTATAAGGATGGTGTGATTACTATAGTTGGAGGATGATTAAGAAAATGAAAAAACCTTCTAGTCCATCTCTGCACTAAATTTATCTTTATCCATTTAATAACCACTCTCCGCCCCTTACCCTACGTATTTGATTCACCCAAATTCTAACCCTCCATCCTCTAATCATCATCCTAGATCAAGATATTCATCTATTTTTAAGGTTTATCGAAATAGTAATGAAAAACACATATTTTTGTCCAATAGTTTTGAATTATTTCCTCCAAATGATGACCCCACTCTTCATTCCTCAACATAAAATGCAATTTATTTATGTGGAATGTGAGAGGTATGTAACAAACCATTACACCAAAACCTCGAGGCGTTAGTGAAATCCACACATGAGGAACCATTACACCAAAACCTTGAGGTGTTAGTGAAATCCACACATGAGGAACCATTACACCAAAACCTCGAGGTGTTAGTGAAATCCACACATGAGGATCATAACAAGGTATTTAACTCCCTTAAAACAAACTTAGAGAGTAAAATAAGCTATTATTAAGTAGAAACTTGATGGTTAATTTAATCAAGAAGTAAAATTAAGAAACTTCATCTACACGCTTCTCTACATACTATATGGAAAGACGTTCTTTTATTGTATACTTATTATAGAGATGAGTTTTATCATATGTATGTTTATATGGATGTCTAAATATGTAATAGATAAGAGGAAGATCTGACATATAATGGGTATGGGTTATTACTATTATTAATGGACAAAATATTGGGTTTTTATAAGTTTATTCTCCCAAAAAGTTCAATAAAGGGTTTCCTTATGAGATTATGTCTTCAAATATTCCCAGCACTTATTATATCTTAAGAAATAATTTAATATAGTGAAACATATGAAGGTTGCAGAGTTGGTATAACCACAATAAAATCAATATAGAGGAATTTGAAAATTGGATTTTCTACCATAAATCCTTACGAGTAGTAGATATAATAAAGGTTGGATATTGGATTCATAAAAATAATTGGTTAAGATGGTGTAATTGTAGATCAAGGATAGATATGAAATTCAAAAGGCTAGGAAAATTTTACATATGACACAATTTTCAATTGGTTCACTCCTGTAGACACCTATAATTACACCCAAGAAATTTAAATACTTAAATTGCGCTAACTATCCTCTTTCTCACAAATCAACGACATATCATCAAAAGCACTCATTTTCCCTCATATCATCATTAATTAATTACACTAAGCTAATTAATTAAGTTTCCTATCTAATAAATACCTAATTAACAACCTTAGTTAATAAATCACCCCTTCTACCTAGACTAATTAATTATTATTAATTAATTAGCTTTCCCTTACATTTAACCAATAAATCAATATTTAATTGATTTAATCCCCTTATAATATCCTAAATCGTACTAATATTCCTCTAATTAGCTTCTATAAGCTTACATCTACCTATTAGTTAATCACCTTTGATTAATTAAAATACCCCCAACTCCCATGACTTGCTAAACATGTATTAAACTCTTCTAAAGTAAGGTTACCTTTAATAAAGCAACCTTATCCATTCCTAATCATGTTTTACCTTTATCCCACATTCATGAGAATGTGTTGAATCCTTTATCCTTTGGGCTATATAAAGAGCCCTCCACCTACCTTTTTACTTACACCTAAACTCCTTAGAGAGCAAATGCAAAGCATATAGCAAAGAGACTAAGAGCTTGCACCTTTCCCTTTTGAGAGTTCATCATCTTGAAGAGTTAAGCCTCTTTCTTAAAGTTTTTGGCTCATATGGGAGGTG
This sequence comes from Taxus wallichiana var. yunnanensis, assembly GCA_018340775.1. Lineage (NCBI taxonomy): Eukaryota > Viridiplantae > Streptophyta > Pinopsida > Cupressales > Taxaceae > Taxus > Taxus wallichiana. The sequence continues at coordinate 384,949,874 of CM031233.1, read as the reverse complement.
TCAAAAGGGTCTTGTAGCCCAACTTTGATTAGCCCCCATTCCTAGGTCCTTGGAACATTAAGGAAAACTATTTTGATAGCCATGGAGCTTACTTAGGTCCATTCATTTATTTGTTGTTAGAGAATAGAGGAGTTTAGATATTTAGCATTGTTAGTTTCAAAGTTTGTATTTATGAATGCTAGCATCTAACCCTTTTTTAATTCTTATCATGATGGTGTTTATGCTTTGTTTTAGCTAAATTGTAGAACTATTTTAGGTGGTAGTTCTTGTTTCATTTGATTTAGCATTAAGCAAAGTATACATGCACACATTTGGCATGCCTAGTGGGACTTGAACCTGGGTATTCTACCCGTTGTGCACGCAGACGCTAAGCCTATCAAACAGAAGCTCCGAAAGATGCACCCAAGAGTGGCCTTGTTAGTTAAAGAAGAGTTGGAAAGGTTACTTGCAGCAGGATTCATCAGGCCAATTGATTATTCTGAATGGATATCGAACATTGTTCTGTCCGAAAGAAACCTATCGGTATCACGAATCTGCCATGATTTTAGGGACATCAATAAAGCTTGCCCTAAAGATGACTTTCCATTTCCCAACATTGACATGATTGTTGACTCAACCGCAGGGTACGAAATGCTATCACTCATGGATGGATTTTTAGGTTATAATCAAATTAAGATCGCTGAGGAAGACCAACACAAAACAACTTTCACAACTCCTTGGGGCACCTTCTGTTATCAGGTGATGCCATTTGGCCTTAAGAATGTGGGAGAAACTTATCAGTGGGCCATGACAATAATCTTTCATGATATGATTCATGACATCATGGAAGACTACGTAGACGACATCCTGGGAAAGTCCAAAACAAGAGAGGATCATCCTATCATTTTGCGGCATATCTTTGAATGCATGCGTGAATACAAAGTCAGATTGAATCCAAAGAAATGTGTCTTTGGTGTGTTATCCAGGAAACTATTGGGCTTCATTGTGTCGAGACGAGGTATTGAGGTAGATCCCGCTAAAGTGTCTGTCATCATTGAAATGCCTCCACCTGAGAATATCAAGCAATTGTGTAGCTTGCAAGGGAAAATTCAAGCCATTCACCACTTTATCTCCCAGCTTGTAGATAAATGTCACTCATTCACCCATTTTCTTAAAAAGGATGTCACTTTCCTTTGGGGACCCAAGCAACAGCAAGCCTTTGCTTTGCTTAAACAATACCTGGCTAATCCACCTGTCCTCATGCCTCCTACTCCAGGAGAACCACTTTTGCTCTATATTTCTACTACGTAATACACTATTGGTGCACTGCTCACCCAATATGACCTTAGCCATAAAGAGAAAGTGGTGTACTATCTGAGTCACACCCTCATCACCTATGAACTTAATTATCCTCAGATTGAAAAGGCTTGCTTGGCCGTCATTTTTACCTTTCAGAAACTTCACCATTACCTATTAAATACTAAGACCAAGCTCATATCCAAGGTCGACCCACTCAAGTATTTGTTGTCCAAACCCACCCTCACAGGTAGAATGGATAATTGGATCATTCTACTCAGTGAGTTTGATATAGAATTTTTCCATCAAAAATCAGTTAAAGGGCAAGTACTTGCCGACCAGCTAGTAGAAGCACCTTTGCAAAGCACAAAACCTTTGAGTCTGGATCTGCCAGATGCATCTTTTCTCTACATTGAAGAATCTATCGTATGGCAGATACATTTTGATGGATATTTTACGTTTCATGGTTCAGGTGCAGGAGTGGTCCTTATTACTCCTTCGGGTGATCCTATACGGCAGGCTTTCCACTTAGCCTTCCCTTGCATGAAAAACATTACGGAATATGAAGCACTCATTGCAGGGATGAAGCTAGCCATCAAGTGGAATATTCAACATGTTAAGGTTGTAGGTGATTCACAGCTAATCATCAAACAGGTTAATGATGAGTATAAAGTTAAGGATGATAAGCTCATACCTTACAAAAAGTTAGTGGAAACTCTAAAGGAGTATTTTGTGTGCATCACCTTTGAGCAGATTCCAAGAGCATAGAATAGATCAGTAGATGCCATGGCAACGGTGGGATCTATGCTTCGTATTCCACCAGGGAACAATGATATGCCATTCTTCGTAGAAAATCTACGCCAGCCCGCGTATGACATGCCGGAATCTTTCCTAGCTTGTGAGGTTGTTGGTCCCCATTCCCCATGGTATGAACCCATCTTCACCTATCTTAAGGACAGTACTTTCCCTCCCAATATCTCCCATTCTGAAAAGCAAAGCCTGATTCACCAGATAGCCCGTTACACCCTTTTAGGAGGTACACTTTATTGTTGTGGCTACGATGGGAATCTGTTATGTTGTCTAGATGTGACGGAGTCAATCCAGGTAATTAAAGAAGTACACGAAGGAGTATGCGGAGCACATACAAACGGAATGGTCTTGGCTAAGAAACTGTTAAGAGTAGGTTACTATTGGCCCACCATGGAAATTGATTGTTGTAATTATGTTAGAAAATGTGTGCTTTTCCAAAAGTATGGAAATTTCATCCATGCTCCATCGCAACCATTGCAACCAATCACTACCTCGTGGCCATTCTCTAAATGGGGACTTGATCTAATAGGGAAGCTTACTCCTACGTCATCTGGTGGTCATACTCATATCATCACAGCTACAAATACTTTACAAAATGGGTGGAGGTTGTCCCTTTAACTTATGTCACAGGAGGACATATTTCTAAATTCATCATGGATCACATTATTTGCCGATATGGTATCCCTGCAGCCATTGTCACAGATAATGGGAAGTCATTTAAGAACAAAACTATGAAAGGCCTTTGCCAACAGTTCCAAATTAGATTAAAATGGTCCATGCCATATTACCCTCAGGGTAATGGACAAGCTGAGGCAACAAACAAGACTTTGGTATGGATAATGGAGAAGATGATTAGAAAAACCGGTCGAAACTGGCACCTACAAATCCACCCAGCCCTTTGGGCCTACCGAACATCAATTCACACTCTTACGGGTGTGACGCAATATTCCTAGTGTTCGGGACAAAATCTATCATCCCTTTAGAGATTGAACTCCCATCCCTATGAATTTCTCTTCGGGACTATTTGGATAAGGATGAAGATTATCGAGTGGAAAGATTGGATGAGTTAGAGCTTCTAGATGAGAGGCGCATTCGCGCTCTTAATCACCTGAAGGTATATCAACATAGAATATCCCGCAACTACAACAAGAGAATCATCCCTCGCCAGTTTGAGGTGGGTGATTGAGTTATGAAGGAGAACCAGTTCAACACCAGAGCGAGCAAGAAAAGAAAGGGAAGTTCAAACCACACTGGTTAGGACCCTATGTCATAGTTGCCAACTATGGCACAAGGGCATACAAGTTGGCTCACCCCAATGGTGATGAGCTCTGGGAGCCCATGAATGCCATGCATCTTAAGAGGTTTTATGCCTGAACATGGCACAAGAAAGTCATAAAAATCACAAAAAAATCAAGAAAATAAAATAAAATAAAAAATCAGAAAAAGAAAAAGAGAAAACAGGTCATCCACTAGTGAAAACCATGCAATTGTGGCACTTTGGACAAGTCCTTGGGTGAAAACCGGTTTCCGGCACCTCGGGAGGATTCGTTGTTCACAAGCACTCTGTATTAGAAGGGTAGTCATCTTTGGCCTGGACCTAGTTCTGCCTTTGAGTTTCCTTGTGCACACCATTCTGTCCAGCCTTGATCCGGCTTTGCCTTCTTCTATTCATCTGTGAGGGATGTGGTCTTTCGTTATTTCCCATCTTACGCTAGGGCAACTCAACGAGTTCACCTTCTTGTTCATTAGCGCGTGGCTTCTGCCCTTGTATATTCCCCACCTAATGCTGGGGGCATCCATGCTTTCTTGGTTACCTGCACATAGCTTTGGAAAACTGTTAAAACCACAAAAACAATATAAAATTGTTTCGAGAAAAACACAAAAATAATATAAAATTGTTTCGAGAAAAACACAAAAACAATAGAACATTGTTTCGAGAAAACACAAAAACAATAGAAAATTGTTTCACAAAACACCAAAACAATATAAAATTGTTTCACAAAAACCTAAACAATAGAAAATCAGTTTATGAAAACATATCTTACAAAAACATTTACTTGCATTGTCTTGTTTTCTTGCTTTGCTTGTTGCTTGTATAGTGTTTTGCATGCTCACTTTTGAGTTGTTTGTTACTTGGGTGTAATTTTTCATAGTTTATATTTTCTTCCTTAGAATAGATTCATTCTTGCTTGTGCATATTGTAGTGGATTTCGACATGCTAGTGTGTTAGTTCTTTCTTTCTTTCTTAATGCATTTGGTTGTGTTTTGTTACTTGTTAATAAGGCATGGTTATTCATGGTGTATTGCATTGATTCTGGTGTTCTTTATAGCATTTGGCTGTGTTTCTTGCATGTGCTCTATTTTGTTATCATTCACATCACATTAACATCACTATCATCACATCTAGCATCATCTATACATCTTATATAAACAAAAATGTGAAGTTTTACATCATGCATGTATACTAAGCTAATCATCACATATCATATCATCAATGGGGCAAGAGCGGTTGCGCAAAAAAAAATATATCCCCTCCCCTACACCAATATCGTCATATCATCCCATCCATAGACATCAAAATAACACTTGAAAACAACATTTGATATTGTCTATAGATCTATCATCTCCAATCTACAAAGACGCCTCAAATGATCACGTGCGATCACCATCTCTCCCGAGTGTCGAGCCTCACGGTAAGTTTTCTAAACTAAGTGGTTAAAAGAAACTGATTGTGATGTTTTTACCCCCCCTAGGGGGTATATTAGCCTGTTTTTCACTGATCATATGGCCAAGACACCCGTTTCTCTCACCGTTTTCTCCTTCATTGTTGTGGAATAATTATTTTTAATTAAATAATTATTTTTATCTTATTTTTCACTGTATTGGGAATTTTTTATCTAATACCCCTTTCTTCTCCCCCAACAATTTTATTGCTCCCTGGCAATTTTTATTCTTCTTCACACCCTCGTAAATAATTATTTTTCAAATAATTATTTTTTCTTAATTTTTCCACTAAACAAGGACATTATTTGTCATTTGTTTCTCTTTTCTTCCACCTAGGGCACTTTCTATTACCCCTAGGCCCTTCTTTTTCTTCTTCTCATTTCTTCTATTGTTTATCACTGTTTAGAAAGCCAAAATAATACAAACATTTACTATATCAAAAAAAAAAAAGGCAAAATTTTTCAAAAAATTCCTAAAAAGTAAAACACCCTACAAAATGGTAACTTGCTTCTTACGGTTGAAACTCGTGTCTTGCACATGGTATTTTCTCCATATCCTGTTGGTTTTTCTCACATCTTCCCCAATTAATATGACTCATAGATAACTGGATTCACAACCATTCACAACAATGCTTCTTTGCTTCGTCTGTACTCTGGGGCACTTTTGGTTGCCTAGTGTTGTTTTGTTGCGCACAAACACTTTTCATGGACCCCGTGTCCATTTTCATTTCCCCTTGCATATATCCTTGCTTGGGGCATCATTTTTAACCCTTGTCATCAATCACAAAATTTTGGATCTCTTCAAAGACCGATAACAAAAATTTGTATAACCTGTCTTGACCGTTGTTGGGTTGGATATGTGCGTTCATACTTGTTTTCCCTGTTATATGAGCTTGTTTCCTTCTCGTCTTGCATTGCATTATTATATGTTGTGTGGAGTTGGTACTTTCAGCAATGGAAAATTGTTCGTAGTATGGCTTTTCATGTCATTCTACCTTTGTCGTATGCTTATATTTTTCATAAGGACTGATGATGTAGTTCCTATGGCAATATGATGACATCAAATTTGTTCCAAACAAATAAGTGGCTAGAGGTTAAGCTATTCTCTCCCCTCATCCATATTTATTATATGCCACTTTCTTTTCACCCCTAATTCTCCCTCTCATTGAGGCATCCTACCTCGTCCCCCTTCTTCTGCCTATATCTCACCTTTTTCGATCGTCGATCGGCTTCTTCCATCACCCCATCGACACTCGAGGGGGCATCTCTCCCTCCTACTAATTTTTCTTCTATCCCTTCAAAATCTCTTCTATCTACTATCTTTGAAGTGGCATCACTTATGCCACCCCAAAGAGGGGCAAATGTAGACACCTATAATTACGCCCAAGCAATTTAAATACTTAAATTGCACTAATTATCCTCTTTCTCACAAATCAACAACATATCATCAAAAGCACTCATTTTCCCTCATATCATCATTAATTAATTACACTAAGCTAATTAATTAAGTTTCCTATCTAACAAATACCCTAATTAATGACCTTCCGTTAATAAATCACCCCTTCTACCTAGACTAATTAATTATTATTAATTAATTATCTTTCTCTTACATTTAACTAATAAATCAATATTTAATTGATTTAATCCCCTTATAATAGCCTAAATCATACTAATATTCCTCTAATTATCTTCTATAAGCTTACATCTACCTATTAGTTAATCACCTTTGATTAATTAAAATACCCCCCAACTCCCATGACTTGCTAAACATGTATTAAACTCTTCTAAAGTAAGGTTACCTTTAATAAAGCAACCTTATCCATTCCTAATCATGTTTTACTTTTATCCCACATTCATGAGAATGTGTTGAATCCTTTATCCTTTGGGCTATATAAAGAGCCCTCCACCTACCTTTTTACTTACACCTAAACTCCTTAGAGAGAAAATGCAAAGTATATAGCAAAGAGACTAAGAGCTTGCACCTTGCCCTTTTGAGAGTTCATCATCTTGAAGAGTTAAGCCTCTTTCTTAAAGTGCTTGGGTCATATTGGAGGTGTCAAAAGGGTCTTGTAGCCCAACTTTGATTAGCCCCCATTCCTAGGTTCTTGGAACATTAAGGATAACTATTTTGATAGCCATGGAGCTTACTTAGGTCCATTCATTTATTTGTTGTTAGAGAATAGAGGAGTTTAGATATTTAGCATTGTTAGTTTCAAAGTTTGTATTTATGAATGCTAGCATCTAACCCTTGTTTAATTTTTATCATGATGGTGTTTATGCTTTGTTTTAGCTAAATTGTAGAACTATTTTAGGTGGTAGTTCTTGTTTCATTTGATTTAGCATTAAGCAAAGTATACATGCACACACTCCCATTCTAATTTCCTACCTTAAGATGATTATTAGATTACTCTTTCAAACTATTTTACCATATTTTTACTATTTTAGTTTATCCTAATTGCCCTACATCATCAAATACCCCATTCAAACTTAATACTTCACAACTGAAAAATTGAAATTATGTTTTTTCTCTTGTGGGAATTTGAAATTACTTACCCAATCCTCAAGAAGGTTTGGAACATGCTAGAAAAAGATAAGTAAAATCCATGTAACAAAGGAAGTCATGTTGTAGTGTTTCATGGGTTTTTAAATATGCACAACAAAGGAAGTAATTTTGTATTGTTTCACGGGTTTAAAGACAATTCAACATTACACAACTAAGGGGTACCATTTCTAGTGTCCCAATGGATATCAGATGTGATAATTCTATGAAAAAAAGGAAGTGATCCATAATGTTCCATAGGTGGTAAAAATTCTACATATCTATGTAACATAGGATTTGGTAAAGGAAGACTATGTAGGTCAAAAAGGGTCATGGAGGTCTAGGAAAGCCACTAAATAATGAAAAAGAGAAAAGGGGCCACGAAAGTCAAGGGAAACTATAGAATAAGGAGAAGGATAAAGAAATTCCATAGAGGTCATGTAAAGTCATAGAAAAGGTGAAAATAGTGCAAGTCTATGGAAGTCAAGGAAAAACTCATAAATTCAAATATCAATATGAAAAGGATGACTCATGCCTTGCATCCAAAAGAATATTATTGGTCTAACCCTTGGGAAGAAATCAAACTCTTTCAAAAATATGAAAATGGTATAAAAGGACATAAATTTGTAAATATTTAATGTATGTTTGTGTGGAGAAATGTCGAACTGTCAAGAAGAAGGGAGGGTGAACTAAAGAGATAAAGGTAGATTTTTGCAAGTAAACAAATGTGAGATCATTAAGAGTAGAGTTTTGACTATGTTTGGAATGAAATATAAATAATTAAAGATCATTGATATGGTGGAATGAAATGAGAATAATTTAAAAAATTCTTGAGCATGTAATCAAGTGTTGATCATTTTCAAATAAAATTTACGAGTTAAGTAGTGAATGAATTAAAAGGTAGATATCTAATATTGAAGATAATTTAAGGCTGAATTATGAAGGTAGAATACAAACAATATATTTGTGAGTAAGTTTACGTTATTAATATTCATTGAAGAATATTATTTAGAGGTTAGTTCCTCCTAAGAAAAGAGATTATTGTATCTTTCTAATTTGGTCCTTAGCTATGAGAATTGGTGTCTCTATTAGGTTGGTGCCTATAAATACTAATAGTCAAGATCAATGTCTCCAATAGGTTTATGGCTACAAATTTTTGGAAGAAGTATTTTGTGACTAGATTTGGATAGTAGATCCAAGAAGTCTTTTTTCGTGGTTTTCTACAACAATTTTTACATGTGATTCATAGAGTCATTATTTCCCAAAATAAATTAGGAAATAATGTCATAACCTTATTATATTAGAAGAGTAAGAAGTGGGGAAAAAATGCATTGTGGAAAAATTGATTGAATATTCTTTGGAGGTAGTAAAAATAGGATGTTAAAAGACATTTGTAGAAATATTTTCTACAACTAGAAATAATTTTTTTATATTATGTGGGGTTTCCTCATTACTCAAGAGTGATTGCTTAGGAAAAATAATGAAATGAAAATGATAATTTTTGTAGATTTGAATCATGTTGGTTTATGAGGAAGGGTGAGGTGATGGAATTAAACAATGGTGATTACAAGTGAATAGTTCATAATTGAAAATAATTTTGATTATGGGTGATGTTGTAGGGTCTTCATGGGTCTAGATTTGTGACTTTATTTTGAAAAGGGTTTGAAGGATTTATGTTTTGGGTTGTTTATGAACTTAATATTTGAGTGATACAGAAAGGAGAGATAACACAATAGGAATGGATATCTTTGGTCTATAGATAACTGGTTTTATGTTGAAAAAATTCCTAATTTGGAGTTATGAAAATCAGGTGTTGTGGGGTATAAGTGTAAGAGAGATGAAGAGGGAGAGAGATGGAGAACAAGGAGGAATTTAAAATGAGAATGCACAGAAGTTGATGGGAGGAAGATTCTACCGATGGATGGAGATGGGAAACAGAATCCTCCAATGACAGTGATGATAGTCTCTTTCCAACAAATTTTTGATAAAATGCCCCCAAGGCTCCCTTCATGTGGGAAAGAATTTTAAAGTCCTGGGAATTAACAAGGAGTAGGTATCATCTCTCAACCCAAGAAGGATGATTGAGGTATATATCTAGAGATCCAAGATAGCTTAGTGGACAGAAATGTTGGTAAATTGGAGAATGATTTGATTGGAAATATTGTTGAAGAATGCTCAAATATTAATTTAATAAGGGTGTGGTTTCTCCAAAAATGGAGACTCGAGATGGGATATGGAAGTTTCTTCCCAACCAAATGGTTTCTTTCTATTCAAATTTAACAATTAATAAGACCCTCAAAGGGTTTTAAAAAGGGTCCATGGATTTTGGGTTGTATAGGGTTGTTCCTTAGGAAATTGTCTCCCTTGTTCAACCCGACAAGGAAAACATCAACTAGCTCCCCATTTGGGTGTGTCTTCTTGGTTTACCCATGGACATGTGGGATGTTGATTTCATTAAAGGGATGGTTAAAATCAAGTGTAGCTTTGTTCTATTGATAACACTACCCTAAACAAAACTAGGCTGGTCTGTGCCATGTTTTACATTTACTCTCTTATGGGAACATCCTTACCTCAAAATATAATCCTAAAATCAAAGCTAGGAAAATGGAAAAAAAAATAGAGTTCAAAATTTGTCCTCAAAAGTGTGAAAAATGCTAAGGGTGGGGAAATTCTAAACAACAATTTAAAATGAAATTATAAATGACATACAAATAAGTACTTAAATAAAGTATGAAGGTGGATAAAGGTAAATGGATTGATTCTCCAACACCGATCTTAAAGATTGATACAACTCTTTTCCCAAACAAAGGGATATTGATCAAGGAAAATATAGGAATGGAGAAACCTTTTGATCATACTAACAAGAGTAGAAAGGATGAAGAAAATTGATCTAACAAATCCCCTTCTATAGATGCAAAAGGATTTACAGAATTTATCTCACAAAAACATATAAAAAGGCCCTATCTAAACCACAATTTCAATATGCTAAGGCTCATAGCTAGATTGAAAAATGATGGTATCCAAAAATTTAGAACCCTTGCTATATAAATGTGGTGGTGAAGGAAAAAAATCAAGCATTATGAAAAGGGGAAATGTGGAAGAAAATGATATAGAGGCAGGGGTAGGACTGATTTACAACATTTAAAAACCTTCTTAGCTATAAATAAGTAATAGTGATGACTGAGACGGAATGGAATGGGGACAATGTGGAAGCCAAGAGAATCAATACTATCATTCAAAATGAGAGGCCTCCAATAGAAAAGGTTTAACAATTTCTAATTCTAGACATGTGTCTAATGAAGATCTTGAATTGTAGAAAGACAAGGAAAACATTCCAAATGTTGGTATGAGTACACTTAGAAAGGTAGGAGAAAATTTTAAATTGAAAAGAAAAAACCCATCCAATTATCAAGACAAGAAATTTGGTATAGGTAGGCCAAATAGAAAAGCAACCCAAAAGAGGACAATGCAAGTAAATGGATTATGGAAATCAATCTAATCTAGATTTAAGGATTTTTAGAAAAACAAATAATCAAGTTCCTAAATGAATGTCATCTCATAGAATGTCCGGGGATTAAACAACCACACCAAAAAAATAGTAATAAAGGACTTTCTTTTAAAACATAAGGCATACATTTTTCCCTTCAAGAAACCAAAATGAGTGAGAAGCAGTTTTGATGATTAAAGACAATTTTTAGAGTAAGGTGGATTAAGTGGTTGTCAATTCTCATGGAGCTTCAAGAGGAATATTTTTATGTGGATTCCAAAAAGGTTCAAAGGTATGAATCTCTTAAGAAATGATAATCATATTTATATTCTCTTGAAAGATACCTAATCAAAAGCTTATCAAGTATTTCCTAATATATATGTACCTAACCATAAAGGGGGAAAAATGTTTTTGTAACAATTGCTCATTTTTTCATAAAATCATCTCAGAAATGGAATGGATTGTTATTGGTGACTGAAAAATTCATTAACACGAGGAGAAATAATATTGAATTGACTGAAAGTATGGAGGATTTACAAGATTTTATTTCTTCCAATATCCTTTATGGATATAGATTTGAAGGGAAAAATATACTTGGTCGAATCAAAGAATGGGTGATCGGATGGTCTAAGTAAATATGGAAAGAGCTTTAACCTCATATAGATGGTTAAAAAAAGAGGCTTGTATTTTTCTCTCTTCCTTGAATAGGTTCAAACCACAACCCTATCCTATTCATGGTGAAATAAAATGAGAGAAGAATAACTCCTTTTATATATTAAAAAATATGGCTCCAGCATGAGAATATCAAATATTTAGTGAAAAAGTGGTGGAACACAAAGGTCCAAGGAATAACCATGTTTAAAGTATATAAAAATATTTCTCATGTAAAGAACAAGTTGAAGGGATGGAATAAATATTGTATTGGAAATATTATTGAATCGAAGAGATATTTAGAACAAGATTTATCTGTTCTTCAAAAATCCATGGAAGAGGAAAATGTTGACAACATTGCTGAAAGTCAAATCAAAATGAATTTTTTTATCGATTGTCACAATATCCTGCCAAGGAAGAAACATTTTAGAAATATAAATCATGGATATAATGGATAAATGAAGGGGACAAAAGTACTAATTTTTTCCAGATTACAACCTTAAAAATAATATGTTCTAACAATATTATGAGAATTAAAGGGGGGGGAATCTTCTTTGATTAACTCAAAATAAATCTAAAGAATTGTTGTTTCATTTTTCTAGCAATATTTTATCTTCCCAACATGTTCCTAATAATGGTAAGGAGAGATATTTTTTTATTGATCCCAAATTTAGTGTCAATGAGAAGATAACCATGTGCTTTAGTCAAGATTCCTTCCATCAAAGAAATGGAAATTATGTTGAAAACCATAAGCCCGAAAAATTCCTGGCCTAGATGGTTTCCCAACTATGTTCTTCCATTTTTTTGGGGATTTTGTTAAAAGAGATGTATGTCTAGACATCTAAGAATTATTCAACAAAAACATGATGAAGGACATGAATTGCACCTTTCTATATCTCATTTATAACAAACAAAATGTTGAAGATTTTAAGAATTTTAGATGAATAATTTTGTGCAATTACATATATAAGATGTGTTCAAAGTGTTTCACCGTTTTCTTTACATTTTTGAATGATGAAACAAATAAGGGTAATGACCAAGGAGGAATAATTGTTTATGATCGTCATTTGATGGTTGTTGCACACCTTCTAACTTCTCAAGCCAATTCGATTGTGAGAGATTCCTTTTAGCTAGGAGGAACTACCTTAATGAAAACAAGACCACAAAAGAGAAGTTAAATGATAAATGACAAAGTGGACTCGCCTAACGTGTGCTAGTTCCTTTGAAGTGTGATACTTCCTAGATGGTTGTCAATCCACTATTCAAAACAAATTAATGTGAGAAATATGTAAATTCCTATTGTATTTGATATGATTTAGGTATCTCATTCAATCACAATAAGAAAATCTAATATAATAGGCTAGGCTATAGTCAGATCTAAAGGGTTGGTAGGTGTCGGGGTATTGAACTGGTCAGGGTCAGGTTTTGGGTTGTTTAGGTTATTTGGTAAAAGGTTGTTTGGTTCTATTCTTGGGTAGGGTATAAAACATAGAGACCGATGTCGGTTGGGTATAACCGATGACGGTTTAAGGGAGACCAACGACGGTTATGGGTAACCAACGTCGGTAGAGTAGGGTGATAGTAGTTCACTGAAAACTTTATTATAGAGTCTGGGTGAGGTTAGATGAGGCTAAAGAAGGGGATGGTGAGGTTTGTGGGAATGAGGAGAACACTCAGAGGGGTGGATGGGATAGGATAGGTAATCTGATAAATGGGTGGGTGAGGTTTTTGAGTTTGTCAGAAAGAAGGCTATGGAGGAATGGGAATGTTAATAGAAGAATGATAATAGAAATGATAACAATTTTATGAGTAGAATAAGAATGGAAATTATTAATGATAAAAGCACTTACCAATGTTGCAGGTCCGATGGTTAGGTGGTGGTGATACTCGGTTGGTGGAATGGAACTTGGTGCAATAGTGATGCTTCTCGAATGTTACCGTGAGTGCAAATGCTTATAGATCTATCCTGGTGCTAGCTATGGATGTTTGGGTGCGTGAAAAGACTCTGGTTATGTTTACATGCAACTCTCTTCTTGTCCTCTTGATCTCAGAATGTGGTAACCTCTCAAACAAGGTTACTAAGGTGAATAAATGGTAACTGACGATGTTTTTTTTTTCTTGACCGGCATCGGTTTAGGTATGAATGGCGTCAGTTAAGGAGGGATTCCCTAGGTTTACTAAAATGGGAAGACCTTTCTAATTTCTTAAGCCAAGTTGGTTTGTTCTCATGGATCGTAATGGAAGCTTCCCTCTAATGTGCAGGAATGTGGTTAGAGAAATATTAGGCATTGATTTTAGGGTTAGACTAAATCTTAGCTCATTAAGGCAAGTAAGATGTAGTTATTGTTAGTTATGGAAACATGCCAAGAATAGGTCTAGGGTGAGGTGGTTGGATGAGGTGTCTAGGTGAGGTGGAAATCAGGTCAATTAAGGTAATGAAATAATGGATATTGTGAGGATGGGTATTTAATTAAATTAATTATTAATGTGGGGTGAAAGGGGGCCATGATAAGGTTCTCATGTCTAAGTCGGCTTATCCGATCGTAGGCTAAAGGGGGATGTAACCAAATTTGGGTGTCTACATTTTTCCCTTTTTATCACGTATCTTGTATTGGTAAGTGATGTTGATAAAAATAAGAAGTGGGAGCCCCATGTATGGGTGAAGGTTATCCCCCTCAAACAAGGAATTGGTGAGGTGGAAGACGGATGTGGTGAGTGGTTTGAAAAAAGGTGGATGTGATGAAAAGGAGTGTAGATGTGGGAAATTGTGGGAAAGGGTAGAGGTCAAAAATAGGCTAATATGTAAATGGTCCAAGGTCAAAGGTAGTGGTAGTCAAATGCACACACATGTTATAAACTGCATACACAACTCTAGGTTGAAGAGCTTGCAAACTCTACATCATCCAAGTTTGATAAGTTCATCCAAACAAGGTTGAATTGATTCTGGTATCCAAGGCATATGATATGGTGTGGAAGAAAAATGTAGGTTAGGTGTAGGAAAGTTGAGGTATGTTCTAGTACACCAAAGGTTGGGTCAAGATAAACATCATGGAAATAGGAAAGGTAAGGTCATTAAGTCAAACAACATAGGAAACAGTGTTATAAGGTATAACAAGCACATGAGTTCACAGGTCACTAACAATGTTCTTGGTTCGAGAGCTAGGTCATGGCATGGGTAGGGACGAGGTAATGTGTAAAATAAAAAGTCCCTAAATGTAATTAAGGATAGGGATAAGTAATGTAGGCTTGGAGGTAGGTTGTGATAAGGGTGGGTAATGTCAAACGGTGGAGGGGAAGGGTAATAATTAGGAAGAAATGGGGAAAGGGTATTGATAGGAGTATGAAAAGTAACCAATGCTGGTCATAATGAACTCGGTGATGGTCTAGGTAAACTAATCGTAGTTTGCTAGGGCACACAACCGATGTCAATTTAGGTAAAACTGACCATGGTGTGTTAGGGAATAGGACCGATGTCGTTAGGTATAACGATGATGCTAGTTATGTCGATCTAGGTATATAAAAAGGAAAAATCCATATAACATGGATCCATTTGTAAAATTTTCGATTTTGTGAAAATGATGAGAGTAAGGGGAAAGGTTTGGTAAATTGGGTAAAATAGATAGTGGGTGAGGGGAAGGGAAGAAGGGAGGGGTTAAAAGTAAATTTTGGGTAAAATCAAGTTTTAATGATGTGTGTGATTGGTTGAATGCAAGCCGGGGCCAACTACGTATGAGAGATAGGGTACCTCTCTTACTTGTGGAGGTATAAGGGAGTGTGATAGCCGATGATTGGCACCATGTTGAAGAGGTTGGCCTGATTGGGGTTAGATGCTCTGTACGTAGTCTAGGATCCCGATTTGATGGTCACTCTCATCGGCACGATGGGACTCAACGACCAATACCTTACATATGTCGACGGGTGAGATCAAAGTCACCTGCAGGATGTCTATAGGATCCTACAGCCTACTACTAATAGTGGGGACATAGATGTATTATATCTCCTCAGAGGCATCTAAGGAGTTGATGTTGACTATGTTTGGTGAGGGGATGGAAGAGTTGAGGTTCCATAATGCCAATATGAGATACGGGGATATGTACTGGGCCCATTTGGAGGAGATGAGGCTGGTAGTGTTGTTGATGGAGGTAGTCTACTACTTTTCACTACCGGATGCAGAGGGTGGGAGATTCCCATGATCATTGATGGGGTTCTGCACGACATGGTGGAGGACAAGACCTATTTTACCTTAGCACTCACATTCCTGGTACAGTTGTACAAAGAGCTATTGGTTTATGGTGGCTATGGAGATTTAGCCTATGCTGTAATTTCCTACTTCATTGTTCGGCATATGAGCACATTATGTGTGTGCATCTAGTTGGTATGCCCCAGTTGATGCATTTGAGCTAGGTTTTGTTTGGGTGGGATTTAGGTGATGGGTGCCTGCGATTGGGGAGTACTAAACGAAGAGAGCTACACATGATGTAGCCTATTACAAGTAATTTCTAGAGGGGTTGTCTGATGTGGACATAATTTTGAGGCCATGTGTGGGTTTCACATCATACGGGAAGATGGCCAAGGAGCTACAGGAGTTACATCTTCTCCAATGGGTAGATGGGTGATGTGTAGGAGAGCTCGAGATGATACTGTAGACGGGTCAAACCACGCTTTGAGCTACTATAGGATATATACCAACCCTTCCCATAGTATAAGAGGGATGATGTGGAGAGGCCTCTGCCTCTACCACAACTGATAGTGCCAACAAGCAAGCGAAAGGAGCGAGTGAAATTATGAAATATTGATGATGTCGAGGTTCCGATAGATATAGATAGTGGTGGGCTACACATTTACTAGCAGTACCACTAAGGCCAGGGCAACCAGATTTGGCCACCATTATAGTGTAGAGGGACCTCCTACAAGGGAAAGTGACTACCTTGATTACACGCTTAGGGATAGTGCAGGGTAGTTGATAAGCTCATAGGCACAGTTGCTATTTTACGGGAGTAGGTGGACACTCTACGAGCTCAAATGACATAGGGATAGGTACACTGCATTGGGGTGGAGATGGGGATGGGGTATAGGTGGCCACCCTACTGGGTAGATTACAAGTTTATAGGGCTAATTGACCACTACGCAGGTGCAGGTTGTGGCCCTTCAGGCCTAAATACACACAGGTCCAAGAGCTGCAACCTTCAGCTCTGATACCAAGATGTAATGTCCCCATTTTAGTACATTAGAACAAGTAATTTTATTTTATTTTGATAAATACTTTCTAGTTCTAAATACATAATTTAGAACTCACAAATCAAAACAACCATTCTTATAATAGATAACCTTATGCATTGTAATGACTTGGAGTACCTCCGATCTATTCATTCCATGACTCAAGGTAATCTATCGATCTATTCATGAGTATCAAAGTGTTGGCGTTTTTATTTTAACACATCACTCTTGCGGTTCTCTTCCTAATCTAGGATTCAGAGTGCTCATGTCCAAGGAACCTATCCGAATAATTGCTACCATTATTCATTGGCATCTCATCCCTTAGACTAGGTGACATAGGACAATGCAATCAACTTGCGATACTTTGGCCAAAGATTTGAAACATCTTGCTTATGTCTCGTATTCCTTGACGGCATACTCATCTTTTTGGAATATTTCCTTTACCCCATTCCTATGTTATGTAGAATGTCTTATACTTGACTTACATCAGCCTCTCTTCTTCGCCCCAAGTTATTCACTCAGGAACGGATTAGTAATATGACAACATTATAGGGATGCTCCTGAGGACTAGGGATACGTTGACATACTGGGTCAACCCTAGTTAACCCAAAGTGTGTCAAGATACCCCGAGTCTCCCGGGGGGTAGCCTTATAACATGACCACGTTCCTAATCAGTCCCAGAGTAAAACTTGTTTGAGTTTAAGGTGTAAATCTTAACGATCAATGCAAAGGGTGTCGCCATAAGTCACCTGTATTGTTGTATCTTCGAGAAGATCCTAATCTTCTCAAAGGTACAACCCTGCAGTTGACTTGTGCCATCAACCTTCAAATCCACCTCGAAAAGATCTACTTATTTATAAGTGTTACATACGTTGAGTTAAAGTTATACTTTAAGACGCTCCTTTTAGGGTAGTCTTTTCCCAACCCCTGGGTTCCTCACCTTAGAATTACCTTTCTCAATAAAACCCATTACGCAAAGAGAAGTTATTAAGAATCATGGTCTCATCAAGGAGTTCATCGAAAAACAGTAATCTAAATCAACGAAACTGGGCAATAGCCCTAAATCTTCACATAAGGTTGCTAACCATACCCTTTTAGGTTTATATCAGTTCTCATAACTGAAATATATCTTACTTATTAGAATTGAGATATAGTGGTTAAAAATCCAATTAAACGTTGTCTTGACTTAGATCAAGACTAGGAAGTAATAATTTATTCAGCCCGTTTAGCTTCCTGTTGAGGTTTATTTTAACCTTAGCTTCTCGAGAGACAGTGATCTAATTTCCAATTTAGCTTTAGATAGAACATAACAGATCTACTAAACATTCACAAGTATTCAGTCACATAATCTTTTCAAAGCTTACTTAGAGAATCCCAAATGTCTCCAAGGTATACAATAATAACAATGCTCTTTAAAATCATTCGAACCAAAGAAGTTCAATCCATCAAGATACGAATGCAAACACATAAGTAACAAATACCTCATTTCATTCATTTCTAAGCTAATCAAATACATTTTATGCATTCAGCATATTGGATACAATACTCAACATCAAAATAACATCTTTCTTCAAATAGTACATTAAGAGAATCAAATTAGAATTCATCATAAAACCAAATTAAACGATTTGAACATCATATCAGATCTACGTTTCTTTACAACTTACGGCAACCATCTGCAAAAATTTTCAACATGGGTCAGTTCGGTGAACTGAGCATGATAAGCACTAATTCTTAAAACAATTGCAATCCACCAATTGTTCTCATTAAACAACCTGTTTAAATGAAATCATTTATTCAAATTCCAAACATAAATCAGGCTATTCATCTTATATGTTAGAGACTAAGAACAAATGAATACAACCAATCTAAAGACAACAAAACTCCTACAAAATTGTTTCTATCAATTTCTCAAGGCAGTTAAAACATTCAACAAGCTCACTGTCTTAATTCTTTTATCATCATAACACATTTCAATGGTATTGACAAGTATACCCATTTATACAGCAACACACATTTTATACCAGTCTCTCCATACAATACCACAGTTTATTCTTGTTATGCCCATACCGTAGAGATCGCAAAAGGATGCAAGAAGAAAGCACACAAGTTTTCCTGTCTAGGAGAGAGAGGATTTTCCTATTCCACTTACTATATACATCAACATATAAATTACAGTCAAGAAGAAAGAACAGAGTCCATCAGAATCCTAAATCAATAACATTCTGGACTGTACCGACTCCTTTAGTTTAATACATATATATTTATGCCTGCGACTAAATAGTCGTGATTACCAGAAGAACTACAGTTCCATCTAAATCCAAATATAAAAGTCACCTGTAGCTACTAAGCGATTCAAGAGCTTTCGCCAAGCAACAGAAAATAATCCAACCATGAAAGACTCAACAAATCTTTTCTCTATCATTTATCAACATGGAATACCCAACGCCATCGCCTGACATGGTACAGCTAAGAGCTCTTTGTTTCAGTCAAACTTGAGACAAGATAACATTAAAACAAATAACGTTTCCATATGCAAATATAGTGACATTCACACAGAGTCGAAACACAATATGCACAGCTTCATTCAACTAATCAAATCCCTATGATTATACAGCAAGGGTGTAAATTAGAAGTCGTTTTCAAGAAGAATAATCACAACCAGGTCTTCACAGGAGCTGAATTCCATACCAATAAATTTCCTCAAAGTTTCATCTGAAGTCGAGTTACTACAAAATATAACAGGGTATCAACAAAGTCGAGTTGATAAAGAAACCCCATCCCTTAATTCCTCAGAATCAAACTGAACATAACACAACAATATTAAGAAAGAGTCAAAATGATATGCATGCTCAGTGAGGGCTCAAATCGAGAAATGAGCCAACACGCAGCATATCATGGACTCCAACAGTGCCAAATCCAACCAATACTTATAACCAAGGTTTCAATTGAAGTTGAATTCATATGACAACAATTCAAGAATCCTAAAAGTACTCTCAATGACAAAATAAATTCTGACGTTTAAAACATAAATTACCTTTCAATGACTCCATCGAAGTCAATAACATTTAGCATTCTTAACAAAACAACAACATTCATAACCAAGCTTAGACAGAAGTTTGAAATACTAGATACATTTCAAGGACTCTCACTGAGTCAATACCAACCGTATTCACAACTGAGCTTACATAGAAGTAGAAACACCAGTTACATTTCAAAGACTTCAACAGACTCAAAATCAATTTGTATCCACAACAAGCTTCCGCAGAAGTCATAACATACCACCCATTTCAAGGATTCCAACAAAATTCACAATAAAACTTCTTACCGAAGTCGAAACATTAATTACATTTCAAGGACTCAAAAGGAGTCGAACCCATATAGTATTCTCAATTAAACTTCTACAGAAGTCAAAAATACTATCTATTCAAGGATTCCAACAATATCAATAACATATAGTATTCACGACTAAACTTCTACAGAAGCCAAAACATACTATCATTTCAAGAATTCCAACAGTATCAGTTTCAACAAGTGTAAATAGCAAGGCTTCGACTGAAGTCGATATCAAACAAGAAAACATTTCATGGACTCCAACAGAGTCTGTTTCATACATTATCCTTGCAAGCATTTCTTCGGAATCTACCAAAATGCAAAACACAGCATGATAATTCAACAACATGAAACCAAATGTACACCCAACAAGGAATCAACTGAATAGTCGAGCCAGCATGAAAACACAGCAAGATACTTCATACATTGCTACCATAAAAACCAACTGAACCAAAAATCATCTGAACAGAGTTGTTCTAATGAAATCATTTGAAGGAAAGCAATATTTTTAAAAGTTAGGGCCTAAAATGCCTGGTAATGTTGCTTAAAAATCCAAAGAAGACATCTGAATGTGCTCGAGCCTTCTTCTCCTCTTCCACGATAGATTCAATAACAATAATTTGTTACTATCATGTCTTATAAACTTTCCCCGATAGATAAAAGAGCTAGATAATCTCATAGTTCCCATGCAACACATAGTAGATTGGTTCGAAGAACCAGTGATCAAACAGAGAGAAAAATGGAGCAAATGGAAAACCAAAATACCAACAAATTTTCCATTTGCATGCCTTCCCAAGCAATCCGCGCTCGGGAACCAAAGTTCATCAATGACATTAACTCCAAAATTCCCACCTAACCTCCATTGCCACCGACCGCCATAGTTGGCGATGGACAAAAACAAACCAAAGACCATTTCCAGATTTGGTGACTCTGCCACGTCGGTCTCGATGGCCGTTTGAAATCTCTGCTAAATCCCTTGTCCTTCATGCTTATCCCCTTCATTTAATGCCATAGAAACTACCGCCCATGGCTCGCACCCCTTCATAGGTCCCCCTTCATCCATGGTCATTAGTTAGGTTAGAAACATAGGTTAGATCTTAAGGTGATACTTAGTCTAACTTCCTTAGTGCTAGGTCGCTAACCTTAGAAACATTTAGCTTATAGTTTAGGGCTAGGTTAGATTAGCACTAATCCAACCCATAGGTTATAGTTTAGGTTTAGGTTATTAACCTTAATAAATCCAGTCTAGGTCTAACAAATAGAATCGTTCAGTATAAGAACCAACAGATATACATTCCCAAAATGGATTCAATCTAGCATTGATAATAAGCTAGCAGTATATATACCAGAATTTATTACCTGGCTCAAGGTCTAGACCTTCCTGATATTACGATATCGGGAACCAATTCATTTAACCGAGATCCAGCACGAGTCAACTCTGAATTGCTCATTCAACACATTCAGACCTAGCAACCTTCGTAAGGTCTATAATTTTTGTTCATCCAGAATAAACTTAAAACATCTCTTGGATCAATGCAACTGATCCAAGGCTGAGTCATAAAGATGGGTAAATCCACAATTCACCCTGAAATCAGATTAAACTCAGGTGCTAAAAATGAAAGAAATAAAAGAGTCCAAGCATATCCTGACTCAGTCAAAGATCTTCAAGAGCAAAGAAGATACAATCCATATCAAGCATGACTTCACAATCAAAGGAACACATCCTTTTACAGAAGAAATCATATATCAACACTTGAATGCTCAGGAGGAAGTAACAATAGTTCAGGGTGTTACATGCTTCCCTCCTAAAAGATTCATCATCCCGATGATTACATATTTGATTTACCTTTAGGTCAACCAATTTATTAGTTCACAATACAATAAGACTATTTCCAACTTGAATAGTTCCAGAAATCAATGTCACGATACATTTTATTCAGCCTGAATAATGTTTTCCTCAATCTGGCTTTCATATAGACATGAAAAAGATAAGTTCATAAAAAAATGTTTTGTCAATAGATTTCATTCTGTTGAAAAAGAAAAGGAAAAGCAATTTTCATCTCTTCCAGATTTTCCCAAGTTGCACTTTCTTCGTTAAACTGGTCCCACTGGACCTTACATTGCTGTATTTCATGATTTCTCAAATGCAATTGGCAAGTTTCCGATACTTGTGTGGGTTTAACCATGATTATTCGTGGGTCTTGGACCTGCAAGGAATTCCAATTTAAAACATGTGACAAATCTAAAACGTATTTCTTAAGCAAAGAAATATGGAAAAAATCATGCATGCGAGACAAAGCAGGTGGTAATGCTAATCGGTAAGCTACGGGATTGATTATCTCGACAATTTCAAAAGGTCCCACATAATGAGGTGACAACTTGGCAACCTTGCCAAAAGTTATGGAACTCTTTCTAGGTTTAACACAAAGAAAAACCTTCTCACCAAGCTCAAACCTTCGATCAACCCGCTTAAGGTCGGCATAGCTCTTACCGCCTGCTCATTGCTTTTCCTTTAATCATTCACGAATCAACTTTACTTACTGTTCCATTTCGGTGAGGATCTATGGTCCAATTACCACTCTATCCTCTATACTATCCCAACTAACAGGGTTACTGTACTTCCTTCCATAAAGTGCTTCAAAAGGTGCCATTTTAAGAGATGAGTGATAAGTGTTGTTGTATGCGAATTCAACTAGTGGAAGATATTCTTCCCATTTATACTGTTGATCCATGCAATACATTCGCAACATATCTTCCAACACTTGATTTACCCTCTCTGTTTGTCCATTCATTTCCGGATGATATGTAGAATTGAAGTTTAGTTTTGTTCCAAGAGCTGTATTAAGGATTTTCCAAAATCTTGACGTCATTCTAGGATCCCTGTCAGATATAATCAATTCAGGTACACCATGTAACCTAAAAATTTCATGCACAAATATTTTGGCCAACACTGGTGAATCATCCTTTAGATTTCTAGCGATGAAATGAGCTACCTTAGTGAGTTTATCTACAACTACTAGGATAACATCATGTTTATTCCTGGACATAGGTAACCCTTGTACAAATTCCATGCTTATTACTTGCCATTTGTATTGCGGTATGCTATGGGGATATAATAGTCCAGTAGGGTGCATGTGTTCCACCTTAACCCGCTGACATTCCAGACAATGAGTCACAAAATCAATAACATCCTTTTTCATACCTTTCCAAAAGTATTGTTGTTTCAGATCAGCAAGCATTTTTGTGATACCGGTGTCCAGAGAAAGGTGAATTATGAAATTCAACTAACAACTTCTTTCTCAAATCATTCAGCATAGGTACGTATACCCTGTTTTCATAATGTAAGATTCCTTCATTATCAAAATGAAAACCTTTATACCTTTCATCATTAGGTTCTACAGTAAGCGCTACTTTTACTTGCTAAAAGTATATATCAGATTCTGAGGCACTTTTTACCTCATCCTTAAACTGAGTTCTTAATGTTATAAGAGTAGAAATGTGCTTCCTATGACTTAGAGCATCTGCTACCCTATTCTCTTTCCCTTTGATGTAGCTAATATCAAAATCATATTGAGATAAAAATTCTAACCACCTTCTCTGTCTGGCATTTAGATTAGGCTGAGTGAAAATATATTTCAGTCCTAAGTGATCAGTTTTCAACTCAAAAGGTTTCCCAAGTAAATAGTGTCTCTAGACTTGAAGCGCATGAACAATGGTAACAAGCTCCAAATCATGAGGAGCATAATTCAGCTCATGTAACTTAAGTTTTCTACTTTCATATGCTATTACTTGATCATTTTGTAACAAAACACCTCCAAGGCCTTCCCCAGAAGCATCCGTTACAACTATAAAGCTCCCATTAGGGTCGGTACAGCTAAAATAGGTGCGGAAGTCAACTAACTTTTCAGACTTTTGAAAGCAGTTTCACACTTATCATTCCAAATAAATTTCTTATCCTTCTTCTGCAATGAAGTTATCGGTGCAGCCACTTTAGAAAAATCCTTAACAAATTTTCTATAATAACCAAGTAAAGACCCATGAAGCTTCTTACTTCATGCACATTCTTTGGTGCAGGCCACTCAGTTATTGCCACTATTTTTGAAGGATCTACAACAATTCCTTCTTTACTAATGACATGACCCAAATAGTGAACTTCTGAATCAAAGAAAGAACATTTGGATAACTTACCATACAACTTTCTTTTTCTCAAAATTCCCAAAACTATCTTCAAATGCTCATTGTGCTCTTCAACACTTTTAGAATAAATGAGAATATCGTCCAAGAATACAAGTACAAACTTGTCCAAATATTCTTGAAAGATATTATTCATTAAGTTCATAAAAGTTGTGGGTGCATTAGTTAATCCAAAGGGTAGAACCGTGAATTCATAATGTCCATACCTTGTTCGGAAAGCTGTTTTATGAATATCTTCTTCTCTAATCCTTAACTGATGATAACCAGATCGAAGATCTATCTTAGAATAAACCGCTGCCCCACGCATCTGATCAAATAGATCATTGATCCTTGGAAGTGGGTATCTATTCTTGATTGTTGCTTTGTTCAACATCCGATAATCAATACACAGCCTAAGTGTTCCATCCTTCTTTTTCACAAATATTACTGGTGCTCCCCAAGGTGAAACACTTGGTCTAATCAAACCTTTAGACAAAAGTTCTTGCAATTGAGCCTTAAGCTCGACTAACTCTGTAGTAGTCATCCGATAAGGTGCTTTGGAAATAGGTTCCGTTCCTGGTTTGATTTCGATGGTGAAGTCAAATTCCCTCTTGGGTGGTAACCCTGGTAATTCCTCCGGAAAAACATCTTTGAAACTTTGTAGCAGAGGAAATCGTTTCATGGAATCACCATCTTCTTCTGAAAATTCAGATATCTTTACTGCATAAAGGGTGCATCCTTTGTTTTTAGCCTTTTTAAGCTGCATAGCTGACAGTTTTCTAACTGAAATTTCCCGTTTCACCCCTTGAATCTCTGTTGTTTCCAGCCGATCATCTAAACATTTTATATTCTTTTCATAGCAGTCTACTTTTGCTTTATGGTCAGCTAACCAATTGACACCGATGACAATGTCATACGATCCCAAAGGTGTAACATAGAGGTCAACTTCCATGGAAAAGTTAGGTAAGTCAAGGACTGCCCCAAAAAGACACATACTCACTGTATGAACAGAATTATTACCATACTGTATAGTCCAAGATTTATCCATTTTTCTAGCTTTTCTCTTAAGTTTAGAAGCAAGTTTACTAGAAATAAAACATTCAGTAGCTCCTGTATCAAAAAGAATAGTGACAGGTATGCCAAATAACTTACCCGAAACTTCTATAGGTGTCACCTACTTTTCAGCTTGCTTATCTGCTACTGCAGCATGTATCTTATCTTGGCATTGATTATGATCATCCTTCTTCAAAGGGCACTGATTTGCATAGTGGTCTTTGCCACAATTGTAGCAGCCTCCTACAGGTCCCTTTTTAGTCTCAAAATTGCCTCCAGCCTTGTAATTATCACGTTGTCCTCCATAGGGCTTCTACCCATTGTTATAATTTTGGACAAATTATCCCTTACATTTCCAACAGGCTTATTAGCTACTATTTTCTTACTATTATCCCCGAAACTTACTTTTATTTCCAAACTTTTTCCATGGTCCATTTTTGGGTGCAAGTGAAGTTGAAGAAGGGTTTGCAATCTTCTTCCACATTTCCTCTTTATGAGCGAAAATAGCCTTTAATTTCTGTTCTTGTCGTATGGCCTTTTCAACAACTCCTTCCATAGTGGTTGGATTGTGAACATCGACCTCTCCCCTATCACGGGATTCAATCCCATGATGAATTTCCATATTCGAACTTCTCGTCAATTTGATATCGGTACATACTTGAGGAGTTTTGTAAATCGCTCCCGATTCGATTACCATTAGCTTCCTTGAGCTAAGTTCTGAATTCTGTCATTTTTGATCATAGAAAAGTTGTGGCAGCCAACGTTGCCTAAAATAGCCCTTAAATTGATCCCAAGTAATATTGGTCTCATCAATATTTAGCTCAAACTTTACGGCTATCCCACCACGAAGATGCTTTGTGGGAAAGGCGATAGGCTCCCAAATAGCTTTGGTTTCCTCCGAGAAGTTTCTTATTGCAAATTACTTCTCCATTTTGCCGAGCCAATTCTCAGCTCCATCTCCTAATGTGGTGCCATCATATTTAGGTGGGCTTATCCTTTTTATATCATTAGTGAGTTCTGCTGCCAACCTGGCCTTTTTGTTTTCTAGTTGGACAGGTGCATTTCCAGTATTATTATCAACACCCATATTGGGGTTGTCCTCGGGAGGTTGCTTTGATTGTTATTACCGGCTTCATCTTCCTCCTTATTTCCCATTACTTGCTGTTCAAGTACAACCAAATGATATCTTGTGTCCAATAAGGCAGCAAGGATCTCATCAAGTTTTTGGGTTGTTGCTGCCCCTCTAGTGGAGCATTATTTGCAATGTTCCCCCTTGTTCTAACCATTTTCTGTTACAAGAAAATTTCAGGTTTTTATCAGATTATGGACACAATAGGTCCAAGAGCTACAACCTTCAGCTCTGATACCAAGATGTAATGTCCCCATTTTAGTACATTAGAACAAGTAATTATTTTTTTTTGATAAATGCTTTCTAGTTCTAAATACATAATTTAGAACTCACAAATCAAAACAACCATTCGATAATAGATAACCTTATGCAATTGTAATGACTCGGAGTACCTCCGATCTATTCATTCCTTGACTCATTAATCTACCAATCTATTCATGAGTATCAAAGAGTTGGCGTTTTTATTTTAACACATCACTCTTGTGGTTCTCTTCCCTAATCTAGGATTTAGAATGCTCAGTCCAAAGAACCTATCTGAATAATTGTTACCATTATTCATCGGCATCTCATCCCTTAGACTAGGTGACATAGGACAACGCAATCAGCAGCTTGTGATACTTTGGCCAAAGATTTGAAACATACTGCTTATGTCTCATATTCCTTGACGGCATACTCGTCATTCTAGAATACGTCCTTCACCCCATTCCTATGTTATGTAGAATGTCTTATACTGACTTCTGTCAGTCTCTCCTACCCCAAGTTATTCACTCAGGAATGGATTAGTAATATGACAATGTTATAGGGATGCTCCCGAGGACTAGGGATACGCTGACATACTGGGTCAACCCTAGTTAACCCAGTGTGTCAAGATACCCCGAGTCTCCTAGGGCAGCCTTATAACATGACCACGTTCCTAATCAGTCCCAGAGTAAAACTTGTTTGAGTTTAAGGTGTAAATATTAACGATCAATGCAAAGGGTGTCGCCATAAGTCACCTGTATTGTTGTATCTTCGAGAAGATCCTAATCTTCTCAAA
The DNA here is from genome assembly GCA_018340775.1 of Taxus wallichiana var. yunnanensis. Lineage (NCBI taxonomy): Eukaryota > Viridiplantae > Streptophyta > Pinopsida > Cupressales > Taxaceae > Taxus > Taxus wallichiana. The sequence goes on along the minus strand of CM031233.1, from coordinate 384,922,448 downwards.
GGTACAACCCTGCAGTTGACTTGTGCCATCAACCTTCAAATCCACCTCGAAAAGATCTACTTATTTATAAGTGTTACATACGTTGAGTTAAAGTTATACTTTAAGATGCTCCTTTTAGGGTAGTCTTTTCCCAACCCCTGGGTTCCTCACCTTAGAATTACCTTTCTCAATAAAACCCATTACGCAAAGAGAAGTTATTAAGAATTGTGGTCTCATCAAGGAGTTCATCGAAAAATAGTAATCTAAATCAACGAAACTGGGCAATAGCCCTAAATCTTCACATAAGGTTGCTAACCATAGCCTTTTAGGTTTATATCAGTTCTCATAACTGAAATATATCTTACTTATTAGAATTGAGATATTATGGTTAAAAATCCAATTAAACGTTGTCTTGACTTAGATCAAGACTAGGAAGTAATAATTTAATCAAATGTTTAGCTTCTGTTGAGGTTTATTTTAACCCTAGGTTCTCCGAGAGACGGTGATCTAATTTCCAATTTAGCTTTAGATAGAACATAACAGATCTACTAAACATTCACAAGTATTCAGTCACATAATCTTTTCAAAGCTTACTTAGAGAATCCCAAATGTCTCCAAGGTATACAATAATAACAATGCTCTTTAAAATTATTCGAACCGAAGAAGTTCAATCCATCAAGATACAAATGCAAACATATAAGTAACAAATACCTCATTTCATTCATTTCTAAGCTAATCAAATACATTTTATGCATTCAGCATATTGGATACAATACTCAACAGCAAAAGAACATCTTTCTTCAAGTAGTACATTTAGAGAATCAAATTGGAATTCATCATAAAACCAAATTAAATGATCTGAACATCATATCAGATCTACGTGTCTTTACCACTTACGGCAACCATCTGCAAAAATTGTCAACATGGGTCAGTTCGGTGAACTGAGCATGATAAGCACTAATTCTTAAAACAATTGCAATCCACCAATTGTTCTCATTAAACAACCTGTTTAAATGAAATCATTTATTCAAATTCCAAACATAAATCAGGCTATTCATCTTATATGTTAGAGACTAAGAACAAATGAATACAACCAATCTAAAGATAGCAAAACTCCTACAAAATTGTTTCTATCAATTTCTCAAGGCAGTTAAAACATTCAACAAGCTCACTGTCTTAATTATTTTATCATCATAACACATTTCAATGGTATTGACAAGTATACCCATTTATACAGCAACACACATTTTATACCAGTCTCTCCATACAATACCACAGTTTATTCTTGTTATGCCCATACCGTAGAGATCGCAAAAGGATGCAAGAAGAAAGCACACAAGTTTTCCTGTCTAGGAGAGAGAGGATTTTCCTATTCCACTTACTATATACATCAACATATAAATTACAGTCAAGAAGAAAGAACAGAGTCCATCAGAATCCTAAATCAATAACATTTTGGACTGTACCTGCACTCGACTCCTTTAGTTTAATACATATATATTTACGCCTGCGACTAAATAGTCGTGATTACCAGAAGAACTACAGTTCCATCTAAATCCAAATATAAAAGTCACCTGTAGCTACTAAGCGATTCAAGAGCTTTCGCGCCAAGCAACAGAAAATAATCCAACCATGAAAGACTCAACAAATCTTTTCTCTATCATTTATCAACATGAGAATACCCAACGCCATCGCCTGACATGGTACAACTAAGAGCTCTTTGTTTTAGTCAAACTTGAGACAAGATAACATTAAAACAAATAACGTTTCCATATGCAAATATAGTGACATTCACGCAGAGTCGAAACACAATATGCACAGCTTCATTCAACTAATCAAATCCCTATGATTATACAACAAGGGTGTAAATTAGAAGCTGTTTTCAAGAAGAATAATCACAACCAGGTCTTTACAGGAGCCAAATTCCATACCAATAAATTTCCTCAAAGTTTCATCTGAAGTCGAGTTACTACAAAATATAACAGGGTATCAACAAAGTCGAGTTGATAAAGAAACCCCATCCCTTAATTCTTCAGAATCGAACTAAACATAACACAACAATATTAAGAAAGAGTCAAAATGATATGCATGCTCAGTGAGGGCTCAAATCGAGAAACGAGCCAACACGCAGCATATCATGGACTCCAACAGTGCCAAATCCAACCAATACTTATAACCAAGGTTTCAATTGAAGTTGAATTCATATGACAACAATTCAAGAATCCTAAAATTACTCACAAAAAACTTCTACAGAAGTTAAAACATAAATTACCTTTCAATGACTCCATCGAAGTCAATAACATTTAGTATTCTTAACAAAACAACAACATTCATAACCAAGCTTAGACAGAAGTTTGAAATACTAGATACATTTCAAGGACTCTCACTGAGTCAATACCAACCGTATTCACAACTGAGCTTACACAGAAGTAGAAACACCAGTTACATTTCAAGGACTTCAACAGACTCAGAATCAATGAGTATCCACAACAAGCTTCCGCAGAAGTCATAACATACCACCCATTTCAAGGATTCCAACAAAATTCACAATAAAACTTCTTACCGAATTCGAAACATTAATTACGTTTCAAGGACTCAAAAGGATTCGAACCCATATAGTATTCTCAATTAAACTTCTACAGAAGTCAAAAATACTATCTATTCAAGGATTCCAACAATATCAATAACATATAGTATTCATGACTAAACTTCTATAGAAGCCAAAACATACTATCATTTCAAGAATTCCAACAGTATCAGTTTCAACAAGTGTAAACAACAAGGCTTCGACTGAAGTCGATATCAAACAAGAAAACATTTCATGGACTCCAACAGAGTCTATTTCATACATTATCCTTGCAAGCATTTCTTCGGAATCTACCAAAATGCAAAACACAGCATGATAATTCAACAACACGAAACCAAATGTACACCCAGCAAGGAATCAACTGAATAGTCGAGCCAGCATGAAAACACAGCAAGATACTTCATACATTGCTACCATAAAAACCAACTGAACCAAAAATCATCTGAACAGAGTTGTTCTAATGAAATCATTTGAAGGAAAGCAAGATTTTTAAAAGTTAGGGCCTAACATGCCTGGTAATGTTGCTTAAAAATCTGAAGAAGACCTCTGAATGTGCTCAAGCCTTCTTCTCCTCTTCCACGATAGATTCAACAACAATAATTTGTTACTATCATGTCTTATAAACTTTCCCCGATAGAGAAAAGAGCTAGATAATCTCATAGTTGCCATGCAACACATAGTAGACTGGTTCGAAGAACCAGTGATCAAACAGAGAGAAAAACGGAGCGAATGGAAAACCAAAATACCAACAAATTTTCCATTTGCATGCCTTCCCAAGCAATCCGCGCTCGGGAACTAAAGTTCATCAATGACATTAACTCCAAAATTCCCACCTAACCTCCATTGCCACCGACCGCCATAGTTGGCGATGGACAAAAGAAAACCAAAGACCATTTCCAGATTTGGCGACTCTGCCACGTCGGTCTCGATGGCTGCATTTGAAATCTCCGCTAAATCCCTTGTCCTTCATGCTTATCCCCTTCATTTAATGCCATAGAAACTACCGCCCATGGCTCGCACCCCTTCATAGGTCCCCCTTCATCCATGGTCATTAGTTAGGTTAGAAACATAGGTTAGATCTTAAGGTGATACTTAGTCTAACTTCCTTAGTGCTAGGTCACTAACCTTAGAAACATTTAGCTTATAGTTTAGGGCTAGGTTAGATTAGCACTAATCCAACCCATAGGTTATAGTTTAGGTTTAGGTTATTAACCTTAATAAATCTAGTCTAGGTCTAACAAATAGAATCGTTCAGTATAAGAACCAACAGATATACATTCCCGAAATGGATTCAATCCAGCATTGATAATAAGCTAGCAGTATATATACCAGAATTTATTACCTGGCTCAAGGTCTAGACCTTCCTGATATTACGATATCGGGAACCAATTCATTTAACAAGATCAGCCTGAGTTAACTCCTGAATTGCTCATTCAACACATTCAGACCTTGCAACCTTCGTAAGGTCTATAATTTTTGTTCATCCAGAATAAACTTAAAACATCTCTTGGATCAATGTAACTGATCCAAGGCTGAGTCATAAAGATGGGTAAATCCACAATTCACCCCGAAATCAGATTAAACTTAGGTGCTAAAAATGAAAGAAATAAAAGAGTCCAAGCATATCCTGACTCAGTCAAAGATCTTCAAGAGCAAAGAAGATACAATCCATATCAAGCATGACTTCACAATCAAAGGAACACATCCTTTTACAAAAGAAATCATATATCAACACTTGAATTCTCGGAGGAAGTAACCATATTTCAGGTGTTACAAGTCATGTTAAAAGAAGAATGATGGAAAATGCGTGAAGGACCACCACCATGAGCGGGGGGTTATATGACCACCGCCCTACCCGGGTGGCGGTCACGAGACCGCCACCCAGAAGGGTGGCGGGTTCATCATCAAGACAAAAATGCAAAGGAAAAGAGGGGAAAATAGCAAACATCTCTTGGATCAATGCAACTGATCCAAGGTGAGTCATAAAGATGGGTAAATCCACAATTCACCCCGAAATCGATTAAACTCAGTGCTAAAAATTAAAGAAATAAAAGAGTCCAAGCATATCCCGACTCACCAAAGATCTTCAAGAGTAAAGAAGATACAATCCATATCAAGCATGAATTCACAATCAAAGGAACACATCCTTTTACGAAGAAATCATATATCAACTTGAATGCTTAGGAGGAAGTAACAATATTTCGAGGTGTTACAAGTCATGTTAAAAGAAGCATCTTTGGAAAATGCGTGAAGGACCACCGCCATGAGTAGGGGGTGGTTATATGACCACCGCCCTACTGCGGGTGGTGGTCATGAGACCGCCACCCAGGGAAGGGTGGCGGGTTCTGCCACTCGAAGACAAAAATGCAAAGGAAAAGGGGGGAAAAGAGCAAACATCTCTTGGATCAATGCAACTGATCCAAGGTTGAGTCATAAAGATGGGTAAATCCACAATTCACCCCGAAATCAGATTAAAATCAGGTGCTAAAAATGAAAGAAATAAAAGAGTCCAAGCATATCCTGACTTAGTCAAATATCTTCAAGAGCAAAGAAGATACAATCCATATCAAGCATGACTTCACAATCAAAGGAACACATCCTTTTACAAAAGAAATCATATATCAACACTTGAATGCTCAGGAGGAAGTAACAATAGTTCAGGGTGTTACAAGTCGTGTTAAAAGAAGCATGATGGAAAATGCATGAAGGACCACTGCCATGAGCAGGGGGTGGTTATATGACCACCGCCCTACCTGGGTGGGCGGTCATGAGACCACCACCCAGGCAAGGTGGCAGGTTCGTCATTGAAGACAAAAATGCAAAGGAAAAGAGGGGAAAAGAGCAAAACAAAGCATGCGGAGGCTAAGTGGGGCATGTGGGATGTTAACGTACACTTGGAGATCTTTTCTAGATCCCAAAAAACTTGTGAGGAGACTCGTATCATCATTAGGTCATGTGTAACATCAATGGCAACAAGAACACCCTTACAATTTTGGGTAAGTACATATTGCCCCCTTGGAGAAGCATTTTAGCCATGAAGAGGCGTAGAACGGTGGGTCCGAGTATGGTGGTCCCGAAATGGGAAATTAGAAATTATACCTGACACGTTCATGTGTCAAAATGATACCATCCAAAATTCTTGCTACCATTTGCGTAGGGATAAGAACTTACCTCTGTCGGCGCTCCAAACTTGCGAAAAGGGGCATTTAAGATGAGTCAAAATGCTATATATATATATATATATATATATATATCGGCCCATTTTCCTATTCATTTGTGCATGTTGATTTGATTGATTTTGAGCTCTAGGACCCACGGTGATGGTTTTTGATGAGAGTATAGTCAAAACGTTTGTGACAAGATAGTGATCATGCCTCCGCGAGTGGAACATCGACCCACGAGATCTCAGGTTAGTTCTTCTTGATTTACCGTTTTTATACCTAAAATGTAAAAATGATGAAATCTTCGCCATGGGGGGTAATTTTTGAAATTTTTAGTTTTAAATGTGTCCTTAGGGGGGACGCCTAATGGGTAGGCTCTCATTTTAGTCAAAATGGTCATTTTTATGTTTTTGAGCGTTTTGACCATGCCTAGCGTATGATGGTATTGTACATAAAAATTGATTATATATATATATATATACACACACACTTTTTTTGGACCAAACTCTTGGTGTCTAGGATTTTGTGATTCATTTCCACATGTATATTAGATGCTTATTAGAATTCTTGTTTTTATATGCTTTTCAGAATGTATGCAATGGAGAACAAATGATACAAATGCTTTCTTCCTTTTTGTATTTCGTGATGTTGATGTATGATAATGTAGACACAATGTGATCTTGAACTTTAGTTTCTATAAGCAATTTTTGGTACTTCATATTTGTTTTGACAAAATGTGATGATAAATTGATATGATGAGCAGATGAACTTGCCCCACTCCTAACTCCACGCAACTAGTAAGATGCGAGGGCTCACCACCGAGAGCTAGAAAGGGCACAAGTTGTGAGGAGTGTTGAAATGATAATGATGGGAGATAGACAAAGAGTTGGTGGAACCAAATTAGGACGCTACAAACCTACCCTACTCAAGTGACTCCATAGTTTAGAATGTGACTTGCTTTGTAGTTTATCTAGACTTAGATCCGTAGATGGCCACTTGGTTGACAAAATATGGTTTTCAAGGTTTTGGACTCTCTTGGAATTTTAGACATCTGATTCATTTGTTTTTGACTCAAGATTTCAAAGGTTTATTTGAACTATTTACTTATGACCTTCAATGTTATCAAAAAAGACCCCATACACCTTGCCCCATTCTACTAGTAATAAGTATGGGCTTATCACCATGGATAAGGTAGGGGCGAGTAAGGGCATTTCCATCCTTTCCCAACCCTATGTCACTAGTAAGAGATGCAAGTTCATCACCGAAAGTTGGTAGGGCAATGAAATGTGTAAAAGTAAATTTTTTTGTTTGATCTATTATTTGACTTATTTATTTGAGAAAAATATTAGTATGTTCTTATTTCCAAAGAGATATATATACGGGATAGATGTGACACCATGAAGCTTCTAGAATAGACCATAGGCAAGACACCTATCCTAGGAAGAAACAAAAGTGAGAATAAGCATGCAGGCCTTGGTATGGCTACCATTAAGACTTTGTCATATCTAGCTTTAATTGATGACATGATTCTGAAACAGTTGATGATGTTATGAAAATGAAGAAGTATGATTTGAATGCTTCTACCAATACCATCAGAAGTTTGTAATGAATTGCTTAAGAATAAGTCCCTTGATCACCAAATTTTATGAAACGAGTGAACAAAATGAACCTATCTAAATGAAGATGCAATGTAGATATAATTATACAAATAGTGTCGACGCTTCATGCATAAAACCATTTAAGGTGCAAGGAATTGACAGTTTTGTTGAATTCCTCACCTTCTAGTGTACATAAGAGATACACACCATTTCCGTAGTCCTTCATGACTCGGTATGGGCCCAACCATTTGGGCCAGAATTTCCTTCCTTCACCGGTCTTCTTATCGATCCAATTGTCTAGTCTTAAAACTAGATCTCCTTCATATATTTCTCACTCATAGACCTTTTTGTTATACTTCTGGCACATCCAGTCAGCATAGACTCTATGCCGTTGTTTAGTGTTTAACCTAGCCTCATCTAGGCTTTCTAGTTGGGAGAGGCATGCCTCTCTATAAGCTTCCTCATCTAGAATCCCTTGTAGTGAGATGCGGAGACTGGGTATTTCAACCTCAAGTGGGAGAACTGCTTCTGCTCCGAATACCAATGAGAAAGGAGTTACTCCCATTGGTGTTCTTATTGAGGTTCGGTGGGCCCACAAGGCCGGATATAACTTTAAATGCCAATCTCATTTGTTTTCTTTTATGGTTTTTAAGAGAATGGACTTTAGAGTTTTATTCGTAGCCTCAGCCTGTCCGTTGGCTTGAGGGTAATACAGGGAGGCCGTATGATGGTTTATTTTAAATTTACTTGCATAGCTCACAGACCTCATCATTCTTAAAGGATGTGCCATTATCTGAGATAATGACTTGTGGGACATCGTACCTATAAATGATCTGGTTTAGAATGAACTTGGTGATCACGGCACTGGTATAGTGGTAAGAGGCATAGCCTCTACCCATTTTGTAAAATATTCGATGGTCGTGATTATGAAGTTGTTATCCAAAATTCACCCCTCAAGGTAATTTTGATAACATGCATTAGATTATTCAGTCCCAAGTAAGTAGATTGATTCGAGGGCCAAAATCATGTTTTTTGGGGTCCCCTCGGCCTTCTTCTAACTCTCCCATCCAAGAAATAATCCCAACGAGTTAGAAAAAATGGAAAAAATGTAAAAAATAAGGTTGCAAGACTATTTTAAAGCATTTCGAGTCTGAAGGGTTCGGGTTAAATCTTGAGGTTCATCGTACTCAAGCTTGGGTCTGAAAAAACAAGAAAATCGGCTAAGTCTTTTGTCCCATGCAGTCCACGGGACAGTTGGGACATCGGGACGCCGAAGGATGTGAAAAGCCGAAACAACCCGAGGATAAAGAAAAATCGCCAAATTTTGTTTCGTGCGGTTTGGGACAGCCAGGATGAAAGTACGCGCGGGACGTGAATCGGCTGATTTTTCGAAAGATGGTCCATTTCGGGCGATTCGAGGATTTTTGTCCGGGACAGCCAGGACAAAGGTACGCGCGGGACGTGAAAAGGTGAAAAGGCTGCAAACAGGAACAAAGACAGTCCATTTCGGGCGGTTTGGAAATATTTGTCCCGAGCGATCGGAACAGTTGGGACAAAAGTATGTGAGGTACACGAGGGATGTGAAAATCTGAAAGAGCTGCCAATGAATGGAATATTGCCACATGTCTTCACCTCAAACAGGAACAAGGAAGCCCGAATCAGCCGAAGCAGGAGATTTTCATCCGGACATCCGGGCCAAAGGTACGCGAGGGACGCGTGGGACGCGAAAAGACGAAATGGCTGAAAAGAGACAAGGAGGCCCATGGATGAATCAGAATGTGCCATGTGTCAGAAGAGGAAAAGTTGGAAATTTGGCTAAGTGTTTCACCAAAAATCCAAAAGGAGTGTTTTGGGCCGCTGCCCCGGCCAACGAATCAGGTCATGCCACGTGTCCAAGTGGCAAGAAATTTTCAAAGGATGAGCCCGCAAATGAACTAGAGCACATGCACGTGTCATCCAAGTGGTGAAGCATAGGAAAAATTTGAATTTTTTTCTAAAATGCAAAAAGAGGTAAAATTCAAAAAAATTCCCGCCGATCCGATTTTGGCCTGCTTTTTTGCGCTAAATCTTCAAATGGCCATAACTTTCGATCCGTGGCTCGATTTTCACGTTCTTTATATCAATGGAAAGATGGTGAAATTATCTACATGATTCTAGTGTCATTTTTGTATTTTAATAGGGTTTGGAGAGAGAAAATTGAAATATTCCTCTGCATGTGGTAATGGCCGAAATGACGTTTCAACAACCAGCTTTAATACAAAATGGGTCGCATTCTTCTTCAAAGATGACCAAAATGTCGGGGATGGGTCCATAAGGATGCCCATGTTGTTTTAATGCATCTTCATTCAATGAGGAATGGCTCCCACATTTTTACACGTTTTCTCTCTCCTGGGTCGACCCATGCATTGTAAAAGCCAGATTTGGCTCATTTTTCGGGGGAGACATTTCTTTAGATAGCAAGCTTCTTCTTTCACCTTCAATAAGTGATTTTTGCAAGTATCAGACCTCTTCTAAAATTGTAACAGGTTTTCTACCTTTTTGATGTTGTAATACAAGGATTTTGACAGTGGAAATGATAATACAGGCTCTATGATCAGTTTTTAGTCCTCTGGTTGTGTTGTTTGCTTCATTTCAAACTTTAAATTACATCTTATCAGTTTGTGTATGATGTTTATGTTACATTCCATGATCTGTGTCTATCTGTAGAACTAGAAGTGTTCACCACTCCTTTTCTGGTGTATCACCGCTTCAGTATAGGCTTTCATTTTATGCATTATCTCTCCCTGGTCCCTTGGAAATTTAGATTAGCATAGTTAGTTTCCCTTGCATTAGAGTAGATTATGGCAGGTAGTTTAGGAGCAAGAACCAGCTTTCTCTAGAGATTCCTCTCTCATCTTACAAGTCCCACACTTGGAGAGAGGTTTCAATGTTGTGCAATCACACTGGATGCTTAGAGTGATCAAACTAGAAATCTGATCAACATCCAGGGGTGCTGTGCTGATTTGCACTAATAGTTTTGGCACGCCCGGTGGGACCTTAGAGGTCTTCACTTTTATTACAACAAGATCGATGTGCACTTGTTGTAAGTTCCAGCTTTGAAGAAGCTTAAAATCACACATCTGGTGACTCCAAAAGAAGCATAATCCGCTAGTTTCAGCAGTCCAAGCCTGGAAAATTTATGAGAAGAATACAGACTAGGTCAAGAACTAGGGAGGAAGGATTGTTTGTTCATCTGCACCTATCTCTAGGAAGAGAAAGAAGGGGAAGAAGAGCTCAAAGATCTCCATCTCCACCTAATAGAACCTTGTCAACACCTCCACCTGGTAGGCCTTTCATCCAATCAACAAGGGTTCTCAGGCCAATCAGAATGGCACAACCACCGAATCCGTATGTCAATTTCACTGGCAGCAGCCCACTTGCTCTCAATGCACAACATCCAATCCCAGTTGCAGCATTGAAGAACATTCCATACTTCACTGGAGAGAACCAGACTACTCCTGGTGATCATGTTAAAGACATTGCCAACCTTTGTGTAATTCATGAAATTAATGAGATGTAAGTTGCTATCAAATTACTGGCATCCTCATTCAAGGGAAAGATTTACAATGGTTCAGAGCCTTACCTCGTGTTCTATCCAAAATTAGAACCAGCTATGTATAGCCCTCCATGAGCAGTTTGAGGAAAAGGGAGACAACTTGTCCCTTTTGGAGCAGCTGACAACTATCAAAAGAGCTCCCAATGAGCAGCTGACCGACTTCAAATTCAGATTTCAAAGGACTTGGGAGAGGATTCCAATGGCAGTAAGGCTAGCGTGCAGAAGGTGCTTTTCTATATTACCTTAAAGCCTTAAATTCTGATATTTCTATGTTGAATCAATCCATGGGAGGAACAACTATCCCTGTTGCTTATGGCATTGCCATTAGAGCTGAAAATTATTTAATTCAAGATGGAAAGCTAGCTTTTAGGCCTCCAATGCCATTATATCCAAGTTTAGAGAGCCCAAGTACTAGTCAAGCACCTGTCTTAGCTCCTTCTCCCACCCCTAGAAATCAGAGTTCAAATGAAGCTTCTACTTCATCTCCAAGTGCCCCAAATGAGCTTCAAGAAGTCATGAAGCAATTGCAAAATCTAGGTAATGAGCTGGTTACACTCAAAAGGCAACAAGCCCAAAGTTTTAGACCTTCTTATCAGCCTCAAGCTTGGCCTAACAGGCAACCATATCAGCCTCAAAGACCACCCAATCTAGCTGCAAATCAGAATCAAGCAAGGCCTCCTACCAACAAACCATTTCAGCCCGATAACCCCAATGTTGCATCCACATCTAGAGCTTTGGTACCAGTGTAAAATAACATGGCCCAAGAATATGATTGGTGTTTCCCATGCGGTCAGCCACATAACCAATCAATGTGCTTTAACGGTGCATTAAATCAGGATCTTATGGTGCAAACCATTGGTGGGTCGCAAGAATCCAGCCACGAAGAAGATCAGCAGCAAGAAGCACCTCAACAAGGAACATCTCTCGAATGAAACTACTCTTGTCAATTGGCAGGCTAAAGATTTTTGTGGTATGAATCAAATACCCTCTCAAAGTGTTACAGCCAACACAAGGTCAAAAAGGAGAAATTTGGGTGAAGGACAGCCATTGGCTCCAAGTAATCCACAACCTTCCACCACTCCACAAGCTTTTGGCAAACAAAATGTAGTCCCAAACATGCAAGGAGCACCCAAACCAGCTCCTAAAACAACTCAAATACCAGTTGTTGTTGCCCACATGCAAGGGATGAATATGCCAACCAAGGGATAGCAAAGAGATCCTTCATCACCATTTAGTATCATTGATCAGATGAAGAAGACAAATGTAAATATATCAATGTGGGAATCCCTATCTATCCCAGGATAGAGAGATTTGCTACAAGTTGCCATGAAGGACTGGCCGACTTCAAATCAGCAAGTCCAAATGCAAGAGAAGGTGCTCACAAATGTTGCCCAGCCTGAAGGGGATCATGGAGGACAACAAGGTAAAATGTTGAAGCCCCCTCCTTTTTATGTCTCATTAATCATTGGAAACCAATTGGTGCACAATTACATGATTGATTCCGGGGCAAGTAGCTCAGTGATGCCCAAGCAAATAGCTAATCAGCTAGGACTTCAATATGAAACCATATCCAAAGGGGTAGTGCAGTTGGATGGGACAATAGTAACGATAGTTGGGGTGATTAGAAACTTGAGTCTTACCTTGCATGCATGTCCAAATGTTGTTGTTTTACAAGATGTATCAGTTATAGACCTTCCACCACTCTTTTCCCTATGTTTGTCAAGAGATTTCATAGCCAAGATTGGAGGATATTTGTCTACTGATTGGTCACACATGCTGTTCAGAATGAGGTATGGAACCAAAGCTACAATCAGGTCTGAACCTATTGCAAACTTCCACATTGAGCCCTACACTCCAAGTCAAATCAATGCCAACTGTTTGGCATTTGATCAAGAAGATCACCCAAGCACTGATGAAGCTGACACCAAGGTTGGAAGCATCTTGGATCTAACTCTTGATGAATGGGCAAACAAGGTGCATGCTTTTGATCCTTATCAAGAAGTAGAAGAATCTAAGCTAGGATTTTATTGCATACATGAAAAAGATTAGCCCATTCCTAGCATCACCAAGCTAGACCACAAGAATGACAATGAGGTATGGAAGCTATTTTTGATGGATCAAGGAGTAGACAAGGTGCTGAGGGGGAGCTATGCTTTGGTTTCACCTCAAGAAGTAAGGTACTATTCAACTTTTAGATTTCAGTTTGCATGCTCCAATAACACTCGCTAAATATGAAGCCTTGGTGCAAGGGATGCGTTGCGCAATAAAGAGAGGGATAAAGAACTTGCAAGTCTTTGGTGGCGTGAATTGATTGTAAATTAGGTCAAAGGGCAGCATGCTGCCAAGAATGATCTACTCAAGTGCTACAAGAACAGGTGTGGGACCTCATTGAATATTTTGAGGGCTTTGGCATCAAATCAGTTCCTAGGAAAGAAAACCAAGCTGCTTGATAGGCTTGCAGCGGTTGGGGCAGCCTTTGATATTGTGGAAAGCATTCAAAAGGACAAGGTACACCAAACATCCTTGTGATTGTGAGGCCTTCAAAGGCTTTGGATAACAATGTAAGTTGGCAAGTGTTTAAGAATGACCGAGAAAATCATCCATTTCTTGCAAGAAGAAGCTGAGTTCTCACTAAAAATTAGGAAAAATTGGAGCAGCAGTATGGTGACCAAGTGGTACAGCTGAGAACTAACAAGCTGCCCAAGGGACTTATCACTTTGGAGTTCATTTTCAATCCCAATGATCAGTTTAGGAAAGAGAAAGAAAACATTTAGGTCAAGAGAGAAGATTTAGTATCCATCTTGGTGGAAGAGAACAAACCATTGCAAATTGGAAAGATGACAAATGAACAAGAAAAGTATGATTTCATACAGCTTTGTCAAGATTTCCCTGATGTGTTTGCTTGGAGCTACGAAGATTTGAAAGGTTTCAATCCCAAGTTAGCTCAGCACACCATTGAGTTGGATCCAAATACTAAGCCCATCAGGTAGAAACAAAGGCCAGTCAATCCACACATGGAACCTCTCATGAGGAAGGAATTGAACAAGTTGATTGGGTCAAGAATCATATTCCCAATCAAGCATTCTAGTTAGGTTGCCAACTTAGTTCCAAAGAAGAAGAGTGGAGAGATTAGATTGTGTGTTGACTTCGAGAGACTTGAGTAGAGCATCTCTCAAAGACCATTACCCACTCCCTTAAATGGAGAAAATTCTGCAAGTTGTTGCTAGCTCCAAGAGGTTTTCACCGCTTGATGGCCATTCGGGGTATAATAAGACTAAGGCGAATGAAGAAGATCAGTTCAAGATAGCCTTCATAACCAAATGGGGAACTTATGCATACAGAAAATGCCATTTGGGCTGTCTAACGCTGGAGATACCTTCCAAAGAGCAATATACATAGCATTCAAAGGTTTGATTAACAACATGGTGCTGATATACCTTGATGATATCACTGTTTTTCAAAAATGCAGCAGACCACCTCTCTCATTTGAGAAAAGTCTTCCAAAGGTGCGGGAGATTTGGAGTGTCTTTGAATCCTAAGAAGTGTATCTTCCTAGCACATGAAGGAAAGCTCCTTGGCCATATTAACTCCAAAGAAGGATTATCAATTGATCCAGAGAGAGTTGAAGCCATAAGAGCACTATCATTGCCAAGCCATAAGAAGGCACTTGAGTTTCTTGGGGAGAATAAACTTTGTTTGGAGGTTTGTACCAGATTTTGCAGCCGTTCTCAAACCTATCACCAAAATTTTGAAGAAAATCATGGCTTTCAAATGGACAACAGAAGGCAAGGAGGGTTTTGAAGCAATCAAAGAAGCCATCTCCCAAGCACCAACTCTCATCAACCCAGATTTCTCCAAGGATTTCATCCTCTATGCATTTGGAGGTAATGATACTATTTCTGCCATTTTGGTGCAGCAAAACAAGGACAATGATGAGTAGCCAATTGCTTTCTTCAGCCAAATCCTGGAGGACTATGAGGTGAGATATTCTTTTATTGACAAGCATGTACTTGCATGAAGTCGAAGCTTGAATAAATTCAAGCATCTAGTCTCAAACAACAAAGTTCGGTTGTTGGTCTCTCATGCGGGAGTAAAAGACTTCCTCCTCAACAAGGATTTGAATGAGAAAAGAGTAGGTTGGATCACTCGTGTCATGGAGTATGACATAGAGATCAAGGTCACCAAGCTAGTAAGAGGAAAAGGATTGTGTGAGTAGCTAATTCTGGGAAAGCAAAAGGGAGTATGCAATGAAGAAGAGGTTGTTTTGACAGTTCAAGACAGCCATGTGCAAGGTAGCACTCAAGAAGAGGATAATGTTGTCCCCACTCCTTGCTGGACCCAAGGTATAATGCACTTCCTAAGCACGGGCCTATGCCCTCCAGAGATGAAAAAGACCCAAAGAAGACACTTCAGATTGCAAGCTGTCCCATATGCCATAGTAGATGGTGTTTTGTTCAAGAAAGATGTGAATGGAGTACTGCTGAGGTGCATTAGTACAAATCAGATTCATAGGGTGTTGGAAGAGTTCCATGGTGGACCAGCTGGTGGTCATTTTACACCAAGAGTGACAGCCCTAAAAATCATGAAGGCTGGTTATTATTGGCCCAATATTTTCAAATGATTGCTTCGCGTGGATCAAAAGGTGCAAGAATTGTGCATTCTTCACGAGTAAAGAGAGGCTGGCTGCCCTTCCATTGCATCCAATTTCAGTTGACCAGCCATTCATGCAATGGGGTTTGGAATTCATTAAAGTCATTAATCCCAATTAAAGCCAAGGGCATAAGTGGATTTTGACACCATAGACTACTTCACCAAATGGGTAAGCGGTAGCACTCAAGGAAGCAAATGAGTCTAGCATCTTAGACTTCTATGAGGGGATAGTAACCAGATTTGGCATACCTGCTACAATAATCTCAGATAATGCATTAGCATTCATTGGATCCAAGGTGACTGAGTGGGCTGTCAAGAACGGATCTACCTAAGTACTTCATCAAACTACTACCCTCAGGGTAATGGCCAGGCTGAATCTACAAACAAGAACTTGTTGAGGATCATTAGGAGGACTCTTGATGAGAATCAGAGGTCTTGGCATACCAAACTGAAATCATCCTTATGGGCTGATAGGATAACTCCCAAGAGATCCACATGTAACTCTCCATTCAGGCTTGTTTATGGAAGAGAGGTAATTTTTCCCATATCACTTGAGTTGCCAACACTAGAACTCATGAAACAGTTGGAGTTGTTGGAGTTTGAGCCCATGAAATTCAGATATGTAGAATTGATGGAGCTCCAAGAAATCAGAGATCAGGCATCCCAAGCAATGGAGAAGGATCAAGATTTGATCAAGAAGACCTTTGATAGGAAGGCCAAGAGTAGATCTTTCCAAGTTGGAGATCTAGTGTTAAAATGGGATGCGCGTGATAGAGCAAAAGCTGGAAGGCATTCAAAATTTGATGCCATTTGGAGTGGCCCATACATGGTCACAAAGTGTAAGGACAACAATGCCTTCCAATTGTCTTCATTGGATGACGAAGAACTATAGATTCCAATCAATGGAATCTACCTAAAGCATTGCTACCAAAGGAAAATTCTCCATCTTGTAAATATTAGCTTAGGTTTTCATTCCTCCAAGTGCTTGTGCACACTGCTTTACTGTAGGGTTTTTTGCTTTCCCTAAGTGATTTGGCACAAGCTTGTTGTCCCCTGAGATGTGTTTGCAGAGCCTTGCTCCATTAGGTGATATTCCATCTTCTTCATCTAGTAGGAAGATGACCCCACCGAAGTCGCCAAATTGTTATCCAAAATTCACCCCTCAAGGTAATTTTGATAACATGCATCAGATTATTCAGTCCCGAGCAAATAGATTGATTTGAGGGACAAAATCATGTTTTAGGGTCCCCTCGGAATTCTTCTACTCTCCCATCCAAGAAAGAATCCCAACGAGTTAGAAAAAATGGAAAAAATGCAAAAAATAAGGTTGCAGGACTGTTTTAAAGCATTTCAGGTCTGAAGGGTTTGGGTCGTACTGAGGTTCGTCGTACCAAGCTTGGGTCTGAAAAAGCAAGAAAATCGGATAAGTCTTTTGTCCCAGGCAGTCCGTGGGATAGTTGGGATGTCGGGACGTGAAGGACGTGAAAATCTGAAATGATCGAAACAAAGAAAATCACCTAAGTTTTGTTTCGCGCGGTTTGGGACAGCCAGACGGCAATGCACGGGACGGACGCGAATCGCCAATTTTCAAAGACGGTCCATTTTGAGTATTTTGGGGATTTTTTCCGGACGGCTGGGACAAAAGTACACACGGGACACGAGGGACACGAAAAGGTGAAAAGGCCGCAAACAGAATAAAGACAGTCCATTTCGGGTGGTTCGAATATTTGTCCCGGGTAGTCTGGAGAGCAGTTGGGACAAAAGTATACGAGGTACGCGAGGGACATGAAAATCTGAAAGATCTTCCAATGAATGGAATCTCACCACGTGTCTTCACCTCAAACAGGAACAAGGAAGCCCGAAGCTAAAGCAGGAGATTTTCGTTCGGGACATCCAGGCCAAAGGTACATGAGAGACGCGTGGGACGTGAAAAGATGAAATGGCCAGAAAAGACAAGGAGGCCCAGTAGATGAATCAGAACGTGCCACGTGTCAGAAGAGGAAAAGTTGGAAATTTGGCTAAGTGTTTCACCAAAAATCCAAAAGGAGTGTTTTGGCCCGCTGCCCCGGCCAACGAATCAGGTCATGCCATGTGTCCAAGTGGCAAGAAATTTTCAAAGGATGAGCCCGTGGATGAACCAAAGCCTGGCACATGTCATCCAAGTGGTGGAGCATGGGAAAATTTGAATTTTTTTCCAAAAATGCAAAAAGAGGTAAAATTCAAAAAATTTCCCACCGATCTATTTTGGCTTGTTTTTTGCCCTAAATATTCAAATGGCCATAACTTTCGATCCGAGCTCATATTTTCACGTTCTTTATATAAATGGAAAGATGGAAAAATTCTCTACATAATTTTGGTGTCATTTTTGCATTTTAATGGGGTTTGGAGAGAGAAAATCGAAAGACACCTCGGCACATGGTAATGGCCGAAATGACGTTTCAACAACCAGTTTTAATGCAAAATGGGTCGCATTCTTCTCCAAAGATGGCCAAAATGTCGTGGGATGGGTCAGTAAGGATGCCCATGTTGCTTTAATGTATCTTCATTCAATGAGGAATGACTCGACATTTTTACACATTTTCTCTCTCCAGGCTCAACCCATGCATTGTAAAAGCGATTTGGCTCATTTTTCATGGGGACATTTCTTTAGATAACAAGCTTCTTATTTCACCTTTAACAAGTGATTTTTGCAAGTATCGACCTCTTCTAAAATTGTAATGCAGTTTTGTGCCTTTTTGATGTTGTAATACAAGAATTTTGACATGGAAATGACAATACAGACTCTGTGATCAATTTTCAGTCCTCTGGTTGTGTTGTTTGCTTCATTTCAAAATTTAAATTACATCTTATCAGTTTGTGCATGATGTTTATGTTGCATTCCATGATCTGTGTCTATCTACAGAACTAGAAGTGTTCACCACTCCTTTTCTGGTGTATCACCGCTTTAGTGTAGGATTTCATTTTATGCATTCTCTCTCCCTGGTCCCTTGGAAATTTAGATTAGCATAATTAGTTTCCCCTACATTAGAGTAGATTGTGGAAGGTAGTTTAGGAGCAAGAACCAGCTTTCTCTAGAGATTCCTCTCTCATCTTACAAGTCCCACACTTGGAGAGAGGTTTCAATGTTGTGCAATCACACTGGATGCTTAGAGTGATCAAACTAGAAATCTGATCAACATCTAGGGGTGCTACTTGATTTGCACTAACAAAAGTTATGGCCATCCATTGATGAGGGAGAGAATTTCCCTATCAAATCTAGGCCCCATGTAGAAAAGGCCATGGAGTCACGATTGGTTGTAGAGCTTATGCTGGCATGTGAATCTCATGGGAAAATTCTTAGTATTTATGGCATCTACGTAAAAACTCTACTACGTCGTGTTCGAGAGTGGGCCAAAAATAGCCCATTCAATGTATTTTGTGAGTGCTTGCATGACCGGTGAATTGGCCTCCATATATTCCACTGTGGGATTTGTAGACAATCTTCTTTGATTCTTCTATGTCAACACACCTTAGAAGCATTCCATTCAAAGCTTTACGATAGAGAACTTGTTCTATAATAATGTATTTAGCTATGATAATGCGTAACCGCCTTCTTTTTGTGGTGTAGCACCTTCTGGATACGTATGGTCCATGATAAAATTAATAATATTAGTATACCAAGGACCTTCAGAGATGGGAGGTCTATTTTTGATGTAATATATGCATTCATCGAGAAAATACAGATCTACTAGATTGCCTCTATTTAATGGGTTGTCGGCTAACCAATCTGCAATGATTTGTCCCTTAATGGACTTCTGGTTTACAAAAGTTAATTCGAATTCACCCATTAAGGTTATAAAGCATCCAGCCTTTTTAGACAAGGACCCTTGCGTGAGGAAAGTTCGTAAATGGTCTATTTTTACAATGACCCTTGTTTCTTGATTTAGCATGTAATGTCTTAAGCGTTTGGTTACAAAGACTATGGCAAGGCATTCTCGTTCTACTGTGTATAACATGTTTCATAATCAAGCAACGTTTGGCTAATAAAATAGACCGCATGTTCTCGTTTATCATCGTCTTCTTGAGCCAACATATAGGCTAGCGAGACATTTGTAGCTCATGAATATAAGATCAAAGGATGATCTGGTCTAGGTGGCATTAATGTGGGAGGAGACAGTAAGAAGCATTTAACTGCTTCAAAGGCCTCATGGCATTCCTTTGTCCAAATAATGCAGCAATCCTTTTTCAACAAATTGTTGATTGGATGTACAAAAAAAATTAAGTCTAGAATGAATCTTTGGATTGCACCGAGCTTTCCAAGAAATGATCTAATGCCAGAGTCATCTGATGGTGGGATCATCTCAAGAACAACCCATTTTGGCTGGGTCTACATCGATCCTTCATGATGATATAATATAACCTAGGATTTTCCCTCTTGTCACACCAAATATGCATTTTTCTGGGTTTAGTGTGACTCTGTATTCAATCAAATGTGAAAGAATGATGTAGAGCACTTCGGGTGATCACAGCACTTCCTGGCCTTAGCCAACAAGTCATCTACATAGGATTCCATGATTTTATGAATAAGATCATGAAATATGTATGTCATTGCCCACTGGTATGTAGTGCCAGTGTTCTTGAGACCGAATGGCATAACAACGTAGCAATAAGTTCCCCAAGGAGTTATAAACGTGGTTTTGGCTTGGTCTTGTTTAGATATTCTGATTTGATTGTATCCCGAGAACCCATCCATGAGAGACAAAAGCTCAAATCTAGCTATTGCATCAATGATGATGTCAATGGATGGTAACGAGAAGTCATCCTTGGGGCATGCCTTGTTAATGTCTTAGAAGTCTATGTAGATGTGTATCTTCCCATTCTTTTTGAGAATGGGGACGATATTAGATACCCATTGAGAGTAATCAACCGGTTTGATGAACCCTACCTGAGAAGCTTCATTACTTCTTCCTTCACCATGAGAGCTACCTTGAGTTTCATTGGTCTCGATTTTTTTTTAATTGGCTTTGCATTTGATTTGGTGACGAGGTTATGTACCGCAATGTGTAGTGCAATTCCTGTCATTTATTTATAATTAAATGTAGAAGATTTTTGATGTTCTTTGAGGATTCAAGTGTGTATTTATATTTCTCCTAGAGTTAACGAAGATCCTAGTTTCAATATCCTTGGTTCTTCCTCCATTCTGATGTTTATATCAATGGTTTCTTCTATCAAAGAAGCGTTACCTTCTTTGAACTCAGGCGGGGCTGGAGGTAGTTCCATATCTTCTCCATTCTCTACCACGTATATGTTGAGTTCCTTTTGTGGGGGAAGCTCTACCATGGGATTTCCAAAGTAAGAAGATGAATGTGGGATTAAGGAAAAATCTACCATGTGATGGGTGAGATGTAACTCTGCATAGGTGTTTAGGTAATCAAGAGTGGCTCTATCACTGTCAACATGACCTAAGATAGTAGATTTATTCTTAGCTATGTGTGTTATAAGAGGGTTTGTTGACGTTTTCTTTACTAACGGTTTAGTACGAAGGGATACCATGAAATAGGTGTCTTCCAACTCACTTGTTTGGAGTGAAACGTGAAGCTGAGGTTGCTATCGAATCTGTGAGAAGGTTTTGTTCTCACGGGATTGCTTCAATTGATATGAAGTTAAATCCTTTGCTCAAATCTAATACTGCTATTTTGTAGAGCTGTAAATGTTCAACTCTAGTCTCATACACCTCAGAGACTTGGTTTGCTACTAATTGAGAGTCTCCTAACACTCTGATGTCATTAACACTAAGCCTTTTAGCTATGATGAGGCCAAGGAGGAGGGCTTCGTACTCAGTGTCATTGTTTGTACATTCAAAATTTAATTTAAAGGTGAACAGTAGGATCTTTCCCTTGGGAGAAGTAAAGATCACACCTGCCCTAGCCCCATAACGACATCTAGCTCCATCAAAGTGGAGAGTCCAATGTTTATTTGGGAAGATGGATGTTGGGACATTTGTTACGTCTATTTCTTCTGCTTTGGTTACTTCTACCATGCAGAGTTCCTCTACTGGAAGAGAACCAACTCCTAGGGTACATCCCATACCTGTGGAATCAAACAGTAGGAAAATTGGTAGATCTTGTTCTAGCAACTCAACAATTTTTGCAGTAGTTCCTAATGACACTATTTCTACAATGTTAGCTTCATCCTTGAGGTGGGGATGCTCTTGACTAGGTTTGTAATCTCTAGTTTTGTTGTAGGTATTAATTTTTCTTCCGGTTTTGAGTTGGTTGGTTTGTTAAGTTGGTTTGTTGGGAGTTCAAACTCAGAGTGAACACCTGGCCTTTTCTTCAGGTCTGCTAGGTGTATATCGAATGGTTTCGATCACCTTTTGCTATGAATATCTTTCCTAAGTGCAAGAATCTTATTTCCTGAAATAACGTAGAAGGGATTAACTTCATACGGTGTACCCATGGTCAGCCAAGGATCATGTTATAGTTGGTTTCCCGATATATAATATAAAACTCAAAGTGAGGATTTTTTTGGGTCCTAAGGTGACTTGTAGTATTATAGTTCCAATCGAAGTGGCTTTAAGGCTATCATAGCCTCTTAGTGTATTCCGAGTCATGGAACAATTTGTCTCTCCATACCCTAGCTTTTGAAGGAAAGAGAAGGGGACTATGTTAACTACTGCCCCATCATCAACCATTGCACATTTAACGTAATTGTTATAAACCCACACTTGTAAATGTAAGGCTGGATCACCTCTATGTGCAATCTCAACGTCTGTTGGCATTTTTCTTATGTCGAATATAAACTTGGTATCCCTATCCGGCTGCCCCAGAGGGTGGATATCAAAGTCTATATGGTTTACCTGTGTTTTGGGAGGAGGAGTGATGTTAATTAAATGACCTAAACCTAATGCTTCTAAAAGAGAAGCCCTATGGGCAAGAGATTTCTTTATAAGTCCAAAAAGGAGATGTGAGAAAAGGTCTTTGTTAAGTCATTAATTAAATCATAGGCACCTACGGGTTTTACTAATGTTTGTTGAATGTTATCTGGCTCTAGTGGGTAACTTGGATTTGGCTAAGAGGAATACTCTCATGTCCTTGTTATGGCTTCCACGTGTAGCTCAGTGTCTAATTCCACTAAACCGACTATCTTGGTTTGTGGTTGATTTCCTAATTGTGGTGCGACAGGTGGATTTAGTGAAGTTGAGGCTTCATGATCATTGTTTCCTATCATTACACCCTTGTTCATCCCATTTGGATTTAATTTGTTGTTATTGTGATTTGGGAGTGGATCATTGAAGATCTTGAGGGGTGTGTTTTGAGGGGAGACTGCCCCTGTGAAAGTATTTGGCATAGGTGATGCAGGATCTGCTAAGAACATATCTATGAAAAGTTGTCTTTGTTCCTCTGGCAAAATGTTGCATGAACTTATTGTAATCACGGAAAGTCCTAGTGTCATGGCCTCAAATTTTGTGGAAACCACAATATGAGTTGGGATTGTAACTCCTAGGTTGTTGGTTTGGCACGTGTTGTGGTCCAAAACTCTGATTAAACTGTTGATCATTAGGATTAAAGTTTTGTGTTTGTTGCCTTTGGTTTTGATATCCAGTTGAGTTTTGACTTGGACCCTGTGTTTGGATCTGCCATTTTTGTTGTTTTTGTGGATGATTAAAATCCACCGCATTGATTGTTGGGGTAAAATTGTTGTTTCATTGATTGTTAATTGGTGGTGGAGCATTTACAACATTTTCCTTTTTATTTTGGTCAATTACCCCATCTATTGTTATGTCGTAGTTTTTGTTAAGGATTTTAGGTCCTTGATTGGTGTTTGTGGTAGTAGGATAAGTCGTAGTATTTTGGTTGGGGATGATTAGCCTCCCATTTGTCCCATATGTCTTACGACCACTATCTATTACAACTTGATCTATTCGAGAGGGCTCTTGAGTACTTCATCATAAGTTCTTAGTAGGAACTTCTGGACTTCTTCCTTTTTCTCTCTGCTAAGAGAATGAAGGAATAAATTTCATAGTTCCATCTGATCCATGTTTGGAGCACTTGCTGAAGAATAGAGGACTGTACGCCATCTTTAGATGAAATGAGAAACATATTCATTGTGTTCTTGTTTAATATCTAAGAATTTCCTTATTCTTGTTCTCAATAATTTGTTCATGTCGAACACCTTGATGAAATCTGAAACGAGTTGTTTAAATGAATGTATTGAGGCTTCAGGTATTCTATAATACCAATCGAAATGCCCTCTAAAGTTTTGGGAAATATTTTAGCAACAACTCCATCCCAAGGGAGCAGTTCTCAAATGGCTGTGGCATAGGCCTTAATATGTGCATTTGGATCTCCCTCCCCTTTATACTTGGGAAAATCGGGAAGAGGTCTTGGAAGCATGACACTTCGTATAGTGAAATCTAAGGGCTCCTTCAAATATTCTTAATAAGTCCCTATCACATAGGTTTCAACCATTGATGACACCTACTGAGCTGGGGGTGGAGGTGGAATGGGTTGTTGGTATGGCATAGTGTATGCATTTGCAGGGACATAAGGAAATCCCTGTGGTTGAGGGAACATGCCAGGAGAAGAGAACATATCTCCCTGTGGTGACTTGGAATACATGTTTAAATATGGAGGAGCATTGTTCAGAAATGGATTGTTTTGTACTAAGCTAGGAGGTATCATATTTTCCATTGGAGTGGCATTAGAGAACGCAGTTCTAGTTGGCATTTGTTGTGAATATTGAGGAGGCATGCCCAACATGCCTGTTCCTGTGAGGAGGTCTATTTGGCTAGGATGATGTGGAGGATTGGAATTTCCTGCCTGTATGAATTACAAATTTTGACTTGCTTGAGAAAGTTCCAACCCTCTAACTTTCTCAACTAAGGCTGAGATGACCTCGTTTGGTGAAGATATGGTATTTTGCCTTAGTGGTGTTTGTTGAGGTTGTATAGGCATATGGTACCCAGCTATGAATTGATCGGTGTCCTGCCAAGTTTCACCGAGGGTATTTCTTATAGGTGGAGGAATGGAGGTGTTTTTTTGAAAAGAGACCTTGGGTTGTGTTTGCAAACCTCCTATAGGTGGGTACATACTTTGAGAGCGTTTTTCACTCCTGGAATAATGTGCTAAATGTTCATCATCTAAAAGCAGATATGAATCTGATTGTCTACTGATTTTTAGTCTAACCAATACCTCAGGAGATGAACCAGATTCTCCAGTGAGCATCATGTTATTCAAGCCTGAAGACTCTAGTTGTTGCTTTTGAGTGAGCTGATCCAACTCCTCTATTTGGAAAGAAGAACTATATCTAGTCCTTGGAGGTGGAGTTTTTGTTAAATCTAGTTAATTGAATAGTTGTCACCCCATGCTAAGAGTGAGGGTGATGGTCATGTCTATTCGATTGATCGTAGTATACTTTAAGACCTAGAAGAGGTCTACCATATGCATCTAATCCCGACATATTATGGGGGTATATGAATACCAAAGAAAATAATGGGAAGAAGCGAAGATGGATGAAAGAAAATGAAACACTAAAAGGGGAAAGGTGAAAATGAAGCAACTGTTCCTTTCACGTTGGGTTCACCAATTTTTTTGGTGAAGTTGATGTGAAGGCTAACGAGATGGATAAGATGAAAAGAAAACTAATTGGAAGAACAAGTAGAAATAAGATTCCAAATCAGAAGGTAGGAAGTTTCACGTTGGGTTCACCAATTTTGTATGATGGAAAAGTGACAAGCAAGCATGGGAATCTACAAGTAACTCTTCCTCACACCCGACCTCCCGAGGTCGTGCCGAGACAGACGGTGGGGATGGAATATACATAGGGTGTAGAAAAATTAGTCAGGCAATTTTATGTCTTCGACACACACTAATGGAATCTACAAATCTAAGGCAAAGAAGGCCCTCCTAACCTAAACTGGTGTGATAGATCATTCGGTGAGGATGACTGCTCGAAGGCTCCAATCAATATCGAGCTCTGGCATGATCCGATCTATAGGTTGTGGAATACGTGGAAGATAACCTGTGGGTGCTT
Source organism: Taxus wallichiana var. yunnanensis (assembly GCA_018340775.1). Taxonomy (NCBI): domain Eukaryota; kingdom Viridiplantae; phylum Streptophyta; class Pinopsida; order Cupressales; family Taxaceae; genus Taxus; species Taxus wallichiana. The sequence continues at coordinate 384,896,864 of CM031233.1, read as the reverse complement.
CAGATATTCCCGATAGGGTCATGAAAATGGATGATGGATGTATGGTGGATTCTATGGGTGATTCTCTGGTCTAGTCTAGAAATCCTTAGCTTGATTAGCTGCTACGTCTAGTGAGGATAGTTGTGCGATAATGATTGGTGGAAGTGGAGAGGATCTAAATACTAATGTGCGTAAACCAACATCAATGTCTGATTGACCTATGGGCCCATTGGGTTGTGGGACCTGTGGATCACAACCGTAGGTTCATGGTCGTTGCGGGCCTCCTATGGTCATGTGTAGAATCAATCCCTAATCCCTAATATCTAATAGTCATATGCCTTTTCGGCCTCTATGTTTAGAACTAAAAGCTACGTAATCTTCTCAGAGTACCTTACAGGCATTCTGGCAACTTGAATTCTTAAGCCAGTGTCTATGTCAATGAGGATGTCTCCTGCGTCTGGCTATGGGACCAAAGGATCACAAATGAACATTTTCTCTCTTTCAAGCCCTTCTATAGTCATGCAGATATTTATTAGGGCAATCTGTAGTTTGGCTGGTTTGACCAAAACGTATGCACTTTGTCATCTTCTATATTTAATCCTCTTAACTGTGAGCTAATTTCTTGTAGGTCTGTTGTTTTTTGGAAGACACAAGTCCGAGATTTTGGTCTATGTTAGTTATTGCCATGACAATATTGGGTTGAGGCACGATTGGCTCGAATACGTATTCTCTGGCTCCCTAGGTCCCGTGATTGTCATACAAAAGAAACAATATAAATCTAACTAAAGAAAAGTAAACTAATTATGTAAAGTATATCCACAACATATATAAATTCTCTATTTTTGTATTTTTGATAGAGTATTTAACAAAATTAAGATAACAACTATTTAATAGAATTGAAAGAGTAATTATTTAATATCTAGAAAATGACAACTAAGCTAATAACAGAATTTAAAACAAACAAAGTAGCCGAGTATAGCTACCTACCTGTGCAGTTGTGAATCTATTCTAAATAACCAAATAACTGATCTAATCTATTTGAAAGACCCCTAATCTTACCTCAGAAGTGAGGAATGAATCATAGTTTCTCATAAACTATCAATCCCCACAGCTTCCTCGGTAATATCGAAAGTGAGATTAACTGAAATGAAATGATTCACTACTCTATTTGATATGTTTTAACTAGAACTTTGATAGCTTGAACCTAGATTTTGTAGAATAGTGGCGAATCTGATTGTGTGTGGCTTTGTCCCCTCAGTGTGGTCTCCTCATTCCTTCATGCTCACGTGAATCTAGAAAATCATGTAATGCTAGCATCAACAAGAGTAGGTATTGGAACAATGGAAGCTTTGGATGTAGACTGAATATAATGTGAGTAGGAGAGGGATAACACAAGAGAATAGAGCTTGGCTTATGTAATTCCTAGCGAGGATTTATTGCGAGTCATGCAACACAAAACATCCAGAACCTGAAACTATCCTTCTTGATGAACAAAACCTACAACTCTAATGGCTTCAAACTGAAAATGAAACTATCCTACCTTAATTGATTGTATGAAACAGTAATGACACTAGAACAAGAAGATCATATGGCTTCTAAACAGCAAAATAAGACTAACTATGCATGCAACAAATGAAAACTATTGAATTCCTAAGCAAGAACTGAAAAACTAAACTATTGAAATGAGAGAATGAGAGGCAACTCTTTTTTGAAGGGCCATTTGCTTATAATGGATGAGAAAGATGGTAAAATTTAAAAAATATGTTAGTCACGTTAAAAGAAGCATGCTTTGGAAAATGCGTGAAGGACCACCTCCATAAGTAGGTAGGGTGGTTATAGGACCACCTCCCTACTTGGGTGGCGGTCACGAGATCACCACCCAGGTAGGGCGGCGGGTTCGTCACTGAAGACAAAAATGCAAAGGAAAAGAGGGGAAAAGAGAAAAACAAAGCATGCAGAGGCTAAGTGGGGCATGTGGGATGTTAACGTACACTTGGAGAGCTTTTCCAGATCCCGAACAATATACGAGGAGGCCTATATCATCATTGGGGCATGTGTAACATCGTTCGCAGTAGTGTAATACCCTTACAATTTTGGCTACGTACGGGGTCCTCATCAAGAAGATCCTCATCATCAAAATTTCCTTCGAGAAGATAAAATTGGATAAGGGCAGTCTTTAAAGTCTTAAAATTCTCTACAACATATCCTAGCACATGATGGTAGTCACAATTTTTGTTTTTCAAACCCTTTTGGTTTGGGTTTGAGTGGGTTATAATTTCTAAGATGTGGTAATGTGATGAGAGAAGTTTTGAGTATATTGGTTAATATTTTGGCATAGGATCTTGCTAGTGGATCATAATGGGAGGTGAATGTGGGTTTAGGTGCAGGTGTGGCTGATTGTGGAGGAAGAGGCATTACGGGAGGGGGAATGTTTTGGTTTACTAGTTTGGTGTGTGGAGTGGTCTTCAGTCTTGGTTACATATTCTTGGGTACAGGTATGGTAGAAGAGCTAGTAGCGAAAGATTTGGTTGGTTTAACTACCTCATTGGAGGGTAGTGGATTTTTAGCTTTAGGTTGCACCATTTTACACAACGATGACATGGGTGTATGAGATGTGGAAGGAAAACCAGATGGTGGAAGAGGATGGGTTACCCATGGGGGTAACCGAGGGTTATGGAGGTGGTTGGTGTAGGTGGGTAGAAGGCTTAAGTGAAAGAGAAGAAAGTGTCGGGGTAGTGAAGAAGATATGGATGGTAGTGGAGGTATGGGTGGTAAGAAGGTTACGGATGATGGTGGATGTTATGTGGGTCGCCATGGTATATTAGAGGTTCGTGATGAGGAGATGGGTTTTTGTGTTTTTCAGTTTACTATTGGATGGAGGTCATTGGCTATGGTTGAGGGGTGAGGTCCTAGGATGGACGGAAGGGGTGAAGGTGATAATGGTGTGGTAGGCGAGGCTATTTTATGGGGCCTAGGAGGTTGGGTATTCTTTTTAGGGTCGGGGTAGGTTTAGTGTTAGTTATGGAAGATGTGGCTAAATCTAATTTGATGGGTGGGTGAGTAAGGCTAGCTGTCGGTATGACCCCTAAAGTAGTAATAGGTTTAGGTAAGGGAGATGATATAGGCATGGGTAGGTGTTTAGGTGTAGATGTCTAGTGGATTGTGGGAAGAGGTGTGTACTGGGTTATGGTTGGTGACATGGAAGGTGTTGCAATAGTCGTGGTTGTGTTTGTTTTGGTTTCTCGAAACACTTTTGGGTAGACAGTGGAGGTATCGGTGAGTGAAAGTTGCATTTGGGCTGAAATGGGTAGTATAAGGCATCCCCAAAGTAAGGATCTATCAACATAGTCTAGGAGGTTAGCCAAGTGTGAAAATGGTGCTATTGTAAGAAGCGCTAACTGGATTGAATTATGATTCTCATAAAATGTGTTTGAGACACATGGAAATGGCTAGCCTTGACTCTGTGGGTAAGAGAGACGAAAGAAGATCAATGAGATCTTAAAGGTCTGATGGTGAAGGGTCATCCAAAGACACTGGTACTTCTATAGGATCCTCCATGGGTAGAGGAGAGGATGGGTTAGATGAGGTGGAATCTCCTTTTTCTGGTGTTAGCAAAGTGGAGATGAAACTTCTACAAGTAGGATAGGTTCCACTATCAATTTCTAGGAAATTTGAGGGGTCAAAGGTAGCATGCTAATTATAGGATCCTCCATGGGTGAAGAAGAAAAGAATGGGGGTTCCTCTCGTATGTTGAGGAGTAGATGAAATAGGTTCTTGTGTGGGTAGGGAGCTCGGGCTAAGATTTCATCTATGGAAGGAACATGAGGCAATTAGAAAGCAACTAGTATGCCATCAAAAATAGTGTGGACTTCGGAAATTTCTATCATTGTTTGAAGTATCACCAACTTGGTTAGAAGAAGGGGTGTGATTAGGAAATGGCTTCTTGAAGATATGTAGGTTTTGGTTAGTGGGTGCATTCGGGATATCCAAGACTAGATCTCTATTGTCTAACATTTCTTGTACGATATTCTTGAAGGTGATGCATTTATTATCGCTATGACCTTTTACACAATGATAGTTAGAAAATTCATGTTCTTTATAACACACGGGCATGGGGCACTCAAGGTAAAAACCAGTATGTGGTTTTATAGGTGGAAGGGTAATGGCACCAGCCTTAACAATATTTTCCAAAATAGAAGAATAATATTCTCCTATGGAAGTGTACTTGCATTGTTCTTGTCTAAAATAGAAATCTTGGACAGGAGAGAGATTACAAGGAGGTTTGGCTAGGTTTGATTGATTAGGAGAGCCAACTTTGAGAACTACGGTGTTGGCAGATCCTTTGGGTTTTGAATAGGTGTTTTGGGGCTTTAAATATGAAGAAGAATCATTTTATTTGAATGTGATGTTCTTGTTATGAAGTTGAATTTTCTTCTCTTAGATAGTACAAATTTCCAATTTCCGTGCCATGGTGAACGCCTCGTCAAAAGTGTGAAACGTCTACACTTGCAAGGTTGGTGAGATGTGTCTTATGTAAGCCCGAGTAAACATCTCTATGATTTTAGTTTGAGGTAATTGAAATGTGAGTTGGTTAATTATGCTATGCCAGTGAGTGAAAAAGTCGTGCTGATAGACTCATCGTCTTACTTTCGTGTGGAATAAAGAGAAGTCATGGTAACCTTCTTAACAATGTTGATGGAGAAGTGATCTAAGAAGGCTTGTGCTACTTAATTAAATGATTAGATGGAGTGTCTTGGTATCCCACTATACCAGTCCAATATAGTCTCTGTCAAGGAAATCGGGAAGGTTTGTAGGAGTAAAGCGTCGTCATGGGTGATTAGGTAACACCCATGTTTAAAAGACAACAAATTCTGGTGTGGGTCTTCTTTAATATTGAAACGGTTGAACTTTTACATTTCCCAATGTATAAGGTATGGGTGAATAAGGATAGATGGATAAATGGGCTCATTACAAATTTCATCATAGGTGAGAGAATTGTGCAAGCCCAAAATTGATGCTTCCAGCCAGCATCCTTTCCATCATCAATTTGATGAGGTCATTGGTAGGTTGTGATGGAAGGGAACCTCCTATGGCATAAGGGGGATGATATTGAACCTATGATGTGGGTGGCATTCCATTATATGGTGATGCCAAATAGGGAGGTTGAGAATAGGGGACCGACATAGTGGGCATGTATCCAAAATGGGTGATATACGAGATAGGGGTTATTGATAGTATGTGTATGTAGGTGGGATGGTCATAGTGACTCTAGTAGAGATTGGGGTAGTGTTTATGGGATAGAGAGGACAAGATTCTAGAATGGAGTAGGGGTCACCGACACCATGGGTGGTTTTCTTATAATGGGTATTTGTGAGATAATGAGTGCGGAGACCGAGTTATGGCCTAGGTGGTCGATAATGGGATAACAAATACGAAAGGTGCAAGTAATACTTGATGCAACGGTCATGGTGGGTATGGGTCCTAGCTATGAAACCACTAGGGGTGAAGTAGGTGAAGGTAATGTCACATTATTAGGGGCTGATGGAAAAGTGGGAATAAGGGTAGGAGATATGGATACATGCATGTCGTATATCAAATGACCTGAGGAGTCCCGGGTGGAAGAGTGGGAAAGGTAGAACTGTAAGGCCGCAGGATTCTAATAAAGGAGTCATTTAAATTCCTTATCATCTGTTATAATGGTGGTAGGTAAGGTTAGATCCATGGGTGACATGATAGAGGGTGGTGAAGGAATAGGTGGGAGTGGTTGACAACTCGCGTGAAATATAAGAGCGTTGGCTTGACTCACGAGTCAACACCATGTGAATGGGTATATATCAGGTGATTCTATATCCTACAGATGACACATGGGGCAGTAAGAATGAAGAAAATAGGTGTCTATAGGTAGATTTGGGTAATATATCAATTGATGTTCAATACAGGGTAACCGATGCCGGTTAAGGATGACCAATGCTGGTTAAGGGGTAACCGAGGTCGGTTATTGTGAGACAAGAACAATTTTATCAAATGAGGAAACATCTAGTGATGGTCAGATGAAAAAGTTTTATGATGACTATTTATCAAAGCAGAGAGATTACAGAGACTCACAAGAACTCTGACAGAAAGAAAATGAAATAAGGGTTCTTTAGGTAATTTAACCCAAAAGAACAAAAAACCGATGTTGGTTAAGAAAAACTGATGCTAGTTAATGCGGTAATCGATGCCAATTACTATGAAAATTGGAAATATGTAGAAAATTGGATTGTTATGAATTTTAGTGAGATAAATAATCAACCCAGAGGTCAGGAGATGATGCAATGAAGTCTTGACACACTCAGAAGAAGTCATAATACTCCAACTATGATTGTAGAGTGTGTAAGGCAACATAATGAAAAAAATAGAGAAGTGTATCCTCACACCTCAAATGCATGTCAATCAAACACTAAATACAAGTACCTAAAAAGTGATTTTTAATGTGTTAAGCTTATGCTATTTAGAATACCAACTCATGAATTTTAGAATAGATGTTTTGGTGAGGAAGGCTTCCTATGAAGAAGGATATATAAAAGGAGAGGTTTTAGGTATGTTATGGTGAGGGCATGCCATCCTCTAATATAATGAATCAATAGAGGTAACGAGCTAGGGTGTACTGTCAATATGATCATGTGATCATAGATAGGTGTTCCTAGGTAAGATGTTGTTTAAGAAATATGTGTATATTTCAATTTTGTTTAGTTTAGTAAGACACAGAGAGAGAGAGAATGTGCTTTCTATGATTCTTTGTGTCAACCATCATCTGGGCATGACTTACAACATATAGGTTTCCCTCATTTTAATGTGAGCTAAATGTAGCAAATCAAAATGTAATGCAACCAATTTTAAGCCCAAATTGAAAATATTACATTCGATGAAGAAAATGATGAATAAGAGAGGGTATGCTCTTTCACTAAATGTAGAAAGCAAGAAAGAAGAACGGTTCCTTTTAAATGCACCAAGAGAAATGTTTCTTATAGAGTAATTAGAAATAAGAGAGGATTACCAGGGAATAAAATTACTATGTAAGCCTTTTAAAGGGAAATAAACACACAATATTTCACCTAGAAATGAAGAAAATGCAATGGAACCCCTGATGGGTCCCACCGAACGTGCCAAAATGTTTCACCGTTTTCTTTACATTTTTGAATGGTGAAAAAAAGGGTAAGGGACAAGGAGGAATACATGTTTATGTTGGTCGGTTGATGGTTGTTACATGCGTTCCAACTTCTCAATCCAATGTTGATTGTGAGTGCTTCCTTTTGGCTAGGAGGAACTACCTATAATGAAAACAAGACCATAGAAGAGAAGTTAAATGATATATGATAGTGGACTACCTAGCGTGTGCTAGTTCTTAGAAGTGTGATACTTCCTATATGCCTATCAATCCACTATTCAAAACAAATTAATGTGAGAAGTAAGTAAATTACTACTGTATTTGATATGATTTAGGTATCTCATTCAATCACAATAAGAAAATATAATATAACAGGCTAGGCTATAGTTAGATTTGAAGGGTTGGTAGGTGTCGGGTATTGGAACTAGTCAGGGTCAGGTTCTAGGTTGTTTAGGTTATTTGGTAAAAGGTTGTTTGACTATGTTCTTGGGTAGGGTATAAAACATAGAGACCGATGTTAGTTGGGTATAACCGACGATGGTTTAAGGGAGACCAATGATGGTTATGGGTAACTGGCATTGGTAGAGTAGGGTGACAGTAGTTCACTAAAAAAATTATTGTAGAGTCTGGGTGAGGTTGGATGAGGCTAAATAAGGGGATGGTGAGGTCTGTGGGAATGCTGAGAACACTTAGAGATGTGGAAGGGCTAGGATAGGTAATTTGATAAACGAGTGGGTGAGGTTTTGAGTTTTTCATAAAGAAGTCTATGGAGGAATGGGAATGTTAATAGAAGAATGATAACATAAATGATAACAATTTTTTTATCGAATAAGAATGGAAATTGTTAATGATAAAAACACTTACCAATATTGCAGGTCCGATGGTTGGGTGGTGGTGATAATCAGTTGGTGGAATGGATCTTGGTGTAATAGTGATGATTCCTATAATGTTACCATGAGTGTAACTAATTCTAGATCTATCCTAGTGCTAGCTATGGATGTCTGGGTGCATGAAAAGACTCTAGTTCTATTTGCATGTAGCTCTCTTCTCATCCTCTTGATCTCGTAACATGTCAAACTCTCAAACAAGGTTGCTAAGGTGAATAAATGGTAAAAAAAAATGTTCTGTCTTGACCAACATCGGTTTAGGTCTAACCGGTGTCGGTTAAGGTAGGATTCCCTAGGTTTACTAAAATGGGAAGATCTTTCTAATTTCTTGGGCCCAGTTGGTTTGTTATCGCGGATCAGAATGGAAGCTTTCCTTCTAATGAGTGGGAATGTGGTTAGAGAAATCTTAGGCATTGATTTTATGATTAGACAAGATCTTAGCTCATTAATGCAAGTAAGAATTAGTTATTGTTAGTTATGGAAACAGGCCAAGAATAGGTCTAGGGTGAGGTGGAAATTAGGTCAATTAAGGTAATAAAATAATGGATATTGTGAGGATGGGTATTTAATTTAATTAAAATAATTAAATTAATTATTAATGTTGGGTGAAAGGGGGCCATGGTTAGGTTCCCATGTTTAAGTCGGTTATCCGAACAGAGGCTAGAGGGGGCTGTTACCAAATTTAGGTGTCTACACAAATATCTTGTCCCCGAGAATCAAACTCCTTCTACCATCTCTGATTTTAGACTAGCAAGGAGGATTTTTGATTCGTAGAAAAATCCAAGACAATATTGTGAATATCCAAGAGACCCTCCATTATGTGAAGCTAAAAAAAAAATCATGGTGATAAATCTTGACATGGAGAAGGCCTATGACAGAGTGTCTTGGAACGTCCTATACAAAGTTATGGAATGATTTGGTTTCAGATCTGATTTTAGCAACATGAGTCAAATTTACATATCTACACTAGATTCTTGATTCTGTAATGCACTTCCCCTTGTGGTTATTTTAGTAGCTCTAGGGATTGATGCGGTGATACCTTATATCCCCTTTATTTTCATTATAATGGCATAATATCTCAAGAGAGATCTTAATCCGTATAATGTGGAAGGGATAATAAAAAGGATTTCTCCGCCGATAATCTGTGATAATGTTGTCCATCAACAATTTGTTGATGAGACTATCCTAGTAGGTGAATTCACTATCCCTAAAGTCGAGATAATTTATAATCCTTTTGATGGATTGTGAATATTTATCCGACTAATTAATAAATTTCATATAGAGCTTGGTGTTTTTTTCAACACCCCAAAAAAAAAGTTAAAGGATCTCTCATATTTTGGGCTGCGAAAGGAAATATTTCCCTATAATATATTTAGGTATACTGATTGAGAATGAGAGACTAAATATTATGGCTGGAATTCATTGATTGATAGGTGTATTAAAAAGTTAGATGGATGTAAAGGATCTATCCTTTTAGAGGCGGAAAGGATATCTTACTAAAGTGTACCATCAAAAATCTTATAGTTTACACTATGTCGGTTTTCATAATTCCCATTGTTATTGCAAACAAACTTGAAATTATCCAAAAAATATTTATATGGAGTGAGACCAAGAATAAAACTATACTTCCTCTTATAGCATGGGATAAGATATGTTTTCGTAAGAAGATGGGTTGTCTAGGGATTAGAGATTAAGAGAAAATGAATAAAGCCCTCCTATCTAAGATGGATTGGATATTGTTAAAAGAGGTTAGTGAATGGACTAACATTATAAAAAATATATTTGAGAGATAAAAATATCTTTATTAGTGTTTTAACATACCAGGACTTTCAGGGATCACATTTGTAGAAAGCTATTATTTGGGAAAAATATTTACCCGCAAAAGGTTTCAAGTGGAAATTTGGAAATGGTAGAACTGCAAAATTTTGGGAGGACAAATTGATATCAAAAAAATACTAAAGGAAACTTGTTCTAACTTAGAGCAGGATTTCATTATCAAGTATAGTTTTCTTGTTGAGAATTACTTCAACTTGGAGGACCCCTACAAAATTTAGAAAGCTATTAACTCGGATGGACAAAATAAAACAAATTTCTACTAACTTAATAACTTATTATGTGGCATGGTTGTCGTTAGAAACCAATATCAAGACATCATTTTTGGATTAGAGAAGAGAATGGTATCTTCTCAGTAAAGAGTGCTTACAATGGTCATTTTGAAGAAGAGCCAATTGATGAAAGTTTTAAATGGGACAACGTGTGGATAAAGGAGGTCACTTCAAAAGTCAACATCTTTTCCTAGTTATCCCCACATGATAAAATTATAACCATTTCCTATCTTAAAAAAGGGGTTTTCATATGGTAAACATGTGTGTTTTGTGAAGAAGAAGTGGAAAACACCTCTCACCTTTTTCTCAAATGCACGTTTTTGGTTAATGTTATAAAATCCTTATTATCCCTCTTAAAAATTTATTGGATATTTCCTTCTTAATTGAATTTGATATTGAGTTTATGGAGCTACCCCTTCGAACCAAGGTCTAAAAATTTTATGGATTTTTGCACTAATGCATATTTGCTAGGAAATATGGAAGGAAAAAAATAAGAGAATCTTCAAGGGGAAGAAAGAACCAGAAAAAAGAGTTCTAGCAAGATACTTTAATTTCATAAATGCTAACTTCTCAATTATCAAGAATAGGAAAAAGATATTTATTAAGTTGGAAAGAAAAATATCTATAAATTGGGGAATTACTAGTGGCCAAAATATCCTGCCTAAACCTAATCCAAGGTTGGATGGTTAGAAAAAACCTAAAAATGAATGGACTAAGTTGAATTTTGACAAGGCATCGAAAGGAAACCCAGGTAAAGAGGGAATTGGAGGAGTTTTTCAGAGATCATAACGAGACTTTCATTTTTGGTTACTCTTGTAATCCAAGAATTTAATCAAATCATATTGCTGAAGCAATAAAAATTTGTGGGGGATCAACATCATTGTTAAAAGGAAAATCATAAAAATTTAAATAGAGGGAGACTCCTTAAATGTAATAAATAACATTCCTAATGTTGGAACTACTCCCATATTCATACAAGTCTCTATCAAGGTATAAGGAAGTTGGAAAAGAATTTTTAAGGTATAACCTTCAAACAAATATATAGGGAAGCTAATGGTATGACTGACCTATTTATTAGTAAAGGAGTCTATGTTGATGGGATGAAATTCATAACAAATTATGAGGATTTGGAACCATATATGAAATCCCAGCTATCCAAAGATAATAGTGAATCTAAAAGGGATAAAAATTGGGTTAAGGTATAGGGTCGGGATGATGATCATTGGTAATGGAACTAAGAATAGAAAGACTCATGTGAATGAATGAAAATATGGGATCATTACTTGTAATAATGACAGAGATAGGTTCTAAATCTACCTTATGGAAAACAATGGTATGTTAAACATCCCATCTAGCACTCATATTAATGAAGTGTTAAGGAAAAGGGATTTTAGTCTTCTTATTTGTATTGGTGAGCTTTTTATGCATAAAAGAGTAAATCCAACCTATGAAACCAAGTGGAGAAAATTCTCATGTTTTTTCCACATTCGAAAAGGGATAATGGGTGGAGAATTGGTCTTAACGAAACCTAATGACATTAAGAACATAAAGCCCAAAGTATGGAATATTTTCTAAAAGAAGGGCATGGCTTTTATTTTTAATCTCTTTGAAGGATTCAATGATAAATTTAAGCATGGAATTCAGTAAGGCATGGAAGACTTCAAAAATTTGGACTGGTTGTATGGTTTCACTAAGAGGGGTGAAGTTAAAAATCACCATTGACACCATGGAAAATCTTATGGACATGAAAAGGAAGGAAGGGAGTTTTTAAAACTAAGAAGGATAGTGCAAAGGAGATGAAGTTGTTATTAAATGGTAAGTAAGACCTTACTCCTCACTTTATTTGGTTTCATAGGAATTTATTACTTGAACCTTTCAATCAAAGTTGATTTCAACCTTATGGAATTCATTATTTTGTAGGGTTGTCATGAGAACATTTTTTCATATCACCTTCATAAGTTAAACTACATCTGTCATGGACACAACTATAGCTTTCCTTATTACCTACTTAGGTCATTCTATGCCATTATGGAATAATATAAAAATGGTTAAATTTTGGTTCCTCTGCACCAAGGTCTTATAATGAAAATGGTTAAAAGGGTCTCAATAGATGTGACAAATTCTATTAATTATCTAGGGCCGTTGGGTCAAGATTTGATCTGGTATTAAAGTGAGAAGGTCTCTAAATAAGAATATGAGGAGGATTCCAAAGGGGGATCCCATCATTTAAGGAATGGAGTGAAGAACCTAAGGATGATGAGGATAATGTGAAGGGCCTTCAGAAAGTGAAAAAGAATCAAAATGCCACTAAACCAGTCTTGGAGGAAAGAGGATAGTAGAAGGAAAATAACCCTCTCATGGAGGAAAGTGGGAAGATGTAGGCTAAAGCTTCCCAAAATGAGATGGTAAAGGAAAATGACAGCCTTAAGAGCCTAAGGACCAACATAAACCATACTAAAAGTATGATCCAATTCATACTAAAATATTGCACACAATGAGGAACAAATTCGACAACATGGCTCAAATCTTGAACAATGAAAGTGTGGAGTTGTTACAAGACAAGTGTAAATCTATGGAAAAATAAGTTTAAAATCTAAATGACCTACTAAAATAAGTGAAAAAAATGGATTATGCTGCACATAAATTCCACCATTCAAAACCTCCACATGTTGGCTTAACTTATTAGTGCTTATAGAAAAAGTGAAAATGAAGAGGCCTCCAAGAAAAGAAAGAGAGATTTGTGTAGACACTTATTTTTAGCACATCCTTGCACCTTCACCCCACGTTTTCCTTTGACCCTTGCTAAGCCCACTCATTTCCCCTTTATTTTTAAAAACATACCCTTTCACTCCTAAATTATCTTACTTTTCCCCATAATTTATTTATCATTATGTCATTTATCTTTCACAATTCTCATACCCCCATTTTTAAAAAATTCCCATTAATCCCATTTATCCAAAAATAATTTAATTAATCCTAAATATATATAATTTAATTATCCTAATTCTACCCTAATCACCCTCATTTAATCATCCCCATGGGATTCCCACCCCTCTTCATTATTACCCTTCATTAATCCTTCCTTAGGATTCCCCACTCATTCTATCCCTTCCTAAGATTCCTTCCACTCTCTTTTACCCATTTAAACCTCTTACATGTGCACAATCCTAAAAATATCCCTTTATCCATTTAAAATTCTATTCTCACCCTCCATTATCATTCTAATGTTCAAGTGTTAGTTTTATCACTCCAATCACCAATGGATGACCTAGGTCTATGTAGACCCTTCCTTGAACTATTTAACCACCCATACTCCTCTTCTCAAATGGCTAGAAAATCTTCAATCTCCTCTCGTGTTTTATGAGTATTGACTCTTGAGTTGTTTTCGAGTTCTTATCATCAGTTGTGATATCTTGTTGATCCTTGGCATTTAGAGCTTGGAGTTTAGAGAGTGTTGTGGAGATTTTTTCCATGCATGTGGTTGTTTTGTTTTGCATATATTCACAGCATTCATCAAGATATGCTTTAGCCTTGATCATCTTCAATCATCATCGGGTCTAGCATCTATTCACATCTTTCTTGCTAGCACCTTATATTTGGTCCACTCATCATCGATTAGAACCAATTGTCGTTGACCCATAGCCCACACTTACCGATTATATCCACCATCCATCTTAATCATCTTGGATAAAATCCTATATGACATAATTTTCATCAAATCTATCCCTTTGACATCCCATCCATCCTATTAGCATCTTGTGGTCTCATTCATGCAACATCTCGAGCCTACATTTGTCACTATTTTACATATTTTTGTGTAGTCCTGTTCAAACCATTATCAACTATCTTTGTTTCTCTCGGGTCATCATCGACCCTCTATGGTTTGTTTTAGATTTCTAACATTTCATTATCAATCACCACATCATCTTAGTTTAGCTTATCTATTACTTGTTTAGATTCTGTTATCCACATTTATATTCAGTTATTTGATTATCATTATTTTTATTATCACATGGGCTAACATCCTCTCTAGGAAGCTTTCACTTCTCGGAGTGGACTTTTTCAGGAAGCTCACCATATATATTACTAATAATTTTTAATGTTTACTATTTGTTGTTGTGTAGGTAGAAGACTCATTTGTGAGGTGGATCATTTCTTATGTAACCATACCATATCCACATTAGGAGGTTCCTATTGTCCAAAATAACTCCCTTGGTTATTTTGACAACTTGTATCCCCATTCTGGATTTGAAGCTCAAATATTGTAAGTTATGTGCACTTTTTTATCCCATTGGCACAATTTCACTAATTCTGATTCCTCGCGCATGCCATCGTGCACTCTCTTCATCTCAAGTTCTTTCTAACTTCCTTTTCCATTCCTTTATCTTCTTAAATTTCCCTTATGTGCACTCCTTGTGTGCTTGCCTTCTTCCCTAGCAGTTTGTGCACCTTTGCGCGCACCTTTGGATTGCCTTCCAAAGTTAGATAAGTTATTGATGCATTCTTATGCACCATTTTCCTTCCTTACATCCACACATCATTCCTTCAATGCCCACGCCCTACCTACATACTTTTACCTTACAAGTATGCTTTTATTTCTTCTATGTGCATTAATTATATGTGCTCATCTCTTACTTCCCCTTTCGCACGTTGTTATTTTTCTTACGTCTTGTTACTTTCTCTCGTGCCAATCACTATGCCACATGGGAACATGAAAAACTTGAGTGTGTGACACGTAACCTATAAAATAACACCAATAGGGATTTGAATCCTTGTGACAAACCAATATGTGATACATTACGAAATGATAAAAATATGAACATTTAACCAACACTTTAACCAATCAACATGCGTCACGTGTCATTACATGTGTAGATCACTCGGTAGACTTAAAAACATCATAAATTTTGTTGCGAGAGATCATATTAATGTGCGGTTGGTCTTGTTGGAATTTTTTAACATGGGATATAATTCAAATCATTTAAATTTTAATGTTGGTAGGATTTGGTAGGTGAGAAGTAGGATAATGCATTTTCAGCAATTAATACATAGTTCTAGTCGACCCAACCAACCATATTTGATTTGATTTTCCCTCCTTTCTTCTCCAACAAGAAAAAAAAAAATACATGGGGAGGTGCATCTGATGACTTTCTAGATGGATTTGTAGACATTCATTGATGATTGTTGGTGGTTAAATTTTTAAATCCAAGTTTCCCTCTTTTTCTCTTCTTTTTCTCTCCTTATTCTATATATTACATAGAAATGTTTTTGTAAGCATTGAATTATTTCAATTCACATGGGTATTATCTAGGTATTACCTTACATTTTGATTTCCAGACCTTGGATCTAGTTCTCTTCATGTGGATACTTGCCTCTTCTTCCATTGTAATCAATTGAGCATTATTTGGAAGAAATAAAAGTTATTGTTTGGCTATTCTATGCCCTCATTTTTTTATTTTATTTTCTTTCGTTTATTTATATGGTGGTGGGTTGTTATGAATTCTCACATCCCTTTTGGGTTCTCTTTTCCATTGTGTTTCATGAAAATGGATGCTTAAGTTTGTTTTAGATTATGGTACGTGTGTCTGCTCTCCCTATGCGCATTTCCTTCATTTTTTCTCAAAGTTGATCATGTTCACCCCCTTTCTTTCTAGTGCTATCACCTCCCTTACATTAGTTTTCCATTTCTACACATCCTTCTCACTCTGTTAAGCTTGGCATGATTAGTTTAGGATTTGATTTGAGTAGGAGTAGTAGTAGAAATAGGTAGAGGAATTGAACTTCTCTGGAGTTCTGTCTAAATCAAGAAAGGTCCCACACATAGGAGACAGGTCCCATGTTTCCTCAATGATTCAATTCAACTTGATTTGGGATGGGTGTAAGTTTGAGCTCCAATAGTTTTTGGCATGCCTAGTGGGACTAGTATTGAAAGCTTAAATTTCATCATTGCTAAGTTTTGGTGTGTGAATTAGTGATTTCCATCCTTTGGAGGATTTTTTTAACACATCTTGAGACTACCAATACTCAAATATATTGTTTCAGCAATCCACGTGCCTTTTATGAGAAGGATACATAATAGACAAAGTGCAAGCACTGAAGGATCCTATAATTACCTCTATATTTCTCTTAGAAGAACAAAAAGTAGAGTACCATGCATGTATCTCCATCTTGAACATGTCATAGAATTTCAAATCCTCTCGGTAGACTAATGTGTGCTACTATTATAAATCCACCACCTCCAAGAAGCTTTGAAAACTTCACCGGTGGAATATCCCTATACTTAATGCATAGTGTGATATACTAGTAGCCATGCTCAAAAGTATCCCATACTTCACCGGTGAGAACCAAGTCACTCTGTTGAGTACATCCAGGATTTGTCCAATGTGTTTTTTTATCTATTTGATCACACATGATGATGTAGTAGTCGGGTTGTTTGTAGTTTTCTCAAGGGAAAACCAATTCAAAGGGTACCAAAGTCTAATACCTACATCTATTACTAGTTGGGATGAGCTTAGAATGACTATTTACAAATATTTTGAAGATAAGTAAGATCACATGTCCTTAGTAGAGCAGATGAAAACAACAAAAAGAGTGCCCAATGAATAAATTATTGATTTTAATATCATATTTTAGAAGACTTGGGATATAATTCCTTACGTGGTAAGGCCCACAACCCAACATGATTTCTTATACTATTTAAGGACTTTGAATAGTGACATCTCAGTCATGATTCAATCCATGGGAGTATAGCCTTACCTACTACTTATAAAATTGCAATAAAGGTAGAGAATAACCCATCAAGTAAGGAAAGTAAGCCCCTAGACAGCACCTTCACCCTTATTCCTAGAAATGCCTCACATCCCCTAGCCTTCTATTTCCTATTGGGGTGATAATGTCAAGTGGGATTAGCCACTTGGGCACACCCCAACATGATTACAATTTTTCTATATCAAACTTTAATGTGTGAAGTCTTTCACACTCAAAGAGTGAAGCGGTTTGACCGATTCACCCACCCAATTTATTGGGTGATCCCTCTTGGGATTGACTGTCTGACTTTCTACAATGGCTATCCAGACTTGTATTAAAGACTACAAGCTATATCTAGGATGTGATGGATGTATTGTTGGTTAATTGAATGTTTTAGCTATTGAACAAACAAGATAGACATAGCTCATTAGATGTGAAATATAAATAAGGAGAGAAGTGGAAGTGTTGGGTGAAATTGTATTAGATTCATAATAAAAGAGAACACTTTATCAATGGATTTTTTCCTTCGGGTTTCTACACTTAAAACTGGTGTTATCTATCTCTTTTTCTTGTTCATTATTTGTTTTCAACTCTTGTTTTTTGTTTAATAGATACATTTTTGGAAAGGCTATAAGGACCATATACAAAGAGATATTACAATGTAATCCTATCAACAACAAAGTAACCATCTATTAAAAAAATGAAACAAAAACAAAAACCAACTTGAGTCAAGAAGACATTGACTCTATATCAGATTTGCATAGTAGAACAAATGGGATTACAACTCTTGTTCATTATTTGATTTCAACTCTTGTTCATTTAGCTCTATTATTCACTATCTATTTCAAGTTATGTCTTTGTCTTAATCGACTACATGCCATAATCTATAGTCTTTGGCATTAATGGTGGATCTGTGATCTATGGATTACATTTCCCCTACTAAATTTAACATGGTATCAGAGCATGGTGATTGTGTGTGTGCAGGATCAATCTATAAGTTTTTTGACTTGAAAGGGTGAAGAAACTTTAAGTTTATTGATGGATCTGTGAGACCCAAAATTTCCATAGGTGTGTTCAAGCTAACCAGGTTTAAAATTCAAATTACTACCTATTATTTCTTGAAATATTGATTAAATATGGGCTAAGTGGATGCTTAGATTATATTTAATCTTTTTCTTTCTTATATCTTTGTCTTTTCTTTCATTTTAGCCATTTACAACTTGAATCATCATCTGTGAGCTATTTTTCTAGTTTTCCCATTGTAAATAGTCATTACAATCATTTTTGAATGTGGATTAGAAATAGTTAGATCTAGTTTACTCGGGATTTTAAGTCCATTCTAGCTGTAAAAATATTTATTTCTCACTATTTTGTCTTTGCAAAGCTTGGGCCAATCATTTTGTGCCATTTGGCTTCGTATTTCTAGTCTTTTTGTTTTTGTGAAGCTTGAAACAATAATATTACTCCACATAGCTTCCTATTTGTCTTTGGGTAGTCACACCCACTCTTAGAGTGCCAAATGGCTTTAATATGACATCTTACCACCTTTGCGAAGCTTGGGCCAATTGTTTTGTGCCATATGACTTGGATCTAACAGGTTTTTTTTTGACTTCCTTTGACTGTGAAGCTTGAGCCAATCATATTGCTCCATCTAGCGTCACATTTTTTAATTTTTATGAAGCTCGAGCCAATAAAATTTCTCCATCTTGCTTCATGGTGTCGAATATATTTTTATGATGATTGTTAGTAAAAATCCACGAGCCAATAAGGGCTTTATGCTTGTCTTCTCTTTGTTATAAGTGTATTATATATTTCGAAAGTTGCAAAGGGCATACCAATAAAATTTCTGCAAGTCTCTTTTCTCACAATTTTTTAGATTTGTGAAATGTGATCCAATTAAAATTTTCCACCTTGTCACATTTGTTAGATTTACAAAATGCAATCCCTTTAAAAGGCTTCACATATATTGTTTGACTTAGTATTTTTATTGCATTGTGAAGTGTGATCCAATAGCATTTGGACATGTACATATCTATCATACTTTGACAAACTTGAAAAGTGTGAGCTAATAGAAAAATGAAACGTATATTCATTATTTGTGGTGTTAGACTTTAGTTCCTTTGTTCCTGGATTTACTAGCTCTTCTTTGTTTTGCAGGTTTCTTAGCTTTCCTTCATTTTGCAAAATTTTGTAAGCTACGTAAATTCAAAATTGAGACGTACTATTTCTTATCACATTTTTCAGACTGTGAAACATGATATAATTGTTTCTTGACAAGTACTCTATTTGTGTCGGGTATCAATATTTACTTTGACTCTGCTAATTAAATTGTGACATTTGTCTTTTTTTTTCTAGACCAAAACTTTATTTCAAGTTTGGTTTATAAATTTTTAAATCCATTAATTTTTAGACAAGTGGCTTGTTTGAATTTTAATTTTATATCGCATTATGTTATAATGTGAAATGTGATATAATTAATTGAAGAAATGTGTATACGGTTATGTCTTTTAATTAATTATCGGGCTTTTTTTTACTAGCCGCATTTATGAAATATGAGATAATTGATAAGAAAAATGTTTATTTGTTGTCATAATTGTTATAGTATTTTGACACATGTCTATTTATCTTTTGTTGCGAGTTTCTGAATTGATTTCACACCCCAAAGAGATTTATATTTAAATTTTTAAAGCATCGTGTCCACTTGAGGATCTGTTTTAAAGCCAACACATGCCTTTCTTGGTATTATTGATATGTGCCATGTGTCATCCCATACCTTGGCTTTTTATTAACTTATTTTATTTGTTAAAATAGCTCATTTTTTGAGCTCGACCCATCAAGTTGCTAAATAAATTTTTGAGATTTCTTTGTCTCATGGATTTTCAAATTTGTCTTTGTCTTGTGGATTCCAAATTATGTAGCTCATCCTTTATCCCACCAAGTTGAGTTCCTAAAGAACTTGTTGATCTCCGTAACATGACCCCAACTCTGTTATGTTAATTTGATCTTAAATTGACCAATTCAAGCTAATTTTAGACCAAATATAGCTATTTTTGAATATCTGATGAACTTTTTATGATCTTAAGCTCATAATTAATAAATCAATTAATTAATCATCTCATTTACCTATTAAAATAGTCTTGATATGTAACTCGACCAAGCCCTATTAAATTGATCCATAAATTAATCAATTCTAGCATTTTGTGATCGAATTTTGTGGTTGTTTGTTGTCATATAACAACTTAAAATCTATAACTTATTTTTTGTCTTTATTTAGCTTCTTTGAGTCATTATCTAGCTATATTTATCTCCATTTACTTGACTAAGCATCTAAAATAGTAGGTTCTATTTATTTTTCAATGAATAAGTCTTAGCTCTTGAATTTAAATAATCGTAGCATCTGGAATCTATGCTTAAAATCTTGTTTAATGGATAGAAAAATCTTGTGCTTGGTATTTAAAAATATCCCATAGGAACATAATCTACCCCTGCAAATCTTATCTCCTTTTCTCAAATATCTCACAAAGCTTTATCCATCATATTGCAAAGCATTAGAGATGATTTCTTTATGCATGCAAGCCATTTAGACTCACTTTCATCTACATGGAAGTAATTAGAGACCATGCATGAAGGAATAAGGTTTTATAAGATCATTAAACTTGTTTTAGAACTCGTTTACAACACCCATGAAAGGGGATGAGAAAATTCTAAATTATCTAGAGAAAATTGTAAACTATCTATATAAAATTAAGAACATTAAAGCTCAACTAGATGGTTGAAAATATGATTTATTTCTAGACAAGTTTCTATATTTTATAATACAAATTAACATTCATGAAAAATACAGACATTACATCTCAATTCCTAATTCTAAGTATCAAAATGAGAATGATCTGCCTGATCTAGACACCTTGTCTTCTTTTTTTATTCAAGAAGAGAGAGTCATGGAGAACTTTGATTCAAAAGAGACTGCTTCTCAAGCTCTATTCTCTCAAAATCATAAGCCTTCTCATACTAGACATTTTAATCCAAATCAGAATTCTAGTATTAAATCTAGATTTAAAACTAATCCTAAGACTAACTTTGTTAAAAGCAATCAGCCATTCAAAGTCAAATTTAATGGAACTTGTAATAAATGTGGAAAATTTAGACACAAAGAGTAAAAATAATAAATCAGTCAAGAATGATAATAACAAAAATCCTAATATTTTCAAGAAAAATCGAAAGCAAAAGCAACCAAATGTAGCTGAGAAGTCTACTGCCCTATATACAACCCTTTCAACTTTAAATGAAAATGAATGGATTATTGACAGTGGTGCCTCCAAGCACATGACTTGCATTCCTAGTATCCTTTCAGATATGGTCAAATGTGAAGAAAATATATATCTAGGAGATAACTCTATCATTTGAGTGAAGGTTTTGGTGAATCTAATGGTTTGATTAGGAATGTCTTGTATGTCCCTAAACTGAAAAATAATCTTTTGTCTTGCTCTCAACTAACTAAATAAAACTATAAATTTATTTTGCTACAAGAAAAATGGTATGTCAAAGATCAGTTTAAAAATGTCATTGCTTATATGATCTATAATAATGGCTTATATATCTTTGATGGTTTTGTCTCTGAGTCTTGTTTTGCTTCCTCTTATAAGAATGATATTCAGCTATGGCATGAAATACTTGGTCATGTAAATTTCAAAATTTTGTATGATATGTCTAGACTAAATCTTCTTGTTGTTCTTCCTAAGATAAAATTAGAACATGAAACTTATGAAATTTCCCTACATAGTAAACAACATGCTCAACCATTTCACAAAAATCATGATAAAAATTCCTCTCATATATTATAATTGGTCCATAGTGATGTAAGAGGTCCACTTGAGGTTCCTTCTCTCAGTGGTGCATTGTATGTTGTTTTCTTTATTGATGATTATTCTAGAATGACTTGGTCTTATTTCATTAAGAAGAAGTCTGATGTCCTATCTAAATTTCAAGAATTTAAAGCTCTAGTTGAGAATGCTTCAAATCTAAAAATTAAGAGAATTAAGACTAATAATGGAGGAGAATATGTCAACAAATCCTTTGATGAGTTTTGTGTGTCATGTGGAATTTAAAGAGAATTCGACCACTCCATATTCCCCTTAGAAAAATGGAATTGTAGAAAGAAAGAATATGATTGTCTTAGAAATGGCTAGGACTATGATTCATGCTTCCAATGTGCCTAATTTATTATGGGCTAAAGCTATGAACATTGTTATCTATATTTTAAATAGACTACCTACAAAACCTCTTCATCAAACTACTCCTCATGAAGCATGGACAAAACAAAAACCAAATATCTTTCGCCTAATAATATTTGGAACTCCTTCTTCCATCTTCATTCCAAAATATAAAAGGAAGAAGCTTGATCCAACCTATTTTTCTTGTATTTTTGTTGGATATGGCTATAAATCTAAAGGTTTGAGAATCTATGATCCGTTCAAGCATGACATTTTTGAAAATAGAAATGCTCAAGTTTTAGAAATAACTTTCTTTGTCAATCCTAATGAACCCTCCTCTATTGCTCTAGAGATAGATCATGATAATCATCCTACTAATATTATGGAAATAGAATTTCAAGAGGCTGATTATGCTGATCTAGATATGATGGAAATTGAGGGGGATTCATCCCAAAATGTCTTACAACCTAAGATTCCTAGATGGGATAAAATCTTTTATTCAAAACTCGCACTTGATAATTTTAGAAAACTAACTAGAAGTCAACATACCTATCATGTTTTTTTGACCCAATATGAGGTATAACCACAATCCTCCAAAGAAGAATCCCAAGATAATATATTGCTTCATGCTAGGAAGGATGAATACAATTCTCTAATAAATAATGACACTTGGGAATTAGTCCCTCCTCCTTCTAAAAGAAGCATTGTAGGATCTAGGTGGTTGTTAAAAATTTAATACAACTTTCTAGGATATATTAAAAATTTCAAAGAAAGGCTAGTATCTTGTGGTTTCACTCAAAAACCAAGTATTTATTATGTTGAGAATTTTTCTTCTATTGCTAAGATGAGCATTGTAAGAGTTATTCTTGCATTATCCACCCAATATGGTTGGGAGATTCATCAAATGAATGTTAAAAATGATTTTTAAAATGGTGAATTAAAATAATAAATATATTCAAGTAATCCTAAAGGTTTTAAGGCTCTGGCAAGGAAATTTATGTCTACAAACTTAAAAAGTCTTTGTATGTTCTTAAACAAGCTCCTAAATCTTGGTATGTTAAAATTAACTATTTTTTCAAAACCTTGGCTTTACTAAGTGATGTTCTAATAATG
This sequence comes from Taxus wallichiana var. yunnanensis, assembly GCA_018340775.1. Classification (NCBI taxonomy): domain Eukaryota; kingdom Viridiplantae; phylum Streptophyta; class Pinopsida; order Cupressales; family Taxaceae; genus Taxus; species Taxus wallichiana. Next base: position 384,873,673 of record CM031233.1, on the reverse strand, counting down.
ATTTATTTTTCAAGTTTGATAAAAATCATATTATCATTATTGTCTTGTATGTTGATGATATTTTGATCACTAGAAGTGATAAAAGTCTAATTGTAAAAATCAAACAAAGATTAAAACAACATTTTGAAATGACTGATTTAGGTTTATTAAATCATTTTCTTGGCATGATTATCATTCAAGATCATAACCTTATTGTTGCATCTCAATATCAGTATGTTGTTAATCTACTTAAGATATTTAACATGGTTTATTGTAGGCCTGTTGTCATTCCTATTGAAGTTGGTGTTAAGTTTGATCCTAAACCAGCTTGTGCTAAATTTGATCCTACTCTTTATAGGTAGCTAGTTGGTAGTTTGATCTATTTGACTATTACTAGACCTGATATTTCTTATGTAGTAGGAGTAGTGTCAAGATTTATGTAAGAACCTTATGAGGATCATTGGAAAATGGAAACAATTTTTTGAAATATATCAAAGGCACAATCAATTTTGGTCTTGTTTATTCTTCTTCTAATGATGCACAATTATTTGGTTATTGTGATTCTGATCATGTTGGTGATGTTGCAGATAGGAAGTCTACTTCTAGATATATTTTCAAGCTTGGTGCAAGTTCCATCACTTGGAGTAGAAAAAATCAACCAATAGTGTTTATCTCTTCTACTGAGACAGAGTATAGGATTGACATAAAAGCTATTAAGGATGATATGTGGTCAGTAAAGGTTATTGGATAAGTTGCACATGAACTTCAAAGGGGTTACTACTCTTTTATGTGACATTGAGAGCTACATTTCTCTAGCAAAGAATCTAGTTCAATGTCAAAGGACAAAGCATATTGAAGTCCATATGAATTTCATCGAGAAAAGTCCTTACTAGTGATATTGATCTCTAGTTCTGTCCAACTAAATATTATGTTGCATATATATTCATAAAACCATTGTGTTTTGTCAATTTTTGCAATTTTCGTTCCTTGTTAGGCCTATTATGTTATTTTGATTCTAATCATGTTGGTGATTTTGTAGATAGGAAGTCTACTTATAGATATTTTTTCAAGATTAATACAAGTGCCATCTCTTGAGTAGAAAAAATCAACTAATATTGTTTCTCTTCTACTAAGGTAGAGTATAGGAGTGCCATGGAAGTTGTTAAAGAAGTTATGTGGCTGAAAAAATTGTTGGATAAGTTACACATGAATGTTTGTAGTCATTTTTAAACCTATCACAAAAGGAAGGAAACCCATGCGCACCGGCCTATCACCCAATAGAATTTGAGCACTCACCGAGGCACGTGCAGGTATCGAGTCTCTCTTTTATATGAGTTTAGTGGGAAACATCATTTATGATTAGTGTAAGAGTATATAGGAGGGAAGATTAAGATAAACAAGAACCATAGGGCTAAAAACAGCCTCTAGATCCTTTCAATCACTTCATACTTGAGTTCTTTAACAAAATCTAGAACATTTATTATAACAAAAATAATTATACAAGAATTCATGCATAGCATGAAAGGAAAGGGAACCCATATGAGAGAAAAGTGCATTAAAACCATTGATATCCATGTCTATTTGTAACAGTAACCTCATTATATTCATTGATTCAAGATGTGAGAATGTCATAGAGAGTAGACCGCAACCATGCATACCTCTGGATGTATGTAACTAATCTAACAGAAAAAGAAAAATTCCAACTCCATGCTTAGTGCATTCTTTCTTGAACACAAATATCCACTCGTAGTATTTCCGTAGAGATCTACTCACTCTCTAACCCACTATACCTTGTACTTATTCTCTTTTTTTTTTTTTACTCTGCAAGCACTTTTATTTATAATTCTCCTACCCTCGCCAACTCGCCTTCCAGGCGTCCTCGATCTAGTGCCAAGTGTTGAATGTGGTCCATGCGAGCATGCTTCTTCAAGCCGAGCTTTCCACTTTATCTCATGATGTTCTTCTAGAAGATTCCATCTGGGGCATGCTCTTTCCTGGGCCAGCCTATCGCCAGGATGACATCTTATCCATGCACAACCAATCACGCTTTTCACATGTTCTACCCTGGGCACTCAAATTGACTAAGTCTCGAGCCTCCTTTCATGTGTTGTACATGCTATGTGCTTCCCTAAGCCTTTCTCTCATGCAATTTTTCCTTGCGTTCCTTTTCATAACTGGGACCTGTAGCGCGCCATGCACCTTCATACTTGGTTTAAGATTACATGGGTCTAACATCACCCACACTATGCATGTTCTCCATCCTTGAAACATTTCATTTGACCAAGATGGATGCTATCCATGGAACCAATGAATCATCTTACACTTTAAAAAAATAATAAGGAATGAAAGAATCAAGAAAAAGAATGAAGAATGGGGGGGAGCATCAACTCAACAAGCTAGGAAAATATTTCGGAGGTCTGCCTCTAGCTTATTCCATACTCCAACCTCACCCTGTGCCTTCTGGCAGAGGTCTCCCACCAGGGTGCTCACTTCATCAAAACTCAGGCCTAACTCCCTAGGTGCCCAAAATGTCCATAATATGCTCCATATCCTTTCCCAGGTCATCAAGTTTATCCATCCTTCTAGTGATCTGGGGTATAGTTCCTTTAGTCGGTCCTTAATTGAGCTCCTTAAAGCCTCAATTGCCTCTGATTTCTTCTCTACTTTGGCCAGAACCTTGTCTCTCTCTTCCATGTTCCCCTTTTTCTTTTCTTGGAACTCTTTTTGCTCTTCTTCAAGTGTGGTGACCAAGGATCTCACCACCTTATCTCTATCTATGCATGTATCATATGTAGCTTCTATAGACGGGAACGACCCTAACCTCTACGAGTACTTGGCTATACTCCGCAACGAGCGCTACTGACCCTTTACTTATACTTTTTCTCTTTTCTAAACATTAAATGCTACTTCACCTACCACCATAATTTGTTTATTTAATGCTTCTTTTTCAAACAAATCCCATCTTCAGAGTCTTCCCTTACGTTCCCAACCTACGTAAAAACTCCTCCAACTTTATGTCACGCAACCAATCTAACCTCGACAGGAGACTCTTGCACGCACGTAACACATGCCAAAGGAACTTCTTTTTCTTGAAATTTTCTCTCACCTACCTCGTGTTGCTTTCAAATGCACTTTCTCCTCCTTAGTACGTGGGATCTATAAGTAGCTTTACCCTAGCACCAACCATTCTTCCATCTTCCTCTTTATATACCTCTTTCAACCCGGCTACTCAACAAGGATTTTCAACACAACTTCCTTGGTACTTTGATCACGTGCTTCTTCACCTTTCTCCACCCCACACTTAAAGTGATGCATGGTCCTCTATGCACTCACAAATTCTCCAAAAATAGAAATAAGGTTACCAGCGCCCAAGGTGCAAAACAAAACAACAACGCAAAAGGGAAACACAAGAAAGGGAAAAATGCATAAAGGAAACTTCTAAACTAACTAAAAAACTACCTTATTTACAAACACCAAGAAGACTTATTTATATTAGGGCTTCATCCTACTACCATTGAAGTGTCTAGGAAACTTCATCCCATCCAACACTTGTAACTGCAGCACCTACCTGAATCAAGGATGTATGAGATTGTGTAAGGACCCCACCAATGTACTTTCAACTTCCCAGGATGGCACAAAAACTTAGAATCATATAATAACACCATATTCCCAACCTCAAACTTCTTGTTTCTAATGAGGTGATTATGCCAGAATTTTTCTTTGCCTTTTCCATTGTTTGGCTCCATCAGGCAAGTGATCATCTCTCATCTAGTTTCATTAGCCCATCAATTCTTTCTTCCAGCACTTGTTCATCATCTAACCCTCTTACATGCGCTATTCATAGAGAAGGCAACATAAATTCAATCTGCGAAACAAATTCCATGCCAAACACTAATTGAAAAGGTGTGGATTTGTTTAGTCTTTTATATGTTGTCATGTAAGCCCATAGTACTGTCGATACCTTGTCATCCCAATCTTGTCTTCCGACATCACAAATCTTGGTCAAGGTATGACTCAATATCTTGTTAAATGCTTCTGTGGTTCCATTTTCTTGTGGGTGATAGGGTGTAGTCTTGTGATGAGATACCATGAACTCTGATAACAAGATCCTGACTATCTCATTCAAGAAATGCGTACCTCTATCATTGGTCAAACTCAATGGACATCCATACCTCATGATAATGTTATCCCATAAGAACCTTGCCGCTATTGTTGCTCTACAATCTTTAGTTGGGGCTACCTCTTGCCCACCTTGTGAGATAATCTGTGCAAGTGATGACATAATGTGACCCAGTCCTACGCGCTTCTAGTGCAAGAGGGTCCTATAAAGTCTATCGCCCAATTTTTGAAAGGCTCTGCACTAGGAATAGGCCACAAAGGCATTTCATCTCTCCTTCCTGGTTTTCCAATGCACTGAAAATGGTCACACGCTTTACAATAATCTCTACAATCCTTGTACAAGGTTTCCCACCATAAACCTACCATTAATATCTTGCGTGTGGTGGCATCACTTGCATAATGCCCACCCACACTTCCTCCGTGTGCTTCTTCCATGATGGCTAGGCATTCATGCTCTAAGACACACCTATGAAAAACTTCATCATGTCCCAATTTGTATAAGTCTCCATTGATTAACATGTAGGGCGTGACACGTATGGCCAACTACTTCTTTTCCAATGTCTTCATTCCATCCGGTGCCACACCTTCCTTTAAGAATACTACAATCTCCTCTAAATCCGAGGGCACATGCCGCAACCTAAATAGTTGTGTGTCTGGCATTTCTTCCTCAATACTCTACACATCCTCCCCTGAATCAATTCTTGACAGATGATCAGGTCCATAGTTGCTTTTTCTAGGTTTTACTACAACAGTGAATTCAAAATCTTGAAACAACAACACCCATCGACATATGGGTCCTTATAGAACATGTTTGTTCACTAAATACTTCAATGTCATGTGGTCAGTATAGAACACAAAGGGTGTTGCCAATAGATACTACCTAAACTTGAAGAGCATGTAGATCATTGACAATGCCTTGTGCTCGGTTGTGGTATAATTCTACTCTATTGGTGTCAGCTTCCTGCTTGCAAAATAGATAGGATGATCAACAATCCCTTCACCTGGTTATGCAAGCACTACTCTAATGGCGGTCCCTAAGGCATCTACATGAACATGAAAGGGATTTTCCCAAGAGGGAAACCATAAAATAGGTGCGGTAATAAGCCTATCTTTTAATGTATCAAACACCCTCTGCTGCGCCTCTCCCCAATGGAAGACACTTTTATGTCCAAACAACTCCTCTAATGGCACGATAATCTTGGCATATCCCTTAATGAATTTTCTATAATAGCTCACATGCCCAAGGAATCCATGAACTGCGCTCTAGTTAGTAGGCTCCCTTAACCCCACAATAATTGTAACTTTAGTGGGATCTACCAACAAGCCCTCCTTACATATGATATGCCCCAATAAAGTCCCAAAGGGTGTAGAAAACACATATTTCTTAATGTTGAGGGATATCCTCAACTACCTACACCTCTCAAACATTAGACTATAATTGTCACAATGGTCTTTAACCAGACCATATATTGTCCAATCATCTAAATAGACCTAAAGAAATTTATGGATGAAGTCCTAGAATGCTTGCACCACTATGTGTGAAAAGATAGCTGGCACATTCTTTAACCCAAAGGGCATGACCATATATGCAAAAATTCCCCACTCAGGTGGTGAAATTTGTCTTTTCCTAGTCTTCCTTTGTAATCTAGACTTGGTGGTACCCTGAAACTCCATCTGTAAAGGAATAGATTTCACGCCTAGTGAATCCTTCAAAAATTTCTTCAGTGAAGGGGGTCAAAAATGGATCAATGACACAAACTGCATTCAATTCCCTATAATCCATGCAAATCCTAATCCGCCCATCCTTCTTGATGCTGATTACCATCGAATTATCCACTCCGATTCTTCCACTACCTCAATGATCCTAGAAGCTATCATTTTGTCTATCTCCTCCTTGAAATTTATGCACAAGTTGTGATTCATTTGGCAGGGCCTTTTCCTAACTAGGTGTGCACCATCCTTCAGTTTTATCTTCATCTCCCCTAAGGAATGGTGACCACCTTTGAGCTCATGATACCCACGTGAAATAAATCCTCAAATTCACGTAGCAGTTCAATGATTTTTGATACTTCCTTCTCTGTCCAATAATCCCCAATAATAGCTTCCTTAGGTTCTTCTTCTGAACCGATGTTAACTTTCTTTGTCTTTAAAGGCTCATGGTAGGCACGTGCGTGAGCATCTACATTTTCCACTACCTCACGCATCCCTACAAAATGGATAACATCTAATATTTTTGATTCCTCTCCATCAATCACATATACCAACTTTCCCTACTCTTTTCCAAACACGCATGCTCAAGCTGTAACTCTTTTGTTTCCTTTTCTTCTTCAAAACGTGCCTCCAATCTTAGTTCACCTAGTAATTCTAACAGCCTATCTTCTATCCTAGCACTATCCCCCATGGTAAGGCACTTGATACCCTACAAGGCCTTATCAATTAATGTCTTGGTACTCCGATATTCAAAAGTTTGAATAAGGTCAATCGTGAGGTCTTGCCAATTCCTTGTCCGACAAAGATGTTGCCAAATGAATGTACCATGCGTGCACACAACCCCTGTATTGTAGAATATAACTTATACACCCGTAGGGATGGTCGTAAAGCTTCCACGTCTTCTATCTAGACCTGTTCACACTCTTGGATATGGAAAGATGCGGGCTCCTTCCCATGGTACTCTATGATGATGGTGGGTATATTGCTCCTAGAAAATCTAACAGAGAGAGAATTCTTACCTTGTACCACTCTAAAAGGCTCTCCGATGTGTGTCCCACCACTAAGCTAATGTTCTAAGCAAGATATAACTTAACATCTCCTTCCGTTCCTTCTCATCCTTCCACTGAGCTTATACCTCCTGTAAAAATATCTCAAGGAAGTCTCCTCCTGAATACTTGGGAAATTCTTTTCCTCCAAGGCACCTAACCATGTGCACCTTTGTTACCTTGGTCACCAACCCTCTCAACTGCCATCCCATTAATTCAGTAAGTTCCATGCACCCAATTTTCACATGCTAGACTAGTGGTATCACTCACTGACTGAGCATATTCAAACTGGATAACCCCGTTAGTAGGGTGTATCATCTTAGGGTCTTTGATTGAGTGCACATAAATCTTGTCTAGAACTTCTTCTCCCAATGGTTCAATATAGGGTGTCGACTTCCCATCAACCAAGGGTATAATGACCCATTCCTCCTTGTTCTTGAAGCTAATGTACCCTTTGTTGAACCGAAGGTCTGCATTGTTTTTGTAACACCAAGGATGCCCAAGTAGTGCTAGGAAATTGTCTGCCTCGGTGAGTGCCAAGACTTTGAAGTCCCCAGTAAACTTGGCTCCCTGGATAGTAATAGTTACATCCTTCAAGACACCGATGGGAATTGCTTTAGTCTTGTTTTCCATATACAACACATTCAAAGATGGCTGTAATGTAGGTCTTCCCATCTAATGCCATGCATCCAAATTCGAACATTAACCTTCACACCTATGTCAATGAGGATATTACTAAGGAGCCATCCATCTACAACTACATTCAACGTAATCTCCTTATCATAGTCGAGGCTATGAGGGGGAAGGTTCATGTGTAAGACCTATCTCTTGCACTCTTCTCTCGATGCATGGTACCTTCTCTCTCAACTAGGATCCTAGCAAGGGAATGATATTCTCCTACCTTAGCATTTTACACACCTCCTTGACCTCATCTAGGTCATCCTTTTGTGCCTCGACTCTCCTTCCTTGTTCCTCCCTCCTAGATTGCTCCTTTAGACATTGGATCTCCCCTTGTAAGCTCTAAATAACATCCATGGTGTCTTGATATATCTCCTTTTAATGCGTAGGTATGGATATTTTCCATGAATGACCTCCTCTCTTGAAACCAGGGTTTTCTATCTTGGTACCTCTCTCATGTGTGTGGCTTCTACCCTTGTTGTTACCAAGACAGGCTCCAAACCTTCATCCCGTGTTACCCGGGCATCCACTATATGTCTACCTTCTTAATACTTGACCATTACAGTGCTTTTCTCCTTCTGGTGTTGTTGATTCATATGCTCAAATAATTCTGGGCACTCCTCATACTTATGCTTCTTTCCACACCATGAGCACTGTAACAGGTCCAGAACTCGTGCTTGTAATGTTATGTAGATCCATAGTTGAAACATGTTCCACATAGGAACTCACTCCTTCCTCCTCCATGGTTACCTCGACCACAAAATCCTCCTCGAAAACCTCTTCCAAGTGTGCCTCCCGCATGCTCCTCATAACAATAATGCGATCATTATCCTTGGAACCACTGGAAATGCTAGTTTGACACACCCCATGATCAATGGCCTCATGGATATGATCAATGAGCCTACATTCCTTAGTGTCATGGGTTGTAGAGGTGTAAATTTTGTAGTAACAAGATACATTCTTCCTGATCACGCGCACGTAGCAAGGGACATCTACTTGCATCATGGTCCCCATGAAAAATTTCATAATCTACTATCAAAGTGTGTACTGTCCTTTAGGGGAAATTATCCTTAACATGTCCCTCTATTTCACAATATGTGCACCACAAACCACTACGGGTCTCATGGGATGTGTTCGTAGATAATTTTTCCAACTATTTTTCCATAGCAGCAATCTGAGCCTCCAAGAATGGGCTAACGCCAGTATCAATACTACCAATAGCCTCAATGACGTAAGGTAGCTTCCAATGCTTCGCGCGGGTCTATAAAAGTTTTATGAGACAAGGCCCTTCTAAAAGGGGTGATCAATCCTCCAAAAAACCACTGCATGCTGAGAAGGATGGATATCATATGATAATTTAGACAAGAGAGTTTTAAAGTGCGCATCATACTCCCGTACACTCTTTGCCATTCCTTGTTGAATCTCCTTCAAAGCGTTGATGCTCTTCTACTTGAACTTAGGGATGTAGAACTCTTCCAAGAGTGCATTATTTAATGTAGTATAGTCCACCACCATTTGATGAGGATCATACTTCCTATACGAGATATACGCACACCCTTTCAATGTGGTTGTAAAATAACTAGCCTTCTATTATGAGGTTGTGACAACCTTCACGTGCCATACCAGTTCACACTTGTGAACATGTTCTCGCAAAGCATCCTCAATGCCCTCGTAATCTAGAAAATGGAGAGACATTTCAAAGAATAATTGAGATGGTGGCTGGGGTCCCTATCCTCTCAAGCTCGAGCCTTGGTTCCCTCCAAGTGTTTCCTCCACCACCTGATCCATCAAGTCTTGTACCTCTAGAGCTACTAGATCCACTAGAACCAATAGCTCCAATAAGGCCCGTAGAAGATGTGCCAAGAACCACCACACGGTCCCCACCGACTGTGCTCTAATGGTCTATGATAGCACCCCACTAACACTATTGTGTCCCATGCCACTCCCTCGATGCAAGACCAAAATCTTGTACACTAGCTCCTTGTCCAAATACTGGAATATGTGCAGCCATAGAAGAAGGGACTGTAAAATTATATCTACTTGGCACGGATCTGTCTCCTCCACTAATATTAATCGGGTCACCGGGTGGGTTTAGATATTTTCCAATGAATCTCCTTTCTTCATGTGATAAACTCTCACCAAAAGCCAAAAAGATCTCCCTCATGCACTTTCCAAGATAGGGTAACACAAACTACTCAGTTCCACATCCTCCACATGAACCTCAACTCCTTCCCACAACGTCTGTCTCCATAGATCCATCACACTAGCAGCTTCACGTCATCTAGCAATCTCCCTTTCACGTGCTTCACTATACTTGAGTCATCTCTCTTCCCTCTCCTTCTCTGTTGTGATATCTACCATCTTCCTCCACCCAAGTTCCCTTACCTAGCACTTAAAATGGTTTAGCCAGCCATTGGGAAAGCCTCTAAACTCATGGTAACCATCAATATCTTCATAGCTAGGGGAATAGCACATAGAAACGTTCCTCTAGGTTCTCGTAGAAATTCAAACTCAGCAACCTCCTGGACAAGAATACATGGAAATGGTGTATTCCAGAGTGTAACTAGTCAGTACTCTTCTCCACCAATGATCTATGACACGAGTTCACGCGACCTACATCCTACAACCTTTGGTAGTATTTTTGGTCCATACATGTGATCCATAATGCCAACTTGATCTAGACACATAGGCTAAAAGCCATTCATATAGTTCTACTAGGAAGTAGCAGAAGAAGGTCTCGTATAGATCATGGTAGAGGTTCTCTTCTACCCATCTACATGCATTAAAATCAGGTCCAATGCTATATCTCTGAGAAAATTCATCCTTCATGCTCTTGAACCATGATTCAACAATTTCCAATGTCAACCACTTTGTCATTCCTCATTACAAAGATCATGATGTATGTTATATCCCACTACAAATTCAAAAGAGGTCTTGGAAACGGAATCAATATGTAGTCATTTTTACTCCTATCATAAAAGAAAGGAACCCCATGTGTGCTAGCCTATCACCCAACAAAATTTGAGTGCTCACCCGAGGCATGTGTGGATACCGAGTCTCTTTTTTATGTGAGTTTAGTGGGAAGCATCAATTATGATTAGTGTAAGAGTTTTTAGGAGGAAAGTTTAAGACAAACAAGAACCATAGGGCTCAAAATGGCCTCTAGATCCTTGCAGTCACTTTGGACCAAGTTCTTCGACAAAATCCAAATAATATATTATAAGATAAAGAATTATCAAAGCATTCATACATAGCATGAAAGGAAAGGGAACACATATGAGAGAAACGTGCATTAAAACCATTGATATCCATGTCTATTTATAACAGGTAACCTCATTATATTCATCGACTCACTACAGAGTGTCACAGAGATCGGACACGCACCATGCATATCTCTGGACGTATGTAACTAAGCTAACAGAAAAATAAAAATTACAACTCCATGCTTAGTGCATTCTTTCTTGAACACAAATATCCACTCACAGTAAATCCATAGAGCTCCTCTCAATCTCTAACCTGTTATACCTCGTACTTCTTCTTTTTTTTACTCCACAGGCACTTGTATTTATAATTCTCCTACACTGCCAACTCACCTTCCAGCTGTCCTCAGATCTGGTGCCAAGTGTCGAATGTGGTCCATGCAAGCATGCTTCTTTAGGCCTGAGCTTTCCACTTTATCTCATGATGTTCTTCTAGAAGATTCCATCTCGGGGCATGCTCTTTCTCCCGCCAAATTATTGCACTGCTAACATCTTATCCACGTGTAACCGATCATGCTTTTCATGTGTTCTTCCCTGGGTGCTCAAATTGACTAAGTCCTGAGCCTCCTTTCACGCATTGTGCATGCTATGTGCTTCCCTAAGCCTTTCTCTCATGTGATTTTTCCTTGCACGCCTTTTCATAACGGTACCTTACACGCCCACATGCCTTCATACTTGGTTTAAGATTACAAGGGTCCAACAATGTCAAAGGAAGTACTACTCTTTTATGTGACATTGATAGTTGCATGTCTCTAGCAAAGAATCTAGTTCAACGTCAAAGGACAAAGCATATTGAACTCCATATGCATTTCATGAGAGAAAATGTCCTTACTAGTGATATTGATCTCCGCTTATGTCCAATCAAGATTATGTTATAGATATATTAAAAAAACCACCATGTTATGTCAACTTTTGCAAGTTTCATGCCTTGTTAGGCCTGTCATAGTTTCCCTTGAGGGGAGTGCACATGACAATGCCACCTCTTAATGACCTTGTTCAAACTTCCAATACTTCCTCTAATTGTAATAAGTAAATGTGTCACTATTTGTGAAGTTACTTGTAAATCCCAGTGAATATTTAGTTATGGGTATGCCTTATTTTATAAAAGGCTCCATAATCTTTTGTAAGTCTTCATATTGTAAAACATTGGTCTTATGAATCTTTGTTTGGGAAGATCTGCAGATTTCCCTCATTGGCATTCTAAGTCTAAATCATTTTTGTTTCTTCATGGGTCTAAAACTTGGCATGTTTGATTGTCTTCTCCCACTTAACATTAAGGAGGAGTTTTGGGGTGATAATGTCAAGTGGGATTAGCCACTTGGACACGTAACAACATGATAACAATTTTTATGAATAAAACTTTTATGTGTGAAGTCTTTCACACTCAAAAGAGTGAAATGGTCTCGACTAATTCACCCACCCAGCTTTATTTGGTGATCCCTCTAGGGATTGAATGTCTTACTTTCTACAATGGCTACGAAGGTTTTTATAAAATACTTTGATTTGTATGTAGGACGGACTAGATGTATTGTTGGTTAACTGAATGTTTTAACTATTGAAAAGCAGAGAGACATAGCTCTGTAGATGTGAAATATAGCTAAGGAGTGAAATGGAAGTGTTGGTTGAAATTATATTAGATTCATAATAAAATAAATTTCTTTATTAGTGGATTTTTTATTTCAAGTGTCTCTAATTAAAACTACTATAATCTTTCTCTTGTTCTTGTTCATTTATCTCTATTATTCACTATCTATTTCAATTTATGTCTTTTTATTACTAGACTAAAATGCCATAATCTATAGTCTTTTCCATTAATGGTCGATATGTGATCTACGGATTACATTTCCCCTAATAAATCTAACATGGTATCAGAGCATGGTTATTGTGTGTGCATGATCGATCTAGAATCTTTTTGAATTGAAGGGGTGAAAATTTTATTTTATTGATGGATCTGCGAGACCCAAAATTTCCACAAATGTCAGTTAAAGCTAAGGTTTAAAATTCCAATTTCCACCTAATATTGCTTGAAATATTGATTAAAAATGGGCTAAATGGCTGCTTAGATCATATTGAAGCTTTTTCTTTCTTATATTTTTTCCTTTTCTTTCATTTTAGCCATTTACGGCTTGAATCCTTCATATGTGAGATATTTTTCTAGTTTTCCCACTTTAAATAGTCGTTACAGTCATTTTTGAATGTGGATCCAAAATATCTAGTTAGATCTAGTTTATTTGGGGCTTTTAAGTCCGTTTTAGCGGTAAAAATCTTTATTTTTTTCTAGTTTTGTCTTTGTGAAGCTTGGGCTAATCATTTTGTGCCATTTGGCTTCGTATTTTTGATATTTTTTGTTTTTACGAAGCTTGGACCAATACTATTTCCCCACGTAGCTTCCCTATTGTTATTTTCATGTTTTCATAGCCACATCCACTCTTAGAGTTCCAAATGGATTCAATCTGATATCTTATTGTATTTGCAAAGCTTGGGCCGATCATTTTGTGCCATCCGACTTGGCTCGACAAAATTTTTGACTTCCTTTGATTATGAATCTTGAGCCATCATATTGCTCCATCTAGCATCACATTTGTCAGTTTTTACGAAGCCTGAGCCAATCAAATTACTCCATATTGCTTCGTGGTGTCATAATATTGTTTATCTAATTGTCAGTTAAAATTTGTGTGAAAATAAGGGCTTTAAGCATGTCTTCTCTTTTTCATTTTTTTATTACCTATTTTTGATAGTTGCAAAGGAAAGCCAAGAAATTGCTCCAAGTATCATTTTTATCACATTTTTCAGCTTTGCAAAATGTGATCCAATTAAAATTTTCCACCTTGTCCCATTAGTCCAATTTGTGAAATGTGATCCATTTAAAAGGCCCCATGTATCTTGTTTGACTTAGTCTTTTTTATTAGATTACGAAGTGTGATCCAATAGCATTTAGACACGTACATGTCTATTAGACTTCAGAGACTTGTAAAGTGTGAGGTAATATAAAATGACACACATATTCATTTTTGTGGTGTCGACTTTGGCTCGTTTGTTACTGTGCAGATTTACTACCTCTTCTTTGTTTCTCGGGTTTCTTAGATTTCCTTCATTATGTGGAATTATGTAATCTCTACAAATTAAAAATTGACACGCATCAAGTTTCTTATCACATTTATCATACTTTCAAAACATGATCTAATTATTTATTAACATGTACTTTATTTGTGTCGTGGTATCGTATTTACTTTGACTCGATAATTAAATGGTGACACATGTCTTATTTCTTTTCTAGACCCAAACTTTGTTTCAAGTTTAGTTTATAAATTTTATTAAATCCATTAATTTTTAGACAAGTGGCTTATTTGAATTTGAATTTGCTAGCGCATGATGTTAGAATGTGAAATGATATCTAATTAATTGAATACACGTGTATACATCTTTTAATTAAGTGTCACTTTATCTTATTAGTTGTATCATGAAATGAGAGCTAATTAAAAATGACATGTGTATTTGCTTTGTTAGATTTGTTATAGTCGATTGATGTATGTCTATTTGTCTTTTCTCACAGCTTTTTTGAATCGATTTCGGACTTGAAAGAGATTTATCTTTAAATTTTTAAATCATCATGTTCATCTCGAGGATATGTTTTAAATCCAACACGTGCCTTTCTTGGTATTGTTGATTTGTGCCATGTGTCATCCCCGCCTTGGTTATTTATTAACTTATTTGATATGTTAAAATAGCCCTTTTTAGCTCAACCCATCAAGTTACTAAAAAAATCCTTGATATTTCTTTGTCTGGTGGGTTTTCTAATTTTTCTTTATGCTGCATATTCCAAATTAGATAGCTCATCCTTTAGCCCACTGAGCCGAGTTGCTAAAGAACTCGTTGAGCTCCTATAACTTGACCCCAACTTTGTTATGTAAATTTGATCTTAAATCGACCAATTCAAGCTAATTTTAGACCAAATCTAGCTATTTTTGAAGATTTGACAAACTGTGCTATGATTTTAAGCTCATAATTAATTACCTAATTTACCTATTAAAAAGTCTCAAGCATTAACTCAACCAAGCCCTGTGACATTGATCTAGAAATTGACCAATTATAGCCTTTTTGATCAAATTAGGTGTTGTATATTGTCATATAACAACTTAAAAGATCTGTAGCTTGTTTTTTGTCTTTATTTATCTTTTTTGAGTCATTTTCTAGCTTTACCTATCTCCATTTGTTGACCGAGCATCTAAAATTACTAGTTCTATTTTTTCAATGAATAAGTCTCAACTCTTGAATTCAACTAACTATAACATCTAGAAACTGCATTTAAAAGCTTGTTTTATGGCTATAAATCTTTGGGATCTTGTGAATGGTATTGAAAACCATCCCACAGGAAGAAAATCTACCCCTAAAAATCTTAGTTCCTTTTCTCAAAGATCTCAAGAAGCTTTATCCATCCTATTGCAAAGCATTAGAGATGAGTTCTTGATGCATGTAGGCCATTTAGACTCACCTTCATCTACATGGAAGCAATTAGAGACCATGTATGAAGGAATTAGGTTGTCTAAGATCATTAAGCTTATTCTAGAACTGTTTACAACACCCATGAAAGGGGATGAGAAAATTGTAAACTATCTAGCTAAAATTAAGAACATTAAAGCTCAACTAGATGACTACAACTATGATCTATTTCAAGACAAGTTACTATATTTTATAATTCAAATTAAAATTCATGAAAAATAATGACATTACATATTAATTCTTAATTCCAAGTATCAAAATGAGAATGATCTACCTGATCTAGATACTTTGTCTTTTTTGTTGATTCAAGAAGAGAGCGTCATGGAGAACTTTGATTCAAAAGAGACTGCTTCTCAAGATCTACTATCTCAAAATCATAAGCCTTCTCATACTAGACATTTTAATCCAAATCATAATTCTAGTATTAAATCCATATTTTAAACTATTCCTAAGACTAACTATGTTAAAAGAAATCAACCATTCAAATCCAAATTTAACGGAACTTGTAATATATGTGGAAATTTGGACACAAAGAGTCTGATTGTAGAGTAAAAAATAATATATTAGTAAAGAATGATAAAAACAAATAGCCTAATGTTTTATAGAAAAATTAGAAGAAAAAGCAATAAAATGTAGCTAAGAAGTCTATTGCCCCATATATAGCCTTTTCATCTTCAAATGAAAATGAATGGATTCTTGATAGTGGTGCCTCCAGGAACATGACTTCCATTGCTAGTATCATTTCAAAAATGGTCAAATGTGAAGAGAATATATATCTAGGAGATAAATTTGTCATTAGAGATGAAGGTTGTGGCAATGTTAAGTTATCTAATGGTTTGATTAGGAATGTCTTGTATGTCACTAAACTAAAAAAGAATCTTTTGTCTTTATCTCAACTAACTACAAAAATCTATGAAGTTGTTTTGCTACAAGAAAATGGTATGTAAAAGATTTTTGGGCCTCAAAATATTGGCTAAGTACTAGAGGGCATGTGAGCACACTTTGGACCAAAGAAGACGAAGGGCATGCGAGGAGAAGTGAACAAAGAAAGGGTTTAATAAGGGTTCGGGAGAAACTAGGGCACGGGTGCAAGATAGTATGTAGGATATAAGGAATTATCCATATTCGGCATTCTAGAGGAACTTGAGGAAAAATCTTACCCAACTAAGCATGACGAGTGGATAAGGTGTTAACCCGGAGACTTGGTGGTCAAGAAAAGGATATTCCACACAGGGAATATTCCTAGGAAGAAATCATTACAGAAGGTGGAGATCTCGAAAAGGATAAACACTCACCAATGAAGGACCACATGGACACTTGACATGTGATCTACTCCGAATAAAAGAATGACAAGGGGGTATTGGATCTATAAGAATATATTCTCAAGTAGAAGAAAGGATGAAGAATGAAGACATATAGAATGAGGAAGGATAATCTCTATAGAAAGTATTAAGGGGCCCAAGGGTTGGGTTTTCTCTATTAGGAGTTGCAAAAAAGGTCATCATGTCTAAGGGATGGATTTGTAAAGATCATGTAATAAGGAGGGAATAGGTAGGACTCATAATATATGAGTTAGATCTATGTTTTAACATACACTATATGGGATAGATCCCTAGCATTTAATGTGTTCAACCTAGCATGGTATTTTGAATGTAATGTGTTTACTTAGCACTTTTAATCAATATATATGCTATTCTGAATATATTGTTCATGGGTGTAAACCCTAGTGTCATTTCTTCATAATATAGATCAGATCTGTTATTCATAATCCATGTTGTGTTGTTTCTCACATTTTCATGCATGGGTATAAGGATATGGTAACTCATTTTGTAATTTTACATGAATATCCACTTTTATACATTTAATCCTCTAATAATGACAAGATGTTCTCATAATGCTCACATAAAGGAGGGGATTGGTACCTATGTGTGCCTCAGGAGGGCACCCAACACCTGCTGGGTGATAGGTCAGTGCCCATGGGATTAGAAGGTTATACTAAGGGTAAATGAAAAATGACTACATCTTGGTTCCATTGTCGGGACCTCTTTTTGAAGTTGTTGTGAGAATGGTACGTGATGACATAGCACTTGACATTGGATAGTGTCAAAGCATGGTTTAAAAGCATGGAGGATGAGTTTTCTCAAAGATTTAGTACTGGACCTAAGTTTGATGCATGTAAATGGGTAGAAGAACACATGTATCATGATTTGTATGAGACCTTCTTTTTCTACTTTCCAATAGAGTTGTATGAATAGATTTCACCGTAAGCATCTAGATCATTATAGATCTAGCGTGTGGACCCAAGATGAATATGAGAGGCTTCAGGATGCTGATTTGACTTGAAAATGTGTTGTTGATCACCTGGAGTAGAAGAGTCCCACCAGTTATACCCTGTAATACACTATTTATACATATTCTTGTCTAGAGGTTGTTGAGTTTGAGTTCTTAAGGGATCCTAGAGGATCATTTTTACATGTTATTCCTTTATCCATAAAGATCCTAATCATTACACTAATTTTGGAAGCATTTCTTATGACCGACTAAAGCTCTTCTAAGCATTGGGTGAGGAATCTAGGGTGGAGGAAGATGGCGACATTGCAGATGAAAAGGAGAGAGAGGAAAAATGACACAAGTATAGTGAAGCTCATGAAAGGGAGTTGGCTAGACAACATGAGGTTGTAGGAGTGATGGATCTATGGAGGTAGACATTGTGGGAAGGAATTGAGGTTCACACAGGGGGACGTGGAGCCTGATCGATCACTGTGTTACTCCATCTTAGCAAGCGTGAGAGAGATACCCCTTTAGCTTCTTATGAGAGTTCATTTGTTGGAGAAAGGAGATTCATTGGCACACATCTGAATCCACATGGAGACAAAAATCTAGCACTTAGTTTTCTAAATCTAGAGATAAGTATTGTTAACCTAGTTGGTATTGGTAAGAGTGATTGATTTGCACCTAGGAGATATAATTTCTCATTCAGTACATCTATGGATGTGTAATCATTCCCTGTATTTAGAGGAATATTGTCTCGAATGAAATTTGGGAAAAGTACAGGTACATAAATTTTGGGTATCACATCTACAAGTGGTAGGGGAAACACATCTATTAGTGGTGTAATATCACAAACCGTTAGCACACGCTTCAGTGGGAAACTAGGTGCAACCACTTTGGCCCCATTACTAGCTATAGGAGGTAGATCTAGTGGTATAAGAGCTGGAGGACCTAGTGGGCTTGGTGGATCTAGAGGATCTGGTGGGTCAGGAGGGATAAGATCTGGTGGATCTAATAGATTTAGTGGTGGAGGCAACACTAGAGGAAATCAAGGTTCTGGATCAGGTAGATAAGGACCTCAACCACCTCACCAAGTGTTTGTCAAAATTTATTTACATCTACTGAATATAGAGGTTTTGAGGATGTTGTAGAGCATGTACAAAAGTGTGAGCTATTATAGCATGTAACAGGGATCACTACCCCTCGAGTGGAAGGAAATTCAATTTACAATGTAGTTGTAAGGATGAATGCATAGTTGGTGCCAAAATTATGACCCCATCAAATAATGGTGGATTACACTACACTATGAAATGCCTTCCTGGCTGAATTTCATATCCCCGAGTTTTAATAGAAGAGAATTAGCATGCTTTGATGGATATTCAACAAGGTATGGAAGAGAGTTCATGGGAGTATGATGTGCATTTCAAGACTCTCTTATCAAAATTGTCTTATGATAGTCATCCTTCCCAGAATGCTTAGTGGTTTGTTGGAGGGTTGATAACACCTTTTAGGAGAGCACTTTCACAAAAGACTTTCAAAACCCACGTGAGTCCTTGAAGGTTGCCCCGCATGTTGAGGCTGTTGGCGGCATGGATATAAGTGTTATCCCTTTTTTAAGGTTCACATTGCTGCAATAGCTAGGCAACTATAAAGGATATTTGTGAAATCTCCACATGAGACTTGCAATGGTCTATTGTGCATGAATTGTGAGGTAGAGGGGCATACAAAGGAAAACTTCCCATATAGATCGGTACTCACTATGAAAGTGGACTGTGAGATCTTCCATGGAGATCATGATGCAAGTAGGTTCCCACTACTACAGCACATGATCTATAAAAATGTGTATTTCTATTGCAATATTTACACCTCTACTACTCATGACACCAAGGATTATAGATTGATTGACCAGATACATGATGCCATTGATATTGGTGTGCGGAAGAACAACCTTGTGAACAATTCTAAGGATAATGGTCATCACTATGAAGGTCACGTGAATGGAGGGGTGTATGTAAGAGGTTTCCAAGGAGGATTTCATGGTCATGGTAACCACAGAGGGAGAAGTGAGTTCCCACATGGAACCTATTATAATTATGGGTCTGACGTAACACTATAAGTGTGAATTCCCTGATCTATTACAATGCTCTTGGTGTGGAAAAAATAGAAGTATGAGGAGTGTCTAGATTTGTTTGAACATATGATCCAAAAACATTGAAAAAAAAGGCACCAAAATGGTAAGCATGAGAAAGGATGATTCACAATGGATGTTAAGAGTGGTGCGTGAGTCAAAACTAGAGCCTGTACTAGTTATGACGCGAGTTGAGGCTGCACACATAAGGGATATACCAAGACAAAGACCACTCATTATTAGAGAAAAGGTGGTACATGGGAAGTATCTAGACCCTACTCATTAGAAATAAGTGTATCAAGAAACCATGGATGTGATTTGAAGCCTACAAGGGGAGATCTAATGCCTGAAAGAGAAATCAAGGTAGTTAGAGCAAAGGAAGAATGTTGAGGCTCCACAAGGATCTGGATGATGTAAGGGAAGTATGAAAATGTTAAGGAAATATAATATAATTCCTTTTTTAGGAGAATAGTAATGGGAGAAGGTATCACATGCCCGAGAAGAACACAAAAGGTAGGTTCTGTATGCTAACCTTCCTCCCCACAACCTTGACTATGATAAGGAGATTACCTTGAATGTTGTTGTGGATGAATGTATTCTAAGAAACATTCTATTGACATGGGCACAAAGGTCAATTTCCTCACTCTAGATGCATGGAATCAAATGGGAAGGCCCCGATTACAACCATATTTGAATGTGTTATATATGGCTAATAAGACAAAGGCAATTCCCATTAATGTCTTGAAGGATGTTGTTATCACTATCCAAGGGGAAAAGTTCACTGGAGACTTCAAAGTCTTCGCACTAGCCGAGGAAGATAAATTTCCTACATTACTTGGACACCCCTGGTGTTACAAGAATAATGTCAACCTAAGGTTCAATAAGGGATACATAATCTTTGATAACAAGGAATAATCGATCGTCATCCCCTTAACCGATGGAAAGTCAGCCCCCTATATCAAGCCCCTAGGAGAAGAAGTAATTGACATGATCTATGTATAATTTATTAGGGATCTTGAGGTGATTCACCCTATAGAAGGAGTTATTTAGTTTGAAGATTCTCATTCCATAAGTGATAAAAATAGTGTGGCATGCGATAATTGGGCGCATGGGACTTATTAGTTAATTGGGCGATAGTTAAGAGGCTCATTATGAAAGTGACAAAGACACACTCAATCAAGTGCCTAGGAGGGAATAAATTTCTAATATACTCTAGAGGGCCAACCCTAATGAGTTATTATGAGAAATGTAGGCTCAAAGGAAAAATGAGATCGAAAGAAGATGAATTCTTAGTTATAACTTACTTGGGACTACAAGTGTGTTTGTGGGTGACACATCGTGATAGCCTTATAGAGAGATGCAAAGTGAGAATCATGTTCTCTATTAGGTTTTCCCTGAAGTAATGTACCCACTGCAATACGAGACTACCATGGGAGGGAACCCACCTCGCTTCACATCCAAGCATGTGAGAAAGGCATGGAGGCCTTGCCACCTTCTTTATGGGTGCATAATATTTTTCCACCTTATAAGGGTGTGTGCACGCATGGTATATTCACTCATAAATGCACTTTGTCACAAGAAATTGACAACTATTGATGATCAACCTCCTTTAATATTTTGAGTATCGAGTGTAGTCATTTTTGCACCCCACCAAGAACAAGGGAACCTCATGCGCGCATCGACCTATCACCCATCGGGTGCTAGGCTCTCACCTGAGGTGCGTGAGAGGGAGCTAAGTCTCTCTTTTATGTGAGTTTAGTGGAAGGCATAATTCATGATTGACTTAGTGATTTAACAGACATGAAGAAGCTATAGAGCTCAGGATGGCTTCTACACCCCTTCAGTCATAACAGAAACAAAGCGTGCAATAGAATTAATAGAACTAAGAAGTTGTAAATCCACAAATATACTCAATCATTCAAGTAAGGTTCATGATTATACAAGATGGAAAGTATAGTAGAAACATATAGGAAATATAGAGAAAGAATCTTACTACAATTGTCATGGTAACCTTTCATGTTCATTCATATCATTACTTATAAAATATTACATAAGGGAGACTGTAGTCATGCACCATATTTGGATCCATACATGAATGCTCATAAGAAAAAAATTTCATTCCCCATTCCCATATTACATTCTTCCTATAATCATCTACCCATTTTCATTCCATAGTTCTCGCAGTAATTCTACAGAGCTCTGCTACCTCACTTGTGTCTCTTTTCTTTGCCAAGGGCGCATGTATAAATAGGCATCTGAGCTCTAACAAACTCTTCTACAACCTCAAATCTAGCCCCAAGTGTCAAGGTGTGGGTCACCCTAGGTGCATGCCTCTCCATGTCATGATTATATTTTTGGATCTTCCTATCACAAGGTATATTCCTTCCAGGACACCCTATCGCTAGGCTGGAACCTTATCCAAATGGAACACGTTCTTCATGTGTTCTGTCCAAAAGGATAAAAATGGCTAAGTCCCAAATTGTTCTTCACACGTGCACATGTGTCCTTGGTTCTCCAAGAACCCCTTTTGAATTCTACCCTATGCGCTTCCTCCAACCATGTGTGCCTACGCACCTTTAAGATTTGGTAGCTACATTAGGGGCCCAACATTACCCCACACTTCACCTGTTCTCCGCCCTCTGGGAACCTTTTCAAAGAATGAAGTACAAAAATAATGCAAGGCCTTTCCTTGGAAAATAATGGGGGAAGAATAAAGAATGGGGGAAAGAATAAAGAATGGGGAGAGAAAGAATAGAGGGGAATATTTTGCCATAGGTCGGCCTCCAATGTATTCCAAGCACTAACTTCCCCCTACACCCTTGTGCAAAGGTTGCTAACTAATGTGCTTACCTCTTCGAAGGTTAACCCTTCCCCTTTTGTTGTGATGGTCTCCACCATACTCTCCAACTCCTTGGCGTGATCCTCTAGGGCATCCATCTTCCTCGTGATGACCTTATAGAGCTCTTTTAGCCGGGTTTTGATTGAGACTCGCTGGTTCTCAATAGCTTCAGACTTCTTTTCCACTTTGGCTAGGATCTTTTCTTGCTTGGCTCTATTGCCCTTATTCTTTTCTCTGAAGTCCTTCAGCTTGGCCTCATCACTAGCAAGCAGCATGCCTGTCACCTTGTCTTGATCCGTGCAATGGTTATAATTGACCCTACGGTTTGCCTAGCTATTTTTATGTCAGCGAACACCTTGTTGTATTCAGCCATGAGTGTGATGACCTTCAGCTTGTCTTCCTTCTCCAAGTGCATAACTACCTCCTCTGCTGACTCCAAGGCCAAAGGCTGCCTTTCCATGGTGAGGATCTGAGTCAAGTCCTCTAGGCATTCCAGGGAGGATCCATACTTTTACACGGAGGGTTAAGGTCCGGGTGCTTCATGATAATAGCTTGGGAGATGAGCTCCACCTTCTTGGAAACTTCGCATACCCTGGCCTTTTCCTCCTGAAGCTCCCTCTGTAGTTGAGTGTTGATTAATTTCTCAAGGTTGAGGTCCTTCATTAGCTTCACTACTTCTTCCTTCCTTTTCTCCAATAGGTCCTCCAAAACTTTAACCCTGTCATTCTTGCAGAAGAGCCTAGCCTCGATTTCCACAAAGACTTTGTTAAGCATGTTACACACTTTCTCATCCGATAGTTGTTACATGTTTACAATGGGGTTGTCCCCCTTTCCTTCGTGATGTGTTAATACCACTCCTTGGTCAACCTTGAACTCAGGGCTCATGGTGGTGGGAGTCGAATGCCCACAATAGCATCTTCCTTGTGTGTGGGTGTCCACCCTCGGGGTTAAAGGATTCCATGGCGTAAGCTCCTTGGTGGGCATGGTACTGAAACACATGTGTAAAACTTTGTTGGGGTCATCAATGTATCCCATCATTGTTCTTCCCCCTTCTACGTGTTTACTTCCCATGCGCACGCCCTTGGGAATAGTTACTGAAAGAGTTGGGCCTTTTGTGCTACCCACACTCTTCTCCCTCTACTCTTCTTTGAATTCACCGAGCACGAGCTCCGTGCTACGCTCCAACTCCTCTTTGACCAAGGTATTAATTATCTTCTCTACCTCCCTTGTCACTTTCTCATCTACTTCCTCCTAAGTGAGCTTGGGCATATCTGGCCCCTTGGTACTTGCCCCTTCACTCCTTTCTTCACTCTGCGTGCCTTCCTCCCCTTGGGTGCCCTTCCTCCTTACAAAGATGAAAGCATCATTTGTATCTTTTTCTCCTTCTCCCTCCAAATCATGAACATTAATAGGTTCTTAATTCACCTCCAACTCTTCCCCTTCATCATCATCCTTTTCACCTATATAGGTGTTTGGGTCATCTATATCTTTAGACCCTTGTTCCTCTATCCCTTGTTCTTCTTCCTTTGTAGAAAACTCTAGAGTCGGGGATGCTGTCCTCTCTTCATCTGAGGGTTTTTTAGGGGATGGCAGCTTCGTAGGCTATGGGGTCTTCTCCCTGACCATTGTTCTCCTCTTCTTCTAGATGTAGGTACTCGGCCCCGTGGTATCTACATTCTACCTCTCCACTACCCTTTGTTCTTCTTCCTCTTCCCTCTCCTTGTGCTTTGGCATGGGATTATTTCTTCCCATGGGGTCATCTCGGGATGGATATCTCATTCTCCATGTATGTGCCCTTTTCAAATTTCAGCCTTATGCGTAGGTAGATCCTTGCGGCATTGCTCCCAGCAATAGGTAAGGTCAACGGCCTTACAATGTGCACATCCTATGACATGTACCTTTCAACGTACATGCACTTCTCCAGGTAGACCAAATTCTTTCTCATCTCTCTATGCTCTCTGTCAAGGGTGGATAACTCTAGATTTAACTTCTTCAATTCCTTGTATCTATTTACCCCTGCTTGGAAAAATTGGGTAATAAATGTGAATGGGAGTTTTACCATGGACTCCAAATTCCATCCACCAAGATGAACCTTTCAATGTAGAAGTGTTGGTAGACCACAAACTCTGCTTCTCGTTCAGTCACCATAGGGAGTTGCTCAAGAATCCACCATTCAGCCCCGAATGCGTTCATAAGGCATGTGTACCATTTGTCTAAGTGTGCCTTGTGTACCCCTGTCATTGATTCACAAGTGTATTTCTAGAATCTGTTTGTGAGTGAAGGGTCTTCAGCAGGGTATTCCCACATGAATTTATCAGATGCATCCGAACCCCAATTTCTAAGAACACAATGGTTAACAGGATGTTTCCAAAAAGGATGTTTCCCTCATTCTTCACGCTACTTATGATTTCATCTGCATGTCTCGGGAGATATTCTATTTAGTGCCTGCCTTCCATGACCTTTCAGTAGACATTCAGCTAGGGATTTCTCACCTGGGTCCACCTTTCTTGTCCATTTAGCTTGGAGACAAGGTGTGCAGCCATCTTCATCACTGGATCACTGATATCCGAGACATCATAGTACCTTGATCCCTTCTTCAATTCCTAGGATGCTATGGTTTCTCTAATTGCCTCCTCATCCTGGAGGTCATCTATGAGTGCATCCCTTGATAGCTTAGGCCTGTAAAGTGTGAAATTAACTGGGGAGTTATGCACATTTTGCACCCTATGAAGTAAAATAAGTCTTCATGTACGCACGTCATCAGCCATTGGTACAAGTGCTCGGGCTTCCCAAAATATGGCAACTCGTAAAGTTGGAGAAGCCCTGCCTTCTCCATTTTCACCTTGACCACGTCATTATAGATTGGCAACCCGTCAGGTGTTTGTTTGTGGGGTGCACCAGCTCCAGTACCATTCCTTTATGATTATGCTCGACCGGTGATTGTAGTCGATCATGGTCATCTACCTTATGTGGGACTCCCACTCTTGCCCTAGCAGAACCCCATCTGGGTATTACATCTCTAAATACCATTCTTCATTTGTATCCAAGGGTATTTCCTCTTGTTTCTTCTTCCCTTTTCCTTTACCCTTTCCCTTCTTGGATTGTTCTATAGGTTTACCTACTAGTTTTGTGGCCATCATTGTACCCTTTTCTTTCATTCCAGTTAACTTGCAAGTTTGTTTGAGATTTTCCTTGTGCACCCCGTGCCCTAGAACACAAACCCTAATCTCTGATTTTCCTCCTTCAATCACGGTGCTCTTTCACAATGTTCCTCACACCCGTGAATCACTTCTTCTCTAGTTTGTAGATCTAATGGACTAATTGCACTTAATTTTTGGGATTTTCCTTCGCACGAGTCAGTTCTAGAAACCCTAGCTCTTGAAAGAAAATCACTCTTCTTGTTTTTACAAAGTGAAATAATGAAATGCCCACTCTTGTATTTATAGGTTTTTCTACTTTTACACATTTAAGGCTAGGATACCTACCACCGTATGACCATGTTTAATGCGGTGTTTCCAAACAAAACCCAACTTCAATGCTTCTCCTTATGCACCCAATCCTTGCACGAAATTTTTTTCACCCGCACCCAATCCTTGCGTGAAACTGCTTCCACCCTCACCCAATCCTTGCGTGAAAACTTTTCCAACCTTTTGGCATGCAAGAAATCCATCTTGACAGAGAGATTCTTGTGCTCGTGTTACCAGTGCCAAAGGCACCTCTTCCATCCTTATGATTCTTGCTTTTACCTACCTCATGTTTTTTCACTTTTTCTCCTTGTACGTGGATTTCCAATGTAACCTTATCTTGCCATCCATCTGCCTTCTTTTCTCCTAATGCATCTTTTCAACAGCCCAATTCCAATGGTCTAGCAAGCCAATCCTCCTACGAGAAACTCCATGCCTCTCTTTATCACCTCACCCTACCCTAAAACAAGGCACGGTCCTCTCGCACATTCATAAGTCAAAAATTAAAAAGGTTATCGGCGCCCAAGGAACAAAACAAGACAACAATGTGAAAGGGAAATACAATAAAGGAAAAGCATAAAAGGAAATTCTAAACTAACTGGAAAAACTACCTTATTTATAACCACCAAGATGCATTATTTATAGTAGGGCTTGACCTACTTCAATTGAAGTGTCCAGGTAATTTTGTTCCATCCAAAGACTTGTAAATTGCATGTGCCAAATCAAGGATGTATGAAATTACATAAAGACCCAACCAATGCACCTTCAAATTTTTAAGATGGTGTAGAAATTTTGAATCATATAGCAATACAACCTAGCCAACCTCAAACTATTTTTTCTTAATGTGGTGGTCATGCCATGCCTTTTGCTTAGCTTTTTCAATTGTTTGGCTCCATCTTGCTAGTGAGTGCCTTTCATCCAACTTTATCAATTCATCAATTCTTTCTTCTATCACTTTCTCGTCATCTAACCCCCCGTCAAATGTGCTATATGTAGTGATGGTAGCATGAATTCAACCAGAAAAATATCCTCCATGCCAAACACCGATTGAAATGGTGTGGCCTTATTCAACATTTAATACATTGTTTTGTATGCCCAAAGAACTATTGACACCTTGTCATCCCAATCCTACCTACCCACATCACATATCTTAGTCAATTTGTGACTAAGGATTTTGTTGAATGCTTCCATAGTCCCATTTTCCTGAGGGTGATAAGGGGTAGTCTTGTGATGGGCTATCATGAATTCTGCCAATAGAATCCTAATGGTTTCAGTTAAGAAGTGAGTTCCCCTATCACTTGTTAAACTTAATGGGCATCCATACCTACTTATATTTTTTTCCACAAAAATCTAGCAATTGTGGCTTTGGTGCAATCCTTAGTGGGCGTGGCCTCTACCCATCGTGTCAAATAATCAGTACAAGTAATAATATACCATGAGTTAGTCCTTCACACAACTGGTGAGATTGGTCTGACAAAATCTATTGCCCATTTCTCAAAAGGTTCCACGCTGGTGATGGGGCACAAGGGCATCTCATCCCTTCTCCTAAGTTTTCCAAGGTGCTGGCAGTGGTCATAGGCCTTACAAAACTCAATGCAATCCTAATGAATCATCTCTCACCATAGTCCCCTTTTGACACGGTTACATTCCCTGCATAGTGTCCTCTAACTATCCCACCATGGGCTTCTTCTATTATAGCTATGCGCTCATGTTCTAATACACACTAGTATAAAACCTCATCATGGCCCATTTTATACAAATCCCCATTGATCAACATGAAGGGTGTGGCATGTATGGCTAACATTTTCCTTTCCAAAGCATTCATCCCTTCGGTGCCACACCTTTCTTGAGAAAAACAACACTTTGTATTTTAGTTCGAGGGTGTGTTCCACAACTGAATAGTTGCACATCCAAAGATGGTTTCCTTGATACTCTATGCATCCTCTCCTAAAAAAATCCTGGATAAATGATCCAACCCATTATTGTTCTTTCCCGCTTTACCACCACTTTGAATTCAAATCCCTAAAATAAAAGTACTCAATTACATATGTGCCCTTGCAATAATGCTTTGTTTACTAGATACTTCAAGGCCATATGGTCGGTGTAGAATATGAAGGAGTCACCAAGAGATATTGTCAAAATTTGTGGAGGACGTAGATCATTAACAATGCCTTGTGCTTAGTCGTTGTATAATTTTGTTCTGCTGGTGTCAACTTTCTACTTGTAAAACACAAGGGATGATCAACAATCCCCTCTCCTGGTTGAGAAAGAACAACTCCCACATATGTACTAGAGGCAATCACGTGAACATGGAAAGGTTTATCTCATGATGGGAATCATAGAATAGGTGTAGTGATAAGCCTTTCTTTTAGAGTGTCAAATTCCCTCTGCTACACCTCTCCCCATCGAAAGGCACTCTTATGTTTGAGAAATATCTCCAAAGGCGTAGTGATCTTGGCGTATCCCTTGATAAAATTTCTGTAGTACCAAGTGTATCCAATAAATATACACATGACACTTTGGATGATAGGCTCCCCTAACCCCACAATAATTACAACTTTAGCAGGATCCACCAGTAAGCCTCTTTGCATATGATATGCCCCAACAACATTCCAAAAGGAGTTGTAAAAATACATTTCTTGATGTTAAGGTAAATCCTCAGCTACCGACATCTTTCAAACATCAATCTCAAGTTATCACAACGGTCCCTGACCAATCCACACACTATCCAATCATCCAAATATACTTGAAGGAACTTGTGAATGAAGTCATGAAATGCTTGTACCACTATGCGCAAAAATACAACGGGCGCATTCCTCAATCCAAAGGGCATGACCATGTATGCAAAGCTTCCCCACTCGGTGGAGAAAGTTTTCTTTTCTTGGTCTTCCTTGGCAATCCTTACTTAGTGATATCCCAAGAATCCATCCGTAAAGGAATAGACCTCGCGTCCAACAACTTCCTCCAAAATCTCTTCAGTGAAGGGGGTGGGAAAAGGATCTATGATATAAACAACGTTTAATTCCCTATAATCCATGCATATCCTAATCTACCCATCCTTCTTTATGCTGATCACCATTGGACTTATCCATTCTGATTCCTCCATAGCCTCAATGATACTGATGCTATCATTTTGTCTAGCTCTTCTTTAACCCTTACGCGCATGTTGGGATTCATCCTATAAGGCTTCCTCCCCAGTGCACACACTTTCTTTCAACTTTATCCTCATTTCCCCTAATGAATGGTGGATTCCTTTAACTCATGGTATCCATGTGGAATAAATCCTCAAATTCATGTAAGAGATCGATGATCTTTGATACTTCTGCTCCAACCAAAGAGTCCCCAATGATAGCTTCCTTGGGCTCCTTCTCCGAGCCGATGTTAAATTTCTTGGTTTTGAGTGGTTCATGATACGTGCATGCACATGCATCCACACTATCAACTACTTCACGTGCTCTAACCAAATGGTCAACATTCAGGATTTCCATCTCCTCTCCATCAATAATGTATACCATCTTTCCTTTCTCCTTTTTAGCACACACGCACTTGAATTGTAGGTCTTTTGGTTCCTCCTCTTCGAACCGCACTTCCAAGCTAGGTCCACTAAGTAAGTTTACTAATCTATCTTCTGCCATGGTGTAATCCCCCAGAGTGAAGCATTTGATAGTCTGCAATGCCTCATCAACCAGGTTGTATGGTACTTTGGTACTCGAATGTGTGAACCAAGTCAACCACCAATTCCTACCAATTTCCCATTTGGTGGCGTGTTTCAGAATAGATGTACCAAGCGCGCATAAACTTGTAGTGTTGAATACAGATTTTTCACCCAAAGGGAGGGTGGTAATGTTTCTACGCCTTCTCCCCAAACCCTCTCACATGCCCGGATGTGGGAAGAGACAGTCCATTACCATTGTAATCCTTAATAGTGATGGGGATGTTGCTCTTCGAGAATTAAATAGTGAGCACAATTCTAACTTCACGCAATTCTAACAAGTTTGCACTATGCGTGGCCCACCACCTCACTTTGTTGTTCCTATCAAAACATAACCTAGCATACCTCGTCATTCATCCTCCCTCCATTGAGCTTCCATTTCTCTTAAAAATACCTCAGGGTATGCATCCCGAATACTTGGTTATTGCCTTTCCTCCCAAGCGCCCAAACTATACACGCTCGTTGTTACCTTGGTCATTGATCCTTTCGATGTCACCTAATCAATTCATAAGTCCCATGCACCCAATTATCACATGCTTATCTTGATAGTATCATTGATAGATTGAGCATCATTAAACCGGATAAATCCTATGTAGGGTGGATGGTCTCTAGATCTCTTATGGAGCACACATATATTCTGTCCAGGACCTCCTCTCCAAGGGGTTTAATATAGGGTGTGGAATTTCCATTAGCAAGTGGTATAATCACCCTCTCTTCCTTGTTTTCAAAGCTTATGTACCCCTTGTTAAACTAGAGATTTGCATTATTCTTATAACACCATGGGCACCCAAGTAAAGCTGGGAAATTATCTACCTTGGCAAGTGCCAAGACTTCAAAATCCCCAGTGAACCTAGTCCCCTGAATGGTAATGGTCACATCCTTCAAGACACCTATGGGCATTGCCTTTGTCTTATTTTCCATATACAACACATTTGAAGATGGCTGTAATGCAGGTCTTCCCATTTGATGCCAGGCATCCAGAGTGAGAACATTAACCTCCGCACCTATGTCAATGAGGATGTTGCTAAGCAGCCATCCATCCACTATTGTGTTCAAGGTAATCTCTTTTTCATAATCAAGGTTGTGAGGTGGGAGGTTTGCATGTAGGATCTGCCTTTCATGTTCTTCCCAATGTGTGGTACCTTTTCTCTCAACCATGCTCCTAGCAAGGGAATAACATTCTCCTACCTCAGTAGTTTACACACCTCCTTAACCTCATCCAAGTCATCCTTTGGTGCTTCTACCGGTCTTCTTTTCTCATATTTTCTAGCTTTCTCTTTTAAACATTGGATCTCCCCTTGTAAACTCTAAATTACGTCCATGGTTTCTGGTAGACTTCTTTCTGGTGAGCCAGGTTTGGATACTTCCAGTGTACTACTTATTCTCTCAAAACCAAAGGTCTCTACCTAAGCACTTCTCCGGCATGCGGACTCCACCCTTGTTGTTACCATAATAGGCTCTAGTTCTGATTCATGTATTACTTGCGGGATCCATTGCACATCATCCTTCTTAATACTCACCATGGAAACATCCTTATCCTTCCGGTACTGCTGACTCATATGTTCATATAACTCTAGGCACTCTTCATACTTATGTTTTTTTCCACACCATGAGCATTATAGAAGATCTAGACATTCACGCTTATAGTGGTCTGTGGCTCCATAATTAAAGCATGTTCCATGCGGGAACTCACTTATTCCCCTGCAGTTACCATGACCACAAAATCCCCCATGAAACCCCTTCCACATGCACCTCCATCCCCACGCTCTTCATAATGATGTTCATATCCTTTACAACCGCTGCTGTAATGCCAATCACGGGTGCACACCAAGATCAATTACCTCATGGATCTCGTCAATCAATATATAATCCTTGGTGTCATGTGTAGTTAAGGTACATATCTTACAATAACAAGACACATTTTTATGGATCGTGTGTACAACAAGGGGCACATAATTGCATCATGGTCCCCGTGACATATTTTTCAGATTCTTATCACTACGACACATACCACCTTCGAGTACATATCCCACCATTATCCTTTGTGTGCCCTTCTACGTTACAATCCATGCACCACATCCCATCGTGAATCTCTAGAACTATGTTGGCAGATAATTTCTCCAATTGCTTAGCCATGGCAGTGATCTAAGCCTCCAGAAATGGGCTAACACCAGTGTCAACACTACCAATTGCCTTAGCACACAACACAACTTCCAATGATTCGTGTGAGTCTGTGAATGTTTTGTGAGATAAGGCCCTCCTAAAGGGTGTGATCAACCCTCCGAAAAACCACTTGAGCATGTTGTGAAGGGTGGATATCATAAGATAGTTTAGACAATAGAGTTTTAAAGCATGCATCATATTCTGCACGCTCTCTACCATTCCCTGCTAGATTTCTTTGAGAGAGCTGATGCTCTTTTGTTCAAACTTAGGTATGTGGAATTATGCCAAGAACACATTTCTTAGTGTGGTATAATCCACAATAGTCTGATGAGAGTCATACTTTCTATACCAACTATGCACACATCCTTGTAAAGTTGTCACAAATCAACTTGCCTTTTGATCCTGGGTCGTGATCCCCTTCATGTGCCATAGCAACTCGCACTTATGCACATGATCTGTGGCATATTCTATCCCACTCGTCTGGTAAGTGTAGAGACATCTCAAAAAAGACTTGAGGAGGTGGCTGAGGCCCTTGTCCTCTTGATCTAGTCCCTTGGTTTCCTCTGGTGTTTCCTCCCCTGCCGGACCCACTAGATCTTGAGCCACCAGATCCTCCTGTGTTAGGTATAAGGCCTATGTTTGTCATGTCAAATGCTCCTGTCATCCCACTAAATTGTGTGTTGATAGTTTATGAACTAGTGCCACTCCCAATCATATTTCCTCCACCACTTCCTAACGCGCTTCCAAAACTAGCTATATATGTGCCTTGTCCAAACACTACACCAAATACTAGAATAGTGTGTGAAGCCATAGAAGTATGAAATGAGAAATTGTATCTTCTGGGTGCTAATCGGTTGCCTCCACTAATATCAAATAGATCAATTGTACTTTTCCCTTGTTCAAACAAACCAAGCACCAAGGTTTGGTCACTAGGTGGGGTCGAGATATGCATCAACAACTCTTCTTTCTCTATGCGATAGACTCATTCGAATCCGCAAGGTTTTCTCTTCCATGCTTACCAAGATGGGGTACCAGAGACTGTTTGGGTTCCACATCCTCCACGTGAACCTCAACTCCTTTCCACCATGTCTGGCTCCATAACCCACTTTTAATCTTGCGTTGTCTATCAATCTCCTTTTCACATGCTTCGTTATACTTGAGCCACCTCTCCTCCCTTTCCTTTTTAGTCATCAGATCAGCCATCCTTTCCTAACTTGGCTTCCTCGCCAAGCACTCAGGGTGGTTTATCCGACCATAGGAAATACATCTAAACCCATGGTTACCATCAAGATTTTGATTGCCGGAGGGATAACATATAGAAATGATCCTCTAGGGAGTGTAGCTAGTCAATACTCCCTTCCACCAATGATCTATAGCATGGGTCCATGTTAGATCAGAATCTTGCAAGTTTTGGTATGTTTCTTGGGTCCAAGGGTGTGACTTATAATACCACCCTAATCTAGATGTATAAGCCGAGAGCCACTTAAATAACTCTACTAGGAAATAGCAGAAGAAGGTTTTGTACAACTCATGATAAAGAGTGTCTTCCACCCATCTTCATGTATCAAACTCAGTCCAAGATCTAAATCTCGAGCAAACTCATCCTTCATTCTTTTAAACCAATCTTCAACACCTTCAAGGGTTAAGTGCTTTGCCATCACTTTTTTCACAGATCATGATGTATGCCATGTTCCACTACAACTTCGAAAAGAGTTCCTGACAATGGAACCAATATGTAGTCATTTTTGCACCCAACCAAGAACAAGGGAACCTCATGCACACCAAAATTGCCTATTACCCAATGGGTGCTAGGTGCTCAACCGAGGTGCACGAGAGGGATTTGAGTCTCTCTTTTATGTGAGTTTAGTGGAAGGCATAATTCATGATTCTGACTTAGTGATTTAATAGACATAAAGAAGATATAGAGCTCAAGATGGCTTCTACACCCCTTTAGTCATAACAAAACAAAATTAATAGAACTAAGAAGTTGTAAATCCATGAATATACTCAATCATTCAAGTAAGGTTCATGATTATACAAGATGAAAAGCATAGTAGAAACATGCAGGAAATACAAAGAAATGATCTTAATACAATTGTCATGGTAACCTTTCATGTTCATTCATATTATTACTTATAAAATATTACAGAAGGGAGACCGTAGTCATGTGCCATATTTGGATCCATACATGAATGCTCATAAGACAAAATTTTCATTCCCCATTCCCGTATTACATTCTTCCTATAATCATCTACCCATTTTCATTCCATAGTTCTCACAGTAATTCTGCAGAGCTCCGCTACCTCACTTATGTCTCTTTTCTTTGCCAAGGGCATGCATATAAATAGGCATCTAAGCTCTAACAAACTCTTCTACAACCTTAGATCTAGCCCCAAGTGTCAAGGTGTGGGTCACCCCAGGCGCATGCCTCTCCATGTCATGATTAACTTTTTGGATCTTCCTATCGCAAGGTATATTCCTTCTAGGACACCCTATCGCCAGGTTGGAACCTTATCCAAACAGAACACATTCTTCATGTGTTCTATCCAAAAGGCTGAAAATGGCTAAGTCCCGAATTGTTCTTCACATGCACGCACGTCCTTGGTTCTCCAAGAACCCCTTTTGAATTCTTCCTATGCACTTCACTTGCGTGCTTCCTTTGGTAGTGGACACATACGTGCCTTTAAGATTTGATAGCTACATTAGGGGCCCAACATAAATTACTAAACCATTGGTGGATAAGGCGTTGTAGGTTTCAAGTTCCTTGTGATGGGAGATAGTGCCATGGTAGAAGAAAGAACATTGGAGTTATTAGATGAAGCTATCTTAGAATTGTGCTTTGATGAAGAAGAGTCGAAGAGGTGCAAATTGAGTGCGCATGCATGGAGAAAGACAAGAGAAAGATGGTTAATGTGATACATAGTGAAGAAATGTATATTTTGGATGTTAACCATACTAAAGGTACATAAGAAGTTATTGATAGTGCTGATGAGAAAGGACACACCTACCATGAACCCGTGAAAACAAATAAGGTTAACATCAGTTTAGAAACAAAACCTAAGGAGATCACTATTCTAGACTATTGGTCAAAGAAGGAGGTTTTGAAGATCATTGATCTACTATGCAAGTTTCAAGACCTATTTCCACATGGATACCATGAGCTTAAAGGCATTCACCACTCCTTGTGAGAAATGAAAATCAAGTTAAAGGAGGGTGTGTTCCTGATTTGGAAGAGGCCTTATCGAATGAATTTGAATATGTGTGTCAAGGTTAAGCAGGAGATATAAAAAATGATCACTTCATGCATCATTGAAGATTTGGATGAATCAAAATGGGTAAGCACCATGGTCATCAGTATTAAAAGGTTGGAAGTATAAGGATCTATGTTAAATACATAGACCTTAATGCAATATGTGTCATTGACCCTTTTCCAACCCCATTCACTTTGAAGAAATCCTAGGATTAGTTGGGTAGAGATCTATTCCTTCATGGATGGATTCTCGGGATATCATCAAGTTAGAATTGCTAAAGAATACCAAGAAAAGACAACTTTGGCCACTAAAAGGGAAATTGTTTCATATATCGTCATGTGTTTTGGAGTGAAGTATGTTCTGCTATGTTTTCACTCATTTTTGTGCGGGTATTTCAATACTTCATCCACAATTTTCTTAAGGTATACCATAATGGCTAGATGATGTATGGACTAGTGAAAGACCATTGTGACAATTTATGGTTAATGTTTTAGAGGTGTCAGCAGTTGTACATATCCCTCGGTATCAAGAAGTGTATCTTTACTACTCCATTTGGAACCACAGTTAGGAACATCATATGTAAGGAAGGATTTCTATTAGATCCCACAAAATTTGTCATTATTGTGTGATTGGAGGAGCCTACCACCCAGGATCGCAGTGCATGGATTCCTTGGGCATACGGGATATTACCAAAATTTTATCAAGGGGTATGCCAAGATCACCATGCCATTAGAGAATTTACTAAAGTATAAGAGTGCCTTTCACTGGGGAGAGGCACAATAGATGAAATTTGATACATTTAAGGATAAGCTCATCACTACACCCATATTACACTTTCCTTCTTGGGATAAACCTTTCCATGTGCATGTTGATGCCTCAGGGACAACCATTGGAGTAGTGCTAGTACAACCTAGTGAGGGGATTGTTGATCACCCCCTTTACTTTGCAAGTAGGAAGTTTACCCCAGTAGAGATAAAATATACTACTACTAAGTGTGAAGCACTATCAATGATCTACATGCTACATAAGTTTAGGAAGTATCTACTGGCAACACCTTTCATATTCTACATAGACCACATGGCATTGAAGTACTTGGTGAACAAGCCCATTTTTCAAGGGTGCATATGTCGGTGGGTCTTGTTGTTTCAAGAATTTGATTTTATAGTTTTTGTGAAACCAAGAAAGAATAACTCAGGGCCTGACCATTTTTCAAGGATTGACTTAAGGGAGGACACGTAAAGCATTGAAGATTCTATGCGGGATGTGTAACTGTTTAAGTTGTGGCACGTTCCTCCGACTTAGAATATATTGTTGTGTTTCTCAAAACAGGTGTGGCATCGGAAGGAATGAAGACTTTGGAAAGAAAATAGTTAGCCATATGCGTCGCACCTTACATGTTAATCAATGGAGACTTATACAAACTAGACCACGATGGGGTTTTATGCCAATGTGTGTTGGAACATGAGCACATTGTAATCATGGAGGAAGCACATGGTGGGATTGTAGGAGGGCACTATGTAGGGAATACCACCATGTAGAAGATTCTACTCACAAGGATTTGGTGGGAAAGCATATACCAAGATTTTATTTAATTTTGCAAGGAATGTGACCATTGTTAGTGCCTTGGAAAATCATGAAAAAGATATGAGATTCCCTTGAGACCTATAACTAGTGTAAAACCATTTGAAAAGTGGGGTATTGATTTTTTGGGACCAATTTCACCTGCCACGCAAAGGAATGGTTCACGCTATATCATTATTTGCATTGTTTACTTAACAAGGTGGGCAAAGGTAGCACCTACAAGGGATTTTACATTAGCGATAATTGCTATATTTTTGTGGGAAAACATTACCAGTATGTATGGATGTCTTTAAGATTGAATAGTGATAGGGGTGCACATTTTTTGAATGAAACAATCAAAATTTTATTGGAAGAGTTCATGGTGGCTCATCATAAGACCACCCCTTATCACCCATAATCTAATGGAACTACTGAGGTGTTTAACAAAATTATGAGTCACATGTTAACTAAAATTTGTGATGTGGGAAGAAAATATTAGGATGACAAGGTATCATCTATTCTATGGGCATACATGACAACCTATAAGAGATTGAACAAGGCCACACCATTTCAATTGGTGTTTGGTGATGAGGCTATTTTGCTATTTTAATTTATGCTACCATCACTGAGAATTACACACACAAGAGGATTAGTTGATGAACAAGCACTAGAGGAGTGCATGGAGAAATTAATGTAGTTGGACAAAAGGTGATCACTTGCTAGGTGGAGTCAAAATATTGAAAAGGAATGAAAAAGCATGGCATGATTGCCATATTAAAAACAAATAATTCAAGGTTGGGAAGATGATCTTGTTTTATGACTCCAAATTTCTACACCATCCTGGGAAACTAAAATTCCATTGGTTATGGCCATATATCATCTCATACATCCTTGATTCAAGCACTTTCCAATTACAAGTGTTGGATGGAACATGATTACCAGGACATTTTAATGGGAGTAAGATAAAGCCCTACCATAAATAAGTCTTCCTTGTGTTTATAAATAAGATATTATTTCCATTTAGCTTACGATTCCCTTAATGTGTTTCTTTTCCTTGTGTTTCCCTTTCTATTTGTTTGTTCCATTCCTTTGTGTTGTTTTACACACCTTGTGTGCTAATAGTCACTTATTATTTTAAAAGGTTATGTATGCACATAGGGTCGTGCATCTATCTTTTGTTGGGTTGAGTAATACAAAGTAAAATGGAAGATGATAGTGGAGTTTTGTTTTGATGACTCAGATTGAAGGTGCATATTGTGGAAGAAAACATGTAGAAAAGGTGGAAATAAGGATATTTGTGTCGGGATAAATTTTCAAAGACCACATATAAAGGATAAGAAGCACATGAACAACATGAGGTAGGCAAGGGAAAAAATAAGGATAAGGATAGAAGAGGTGCCTTTGGCGCTGCAAGCACACGCATGAGGATCTTCCGTCAGTAAGGATTTTTACGTGCCAAAAGATTGTAGATATTTTTTCATGTAGGATAGGGTGCAATGGTAAGAGCGCTTAAGGTTGGATTTCATGGAAAAAGTTTCCTTCATTGAAAAAGTACATTGGTAGGTGGCATAGCATTTATTGTAGAAGATGAGTGAAAACTATAAGTAGATGGTCGGACACATTATTTTTTACCTTGCAAATATGATATCAAAGAGCTCTTATGAACTAGGGCATCCACAAAGAAGATTTGTGCAAAGGAAAAAATGTGAGAATCTGAGTGCATAACTAGTGTGATTTGTGAACAAGAGTGGAAGGAGTACATAGGCATAGGAAATAAGATTTCATGAGAGTACATTGTCTTGTGGAAGGATTGTCCAGGTTAGGGTTACAACTAGGGAACAAGAGTAAAGGGATCTTTCGCAAAGGTAAGCCATAGATTTGAGTAGAGTGAGGAAGAAGAGAAAGGAAGAGTTTGTTTTAAGTAACTCAACAAGATGATGGCACCAAATAAGGCAACCGTTTCACCAAAGAAGGGCAAGGGAAAAGTGAAACAAATTGTTTCCATTAGTTTTAACAAGGAATGGTATGCATAGATGCAATACCCAGATAGTGTATTCTTTAGGAAATGAGTGGGTGTCCCATGTGAGGAAAGTAGATGTAAGAGACTACAACCATCGAATGAGCACAAAAAAATGAAATTACATTGGAGATGGTGAGACCTATAGGAAACAAGACACCGGATGGAATTCCCATATATGATGATGAAGTAAAGGTGAAAATGGAAAATTCCAGATTATTTTAGTTATATGAGTTTCCCTATTTTGGTAAACCTGAGCGGTTGTACCAATAGCTAATGTCATGTGTACATGAAGACCATTTCTACTTTGTGGGGTGAAGGATGAGGATAACTCCCCAACTGATCTCCAAATTTACTGGTCTTACCCGTGTAAAGGAGATTCATTTGATGATGAATTAGAGGATAAGGAGGCCATAAAGAAAACTTTAGAGGCTTATGACTACAAAAATGGGTCACGATAATTTGACATTTCTATGATTTTTAACCATGTGACGAGGATGGTATCATGTTTAGTAACCAAGTTAAATGGATAGGAGAGGTGGACACAAATCAACAAGGTCTACTTTAATTTGTGCTAAGAAATTTTAGAGGGAACTATCTATAACCTATCCACCTTCATAGCAGAGGAGATCATCAGTTCCACATGTGATAGGAAGAAGATCATGTTTGGTAATGTCCTCCTTACCATTGTTTATTCAAAATTTGAGTGCCCAATGGGCCGAAATATTTGTATGGGAGTTTCTAGATGAGAACCCCTCCCCATTTAAGATATTTGAGAAATATACTTGTGACACCATGATGGCCACCCACAAGGTGCACCTGGAGAAATGGTAAAAGCAAATGCACGACATGTTCAAGGTTGAGTGGAGAATACCTAAACAATTACCAGCACTAGTGCAAGGAGAAGTTGAGTTTGTTCTATACTAACATTTTTGCATTAGTAGGTTCACTTTGTCAGAAGGGACCAAGAGTCCATGTTGTAAATTACCCTTTTCTTTCATTTCTCAATATTTCCAAGAAGGGGTCAATCACTTTAAGGATGCTAAAAGACTAAGGTTCAACCTCAATGAGGTAGACCAAGACAACCGTAGGCTACATAGAAAGTTTGTATACCCTAAGAAGAGTGCTTATGTGGAGAAGTATGTCTCTCATGAGGTTCATATGATAAAACATGTGATGTTACTAATCACTGGAAGGACCACAACAAGGGTGTACCTATGCATTAGACCTAAGTATGAGAAAGGTTCCTATGTGGAGAATGATGTCTCCATCCCGAAGACCCCACCATAAGGAAGAAGGCGGCACCAAGGAAAAGGGAGAGAGAGGAGGCACTAGAGAGGAAGGCACCAAGTGTACAACAAGTGCAATCTGTTGGCATGCATGAGTCAAGAGAAAAGATGAGCACATATGCTCAGAGGAAGAAGTCCCCCATGAAGGAAATAGAAAATACACTTGAGGAAGAGGCACCGAGAGAAAAATATCCCCCTCGTAAAAGAAGAGTTGCTAAGGAAGGAGTCACCTTCTGATGAATATGAGAAGGAAGAATCCCCTATACTGGAATCACCATTTAGGAATAAGAAAAAGGTAGCAGAGGAGATGGACTCGGAAGAAAAAAATAGCCCGGAATCCTACAAAGGTGAGAAGGATGATGACAAGCATGAAGAGGCTTAGGACCATCTTGTGTACAATGTACATGACTTAGAGGAGGAAGGGAATGAGGAAAAGGATGAGGAGGAAGAAGATGCTCATGGAAAGGGGGAAGTGAGGAGGTAAACACTAAGGATCAAAGTACCTTAAGCCTCACCAAGGATAAAATAGAAGAGGCCATGGAAAGGGAAGTAGCGGGCATAATAAATGACTTCGTGGAGTAGGAGGTGGAGCACAGGGCTGATGAAATAATCAAAGAGATAGAGGAGGAGAGTGTAGGAAAGTACTATGGGAGCATGGATAGAGTCCCAGTTTAGTGGTAAGCTTTCCAAAGGTAGCACACACATGAGGGAAAAGTGTCGTAGCGGTGTAGGAGCAAGGACTGGGTTACACCAATGGTCCATGTAAGGTAACCATGTGCGTACTTCAAAAGTACCATGCCTATAGATAAAATCTTTACATGGTCTTCATTCAAAGAAGACGTGTACCCAAAAATGAGAAGATTATATCTTGGGCTTTTGAATCCCATGTTGATTATCCATAACTTGAGTTCAACCAAGGGGAACTGATGAAGATACCAAATACCAAAGGATTAAACCCCCTAATAAAAATTTAAGTGTTATCGACAAGTAAGTCTGCAATGCTCTCAATAAGGTATTGGTGGAGGTTGAGGCAAGAATATTGTACAAGAATGATAGGGTAAGGTTCCTAGAGGGAGAGCTAGAGAATAAGAATGAAGAGATCATTGAGAAGAGAAAGGATCTAAAGCAAGAGGATCTCGATTAGTGCACAACTAAAGAGTGAGCTAAGGGATGAAAAGGTGAAGATGTGTGAGGTATACAAGAAGATAGATATGATTATAGATGACATTATATTTAAGAATCAGACTTGATCCCACTTGAGAAAAATTACTAGTCGACCTTTCAATTCTTGCAATACTTAACCCACATCCTTACCATTGAAATTTGACCACTCACACTAGAATCGACATAAGAAGCATTGGAGATACAAAAGGAGGAAGAGAATTAGAAGATCAGAGAGATATTCACTCAATATTCTAAACTCCTTTCCACCGTGAAGATCATCCATGTGAATGGATAGGGCCATATATGATAACTCTATTGAAAGAGATAGTGTAAAAGGTATACTAGTTGCTACACATGAGGCAGATCTGAAAGAATTCCAGGAGAAGAATAAAGGAAACATGGAAGAGAGATAAAATCCTAGCTGAAGTTGAGAAGAAGATGGAAGAAATTGAAACCTTGTGAGGTTTGGTTAAAAATCAACTTAAGGAGTTGTAACCCCAGGTCACTCGTAGGATGGATGCACCGGATGATCTTAGCAAGTAATGGAAGGGATCGTAGATATATTGAACGCTAAGGGAAATGAATTAAGATTTGAGGAGGTGAGAACTCTAGTGGGTGACCTACTCCAGTAGGTGCAAGGTGAAGTGGATTCTTGGGAGAAGATTGAGGAAACAATGAGGAAGGAGTTCCCACTCCTCTTGCAGCAATAGCATATTTTTTCCCATTATTCCATTCTTAATTATTTCAATTATTCCATTCTTTCATCCTCCATACAATTTGTTTGGATCCCACCATTCTTTATTCTTTAAAAAATAAGGACTATTCTTAGGATGAAGAACAAGCTTAGTGTGGGGTGATGTTGGGCCTTGAAATATTAGCTAAATACTAGAGAGAACATGAGTGTGTGGCACTAGTAAGAAGAAGGGCACATGAGGATAATCTTGCAAAGAAAGGGTTTAAGAAGGGCTTATGAGAAACCAAGGTGTGCATGCAAGATAGTACACAGGATCTAAGGACTTAGCCATATTCAGAATTCTGGAGGCACTTAAGGAAAAATGTGACCCAACTAGGCATGCTTTGAGTTAATAAGGTGTCACTT
Source organism: Taxus wallichiana var. yunnanensis (assembly GCA_018340775.1). Lineage (NCBI taxonomy): Eukaryota > Viridiplantae > Streptophyta > Pinopsida > Cupressales > Taxaceae > Taxus > Taxus wallichiana. The sequence goes on along the minus strand of CM031233.1, from coordinate 384,831,424 downwards.
GAGACTTAGTGGTCAAGAAAAGGATATTCCACAAGGAATATTCCTAGGAAGAAATCATTACAGAATGTGGAGAGTTCGAATAGGATAAGAACTCACTCGATGAAGGACCACATGGACACTTGGCATGTGATATACTCTTGAATGAAGGCATGGTGGTGGGTATTAGACCTATAAGAAGAGATGCTCGGGTAGAAGAAAGGACAGAGGATGAAGACATATAACATGAGGAAGGAGAATCTCTGGAGAAAGTATTAAGGGGACTTAGGGTTGGGGTTTCTCCATTAGCGAGTTACAATAAGGTCATCATGGCTAAAGGATGGGTCCAGTAAAGCTCATATAATAAGGAGGGCATTGATAGGTCTCCTAATATATGAGTTAGATCTCTATTTTAACATACACTTTGTATGGGACGGATCCTTAGCATTCAATGTGTTTGACCTGGCATGGTATTTTGAATGTAATGTGGTTACTTAGCAATTTTAATCAATATATATATAATTGTTCTAAATATCTTGTTCATGGGTGTAAACCCTAGTGTCATTTCTTCATAATATAGAGAAAAAAATGTTCTTCATAATCCATGTTGTGTTGTTTCTCTCGTTTTCATGCATGTGTATAAGGATATGGTAACTCATATTGTAATTTTACATGAATATCCACTTTTATACGTTTAATCCTCTAACAATGACAAGATCTTTTCACAATGCTCACATAAAGGATGGGTGCAGTTTCCATTCATGCCTCGGGTGAATTCCCAATTAGAAATGAGTGATAGGCTAGTGCGCATGGGATTAGAAGGTTATACTAAGGGTACATGAAAAATGACTACAAAGATCAGTTTTAAAATGTCATTTCTTCTTGGACCCAGAAGAATGGGTTCTATATCTTTGATGGTTTGGTATCTGAGTCTTATTTTGCATCCTCTTCTAAGAATGATATTCATCTATGGCATGAAATACTTGGTCATGTAAATTTCAAAATTTTGTATGATATGTATAGACTAAATCTTGTTGTTGGTCTTCCTAAGATAAAATTAGAACATGAAACTTGTGAAATTTTCCTACATGGTAAGCAACATGCTCAACCATTTCAAAAACATCATGATCCAAATTCCTCTTAGATATTATAACTAATCCATAGTCATGTAAGAGGTCCACTTGAGTTTCCTTCTCTCAGTGGTGCATTGTATGTTGTTTTATTTATTGATAATTACTATAGAATGACTTGGTCTTATTTCATTAAGAATAAGTATGATGTCCCATCTAAAATTCAATAATTTAAAGCTCTAGTTGAGAATTCTTCAAATCTGAAAATTAAGAGAATTATGACTGATAATGGAAGATAATATGTCAGTAAAGCCTTTGATTATTATTGTGTGTCATGTGGAATTCAAAGAGAATTGACCACTCCATATTCCCCTAAGAAAAAATGGCATTTCCAAAAGAAATAATAGGATTGTCTTAGAAATGGAAATGACTTTGATTCATGCTTACAATGTGACTAATTTCTTATGGGTTGAATCTATGAACACTAATATCTACATTTTGAATATACTACCTACAAAACCTCTTCATCAAACTCTTTATAGGAAGCTAATTGGTAATTGATCTATTTTACTATTACTAGACCTATTATTTCTTATGTAGTTAGAATAGTGTTAATATTTATGCAAGAACCTTATGAAGATCATTGGAAAATGGAAAAAATAATTTGAAATATATCAAAGGCACAATCAATTTTGGTCTTGTTTATTCTTCTTGTAATGATGCACAATTACTTGGTTATTGTGATTCTGATCATGTTGTTAATGCTGTAGATAGGAAGTTTACTTATGGATATATTTTCAAGCTTGGTGCAAGTGCCATCACTTGGAGTAGCAAAAAGAAACCAACAGCTTTCTATCTCTTCTACTGAGGCAGAGTATAAGAGTGTCATATAAGCTGCTAAAGAAGTTATGTGGCTGAAAAGGTTATTGGCTAAGTTGCACATGAATTTCAAAGTGAGTACTACTCGTCTATGTGACAGTCAAAGCTGCATTTCTCTAGAAAATAATCCAATTTAGAATCAAAGGACGAGGCATATTGAATTCCATATGCATTTCATCATATAAAAATTCCTTACTGGTGATATTGATCTCTAGTTCTATCCAATCTGTAGATCAGGTTCTAGATATCTTGACAAAACCATCATATTTTGTCAAGTTTTGCAAGTTTTGTGCCTTGTTAGGCCTATCAGAGTTTCCCTTGAGGGGTATTTCACATGATAATGCCACCTCTTAATAGCTTGTTTAAACTTCCAATACTTCCTTCAATTGTAATTAGTAAATGTTTCATTATTTTATGAAGTTGTAAATTCCAACAAAGATTTAGTTATGGGTATGGCTTAGTTTATAAAAGGTTTCATAATCTGATGTAAGTATTCATATTGTAAAGCATTGGTCTTATGAATTTTTTATTTGGAATATCTATGGATTTCCATTGTTGTCATGCTAAGCTTGAATCACTATTGTTGATTTATGGGTCTAAAACTTGGCATGTTTGATTGTCTTCTCACATTTAACATTAAGGGGAGTGTTGGTGTGATAATGTCAAGTGGGCTTAACCACCTGGACATGCCCCATCATGATTACAATTTTTTCAAAATCAAACTTAAATGTGTGAATTCTTTCACACTCAAAGAGTGAAGCGGTATGACTTATTCACCCACCAAATTTATTGGGTGATCCCTCTTGGGATTGACTATTTGAATGTCTACAATGGCTATGTAGGCTTGTATTAAAGACTATGAGTTGTATGTAGGATGGGCTAGATGTATTACTAGTTAACTATATTTTTAAGCTATTGAACAAACAAGAGATACATAGCTCTATAGATGTGAAATATAACTAAGGATTGAAATGGAAGTGTTGGATTAAATTGTATTAGATTCATAATAAAATACAATGATTTATCAATTGAGTTTTTCCTTCAAGTTTCTCCACTTAAATCTGGTGTTATTTGTCTCTTGTTCTTGTTCATTATTTTCTTTCATCTCTTGTTCATTTAGCTCTGTTATTCGCTATCTATTTCAAGTTATGTCTTTGTCTTAATCAACTGCATGCCATAATCTATAGTCTTCGAATTAATGGTGGATATGTGATCTATGGATTACATTTCCCCTTCTAAATATAAAATTTACCCTATTCCCGATTAGAGATAAAAACCCATTTCATCCACATCCTACTCTCTGGTGTAGAAAAAGGAGGATGAAGAAATAAAATCTCTTATTAGAAACTTGTCTAATAAATTTATATCTCTAGAAAATAAACAGTCCAATCCTTCATAAAAATTATAATCGGGGATATAATTTGTAGTCTTTACTCTATACCTCTTACTTCTCTTCTAATCCCAAGATCATTGGCACATCATCTAGATTGATTTAGATGCTCACCCGAGGCACCCGCGGCTCTCGAGCCCCTCTTTTATGTGAGATTCATGATAATTTTCTCCATTACCAAAGAGATGGTTACGTAGATAGAAGTTAGTCATTCTTACAACCCAACTCAAGAACTAGATAAAATTTCAAATGCACCACATATGGAAGTAAACATGATCACATTGTAGCAATATCATAAATAAGCCCTAAATATTATTAAGAACAAAAGGGAACAAATTCATAGACAAATAAAAGAGAACACACAAATCAAGATCCATAACAAACATGTTCAAAACCATTCCATTGTATTCATTTATCAAATTACAGTAGCCAAGAATACATTAAGTCTTTCCATGGATGGAAAAATAAATAGAAGTAGAGCCTCAACAATATTTATGCCATATCTTCATTACAGAGTTTACAATCATGTATTACCCTGTCTATCCATCCCCTCTATTATCTATCTATGATCTCCCTCTCAATGTCATGTAAAACCATGTTTAAGAAGGAACTGGAAGGAATCTCTTCCAACCACCCATCATTACTAGAAAACACAAGGACTCTTCCATGATCACCCAACCACTACTCAAGAAAGTGTTTGACTTGATTCTTAGAGCGTTTCTTGGAATGTGACAAAATAGATAAGGGTAAAAGGGATAGGAGGAATACTTTTTGAATCTGGTTGAAGATTTTTGTGTGCATGTGACTTCTTGATCCACAAATGACCGTGAGAGCTTCCTTTTGGCTAGGAGGAACTACCTAAAATAGAAAACAAGACCATTAAATGGAAGTTAAATATTATATGGAGTGGATTTCATAGCATATGCTAGATACGAGGAAGTATGATACTCCCTAGAAGGATGTCAATCAACTATTATAACTATTGGTAAGTGACGCGTTGACAAAAATAAGATGTGGTTGCCTCATGTGTGGGTGACGGTGATCCCCCTCAAACCAGGAATTGATGAGGCAAAAGACGAGAATCCATGAGTGGTTTGAAAAAATGTGAATGTGATCAAGATGAAGGTGGGAAAAAGGGTAAAGGGGTAAAGGTACAATTGGTGAATCAAGGTAAGGTTCGTGGTTAAAGGTAATGTAATCAAATGCACACACACGTATAAACCGTAGCATGATACCGTTGAAGAGCAGAAAACTCTACTTTGTCTAAGGTTGATAGGTTTATCCAAACGAGGTTGAGGTGATTTTGGTATCCAAGGTATAGGATATGGTCAGGAAACCCAACATGGGTCAAGTGTAGGAACATTTAGGTATGTTCCGGTACACCAAAGGTTGGGTCAAGATAAATGGTCATGGCAAGAGGCAAGGTAAGGTTATTAGGTGAAACAACACAGTAACAATCTTGTAAGGTATAATGAGCACATGAGGTCACATGTCACTAGAAATTTTCTAGGTCCAAGTAGCTAGGTCATGGCATAGGTAGGGACGAGGTATGGGTAAAATAATGAGTCCCCAAATGATGAAGAGGTTAGGTGGTAAATGATGAGGTCAAGAGGGTAAAGTGAAGTGTCTAAGTCAGGTGTGGGTGAGGTAGAAAGGATTCAAGCTAGAAAATTAGGGGTAATGGGTACTAAAATGATGAGCGGGATAACTAACAACGGTCATAATTAATCGATTCCGTCATTATGAATGACCCTTGTAGGCTAAGGCATAGGACCGATGTCACTCAAGGTGAAATCGTCACAAATCAAGTCGGGAAGGTTATAAAAAGAAAAATTTCTGCATTTTAGAAAATCATTTTTCATTTTCCACATAGGAGAAAATGACAAGAGAGAGAAAGAGGTGGAAAGTGACCAAGTGACACAGAGAGCTGAGTTGGTGAGCCACAGAGCGAGGGATCGTTGGTCAATAGGTAGGTCTACGAGCTTGGTGTGATCAATTTGATTGGGTGGAGAGCCAGAGGGCACTCGGTGATGGCAGAGGTAGGAGAGGGAGCGGTGGACCCGTGCAATAGCCTGAGGTGCCACCTTATAGATGACAACATGATGAGGTAAGAGTCAATTCCTATCTTTGTTTGTTTGAGTAGGTAGAGGGTAGAAATCGGGTAGGAGGAAAATGGGTTTTGGGGGGAAATATTAAAATTTGAATGCGGGGAATTTAATGAAAAAGGGGAACAAGGGAGGGTAGATTTAGGTAAATGAGGGGTGGGAATAGGTATTGGGTAGGCATTAGTAGGGGAAATGGGTAGAAAGGAGAATTGTGGGTAGAAATAGGGTAAGGCATCATGGGTTTGCACAACAATGTGATCGATGTCGGTTTACTCTTAGCCAACTTCGGTGAGTAAGGACCGATATCATCATAGATACGGTGACCAATGCTGGTTATTGTTGGACTATGGTCGGTCAATGATGACCAATACCGAAAGGCTAGAGAGGTAGGCCCACAAGGAGCTAAAATAGATGGGTTATAGATAGATAGGTAGGGGAAGAGTTATGGGTGTGGGTAGGTGGGTGAATAAGGAAGATCTGGGAGAGGGAAAAATGAAAATTGATGAGGCTCTGAGGCATGGATAAATAGGTGGTGTTGATTTAGGGCATAGATATAGGTGAAAGGTTGATTTAGTTATGGTAAGTAATATAGTGGGGATAACAAGGTTGCATGCAGGTATGGTCAAATGTTAATAATATGTTTGGTTGTATATAGGCCAAGGACTAGCTACAGATGAGGGATAGGGTACCTCCCTTTCTCGTGGAGATATGAGGGAGAAAAACACATGAGGAGTGGAGCCATGTTACAGATGTGGGCTCGATTAGGGTCAAACGCTATCGACACGTAGTCTGAGAGGTGATTTTGATGGTTGTCCTCATCGATAGATGGGATTCGATGACCAATACATTCCATTTACCGATGGGTGAGATCACAATCACCCTAGAGGATGTTTACAAGATCTTGTGACTACCTATAGTAGGTACACAAGTTTACTCAATCTCCTCAAAGGCATCCGAGGAGTTACTATTACTAGTGTTTGGAGAGGGGCTAGCATTGTTAGGATTCCATAGTGCTAGTATGAGCTACGGGGTGATGTACCAAGCCTACCCCAAGGAGATGAGGCTGGTAGTGCTTTTGATGGAGGTAGTATGCTATTTTACACTACTAGATGCAGAGGGTGGGAGATTCCCACAGTCACTAATGGGGTTCTACATGACATGGTGAAGAGTAGGACTCGGTTTGCATGGGTGCATGCATTCTTGGTACATGTATATAGGGAGTTATGGGATTATGGGTGACTATGATGGTTCAGCTTGTGTTGTACATTCCTATTATATTGTTGGGCCTATCAGCACATTATGTGTGTGCACCCAATTGGTATGCCTCAGGCTGATGCATTCGAGCTAGTCTTTGTTTGAGTGGGCTATAGGAAATGGGTGCTTTGGTTATTAGAGAGCACCAAGCGGTGAGAGCTACACACAATGTAGCCTACTACAGTGATTTCTAGAGGGTTTATCTAGCATGGACATCATTTGAAGGCCATATGTGGGATTCCTTTCATATAAGAAGATGGCGGTGGAGTTGGTGGAGTTCTGATTTATAGGTGGATAGAGGGGCTACGGGTAAGGGAGCATGAGATGATACTTGTAGACCGGTCGATGGCGCTTGGGTTGCCATAAGATATAATACAACCCTTCCCATAGTATAGGAGATATGATGTGGAGAGTCCTATGTCTCAACCATGACCTAAAGTGTCAACTCATAAGGAGGAGAAGTTAGTCGATCAACAGATAGATGATGTCAGGGTGATAGACAAGTATAGATAGTGGTGGGTCAGCATAGCTACAAGCAGTAGATCTTGCCAAGGCCAGGGGAAGCCGGATTTAGCCACCATCACAGTTCGTAGAGATTCCCTACAGGGTCAGGTGGTTACCTTGATGACCTAGTTGGGAATAATATAGAGACATATGATAGGGGCCGAGGCACAGGTTGTGACTCTATAGGAACATGAGGCTACTTTTATGACACAGGGATTATAGGGACTAGTACCCACACCGAGGGAGAGGGAGAGGGTTGAGATGGAGATGGGGTGCAGGTAGCCACCCTACAAGCATAGGTGATAGGTTTACATGGCAATTTGGTCATGACACAGGGATAGGTTACAGGTTTGCAGGCCAAATTGACAACAAGACAGTGAAAATAGTGGCCCTTCAGCCCAAGTAGAGGTGAAGGTTCCATAGCCAATGGCACCACCACAGGGGTAGGGATAGGGTCTCGTTATTTAGGCGGAGAAAGGTGGAATTAGAGGCTGATGAAACCACTAAAAATAGTACCTTTAGCTAGATTGAGAGATGTCATGGGTGAGGTGAGATACTACTAGGATCATTTGATGGCAGCGGGGATATATGTCTTATCATATGCTAAGTAAAGATCATAACAGGCCTCGAGTGAGAGAAGAATATCCCACAAAGATAGTGTGGAGAGTACATGTGGCCAACAAGCTAAGGGGCTAGGTAAAGGTGAGGCCACTAGTGCATAGAGTCCAGCTCCAGAGGCAAAACCATCAAGAACTAGACCAGGTGAGGTAGAGAAAGGTCAACTGGATGTCGGGATAAAGGAACAGAGGAGGAGACAAATGAGATAGGCTTGGACATCATATGGGGAGATGATTGAGCTCCATATATGATTAGTTTTTTTTTACATATATATTGGCCTGTGTGCCAAAGATAGTGAGGATGTACATGAGATTTTTGATATTTTGTTATATACATTGGCCTTGCATGCCAAATATATTTGAGAGTCATGTATATGGATACACATGTTTAGATGATTTATTTATAGAGATGATGGTGATTATGGCATGATGTATATATGGTTGTGTGTAACTTGCTATTTTGATTTGTATATGTGATGGAAACCAAGTAGTGTAGGCATGATAGAGTTAGGTCATAGGCATGGATCGAGTCAGTTTTTGGTTTAGGAATGGATGGAGTCAGGTCATAGGCATGGATTGAGTTAGGCTAGGCATGGATGAAGTCAGGTCATAGGCATGGATTGAGTCAGGTTTTGGTGTATATGAAAAGTAATTTGTGATACAGATAACAAATGGTAATGTAGATATATGTGATGATGTATTTTTCCAAAAAAAAATTGTGCATGGAAACATGAATGATGAATGGGTGAATGTTTTGATGATGTTTGAAACATGGATGGTAGATATTTGTATTAGTTATTGTGTTTTGATATCATACTTCCAGCTTATCGATATACAAAAGGAAAAATTAGGTATAGTGGGAAAAGGAAAATAGGGGAAATTGGTAAGGGTAGAGAGTGGCCGAGCTAACCTCCAAGGGCCCCATGCTCTCAGATTGTTGCCTACATAGTCCCGGTGAAAGGGGACCTCAGGCTGATGTAGTTCTCCCATAAGCTAGGGGAAAATGCGAGGAGGTATGAGAATGGGTTGGTAGGTTATAGGCATGGTTGAGTCGAGGTATTTTAGGTATGGTTGAATTGTGGGAAAATAGGTATGGGTGATTTTAAGTTGATTGTGGTGAAAGAGGAAAATTTCTCAAAGATAAGCATTAAGGGTCTAGTCCTGTATAGGATGATCAATACATAATGAAGAATTTAAAAGATAAGAGGAGGTAAGAGAGCCACCTGATTGGTGAGGATCATAACGGGTTGACCATACCTTAGGTAGGTTGGTGAATGTAAGACCCTAAAGACATTGCATGATTGATTATTCTAAAGGTGAAGAATAGTCACATGATCACCAAATGTCATAGTTTTAGTTAATCCTTAAGGAAGTAGGAAATGAAGGTGTAAAGGGTGAGAAGGTGAAAAATGGTTAGGTTATATGATATGAGGTAGTGTGCCTGTTGGCAAGAGATCCAAGATCACAATGAGCAAGTCCATGATGAAATTTTTTTCTATTTGACTTGTATTTGAGATAGACTGATCGATGCGGGAAGTCTATATGGGATGAGGAAATTATCTCCTTGAGGTCTTCGTGAAGTGATTGATGCGAAAGCTCTAGATTTTTATTTTTATTTTTGAAGCAGGCTTTACATAGCTATCCTTTGAGGGAGAATTCTATTTATAGCAGTGATGTAGAGAGAATGATGCCCTTTTTGAGGGAGTGATCTTTTTATTGGAAGTTTGAATCAAGGAGTTAGATCCCATGTGGAAATTATGTGATGAATTTTAAGTCATGGAAAAGACTAAGGTGAAGAATCATATTCCTTTTCAGAAAGCAAGGTGAAACAACCATGGGATCTCATATGAAATTAGATGAAAAGTATCCATGAGAATCATGCCATGTGTAGAGCTGTGGTACACATATTTAAGAGAGGGTAAAAGAGTGATGGGTATGCACATGATTCTTGTTTAATCGTTGGGGATGGCATAGTGAAAGGAGGGAAGTGAATGGCGCTCAATGTATGAGCATGAAAAGAGGTAGAAGGTGAGGTAGGACTGAAAGTCAACAATAGAATGGTCAAAGATGCAAGGCATTAAGGGGATCATGTTCAGGTTTACCATCGAGTGAAGATAAATGATAAGCACCTGATCCATAAACATGAGTCACGATGTATGGTCCATGCCAATTAGTAGCAAATTTTCCCCATTTACTCTTTTCTACTTTGTATACATGTTGATTTTCCTTCAAAACAAGATCACTAACTTGGAAGGTTTGCTCATGAACATATTTTTCATAGGCACATTTGATACATTTTTGATAAACTTGAAGATGGTCAAGAGCATTAAGATGACATTTTCTAATAACTCAAGTTGTGTTAAACGGTCTTGGAAAAAGTCATCATCATTGAGAATGTCATAGAGATGAATATGAAGAGATGGAATATAGACTTCGAGAGGAAAAATGCCTCTATCATAGATCAAAGAAAAGGGTGTGGCAACAAAGGAAGTGTGAATACTAGTACGGTATGCCCATAGGGTGAAAGCAATGTGCGTATTCCAATTCTTCCCAATATCATTAACCACTTTCATGAGAATTTTGTTCAGTGGTTTTATTAGTGGATTCAGCTTGGTCATTGGTTTTGGGTAACAGGTGACGAAACTTAGTTGAATAATGAAGACGTGCAAATTTTTCATAAGGTTTTATTTTTAATGATTTTCCATTATCGCGATGGAGCAATGTGGGATGCCAAAGCGACACATAATGTGATGATTGATGAACTCACATATTTTATTGGATTTTGTGGAGATGAGACGTATGGCTTCAACCCATTTGGTGTAATATTTGGTAGCGGTGACTATCCATTTATATCTCTGGGAAGAATGGGGATTGATCTCTCCAAAAAGATCCAAACCCCATTGAGAGAAGGGCCAAAGGTCACGGGTGACCTATATGGCATGAATGAGCATATGATGAAGGTTGGAATGTTGTTGGCATTTCACACAATGCTTAATGTAGTCATAACAATCACGGTTAAGAGTCAACCAGTAATAGCCTAGGAAAAGAATATGCTTAGCAACTGCGAGACCACTAAAGTGACCTCCACATATGCCATCATGAACTTCCTTAATGGTATAGGGAATTTTAGAACTCGTAAGGCACCATAAGAAAATACCATCAAATCCACACTTATAGACGAGGCCACCCATAATGACATAATGAGAGGACCTTTTGAGAAAGATGCATTGTCCATTATGAGTGAGGTCGGGAGGTAAGATGGAGAGGTAAAGATAGTCCGAGTATTGCTTATACCAAAGGTCACTCAGTGTCAAGAGAAGTGGTTCCAATAGAGTGGAATTTATGAGGTAAATAAGAAGGTGATTGGGGTCTTTGTATGGTGACAAATATTTTATAGTAAGTGGGCAAAGAGGGTATTTGAGAAGCCAAGAAGGCCATGGTATCTACGAATTTTTTGGTAGACCTTGGGATGGTTTTAAGGGCGTAATAGTCGAAGGTAGTCAATAGTATGTCCACATGATGCTTATACTTTTGAAGTATCTCATTACAAAACTAGTATATACCATTGACTTGGTTTATGACCAATTTAGAATCACCAAAGATGTTGATTGAATTAAAATCTAAGGCATAAGTCGCATGGAAACCCAATACAAGTGCTTTCGTATTCAGAAATATTGTTTGTATAATCAAAATTGAGTTTGAAAGACAAAGTCATGGGTTCACCATCAAGTGGAATGAGGATAACACCAGCCCCACCTCCATGCTAACACTTGGAACCATCAAAGAAGAGTGTCATTTGGTAAGTGGGTTCGTCTAGGGAAAGGGTAGCAATAGACTCATCTAGAAAGTCAAAGTTAGAGGGTTGATCCTGAAAATAGGTGCATTAGCCAATTGGTCGGTGATAGCTTGGCCCTTGATGGAATTTTTATGGATGAATTCAAGGTTGAGGTTGGCCAGAAGCATAAGCCAATGTGTGGCATGTTAATTTTGGTAAGGTTTTATAAGGGGTCAATGTTGGTCACATCATAGGTTTTATGATTGAGTAAGTAATGGCGGAGTTTGGTGGCAACAAAAACTAAGGCTAAGAAAAAAAATTCAGCATGGGTGTATCAAATTTCATAATCCATAAGAGTATGGCTTATACAATAAACCTCCTACTCCCTATGTTGTTCATCGCAATGAGAAAAAATGACCCCTAAGGAGTGATCGGTAGCAGAGATGTATAGGTAGAAGGGTTGATCGTCTTTAGGTGGAATGAGTATGGGTGGTTGGAGAAGGTATTATTTTAAGGCCTCAAAATATTTATGGAAATCATCATCCCATTTAAAGGAGACATCCTTTTTGAGAAGATTATGAAATGGCTAACATTGATTGAAAAGTTGCGAAATGAAACAGTGAATAGACTGCAACTTACCTTGTAGGCTATGGAGTTTCCGCAGTTAGTGGGTGGAGGCATTTTGAGAATGGACTTGACTTTAGTAGGGTCAACCTCTATACCATGTAAGGAAATGATAAATCCTAGGAGCTTTCCTAAGAGAACTATAAAGACACACTTATTGGGCTTCGTGTCCATTTTGATCCTCTATTATTTTCCAACCTTTCATCTTTCTTCTACATGCTCAAAAATGTTTTTCTTTGAGTTTGGTGGTCTGTAAGTTTCCCCATCCAGATTGAATGCTTTAAATGGCTCATAAACTTATTATTTTTCCCCAACTTGAAAGAAAAATACATGTAGGCTCTATTTTATGCCCTAAATTTCCAAATCCACAGGCCTCTATCATTTTTTCCATTTTTTCGGCCTGTGGAGCTCAAATTTGCTCGTTTTGTACTCATTTTCCCTAAAAATCCTTCCCCATGGTCAAAAATTGCTTAAAACCACTTCCCATATGTTTTTTGACCAAAAACATCCTTTACCCATGAAGAAAAAATTGAATTCGGGCATCCTTAGCAATTTTTGTGTTTTTTATGGTCGTACGGGTGTCATTTGATCAAAATTAAGCTCAAGTGACGTCTCCTACATGGCCACTTCTTGTTGGACAAGGATCGATGGGGTTTCTTTGCAAAACTTAGCATTTTTGGCTTTGGGAAAAAATTCAAAATTACCCCCACAACTCCACAGGAGGACACGTGTCATGTTCTTATGCCAAGGCGGAATGGAAGGCGGGCAGGGACTTAGGAAAATTTTCCTTTTCGAGAAGGGTAAAAGGGTGTGGGAAATGCCTATGGGTCCGAAATGGAGTAGGGGTGTACACGTGGCAGCGTGGTGGGCATAGAAAGAAGTGTAGGCCATGGAAGAAAAGGGGAAATATTTCCCTTTTGGTCAAAAAGGCTTAGAGAAAAGAATTAAGCTACGGGTCCAAATGAAACCATGGGGAGACACGTGGTGAAGGCAAAGTAGGTCGGTGGGCAGCGGAGGCAAAAGGGAATTTTTTTCCTTTTGTAAAAGAAAGACTTAGAATGAAAGATTTGAGGTGTGGCTCCATGACAAATCAGAATAGGACACGTGGCAAGGATGGAATCGGAGGCGCAGGCCCACAAAGGCAAAGTTGAAAATTTTCCCTTTATAAAAAAGGGGTTTAAACATGAAATAAGCCAGCAGATTTTTAAGCGATAGAGAGGTTGACACGTGTCAAGGACAGAGGTGGAGGTGTGGGCCCACGGGGAAAAAAGTAATTTTTTTCCAAAATCCAAAAAAGGTCAAAATGCGTAGAATTGAGCCGTGATCCCAATGGGACCCACCATATGCCATGTTTCATCACGAAATTTCATAGGTGGAGGGACCGAGAAATTTTATTTTTTTCCATTTTTCAAAAAAATTAAAAAGTCAAAAAGTAAGCCCGAATTCAGGTCCCAATCATATTTTCACACGTGGAGGGCCCAGATTGAAGGAGAAAGAGTAGATCAAGGGTAACTATAAATTTTCATTTTTGACCACCATTTTTGCTCCAGGAAGCTTGGTGATGTGAATTTTGCATTGTTTTTCATCAATTTTTTTGTGAATTCATGTCCTTTGTGCTTGCAAAGATCAATGCAAGTGGTTTTAGGGATTAATTTGTAGATTTGAGGTGTTTTTGAAATAAATTTTTTTCGTGCCCGTGTAAAATGTGAAATATCAAATTGTAAAGTTGCAGAATCAAATTTTGGAATGATAAGGATGAAATGATGAAATGAAAGGGGTCTACATGCTTGGAGAATGAAAAACCTAACTCCATAATGGATAATGATGAAGGATTTGTAATTATTCTCCATTTTAGAAACACTTGGCAACTCTTGTTGTAAATTTTTTAAATGTCCCTATCTGCGAATCATGTTGGAATTTTGTAACAAACTTGATGTTGGGAATATTATTTTCTTGGGAAAGAAGGATCAAATGTAATTGAAAGTTATATAATGCATGTTTTGAGACATACAAAAGGTTGGAGAAACTTAGAATTTTATGAGAAAAATATGGGAAGAAGCCCATTCTCTGAGAAACCACTTGAGAACCATCTCTAATTCCTTTTGCTTCAAATTTGTATCATGTTGAGTTGGTTTCAGTTGTAAAGCCATCAACAAGATCAAGATTGTTCTTAAAACATTCCCCTGCTAATAAATTTGGTCATTCTAGATTATTTTGTGTTATCTCTTGGCAAAATTTCCATGTACTTATGTTTCGAATGTTTTTCAATTTGTGTTTCTTATTGTAGTCTTGTGTCCTAAATATCTCTTGATCATACATGGTCTCATTTCTTGTTGATAGTTTAGTGGAATTTGGAGTCTCACATTCATAATAGTTTTCATCTGATAAAGAGATAAACAGATTTAAAATCACTTTACCTTCCTTAAATTTTGAGATTGATTGTAAACCTTTAGGTGCACCTTAGGTCATGATAAAATAGAGATTTTTGAATACTTTGTTGGTTCATCTGCTTCAAACTTTTGTGGAAGGTTGTTAAAGATTGTGTGGAAGACTACAGATCTAGGCTTCCATTTAGTGTACATATCCTGGTCGAAGGATTACCTTAACCCCTTTGAAGCATTCTATTGTTTAGGTGTTACAAATGTCTTGCAAAGGTCCTCAAAGAATCTGGAAAATTCTGTTATTCTTCTCTAAATTCTCCCACCAAAAATTCATTCATAATAACTAATCCTACCCCTACATTACATTGTGTGTCAACAAAATAACACAATCCATTTACAAAAATGGAAAAAGAAAATCATGATCATACCATGTCTCTAGCAGAGCCTCACCTTGTCTTAAAAGCATTTCCATCATTTAGAAGTGACAACTCGTTGAGTTTGAATAATGGAAAATTGATCATTTTTTCCCAAGGCCATCTCCATATAATATGCATAGTATCGGGATATCTCCACCTCCTTCACAAAACAGAGGGCTGTAATATAGGTTCTCCTACCTTGGTTGAAAGGCACAACCTAAAATAGTGAGGATTAGATCAAAATCCTTTCAAGGTGTTACCCACTTCTTCAAACCCTGAGTGCTAACAAGTCGATAAATTACTTCCTCGGCTACAAAATGACATATAAATCATTTATCTACCTCTCGAGCATCTTATAAAATCCATGATGTTTCTCAATTTGTGAAGGAGATTAAATCTGGGTACCAACACCAAAATGGCATCATTGTTGGGGACATTATTTAGTATTTCAAATCCCTAGCAATACTTCTATGATTTATGTGCAATTACAAATCTGAGTATCATTTTCTGATCAAATTTGTAAGGATTGAGTGAAGATATAAGTTCTGCCTACAAATTTTATCAGTTTCCAGCAGTAGTTGCACTTCATTTGCATTTGTGATTGATAAATTCAAAGAAAGGAAGGTCTGATCTATAAAGTTTGGCAAGATTTTCAGTGCTGATAGATATTTGATAGAGTATTTTAGTGCATTTGCACAACTAGGGTGAAAGTCCTTAGTGGTGACTCCATGCTATCTTGATCTTGATAAATACTAGTGTCTTAAGCTTTCTGTCATTTATTTTTGTGTTGTTAATCTCTACAAAACTGGAAGGAAGAAGATCTCTCTTCATTAGGGACTCTACAAAGAAGTTGTTCTCAGATTAAAGGAACATAGAGTTAGAAGGGAGAATATTTTAGAAAGTGGTTAAAGGTCACACATTGGGAAAAGATATATCCATAAGTGAGAGAGAAAACCTATGGTAGAGGATTATCACTCTTCTTCAAGTGATTCTCGATTCAAGAAATCTTCACATAAACTTGTTTACCTCAGCTAAGGAAGGTTCTTCTACTGTATCGGGTAAGTTCCTTCTCCAATCTGCACCTCTGTGTTTCAATTCAAATAAAACTTTCCAAGAAAATCAGTAGTTAGAGAATACCAGTCTTATGAATCACATTCGTTAGCCCCAAAGCCTTGCACTCCTCATCAACTTGTGTCACCTCCAAGAACACCTCCACCAAAAAATATGGCTCATCCTAGACCTCCATTTTTTGTTAACACCTTTGGTCCTATAGACTTTAGAGGAATGGATGGTTACCCAAATGTTGTCCCACAAGATGTCAGAAATAGATTTCCAAAATTCCAAGGTAACAATGCTATAATTGGTGATCAGCATCTCAAACTTTTTGTTAACATGATGGAAGATTTTGAAATAGAGTTTGAAGATGTGTATGTCAAATTGGTCATTCATACATTAGAAGAGGATGCTAGGGATTGGTACAAGGCTCTGCCCGATTATTCAATTGATTCTTGACCGAGATGAAGACTGATCCTAGATTTCTCTTGTTTGAATTTGAGAATATCAACAAGAACCCCAATCAATTAATCCATGACTTTAACATAGGGTTTAACAAAACTTTTAGAAGGTTTCTTGTTACTCGTGGCCTTGTGATGAGTCTTGCTTAATCAAATATGTAGATTCATTTGATAAAAAGGTAGCCTATTACCTAAGAGACAAGAACCCTACTAATCTAAGACAAGCTTTCACCATGGCACTTCAAATTGAAAACAATATCAAAGCAATTGGGAAACCTCTCAAGAGAGATGGTGTAAAGTTGATAAACCTTGAAAAAAATCATGCTAGCAAGGGTGCTGATTTAGAGAAGGTTGTGAAACATTTGGTAGGGACAGTCAAAGAAATCTCATATAAGTTGGCAAGAGCTGAGAAGGGAATTGGGAAAAATTCACAAGGTCAGCCAAGAGCAAAAAACCATGACATATTTTCCAATTATCCTAGAGGTGATCTAAGGGTAGATGATAGAGGGAAAGGACCCATGGGGTCTACAAATAGACATCCTCAAGCACATGAAGGAATCTAGTGTTATCTGATCCCCTAACTGTTAGGGTTGCTGTTGTTGAAGAATTTGCTTATATTGATTGGCGTTATAAGTGTTTTCTACCCCATCCTCCATGTGAAGTGGACCAGCAAGAAGGTGAAGCTAATAATGATGATGGTACCGATGAAGATATTTACATGGTGGGCTGTTCTTTCAATCTCACAAGGAGGAACAACATCTATTGAAGTGATAAGTGCAAGGAAAGATACAACCTTTTGGGATTGCATAAAATGGGTAGAATTATTCCTTCCCCCTCATACTCTTGAAGTTGATGTAGTGCAAGATTTTGAAATTCCTAACAATGACTTTGAATACATAATATCTTTGATGATTAAGAAGTATGATGGTGGTATTCCTTCGAGAGGAAGATAGACAATTGTTGATGAATGATGTTGTAGCTCAAGAGAAAGATTATAACACTAGAATTAAAGTTGTTAAAGGAGTTGGTCCTCAAGCCAAACCTAAAATACCCTTGCTCACAAGCATTTCAAAAGAAGCTCCTAGAGAGAAACACTTGCCAAAATCTCTATTGTCCCAAGAAAAATTACTATCCTCATCATGCCCAAGCTGCCAACAATCCCTTACCATCAAATGAATCTTCTTGTCTCCCTTCAAATGCTACTTTGAAAAATACCATTCCCATGACATAGCCCAATATTGAACCAAATCAAAGTGTGTTCCAATCATTGAGTTGCTTAGAATTCTTGAGCATAAGAAGAGAGCATTTGAGTACTTGGGGTTGAAAGAAGAGAAGACTACTCTAGGTAGAAATGTAAATGTTGTTGAGATTCCTCCTCAAATAATTGTTGACCTTGAAACACCACCAATAGTAGAGGATTTTGGAGAGACACCTAATGTATATCTGGGGACATCTTTGGTTGATTCCCAATTGAATGTTGATCCATTATTCACAACTTTGATCATAAAGGATAGGCTACTTCAAAATTGTATGTTTGATTCCGATGCATCATGTAATGTCATGACTCTAGAATTCATGAATGAGTTGGATATCAAAGTGACAATAGCCTATGGAAATTTTATGGCCATGGACTCAAGAGAAGTGCCAATTGTTGGTTGTGTGAAGCTTTTGGTTGTGCAGCTTGCATCTTATCCCAGGAGGAATTTAAAATTGGATGTTGTGATTGTTGATTGCCCTGCCAAATGGGGTATGTTATTGTCAAGAAGTGGGCTGCAAGTGTTGGAGGGAGTGTTTAAATGGATATGTATTTTTCCACCATTCCCATTGAGGGAAGCCTTGTAAAGCTCTATGGAGAAAAGAAAATGTTGCATGTAATTGAGGACCCAAACAATGCTTCTTATGAAGTATTATTTGTTGATGTTGATGCTGATAATTTTATTGGTTTTGATAATGGTAAAGAACACAAGATGGATTAGTCAAAGTGCCTTGAATAGGTGACTTCTCCTTGGACCTTGCTATTTGATGGAGCTTGCTCCAAATTTGGAAATGGTGCTGGTATAATTCTGATTTCTCCTATCTTGGAAGAGTTTTTTTTTCCTTCAAGATTATTTTTGAATGTACTAACAACATTACTAAGTATGAAGCCTTGTTGTTGGGTTTAAGAATTGCATGGAAGTATGGTGTCAATGACATCATTTCAAAGGGAGATTCAGAGCTAGTTTTCAAACAAATAAGAAAACTATATGCTACAAAAATCAACAGATGAAATAGTATAAGCATGCAGTTTGGGATCTAATTGAGATGTTTGATTCCTTCAATATTATGCACCATGATAAAAGTTTCAATAATGTTGCTGATAAGTTGGCAGTGATAGGGTCAAGATTTGGAGATTACAACATTTCACCTTATTTTGAGTACAATGTTGAAGTGTTAACTAGGTCAGTTGTCCCTAAAAACATCAAGCATTGGAAAGTGTTTACTGAGGATGCTCAAGTGAAAAGGTTAATACAAAATCAAGGTGAATTTGTAGATCATCATATTGATTGGGAACCAATGGTGTGTGTGACTGAAGGAAGAGAGACTTTGTTTGGAAAATATATTATCCAATTGAAAACTAACACCATTCCTAGAGGTCTTGTTTCTCTTGAGTCAAATTTTAGCAATGTTGATTGCATCATCAATAGAAGCATATCTTCCTCAAGGGATGTGGAAGAGCATGACTTGGGAACAAAGGATAAACCAAGAAAAGTTTGGTTGGGTAGTAGTTTAAACAAGGAAGAAAAATAGTCCTACCTCCAATTGTTGAAACAATATCAAGACTGCCTTGCCTGGTCATATTTAGAGCTGAAAGCATATAGAGAAGACTTATTCCAACATGATATCCCTCTTGAGAAAAATGCCAAACCATTCAGATAGAAGAAAAGGCCAATTAATCTACTCCTCTCCATGAAAATGCAAGATGAATTGAAGAAATTGAAGGAGGGAGGGATCATTCAGCCCATGAGGTATTCATCTTAAGTTGGAAACCTTGTGCTAGTTAGAAAGAAGAATGATGATATTAGACTTTGTGTAGACTTCAGAAATCTGAATAGAGCTTCATTGAAAGAAAATTATCCTTTGCCAAACATGGAGAACATGTTGCAGTTAGTGACTAGATCTGAATTGTTGTCCACCTTAGATGGTTTCTTTGGCTACAATCAAGTTGTTGTCAAGGATTCAGAAAGATTTAAAATTTCCTTTACCACTCCTTGGGAACATATGTTTATGTGAGAATGTCTTTGGTATCATGAATGTTGGAGCTACTTTCCAAAGAGCAATGGATGTTACTTTTGTTGGTTATATAAATGACTTCATTGTAGTTTATCAGGATGATGTGACTGTATTTTCAAGGAGTAGAAAAGATCACTTGCAGCACTTAGAAAGAATTTTGATCAGATGTGGAGAATTTGGAATCTCTCTCAATCTAAAGAAGTGTCACTTTGGAATGCAAAATTCCAAGTTACTTGGTCATATTGTTTCAAAGGTTGGTGTCATGATTGACCTTGAGAGAGTAGAAGCAATCAGCAAGGTGCCAATTCCAATAATGAAGAAGGGCATCTAATCTTTCTTTGGTAGATCAATTTCATTAGAAGGTTTGTGTCCAATTTCGCTAAGTTCACTCTTCTTATCACATGCATGTTAAAGACAGATCAAGTTATCAAGTGGGAGGAGATTTCTATTCAGGATTTTGAAGGAATCAAAGAGGAACTTAAACATGCACCTATCTTGGCAGCCCTGAATTACAAAGGCCTTTCCAAATCTTCTCCTTTTCTTAAAATACTATTGCATTTGTTTTGTACCAAAAGGATGAAGATGGGGATAATAGGCCTATTGCCTTATTTAGCAAGGCTTTACAAGTGCTTTGAGTTAAAGTACACAATCATGGAAAAATAAGCATTTTCCTTGGTGAAAGCAAAAAGGTTTTTAGGCCTTATATCATAAGTTCAAAATTGTTTCTTATGTTCCCATACCATGGTAAAAGATATCTTATCGTAGAGATGGAGGTATCAAGAAAGAGATGTAGATAGGTGAACAAACTACAGGAGTATGATATGGACATCCAAACCACAAATTTGGTAAGAGGTTTGGGTCTTGCTAAGCTCATAGTTGAGAGCAACTTGTAGACTGTGGAAGTGAATGAGGTAGAGGAAGAAAGGGCAGATGTTGTTGGGAAATTGGTGAGTTATGAGTGGTACAAGGATATAATATTTTACCTCAGACACCTATGATGTCCTTATCATTTAAATAAAAATAAAAAAAGAGCCCTCAAGTTGGGTTCTAAAAATAACACCATCACCGACTTTGGGTTAGCTTGGAAGAACCCCCAAGGTGTCCTCTTAAAGTGTGTAACTAAAATGAAGTTACCAAAGTAGTTGTTGATTTCCATGGGGGAGTTAGTGGAGGAAACTTTGCTGGAAGGGTTAAAACACACAAGGTTTTGAGAGTTGGTTATTGGTGAACTACTCTCTTCAAAGATGCAACCATGCTGATTAGAAAATGTGAAAGCTGCCAACATTTCTATGGAAGAATCAAAGCTTGTGCTCCCTCCCTTTGTAGAGCTATGTCAATTGAAGCTCCTTTCAAACAAAAGTGGGGATGGACTTCATTGGTGAGATTTTAGACCCTTCTAGTGTTGGACATAAGTGGATCCTTGTAGCCACAAATTACTTCACCAAGTGGGTAGAGGCAATCCCCACTAAGAAAACAACACACCAAGTTGTTATGGACTTCTTGTTGAATAATATCATATGTAGATTTGGTGTGCTAGTCAAGATTGTGGCTGATAATGCCATGTGTTTCAGAGCTAAACCTTTGATGGAAATGTGCAAGGAGTATGGAATCAATCTAACTTATTCTTCAAACTATAATCCCCAAGGAAATGGACAAGTTGAGTCTAGCAATAAGAATTTGTTAAAGATCATTAGGAGGACCTTGGAGTTGAACAAGAGAAAATGGGGTGAACAACTGAAATTTGCAATTTGGATTGATAGAATAACTACCAAGAGAGCTACTAGTAAGAGCCCATTTGAGTTGGTGTGTGGAACTCAAGCCTTGCTTCACTTACATCTGCAATTATCTTCATTTCAGTTTGTTCAACAACTTGAGGATCAAGAGGTCACCCATATGAAGTAAGGATTAATCGATTGTGGAGCTATATGAAGAGAGAAGAGCATCCCACCGAGGCATGTGATATTTAGAGAGAAGTTGAAAATATTGTTTGACAAGAAGGTCACTCATATGGCCTTCAATATTGGATATCTGGTTTTGTTATGGGAGAACAAAAATGAAGATAAGGGCAAACATGGAAAAATTGATCCATTATGGATGGGCCCTTACTCCATTGATATCAAAATTGGTGAGAATACCTTTTTTCTCAAATATTTAGATGGGGAATTACTTGAACTATCTGTTAATGGTAGGAATCTGAAGCATTTCTTGGATTAATCCCCAAATTTGAGGTATGCACCACTTGTACATAATTTATAGTGTTTAATTTTTTGCTCTGCTTTTTGTGTTTTATCGGTTTGTGGTTTGCCTTGGTGTGTGAGAGCCATTTTTGTTAGGTTCTTAGCTAGTTTTTGGTGGTTTTTGCTCATGACTCATTTTCCTAATGGATTATTTTGGCACATGGTCTACTTATTGTTCTTGTGGCACTCACTGGGAGTGCCCATCCTCGAGCAAGAGCTGATGTTGGTGTCTATTTTGATCCTTTGTTATTTTCCCACCTTTCCTCTTTCTTGTACATGCTTAAAAAATATTTTTCTTCGATTTTGGTGGTCTGTAAGTTTCCCCATCAAGATTGAATGCTTTAAATGACTCTTAAACTTATTATTTTACCCCAACTTGAAAGAAAAATACATGCAGGCTTTATTTTATGCCCTAAATTTCCAAATCCATAGGCCTCTATTGTTTTTTCCATTTTTTTGGCCTATAGAACTCGAATTTACTCATTTTTTACTCATTTTCCCTAAAAAATCCTTCCCCATGGTTGAAAATTTCTTAAAACCACTTCCCATATGTTTTTTGACCAAAAAAATCCTTTACCAACGAAGAAAAAATCGAATTCGGGTGTCCTTAGAAATTTTTGTGTTTTTTGACAGTCATACAAGTGTCATTTGACAGCAAAATTAAGCTCAAGTGACGTATCCTATGTGGCCACTTCGGTTGGACAAGGATCAATGGGGTTTCTTTGCAAAACTTAGCATTTTTGCTTTGGGAAAAATTCAAAATTACCCCCGCAACTCCGCAGGAGGACACGTGTCATGTTCTTATGCTAGGGTAGAATGGAAGGCGGGTGGGGAACTTAGGAAAATTTTTCCTTTTTTCTAAGGGAAAAAGGGTGTGGAAAGGCCCGCGGGTCCGCAATGGAGCAGGGGGTGGACACGTGGTAGCATGGTGGGCGTAGAAGGAAGTGCGGGCCGTGGAAGAAAAGGGGAAATATTTCCCTTTTGGTCAAAAAGACTTAGAGCAAAGAATTAAGCCGTGGTCCGAATGAAACCTTAGGGAGACATGTAGCGAAAGGTAGAGCAGATTGCAAGTTGGTGGAGGAAAAGGGAATTTTTTCCCTTTTGTAAAAAAGACTTAGAATGGAAGATTTGAGGTGTGGCTCTATGAAAAAAATCGAAACAGACTCGTGACGATGACGGATCGAGAGCGCGGGCTGCATGAGGCAAAGTTGAAAATTTTACCTTGGTGAAAAAGGGGTTAAAACATGAAATAAGCCCACAAATTTTTAAGTGATAGAGAGGATGACATGTGTCAAGGACAGAGGTGGAGGTGCAGGCCCGTAGGGAAAAAAGTGATTTTTTTCCAAATTCCAAAAAAAGGTCAAAATGCGCAGAATTGAGCCGCGATCCCAATGAGACCCACCATATGCCATGTGTCATCACCAAATTTCAAAGGTGGAGGGGTGGAGAATTTTTAATTTTTTTTTCCAGTTTTCCAAAAATGTTAAAAAGTAAAAAAGTGATCCCGAATTCATTCCCAATCATATTTTGACACGTGGAGGGCCCAAATTGAAGGAGAAAGATCGATCAAAGGTAATCAGTACATTTTCATTTTTGGCCACCATTTTTGCTCCAGAAGCTTGGAGATGCAAATTTTGCATTGTTTTTCATCAATTTTTTTGTGAATTCATGTCCTTTGTGCTCAAAGATCAATGTAAGTGGTTTTAGGGATTAATTTGTAGATTTGATGTGTTTTTGAAATAAATTTTTACTCGTGCCCATGCAAAATGTGAAATATCAAATTATAAATTTATAGAATCAAAATTTGGAATGTTAACGATGAAATGATGAAATGAAAGGGGCTTGCATGCTTGGAGAATGAAAAACGTGCCTCCATAATGGATAATGATGAAGGATTTGTAATGATTCGCCATTTTAAAACACCTAAAGAACTCTTGTTACAAATTTGTTAAATGTCCCTATCTCAGAATCATGTTGGAATTTTGTAACAAACTTGATGTTTGGGCATATTCTTTTGTTGGGAAAGAAGGATAAAATGTAATTGATAGATATAAAATGCATGTTTTGAGACTTGCAAAAGGTTTGAGAAACTTAGAATTTCACATAAAAATCTAGAAGAGGCCCATTCTCTATGAAACCACCGAGAACCATTTCTAATTCCTTTTGCATCAAATTTGTATCATGTTGAGTTAGTTTTAGTTGTAAAGCCATCAACAAGCTCGAGATTGTTCTTATAACATTCCCCTCGATAAATTTGGTCATTATGGATTATTTTGTGTTATCTATTGGAAAAATTTGCATGCACTTATGTTATAGAATGTTTTTAAATTTGTGTTTCTTTTCCTACTATAGTCTTGTGTCTCTAAATCTCTCTTGATCATACATGGTCTCATTTCTTGTTGATAGTTTAGTGGCATTTATAGTCTCACATTCAGAAGAGATTTCATCTGATAAAGAGATAAACAGATTTAAAATCACTTTACCTTCCTTGAATTCTGATATTAATTATAAACCTTTGGGTACACCTTAGGTCATGATAAAATAAAGATTTCTAAATACTTTTTTGGTTCATCTACTTCAAGCTTTTGTGGCAGGTTGTCAAATATTGTGTGGAAGAGTACAGATATGGGCTTCCATTTGGTGCACATATCCTGGTTAAAGGAGTATCTTAACCCCTTTGAAGAATTCTATTGTTTAGGTGTTACAAATTTCTTGCAAAGGTCCTCAAAGAATCTGGAAAATTCTGTTAGTCTTGTCTAAAATCTCCCACCAAAAATTCATTCAGAATAACTAATCCTACCCCATAATAACCTCGCATTACATTGTGTGTCAACAAAAGAACACAATCCATATACAACAATGAACAAAGTAAATAAGGATCATACCATGTCTCTAGCAATTCACCTTGTCTTGAAATCATTTCCATCATTTAGTAGTGACAGCTCTATTGAGTTTGAATAATGGAAATTTGATCATGTTTTCCCAAGGTTATATCCATATAATATCCATAGTATAAGGATATATCCACCTCCTTCACAAAATAGAGACCGTAATATAGGTTCTCTTACCTTGGTTGAAAGGCACAACCTAAAATAGTGAGTATTAGATAAAAATCCTTTCAAGGTGCTACCCACTTCTTCAAATCCTGAGTGCTAACAAGTCAGATAAATTGCTTCTCTAGGTACAAAATGACATATAAATCATTTACCTTCCTCTGAGTGTCTTGTAAAATCCATGATGCTACTCAAGTTGTGGAGGAGATTAAATCTGGGTACCAACAGGGCTGAAGGCAAACACAATACTTAATGAGGTGGTCAAAGATGGATTTAGGATGGTGAGGTGCTTGGAGTGGTGTTTATATTTTGCAAGGAGATCATATACATAATATTATAATATATGGTGCATGATGTCATAAAATATGTAAGTCATAGCCCGCCGATATGTGGCACCGGCATTTTTAAGGCCAAAAAGCATGACTTGATAGCAGAAGGTCCCCAAGGGGTTATGAATGTATTTTTGTGTTGATCCTCTAGGGCAAGCAAGATTAAGTTATAACCTTAGAACTCATCCATGAGTGATACCATCTCGTGACCAGCAAAAGAATGTCAACCAAATTGGTTAATACCGAGTAGAGGAAAGTTGTCTGTTGGGAAAGCTAGGTTGAGGTCATGGAAATATGTGTAGATACGAAGTCCCCTATTGCCTTAGTGATAGGAACAATGTTAGAAATCCATCGGGATAATCAATGGGTAAGATGAAGGAAATAAAAAGAAGGTGTTGGAGTTCTTCTTTGACCAGAAGAGCAATGTGAGGGTGCATTTTATTCAGCTTTTGTTTTACGGGTTTGGCATCGGGAATGGTTATGATATTGTGGACCACTATGGTGGGGTCAATACTGCACATGTCAGCGTAAGACCAATTAAAAGCATGGTTATGATTTTTGAGAAAAGAAGTAATGGCTTCCTATTCAATAGTATCTAAAGATTGTCTAATCTTTAGAATGTGCGGGTCGTCTTGAGTATGGATGTTGATTTTGATAGTCAATTCATTTAACATGGTTTACCTCTTAGATGGTAACGACTGATGAATATAAAAGTTTTCTACACCAAGATAGGTGAGAATAGATTCATCATCCTAACATTGAATGACATTTAATAGGTGTATTGTCATCTATCATTTTAGGATACTTTGGAAGGGAAGATAAGAGGGAGCCTTGCCCTCACGTTGATAAGTCGAGGTACTAAGGAAATGGTGTTTATGAAAAAGAGTTAGGAGGAATGGATTCTAGATCCATCGACTCTGTCAGTGAAGGTGGTGAAGAAGGTGGAGAAGGGTCGATATCCTCAATGAGTTCAATGTGGGCCTTCTTGGTAGGTATTTCAGCAAAGCCGATACCACTATGGTTGTTATGTTTATGGGTAGTACATGGAATAATAGTGTGACGACCTTGCTTGTAAAATCCAAAATCAAAACCTTTCCATGCACATCAAATGAAGGTGTGGGAAAAGCAAAGCATGATTGGTGAGTGACCGGAGGTTGTGAGAAGGGGTGGGATTTTTATGGTGGTTCAGTGTATAAGTGGAATTATCAAGTCCCCATAGGTGAGATTTGTGTGAAGGTGGGGAGGACCATAATGTAGACGCTATCCTCTATGGTGATAATAGTGGGGTGTTGGTGAAGGCTTCCATACTCTTGTGGAGTAAGGAATGTGTTGGCATTATATAGGTGATACTCCTCCTAAAGTGAGGCATTGAAAAACACCTTCCAAGGGATTAGTGGTTGATATGTGGGTAGATGGGATAGAAAATGTGTTAGAGGTTGGATTAGAGGTGGATCCAATCGATTGGCAAAGCACAGTCAAAGTCCATGGAGGTCGTGGCAGCAGAGTAGGAATGGAGGATTTAGGTGTGGGTGAGGTAGCAGCAGAATCGGTGAGGGGAGGTGTGGGTGAAGAGGAAGTGTTCATGGAGGTAGACACCTTAATGTGTACAAGAAAGTCATTGGGTCATTAAAGCATGTTGTAGGTTTTGAAAGGTGATGGGTCACCTGTAATGGCATAGGTTTGTCCTTCATGCTCAAAATTCACACAACGATGAAAAGTTTAAGGAACACAACCCATGACATGAATCCAAGGTCTACCAAGCAATGGGTTATATTGAAACTCCCCCAAGATGTAAAATAACTATGGAATAGTACGGGGCCCATGCAAATATGGAGGATGATGGTGCCATGTTTAGAAGATACAAAGTGTAATTAAATTAACATAACATGATGTGATGTTTATGCATGTAATTGTCATGTATGTGCTTTTAGTTGAATGCATGGGAGGATATGATGTTAATGCTAGCACCCCCATCGATCATAACATGTCATACATGTATATTATCAATACGGATGGAAATGAAAAGGGTGGATCAAGTTCATCTGCTTGGTGTAGTTTGATTTCCTTATCTCGAGAATCGAGGGTGGCTACTTGGTGAGTAGGTGGAGGTGTAGAAGAAGGTGGTAATTTGGTGAGAGAGGTTACATGATGAGGTGTAATAACAGAGGGTATGGGTATTGGGTCATTGGGTAAAACCTCAATAGACCGAAGACCCTCCATGAGAGCTTCACAAAGGGGATTTAGAGGTTTGGATGATGTCATATAGGAAACTTTGAGGGAGGATTGGTGTAATGTTTTGAGCTGCACACGATGTGTAACCCCATTAGAAATAGGATATGTGGGGCCGCGGATAGTGACTTTACATGTGGGTGCTGATGGTATGTTGGGTATAGGGTTGGTTGGTGGTTTGGTTGCCTCTTCCTTTCCTTTGTCCTTTTGAACATGGGTAGCAATGTGGATCATGTTGATTTGAGGAGGGAGGTAGATGAAGTAGGTGAGCCATGAAATGTGTAGGGTAGAAGCCAAGAGTATGGAAGGAACCTTGAGAAATGAGTTGGGCACACCGACATTTGGATGGAGGTTTGGTGAGTTCTCTTATATGAACCATGTTAATTTCAAATCTCAAGGATGGGTCTAAGAGATGTGGGGGTGAATATTTTGTCGATGAGTAAGCAATGAGGCAACAACTATGGAAACTGGTACTAGTGAAATGGGTTCCTCATCAAGAGGATCATCATCATCAAATTTTTCTTCAGGAGGACACAACTGAAAAGAGTGACTTTTAAAGCCTTATAGTTCTCTACATTGTGTCTTGGAAAATGATGGTAGGCACAAATTTTGGTTTCCTCAAACCCTTTTGGTTTAATTTTGAGTGGGTCATAAGTTCTAAGAGGTGGTAATGTGATGACAGAAGCTTTGAGGAGATTAGTTAAGATTTTGGCATCGGATCCCGCTAGTGGATCATAATGGGAGGTGAATGTGGGTTTGGGTGCAAAGAGGTGTGACTGATCAGATAGGAAGATTATTTACAAGAGGGGAGCGGGTTGGGCTATGGTATTAGGTGTTGGTCATGTTTTCTTAGTTAGGGGCATGGTAAATGAACCGGAAATAGAGTGTGTGGTTGGTTTGACTACCTTATTGGAGGGTATCATAATTTTTCATTTAGGTTGCACCTTCTTGTGTAAAGGTGGTATGGGAGCACAAGATGTAGATGGAAAAGTGGATGGTAGAAGAGGGTGGGCTACCCATGGGGGTAATTGAGGTGCTATGGAGGTAGATGGCATAGGTTTTGTAGGAGGTGTGAGGGAAAGGGAAGGAAGTGTCATGGGTAGTGAAGAAGTTATTGACTATATTGAGTTATGGGTGGTAAAAAGTTATAGGTGAGGGTAGAGGTTATGTTGGGAGCTTGGGTATATTAGAAGTCCGTGATGGGGAAATGGGTTGTTGCATTTTGGGTTTACCGATGGATGGGGGTTTCTTAGCCAGGGTCAAGGGGTGAGGTCCTAGGATGGACAGAAGAGGTGAAGGTGATAAGGGTGTGGTTGGTGAGTTTGGGGTATGAGGTCTAGAAGATTGGTTCTTCTATTTAGGGGTGGGGTTAAATTTGGTGTTATTTTTGAAAGATGTAGCTAAATCTAACTTGATGGGTGGATGAGTTAGGCTAGGCTGATGGTGTGACCCCTAAAGTAGTAATAGGTTTAGGAAAGGAAGATGATGTAGGTGTGGGTTTGATTCAAATGCATGTTGGGTTATGGGTAGAGGTGTGAGTTGAGCCATGAGTGGTGTCATGGGAGAATTTTGATAGTTGTGGCTATGTTTGGTTCATCCAACTAAAACACTTTTGATAGATATTGAGGTGTCAGCGAGTGACATCTACATTTTTGTTGAGACATTGAGTAGAAGATGCCCCTAATGTAAGGCTCTATCAAGATAATCTAGGTAATCAACTAAGTGTGAGAATGAAACTTCAGAGGTGAGGTTGATGTGGATCCAATGGAGATTCCTATAAAATGTGTTTTAGAAAAAGGAAATTTTTAGCTTCAACCTATGTGGGTAAGAGATCCGAAAGTAAGTCAGCATGATCTTGGGTGGTTAATGGAGAATGGTCACCTAGAGGTTAGGGAATTTCTACTAGATATTTGATAGGTGGAGGAGATTAACAAGTGTCTCCCATGGGTCGGAGAGGTACTGCTGGTGACAGATCTCTAGGTGGAGAAGCCAAAGGTGAAGTGGTCTCGATGTTAATAGAAGGCTCCTTCACAAGTGAGGGAGGAGATGAAGGGTGTTCCTCTGTGGGTGGAGGAATAGGTGAAGTGGGTTCATGTGTAGGTGGAGGACTTCAAGATAGGATTTCCTCTATGGAAGGAATATGAGGCAATTAGGAAGCAACTAGTGTATCACTAAAAATAGCATGGACCTCACGGGTATTGCTATCATTAGTTGAGGTCTCCCCAGTTTGGTCAGAAGAAGGGGTGTGATTAGGAAATGGTTTCTTGAAAATGTGTAGGTTTTGGTTAGTAGGTGCATTTGGATTATCCAAGACTAACTCACTATTCTCAAGAATTTCCTAGACAATGTTCTTGAAAGTGATGAAATTTCCATCATTATGAACTTTTACCTGATGATAGTTATAGAAGTCATGTTTTATACCACACAAAGTGTGGGGCGAGGAAGATTAAAACTAGTGTGTGGATTTATAGGAGGAAGGGTGATGTCCTAAAATTTAATGAGCTTTTCTAAAACATTAGAATAAGGCTCCCGATTGGGGTGTATTTCTATTTTTCTCGTTTGAATTGAAAATTTTGGATAGAGGAAATATTAGATGAGGGCTTAGCCTGATTTGATGGATGAGCTAGGCGGCCTTGAGTACCACAAAGATTAGCAGCTCCTTGGCTTTTGAATAATTAGTGTGGTTTCAAAGAAGAAGAGGTATCATTTGACATAAATGTTGCATTCTTATTTTCTTTGATGGCCCAAATCTCTAACTTTAGTCCCATGGTGAATGCCTCATAAAAGGTTTAGAAAGTATGCATCTGCATAGGTCAAGTGAAATATGTATAGCACAAACCCACATGAAGAGCTCTATGAGTTCAGTTTGTGGTAATTATAATCTGAGTTGATTGATCATGATACGCCATTGAGTGACAGAATCTATGATAGACTCATCGTCATATTGACACATAGAGTAGAGGTCACCATAGTAACCTTATTAATAATGTTGATGGAGAAGTGATCTAAGAAGGCTTGGGATACCTGATTAAATGAGTAGATAGAATGTCTAGATAATCCACTATACCAGCCTCTAACATGGGCCCGGCCGTCGGAGACATGGGAAAGGTCCTCAAAAGAAAAGCGCCATCATGGGCAATCGATATAACACCCATGTTTGAAAGACCATAAATTTTGTGCGGGTCCTCTTTCCTATCAAGTGGTTAAATTTAGGCATCTCCCAATGTACATGATATGGATGAATAGGAATGGATGGGTGTATGGGCTCATTGTGAATTTCATCGTAGCCGAGAGAGTTCCATG
Source organism: Taxus wallichiana var. yunnanensis (assembly GCA_018340775.1). Classification (NCBI taxonomy): domain Eukaryota; kingdom Viridiplantae; phylum Streptophyta; class Pinopsida; order Cupressales; family Taxaceae; genus Taxus; species Taxus wallichiana. The sequence continues at coordinate 384,800,498 of CM031233.1, read as the reverse complement.
AGGCATAAACCGATGCCTCCAAAGTCCGTATCTGCATCTTGTCCATCATTAACTTGATGAGATCATTGGTAGGTGGTGATGGATGGGTACCTCCTATAGATAAGATGGTTAGTGTTTGGCATATGATGGAGGGGGAATTCCAATATATGGCGATGCCAAATAGGTATGTTAATAATGAGGAAGTGAGATAAGGATCATGTACCCAGAATGACTGATAGATGAAATGGGAGGCTAATGATAATACTTGTATGAAGTTGGAAGGGTCGAGGTAATGTCGACATTAAAATTTTCCTCCGTAATTTCTATTTTATTATGTATGTATTAGGAATAGGATGTTGTTAAGTATGATTAGTAGTGGCGTCTGATAGAAGATAACCGTGCCGTCAGTACAGTGCCACCAATAAAGTAGAGTACGGTAACATTCAAAGTACAATAAGATGTTGTGGTAAAAAGTAAATATTTGTTGTAAGTGGTCTGGTAATGTTAAAATGTCAAAGTTGGGGTGAGTAGAGAAGTAGGGTCTACATGATTAGGAATTAGAAATATTATATTTGTAATAAGGACAAAGAGTGATGTCATAAATATTTTGTGTATTTTATTTGTGGAAAAGTCTAAAAAGGTGGAACCCATGTGAGATGATAAGGTTTATCTTATCTTAGAAGATAAGCCTATGTGTAAAGGCAAGAGTTTAGGCATGAAATATGATTTGCTGGAAAATATTCCTATCCTATCTTAGAGATAGGGTGGATAAGCCTAAATTCCTATAAATAAAGAGGCCACCCCCTCATTTAGCATAGAGAGAAGTAGTGAGAAATATTGTATGAGTAAGTGTGTAAAGGAAGCCATCATTTAGAAGGTGTGTTAAAGAAGCCATTAAGTGGTGTAATTGTGAAGTTTCTCCCATAGTTATTGTTGGAAGGCAAGTGAAGTTAATAACACTTGAATAACCTCATGGGTGAGATTGTAACAATTTCATGTTGATATTATAATTTACACTTATATTTCAGATTTTTCATCATTCCTTCGTATCATAGTCTATGTTATTATTGTGTTATGTTTTTTGTTGTGTTTCCGTTACATCCACCAAACTAAAGGTCAGTGCATAGTAAATAATCATAACACAAGGAGTTCCTGGTGAAGAATTATCATAGTACCGAATTGGTGATGACATTTTGGTTCCGTTGCTGGGACCATTCCTCGTTGGTGGATTTTCTGGAGAGATATTCTCACTTAGTCAGAAAACATTTGGAGGGTAACCTTGTTTTTACTGTGCATAGTAGTTACCATGGTAAAGTCACTTTTACCATGAATAGTATTTACCATAGTAAAGTCACTTTTTATCGTGAATAGTATTTACTGCAGTAACTTCACTTTTTACCATGAATAGTGTTTACCATAGTAAATTCAGTTTTTACCGTAGTAAGTCAAGTTTTACCATAGTTACCATGGTCATTTCTATTTTCTATTATAGTGATTCCAATTATTTGTGCACATAAGTCTTATTGATTGTACTTGTGGGTTGGTATTTCACTATGGTTACTTTTGAAAATGGGGAAGATTCCTATTTTTCAGCCCAATCTAATGAAGATGCTTCCTCTTTCATTCAAGAGTTTAAAAGATCTTGCATTTGTAATGGCCTCATAAGAAGGGAACAATGGACTAAATTTTTTCCTACCTTTTTGGATGGTTCAGCCCTTAGGTGGTTTGAAACACTAGGCGATAATGTGAAAAATTCATGGGATTTATTAACTGAAAGTTTTCTTGAAGAATTTGGTGAACAATAGAAATATGCAGATCTCATGATCAATATCACAAATCTATCCCAAGGAGAGAAGGAGAAGATAAGGGATTATCATGCTCATGTTCTAGAGCTAAGGAGGAAGCTCGATACCCATATCTGAAAGGAAGGATTAGAAAATGGGTTGATGAATGGCGTGGATAATCTCCTCTGTAAGCACTTCATTCTTGGGATGAAGCCAGAGATTAGACAACGAGTGAAGTATGACTACCTAGCTACCATTGAACAAGAAAAGTAGATTGCAAGAAGGCAAGAAGAAATCATGGAAGAGGAGCCCAAAGAAATTGTTGCTAAGGTAGAGCCTACACCAACACCTTTGGTCTAGAATCTACAACCACTCTCGGTGAGAAAAATATTTCTCCTAGTACATCTACTGAGTATGAAGATCTACTCAGGAAGATGGGCTAGTTAACTATTAATCTTCTTCAAGGAAAATAATTTAGTTCTCAGGGAGGAGATAGAGGTCTAAAAAGAAATATTTCTGAAGTTGTATGTTATGGTTGTTATAAAAAGGGTCATTATAAGTATAATTGTCCAAGATAGAGCTTCTACATCTGTACAAGAGATAATGATAAAGGAAAAGCACCTATGAATTCTTTTGATGTAGTAGATAAGAGCATAAATAATGAAGTAGATGTGTTTATAACAAAAAGAAAGAAAGAAAAAGATAACCAAGATGGAAATGATCCTAAGAAGATGAAAGGAGAAACTAGTAAGAAACATAGGAGAAGAAAGTTGGGTGTGCAGGATTTTTTGATTTCACAGGGACAAGGACCATACTCCATCTTAGAAGATCTATCCAAAAGGCCTGCAAATATTACATATGGTCAACTCTTGGCTATGTCTTCTAAGAAGAGGCGGAGCTGCGAAGTGGACTCAATGCTCGATGAAGTAAGGAGGTTGAGGTACCTGTTTTAGAGGCAGAGGCGGATCCCTACACTCCACAAGCTGAGGTACTATGTAATGGTATTTCAATTCATGATGTCTTAGTTGATGGAGGTGTTGTAGTTAATGTAATGACCGAGTCTATAATGAATATGTTGGGTTTAAAAATTGATCACCCCTCAACACTTATGTTAAGGTCACTAAATAAGGGAAAAACTAAACCAGAAGGTGTAGTTTCAAATGTGGCAATATGTGTTATGGGTGTTGTATGTGTGGTAGACTTTTAGGTGATGAAAAATGGTACTGTTACGTACCCAATGTTGTTAGGAAGACCATGGCTAAGGAGAGTTCATGCAAGAAACTACTGGAATGAAGGTTTCATGACACTTGGACATGGTAGAGAGGGTGAAGATAAACATGATCCCTTAGCATCATAAGACGAAACTTTGGATTCAAGTGAAGAAATTGATGATCGACATCCTCTTATTACTCTAGTACCAAAGAAGTGGACAAAAAGATGAAGAAAGTGAGGTTGATGTTTCGGTCATGAATATCCTTCCAGTCACACCGACTCATGAACCCATAAAATTATCTGAAGAAGAAATTGATGATCGTCTCCAACAAATAAAGATTGGTGATGCTATGATGGAGAGTGAGAAGGAATCCTACCTCTAGCTCTTTTGAAGGTACATACACATATTCACTTTTGATTACAAGGAACTCTGTCAAGTAAGTTGGGTAGAACATTCTATTGAGCTGGTAGATGGTGCTAAGCCCATAAAGTAAATGTCATATAGAATGAATCCTAATTTTTTTAAGACTCGTAAAAAGAAGAAATAGATAAGTTGCTTGATGCAGGATTCATATTTGCTATGGAGAATTTAGAATGGGTTTCACCCATTTTGATCTCAATAAAAAAGAATAGGAAGCTACACATTTGTGTTGATTATAGGAAGCTTAATAAGGCAACAAAGAAGGATCATTACCCTCTTCCATTCTCGAGATCAAATCTTGATGAAGTAGTGGCAGGAGTGTTATAGTTTTGCTGATGGATACAAACAAGTTCTTATAGTAGAGAAATATCAGCTAAAGACCACATTCACCACTCCTTGGGGAACATTTTCTTATAGAGTTATGCCTTTTGGGTTGTGTAATGCTCCAGAAATGTTCCAATGCTTGATGAATAGGGTGTTTGAACCCTACATTGGGAACTTCATCAGAGTATTTCTAGATGATTTTTACATCTATGGGAGCAAGATGGACCACCTGCACTAGATGGAAATAACATTTCAAAGGTTAGATGAAGCACAAGCCTCACTAAACCCTACAAAGTGTGTCTTTGGATGTTTTAAAGGCATTTTGTTAGGGCATGTTGTATCCAGAGATGGTATTGGTATTGATCCTGATAAAGTTTCAAAAATCAAAGAGTTACCATTTTCTATGAATAAAAGTAAGTTGATATCATTTTTAGGCCATTTGGGTTACTATAGAAGGTTCATCAAGAATTTTTCAAAGATTACACAACCACTAACCCAGTTCTTGAAGAAGGATGTTACTTATGAACCAAGAAATAAGGCACATGAAGATTTTGAACAACTGAAGGAAGCCCTAGTGTCTTCACCTATTTTAAAGAATCCATATTGGAGCAAGCCATTCATTGTGTATATTGATGCCTCAGATGCAGCACTAGGAAGTACTCTGAGCCAAAAGGATGAAAATGGGAATGATCATCTAGTTTACTTTAGGAGAAGACAAATGAGTAGTGCTGAGGTAAATTATACTGTAATTGAAAAGAGGCTCTAGCTATCATTTTTGTTGTAAAGAAGTTTAGAAATTACTTGCTAGGGAAGAAATTTATAGTTATAATAGATCATCAGGCTCTAAAATATATTGTAAATAATCCTAACCCATCAGGGAGGATAGAAAGATGGATAATTTTTCTACAAGAATTTGAATTTGATATTATAGATAGGCCAGGAAAGAAGCATGTCAATGCAGATGCACTCTCTCGAGCCTATGATGGTTTAGGTTCATCTTGTGATGATGATGATTTCCCAGATGTAGCATTGTTATCCCTTGACACAATCCCTAGTGAATACATAGATATTTGGAATTATCTGAATGAATTCAAGTTTCCTGATGGTGCCAATGTAAAGACTAAGAGGAATATTACTCAAGCCAGTCATCCATATTCTATTCTCGCATGGTGTATTATTTCGAATAGGACTTGATGGACAAAGACAATAGGGTAGTTGGACATGATCAAGGGAAGGAGTTGATAGAAGGATCTCACAATGGTACATGTGGAAGAAACTTCTCTGACAACTTATAGCAAGAAGGATCTTGGATGCAGTTATCACCGCCCACTCTTTTTATAGATTGTTATAATTATTGTAAGACGTGATATTTGTCAAACACATGGTAATCGTAAGACTTCATCACTCCATTATTCCCTATTCTTCCACTTGGTCCCTTTGAAAAGTGGGGAATAGACATTGTAGGTCCACTTCCAACTAATCCACACCAAAATAAGTATATTGTAGTTGCCACAGATTATTTAACCAAGTGGGTTAAAGCTAGGCCATTGAAAACAACTTATGAATGAAGTGGCAAGGTTCATATATGAACGCATTGTCACTAGATTTGGTTGTCCATTATAAATTTTAACAGATCAAGGAAGCCACTTCATTAATGAGGTGGTAGAAGCCCTAGTTAACAAGTTTTCTACTAAGCACAAGAAGGCAACAACATACAAGCCAAGCACAAATGGATAGGTGGAATGAACAAATTTTGTGTTCAGTCAAATTCTAGCAAAAGATGCAACCTTACAGGTACATAAGTGGGATAAAAGGATTCATGCAACATTGTGGGCATATAGGGCAACATCAAAATCAGCAACAAGATACTCCCATTTTAGTTGGCTTATGGCATCGATCCAGCTTCTTCCTATTGAGTTTGATATTCCCACCGTGAGAGTTATGAAAAAGGAAAGGATGGATGAAAGTGATTCATTAAAAGAAAGGTTGGTGCATCTTCATTTGCTAGAGAAAATGAGGGAAATAGTGAAGGATACAAGGTATAAGAAGAAATTGAAGCAGAAGGAATACTTTGATTAAAAGATCCATTGGTCTCCATTTCATGCCAATGATTTGGTTCTAGTATATGATTTCGATACAAAAATAAGGAAGAGAAAATTTCTTCCCAAATGGATGGGGCCCTACAAAATAACAAAATGTGCATGAAAATGGTACATATTAACTGGAGGAATTGGATGGCACTCCCATTACGAAATGGGTCAACCACGACAAGTTAAAGATTTTCCAAGCACCAGAATAGTCTACTCCAAGGACGGAGTAGAAGCTAGGAAGGGGGAAAATGTCGACATTAAAATTTTCCTCCATAATTTCTATTTTATTATGTATGTATTCGAATATGATGTTGTTAAGTATGATTAGTAGTGGTGTTTGATAGAAGATAACGTGCGCACAAGATCAAGTATGGTGCCGCCAATAAAGTAGAGTATGGTAATAGTCAAAGTACAATAGGAATGTTGTGGTAAAAAGTAAATATTTGTCGTAAGTGGTCCGGTAATGTTAAAATGTCAAAGTTGGGGTAAGTAGAGAAGTAGGGTCTACATGATTAGGAATTAGAAATATTATATTTGTAATAAGGACAAAGAGTGATGTCATAAATATTTTGTGTATTTTATTTGTGGAAAATTCTAAAAAGGTGGAATCCATGTGAGATGATAAGGTTTATCTTATCTTAGAAGATAAACCTACATGTAAAGGCAAGAGTTTAGGCATGGAATATGATTGGCCGGAAGAGATTTCCTATCCTATCTTAGAGATAGGGTGGATAAGCCTGAATTCCTATAAATAAAGAGGCCACCCCCTCATTTAGCATAGAGAGAAGTAGTGAGAAATATTGTATGAGTAAGTGCGTAAAGGAAGCCATCATTTGGAAGGTGTGTTAAAGAAGCCATTAAGAGGTGTAACTGTGAAGTTTCTACCATAGTTATCATTAGAAGGAAAGTGAAGTTAATAACACTTGAAGAACCTCATGGGTAAGATTTTAACAATTTCATGTTGATATTATAATTTATACTTATATTTCATATTTTCATCATTCCTTCGTATCATATTCTATGTTATTCTTGTGTTATGTTTGTTGTTGTGTTTCTAGATTAAATCCACCAAACTAAAGGTCATGAATTAGTAAATAATCATAGCACGAGGAGTTCCTAGTGAAGAATTATCATAGTATCGATTGGTGATTACAGATAACTCTATAAGTAGCGATGGGGACTAAGAACCGTGGAATAAAAAGGAAAATGTTTTGAAATGGGGTAGGGGTCATCGAAACCAGGGGTGGTTGTGTTGTTATGGGTATATGTGAGATAATAGGCATGGATGAGGTTATGTTCTGGGTGGTTGACAAAGGTATAGTGGATGTTACAGTGCAATAGATGTGGCGAGATGTGGAGGTCATAATGTATAGATCCTAAATGTGAAATGACTATGGGTAAGGTAGGTGTAGGTAGTGCAGAGCTAGAAGGGGCTGATGCAGAAGTAGGAACGAGTGTTGGGGGATAGATACAAGCATGCCATATATCAACTGACCCGAGGCATCTCGAGTGGATGAGTGGGAAAGATAGAACTGTAAGGCAACATGATTTTGGTCAAGGATTCATGCAAATTCCTCATCACCAGCAGGCAAGGAGTGATATGTTGGGTAGGATCCATGGGTGATAGAATGGAAGGTGGTGAAGGACTAGGTGGGAGTGGTTGACAACTAGCATGGAATATGAGGGCATTTTCTTGGCTACGAGTTAGCACCATGTGAACAAGTATTGATTTGGTAGGACTGCTTTCTGTAAATGACACAAAAATATAGCATAAATAGGAAAAATAGGCAGTGGTAGGTGGATTGGGTTAAAATGTCACTAGAAAACTACACAGGTTAACTGGAGCCAGTTAGGGTAAACTGATGTCAGTCAGAGGTAACCATAGTTGGTCAATGTGAAAAAAGAATAGTTTTCCAAACAAGGAAAAAGACTGATAATCTACCAAGTAGATAAGCAATAGGATGGATTTTATCAAGACAATGAAGATACTGAGAGTTACAGATACTCTGAAGAGAAAAGAAGATGAAACAAGTATCCTTTTGGGTAGGTCAACCAAAATAAAAATAAACTGATGTTGGTTCAATAAAATAGGTGACATTCGTAGGGTAACAAAATGCTAGTCGCTGACGGCACCAAGCTTATGAAATTGAAACGAAGATAAAGAAAGAGGTGGTTGTGATTTAAAATCAAGTGTTGAATCAAACCCAAAACTATGAGAATGATAAAAAAGGGGTCCAAGACACTTAAAAAGTTGGAATACACCAACTATGATGAGGAGCGTGCAAGGAGAAATAAAAAAATGAAGAATGTGTCCTTTCACCTCAAAACACAAGCTAAGAAGAAACAATAAGAAAAATATGATCTTAAAAGTGATTTTTCTATTATGTTTGTTCAGCTTATGCTATTTAGAAGACTGACTCATGAAATTTAGAATAGATTTTTTGGTGAGGAAGGATTCCTACGAAGAAGGAGATCTACAAGAAGAGGTTTCAGGTTATGTTATGGTGGGGGTGGGTTTCCTCTGAGATAATGACTTGAGAGAAGTAACAAGAAGGGTTCCCACCATATCACGATCATGTGATCACCTACAACTTATTCCTGGTGAGATTTTGTTTGAGAATGTGTGTATTTTTAAATTTTTTTGATGTTTGGTAAGACTCGAGAGAGAGAGAGAGAGAGAGAAAGTGCTTTTGTATGATTTGTTTATTAACCATCAACCGGGCATGAATGCCAACAGATCAAAGTTACCCTCATTTAATGTTAGCTAATACAAGAAAGCAAAATGAAATGAAGTTGATTTTGATCCCAAATAAAAATATTGAATTTGATGAAACAAAAAGATGAAGGTGAGAGAGTATTATCTTTCACTAATGCAAAGACTAATGAAAGAAAACAAGTGCTCTTTTATAGCACCAAAACATGATTTCTTTGAGACAATAGAGAGAAGAGAATATTCTAGAGGAGAAATTTAATGTGAGAACCTTTCGAAAGGAAACAAACATACAACTTTCACCTAAAAATGAAGAAATGCAAAGAACCCCGAGTGGGTCCCATCAGTGTGCGAAAATATTTCACCCGATTCTTAGAGCATTTCTTAGAATGTGATGAAATAGATAAGGGTAAAAGAGCTAGGGGGAACAAGACAACAAGACCACCAGAAATAGACAACAAGACCTACATGCTAGGTTAAGATCAGATCCTGAGGCCGTAAATGGTTTTAGGTTTCTACTGATCCGATAGAGATTTGATGTAGGTCACAAATGATTATAAGTATCTTGGGAGTAAGTAGGTAGGTTGTTGGTCCATACTATGTTGATAGACATAGAGACCGATGCTGCCTATTCCCGACCAATGCCGGTTAATTATGACCACCGCTGTTGGTCAAGAAATGATAGGGGGTCAAGAACATGGGTCTAGTTATTTTTTCTAGGTTGATGGGGAATTGGGTGAGGTGTCTAGGAGGTGTGGGTAGGGATGTAGGTCAAAGAGTGGGGATGCATTGATGGGTAAGTTAGTGAATGGTAATAAAGAGATAGTAACGGCCTGGTAGACCAATACCGTAGAGAGCTCGACCAATGAAAATTTAGGGAGACCGACGTCGGTGACTGTGGGAAAATGGGAGATGTTACAGAATGGATTTTGGGTCTTCTTTGTGATTGCACAAAGGATTGGGTAGGTCAGAATTGAGTGTGGGATTTCTAGGATGGTGTTTTGAGGGGCTTTGGAAGAAGTAGAGGGGATAGTTACAAGAGAGGACTCATGGATCAAGCTAAGAAAGCAATAACACACAAAAGAATCTAAATACTAAAAGTATTCAAACCAAATTGGACTGAATAAAGTAGTATACTTACTTGGAATTTGCTACCAATCGACTATGGGTGAAGAGTGGAGATGGTGGTGAGATATTTCTTCTATGAAGGTCCACCAGTTGATGGGAGACTCTTTCTTGAGCTACCTGGGCTTTTCTCCTTGCTTGGTTGAATCAGATCTTGACTTGGATGGTTGTGGATGTCTGGGTGTGAATGGATGCTTACTCTGATTACATGTAGATGTGATTATTCTCTCTTACTCTCAGAAATGTGCCAACCTCGAAATAAGGTTACCAAAGGGAATAAAAGGTAACCGACGATGGTTCCGGAATGACAATGACCGACGCTTGATTTAGGGTGACCGGCATCGTTAAGGTGGGATTTCCTAGGTTTACTAAAATGGGCAGATCTGCTTGATTTTTTAGATCTAGTTAGTTTCTTTTCATGGATTATAATGGAAGCTTCATTTTAATGGGCATGGATGTGGTTAGAGGGAATGTAGGCTTTGATTTTTAGGTTAAGTTGGGTCTTAGTTAGTTATGGTAACATACTACCAATAGTCTTAGGGTGAGGTGGCTAGGTGATGTGTATAAGTGAGGTGGTGATGTGGGAATTATCTTAATTAGAATAATTAAATAATAAATATTGTGAGGACATGGATTAAATTAATTAAATTAATATTAGTGTGGGGTGTAAGGGGCCATGGTTAGGTGAGTGTGTTTGAGCTGGTTATTTGATTATGGACCAAGGGAGTGTGACCCAATTTTGGTGTCTATATTTTGCCCCTTTTTGTTGCATAGCTTGTATTGGTAAGTGACGATGACAAAAAATAAGATGTGGTTGCCCCATGTGTGGGTGAATGTAATCCCCTCAAACCAGAACCGATGAGGCGAAAGACATAATCAAGGTGAGCGGTTTGAAAAAGGTGAATGTGATGAAGAGGAAGGTGGACAACGGGGGTAAAGGGGTAAAGGTCCAGTTGGTGAATCTAGGTAAAGGGTTAGGGTCAAAGGTAGTAACAAGAAAAATGTATGCACACGTATAAACTACAACATAGTACCAATTTGAAGAGAAGGAAAACTCTACTTTGTCTAAGGTTGATAGGTTTATCCAAACAAGGTTAAGGTGATTCCAGTATCTAAGGTATAAGATATGGTTAGGAAACCCAACGCGGTTAGGTGCAGAATGTTTAGGTATGTTCCAAAGACACCAAACATTGGGTTAGGATAAATGGTCACGGAAAGAGGTAAGGTAAGGTCATTAGGTCAAACAACATGGGTAACAATGTCACAAGGTATAATGAGCACATGAGGTCAAAGGTCACTAGCAATGTTACGGTGCCTAAGTAGTTAGGTCACAAAGATGGGTAGGGCCAAGGCATGTGTAAAATAATGAGTCCCCAAATGATGAAGAGGTTAGGTGGTAAATGATGAGGTCATGAGGGTAAATTGAAGTGTCCAAGTCAGGTGTGGGTGAGGTAGAAAGGATTCAAGCCAACATATTAGGGGTAATGGGTAGTAATAAGACTCAACAGATAACCGAAACGGTCATAATTAACCGATGTTGGTCACCATGTACTAACCCCTATAGGCTAGGCACAGACCAATGTCGATCAAGGTGAAATTTTCATCGGTCAAGTCAGGAAGGTTATAAAAAGAAAAAGTTCCACATTTTAGAAAATCATTTTTCATTTTCCACATAAGAGAAAACAACAAGAGAGAGAGAGAGAGAAAGAGGTGGAAAGTGACCAAGCAACACAAATATCTGAGTTGGTGTGCCATAGAGTGAGGGATCGTTGGTCGATAGGTGGGTCTATCATCTCAGTGTGATCGATTTGATTGGGAGGAGAGCCAGAGGGCACTCAGTGATGGTAGGTAGGAGAGGGATCAGGTGGACCCATACAACAGCCCAAGGTACCACCTCGTAGATGGTAGTGTGATGAGGCAAGATTCAATTCTTATCTTTGTTTGTTTGAGTAGATGGAGGGTAGAAATTGGGTAGAAGGAAAATGGGTTTTGGGGGAAATATTACAATTTGAATGTGGGGGAATTTAATGAAAAAGGGGAACAAGGGAGGGTAGATTTAGGTAAATGAGGGGTGGGAATAGGTATTGGGTAGGCATTGGTGGGGAAAATGGGTAGAAAGGAGAAGTGTGGGTAGAAATAGGGTAGGGCGTCATGAGTTTGTCACCGTGGCGGTGGGATCGACATTAGTTTTATCTTAGCTAATGTCGGTGAGAGTAGGACCAGATATCGGTCATAAATAAGGTGACCGATGCTGGTTGGTAAAGCTAGAGAGGTAGGCCCACAAGGAGCTAAAATAGACAGGTTACAGATAGATAGGTAGGGGTAGGGAGAGTTAGGTAGGGAAGAAGAGTTATGGGCGTGGGTAGGTGGGTGAATAAGGAATATTGGGGAGAGGATAAAAAGTAAAATTAATGAGGGTCCGAGGCATGGGTAAATAGGTGGTGTTGATTTAGGGAATAGATATAAGTGAAAGGTTGATTTAGTTAGGGTAAGTGGTATAGTGGGGGTGGCAAGGTTGCATACAGGTATGGTCAAGTGTTAATAATATGATTGGTTGTATGATGCAGCCAAGGACCGATTATGAATGAGGGATAGGTACCTCCTTGCTTGTGGAGATATGGGGGAGCATGATACATGATGAGTGGAGCCATGTTGCAGATGTGGGCCTGATTGGGGTCGGGCTACTAGCATGTAATCTAAGAGGTGATTTCGATGATTTCCTTCATTGATAGATGGGATTCGGTAACCAATACATTCCATTTTATGACAGGTGAGATCATGATCACCCTAGAGGATGTTTACAGGATCATGTGACTACCTATAACAGGTACATAGGTTTACTTAATCTCCGAGAGGCATCCGAGGAGTTATTTTTACTAGTGTTTGGAGAGGGCCGACAATTTTAGGATTTAAAAGTTCTAATATGAGCTACGGGACGATGTACCAATCCTACCCCGAGGAGATGAGGCTGGTAGTGCTTCTGATGGAGGTAGTATGTTGTTTTGCACTACTAGATGCAGAGGGTGGGAGATTCCCATGGTCACCGATGGGGGTTCTACGTGAAATTGTGGAGAGAAGGACTTGGTTTTCATGGGTGCTTGTGTTCTTGGTACATGTATACAGGAACCGTAGGCTTATGAATGACTACGGCGATGTACCAAGCCTACCCCGAGGAGATGATGCTGGTAGTACTTGTGATGGAGGAAGTAAGTTGTTTTGTAATATCGAATGCAGAGGGAGGGATATTCCCACAAATACCACTAATGGGGTTATACACAACATGGTAGAGAGCAAGACTCACCTACATGGGCACTGCGTTTCTTGGTACAGTATACAGGAACCGTGGGCTTCTTAGTGACTATGGAGATTCAACTTGTGTTGCATATTCCTATTACATTGTTGGGCCTATGAGAAAATTTTTTATGTGCACCTAGTTGGTATGCCCCGAGTTAATCCATTTGAGCCAAGCTTTGTTCAAGTGGGCTATAGGCGATGGGTGCTAGTTATTGGAGAGCTCTGAGTGGCGACAACTACACATGATGTAGCCAATTACAGTTGATTATTGGAAGGGTTATCTGACATGGAAATCACTTGGAGGCCATATGTGGGCGGACCTTGTTAGGTTATAGATTTAGAGGTGGATAGAGGGGTGATGGATAGGGGAGCATGAGATGATACCTGAGACTAGGTAAGACGACAGTTGAGTTGTTGTAGGATATACCCCCACCCTTCCCACAATATAGGAGAGATGATGTGGAGAGGCCTATGTCTCCACCATGACCTATAGTACTAACCGAGAAGGAGGAGGAGTCCTTCGATTGATAGATAGATGATATTGGGGTGACAGATGTATAGAAAGTGGTAAGGGTAGTAGGATTTATCGACTATCACGACTTAGAGAGACACCCTACAAGGGTAGGTGGCTACCCTGGTGACCCAGTTGGGCATAGTATAGGACATATGACAGAGGTTGAGGCACAAAGTTACGACTCTAGAGGCACAGTGGCCTCTTTTCAGCACAGGAGTACAAGGACTAGTACCCACACCGACAGGAGAGGGAGAGGGCGGAGATAGAGATGGGGTGTAAGTAGCCACCCTACAAGCATAATTTATAGGCTTACATGGCCACTGGCCATGGTGCGAGGACAAGTTACAGTTTACAGGGCCATCTTGTAGAATACACAGCACGATATAGTGACCCTTCAGCCCGTGCACAGTGCAGTTCCGTAGGCCGATGGCACCACCACAAGGGCATGGATAGGGTCCCATTATTCAGGAAGGATAAGGGAAGGGTTAGAGGCTAATGGAAACACCACAAATAATACCTTTAGCTAGATTGAGAGATGTCATGGGTGAGGTGAGATACTACCAAGATCATTTGATGGTAGTGGGGATATATGTCTTATCATATGTTGAGCACAGAGCACAACAGGCCTCGAGTGAGAGGAGAATATCCCACACACATAGTGTGGAGAGTACAGGGGGCCAACGAGCCAAAGGGGATGGGTCAGGGTTAGGAAACTAGTGCATGGAGGCCAGCTTAAGAGGTAGGACCATCAAAAGCTAGACTAGGGTGAGGTGGAGAGAGGACAACAAGACACTCGGGCTAGAGGAGCGGAGGAGGAGACATATGAGATAGGATTGGACATCACATGGGGAGATGATTGAGTTTGATGTATGATTAGTTTATTTTTGACATCATAGTTTTTACATATATATCATCTTGCGTGCTGAAGATAGTGAGGATGTACATGATATTTTTTTATATTTTCTTATATACACTAAACTTGTGTACCAAAGATATTTGAGAGTCATGTATATGGATACACATGTTTAGATGACTTATTTATAGATATGATGGTGATTACGGCATGATGTATATATGGTTATGTGTAACTTGCTATTTTGATTTGTATATGTGATGGAAAACAAGTAGTGTAGGCATGATAGAGTCGTGTTTTGGTTTAGACATGGATGGAGTCAGTCATGACATGGATTGAGTCGGGAGTTTATGGTGTAGGTATGGATGGGGTCAGGTTAGGCATGGATGAAGTCAGGTCATAGGCATGGATTGAGTTAGGTTTTAGTGTAGATGACAAGTAATTAGTGATACAGATAACAAATGGTAATGTAGATATACGTGATGATGTAGTTTTCCAAATTTTTACTCGTATGGAAATATGAAATGATGAATGGGTGAATGTTATGATGATGTTTAAAACATGGATGGTAGATATTTGTATTAGTTATTGTGTTTTGAGATTGTACTTCTAGTTATCGATATACAAAAGGAAAAATCAGGTATACTAGGAATAGGAAAATAGGGGAAAATTTGTAAGGGTAGAAAGTGGCCGAGCTAACCTCCAAGGGTCCCATGCCCTCAGAGTGCTGCCTACATAGTCCTGATGAAAGGGGACCTCAGGTCAATGTAGTTCTCACATAAGCTAGGGAAAAATGTTAGGATGTATGAGAATGGGTTGGTAGGTTATAGGCATGGTTGAGTCAAGGTCTTTTAGCTATGGTTGAATTATGGGAAAATAGGTATGGGTGATTTTAAGTTGATTGTGGTGAAAGATGAAAATTTCTCAGAGATAAGCGTTGAGGGTCTAGTCCTATATAGGATGATAAATACATAATGAAGAAGTTAAAAGATAAGAGGAGGAAAGAGAGCCACTTGATTAGTGAGGATCATAACATGTTGAACATACCTTAGGTAGGTGTACGTAAGACCCTAAAGACATTGAATGATTGATTGATTGTTGTAAAAGGGTTGATCATATTTAGGTGGAATGAGTATGGGTAGTTGGAGAAGGTATTTTTTAAGGCCTCAAAATATTTTTGGCAAATCATCCCATTTAAAGAAGACATCCTTTTTGATAAGATGATGAAATGGCTAACATCAATTAGAAAGTTACGAAATGAAAAGGTGAATAGATCGTAATTACCTCAGTAGGCTACGGAGTTTCTATAGGTTATTGGGTGGACGTATTTCAAGAATTTCCTTGAGTTTAGAAGGGTCAACCTCTATACCATGTAAGGAAATGATAAATACCATGAGGTTTCCTGAGAGAACCACAAAGACACATTTCTTGGGCTGAAGGTGAACACAATACTTAATGAGGTGGTCAAAGATGAATTTTTAGAATGGCGAGGTGCTCAGAGCGATGTTTAGATGTGGCAAGGAGATCATCTATGTAATCTTCCAATATACAGTGTAGGATGTCATGGAAGATGTAAGTCATAGCCCACTGATATGTGGCACCAGTTTTTTTAAGGCAAAAATGCATGACTCGATAGCAAAAGGTCCCCCAAGGGGTGAAGAATGTGGCTTTTGTTGATCCTCCGGGGCAAGTAAGATTTGGTTATAATTTGAGAACCAATCCATGAGTGATAGCATCTCATGACTAGTAGTAAGGTCAACCAACTAGTTAATACCGGGAAGATGAAAGTTGTCTTTCGGGAAATCTAGGTTGAGATCATGGAAATTTGTGTAGATGAAAATTCCCATGTTTCCTTAGTGACAGGGGACAATGTGAGAAATATATCGGATAATCAATGGGTAAGATGAAGGAAATGGAAAGAAGGCATTGGAGTTCTTATTTGACCAGAAGAGCAATGCGAGGGTGCATTTTCCTCAACTTTTTAACAGGTTTGGCATCAGGAATGGTTAGGATATTATTGACCACTATTGTTGGGTAATACTCGGCATGTTAGCGAAAGCATGGTTATGATTTTTGAGAAAAGAAGTGATGTCTTCCTATTCAATAGTATCTAAAGATTGGCCGATCTTTAGAATGTGTGGGTCATCCTGAGTATGGATGTTGATTTCGATAGTCGATTCATTCAACATGGTTTACATCTCATATGGTAATGACCGATGAATATAAAAGTCTTCTACACCAAGATAGGTGAGTATAGATTCATCATCCTTAGATTAAACGATATTAATAGGTGTATCATCATCGATCATTTCAAGATAAAGGAAGGTAAGAGAAGAGGGAGCCTCGCCCTCACATTGATAAGAAAGATGCCCCAAGGAAATGGTGTTTATGAAAAAAATAAGTTAGGAGGAATGGATTCTAGATCCATCGACTCAGTCAATGAAGGTGGTGAAGAAGGTTGAGCCGGTGAAGAGGGTGGAGAAGGATCGATATCTCGCAATGAGTTCAATATGGGCCTTCTTGCTAGGTATTTCAAAGAAAGCTGATACCACTATAGTCATTATGTTTATGGGTAGTACATGGAATAATAGTGTGACGACCTTGCTCATAAAAGTAAAAACCAAAACCTTTCCATGGACATCGGTGTAGGAAGGTGTGGGAAAAGCGGCGATTTATGAGTGACCTGGAGGTCGAAAAAAAGGGGTGGGTTTGTTACAGTGGTTGAGGTGTATAAGTGGAAGTATCAAGTCCCCCATAGGTGAGATTGGTGCAAAGGTGGGGAGGAATGTAAAGGAAACACTCTCCTATGAGGTGATCATAGTGGGAGTGTTGGTGAAGGATTCCATATTCTTGTGGAGTTAGGAATTTGTATACATTATATAGGCGATACTCCCCAAAGTGAGGCATTGAAAAATGCCTTCCAAGGGATTGGTTATCTATATGTGGGTAGATGGAATAGAAGATGTGTTATAGGTTGGATCAGATGTGGGACCAGCTAATTGGGAGGATGACGGGTCAGCCGTGGAGATCATGGCAATGGTAGGATGGAAGATTTAGGTGAGGGTGAGGTAGAGGTGGCACTCGGTGAGGCGAGGTGTGGGTGAAGAGGAAGTGGTCATGGAGGTAGACACCTTAATGGGTAAAAGAACATCATTGGGTTAGTAAAGTATGTTACAAGTTTTGAAAGGTGATATGTCACCTTAATGGTATTGTGTGTCATGTTAGTATCCAAATTTAATCTCCTTCACAACTTGAACAACATCATGAATTTTCACAAGACACTCAAGGATAGATAGATGTTTTGTGTGTAATTTGTAGCTGGGGAAGAGCACCTATCTACTTATTTGCATTCAAGAATTGAGGGAGTGGACATCACATTCAAGAGGGTTTTGATCTAACCCTCACTATTTTAGGTTGTGCCTATCAACCAAGGTAAAAGAACTGTATTGCAACCCATATATGGTAAGGAGATAGATATGTCCTTGTGTTTTGCATATAATATGGAAGATCCTTTGTGAAAACATGATCAAGTATCCATTATCCAAACTCAAAGGAGTCATCACTACTAAATGATGGAAATGTTCTCAAAATAAAGCTAGAGATGCTAAAGACATGATAAAATCTTGACCAACTTTGTGCATTCTTAGTGAAAGGATTGAATTCTTTTCAGGACACATAATACAAATACAGGGTACTGTAGGTAGGATGAGTTAGTTTAAAATGAAATTCTGATGAGAGATGTTGGGACAAGAGTAGTTTGAAGTCATCACCTTCTTTGGGAAACTTTGCAAATGAATTACAACACCTAAACAACAAAGATGTTTCAATGAATCTAAAGTTCTCTTTCAACCAGGATGTGTGCACACATGGATGCCCAAATCTGCACTATTCCATACAAACTTTGATAACCTACCACAAAGGCTTGAAGAAAAATACCAATGAAGCATCCAAGAATCCCTATTTAATCATGACCTAAGGTGCACCCAAAGGTTTACAGACAGTCTCATTAATCAAGGACAAGACGATGATTTTAAATCTGTTTATCTTCTATCAGATGAGAGCTCTTCTAAATGCAAGATTGCAAATGCCATTAAACCATCAACCAGAAATGAGACCCTGTATGATCAGAGAGATCCTAAACACAAGATTGCAACATGAGCATAAAACATAAATTGAAAACATACTGAAACACAAGTGTATGCAAACTTTTCCAAGAGATAAAACCAATTAATCCAAGAATTTGATCAGATATATCAGCAAGGGAATGTTATTTAGACAATCTCAAAGCTTGTTGATGGCTTTATAGCTGAAACCAACTCAACATGATGAACATTTGATGCAAACAAGAATAAAAAATGGCTCTCAGGCAGTTCCTCCAAAAGAAAATGGACCTCTTCCAGTTTCCCTTGTGAAAATTCTTCTCTCCTCCAAAATTCTCAACAGACCTCTAAAATTCCTCCAAATTACATCATATATCCTCTAGCCATCTTGGATCCTTGCATCCCAAGAAAATAATATGCCAAAGGGATCAAATTTGTTACAAAACCCTATCCATTTGATAAAAATGATATAAAACTGTAAAACAGCTCGCCAAATGCCAGAGATGCACAAATATTTTAAAATATTGCATGAACTTGGATCCTTATCCATCCCAGGGTCACGTTTTTGGCATTTAGACATGCCAACATGCATTTGTAATCATTTTTCACCTTTTTCCCTCATCATTTTAACTCTATAACTTTTCATTTTTTACCTTTCACGTGTTTTTCACGGGCTGAGGAAAATATTCCATGAAAAACACTACAGGGCACCGAATTAGCTCAAAATAATGGTGCCATTACACTCAGAAGGCTGAAAGGATGTGAAATCATATAAAATTTCATGTGATTTGGTGCCAAAATGACGATTCCACACTTCTTGGAGCTTCCATGGCGCCCAAAAAATGAAATTACACAGTAACCGTTGATTAAAATCAACTTTAAATCTCTACCCTCCACGTGTCAGATCAAATCTTGAATATTCCCTTGAAAATACCCTTTTTTCCCTTTGGATGAGGTGGGACACATGTCCAAATACCATTGGACTGGGCCTTTGCCTCCAAAAATGCATTTCAAACCCTTTTGGATGCGCCACATGTCCTCCTATGGGCCTCCACAAAAATTGCGCACCAATTTGATGCATTTGCCACTTTTTTGAAAAAAAGGAAAATTTTATCAAAATTCTCCGCGGGCCCAAACACCCGCTACCGCTTCTGCCACGTGGTGGTCTCCCATTCACTGTGGAGCTGACCCCTCCTTTTTTCCTTCACTCCTCCGTGAGCACAAAATCCCTTGTGGGCCCGCGCTCTTCCTTTTCCTTTTGAAACATGCCACGTGTTACCCCCTAATTGGATGTGGGGCACACCTCCAAATTTTCCATGGATCAATTTTTTACCTTGAGATTTTTACCAAAGTTTGGAAAATTTTTACTTTCTCTCCACATGCTCCACATCTCTGCCAAATCCGGGACACGTGTCCTCCTTTAATTCGTCATGGGGATATCTTGCACTTTTTACCTTGTAAACACAGATGCAAAAATTCACAAACTTATCCTTCGGCCCCTTCCTCTATCTTGCCTCCTGGACACGTGTCCATTTCTTATTGGAGGTGGGCTCTCGGGCCAAAAATTGACATTGAGAATTTTTCAAAAATTGAAGGAAATTTTTAAGTGACCCCCACACCCTGTTTCATCTGACCAATCACATTGTGCCACATAGGTACATCACTATAGCACTAGGGGGCCACGGTCAAGAATTTTCCTTTTGCCAAAATTTCAAAAATGACAAGTTAATAATGTTTTCCCGCACATCCCCGACCAATAGGAGCCTGCCACGTTAGCATAAAGATTGCAATGATAAATTTGATGGCCTGAGAGCCCGTCAAAATGTGAAAAATACAGGGAATGCCCTAGAAACCAAATTTTTTGATAGGGAAGGCAAAATTCTTCATTTTAAACCAACTGAATCATTTTTGACATCATTTATGACCTTGGGATTGGGGAAACACTTGCACGAATTTAGGATTTGATCAATTTCGAGTTTTTGCACGATTTGGCAATGGAAAAGACTAACATCCTGAAAAAATGAAATATTAGGGCACAAATGGGGGAAACTTGGATCTTGTTTCAAAATAGGGTAGAATAACAACATTATGAGCATATCAAAGGCATTCAATTGGAAAATGTGAACTACAGACCACGAGACCAAAAATGAAACGTTTTTGAGTACATTTAGTCATGAAAAATAAGGCACAATATGCAAACTCAATAATGGGACCAACATGTCCTTTATGCTCAAACTTCACACAACGATGCAAAGTGGAAGGAACACAACCCATGACAAAATCCAAGGTCTACCAAGCAATAGGCTATATTGAAACTCCCCCTCCAAGATGTAAAATAACTCTTAAAATGAGGTAATCATCGGGACGATGATTATATTTAGGATGGAAGCATGTAACACCCTTGAAAATTATTATATTCCTCCTTTACATTTCAAGTGTTGACATGTGATTTTCTTCTAAAGATGTGTTCTTTTTATTTTTTGAGATCATGCTTGATATGGATAAATATTTTCTATTCTTAAGATCATTAGACTAGAATGGAATGGATTCTTTGAATAAATTTTTCACTTCTTGTAGGTGAGTTACAATATGGTTTAAGAGTTGTAAACTTATCTATTTCTCCTCACTCATCCTTGGATCAATTACAGTGATCTAAGGAATGTTATAAACCTTCTCAATTGAATGAATGGTAACTTGACATTATATAATTTGAGGGACATGCCGGACTGAAATTTGTTATTACAAGTTCTTTAGTCTTATGTGAACATGTTTCCATTTAGTTGTATGTTGTGCTTAGGTTCTTAGAGATCAATCTTGGTAGTACATTGCTGATGTAAATGAAATACAACCTGTTTCATGACATAGGAAGGATTCAAAATCCTAAAACTAAAGGATTATCCTATGGAATCCTAAGTTGGGTAAGAATATTTACTACCTAGCTATGTTACTTAATTGAATTTTTATTCTAACCTAAGCTTCCTATTCTACTTTGTTGGGTTGGCATCCAAACCTACGCCCATGTGCTAAGGGAATATGGAAAGGTTGCTAGTCTATCTAAATTAACCTAAAACCTAATGCTATAAGGTTATGAGATGATCTAACCTATTGCCTAAAACGAAAAGGTTGTGAATTAATCTAACCTAATGTTGAATTACCTAAGCTAATGTGTTAAGGCCTAAGGTAATTATTCCTAAACTAACCTAAGTTTTAAGGGATCTATCCTAAGATATTTAAATGGGAACCTAAAGGGGTTGCATGCCTCTATGGTGACGGTTCCAATGGCATTGAATTTGTTAATAAGGTTTTTAAGGCATTAAGCACGCCGCTTTTTGGCAGGGGCTAGTTGACTTGGTGGAGGCTTATGTGGAAGATCCAATAAAGATGGAATTACATGTTAAATGGGATTTGGCATTCATTAGGTTTGGGAGGCGGTAGGAGAGAGATAAGTGTGAAAATTGGAATTAATGAAATTAATTGGCCTCGGGTTTTGTTCATAGATCATATTGGAAACATGGAGGGAGGGTTTGTGGGAGGTTGTTGGTTTTTACATGCTTTTCATATTTTTCTCTACATGGAGCAAACTGGTTCTTCAAACCAGCGGTTCAACTTTCACTTCATTGCTATTTTTAACTCACCTGGTCTATTTTCGATCATGGGAAGGTATATGAGGCATTCTGAGGAAATTTGTTGGTTGGTTGATCTTTCATAGAGGACAAAAGGAGTTATAAGCTTGGCTAGAAGTCTCCTCTAATTTAACAGAAGTGCTATCAGGTATGATAAGCTCTAACCATTAATATCTCTTGCTTTATTCTAAATGTTTTCATTAAAACAACTCTGCTCTTATGAGATTCTTGGTTTGCATGTTTTATCTGGTTATTTGCTTGCTTTGGGTTTTATAAATCTCTGGAAATTTGGGTATGAATCCATGGAAAATTAATGTTAAGTCTTGGAAACTTTCTTTGTATGGGTTAAATAATGAAACATGCATGAGAAACTTTGTACATTAGATCTTCTTGTCATTTCTTGAACCGGTATTCGAAGAGTTGTTTTTTTTAAGTGACCTTCGTTGCTGTTTATTTGGTTATGAGTTTTTGGGAACCTTGAGTCCTGTCTGATATTACATTGGAGCTCATGATTAGTTTTACCTTGAGCCTGTATTTGAGCTCATGTTTTTCTGAGCCTATATTCAAGTTTTTGTTTAGTTTGAGCTTGATTCGGGGTTAGTGTTTTTATAAGAATTTGTGTTGGAGGTTCTTGTTACCCTGAAACCATGTTTGGAATCTTGAGTAATCTTGGACTATTGTTTGAAGTCTGTATGTAGCTCTGTACTCATGTTTATTCTTGTGTTATTCTAGACTATTAATGGAAGTTCATAATGTACACAACACTCGTATTTTATTACGTGTATGGTTCTGAACTCTGGTTAGAAGCTCATGTTTCGTTTTGAGCTGGTATGAGTTTTCTTTGTTTAAAATACAAACTGGAATGGGAACTTGTTGTTGCCCTGAACCTATGAATATTTACTTGAATGGTTCTAAACTCTTCTGTGAGAAACTTGTGTTTCATTTTGAGTTGGAAATAGGGTTTCTTGTTTATGTTATAAACTAGTTAAGGTTGTTCGTATTATATTTTGTCTTGTATCATGATATTTGTGTATATCTATGCTCATGTTTGAGACTTTGTGATTCGACACTGTACATGTAATTTGGTACTTAGTGTTTGGAATTTATAGCTTGAATGATGTGTTGGTTCTGTTCTGGTATTTGTGAGTTGGTTTTAAATTGCATTCAAGTTGAAAGCTTATAACTCTTTTAATTCAAACTACTTACTCAAAGTAAATATGGGGAAGTAGTATGACTGAGTTGTTTGAATATCTCTTGGAGATTTAACTAGAAATGCTTTCATTTGATAGTGGATTTGGAACTTCTTTCAAAGATGAGTTTTGTACCAGTGCTTAGAAATTGTAGTGGAAGGATTACTTAACTCTATTCAGTTTGATTTTGTTTTATAGTTCTAAAAGAATTATGAACCACTTACTCTTAAGTACAATGTTGTGGAGGCATTTTAAAGGAACTTCAGTTTTGAGTTTGAGGATACTCCTGAACTGGTTTAGTTTAAGGTTTCAGGTTTTCTATTCTTGTTGGGATCAATAAGTGAATACTTGAGTCTTTTAAAAGAAAAAGGAAATTGAGAATCCTTAGGGATAGTGTGTGTTTTTGAACTTTACTGTTTATGTTGTTCTGAACTTGAAATTGGAACTCATGCTTTTTAATGATAAGGATTGTAAGGGAGACTTGCAGTACATTTTCTTTACAATGAGTTGGTTTTGTTCTCTCTTCTGGGAACTAGTGTATGAGCTTATTGTTTGGATTAGAAAAGGGAATTTTTTGTTAAGTGTAGAGAAATGATTTAAGGATTGAATCAAATTCTGATAAGATTCCTTTTCTAACCTATTGGGATTAGTTCATTTGATTGAACCCTTTTGTTATTAGTTCTCTTGTGAAATGGAGATTTATTATAATTATTTAGTCTTCCTTGTTCATATCATTTGTTGAAGTGATGTAGGAAGAGATTTGATGTTTTGGTTTTGTTGAACAGAAAATATAATCTTGTTGGTAGACTGTTTAAATTCTATATTCCTTCTTAGATTGATATGGGATTCTGTTCTGATGAAAATCTTAAATGTTGAATTTAAAGGTAGTTTTCCTTTAAACGAAACAGTTAAATTCATGTTATGAACCTGTTTCTGTTTTCAGATGTTTTGTGTTGGGCATAGTTTGGAATGGTTATTCTTCTTCCTTGCTTAGGAGCTAGATGAATCATCCTAATGGGAACTATGTTGTAAACCCTTCCTTTGTCTTATAGTAAAGTTAAATGTTGTATTCTATTATGATAGAATTGGGAACAATAAGATGTTATGATCTATTTTTTGTTTAAAGGTAATTGATAGGATCAATTAAACTTTAATTTTGTAAGGCAGATGTTGTGGATTATATTTTGTTCTTCTCTTAGAAGTGAATTCAGATTGGTTAATGTACTTCTTTTCTGATTGTTATTACTTATACTGATATGTATGATATATTAATTATTTCATTAAAGCAAAGTTGTTTTAATGGAACAATTAGTGGAAAGAACTTCGTTTTAAGGCTTAGTGCTTATCATGCTCAGTTCATTGAACTGACCCATGCTAGTAATTTTTGCAAATGGACTTCGTAAGTGATAAAAGAAGGAAAAACTTATATGATGCATTGGTTGATTTAAGTCTGATTCTTTGTGAAGAATTTTGATTCGTTCTTGAGTTGTATTGAAAAATAAAAGTTGTATTATTTTTAGAATGAAGGTTGTTGTTATGCAGTATGCCTAAAATGCATAAGTCTTGTAAATGTATAAGTTTCAAAGATGAATTGAAAGTTGGGAATTTACTTGTATTGGTTGTGTAAATTATCTTGTACTTTTATAAAAGAGATGGAATTATATCTTGTTGATATTCTTCATATTATTTATATGCTTAATTGGTTATCTTTTGATAAGTTGGATAAAGGGATTTAGTTAAATTTCCCTAATTAAGATGCAGCTTGTTAAGTTGCAGAATATGATGTTCTTTATCTAAACAATTTAACATAGTAATGTAATGTGTGTTGAACATGCAGTAAAACTATAGAAATTGTAAAAGATAAGGAGGGTATGATAAACCCTAACACTAATTCATGAAGAGGAAGACTCTTCCTCTCAAAAAAGGAATGTAAATGAAAAGGAAAGGTAATGTGATTGTTAATCATTAGACTTCATATTCAATGAAGTCTACCTAGTTAAACCTATGTGGTTGCTACACCTCCTTGATTGGTTAAGTTACATTATAATGGAACTTATGATGTTGCTGTCCTATTTTTGGTTAACTATTTGTTAAGCCAGATAAGTGAACTTAAAAGAAAGCTTAAGTTAAGGAAGTTATTTAATGATTAATTGAATCTGATATGGAAAAATAACTTAAGGAGTGTTGGATTAGGGTTTAGCAAGGCTATTGTAATCTGTTTTAATAATCCAAATTAATTTTATTAATAACCTCCTAGGGTATGTACATCTTGATGAGGTTGTTTCTGTAGGATTTTGGCACATGCCAACTACAGGGTTGTACCTTCAGGAAGATTAGGATCTTCTCGAGGATACAATGATGTTGTTGACATGTGGCAACACCCTTCTGCATTGATCATCTAGATCTACATACATCCGGAATTGAAATTAGTTTCTCCCAGGTTCAGCTTAGTAGTATGTTTAGGATAGGGAGCAGCCCCCTAAGACTCAGGGTACCTTGGCACATTTGGTTGACTTAGGTTGACCCCATATGCCCATTTACCCTAAGTCTTCATGAGCCTCTTCCTATCATAAATTATGCTATTAACTTGAACTAGGGTTAAAACTTTGGGAAAGTGGGCCAATGTGTCAATAAAGGACATTCTAGATAACAATAAAGTGGAGTGAAGGACGTATTCTAGATTGACGAGTATGCCGTCAAGGAATAACAACATGAATAGTATGTTAGAAATATTTGGCCAAAGTATCACAAGTTGTTGGTTGCGTTGTCCTATGTCACCTAGCCTAAGGATCGTGATGCAGATGAATATTGGTAGTAGATATTCAGATAGGTTCCTTAGACAGATCACTTAATACCTAGAATAGGGTAAGAAAACCAAGTATACATAGTATATGAAAAGTATTCAATACTTAATGTTAATCATGAATAGATCGGTAGTTCACCGAGTTATGAAATGAATAGATCAGTAGCTCACCGAGTCATTACAACTGCATATGGTTATCTATTATAAGAATGGTGGTTATGGAATGTGTGTTCTAAATTATGTATTTAGAATAGAGAACATTATTGATACAAAAAAATTCCTTGTTTTCTAAAGTCTTAAAATGGGAATGTTACATGGATTTTCTTTTCTCTTGATGGCCCGAATCTCTATCGCTCGTGCCATGGTGAATGCCTCATCAAGGTTTGGAAAGTCTACACTTGGAGGGTCGGTGAAATATTTCTAGCACAAACCCGCATGAAGAGCTCTATGAGTTTGTTTTGTGCTAATTGGAATGTGAGTTGATTGATCATGCTATGCCACCAAGTGAAAAAATCTGCAATAGTATATTCATAATATTGACACGTAGAGTAGCTCACCATGGTAACCTTCTTAAAAACATTGATGGAGAAGTGCTACAAGAAGGCTTGGGCTACCTGATTAAATGAGTAGATAGAATATCTAGGTAATCCACTATACCACTAACGTGGGCTCACCAGAGATATGGGAAAGGTCCTTAGAAGAAAAGCCTCATCATGGGCGATCGATAACACCCATGTTTGAAAGATTGAAAATGTTGTTGCAGGTCCTCTTTGTTATTGAAGTAGTTAAATTTAGGCATCTCCCAATGTATGGGATATGGATGAATAGGAATGGATGGGTGTATGGGCTCATTGTAAATTTCATCATAGGTGAGAGAGTTGTGTGAGATGGAAACCGATGCCTCCAGTGTCTACATCTTGTCCATCATTAACTTGATGAGGTCATTGGTAGGTGGTGATGGATGGGTACCTCTTGTAGCATAAGAGGGTTGGTGTTGGGCATATGATGGAGGTGGCATTCCAATATATGGTGATTCCGAATAGGTAGGTTGAGAATGAGGGAGTGAGATAGGGGGCATGTACCTAGAATGAATGATAGATGAAACAGAGGCTATTGATAGTACGTATATGAAGGTGGAAGGGTTGAGGTGACTCTAGTAGTGATGGGGCTAAGGATTGTGGAATAGAAAGGACAATGTTTTGAAATGGGGTAGGGGTAATTGACACCATGGGTGGTTATCTTACTATGGGTATATGTGAGACAATAGGCATGAATGAGGTTATGTTCTGGGTGGTTAATGAAGGTATAGTGGATGTTGCGGGTGTAATAGATGTGGGAGATGTAGCGGTCATAGCAGGTATAGGGCCGAGCTACGAAATGACTTGGGGTAAGGTAGGTGCGAGTAGTGTGGAACTAGAAGGGGATGATGCAGAAATAGGAATGAGTGTCAAGGGAAAAGATACAGGCATGCCATATATTAACTTACCTAAGGCATCTCGAGTGGATGAGTGGGAAAGATAGTACTATAAGGTGAAAGGATTTTCATTAAGGATTCGTGTGAAATCCTTGTCACCCGTGGTGATAGTGATAGGTTGTGTAGGATCCATGGGTGATGTAATGGAAGGTGATGCAGAATGGGTGGGAGTGGTTGACACTAGCATGGAATATGAGGGTGTTTTCTTGGCTATGAGTCGACACCATGTGAACAAGTACTAATTTGGTAGGACTTCTTTCTAAAAATGATATAGAAATACAATAGAAATAGGAAAAATAGGTAATGCGGTAGCTGGACTCAAGTTAAAATGTCACTAGAAAATTACACAAAGTTAATGGTGCCGGTCAGGTAAACCAATTTCATTCGAGGTAATGGCGCTTAGTCACCATGAAAAAGAATAGTTTTCTAAACAAGGAAAAAGATTGATAATCTACCAGGTAGATGAGCTATAGGATGGATTTTATCAAGACAGAGAAGATATTGAGAGTTAGAGAGAATCTTAAGAGTAAAGAAGATGAAATAGGTGTCCTTTTGGGTAGGTTAACTAAAATAATAGTAAACCGATGCCGGTTAGATAAAACCAATGACGGTCAGAGGGTAACCGATGATGGTTGCTGGACCGACACCGGTTATTGTGAAATTGAAATAGAGATGAAGAAAAAGGTGGTTGTGATTTAAAATCAAGTGTGGAATCAAACCCAGAACTCTGAGAATGATAAAATGGGGTCCATGCACACTCAGATGAAGTTGGAATACACCAACTATGATGAGGAGTGTGCAAGGAGAAATAAAAAGATGAAGAACATGTCCTCTCACCTCAAAACACAAGCCAAGCAGAAATACTAAGAAAAATACGATCCTAAAAGTGTCTTTTCTATTATGTTTGTTCATCTTATGCTATTTAGAATACTAACTCATGAACTTTAGAATAGATTTTTGGTGAGGAAGGCTTCCTATGAAGAAGGAGATCTATAAGGAGAGGTTTTAGGTTATGTTATGGTGGGGGTGGGCCATCCTCTGGGATAATGACTCAACATAAGTAATGAGAAAGGTGCCCATTGTACCATAATTTTGTGATCACCTACAATTTCTTCTGGGTGAGATGTTGTTTAAGAATGTTTGTATTTTTCAATTTTGTGATGTTTGGTAAGACTCAAAGAGAGAGAAAGAGAAAGAAAGTGTTTTTCTATGATTTGTTTGTCAACCATCAGCTAGGCATGACTTCCAATGTATAGGTTTCCCTCATTTAATGTGAGCTAATGCAGTAAAGTAGAATGAAATGCAGTTGATTTTAAGCCCAAATTGAAATATTGAATTTGATGACACAAAAAGATGAATAGGAGAGAGTATGATCTTTCACTAATGCAATACTAATGAAAGAAATGAAGTGTTCTTTTTATAAAGACCAAAACATGATTGATTTGAGACAATAGAGAGAAGAGAAGATTCCAGAGGAGAAATTTAATGTGAGAACATTTCGTAAAGGAAACAAACATACAACTTTCACCTAGAAATGAATAAATGCAAGGAACCCCAAATGGGTCCCATCGGGCGTGCCAAAATGTTTCACCTGATTCTTAGAGCATTTCTTGGAATGTGACAAAACAAATAAGGGTAAAAGGGCTGGGATGAATACTTGTTTGAAGTTGGTTGAATATTTTTGCATTCGTATGACTTCTTGGTCCACAACCGACCGTGAGAGATTCCTTTTGGCTAGGAGGAACTACCTGAAATAGAAAACAAGACCACCAAATGGAAGTTAAATAGTATATGTAGTGGACTCCCTAGCATATGCTAGATCTGAGAAGTATGATACTCTCTAGAAGGATATTAAATCACTGTTGTAAACAAATTAATGCAAGAAATAAGGTAAATATTGTCCTACTATAGTTAATATGATTTAGATATCTCATATAAACATAATAAGAAAAATTTAATCTAACAGATAGGTTAAGATTAGATCTAGAGATTGGGTAAATGGTTCTCGGGTTTTATAGGTCCAAAGTGATCTAATTAATGTCACAAATGATCAGTAAGTATCTTGGGAGTAAGTAGGTAGGTTGCTGGTCTCATACTATGATGAAAAACATAGAGACTGATATCGGTCTAGTCCCGACCGACGCCGGTTAGTCAGGACTGTTGTCATCCAATCAAGAAATGATAGGGGGTCAATAACATGAGTATGGGTCATTTTTCAAGGTTGATGGGGAACTAGGTGAGGTTTCTAGGAGGTTTGGGTAGGGATGCAGTCAAAGTGGGAAGATCTAGTGGGGTTTTGGTGAAGTTGGGAGGAGTTGATGGGTAAGTTAGTGAATGGTAATAAAGAGACAAGATGTCGGGTAGGTAGACCGACGTTGGTAGAGGCTCGACCGATGGTGGTTTAGGAGATCGACGCCGATAACCGTGGGAAAATGGGAGATGTTGCAATGGATTTTGGATCTTCTTTGTGATTGTAAGAAGGATTGAGTAGGTTGGAATGGAGTGTGGGATTTCTAGGATGGGTTTTTTTGGGGATTTGGAACAAGTATAGGGGGATAGTTACAAAGAGGACCCGTGAGTGGATAAGAAATAAATAAAGCACACGTAAGAATCTAAATACTTAACATATTCAAACCAAACTGACTAAATAAAGTAGTATACTTGGAATTTGCTACCAGTCAACTATGGGTGAAGAGTGGAGATGGTGGTGAGATATTTCTTCTGTGAAGGTCCACCGGTTGATGGGAGACTCTTGCTTGAGCTTCATGGGATTTTATCCTTGCTTGGATGAATAATATCTTGACTTGGATGGTTGTGGATGTCTAGGTGTGAACAAATGCTCACTCTAATTACATGCAGATGTTATTATTCTCTCCTACTCTCGTAAATATGCCAACCTTGATATAAGGTTACCAAAGGGAATAAAGGTAATCGAAAATGGTTCTGGTCTACCGAGTCGGTTTAGGGTGACTGAAATCAGCTTAGTGATGAGACCAAAATATGTCTCATTATATCACCAAATAACATTCTTATTCTCTCTCTCAAAATAAAGCTTTCAAGTGAATTTAGATGTAATAATAGATATCATATTTAAGGTATAATATAGGATTTATCTTATCATCTCTTTAGAAATCTATTTAAAATCTAATTGTTTTATTTCTTAATATTTCTTCTAAAGTTGGAATGCAATAGTGTGTAGAAAACAGGTCATAAGCAATTGTACTCCAAGTTCGTAGATTGCAGCTACCGAAAGTCTTCACACAACTATGGAAATGCCTAGCTACAGAAATTCTTCACACAACTCTATGGAAATTCCCAACTAGTGAAAGTATTTTGGTTTGTTCCAAAATAATGTAAAGGAGCACCAAACTATTTAACCTACTCTTTGCTTCCATGTCATCAACTAAGAATATAGATCCAAACATGTGGCAATCCAAATTCATGAATGCATGTGGCATTCCAAGAAGAATTCAAAGTCATGGAATTAGCACTCCTCCATTTTCTCTCCATGTTTCAAGGATGAGCAAATGGTGGAATAGTATTAGGAATGTTGAATAAGTACTCTCCCAATTTGTGTTCCTAGATTAGAGGGATGAGTTGTATAAATATTCTCTACGATAAGTGGGTTGTTGTAGTCAAGTTTGTTTAGTATTTATTGCTTTGAATAAATCCTCCCAAGAATAGGTAGTTAGTTCTTGGAGTGTGGACCAAGTAAACTAGGAGTAATGTCTATAAATACCTCTTCCATATATTTGGAAAAGGGGGCATATTTTGTAAATCAGTTTTGAATCAATACAAGTGCAGTTTTAAAATTTAATTGTAGTTTCTCCAAATCCAAAGGGAAGAGAATGGCCAAAATCCACTCTTCCCCAAGGAGGAGGATTTTTCTGTTATTTCTTAGCATAGTTTATTTACTACATATTTATTTTAGTAGTTTAGTTGTTGTGTGTTTCTTTTTCATGCATGTTTAATTTCTGTATGTTTTCTTAGGAAGAAGTATTGTTAAATAAGGTTTTCCTTTCTCCTTTTGCATACAAATTTAGACACCACCTTGGTTATAATGACATGAACTTGTCTATGAGTTGGTTAAATGACTAGTAATACAACAACTCGTCAGTTAGGGTGGGATTTCCTAGATTTACTAAAATGGGTAAATTTGCTTGATTTCTTGGATCTAGTTAGTTTCTTTTCACAGATTAGAATGGAAGCTTCCTTTCTAACAGGAAGTAATGTGGTTAGAGGGAATGTAGGATTTGATTTTTAGGGTTTAGTTGGGTCTTCGTTAGTTATGGAAACATACTAAGAATAGTCGTAGGGTGAGGTTGTTAGGTGAGGTGGTGGTGTGGGAATTATCTTAATTAGGATAATTAAATAATAAATATTGTGAGGACATGAATTAATTAAATTAAATTAATATTAGTGCGGGGTGTAAGGGGCCATGGTTAGGTGAGTGTGTTCAAGCCGGTTCATCCTTCAAACCCTAATTCATCCTTCAAATTCTCCCAAGTCTTCAACTCTGCTAAATCCTTCCCTGGTGCTTCTCCCATGATGTTGGGCACTTGGTCTGGGGTGACTTCCTCCACATTCTCCTTGAGTGTATTTATGGCTACCAATAGCTCCATGTAGATACCCTCAAACTCATCCATCCACTTAGTGACGTAGTCTTGAAGGTCGCCAATCCTAAAATCTATCTTCTCAAGATTTTTTTATCTTATATTTTTGCATTATGGTCTCAAAAATCAACTATGCGCACTCAACTTTGTTAGTGGGGACGTTCTCCTACAAATCCTTGAGGGTGGACTCATCATTTGTTACCCACACATCAATGATGGGCTCACACTTTCTGTAACTATTGAAGCCCATATCTACCAATATGTTTTCTTCCTGGAGTTGAGTGAGTAAGTCAAATAACTCAGTTATCTAGGATTCAATGATGAATTTTTTCTCTTCTCTCTCCTTGGTTAGCTCTATAACTATAGGACTCATGTTATCCTTGTTGTTTTCAGTAGCATCCCCACTTGGTCTTTAAGATACTCCATCTCGTCCCCATAATTTGTCCTATCATGAATCACCAATGCCGACATTATCCCAAAATGCTTTTGACGAGGGCCCTAGCTCGGTCATATTCCTCCTTGGTTTTTACCTATTCACCCTTCAGTCCTTGACGTAATATTTCTATTTCCTTCTCCTTCTCCTTATTTTCTTCTACTAGGGTTTGAACAATGGACCATGTGTCTAAGCTTCATCGAATCACCTCCAAGGACATATTTTTAGCGCATTACATGCCTACTCATTTGTGAGGTGGTTCAGTCCAACACTTTATATGTCTCTCCTCCCTTCTTCTTCGATGGATGGTCTCAATCGCATGATCGTTGACCTCAAATTTAGGTTCTTCAGACTGAAATGCAAGTTCTAGTTTAACATCTTTCTAGTCTTAGGAATTTCCCTGTTTGATCCATCAAATCCCAACAATGTATTTTCTCCTAAGGAAGAGTAGCTCAAACCTCGCACAAAATACCTTTGTGGGGTCAACCAAAAATTATGTATGAGGGGATATGGGAGTCCACATCTTCCTTATTTCCTTGCGCTTTGATCACCGCTTCTTTAACCCCGGGTGAATCCTTTATCCTCCTTTATAGTAAAGGAGTCTCCTCATATTTTTCTTTTAGGTCGGTGGTCTATGTAGGGGAATCCTAGCTCATTGGACTCTTCTCTAGTCCTTCTACATAATTATCCTATTCCTTCTTGCATGCCTCGCCGAAAACCTTTGTTTTAGCTTTAACTCTCCCATCATGTTCTTCAAGATCCGATTCTAATTCCACCCCAAGGTATTGGGGTCCTCCTCCTTGCCTTCCGATCATGTCAGCAGAGCTGAATACATCATGTGTCTTTTGCTTCTTTGCTTTTGAATCTTCCTACTCCTCCTCCTCATGCCCTAGTAGTGAATCCTGGTGCCACCTTGTTGAGATTTTCTTGTGCCCTTATTACCATTGCAACGCATGTAATACTTCCTCTTTGGGAAGTTTCTAACTTCTCTTCACTCTGTTCTTCTTCTTCTTCCTCTCCCTCGACCTTTACTACTTTCATGGGTGGGATTAAAGAATCCCGTGGAATTGGAAAGGGGGAGTTTATAACCTCCACTTCAATCCCCCTGTGTTTTGGGGTGTAGTTGTAAAAACACCTGATGGATGTAACCCTTGATGGTGACGCTGACTTACGGGTGTAAGACTAGAAAATATGGATCCAAAACCTCGACATAGATCACCAGTGCCATGCTTGTATGTTGCATGATAGGTATGGACATATACATCCACTTTATCTACATAAAAATCTAACTTATATGGATCTTTTAAATGATTGATGGTGCACTTCGATATTTAGTAGTAAAATCAAATGGGAGTTTGCACCACAACCCCATCTCTTCTTTGGCCATCATAAACTTCACCAAATAAAATTGTTTTGTGGATCAGTAATTTGACATGATCCCCAAAAAAAGTGGCAAATCATGGGCAATACACCACTCATTCTCAAATTATTCACACAATCATTCATACCATATGCATATTTATGCCTTATAGGCACTCGAGATGGTCCCATCATAAGTAAATTACACAAACTATACTACAAGACATGAATGCGTCAAGAGTAAACCCATATGTTTCAATCTTGGACACCAATTTCCTAGAATACAATCAACTCAAGTATGAATCCCGTGTGATTTTATCTCTTTCCTCGCTCTACACTTGCACCTCCTCAATAATTTCATTTACAATAAATTGTGCAAAATTGTTGTGTGCCTACTTGGAAACTCTATAGGCCACGTACAAAACCTCTTGTTGATGTTCATCCACCTCTCTGATGCACCCAACTTGTAACTAATGAGTTGGGAGGTGACTCTCAATGTTGGGTTTAGAATATCCCCGATCACCAGAGCCCTTCCTCCTTTCTCATAGCTCATTTTTTTGCTAACTCTTCAATTTTTGTAATGGCACATAAGTCAAGTATCATGTATTTGCCAATTTTACACAAATTCTATAACTTTCCTAATCAAGTGGCCTTTAATCCTCATCCTTGTTTCTACAAATTAGAAGAAGTCCTCATGTACCTGCAACATCAACCACTTGAATAGATGGGTGGGTTTTGCAAAGAATTATAACTCCCATAGCTAAAAACTTCAATCTTCTCAGTAATTCTTATTGCACCGAGTCATCAACCCTAGGGTTTCCAAGATCATCTACTATTGGAGTGTCTGAAACCAAGTCCACCCACATCAGTTTTCATTTTCACTTATTCTATGGTTATATTCACTGATCTTACATATGTAAAACTTTGAACTTCACTTATCTCGCCTTAATAACCCCATGGGGATATTGAATCTCCAAATAGATCTCCATGGGTTCTTATTTTTTTCACCGGTAGTCTCTTTATATGGGATTTCTTGAGTGCCATCTTCCTTATTTTTTGTCCTTCCATGCCCTAGGTGCTTTTAATTTCTCCTTCATCTACTTGATCTCAATGACTTCCACAATTCTCTTCACACAACCCCTTCCTACCTTGTTATCTTCTTTCCATCTTTCTACACCACAAGATCACATTATAACTTGCACAATTCCAATGGTTTGTGATAAGTACCTTGCTCTTCTTCAAAACACCCTCATCACACTTCGAGCTTGGGAGCAAAAATAAATTCTCTAAGGAAAAGTAGTCAAAATGACTACTCTTACCCTTATATTTATACTTTTTCAATGCCTTAGAGTTCCTTTGACCACATGTATTAACATATCTTTTTTTTAAAGGATTTTATTTCACTTAAATCAACTTTCACGGCTTTACTTCACTCATTATAACTCAACATTCACAACTTCCTTCACTTTTCATAGCTATAAACTTCTTGCACTTCAAAACTACATTTTCATAGACCTAATTTTTGCATGTCACCATGCCAAGTACATAACCTCCGTGTTGTCCACCAAGTAGTTCCCCATGGTGTTGCCTACCTCATGTTATATTGCACAATCATTTTTTCTCTATTGCATGGTCTTTGAAATTTTCTCAACACACCTTTATAACTACATGAATTCAAACACCTTAAAGATCATACCACTCATTCTTATACCTTTGTGTTAATCATTCGTAACGAATCTCCCAATTAGTCCATCTTGTCAAAGGATTTTTCAATCATATACAAACATATCTTCCAATCTACCCCACACAAAATATATATACATGGTCCTTTGCACATGGAATCACTTATAATGTAATTAGTTATTGCACACCAACGTGTAACATAACACCAAAAAGAAAAGATATAAAACAAAATATAAAGGAAACATATAACAAGGGGAAAAAATATTGAAGGAAAACCTAATCTAATTGGCAATACTAACTTATTTATAAACACACATAAGCCTTATTTATAGTAGGGAGTGAAACCTACTCTCATTGAAATAGCCTAGAAACTTTGTCCCATCTAGCGCTTGTAACTGGCACGTGCTTGAATCAAGGATGTAAGATATAATATACAACCCTTACCAATGGACTTTGAACTTCCCAAGATGGTGCAAAAACCTAGATTCATAAAGTAAAACCATCTATCCAACCTCAAATTATTTATTCTTAATGTGAAAATTGTGTCATGCTTTTTGTCTTGCCTTCTCGAGTCTTGTGACTCCACCTAGAAAGTGATAACCTTTCATCCCACTCGGATTAACTTGTCTATGCGCTCTTGTAATGTTTTTTTCATCCAATCCTCCCACGTGTGCAATACACAGAGGGTAGCATAAACTCTACTAGAAAAATATCTTCCATGCTAAACACTAGTTGAAATGGTGTGGCTTTATTAAATCTCTTGTAGGTTGTTTAATACACCCACAAGATGGCTAAGACTTTTTCATTCCAATCCTATCTCCCAAAATCACAAATATTGGTCAACGTGTGACTTAGTATTTTATTAAATGCCTTGACTATCCCATTATCCTGAGGGTGATAAGGAGTAGTCTTGTGATGAGCCACCATGAACTCTTCTAACAAAATTATGACTATCTCATTCAAAAAATGAGTACCCCTGTCACTAGTAAAACTCAAAGGGCACCCAAACCTACTAATTATATTTTTCCACAAGAATCTTGCTAGTATGGTTTCCTTAAAATATCTCATAGGTGTTGCCTCCTCCCACCACATTAAGTAATTAGTATAAGTGATTATATAATTTGAATCAGTCCTTTACGTGTAAGGGTGAACAGGGCCTATGAAGTCAACCACCCATTTCTCAAATGGTTTAGTACTAGCTATCGGCCTCAAAGAAATGTCATCTCTTCCTCTTAGCTTTCCAAGATGCTAGCAATGATGACAAGCCTTGTAAAACTCAATACAATCCTGGTAAATGGTTTCCAACCAAAGACCTTCCAATAAAATCTTCTCGTGTGGTAGTATTTCCTACATAATTTCCTCTTGTAAATTGACAATGTGCTTCCTCCATGATTGCAAAATGCTCATGTTCTAGCACACATTGATGTAAGACATCATTGTGTCCTAACTTGTATAATTCCTCACCAATTAACACAAAGGGTGTAACACGTATAGCTAATTATTTTCTTTCCAAATTCTTCATTCCCTCCAAATACCATACCCATTTTGAGAAACACAACAATATCTTGCAAATCAAAGGGAGTGCACTCGTAATATAAATAATTATGCATCCGGCATTGTATCCTCAATGATATGTGCATCATCCCCAAGTCAATCCTTGATAAATTGTCAAACCCAAAATTACTCTTACCTAGTTTTATAATAATTATAAACTCAAAATCTTGAAACAATAGGACACACCTGCATATGTGCCCTTGTAAAATGGGCTTGTTTACCAAATACTTCAATGACATATAGTCTATGTAGAATATAAAGGGTGTTGTAAGAAAATATTTTCTGAAATTTTGGAATGCATAGATCCTTGACAATGCCTTATGCTCGGTAGTAGTATAGTTCTTCTTTGTTGGGGTCAACCTCCTACTTGTAAAACAAATGGGGTGATCAATAGTCCCCTCACTAGGATATGCCAATAATTCTCCAATTTCCATCCCTGAAGCATCAACATGTATATGGAATGGCTTATCCCGAGAGGGAAATATTAATATGGGTGCATTTATAAGCCTATTTTTTAATGCATCAAACACCATATGATGCGCCTTTCTCCAATGAAATGTACTCATTCATGTTCTTTAGAAATTCCTCCAATGGCCTCGATGATCTTGGCATATCCCTTGATAAATTTATGGTAATAACTTGTATACCCAAGGAATATGTGCATCGCGCTCTAACTGGCAGGATCCACCAATCCCACAATAATGAAAACTTTGGCAAGATCCACCAACAAGCCCTCATTTCATATGATATGTCCTATCAGGGTTCCAAACAGAGTAGTGAAAACAAATTTCTTAATTTTGAGAGATATACTCAACTACCGGAATCTTTCAAACATTAACCACAAATTAAAGCAATCTTTTACTAGTCCGTAAACCATCTAATCATCAAGGTAGACTTGAAGAAACTTATGGATGAAATCATAAAATTCCTAAACCACAATGTGTGAAAACATAACAGTACATTCTTCACCCAAAAGGAATGAATGTGTAGGTAATAATTCCCCATTTAGTGTTGAAAGTTGTCTTTTCTCAATCCTCCTTGGAAATTCTAACTCGATGATATCCTAAAACCCATTTGTGAAAGAATAGATCTCACACCCGGCTAATCCTTCCAGATCTCCTTATCTCCTTAGTGAAAGGGGTTGGAAAAGGATCAATGGCATACACCACATTAAAATCCTTGTAACCAACACAAATCCTTATCCTCACATCCTTCTTAATGTTGATAACCATCATACTTATCTACTATGATTCCTCGACAACCTCAATGATGCCTGATGCTATCATCTTATCAATCTTCTCCTTGACCCCAACACATAGATTCAAATTCATTCGATAACGCCTCTTATAAATTGGGCACACACCCTCCTTTAATTTGATTTTTATCTCTCCTAAAGAGTGGTGAACTCCCTTAATCTCATGGTACCCGTGTAGAAATAAATCCTTAAATTCATGCAATAGATCAATAATCTTTAAAACCACCCTTTCGTCTAGTAATCTCAAACAATGGTTTCCTTATGTTCTCGCATGTGAGCCAATGTTAACCTTCTTAGTTTTTATGGGTTCATGGTAGGTGCGCACTCGCTCATCAACACTATCCATAACCTCACACATACCAACAATATGGTTAACGTCCAACGTAACATTTCCATTTTAAGACTTTAGAAATAAGGGAATTTTATTTTATTTTTGAAAATAATGTTCTTTATTCTAAATAAAACATCATTTAGAACACACATTCCATGCCAATCAATCTCATATTAGATAACCATATACAATTGTAATGACTTGGTATACTACCAATCTCTCATTCCATGACTCGGTTACCAACCGATCTCTCATGTTAACTTAAAGTATAGAATAATTTATGTATACTATGTATAATTGGTTCTCCTACCCTATTCTCGGGTATTTGAGTGATTTGTTTAAATAACCTATCTAAATTTTAGTTACCAATATTCATCTGACATCACATTGCTTTAAACTAGGTGATATAGGACAACACAACCAGCATCTTGTGATACTTTGGCCAAATATTTTCAACATATTGTTCATGTTACTATTCCTAGATGACATACTTGTCATTCTAGAATACGTCCTTCACCTCACTCTTCTATTATCTAGAATGGTCTTACTAACTACCGTCAGTCCACTTGCCCAAGGTTTGACCCTAGCCCAGTTAGCAACATAATTTATTATAGGAAGACACTCATGATGACTTAGGGTATATGGGCATACTCGATGACCAAAGTCAACTGGATGTGCTAAGGTACCCTGAGTCATTGAAAGCTACTACCTATCCTAAATATGCTAATAACTTGACCTAGAGAGAAAATGAGTTCAAGTCCGGATGTGAGTAAATCTAGATGAACACATATGGAAGGGTGTTGCCACATGTCAACCGCAACATCAGTATCCTCAAGAAGTCCAGGGGACTTCTCCAAGGTACATCCCTACAGCTTGGTGTGTGCCAACATCCGTTATAACTGATTCATCAAGATGTACAAACCCCCTTATTGGTCATTATTCATAATTAAATTGGATTAAGATTCAGATTACAAAGAACCATTCCTAACCCTAATTCCAACATTAATTAAGTTCTTTATCCAACACAAGCCTGATTATATATGGACAACTTAATTAATTCATGTTTGCATTATTATTCATTAACATGACATAAAAAGTAGTTATCCCAAACACAAGACATTAAACATCAAACATTTAATTCTTAATGTAACCTAGCTATCCAAATCAAGTGTGTCATCCTCCTAGATTCAACTAGTGTTTTCTTTATAACATAGTATACATATTTAAGATCATAACCACTATTCTTTTTTTCTTTCATTCCATGAGAGAGGAAGAGTCTTCCTCTACATGGTTAGATGTTAGGTTTAACATAACCTTTTTATCATTTGCTACTTATATAGTTTAATTGTATGTCCCAAGCATATTTCATTATTAAACTATCGTTGTGTAGTTAGAGAATGACACCTTTTACAATTTAACAAGTTCATTATAATAGGGGAGATTATACTTATCTCCTTAATCCAACTTATTATCTTACAACAACAATAGTATACAACAGATATAAGGAATACCGCAAAGATATCACTATTATTTCCATCATACAAGTACAAAAGTATTCACATCAAAAATTGGAGTCCAACACAAAACCTTTCAATTCATGATGATAAATATACATTTACATGACTATGCATTTCAGACATTCTACATGTCAATCAGAATTAAGATCTTAAAATAACATCACTTTTATTTTCCAATACATCTCAAGAATGATTTGAAACTCTTTACATAAGATCCTGAATTAAATAAACCAATACATCATAAAAATTTCTATCTTCTTTTATCACTTACGATGTCCTTCTAAAAAAATTGATAGCATGAGTCAGTTCAATTAACTGAGCATGATAAGCATCAAGCATTAAAGTAAAGTGCATTCCACTAATTGTTCCATTAAAACAACTCGCTTTAATGAAACAATTAATATATCATACAAATAATCATAAGTAATAACATCTAGAAAAGAAGTACAATAAAAGAGTCTAAATTTACTTTTAAGAAAAGAACTTAATATAATCCGCAACATCTGAATTATATCACAAGGTTTAAATTGATCCTATCAATTACTTTAAAACAATCAACAAGTCTTGTCATCCAATTGTTTCATAGTTCTATAAGAATAGTATTACACATTTATCTTTACTAAGCAACAAAGAAGTTAATTACAACATAGCACATATTTGGATGCTTCATCTTTCCATATA
The DNA here is from genome assembly GCA_018340775.1 of Taxus wallichiana var. yunnanensis. Taxonomy (NCBI): domain Eukaryota; kingdom Viridiplantae; phylum Streptophyta; class Pinopsida; order Cupressales; family Taxaceae; genus Taxus; species Taxus wallichiana. The sequence goes on along the minus strand of CM031233.1, from coordinate 384,759,576 downwards.
GAAAAAGAAGAAGAATCAATACATACTATTCCCCATACACTAATCATCTGAAAGATAGAACAGGTTTAGAACACACAAAATTGCCTCAGTTCAAAGATAACAATATAAGGATTCAACATTAAAGAAAAGCATCTAACAAGAATCCCAAATCAATCCAAGTAGGGATAGAGAGTCAAACATTCCTCCTGTAACTCTAAACTAACCTCCACATGTTAGAAGATATAATTCAAAGATCTGAAACCCAACGTTCCACAACCCAAGCTAGACTCACATAGAGTTAATCTCTTATCCAGTCCATCCAAGAAGGGTTCCAAAATAAGATAGAGTGCAAAAAGAGACTACCTTCCAATATCAATCCAAATGGAGTATGACTCAATCAAGAAAAATAGTTGGTCTAAGCATGTTATTATTTTCTTTCCAACATACCGACTTAGTTAATTTCCTTCCACTTAATAACAACCAATTACTTATACAAAGTAGACCAAACAATCCACAAGAAATTTCCATCTCAGAAGGGAATCGAATACAGAGAAGATCACTCAATGAACTTATCCAAACAATAGAAAAAGGATCTCAAGTAGAAAAGGACCCAATCTATAATTCATTTCATTTATACTATGAAATGAATTCCCATTTCTATTTCAAACTTAGAAATTATTTATGTATTTCCCAAAAGAGAACACAAAACCAAAAGAAATCACACTTCTAATTTTCCTTTACAAATCTTACAAACTGGTTTACCTATTTCCATTCATCAAGCACAAGTTTGAATTCAAATCTCGAATGAAGTACATAGTATAGTCCCAAAGCAGTATACTATCCCCAAGAGAACATGTTCCTTTCTCTATAAAACTTGGAGATTCGTTCAATGAATCCATCAAGGAGTAGAAATCCACAATAGTAAAAGATATACAAGTTCAGAAGTAATCACAAACTCAAGAACTGAAATCCCATTACAAGGCTTCAACAGCTCAATACAAAGAAGTAAGTAGTTTGTGATCCAAATAAGAACAATAATACAAAACTATCTGAACAGAGATAAAATATATCCTTTCATAAAAAAATTAGTACACTAAGGTACTCAATCCATCTTTTAATAAAACCCAAAAATCAATTAAAAAGAACTGAAGAGAGTAAGAAAACTCAATATACGTTTAAGACAAGTACTATCCCAAACTTACCTCCAACGTGACTAAAAGAATCACCACAAGGACTCTCAAGTTCCATTTAAAAATATTACAACAAGGAAGGCATTTGTTTTAGACATCTATTACAAGAAGGAGAAAGCATGTTGTATTTCTAGAACCCTCTAAATTTGTTAACAATTATTCCAAACAAACTATAAATCATCAAATACCCATAACAAGATATAATTCCAGTCCTTTAATCCTTCTAATATAATAGTCAAGCCTTCAACAGGACACATGTTCGCTCAGGGCAGAGAAGAATAGGATATACTTTGTATTCACACACCCTGTCAAGTTCAAAGAAGGTGGTACAGTCTAAAAGACAAAAGTACTAAAACCATTCACACTCAAGAAGCTACGCGAAGAAGATCTCAAAAGAGATTACTAGATAAACTTCCAACACTAATCTCTCAAGCCCTTATCAAGTAGACAGTCCATAATGAGTTCAATCATTCTCAAATCCCTGAATACAAATAAAAATTTCAGCTTAGAGTACATGTACAGAACAAAAATCATCAACTCAACTACAAGTTCAGAATACACAAGTACTGAATACGAGTACAATGTCAAATACAAAGATTCAAGAAAATTTTTAGAACTACTCAAAGCTCCAAATCAGCTTAAAATAACATGAAGTTCAAATACAAGCTCTTAGAAAAACTTGAATGCTCCGATACTAGGAAAAACAAAACATAGGTTCCAAATAATAGTTCAGAATGAAACATAAGACTCCCATAAAGGTTCAGAACCACACAAAGCAACTAATTCTAGTTCAAAACAACACCATTCTTGCATACAAGTTTCAGACTGAATTACAAAGCTTCAAATACAATTTTCGCAAGCATGTCACCATCAAACTAACACAGAGAAAGTTTCCCAAAACCATAGTTACCAAGTAATGGATTTACATTCCAAAAACCATAGAGATTCATAAAAACATGCAAGTAGATAACCAGAAAAATCATGCAAATATTTATCTCATGAGAGCAGAGTTGTTCTAATGAATCACTTAGAAGAAAGCAAGAAATCTTAATGGGTAGGGCCTATCATGCTTGATAGTGCTTCAGAAATTTGAAGGAGACTTCCACCCGAGCTTCCAACTCTTTTTCTTCGCCACAAAAGATCAAAAACCAAAAAAATTTCCTTCTTATGCCTCATATACATTCCCTTGATTGAAAATAGACCAAAGAAACCAAAAATAGCCAAGAAGAAGAAGTCAAATTGTTGTTTCAAAGAACTAGATAGCTCCATGCAGAGAAAATTTGCAAGGCATGCAAAACCAAAAACCTCCCACAAATCTACCTCCCTTTTTTCCAAGACGGTTTGCACACAAAAATTGAGATCCATAAATGCCATAACTCCAAAATCTCCCACTTATGTCTCCTTACCATTGCCTCCCAAAACTAATTAACGCCATTTCCAAGTTAACATGCAATTCCATATTTAGTGAAGCCTCCATGTAAGCCCCCACTAGAGTTAACTAGCCTTTGTAAAAAATATCAGTAACTCATGCATTAAACCCAATAAAATCAAATCAAATCCATTCGAACCATCGCCATTGTGTCATGTGACCCTAGTTCCCTTTTAAATAGTTTAGGATAAATGTACCCAAAACCTAGGTTAGTCTAACAATTAATCACTTTAGGTATTCAAACATGTCGGTATCCAAATTTTTCTCCTTTTTAGTCTAAGTAGCACCATAATTATGTCATGGAGCTTAAAGATAGATTAGATCATGTTGTATGTCGTTGGTAGCCAGGGATATGGTCTAGCTAGCACTCGTGCTTGTGGAGAAATGGATAGCACTCCAATAAGACATGATCTTATCCTAGTTGTTTTAGGTTGTGCCTTACGCAACCAAGGTAAGATGACCTATTTTCTAACCTTGTAATGGTGAAGGAGATGAATATTTCCTTCTCTTTTCTTGAAATTCTTTGATGGAGAACTTGATGAAAACATGATCAACATCCCAGATCTGAACTCTCGCAATTTGTCACTTCTCAAAACATGGGTATGTTCTCAAAACAAGGAAAAGGTTACTAGAGACATTAGAGATTGCAAATGCCACTAAAATGTCAACCAAATGGAGATCCTATGTGATTCCTAAAGACTTTCAATGTAATATTGCAACAAGAACAACAAAAATTATTTGCAGACATTTAAAATTGATAACATACTTCATATTGCCCAATGAAAAACACAGATTTAATTCAAAGCTTGTTAGATTCAATAGCAGGGGAGAGTTACATGAAAAATCTCAAAGCTGTGTGGTGGCTATACACTTGTAACCAACCCACATACATGAATTTTCCAAAACATGAGACATTAACCTGGTTCTTTGGTAGATTTTCTTAGAAAATGAGTTTTTTCTCAATATTTTCTCATGATTTTCAACTCCCGACCCTTTACATTTTTTCCAAAATGCATAATATACTTCATGCCACCTTGGAGTCTTCCTTCCCAAGAAAATAATATGCTATGGGATCAAATTTGTTACAAAAACCTCATGATTTAAAGACAAGTGACAACAAAAAGAAAAAGTTCGATGAATGCCGGTGTGCCAAATTTTTTAAATCATTAAAAATTTGGATCATTATCCACCCCAGGGGAACATTTTTATCATTCAGGCATGCAAGCATATTTCATTCATCATTTTTTACCTTTTCCCCTTTTTAATTTTACCTCTGTAATTTCCAGATCTGACTTTTACGTTTTTTGATGGGCCTAAGAAAAATTATATCAAAAACACTCTAGATCAAGGAATCAAGCCATAAAAATGTTGCCAATGTTCTCAGAAGGCCAAGACGACCCAAAATCATATAAGGTTTGATGAAATTTGATGAAGAAATCATGATTCCAAGCTTCTTGGAGCTCTCATGGTGGCCCAAATAGATGAATGCACAGTAGTCATTGATCTTGTATCGACATTAAATGTCCGCCCTCCACATGGAAAATGAGATCCAAAAATAAGCTCAGAATTACCTTTTTAACCTTTGGATAAGGTGGGACACATGTCAAAACATGATTGGATCGGGCCCATGCCTCTAAAAATGCATTTGCAACCTTTTGAAATTTTGGAAAATTTCACCACTTTTCTCCCTGCCTTCTGGCCCACCACGTGTCCAAAGGTGGGTCCCATTGAAACCACGGACCAATTCTATTAATTTTTCCATTTTTGGATTTTGGGAAAAATTTCACATTTTTTCCCATGGGCCCACACCCTAGTTTTCTCCTTTGCCACATGTCCATCTTCTATTCGCTACGGGTCCAACCTTTCCCTTTCTTCCTTTAAACCCTTTTCAAAAATTCACAAATTTCAATGTTGACCCGCGCCACCCTTTGACACTTTAAAATGTGCCACATGTCCACCTTGGGTTGGCTGTGGAGGCATGCCTCTCATTTGCACTTTAGCTCCCTTTGCCAAAAAGGAAAAAATTTACTTTTACCTCTGAAGGCCCATGATCCCGCACAAGCCTCAAATTTACACCTTTTCGGGGCCACGCACAAAATTTTGACTTTTGAACTTTTGGACACGTGTCTCCATCTGATTGGAGTGGGGCTATAATCTAATTGTCACCTTTAGAAAACAAAGCAAAAATCACCAAGTCTTCCCTCGGCCCCTCCTCCATTTTTCAAATTTTTGGACACATGTCCTCTTCCCACTAGCTATGGGGTATCGGGCCAAAATTTGATTTTTACCATTTGAAGCTTAAAAACTTCAAAGTCATAGAAAACCCACTGCCCCATTCTATCCTTTCCTAGACACATGTCCACCAGGGATTGGCCGAGGGCCCTCGGGCCAAAAATTCACTTTTTCATTCTGAGCCATAAAACATCAAAATTCTCTAAGTCCCCTCGCCATCCATATGCCCTCCATGCCATGTGTCTTCTCCCTATTCACTATGGGCCTTCAGCCAAAAATTGATTTTGAAATTTTTTACCAAATTTTCTTAAGGAAAGCCCGCCACCCGCCAATCCCTAGCCAATCAAAATGTGCCACGTAGGCACCTCAATGTAGAAGGCGGAGCCATGGATCAAAATTTTCCCTTTTGCCAAAATTTCAAAAATGATAAGTTAGAGACATTTTCCGCCACTCCTTGGCCAATAGGAACCTGCCACGTTGCCCTTGCATGCAGAGGATGAATTTGATGGGAAAAAGATGCCCGTCTAACCATCAAAACGTGGAAAATTTAAAAGATGCCCTAGAAATTGAATTTTTTAACAAGGATTGCAAATTTCTTGATTTTAACTCAATTGAAGCATGATTTGACATTATTTTCGACCTTAGGATTGGGAAATAAGACCCATACAATTTAGATTTGATCAATTCAATTTTTTAGATGATTTGGCAAAGGGAAAATGACACGGCCCAAAAATTGGAAAAACCTAGGGCACAAAATAAGAGCACACGTGGATATTTCTTTTAAACCAGGGAAAAACAACAAGTTTACGAGAATTTTAAAACATTCAACTGGAGGGGACGAATTGTAGATCACCAATTTTGAGAGACAAAATGTTTCTAAGAAAAATTAGATATGAAAAATTAGGGCACACAAAGCAAGCTCAGAAATGGCACTAACATTGGCTCCTGCCTGGGAATGGGCACTCCCAATGAGTTCCACAAGGAAAAACATAGACCAAGTGCCAAAAACCCTTGGGAAAAGGAGCCAAAACAAAAAGTGGCCCCAAAAACCAGAACCACCTAACAAAAATGAGCTGAGAAAACAACCAAAAATGGCTACCAAGAACAAAGGGAAAACCACAAACCACCAAATAGCAAAAAAAAAAAAAACAAAGACTATACAATTGTACAATTTGTGCATACCTCAATTTGGGGATTAATCCAAGAAATGTTTTAAATGTCTACCATTAATAGGAAGCTCTAATAATTCCCCATCTAGATCTTTGAGAAAAAAGGTATGTTCACCAATTCTGATATCAATGGCATAAGGGCCCATCCATAATGCATCAAACTTTCCATGTTTGCCCTTGTCTTCATGCCTACTATCCCACAACAAAACCAGATCTCCAATATTGAAGGCTCTAGGAGTGACCTTCTTGTCAAACAATTTCTTCAATTTCTCTCTAAATCTGATATGCCTCTGATGGGATGCTCTTCTCTCCTCATCAAGCTCAATAATCTGATTGATCCTTGATTCATATGGGCCATGCTCTTGATCTTCCAACTATTGGGAAAATTGAAATGAAGATAATTGCAGATGTAAGGGCAGCAAAGCCTGAGTTCCATACACCAATTCAAATGGGCTTTTACCAGTTGCTCTTTTAGGAGTTATTCTATCAACCCAAACTACAAACTTCAATTGTTCACCCCACTTTTTCTTGTTCATTTCCAAGGTTCTTCTAATGATCTTCAGCAAGTTCTTATTACTGGACTCAGCTTGTCCATTCCCTTGGGGGTTGTAGTTTGAAGAATAAGTTAGATTGATTCCATATTCATTACACATTACCATTAAAGGTTTGGCTCTAAAGCACATGGAATTATCAGATACAATCTTAACTAGAACTCCAAATCTGCATATGATATGATTTAATAAGAAGTCCATTACCACTTGGTGTGTTGCCTTTTTAGATGGGATTGCTTCAACCCATTTTGTAAAATAATCAGTGGCTACAAGAATCCACTTATGACCAGCACTAGAAGGATCTAAAATCTCACCAATGAAGTCCATCCCCCATTGCTTGAAAGGAGCTTCAATTGATACAGGCTGTAAAGGAAGGGAGCCTGAAGCTTTCAGTCTTCCAGAGAAACATTGGCAACTATCACATTTTCTAACCAGCTGGGTTGCATCTTTGAAGAGAGAAGACCACCAATAACTAGCTCTCAAAATCTTATGTGTTGTTACTCTCCTAGAAAAGTGTCCTCCACAAACTCCCCCATGGAAATCAGTAACTATCTTGGGAGCTTCATCCTCAGCTATGCATTTCAAGAGGACACCTTCAGGACTCTTCAAGCTAGCCCAAGGTCTATAATATATTTTTGAGAAGACAACTTGAGGGATATTTTTTGATTTTTATTTAAATGATCAAGATAGAAAAGGTGTCTAAGTTAAAAGATTACATCCTTGTACCATTCAGAATTTACCAACTTTGCAAGCACATCTACCCTTTCTTCCTCTAGCTGATTCACTTCCACATTCTATAATTTTCTCTTAGCCATGAGCTTAGCAATACCCAAACCTCTTACCAAATTTGTGGTTTTGATGTCCATATCATAATCCTGCATTTTTTCACCCATATACATATTTTACTTGAGATCTCCATCTCTGATAATATTTCTTTCACCATGGTCCTGGGGAACATAGGAAAAAAATTGAACTCAATATATAAGGCACGAAAACTTTTGTTACTTTCACACAGGGGAAATGTTTGTTTCTCCATGATTGTATACTTCAACTTAGCAGCTTGTAAATCCTTGCTAAAGAAGGTGATAGGCCTCTCAGATTCATTCTCATCCTTTTGTAGGAAAACAAAAGAAATGGTATATTCAGAGGAAAAGAAAAGATTTGGAAAGGCCTCTCATAGTTTGGTGTTGCTAGAACAGTGCATGTTTAAGTGCATCCTTAATTCCTTCAAAGGCTTGAATGGTAGCCTCATCCCATTTGATAACTTAGTCATTCTTTAGCATGCTTTTGATTGGAAGAGTCAACTCAAAAAAGTTAGAAACAAACCTTCTAATAAAATTAATCAGCCAAAGAAAGATTGGATGGCTTTCTTGGTTCCCGGATAGGTACTTTGCTGATTGCTTACAATCTCTCAGGGTCTATCATAACACCATATTTTCACACAATGTGACCAAGAAGCTTGGCCTTTTGCATGCCAAAATGACACTTCTTCAGATTAAGAGAAATTCCATACTCCCTACATCTGATCAACATCTTCTCTAAGTGCTGCAAATGATCACCTCTCTGCCTTGAAAATATAGTCACATCATCTTGGTAAACTTCAATGAACTCATTAATGTAACCAAAAAAAGAAACATCCATTGCTCTTTGAAAAGTAGCACCAAAATTCATCAATCCAAAGGGCATCCTAACAAAAACATATGTCCCCCAAGGTGTAGTGAATGTTGTCTTAAGTCTTTCTGATTCTTTAACTACCACTTGATTATATCCGAAGAAACCATCCAATGTAGAAAGCAATTTAGACCCTATCACAAGCTGCAACATATTTTCCATATTTGGCAAGGGATATTTTTCCTTCATGGATGATTTATTTAGATTTCTAAAATCCACACAAAGTATGATGTCTCCATTCTTCTTTCTGACTGGCACAAGGTTTGTAACCCAAGATGAATATCTAGTGGGCTGAATAATACCTCCATCTCTCAACTTCTTTAACTCCTCCTGCATTTTCATGGAGAGAAGTGGATTAATTGTCCTTTGCCTTTGTTTGAATGGTTTGGAATTTTCTTCAAGAGGGATCTCATGCTGAAATAAATCTTCTCTATATGCTTTCAACTCTGAATAGGACCAAGCAAGGTAGTCTTGATATTTTTTCAAGAGTTGGGCATAGGACTATTTTTCTTCTTTACTTAAATTGCTGCCCAACCAAACCTTCCTTGGTTTGTCCTTTGTTCCCAAGTCATGCTCTTCCCATGTCCCTTTAAGAATACATGTTTCTATTTATGATGCAATCAACATTGTTAAAATTTGACTCAAGTGCAACAAGACCTCTAGGAATGGTGTTTGTTTTCAATTGGATGATATCTTTTCCAAACAAAGTTTCTCTTCCTTCAGTCATGCATACCATTGGCTCCCAATAAATATTATGATTTGTAAACTCACCCTAGTTTTGTAAGAACCTTAGCACTTGAGCATCATTGTTAAATACTTTCCAATGTTTCACATTATTAGGGACAATTGGCCTAGTCAGCACTTCAATGTTGTATTCACAATAAGGTGAAATGGTGCAATTTTCAAATCTAGAACCCAACACTACCAACTTATCAGCAGCAGCATTAAGACCTTTGTCATGGTAAACAATGTTAAAGGAATCAAACATTTCAATTAGATCCCAAACTGCATGCTTATACTTTGTTTCATACGCTGATTTTTTGTAGCATATAATTTTCTTATTTGTTTGACAACCAGCTCTGAGTCTCCTTTTGCAACAATATCTTTCACTCCATACTTCCATGCAATCCTTAACCCCAACAACAATGCCTCATACTCAGCAACATTGTTAGTGCATTCAAAATTAAGTTTGAAGGAAAAAGAAAACTCTTCCAAACTAGGAGAAAGTAGAACTATACCAGCACCATTTCCAAATTTGGAGCAAGCTCCATCAAATAGCAAGGTCCAAGGAGAACCTACCATATCAAGGCACTTTGATCTGTCCATCTTGTGTTCTTTTCCATCAACAAAACCAATGAAATTCTCAACATCTACATCAGCAAACAACACTTCATAGGAAGCATTGTTGGGATCTTCAATCAGGTGCAACATCTTCTTTTCACCATAAAGTTTGACCAAGCTGCCCTCAATGGGAATGGTGGCAAAAGACATATCCATCTAAACACTACCACCAACACTTGTAGCCCATTTTCTTGACAAAATAATGCCCCATTTGGTAGGGTAGTCAATAATTAAAACATCCAGTTTCAAATTTTTACCCAGATAGGCTGCAAATTGTACTACTAAATGCTTCACACAACCAACCACCGGCACTTTCCTTGAATCCATGGCAATACACTTCCCATAGGTAGCTATCACCTTGATATCCAACTCATTCATGACTTCTAGAGGCATGATATTACACGATGCACTAGAATCAAACATACAATTGTGAAGTAGCCTATCTTTTATGAGAAAAGTTGTAAATAATGGATCAACATTCAATTGGGAGTCAACCAAGGATGTCCCCAAATATACGTTAGGTGTCTCTTCAAGAACTTCCACTATTGGTGGTGTTTCAAGGCCAACAATTATTTGAAGAGGAGTCTTAACAACATTTACATTTCTGCTTGGGGTGATCTTCTCTTCTTTCAATCCCAAGTACTCAAATGCTCTCTTCTTATGCTCAGTAATTCTAAGCAACTCAATGATTGGAACACTCACCTTAATTTGGATCAATAATTGGGCTATATCATAGGGGACACTCTTTGGAAAAACAACATTTGAAGGGATACAAGAATATTCATCGACGACAAAGGATTCTTGATAGCTTGGGCATGATGAGGACTATATTTTTTCTCGGACAACAGAGCTTTCAACAAGTGCTTCTTTCCTAGGAGCTTATTTTGGAATGCTTGTGAGTAAGGGTGTTTTAGGTTTGGCTTGAGGCCCAACTCCTTAATAACTTTTTTTCTTGTGTTATAGTCCTTCTCTTGAGCTACAACAACATTCATCAACAATTTTCTATCTTCCTCCGAAGGGATACCACCATCATACTTCTTAATCATCAAAGTTCTCAAGTATTCAAAGTCATTGTTAGGAATTTCAAAATCTTGCACTACATCAACCTCAAGATCATGAGGGGGAGAAAGACCTGCACTGCTTGATGTAATCCCAAAAGGTAGTAGCAATCCTAGAACTTATTACTTCAATAGATGTTTCTCCACCTTGTGAGCTTGAAGAACATCCCACCATGTAAAAATCATCATCAGTTCCATCCTCATTATCAAATTCATCAACTTTTTGGTCCACTTCACATGGAGGATGAGGAAGAAAACATCTATCACACCAATCCATATCAGCAACTTCATCAATAGTTAGAGGGTCAAGAACCAATCTATTTGCAGATCCAATAGGCCCTTTACCCTTTTCATTAAACCTCTACTCATTCCTAAGGTGATTGCCTAATATTTCTTATGCCTGCTGCTGCTAAGCTAACCCCATGAAGTATTCCCAATCCCCTTCTTAGCTGTTGCTAACTTGTATGAGATTTCCTTGATAGCTCCTGCCAAAGTCTTCACAACCTCTTCTAAATCAGCACCCTTGCTAGCTTGAGGTTTTTCAAGGTTTATCAATTTTACACAATATCTCTTAAGAGGTTTCCCAAAAGCCTTGATATTGTTCTCAATTTGAAGTTCCATGGTGAAAGCTTTTCTTATATTGGTTGGGTTCTTGTCTCTTAGGTAATAGGATTCTTTTTTATCAAATGCATCTACATATTTGATTAAACATGATTCATCACAAGGCCTCAAACCAACAGGAAGCCTTCTCAAAGTTTTGTTAAACCTTGTGTTGAAGTCATGGAATGATTCATTAGGGTTCTTCTTGATATTCTCAAACTTAGATAAAATAAATCTAGGATCAGTCCTGTCACCATATTGCAACCTAAATGCATTTTTCATTTCAGTCCATGAATCAATAGAATTATCAGGGAGAGCCTTGTACCAATCCTGAGCATCTTCTTCTAGTGTATGAATAAACAAATTAATATACACATCTTCAAACTCTATCTCAAAATATTCCATCATATTATCAAAAAGTTTGAGATGCCGATCAACAAGAATAACATTGTTAGCTTGAAATTTTGGCAACCTATTTTTGACATCTTGTGGGACAACATTTGGGTAACCATCCATTCCTCTAAAATTTATAGGACCAAAGGTGTTAAAAACAAATGGAGGTCTAGGCTGAGCCATATTGTTTGGTGGGGGTATTCTTTGTTTTAGACATCTATTACAAGAAGGAGAAAGCATGTTGTACTTCTAGAATCCTCTAAATTTGTTAAAAATATTCCAAACAAGCTACAAATCATCAAATACCCATAATAAGATATAATTCGATTCCTTTCATCCTTCTAATATAATGGTCAAGCCTTCAACAGGGCACATGTTCGCTCAGTAAGCAAAGAAGAATAGAATATACTTTGTATTCACACACCCTGTCAAGTTCAAAGAAGGTGGTACAGTCTAAAAGACAAAAGTAATAACACCATTCACACTCAAGAAGCTACGCGAAGAAGATCTCAAAAGAAATTACCAGATAAACTTCCGACCACTAATCTCTCAAGCCCTTATCAAGTAGACAGTCCATAATGAGTTCAATCATTCTCAAATTGCTGAATACAAATAAAAATTTCAGCTTAGAGTACATGTACGTAACAAAACTCATCAATCTCAACTACAAGTTCGTAATACACAAGTATCGAATACGAGTGCAATGTCAAATACAAATATTCAAGAAAATTTTTAGAACTACTCAAAGCTCCAAATCAGCTCAAAATAACATGAAGTTCAAATACAAGCTCTTAGAAAAACTTGAATGCTCCAATACTAGGAAAAACAAAACATAGTTCCAAATAATAGTTCGTAATGAAACATAAGACTCCCATAAAGGTTCGAACCACACAACGCAACTAATTCTAGTTCAAAACAACACCATTCTTGCATACAAGTTTCAGACTGAATTACAAAGCTTCAAATACAATTTTCGCAAGCATGTCACCATCAAACTAACACAGAAAAGTTTCCCAAAACCATAGTTACCAAGTAATGGATTTACATTCCAAAACCATAGAGATTCATAAAAACATACAAATAGATAACTAGACAAATCATGCAAATATTTATCTCATGAGAGCAGAGTTGTTCTAATAAACCACTAAGAAGAAATCAAGAAATCTTAATGGGTAGGGCCTATCATACTTGATAGTGCTTCTGTAAATTTGAAGGAGACTTCCAACCGAGCTTCCCACTCTTTTTCTTCTCCACAAAAGATCAACAACGAAAAAAATTTCCTTCTTATGCCTCATATACATTCCCTTGATTGAAAATAGACCAGAGAAACCAAAAATAGCCAAGAAGAAGAAGTCAAATTGTTGTTTCAAAGAACTAGATAGCTCCATGCAGAGAAAAATTTGCGAGGCATGCAAAACCAAAAAACCTCCCACAAATCTACCTCCCTTTTTCCAAGACGGTTTGCACACAAAAATTGAGATCCATAAATGCCATAACTCCAAAATCTCCCACTTATGTCTCCTTACCACTACCTCCCAAAACTAATTAACGCCATTTCCAAGTTAACATGCAATTCCATATTTAGTGAAGCCTCCATGTAAGCCCCCACTAGAGTTAACTAGCCTTTGTAAAAATATCAGAACTCATGCATTAAACCCAATAAAATCAAATCAAATCCATTCGAACCATCGCCATTGTGTCATGTGACCCTAGTTCCCTTTTAAATAGTTTAGGATAAATGTACCCAAAACCTAGGTTAGTCTAACAATTAATCACTTTAGGTATTCAAACATGTCGGTATCCAAATTTTTGTCCTTTTTAGTCCGAGTAGCACCATAATTATGTCATGGAGCTTAAAGATAGATTAGACCATGTTGTATGTCGTTGGTAGCCGGGGATATGGTCTAGCTAGCACTCAGGTTTGTGGAGAAATGGATAGCACTCCAATAAGACATGATCTTATCCTAGTTGTTTTAGGTTGTGCCTTGCAACCAAGGTAAGATGACCTATTTTTTAACCTTGTAATGGTGAAGGAGATGAATATTTCCTTCTCTTTTCTTGAAATTCTATGATGGAGACCTTGATAAAAACATGATCAACACCCCGAGATCCGAACTCTCGCAATTTGTCACTTCTCAAAACATGGGTATGTTCTCAAAACAAGGAAAAGGTTACTAGAGACATTAGAGATTGCAAATGCCACTAAAATGTCAACCGAAATGGAGATCCTATGTGATTCCTAAAGACTTTCAATGCAATATTGCAACAAGAACAACAAAAATTATCTCGTAGACATTTAAAATTGATAACATACTTCATATTGCCCAATGAAAAACACATTTAATTCAAAGCTTGTTAGATTCAATAGCAGGGGAGAGTTACATGAAAAATCTCAAAGTTGTGTGGTGGCTATACACTTGTAACCAACCCACATACATGAATTTTCCAACACATGAGACATTAACCTGGTTCTTTGGTAGATTTTCTTAGAAAATGAGCTTTTTCTCAAAATTTGCTCATGATTTTCAACTCCCGACCCTTTACAATTTCTCCAAAATGCATAATATACCTCATGCCACCTTGGAGTCTTCCTTCCCAAGAAAATAATATGCTATGGGATCAAATTTGTTACAAAAACCTCATGATTTGCAGAAAGGGACAACAAACAGAAAAACGTTCGATGAATGCCAGGTGTGCCAAATTTTTTAAATCATTACAAAATTTGGATCATTATCCACCCCAGGGGCACATTTTTATCATTCAGGCATGCAAGAATCTTTTATTCATCATTTTTACCTTTTCCCCTTTTTAATTTTACCTCTGTAATTTCCAGATCTGACTTTTACGTTTTTTTATGGGCCTGAGAAAAATTATATCAAAAACACTCTAGATCAAGGAATCAAGCCATAAAAATGTTGCCAATGTTCTCAGAAGGCCAAGACGACCCAAAATCATATAAGGTTTGATGAAATTTGATGAAGAAATCATGATTCCAAGCTTCTTGGAGCTCTCATGGTGGCCCAAATAGATGAATGCACAGTAGCCATTGATCTTGTATCGACATTAAATGTCTGCCCTCCACATGGAAAATGAGATCCAAAAATAAGCTCAAAATTACCTTTTTAACCTTTGGATAAGGTGGGACACATGTCAAAACATGATTGGATCGGGCCCATGCCTCTAAAAATGCATTCGCAACCTTTTGAAATTTTGGAAAATTTCACCACTTTTCTCTGCCTGCCTTCTGGGCCCACCACGTGTCCAAAGGTGGGTCCCATTGAAACCACTCACCATTTCTATTAATTTTTCCATTTTTTGGATTTTGGGAAAAATTTCACATTTTTTCCCGTGGACCCACACCCTAGTTTTCTCCTTGACCACATGTCCATCTTCTATTCGCCATATTGTCACTTATTCTCTTGTAACAAGTAGTTTCTTCATTGGTATCTCCCCGGCACACATAGCCTCAACTTGCTTTGTTACTAGTAAAGATTTTAATTTGTCTTCATGCACCACGAATGGCATCCATTTTAGATCAACATGCTTTATGCTCACCATCCCCACACCCCTCCTTCTTCTCGGTTATGACTCATATGCTTATACAACTCTAGGCACTCTTCATACTTGTGTTTCTTCCCACACCATGAGCATTATAGTAATTATGGGAGCTTGAACTTATAATGTTCTATAGATCCACACTTATAACTGGTTCCACAAGGAATTCACTTCTTCCTCCCCGTGATTTCCACATCCTCTCGAATACTCCACGAGAATCCTCTTCCTTGACCTCCTCAATCTGTGTGCCCTTCATAGTGATAACCATCATCCTTGAAGGTACTTGTAATAGTAGTTTGGCATACACCAATATCAATGGTATCATGTATCTAGTAAATACAACTACAATCCTTTATGTCATGAGTAGTGGAGGTAAAACTCTTGTAATAATAAAACACATTCTTACAGATCACACATTGTAGTAGCGTACACCTACTTGAATCATGATCTCCGTGGTAGATCTCACATTCCATTGACATGGTGAGAATTGATATTCATGAGTGATTTTCCTTTGTATGCCCATCCACCTCACATTCCATGCACCATAGCCCACTATGAGTCTCATGTGTTGAGTTCATAGAAAATTTCTCTAGCGGCTTTGCCATGGAAGTAATCCGCTTCAAAAATGGAAAAACTCTGGTATCCATGCTTCCCATGGCCTTAATGTGCAAGGTAGCTATTAAGGCCTTGCATGGGTCTCGTGAGGGTTTTATGTGAAATAACCCTCCTGAAAGATGTGATCCAACCTCCAATAAAACAATGAGCTTGATGTGAAGGGTGAATATCATAAGAAAACTTTGATAGAAGAGTCTTGAAACACGCATCATACTCCCACACACTCTCTTCCATCCATTTTTGAATCTCCTTTAGTGCGCTAATGGTATTTTTTAAAACCATGAATATGGAATTCTGCTAAGAATACATTATGTAGTGTGGTATAATCCACTATTTTTTGGTGAGGTTCATACTTCTCGGTACCATCTATGTGTGCGTCCCCTCGCACCCTAGTTGTAAATTGACTTTATTTACACTTCAGGGTAGTTGTACACTTCACACGCTATATAAACTAACATTTATGCACATGCTCTGTAATATCCTCAACACCCTTATAATCTAAAAAATTCAAAGACATCTCAAAGAATACTTTACATAGGTAGGCTGAGGGCCTTGTCCGCTTTGATCCGAACCTTCATTTCCTCTAGTGTTTCCTCCACCACTAGATTCACTAGATCCACTACATCCTATTCCTCCTAATCCACCAGGTCCACCAATTCCTATTCTTCTTAACCCACAAGATTCACCTCTCATAGTAGGTAAAGGTCCTAAAGTGGTCACACCTTGTGTCCCCACTATCGCACTAAACTTCGTGCCAATGGTTTGTGATACTGAACCACTCCTAGATGTTTTTACCTCAACAAATATAGATGTGATACCAAAACTCTGTGATCCTAGACCTTGTCCAAATGTTGTGCGGAAAAAATACCTCCAAATACTGGAAAAGATTTTGCATTCATTAATGGAAATGATAAATTATACCTCCTAGGTGTCTCTCGACCACCAAAGTCAATACCACTAACAACTGAAAAAAAGAAAAGATTTCCTTAGAAACTGGAAGGATAAGCATCAATTTTTGGTTACGGGTAGGCCAAGATATACATGCACAACTCTCATTTCTTCACGTGATGAAATTTCACTAGAATCCTAGGGGTTAATTCTCTTGTGCTTGCTAAGATGGGGTAACACAGACTACTCAGGCCCCTTGCCTTCTGTGTAGACATCAAATCCTTCCCACAACATCTTCCTCTATATATCCATCACTCCAGTAACCTCACGTTATCTCACCAACTCCCTCTCTCATACTTCATTATACTTGAGTCACCTCTCTTCTCTCTCCTTCCCCACCATAGGATCTACCAACTTTCACCACACTAGCTTTTGTGTCCGATGCCTAGCAAGACTTTAGCTAGCCATAGGAAAGGATTCTAAACTCAAAGTAATAATCTAGATCTTGATATCTAAAGGGATAACACAAAAGAATGATACTCTTATCTCCCTTAAGAACTCAAACTCGAAATATATGGGCAATAATATGTAGAAATAATGTATTTGAATGTGTAACTATTCAACACTCTACTCCACAAGTGATCAACACATGGGTCTAGGTTAGATCAACATCATGCAAAGTCTCTAATACTCATCCCGGGTCCATACACGAGGTTTTTAGTACCAACATAACCTAGATGCATATGTTGAAAGCCATTAATACAACACTATAGGGAAACAATTGAAAAATCTCTCATATCATGATATAGGTGGTCCTCTACCCATTTACGTGCATCAAACTCAGTTCTAGTGTTAAATCTTTGAAAAAGTCATCCTTTGTGTTTTTAAGACACACTTTGACACTATCCAAGGTCAAGCACTCTGTCATCACGCACCATTCTCACAACTCCTTGGAAAATAGGTCTTAAAAATGAAACCAAAATGTAGTCTCTCTTATATACCTCTTACTTCTCTTCTAATTCCAAGCACATCGACACATCATCAAGACTAATCTAGATGCGCAGATGAGGCATGCAGAGAGGAACCGAGCCCCTTTTTTATGTGAGCTTCATGAGAATGTTCTCCATTACCAAAGAGATGGTTGCATAGATAGAAGTTATTCATTCTTATAACCCTTATCATGAACTATATCATAGTTTAGATGCATCACATATGGAACTAAACATGATCACATTGTAGCAATATCATAGATAAACCCTAAATATTAGTAAGAAAAAAGGGCAGAAATTTATAGACAATTAAAAGAGAACAAAAAATTAAGATCAATAAAATAGATGTTCATAACCATTCCATTGTAATCATTTATCAAATTATAGTAGCCAGGAGTACATTAAGTCATTCCATGGATGGAAAATAAAACATCAGTAGATCCTCAACAAGCTTTATGCCATAGCTTCATTATAGAGCTTGCAGTCACGTATTTCCCTCTCTATCCATCCTCTCTATCATGTATATTTGATCTCCCTCTCAATGTCATGAAAAACCATGCATAAGAAAGAATTGGAAGGAATATTTTCTAACCACCCATCATTAAAATAAAAGGCTTGAGGTAATCTTCCATAATTACCCAACCACTACTCAAGAAGGTGCCAAATGTCATCATGCTCTTCACTAATCAAGTATCCTTAGCATGAAAATTCCATCTAATACATTAAAAAATTGTTTCCTTATCCCTTCATAATGTTCGTAATGTGTAGTCATTTTTATGCACATAGAATAACCTTCTAACCCCATGCGCACCATCCTATCACTCAAATGGAATTGAACACTCACCCGAGGCACACATGGGGGTCAAGACCCTCCTATATGTGAGCACTTGTGAGAAGATGTTGTCATTGATGATAGATTAAGTGTAGAAAATTAAATGATCATGCATATATTCTAAAAGCATAGGATGATTCATTACACCAACATACCCATTCAAATAACAAAATAAACATCACACAAATTGTAGATCTGATATTCAACATATAGAAAACGGCACTAGGGTTTACACCCATGAACAATATATTTATAACAGAACCATATATTTATGTTGATCATAGTTCAGTAACCATATTACATCCAAAAGGGTTCATATCAAACTGATATATCATGAATCACGCATTAGAAGCTCTAGCTATTCTTCCCTATTACAAAAATTGTCATAGACCCATTCCCCTAGATATGCTAACATTCATATAGTCCTCTAATGAGAACCCCAACCCCTAAAACCTTCTATTATTTCTACGAGACATCACCCTCCATCCTTTCTATGATGTCAAACATACTCATCTAATCGTGTCCCTTTAAAGTTGTTCTTCTTCTACCCAAGCATCTATATATATATAGGTTTATCACTATTGAATAGACAAAGTGTGATACTTAGAAGAGGGAATAGAAGAGATTCATGCTTGAGAATAGGGCAAAGTCAAAGGAGTAGAAGGATTGGGAAGGACATGGGCACGAAACGACGACAAGGGCAGATTCGGGACTTAGCCATTTTCACATGTACTGGATATTTTTGGAGATAGCATGTAGAGCACACAAACCGAGATAAAATAATTACGCTAGATGCATGGGATATTAATATAAGAGTGACTACTAAGCGCTTTGCATGGGTGTGGGCTAAGAATAGAATTGTTCTTGCTAGTTAACTAGAATATTTCTATTGTTAGCGTACTTATATGTGTGGCTATTATTGTAAATGCACATGGTGTTTTTCAGCATGCAACCTATTTTGGGAGTTATGCAAGCGGTGAGAGGAAAATCCCCACCCTTATAAATATGTAGTAATCTATATAGTATAGGAGGAATTTGTGAGAACTAAATTACTTGTGAGGTTATGCTTTGCCAAATCTATTATGTGCATGAGCTTATGATATTATTTATTGTAGTAAGCTACTGTGTATTTATTATGGTTAATATAATGGATTCTATTGGCTGAATCGGAGTGTTAATCCTGAGTATAATTGGTTCTTGCATGGTTGACTTCATTATGGTTATTATTTAAATCTATTACTCTTTAGATTTAGATATGAACATGATTTGTTGAATATCATGTAAATTATGGATCTGAATGCATTAATTCTTCATCATGCTAAGATCCTGCAATAGCAACCATAAAGAGGGGCACGGTACCTTTGCGCGCTTCGTGAGTGCTCAATCTAGGCTAAGTGATGTGCCAACATGTGTGGGTTATTACTTGTTAAATTCTAGGTTGCATCATTGGTCTAGTTGTTTTCAGTATGGTTCATGATGAATACATGTCAATTAACCCTAGCAAGTGTTGAGAAGTGGATATAAGATCTATGAGAATAATACACACAGATATTTAGCACTGATTAGAGTTTAACACATGCACATGGGTGGAACAAAATCTGTATGGCAGTTTGTATGATAGATTCTTTGTAATTTTTCTAGTAGAATTATACGAGTAGCTAGTTACTTATGTGTCTAAAAGGGATTGGAGGTATCATACACTTGTTTCGATGCAATAATAATTTCAGGCCCTCTATGATGTTGATCTAATTTGGACATGCATTATGGATACCTGGTTTTGTGGTGCTTTGAACAACTATACTTTAGAGTAATCAATTTCCACTTATTCTTGATTAGAGGTATCATAATTCCAATTCTTATGATATCCCAGGGGAACTTACCTGCAAGGCATTCCACTTGCGATCAAAATCTTGATGGTAACCCTGAACTTGGAAAGAAAACCAATGGCTAACTAAACCTTACCATGCATATGGGTAGGAGTAGGTTTGGTGAAATATGGAGGAACTAGCAATAGAAACTTAGAGAGAGGAAATGTGGCTTAACTATAATGAGGCGGGCTAGAGGGAGATAGAGAAGAAACAAAATATTACAGAGTGAATGGAATTGTGGAGAGATATGGCTCGCGAAGGATTTGTAGTTCACGTAGAAGATGTGGAACTAGAGCATCATGAACTCCCCCATTTGGGAAATCATGACAGGGAACCCCCTCGACCTCACATAGGATTGTGCTAGCAGAGACGACTGAGAGCCGTGGGCATGCATCTTAATCTACCTGGAAACCTTTCCCTTGCCATTGGTCTTCTAGTATCTAGTATGAAAAATAGTCAGCAAGATAATTTAGGTAGTGGGAAAGTAGGATTAAGTCATATAGAAATAACATGGATGGTGGAAAAAATGTCTTCATTGTTGTTTCAAGGTACCTTTTCAGGTGTATCATCCACACAAAATTCAAGCACACAAAATTTTGGACTCACTTCGTGGAGTGGTAACAATTCGCAGACTATAGGGGTGCAGTTCAGTACTATTATTAAGACACGGGAAGAGTATCTTCCGGTCTTTATTTGGCTATAGGTGGAGGATTAGGAGGTATACATGGTTCTAGTTACGGTGAATCTGGTGGTTCTTAAGGTAGAGGAAACACAGGAGGTTCTAGATCAAGTGGGAAAGGTTTGACCAACCCCACAATATTTACATGGAGATATCTCTTCATCTTCCGTGAGTATAGGGACATAAAAGATGCTACTAAACATGTGCACATGTGTGAAATACTATGGTGCAAAAAGGAGTCACGGATTCTCGCACCCGAGCAAGTCAATTCTCCACTATGTTATAAGGGCACGTGCATAACTGGTGCATTAATTTTTACCTTGATCAAACTTGCATAGACTATGTATCTTTAAAAGAAGTTTTTATTAAAGAGTTTCGCATCCACGAGTTAGAGCAAAAGAGTATAAGTGTGGTCAAGAATATCAAGCAAGGCACTACTTAAGAGTGTTAGAGAGTATGATGATCATTTGAAAACACTTTTATCTAAACTTTCTTATGATATTCATGTAAGGCAACATGTACAATGGTTTTTGGTGGTCTAATTACAAATTTTAGAAGGGCACTATCACATAAGACATATACTAATGTGAGAAGTGCTTGAAGCATCTTTACATGTTGAGGTAGTTGGAAGTATAGACACCTTTGGGGTAAGCCCATTTTGGAAGCAAAGATCACAACCATGGTGAAGAAGTTGCGAAGCTATCAGAAAATTTAGAACATGACACATGCATAGGTATTTGGTGTACAAATTGTGAGGTGGAAGGTCACACCAAGGATAGTTTTCCCCATAGATCAATATGCCCATTGTTGTTAGACTGTGATATATGTCATTTTAAGCCATAATGCTAGCCGCTGCCCATTATTACAACATGCAATAAGGAAGAATGTCTTCTTGCTACCATAAGATTTATAGGTCCACAAATCATGACATAGAAGACTTTCGGTGTAGTGCCCACTTCCCTTTGACACTTTTAGATATTGATTTTGATACTATTGATCATATTATGGACACTATTATGTTTTATTTCAGTATGATGGTTAGGTGTTAGATCATGGGTTATTATTGATCTAGATTTATTTATTATGCATGATGATTACTAGAGACATTTTCTATATGTGGTTGATGATATATTGTTTGACATGGACATATTATAGATGTTGATTTGGACTTGTGATATTGGATATTTTGAGTAGATCTGGTATGGTATATTTTCATGATGATGTACTTGATTTATTTAATTAAAAATAATAATGTTGGAATTATTGATATTGTTGTGATCTGTGTGTTTGGATGATTTTGAGATATTGTTTATATCATTTTGGATGTTCTGATATGGCCATGAGGCTGAAGGAGGTATTTGCATTTTGCAGGTTAAAAATCACAACAATGTCGAGGGACTGGAGACTAACCATATTGAAATTTCAGGTGAAATCAACAAGGTCACCATGACAATTGTGTTATGGGTTTTCTATTGTGTTATGTTAGGAATTCCCATGGGGGGATTTCCATTATATGTGACCATGGGATATGTGTTTTATTTATGTGTTCCTTTTTAATTATTGTTGTATGTATTTTATTTGTAATGTGTTCCTTCTTTTAATTAATTTAAATGTGGTAGATTAATGTGATAGTCATATAGTTAAATTTTATTTAAATTAAATTGGGATGTGGAGTGTAATTAATAAAGTTGTTGTCTTAGATATTAATGTTGGAAGAGTGTGTAAGTTGTCATGTAAGAATGTGTAAGAAATTGTAAGAGTATGTAAGGCATATTTTGGAAGGTCTAGCACTCCATCTTTTATGGAATTCGAATTTGACCTTGGAGGCCAAATTTGGAGGCTTGTGGGACAAGTTAAACTTGTCCCACACCTCTTAAAATGATCCACCAACCATGCCTATGGTTTGGAGGTTAAATGTAGGCATTTATAATGCATTTTGAGGTGACAATATGTAAGTTTTAATTGCACTTCCCTTACATGTTTTTAATTTGGTCCTTTTGGAGTATGGGTTGAATTGGAGTATGTAAGTGATTTTGTCATGTTTAATTTATTGTGATTTGTTTGTTGTTGTGGATTTCCTCTTGGGGATGAGGAAAAATGATGTGGCATCCCACTTGGATCCACATCATCCTCTCTCTTTCCTTTCCTATAAAAGTGAAGCTTCTTGCTCATTTGGAGGTTGTTGAAACTTTGTTATTTCCTCTTGGGGGCACATTTTTTTGCTGTTTCTTTTGGAGCTTGTTTGAGGAAGAGCTTGGAGTCTTTTTGCTTGCTTATACTTGCTGGTTTTGGACTGCACTTTGACATTGTGAGCTTGGAACAAACTTTAGTATGGAGAGGTAGGATCTGGAGCTGTATTTTAATTGTCTTTCCTTCTCTTGCATGCATGCTTAAATGGTGTTTGTGTTTGCATTCTTGGCTGGTTGGGTAGAATGCTTAGGGCATGGTGTAGGAGAAGGATGTGGGGATTTCATATGGGGGCATAAGGGATTGCCAATGGCATAGTTTTATTGTGGAGGGAGTTTTGGTTTGGGATCCACCTTGGAAAATAAACTGCTTGCATTTCTTACTATGGGGGGAGCATAAGGGATAAACTTTGGGGGAATATGGATGGGTTAGGAGATATAAGGTTTATGGGGTTGATATGATTATTGATGGTATGCATTTGGTGGATGCCCAATTCTAAATTGGGAGGCATAAGGAGTTCCCCATAGTCCTTGCTCTTGTTGGCTTGCTTGATCAAGCCTATGTGTTGTATGAATTATTTCAAATGTAGTTGGGAACTGTTGTCTTATTTTGAACTATGCATTTTGTTGATTGTATGCAATGTGAATGTTGTTTGTACGTGATAGAAGCTTTGTTTCCATGTGTTGATATTCATGCTCCATTTTAATATGGTTGGGGCTTGGGGGCTAATGAGGAAGGACATATTCTCCATTCTCATTGGATGTCTTGGTTGGGTGAAGAGCATTTCCTTTCCCCCTTCCTTGTTGTGATCAAAGTTTAAAAGAAGAAGAAACATGCATGTTGTTGTTTAGAGCAAGGAAAAATTAAATTTTGACAGTTATTTTCCTTTGAGTAATTCAATGTAACCTTTCCCACTTCGAGTGGATGAGTGTGTAAATGTTGTAATGTGAATTTGTTACATTGTAAATGGAAGATGAATTTGAATTGAGAATTTTACAAGAAGAATTATACTTCTCTTTTTGGTTTGGAAAGAAGATGTAAATGATATTCCATATTTTGTATTTTGTAATTGAAAACAAATTCAAATTGGAAAGAGATGAGATGTAATGTTGTCAATTGAATGTGAATAAAAAATTGTATTAGTCCCTCTAAATTACAATGTGAACAGGATTTGATTTGTGTCAAAAAAAGATAGCTCTATTTTTTGAAACGAATAAGAAACAATGTTGTATATCTCATGTATTGCATTTGAAATCAAATAGAAAGGAAAGTTGTAAATTTGTATGGAGGATCAATGAAAGAATGCATTCCTTTCTCAAAAATGTATATTGCACATTTGATTTGAATTATTTTGAGGATTGATTTGTTGTTTGAAAAGAAAAGAAATAAGTATGCGTATGGAATGAAAGATGTGTTATATTAATTACAAAATTGTATATTCAAATTGAAATAAGAGATGCATTTTTAGTTAGAATTGAAGGTATGACATAATAATCGTTGTATTTGATTAAGCTAGGATCATATACACATTTTAAAGACAAATTGCTATATCAATTTAAAAGAAACAACTCACTTTGTTTTTAAAACTTAAATCTGGCAATGCACATTTTAATTAAAATGAGCAGTTCAGACTTATACTCAACAATAAGTTATGAAACTTTGAAATTCACATTTAGGAAGACCTAAGGAACTCTAATTCACTCTAACAGTCAAGAATGAACCTCCAAAACTTAATAAAATTCAATTTGGAGCTTGCACAATCATTTTTCCGTCTATTGCCGAAAAATGCAAACTTGAATAATTGGAAAAATTGACTTCACTAAAACACTCTAAACCCTCCTTAGACTGATCCTCCATGTCTGTTTGACATGTGGAGTGAAGGAGGAGTTCAAATTTAATCAAATTGAGAAGTTGGAAAAATGTCAGTTTACAAATTTAAGCCTGCAGATCATTTTTACAAAATTGACCCTTAAAAACTTATCAAAATGTAAATTTTATGTTTCTTGTGCAAATAGGGCATCGAGAGATTTCTGAAAAGTCCTCGTTTTCCCAAAACTGAGCTTTCTAGCTCAAGTTATGACACTTTGAAGTTTTTGTGCCTTGGCAGGAAAATTTGGGAAAATTTTCCCTATCGGGCCCGCAACCCAAAAATTTCCCATCAAAATTTCCTTAGAATTTTTTTGAAATTTTGGACCTTAGGAAAATTTTCAATTTTCCCTCGTCGTCCTGCAGCCAATTAGAGGGCGCCACGTGTCCTCTTCTGGCTACGGCGGAGGCACAGGTTCCTTTTTAACCCCTTAGCTTTTAATTTTTTTGGAAAAATTAACATTTTGGGCCCGCCGGCCCACATCCAATCACAGGATGCCACGTGAAATTTTGACGACGTCAGAGGAGGGAAGACAAAAAATTTCCTTTAGAAAATTTTGTTTTGGCCTTGGGAAAAATTCCAAAGTTTTTCCCGCAGACCGCCGGGCCGCGTCTAATCACATGATGACATATGGTAGATCGGACCTCGGCGGGAGCGCGGCGTTATTTTTCTCCATTGATATTTTAACCCCAACCATCTCAATTTCCCTTTTTGCTCTGCTGATCCGCCTCTCCCCGACCAATAAGATTTTGACACATGGCTGGAGCTTTTCTCTTTGGCAAAGGTGCGTGAAAAATTTTGCCCTTGGGATTTTGGGCCTAAAATCTCCATTTTCACGAATGCTCCACCGGCCCACGTTTTCCCACACCAATCGGAAGCACCACGTGTCCCCCTTCCTAAGCCCGCAAACTCCCAAGGGAAAATTTCCCCCCTAAACTCCTCCAGCCCATATCTTGCAAATTATGAGGAGTTAGGAGGACTTCTTTATATGGTTAGAAAGGTGAGAAAATTTCCTATCTAATGGAAGTAATTTAAGAAAGTTTTTATGAATCTAATTGTGTGAAAATAAATTTGAACCCTGTAAGCCTTTTAAAGCAGGGTTGAGAGAGAATTTACCTTCCTAACCTAAGTGATGAATTTAAACCTCTTGTTTGACCTTGTGCTTGTTGCTAATTGTTGCTAGAAGCATTTTTGCAAGTCAATCTTGATTGTTAATCCTAATATCATTTATGGTAGTTGTGATCTTGTAATCTATTAGTTGATCCCTTAAACAAAAAAATTTAAGCCATAATTTACTAGCTAACCCTAGGTTGTTATTGGGTCTCAAATGGTTGTTTGAACAGGCATTACAGTTTGGTATCAAAGCAGTGGTTCAAAGGCTTGGACCATTTGGCACACTAGAAAACTTGAGACACGAAAACTTAAACCTAGCACACTGTAAATCAAGAAAACAACTTAGTAAGAATTGTGTGTTTTAGTAAACATGGAAGTTATATAAATTAACTAATAAACTAAATCTCACTTTGGTCTCATGCAAAGGGCTCGAGACAGAGTGAGAGGAACCTTCACAGAGACTCAGACTCACCACCACCACCATCGGATTAGGGTGTAGCAGCCATTCTACCTCAGATTTTATAGACCCTTTAGGATGTTAATGTCGCTCTATGTGGAGGATTAGGTGGAGGATAGACAACTAGTCATGATAGAGCTCCTTCTATCGAGGGTCAAGGAACCCCTTAACTCAGCAAGGAGCATAGAGGAGAGAACTCCCATGCGGAGTCGGTTAGAGTGGATTCACCACCTAGGAGGTAGGGTGATAGAGTTCGGAGCATAGAGAGAGGTCTCGGAGCCCTAGGCTTAGGGATGAGCTTGTAGAGAGGCCTAGAGGCTGAAAGACCATAGTAGCGGATCACATCAGGGAGATCTTGAAGCTTAGGCCCTCACATTACTCAGGTGATATAGGTGGATTTCAAGCAAAGGCCTGGCTAGTGAGCTTGAGTGGTTACTTTAAGCTTTTCCTTATTCTAGCAACATGAAAGCTTGTGTTGCAATCCATCTACTGAGGGATGGAGCAGGAGTATGGTGGAGGACAGAGGAGCAAAAGCTCCATGTAGATTCAGAGACAATGACTTGGGAGTTATTTGAGGAGAGATTTAGGAGTAGGTACCTATCATAGAGGTTCATCTAGTAGAGGATTGATGAGTTCCATGACCTCCGACAAGATACCCTTTCAATAGTAGAGTATGAGAGTAGATTTCTAGATCTACTTCAGTATGTAGAGTATATGTAGGATGAGTAGGTGTGGATTCACAGGTTCATCCGGGGCCTGAATTTGGACATTGGAGGTGCAGTGCAGATTCACTATCCATAGAATTTAGCGGCTATCAAGAAGGCCTATATTCCAGAGGAGACTCAATGTAAAACCCAGCAGGCTAGAGACCAAGTTAGAAGCTGCATTCAGTAGATGCAGGATGGTAGATCAAGAGGTTCAGTACCTCTTCCTCATGGTGGTAATTATTTAGCACAGTCATCCTTTAGTCCACTGCAGAGTGCAAAGAGCAGTTCTTCTCACCGTATAAACCTCCACCGAGAGTTGATGCAGAGAGAGAGGTCGAGCATGGGGCCTCCTCCTAGGGGTCCCATCAGGACATAGGGTGGACCTAGAGCTCAGTCAGCTGGAGCTCACTAGTAGAGGCCACAATAGACCACAACTGGATCATCAGGATCCATGCCACATGATTCTAGGGCACCTCCGGAGGTGTTGTTCCTTGGAGAGGATCAGGTAGTTGCTTTGGATGTGGAGTAGTTGGACATTTTTGGAGAGATTATCCTCAGAACCCTAACAAGGGTAAGGCACCGGTTTTGAGCCAAAAATTGGTGACATGGGATGTAACCACAGGATTTATGCAACAGCTTGAGAACTACTAGCAAGAGCACCGAGCAAAGTCATTGACACCATAGGTAGCATTGGTGGTATCCCTACCTCTGTATTCTTTGATTCTGGTTCTTCTAATTCCTTTATTGCACCGTCTTTAGTAGAGTGATGTAGGCTGGTGGTAGTTAGGTAGGGTATCGGTTGGGAGGTTAAGATGGCTTCTAGAGCCAAGATCTCTATGAACTCCTTAGTTAAGGAGTGTGTAGTGGAGTTGAGACCTTTCACCACCACCTCAGATCTTCGTATTCTTCCTTTGGTATCATATGGAATTATCTTAGGTATGGATTGGCTATCTACACATAGGGTGACGATGGATTGTTATCATAAGACTATAGCTTGTGCAAATTATTTGGGATTTGAATCGGTGATATCGGGGGTCAAGAGACCCATTTCTATTCGTACCATTTCTGTTATGTAGCTTAAGCGGTGTGTACGACGGGGTTGTCATATGTATGCTGTTATAGTCAGTGACATATATGAGGATAGGTATAGTGGGCCATCACTAGATGATCATCCCATCTTCAGAGAGTTTTCTGATGTATTTCCAGGGGAGGTACCGGGGTTATCACCCCCACGTGAGATTGATTTTCATATAGACCTAGTTCCAGGAGCAGAGCCTATCTCACGAGCACCTTATCGATGACCACCCCGGAGCTCTATGAGTTCAAGTTGTAGCTTGAGGGCCTTTTGGAGAAGGGCCTTATCCATCCTAGTGTATCCCCTTGGGGTGCACTCGGTGATCTTCATGAAGAAGAAGGATGGATCATTGCAATTGTGTATTGATTACCACCATTTGAACAAAGTGACAATCAAGAATAATTATCCTCTTCCTCATATTGATGACTTGTTTGATCAGATGAAGGGAGCCACAATGTTCTCTAAGATTGATCTCAAGTCAGGCTACCATCATTTGAGGATTTCAGAGGTGGACATTTATAAGACCACCTTCCGCACGAGATATGGGCACTATGACTTCACAAAGGGTGTCTTTTGGTTTGATGAATTCCCCTACAATGTTTATGAGTTTGATGAATGGGGTATTCAAAAAAATTTAGATCACTTCATGCTCATCTCCCTTGATGACATCTTTATATACTCACGTACACATGAGGAGCACAAGGGGCACCTTTGACAATTTTTCCAAAGTGTCTTTGTGAGTAGCGAAACTTTATAGAACTTGGAGAAGTTTTCTTCTTCTAGATAAAGATATAGTATTTGGGTAATATTATTTATAGGGAAGGTATCGTAGTCGATCCTTCCAAGATTAGAGCCATTATGGAATAGCCAAACCCCACTACAATGACCCATGTGTTTAGCTTCATGGGTTTAGTACGATCTACCCAGGATATTTGTTCAATATTTCTCTCGATTGCACACCTATCACTTCCCTTCAGAGGAAAGGGAAGAAGTTTGTTTGGATGGACAAATACGAGTAGGCCTTCAGGACACTAAAGGAGTGCCTCACTACAACACCCATTCTTGTAGTGCCGAGATCCACAGGTGAGTTCTTTGTTTGCATAGATGCTTCTTTAGCAGGGCTTGGAGGTGTGTTGATGCAAGATGACAGGGTTATAGCCTTTGAGTCTCACAAACTCAAGGATCACAAGCTTAATTATCCTACCCATGATCTTGAGCTTGCAATGTGGTACATGCCTTGGTTAGATGGAGACATTTTCTTCTTAGACAAAGATTCACACTTAGGATAGATCATTTGAGTCTTCACCACCTCTTCACGTAGCCTAATATAAATGCTCATCAACGGTGTTGGATGGAGTTGCTTTGTGAGTATGACATGGAGATAGAGCATGTGAAGGGGAAGGAGAATGTGGTAGTAGACGCTCTCAGTAGATGGAGACATGTGTCTATGGCTACCTCAGTGAGGACAGATTTACGGAGCAAGATTCTTCAGTAGCTTCCTCTTGACAGCTTCTACATGACAGTATGAGTAGAGATCGAGTCACAAAGACCCCTTGAGGGGAATTTTGATGGTTTTTCCTTAGAGGTAGATGGTCTTCTCAAGCACAGAGGTAGGATATATGTTCCCAGAGATGGAGGATTGAGGTAGGACATCTTGGTAGAGGCACATCATGCACCCTATTTAGCCCATCCCGGGTGAAGAAGATGCACGCTACGTTGAGACAGTTATACCACTGGAGAGGAATTTGTCGAGACATGGCCTAGTTTGTGTCATGGTGTTTAGAGTGCTAGAGGGTTAAGGCCGAGCATCAGTATCCAAGAGTCTTATTTATCCTCATGCCATACTTTGGAATGGAAGTGGGACACCATGTCCATGGATTTCATTGTTGGACTACCTATGTCGAGATATCACCACAATGCCATTATGGTTACGGTTGATAAATTGACAAAAGTGGTTCACTTTTCTTCATGAAGACCACTTATATAGCTAGAGCAAGCGGGCATAAGTTTATATGGATGAGATTGTTAGGTTACATGGGATTCCGTGGAAGATAATTTGTGACTGCGACCCTTTGTACACTTCACATTTTTGGATTACCATGTAATATGTCCTTGGGACGAGGATTAATTTCAGCACAACATATCATCACCCGAGATAGATGGACAGTGCCGAGTGAGTGAATCAGATTTTGGAGGATATCTTTGAGGATGTACGTAATGGATCAGCAGGTCTAAGTTGGAGGAGTACCTATACTTAGTGGAGTTTTCCTACAATAATAGCTTTCAGATTTCTATAGGCATGGCTACTTTTCATGCATTATATGGTAGAGAGTGTAGGACACCCGTTAGTTGGGACAAGTTATAGGATAGAGTATCTCTTAGACCAGCTCTTTTGTAGGACATGGAGTAGTAGGTAGTGTTGATCAGGAAGAGATTGCAGGAGGCACAGGATAGGTAGAAGAAGTATGCGGATTAGTATAGGATTGATCATAGATTTGATGTGGGCATGAAGGTGTTCCTTCATGTTAAACCACACAAGAGCCCTATCCACTATGGAAAAGGTTCTAAGATAGCTCCTTGATTCATTGGTCCTTTTGAGATCTTGGAGCGTATCGGCCCTTTGGCCTACTATCTAGCATTGCCACCCACTTTTTCACGTACATGATGTGTTTCATGTTTCTATCCTTAGGAGGTACATTACAGATCCTTCTCATGTGTTGGAATAGACATCATTGTAGGTGAAGGATCAGGGGAGGTGAAAGTGGAGCCCATCGAATCATAGATCACAAGACCACGGGCCTTTGAGGTATAGTGATTAATCGTATGAGAGTAGTGGGAGAGATATGATGAGACTGCAGCCACTTGGGAGGATGCCACAATATTACGAGTGTAGGTTCCACATTTGTTACAAAGGGGAGGGGGATGTAGTGCCCACTTCCCTTTGACACTTTTAGATACTTATTTTGATACTATTGATCATATTATGGACACTATTATGTTTTATTTTAGTATGATGGTTAGATGTTAGATCATGGGTTATTATTGATCTGGATTTAGTTATTATGCATGATGATTACTAGAGACATTTTCTATATGTGATTGATGATATACTATTTAAAATGGACATATTATAGATGGTGATTTGGACTTATGATATTGGATATTTTGAGTAGATCTAGTATGGTATATTTTGATGATGATATAGTTTATTTATTTAATTAAAAATAATAATGTTGAAATTATTGATATTTTTGTGATTTGTGTGTTTAAATGATTTGGAGATATTGTTTATATCATTTTATATGTTCTGATATGGCCATGAGGTCTGAAGGAGGTATTTACATTTTGTAGGTTAAAAGTCACAACAATTTTGGGGGACCTGAGACTAACCATATTGAAATTTCAGGTGAAATCAACAAGGTCACCATGGCAACCGTGTTATGGGTTTGTATGTTGTGTTATGTTAGGAATTCCCATGGGGGATTTCCATTATATGTGACCATGGGATATGTGTTTTATTTATGTAGTCCTTTTTAATTATTGTTGTATGTATTTTATTTGTAATGTGTTCCTTCTTTTAATTAATTTAAATGTGGTAGATTAATGTGATAGTCATATAGTTAAATTTTATTAAAATTAAATTGGGATGTGGAGTGTAATTAATAAATTTTTCTTAGATATTAATGTTGGAAGAGTGTGTAAATTGTCATGTAAGAATGTGTAAGAAATTGTAAGAGTATGTAAGACATATTTTTGAAGGTCTAGCACTCCATCTTTTATGGAATTCGAATTTGACCTTGGAGGCCAAATTTGGAGGCTTTTCGACAAGTTAAACTTGTCCTACACCTCTCAAAATGATCCACCAACCATGCCTATGGTTTGGAGGTTAAATGTAGGCATTTATAATGCATTTTGAGGTGACAATATGTAAGTTTTAATTGCACTTCCCTTACATGTTTTTAATTTGGTCCTTTTGGAGTATGGGTTGAATTGGAGTATGTAAGTGATTTTGTCAGGTTTAATTTATTGTTATTTGTTTGTTATTGTGGATTTCCTCTTGGGGATGAGGAAAAATGATGTGGCATCCCACTTGTATCCACATCATCCTCTCTATTTCCTTTCTTATAAAAGTGTAGCTTCTTGCTCATTTGGAGGTTGTTGAAACTTTGTTATTTCCTCTTGGGGGTGCATTTTCTTTTGTTTCTTTTGGAGCTTGTTTGAGGAAGAGCTTGGAGTCTTTTTACTTGCTGATACTTGCTGGTTTTGGACTGCACTTTGACATTGTGATCTTGGAACAAACTTCAGTATGGAGAGGTAGGAGATAGAGCTGTATTTTAATGGTCTTTCCTTCTCTTGCATGCATGCTTAAATGGTGTTTGTGTTTACATTCTTGGCTAGTTGGGTAGAATGCTTAGGGCATGGTGTAGGAGAAGGATGTGGGGATTTCATATGGGGGGCATAAGGGATTTCCAATGGCACAGTTTTATTGTGGAGGGAGTTTTGGTTTGGGATCCACCTTGGAAAAGAAACTGGTTACATTTCTTACTATGGGTGGGGCATAAGGGATAGACCTTGGGGGCATAAGAAGGGGTTGAGAGATATAAGGTTTATGGGGTTGATATGATTATTGGTGGTATGTATTTGGTTGATGCCCAATTCAAAATTTGGAGACATAAGGAATTTCCCATAGTGCTTGCTCTTGTTGGTCTATTTGATCAAGCCTATGTGTTGTATGAATTGTTTCAGATGTAGATGGGAACTACTATCTTATTTTGAACTCGAATTTTGTTGATTGTATGTAATGTGAATGTTTCTTGTACGTGATAGAAGCCTTTTTGCCATGTGTTGATATTCATGCTCCATTTTAATATGGTTGGGGCTTAGGGGCCAATGAAGACGGACGAATTCTCTCTTCTCATTGGATTTCTTGGTTGGGTGGAGAGCGTTTCCTTTCCCCCTTCCTTGTTGTGATCAAAGTTGAAAAGAAGAAGAAACTTACATGTTGTTGTTTGGAGCAAGGAGAAATTATAGTTTGACAGTCATTTTCCTTTGAGTAATTCAATGTAACCTTTCCCACTTCAAGTGGATGAGTGTATAAATGTTGTAATGTGAAGTTGTTGCATTGTAAATGGAAGATGAATTTGAATTGAGAAATGTACAAGAAGAATTATACTTCTCTGTTTTGTTTTGGAAAGAAAATGTAAATGATATTCCATATTTTGTATTTTGTAATTGAAAACCAATTCAAATTGGAAAAGAGATGAGATGTAAAGTTTTCAATTGAATGTGAATAAAGAATTGCATTAGTCCCTCTAAATTGCAATGTGTACAGGATTTGATTTGCTGTCAAAAAAAAAGATATCTCTGTTTTTTTGAAAAGAATAAGAAACAATGTTGTATATCTCATGTATTGTATTTGAAATCAAATAGAAAGGAAAGTTGTAAATTTGTATGGAGGATCAATGAAAGAATTCATTCCTTTCTCAAAAGTGTATTGCACATTTGATTTGAATTATTGTTGAAAATTGATTGTTGTTTGAAAAGAAAAGAAAGAAGCATGCGTATGGAATGAAAGATAGTGTTATATTAATTACAAAATTGTATATTAAAATTGAAATCAGAGATGCATTTTTAGTTAGAATTGAATGGATGACCTAATAAGCATTGTATTTGATTAAGTTAGAATCATATGCACATTCAAAAGACAAATTGCTAAATCAATTTAAAAGAAACAACTCACTGTTTTTAAAACTTAAATCTGGCAATGCACATTTTAATTAAAATGAGCAGTTCAGACTTATACTCAACAATAAGTTATGAAATTCACATTTAGGAATACCTAAGGAACTCTAATTCACTCTAACAGTCAAGAATGAACCTCCAAAACTTAATAAAATTCAATTCGAGCTTGCATAGTCATTTTTCCCGTCTATTGCCAAAAAAATGTAAACTTGAATAATTGGACAAATTGACTTCACTAAAACACTCTAAACCCTCCTTAGACTGATCCTCCATGTCTATTTGACATGTGGAGTGAAGGAGGAGTTCAAATTTAATCAAATCGAGAAGTTGGAAAAATGCCAGTTTACAAATGTAAGCCTTCGATTGTTTTTACAAAATTGACTTTGTAAAAACTTATCAAAATGTAATTTTTTTCCCTATACAAATAGGGCATTGCAAGATTTCCAAAAAGTCCTTGTTTTCCCAAAACTGAGCTTTCCAACTCAAGTTATGACACTTTGAAGTTTTTGTGCCTTGGCAGGAAAATTATTGAAACTTTTCCCTGTCGGGCCCACAACCCAAAAATTTCCAATCAAAACTGCCTTAGAATTTTTTTTTGAAATTTTGGACCTTGGGATAATTTTCACTTTTACCTCCATCATCCTGCAGCCAAATTAGAGGGTGCCACGTGTCCCCTTGCGGCTATGACAAAGGCGCGGGTTTCTTTTTAACCCCTTAGCTTTTAAAATTTTTTTGGAAAAATTGACGTTTTGGCCCCGCTGGCCCGTGTCCAATCATAGGATGCCACATGGCATTTTGATGACGTCGGAGGAGGGAAGAAAAAAATTTCCTTTGGAAAATTTGGTTTTGGCCTTGGGAAAAATTCCAATGTTTTTCCTACGGCCCGCCATCCCGCTTCCAATCACATGATGACACGTGGCAGATCGGACCTCGGTGGGAGCGTGGAGTTATTTTTCCATTGGGATTTTAACTCCAAAAATCTCAATTTCCCTTTTATCTCTTTTGGTTTGCCCCTCCCCATGACCAATAAGATTTTGACATGTGGCTGGAACTCTTCTCCTTGGCAGAGGCACGTGACAAATTTCACCCTTGGGCTTTTGGGCCTAAAATCTCCATTTTCACGAATGCTCCGTTAGCCCACTTTTTCCCATGCCAATTAATAAGTGCCACGTGTCCCCCCTTCCTAAGCTCGTGGACTCCCCAAGGGAAATTTCCCCCTTTAACTTTGTCGGCCTATATCTTGCAAATTATGAGGAGTTAGGAGGACTTCTTTATATGGTTGGAAAGGTGAGAAAAATTTCCTATCCAATGGGCATGATTTAGGAAAGTTTTGATGACTCTAATTACGTGGAAAATAAATTTGAACCCTGTAAACCTTTTAAAGTAGGGTTGAGAGATAATTTACCTTCCTAACCTAAGTGATGAATTTAAACCTCTTGTTTGACCTTGTGCTTGTTGTTAATTATTGCTAGAAGAATTTTTGCAAGTCAGTCTTGATTGTTAATCCTAATCTCATTTGTGCTAGATGTGATCTTCTAATCTAGTACTTGATCCCTTAAACAAAAAAAATAAATAAATAATTATCCCATAATTTACTAGCTAACCCTTGTGTTGTTATTGGGTCTCAACCGGTTGTTTGAAAGGGAACTACATTCTGTAATATTGGTGAGATCCATGATGTTATATATATTGTTGTGCAACAAAAAAAGTCACGAGATAAATCAAAAGGCAAGAATGAATATCGAGATTGGGATCACAATCAAGCGTGCTATGATGATAATGAAGGAATTTTGTAGGAGGTTATGGCAGAGGTCGAGGATACTATGTTGGATTCAGAGGATGAGGCCATGGTGGTGGACTATGTGAGCTTCCTCACGGAACATGTTATATATGTAGATATCCCGACCAATACAGTGCGAATTTCCTCGTAATATTACATGGTATTTCTTTGGAAAGAATCATAGTTATGAGGAATTCCCAGGACCTATATGAACATCTTAGTAAGAAGCATAAATAAGAAAACAAATGCGCAAGTATGGTGAGGATACAACACACTATGGAAAATCAGTAGATTCCCAAGTTCGAACCAGAATATGATGCATTTCTTGTAAATATCACTACTCATGATGAAGTGGCACATGCCAAAGAAGCATTGCAGCTGAAGCCTACCATCACTAAGGAAAATTTTCTATATGCAAGGTACCTAGATCATGTCCATCGGAAGGAGGTTTATCGAAACCATAGAGGTAATAAGAAATCTTCAAGGTGAAATACAGTATTTAAAGGACCAATCATGGAAGATGGAGCAAAAGAAAGCAACAAAACCAGTCCATTCTGATATAGATGACTTGAAAGAAGTGTGCAATATGTTGTGCTAGGAGAATATCATTCCACTTGTTCAGAATTAGTTAAAGGGAAACACTTCATGTGAAAGTATTGAGACTGGATGGTAAATCCTACATGCAAATCTTCCCCCTCATAGCTTAGATTATGATAAGGAAATCACTAGGAATTCTGTTGTGGATGGAAGGATTCTAAGTAATATATTGATTTATATAGGTGTGGAAGTCAATGTTCTTACCTTAAATGCATGACTACAAATGGGGAGACCTCCATTCTGCAACCATCTTTGAATGTACTATTCATGGCTAACCAAACTAAGACCAATCCCATCGGAGTTTTAAAAGATACATCCATTACAATAGAGGGAGCCAAGTTCACTAGGATTTTGAGGTTTTGGTGCTAGTAGAGGAAGAAAGCTTCTCATCTCTACTTGGGCATCCTTAGTTCTATGCAAATAATGTTTATCTTAAGTTTAACAAGGGTTATATCAGTTTTGAAAACAAGGAGGAAAGAGTTATTATCCCTTTAATAGATGGAAAATCTATGCCCTATGTTAAGCCTTTGAGTGAGGAAGACTTGAATAGGATTTATGTATGCGTCATCTGGTACCCAGAGGCATTTGAGCCATCTAAAGAATGAATCCTTCATTGGGAAGATACATAGTCTCTTAGCGATATTACAAGTGTTACTTGTGATAATTGGGCATAGTACTTATGAGTTGGTAAGGCACGAAGTAAAGAGCACATTTTCATAGGATATAAGACCTCATTGTATCAGGAGAATAGGTAAAAAATTGGTACCTCATTACACTAGAGAAGGAGATCCTACGGTATTTCTACATGCCATGGAGGAACAATGGATAGACCAGTTAGAGAGATAGAATATGCTAGCATATACCCTATGTAGGACAGTAGTGTGCTAGTGGGTGGTTCACAAGGATAATCTTGTAGGATGGAATGAAATTAAGATTTCTCTTGCTACTAGGTTCTTTAGGAGAAATGCACCTACTCAAATCTACACTTATCATGGTAATCAACTTGTTCAGCACCACATTCAATAGTGTGAGAGACTCTAGATAGAGGGGTAGGAAGATTTACCACCTTCGCTCTGGGTGCACAAATTTTATTCCACATTATAAGATTGTGCACTTGTTTGGTATGCGTATGGAGAACTCCTAGAGAGACTAAAAATTGGAAGGATTTGATTGCGAGAAATGATCTAGATGTTTGAATATGTCTCTACTAAACCTCTGGTAAAAGAGGCATTAATGGTTATAAAGAATTTAACTATAGGATATAGTGCTAAGGCAAAAGAACTCATTCGGGAGTTATTTTATGAAGAAGACTCAAGAGCACATTTTGCTAAAGAAACAGAGACGAGATGCCACACTACTTAAGTTTTTTTCCTTGAGAAGGAAAAAGGAAGGATGGTCAACTTGGTGGATGGTGAAGAAGTAGAAAATCTAGATGTAGACCATTCAACATGTAAGTGTGAGATTTTGGATAGTTTAGATAAGATCATGCTCACCTATCATAAACCTATGAAGAAAAAGAAAGTAAATATTGGATCAAATGTTGCTCCTAAGGAGGCCATAATTGGGGACTATTGGTCCGACTCTTAAATAGAAAAAATAATTGAGTTACTTAGGAGATTATCAGACTTATTCCCTCGGGGATACCATGAAATCAAATGGCGTGTATGAATCATTAGGAGAAATTAAGATAAATCTTAATGAAGGTGTGCACCCGGTCAAAAAGAGACTCTACAGGATGAACCCCAACTTGTGTGAAAAAGTTCAAAGAGGAAATTGAGAAAATGTTGAAGTCTAGAATCATTGAGCCCCTGGACAAGTCAAAATGGGTTAGCCCAATGATGATTAGTATCAAGAAGGATGCTCAAATTAGGATGCATGTAGACTATAGGGATTTTAATGTTGCATGTGTGACTAATCCCTTCCCTATGCCATTCACTGAGGAAATACTAGAAGGTGTTACAAGGCACGAAATATATTCATTTATATATGGATTCTCTAGGTATCATCAGTTTAGGATTGCACAGGAGGATTAGGAAATGACTAATTTTACTATTGAATGGGTTAGATTTTCCTATACTATGATTCCTTTTGGTCTAAAAATGCACCTGCTATATTTTCATGTATAGGTGTTAAAGCATTGAAATATTTTATTCACAAATTCTTGTAGGTTTATTTAGATGATTGGATGGTGTATGGACTTGT
Organism: Taxus wallichiana var. yunnanensis; assembly: GCA_018340775.1. Taxonomy (NCBI): domain Eukaryota; kingdom Viridiplantae; phylum Streptophyta; class Pinopsida; order Cupressales; family Taxaceae; genus Taxus; species Taxus wallichiana. The sequence continues at coordinate 384,720,810 of CM031233.1, read as the reverse complement.
TAAGGATCATTGTGAAAATTTACGCTTAATGTTTAAAAGATGTTTCTAGTTAAGTATCTCTTTCAACATCAAGAAATGTGTATTTTGTACACAATTTGGAATATTGTTAGGGCACATCATCTCTGAAAGAAGGTTTGTTTGTTGATCCACTAAGGTTACACGGTCATTATTTGCCTATAGGATCCTACCATTCAAAGCGAGGTGTGTGGATTCTTGGTTCACACTGGGTATTATAGAAAATTCATAAAGGGTTATGCTAAGGTTTCTATACCTTTAGATGAGTTACTAAAAGGAAAAGGGAAGTTCTACTTTGGGGAGAACTCAAACAACTTAGGAGAAACTTACTACAACACCTATTCTACACTTTCCTTTGTGGGACCAACCATTTCATTTACATGTGGATGACTCTGGCATGACCATTGGCACGGTGTTGGCTAATCCTTGAGAAGGTATTATAGATCATCCTATCTATTTTTCTAGTAGAAAGTTGACTCCTGTAGAGAATAATTATACAACTAAAGAGCACGAATCTTTACCAATGATCTATGTGCTACATAAATTCAGACATACCTACTACTAGTAACACCATTTGTATTTTATATCGATCACATGGCATTGAAGTATATAGTAAAAAAGCATGTTTTATAGGGGTGCATATGTCAAAGGGTACTCTTATTCCAAGAATTTGATTTCACAAAGGTGGTGATAAAATCGGGAAAAAGTAATTGACCGAGATCATCTATTCAAAATACGATTGGGATAAGAAGCACAAATAATTGAAGATACCATGTCCAATGCATAGTTATATAGGTTACAACTCGCACCATCAAAATTAAACGACATTTTTGTCTTTCTAAGAATAGGTATGGTGTAAGAAGGGATGAAATCCTTAGAAAAGAAACAACTTGCTATTCATGTGGCACCATTTATGTTGATTAGTTGTGACCTATAAAAAATAGGCTAGGATGAAGTATTACACCATTATGTACTAGAACATGAGCACACAGATATCATGGTGGTATTGCAGGTGGCCACTATATAGGTGACACCACTACGCATAAGATCCTACTCATTGGATTATGGTGGGAGACCATGTATAAAGATTGTAAGGCATATTGCAAGGCTTGTGATCACTGTCAACACCTAGGGAGACTGGGTCAAAGAGATGAAATTCCTCTAAGACCTATTAATAGTGCATAACCATTTGAAAAATGGGATATAGATTTTTTGGGTCCTATTTCATCAGCCGTGTGTAGGGCTGGATCACCCTATATCATCACTTGCATGGATTATCTATCAAGGTGGGTAGATGTAATGCATATAAAGGATTATACAACAGCTACATCAGCCATTTTTCTATGGGAAGATATTATTACAAGGTATGGATACCTGTTGAGTTTGACCAGTGATAGGGGAACACATTTTTGAATGAGACAATCAAATTATATTGAATGAATTAATTATTGCACACCATAAGACTACACCATATCATCCTCAAGAAAATGGGACTACTGAGTATTTCAACAAGATTTTGAACTAGACATTGACCAAAATTTGTGATGTTGGAAGAAAGGATTGGGATGATAAATGTTCTACAAATACTTTGGGCATATAGAACAACATACAAGTAGTTAAACAAGGCCTCACCCTTTTAATTGTTTTTAGTGCGAATCAATTCTTCCTATGGAATTCATGTTACCTTATTTGTGTATTCCATGCACTAGAGGTCTAGCTGATGAGTAAGCATTAGAAATATGAACTAACAAGTTGATTAAGTTGGATGAGTGAAGAGAAATAACATGCTAGATTCAAAAGCAAGAAAAATCCAGGTAGAAAGAATAACATGATAAGTACATTAGGGATAAAAAGCTTGAGTTAGGAAAGATGGATCTTCTTTATGATTCTAAGTTTTTGATGATTGAAAAACAGGGATGGAATCCTGATCAATTTATTAATCTCAATCAATCAACCATTACAGAGAATGGGCTGCAATATTTATAGATATTGCACAGCCAAATACAAACAAAATATTAAGTTGTACAGGTGAACTAAGTTCCTAAATATGCAGGCTTCCAATAACATCCGGGAAGCAACAATTAGATACAAACAAATATATTGTTCAAAACAATATAACAATGATTTATAAAAGACAAATATGGTTTATGAACCATATAACAAAATAACCATTATTATTTAATTAATAAAATTAATTAAATAATTAAACTATGCATAATTAATATTAGGATAATAATATTTTATCCTAACATTCCCCCCCTTAATTGTGCATTGTCTGAAGAGATGAGGAGAGAAACTCTCTGAACAACTCAAACTTGTCACGTGCAAGTGACTTTGTGAAAATATTTGCTCGTTGTTCAGCAGTTGGACAAAATTGAAGCTGGATGTTGTGCTTCAACACATGTTCACGTATGAAATGAACCTGAACCTCAATGTGCTTTGTTCTTTCGTGAAAAACTGGATTGTGAACAAGTTTGAGAACACCTTCATTGTCAACATACATGGTGGTCGGTTTGTCCTGTGGTATTCCAAGTCCTTCCAGTATGCGATGTAGCCAAATCACTTCACAGACAGCTTCTCCTGCAGAACGATACTCGGCTTCTATGGAAGAGTGAGAAACAAAGTGTTGTTTCTTACTTCCCCATGATATTGGTCCAGATCCCATAAAGAATACAAATCCAGAAGTGGATTTTCTATCATCAATGTTACTGCATGATCTGAATCCGAATATCCAGTCAAGAAGAAGTTTTCATTCTTCTTGTATTCTAGACCAAGATCCACTGATCCTTTGAGATATCTCAAAATGCGCTTTACTACTTTCCAATGACAAACTTTGGGTTCCTGCATGAACTTGGATAGATAGCTCATTTGCAAAGCTGATATCTGGTCTAGTGTAGGTCAGGTAAATGAGACTCCCAATCAGCTACCGATAGAGAGTGGCACTTACCTCAGGAGATGGATCTGAACGAGATAACTATAATCTGTTCTCCATAGGTGTAGCAATTGGTGTGCAATCCATCATCCTAAACTTCTCAAGTGTTGTCTTGGTATATTTCATCTAAGAAACAAAGATGTGATTCTCTTTCTGCCATACTTCTAGTCCAAGACAGTAGTGCATAAGCCCGAGATCTGTCATGTCGAATGATCGCTTAAGATCTTTCTTTGTTTCATCAATCATCTTCACTGAACTACCAGTGATGACTAGATCATCGACATAAACTACAACAATCACCATCTCCCCCCCTTGCTTTTTGAGGTAGAGATTGGGATCGTATGGATTTCTGATGAATCCATGTTGTACGAGATGCTCATCAATCTTGATGTACCATGCCCGGGTGCTTGTTTGAGGCCATACAGAGATTTCCTGAGTCTGCATACCTTTTCTTCTTGACCAGGTACAACATATCCCTCAGGTTGAGTCATGTAGACTTCTTCTTGTAAATCTCCATTCAGGAAGGCACTTTTTACGTCCATTTGGTGAACTTTCCATCCAAACTGAGTAGCTAGAGCAAAGATCATCCTGATCATTTTGATCTTAGCTGTGGGAGCAAATGTCTCCTCATAGTCAATGCCTTCTTTTTGTGTATACCCCTTTGCTACAAGTCTTGCTTTGCACTTGTCCACTATCCCATCTACTTTGTACTTAGTTTTGAATATCCATCTGCATCCAATGGGTTTCTTCCCTAGTGGAAGATCAACAAGCTACCAAGTGTTATTCTTCATCACTGATTGATATTCAGAATCCATGGCATCTTTCCAAGCTTTTGACTGTAGGGCTTCCTGGACTGTAGAGGGCTCATCTGATTCAATAACTCTACTCATCAAAGCAAAGTTAACTTCTTCTCTTGCTTTACTGTGAGTCCATGGTCTAGGGGTGGATGTATCCAGTGGAGCATCCAATCTTGCATCTTGTAATGTACTTGTACACCATTTAGGCATACGTTGAACTGTTCCCATGGGTTGTGGTTCTATTTGATCAACACCATCATCCCCATCATCACTTTCATCTTTTGAGGGAACATTAGCTTCAATTTTTACAACGGGTGAAAAATCTACATCATGTGAGTCCAGAGGAGGAGTCTCTACTTCCTTCTTCTCGAGAAACTCAACATCTCTGTTGGTGTAGACTTTTCTGGTCTTAGGATCCATCAATCTATACCTAAGAGTCTCTTCACTGTATCCAATGAAGATGAGTTTTTGTGACTTCATGTCTAATTTCTTTCTGTTCTATTTGGGTATGTGCATGATTTCTTTGCACCTGAATACTCTGAGGTGTGCAATGGATGGTTTCCTTTTTGACCATGCTTCTTGTGGTGTAATTCCATCAAGAGCAGTTGTGGGTGCTCTGTTTAACAAATACACTACTATTTTTGCTACTTCTACCCAAAATGTCTTTGCAAGTCCGGAATCATCGATCATGCATCGCACCATTTCCATGATAGTATGATTTCTTCTCTCAACAACACCATTTTTCTGCGGTGTGTGTGGAGGAGGAATTTGTCGATGAATCCCATGAGTTTGTAGGTAGTCTCTGAACTCATCACTGGTGAATTCCCCCCCTCGATCTGAGCGGAGAGTTCTGATGTGATGACCAGTTTCTTTCTCAACTGCTACTTTGAACTTTTTGAATGTTTCAAAGGCTTCACTTTTCTTGCGAAGACAAAAAATCCACATTTTTCGTGAATAGTCATCAACACAAAGCATGAAGTACTGGAACCTAGAATGACTTGGCTGCATCGGACCACAAAGATTGGTATGAACCAGGTCAAGTTTACCATGAGCTCGAAAAGTACTCTTTTGGAATGAAACTCTATGTTGTTTTCCTACTAAGCAGTGAGGACACTTGTCTGTATCCTTCTGAAGAGATGGTAGCCCATGTACCATATTACACCGGCGAAGTGTTTTGAGATATTTGAAACTTACATGACCAAATCTCTGATGCCACAACTAGGCTGAGGTGGAGTTTTTAGCCACAAGTGCTTGATCGTTTTTGTGAATGAAATCAAGTTGAAACATACGTCCCACATTTGAGGCTTTTGCAATTATTTTCGAGCCTCTAGATTTATCTCGAATCAAACACATTTTCTTGCCGGATTGACTATCAAAGTCAATTTTTAGGTTGTGATCTAGGAGTTGACTGACTGAAAGAAAATTCTTTGTCAACCCAAGGACATATAGAACATCTGACAATCTGCATTTGCATGAACCAAGGGGTAGAGAAATGTTTCCAATCCCCTGAACTGTATATGAAGAATCATCTCCCAACGAAACATGATTTTTCGATGGCGTGTCCCTCATTGAAATAAACCAGTCTCTATGGCCGGTCATGTGTCGAGTGGCTCCCGAATCAACATACCAGACATCACTAGATGACGTGGATGGTTCACTTGATTGAGCAGTGAACAAGAAGTCTTCATTGTCTGACTGTTCTTGTTGCTCAACAATATTACCTTGCTGGTGGGGTCTTCTTTTCCAGTTCCCCTTTTTCTACCCATGATAGTTGTTAGAATGTCCCTTGTAAGATTGTTGTTGTTGTGGTCCAGAGTTTCTTGATGAACCTTTCTTATAAGTGTTATACCAACAATCTTGTAAGTCATGTCCTCTTTTGCAAATTGGACATCGCTTCTTCTGTTGATTGTCCCCATGATACTGATTCTGATGTGGGGACTTCTGATAGGATTTAGGTTTTCCTTTACCTTTTCCTTTCCATTTTTGATGTGAAGACAGTGCCTGCTCCTCTTCATCATCCTTATTGTGCATTGCTTCCTCTTGTTGCAGTAGGTTTACTAGCTTGTCAAAACTAATTGTCATATCTGACAAGTTTAGAGTTGTGAAAAAAATGTGGTAAGAAGAAGGGAGAGCTCTCAGAACAATGGGAATGAGAGATTCATCTTTGACCTCTTCTCCTAGGGCTAGAAGTGAAGCCCGCAACTCTACAACCCTTCTTAGGAAAGCTTCAATTTTCTCATTTTTCTTGAACTTCAATGTATGTAACTGACTCTACAAATTTAGTATGACATTCTTGTTCTTGGCCTCATATATTGTGCTCAGCTTATCCCATGCTTCTTTTGCTGTTGTGGCATCTCGAATGTGGGCTTGCACATCATCGACACTCCAAACAAGATGATGAGTTTTGCTTTCTGATCTGCTCTATCAAACTATCGTTGTTGTGTTGCATCAGTTGGTGATCTGGTTAGAGTACCAGTCACAACAGGCCATATTTCTTCAAACTCAAGTTGTGTCTTTATTTTTGTCTTCCATGTAGCATAGTTGCTTCCTCTGAGCAATTGTGAATTTGGAAGAAAAATTTGGGGCATTGGTGCCCATTTTGCAGAGATCACTGACAGGGTTTGGCTCTTATCACTCTAGGTATTAGGTCTCCCAATCTATATACTTGTCAGTCCGATATACCAAACCTTTCTATATACGCACCCTTCCGATATACCTGTTGGTATATGGAAGAAGCTCACCCTTTCTATATACCCGGCGGTACGTGAAAGAGGCATTAACGTACGTGAAAGAATTCAATACGTGGTACCAAGACAGTACTGATGGGGTCTATGCGATTATTGACACTGGCTCAAAGAAATATCCTCATACGCATGCGTAACTTTGCTATATACTCGGATAGTTTCTCAGTCTGGATTTATGTCATGCAATCGTTCACAGACGGATGGGATGGTTCATAGTGTGTGCACTGTGACCTTATTACTCCCCGTCGATTTATAGGGATGATGCCCAAATGACATTGTTGCAGCTATATTAGGCATTAAGTGCAGTAGTAGTTGCAATGGCTTTACCCGTAAGCACTTCCCAGAGGCACCGTATATACCGAACGCTGCGAATGAGATCTAGGATCTCGTGAGTGTTACAGAACCAATTTTTTTTTTTATTACAATTCTGCCAGTTTTGAGCAGTTACAAAGTTTGTAGTTGACTATGGCAACCTGTAAATTAGTACAATATGCAGCAGTATACAATTTACATTCAAAAAAATGTACAATTTGAATGGCAGGCAAAAATTTCAGTTCACGGGTCCTGGTGGCCTCCTGAGCCCAATACGACCCAAAATGCTAAAAATTGCAAAAAAGAAGCTGAAGATGCAATTTTTAGATGGGTCTCCCTTTGCAAAAAATGTCTGAAATGAAAAAACAGACCAGATGGGAGAATTTTTTTACCCTAGCTTAGGGGTTTCTCCGCTAAATTTAGTTAGTTATAACTAAATTCAAAAAATCTGCTAAATTTAGCAGTTCCGCCAAAAAACCCGCCAAATGCAAAATATGAAGTTGGGGGTGGGATTTGAACCATGCACCTCCCACTTCTAAGGTGCATTCACTAACCAACTTGGCCTCTTAGGGCGCTTGATATGAAACCGAACAAACTTGTATTTATTGAAAGGTAAAATCGACTTACCTTTTGGAAATGCGACCTAGCAGAGGAGAGAGTCCACGTGGCGCTTGCGTGGAGCTCGGTGGGCGTTTAGGGTTTCCTCCTTAAACGCATCTGAGGCGTTTTATTTCTTTATCTCCTTGTTTGATTTTGCTTTGGCCGCTTTTCCTTTGGTTTTGGCCGCTTTTTTTTTGTTTTCACCGTGTGTTTCTTTGTGCAAGTCGCGCTTGGCTATGGTGTGTAAAACGTATAAAATCAGTAGATCTTCCACGCCACCTTAGTTCCATGTTGCCCGTCTCCTTCTTTGTTTAATGTTGCCGCTGTTTTTATAACTGGTTAAATGTCTATTGCGGAGTCCGGCGGCGTGGATACTATAGTGCGGAGTCCGTGGAGTCGAAAGGGCCGCGAGGAGGACTAGCTATTGCCATTCTTTGCTGCCGCCATTGTTTTTTAATACTTCTTCATTTGTTTTCTTGTGTAGGTTGCACCTACGGATACATGGCATTTATGGCAGGTCCAACTACAACAAATTCACACGGACCTCCAAATATTCTTCACCATTTTTTGTTGGTTTCTTCTTTCTTTGTGCCATTTTGCTTTGGTATGATTTAATTTATTTTATTATATTGATTGTCTCTTTACGCAGTGCGTGGAAGGATAATCTCGAGTCAACGAGGGTTTCACGCCTCCTTCAACTATTGCCCCTCTCTGATCTGCTCCTATATGGAGTCCTTCTTCACACGGCCTCCAAATATAGCAAGCAATCCTCCAAAACCAGATATACCTCTAAATGTAGAGGTTGGATAAAAAAACAGAGACTAAAAACATCTCTAATATTAGAGATAAAACCCCAAATGGGGAGAAAAATAATTTTTAAAAATAATTTTCAATACCTACGAAAATTTTTCCTGGTGCTTTGAGTGCACCAGTGCAAAAAAAAATTGTGTTCTAAACACCTGGAACTGAACACGAGGTTGTGGATTTGCAGGGGGTTCTGGGAAGCTGCAGGAGGCAACACTGGCTCTTCTTCTGTTACAGATTTCTTCTCCATGAATTCTCCTTCTTCTGTAACCTTCTCCAACCTTGCCAGGAGCTATAATTTGCTCTGGTACCAAAATGATGATTGAAAAACAAGGACGGAAGCCTGATCAATTTATTAATCTCAATCAATCAACCATTACAGAGAATGGGCTTCAATATTTATAGATATTGCATAGCCAAATACAAACAAAATATTAAGTTGTACAAGTGAACTAAGTTCCTAAATATGCGAGCTTCCAATAACATCCGGGAAGCAACAATTAGATACAAACAAATATACTTGTTTCAAAACAATATAACAAAGATTTATAAAAGACAAATATGGTTTATGAACCATATAAAAAAATAACCATTATTACTTAATTAATAAAATTAATTAAATAATTAAACTATGCATAATTAATATTAGGATAATAATATTTTATCCTAACAATTTTTACATCATCCGGGGAAAAATCAAAGTACATTGGTCACTCACATACTTGAAATAGGAGCTTATCGGTTAGAAATGCTTGATGGAATATGGTTACCTAGTTACTTCAACGGGAGTAGGATGAAGCCCTACTATAAATAAGTCATCTTCGTGTTTGTAATAAGGCGTGTATTGCCATTTAGATTAGTTTTTCAATTATGTATTTCCTTAATGTATTTCCTTCTTCATCGCTATGCTTTGTCAATTTCATTGGTGTTTTGTGTAATAACGTGTTTGTGTGCCAAAAGCTAATTACCATTTGCGGTATTTTCATGTGCGAGTGTTACACATATAGTTTGTATGGGGTGGTTATTGAGAAATGGGTACACATAAAGGAACAAATTGATACAAGTGTTATTCAAAGTTTTAAGAGTTGGTAAACAGATGATTTCTTCCAAATAAGGACCATAGATGGAGATAAATGAAGGAATAGTATAACACAACGTAAGTAGTAGCCATGGATACTACCGGAAAAGGCGTAGTGATGACTTACTCGGGCATATGGGATCACGCTAAAGAGAAGTATGTAGCTATAAGGTAGGAAAGAACGCTAAAAGGTTATCTCGAGGCACTAAAAGGTTATTAATGAGGATTTTGGTAGGTGAAGCATCAATAAATGCACTAACTTTTTAAAAATATATATAAGGAAGGGATACGAGTTCATTTTTACCATTTTAAATCACAAAAATTTTAATGAGCCAAGTGCAAAGTGAGTTGAGAAAATCATGTTGAGGTGTAGAGAGTGTGAAACTAGACATGGAGAGAAGATTTGTGTGCAGGAGAAGCTTATGTCCCCATTGGTGAATGGTTTGAGTGAAGAAGATCCTTTCAAAATATCTAAGGCACATAATTTCAACTAGGGCATGTGGATTTGAGATAGGGTTTGATATTGTACATTACGAGAAGATATAAGGTGAGTATTTGAGGACAAAAATTTGTGATTTACAGATGATACCAAAGAAAGCACTTGTTGTAGGAGCCAAAGGGAAGAAGAAATTTGAAGTAGAGGTTGGAATCACTCCCGAGAGATTTTTTTGGAAATGCAATACCACGAAGGCGTGATAATGGGACAATAATGGGATTCTCACATCTAGAAGTGCAAGATAAGTTACTACAACCATTACACATTAGATAATAAAAAGGAATTGGATGCGTTGTTGAATACAAAGATAAACAAGCTTACAACAAAGGACATGTAAGTGTATGATGACTTTGGAGAGAATATGCTAAAGCATATTGGAGTTTACCAATTGTATGATCTTCCATATTTTGGCAAGTATGAACCTTTGTACTAGTGGTTGATGAGTAGGGTACATGAGGACTTCTTATATTTTGCCACATGCGAGATCCGGGATAATAGCCACTTTGATTTCAACTATAGCATTATTAAGGGGCACATGAGTGCTACTAAATAGTGGCCTAATAGATAAAGTAGAAAACCTAGAAATGCAAAGGAAGGAGTTAGGGTACACCAAGGGTCCACGTGGAATGAATATCGACAAAATGAAGAAGTACCTAGTGGTACAAGAAGTTGCACATCTAGTCACCAAATTGAATGATCAAGAGAGATGGTCCTAGGTGAATATAATATGGCTACACATTGCAAGGAGAATGTTGTAGGGAAATTTTTATAACATATCAGAATACATTGCGAAACTATCATCGAGGAAGTGAGCACAAGTGAGAAAATTAGTTTTGATGTTGTCCTATTATCCTTAGTATTTTTGGAAATCGGAGTGCCCGATGGGCCAAAGAACAAGATCTGGGAGTACCCCATGCAGAATAAGTCCCTTGTGGAAATATTTGAGAAATAATTATGTGAAGGGTCCACATGACATTCGAAGAGGAAAGGCGCATCCCTAAGGATTTTCCTTCAGTGGTGAGCAAGGCGGTGTAGTTCAAGGTATATCAACACTTCTACATCATGATTCACCATGAAGGATTGGAATTAGAGCCCCTAGTGTAAGCTTCCATATGCCTTCACAACATGCTACTTCTAGGCATCATTCCATCGGTTTAATAATGCGTGACACCTAATTGTTTTTATAGACAAGGTAGACTATGACTACCACATGCTACGTAAGACATATGTATATCTAGGTCATACTTTGCATATATAGAGAAGATAATTTTAGACGTGATAAGCATGAAGCATGTGATTTTTGTGATTAGAGATAGTGAGGCCGTTCTTCTCTACCTTCAACTTAATCCTAAGTTGGAGGGTAACAAATATGTGGAGAATGAGTTTGCGCTCCCAAGGCTACCTAAGGGAAAGTATACAATGGATAATGTACTAGATCCGAAGCCCACTAAACCTATAGAGGTAGATGAGGAGGAGGAAGAGTGTGAAGATAGTGGTAGCTTCATGCATAAAGGACAAAGGAAACCCTCAAACAAATTATAATCTAAGAATGTAAGTGCTCCACCCTGGGTATAAGAAGAAGGAGATGAAAAATTGGAGGTAGGAGCAGACCCTAAAGAACACTATTTTAAGAGGGTGTTCATTCGACAAGAACTTAAGGTGTTACTCCATAATTAGTATGGAGATCACCATGAATCTCTCCACTGAATGAGACAACTGATAAAAGAAGGAGAAAATTGAAGCTGAACGAGGAAGCGGAAGAGTCTTAAGAGAGCACGCTTGTATCTCCAATATAATCAAAGGATGTGTAAAATCCCAAGGACATAGAAATGAGGGTTAAAGAAGAAGGGGTAAAAAATCTAGAAGAGACAATGCAAGATACTTCTTAGGGCACTGAGGATCCAAATCCAAATCTTGGCGCTCTAGTTCCTAAGGGGAAAAGAACTAAAAGAACAAGTAGACAGTTTATTGTTCCATCTTTGGGCTATGCTGATGACACAAGTAAAATTATCTGTGCCCATTTTCAAAGCATGGTGAGCCCTAAGGAGTTATATGGATGGGAGTTGATGGATAAATACATGGCCACCACATACATAAGGAAGCAACCATATTGGTCTATGCACACACACATGGATGATCTAGACTTCGACATATACAAAGAATCATGTATGTCAAGAAGGTTAAAGAAGTAACTTTAGGCCAAACATATAACCGTAAAACCCATTGTTATGTCTCGATGAACAAGAAATTAATGCCTTAGTAAAAGTATCAACAGAGGTGACATGGAAGAACATAGAAAAATATGCCACTATTAAAGTACTACTAAGAGAAGATATCAAGGCCAAAGATGTAGAGATCGTGTGCTTGAAAGGAGAGAATGACATAGAGAATAAGAATAATGGGGTTCTTATAGACATGGAAGAGGAGATTAGAGACCATGTCTTGTAAGAAAGACTGCACTTAGAGCCCAAGGTAGCCAAAAAGTTCCCTTACTTATGCACTATGTGCATACCTTAGTTGATCTAGTGCTTGAGGAGGAACCAATTTGGATGCCCGCACCAAAGAACCCTGAGTAGGAAGTAGAGCAAGAAAAGGCTATAGTAGTATGAAATATTTCATCATTCAAGGAAATGCTACAAACCTTGTGGGAGGAGCTAAAGAAAGAAGATCAAGTGTTGAATATTTGTATAGCTCTAGAGGAAGTCATAAGAATAAGGACCATGGTAGATGACAATGAATTGCTAAATGCAATGAAAGATGAAACCTTGGGCATGTGGAGAGGTTGGAACTAGTAAAGCAAAAGTGTGAGGCCCTTACAAAGTGGCCTAGGACCCCCATAAGAATAGGTTGTATGAACTTGGGAAATTTATAGCACGTAAAATGGATCTTCTAGAATGGAGAATGTCTGTAATGTCTAACATTATGTTAGTATTACAGAATGAAAAGGAGAGATTTCCCAAGATGAGTTGGAGTCTATTGCAGTAAATATTCTAGATAAGGTAGAGGCCACATTAATATAGTGGAAAACAATATAGGTAGCAATAAAAGAAGAATATTTAGAACTAATTCTTTTAGTTGAAGAAGAGGATGATGCGAGTAAATAATTATTATTTGTATAGTAATTATTTACATTCATCCATTCCTTATTCTTTATTCATTCCATATTAAAAGGCAACCATTGTCGGGGTGGTAATGTAGTTTAGTGTGGGGTAATGTTGAGTAGAAAAAGTGTGATACTTAGTAGAAGGCACAAAGAAGCTTCATGCGTGAGAACATGGTGTAGTCAAAAGGCACGTAAGGATACATGTGCGAAAGACAAGGGAAGATTCACGACTTAGTTGTTTTCACATGTACGGGCTATTTTTGGAGATAGCATGCGAGTACACAAACCAGATAAAAGACTTGCACGACACACATGGGCTATTAATAGAAGAGCTACTACTAATATATTTTCATGGGTATAGTATAAGAATAGAATTTATACTTCCGGATAAGTAGAAGAGGTCTATTTTTAGCGCACTTGCATGTGTGGCTATTATTGTAAATGCACATGACTATTTTCAATGTGTGACATATTTTGGGAGCTATGCAAGAGGTGAAGGGAAAGTCCCCACCCTTATAAATATGTAGTGATTTGTGTAGTATAGGAGGAATGTGTGAGAATTGAATTATTGTGAGGTTATGCTACCAAATCTATTACGTGCATGAGCTTATGGTATTATTTATTGTAGTAAGCTTCTATGTATTTATTGTGTTTAATATAATGGAGTGTATTGGCTGAATCAAAGTATTAATCCTAAGTATAATTGGTTCTTGCATGATTGACTTCATTATTATTATTATTTAAATTTGTTACTCTTTAGATCTAAATCTGGACATGCTCTATTGAATATTATGTAAATTATGGATCTAAATGCATTAAGTCTTCATCATGCTAACATCCTATGAAAAAAACCTAAAGATGGGCCTAGTACCTTTTTGTACTTGGTGAGTGCTTAGTCGAGGCTGAGTGATGTTCTTGTGCATCTAGGTTATTACTAGTAAATTCTAGGTTGCATCAATCACCCACCATCATGCTCCTGAAGTAGAAAATTGGTTTCCAAGTGTCAAGGTGGTCCTCCAATGGAGCATGCTTCTTCTGATCCGAGCTCCCCACTTTCTACAATGATGTCTTCGAGAATGTTCCATGCATGGAATATTATTTCCTTGACCACCAATTGCTAGGCTATCACCTTATCCATTTGGCACACCTAGTTGGGTCACATTTTTCCTCAAGTGCTTCTTGGAATGCCAAATATGACTAAGTCTTGAAATCCTTTAATATGCCTTGTGTGCCTACCGTGGTTTCTCTTAAACCCTTTTAAAAACCTTGTCCTGCGTGCCCACGTGCCCTTTAGGACTTAGTCAATATTATGAGGCCCAACATCACCCCACACTAATATTTTCTCCCTCCTCAGAAAAATCCTCCCTTCAAATAATAAAGAATGGTGAGAATTTGAATAGTTGGAACAAAGAATGAAGGAATGAAGAATGGAAGAATTAAAGAATGGAGGAAAGAAGAAGAATATGTTTATTGTTGAAGGAGTGGGAAATCCTTCCTTAAATCTGCCTCAATATTCTCCTAGGAATATACTTCACCTTATGCCTATTGACGATGTCACCTTTTAAGGAACTCACCTCTTCAAATTTTAGTTCATCCCCCATAGTGCTCATTGTATCAAAAATACCTTCTAATTGTTTTCCAAGGTCATCCAACGCATCCATCTTGTAGGTGATCTATCGAAATAACTCCTACAACCAATTTTTGATCGAGCCCCACAAGGTCTCGATAGTTTCTAAATTATTATCCACCTCGGCTAGGATATTATCCCACTCTTCCTTATTTCCTTTATTCTTCCACTTTGAAACTCCTTGAGATCTAATTCATGGGTGGCAACTAAAATGCTTACCACTCTATCTTTGTCCATGTAATTGTCATAAGCAGCTTCGACTATCTATGTAGCGGCCTTTACATCGGCAAGGAGCTTAGTGTACTAAGTGACTATCTCCACCACCTTCAGCTTCTCCTCTTTCTCTTAGCACACTAATAATTCTTCTACTAATTCCAAAGTGAGAGGTTGCCTCTCCATGGTGAGGATGCGAGTTAGGTCTTCCAAGCATTGCAAGGTTGACTCATACTTCTACTCGGGGTAGTGTTAGGTCTAGATGCCTTAAGATAATAACATTTGTAATCATTTCTACCTTTTTATATACCTCACACACCCTATCATTTTCCTCCTTTAGCTCACACCTTAACTGTGTGTTGATTAGTTCCTCTTGCTTCAGATCTTTTCTCTTTTCAACGAGCTCCTCCTTTTTCTTCTCCAATTCCCCTTCTAGGAATCTCACCCTATCATTCCTCCCAAAAATTCTTACCTCAACTTCAACTAAATTTTTGTAGTGCATTATAAAATTTCTCATCAAATAACTATTGAGCATTTACTAGTGGGTTTATACCTTTATTCTCTAACACTTTCATCAATGCTCCTTGGCTAACTTCAAACTCAGGCTCATCGACATGGGACTCAAAATCCCAAGATAACATTTTCCTGGTTCGTGGGTACGCACCTTCTTCCTCAAATGAAGACATTTCTAGGAGTTGGTCTATAGGCATGGTGCTCTAGAAGTGCATGTGTATCACTTTATTTGGATCATTGATATAACCCATTCCCTTCCCTTGTGCTACTACCATGTTCTTCCCTCCTGTGTGTGTAGCCTTGAAAAGCTCACCACTAAGCTGGGATCTCCACCCATGCTCCCATACTCCTTCCCTATGCTCTCTTCTTCTATCTCCTTGAGTATCTCGTCCATGCTCTACTCCACCTCTTGCTCCACTAACTTCTCAATTATGCCCACAACTTCTCTTTATGCAGCCTCTTCTATCTACTCCTTGGTGAGGTTGGGGGTCCTTTGATCCTTAGTGTTCACCTCCTCACTAACCCCTTTTCCTTGGGCATCCTCCTCATCTCCATTCTTCTCTTCATTTCCTTCTTCTTATGAATTGTGTACATTGTACACAAGATGATTCTGAACTTCATCCTCATCATCATCTCTCTCACCCTTGTAGGCTTCCAAGCTCTCTGTCTCCTCTAAGTCTACCTTCCCACTACCTTTTATTTCTTCCTAGTTGGGGATTCTTCCTCTTCCTCAGCAAGTGATTCCCTTCTAGGAGACTCTTCTTATTCTGCACCTCTTCCTTAGGTGTCTTTTCCTTCTCCTTGATGGGATACTTCTTCCTGTGACACATATATTCTTGGTTTGGCACCGACTTGGGCGCTTATTTTCTAGGGTCTCTTCCCTTTCTCTCTTCTTTGGCATGGCCTTCTTCCTACCAGTGGGATCCTCTAGGATGGAGACATAATTCTCCAAGTAAGCTCCCTTTTCATACTTGGGCCTAATGCATAAGTATATTCTCACTGCGGCCCTTCCAAAAATTGGTAGTATTAAGGGTTTTGTCATGCACACTTCATGGGAGACATACTTCTCCACATAAGCATGCTTATTTGGATATACCATCTTCCTTCAAAAATTACGGTGGTCCTAGTCCACCTTGCTAAGGTCAAACCTTAGTCTTTTATCTTCCTTGAAGTGATTTACCCCTGCTTGGAAATATTGCGTGGTGAAGGAGAAGGGTAATTTACACCATGGGCTCTTGGTCCCATTTGACAAAGTGAACCTGCTAATGCAAAAATGTTGATAGATAACAAACTCAACTTCTCCATTTACTAGTATTGGTAATTGTTCTGGTATCCTCCACTTAGCCCCAAATGCGTCACGCATTCTCTTGTACCATTTCTCTAGGCACGCTTTGTGGGTGGCCATCATGGTATCACATGTGTATTTATCAAACCTCTTCATGGGGGAGGGATCTTCATCTAGATACTCCCATATGAAATTCTCTAGCCCATTGGGAACTCCAATTTCTAAGAAGATGATGGTGAGAAGAACATTTCCAAACATTATCTTCTCTCCTTCTTGTGTGGCATTGATGATCTCTTCTACAATATAGGTGGACAAGTTATAGATGGTCCCTTCTAAAAATTTTTGGCATACATTCAACCATGCCTTGTTTATTTTTGTCCACCTCTCTTGACCATTCAACTTGGTTACTAGGTGCATGACCATTCTCATCACAGGGTTGGGGATATCTGAGATATCAAAGTAACGTAAACCCTTTTTATAGTCATACTCCTCCATGGTCTTCTTAATGGCCTCTTTATCCTCCAGGTCATCATCCAATGAATCCCCTTTACAGATAAGGTTGGTAAACTTGGAGATGATCTAGGGAGTTATGTGCATTCTGTGTCCCATAAAGTAGAAGTGGTCCTCATGCACATGTGACATCAACCATTGGTATAACTACTCGAGACTTTCCAAAATAGGGAAACTCAAACAATTGTAGTAGCCCAACCTTCTCCAATTTTACTTTCACTTCATCATTGTAAATTGGCATCCCTTCTGGTGTCCTTTTATCCATTGGACACACCAGCTCTAGCACCATTTCCTTCTCTGTGGTACTTTTGCGATGATTATAGTCACTCACAACCATCTTCCTAACATGGGATACCCATTATTTCCCAAGCAACACCCCATCTGGGTATTGCATCTCCACATACCATTCTTCATTGAAACTGGTGGTGGCAGTCTGTTTTCCTTTGCCCTTTCCCTTCTTAGGTGAAATAATCACCTTCTTTGGTGCCATCTTCTTGTTGGGTTAAAATAATAAACTCCTTGCTCTCCTTCCTCACTCTGCTCAAATATATGGCTCAACTCCATGAAATAATCCTTCTATTCCTGTGCCCTAGCTACAAAACCCTAACTTGGAAAAATATTCCACAAGACAACATACTTTTGATGAAACCTCCCTACGCCCATGTACTCCTTCCACTCTGGTTCACAGATCACCCTAGTCATGCACTTCATATTTTCACTCTTCTTTCTTCACACAAATCTTTCTTTGTGGATGCCCTAGTTTGCAAGATCTCTTCAATCTCGTAATAACAAGGTAAATAATAACGTGCCCAACCCTTTACTTATATATTTTTTCCTATCTCCCGCAATAAATTTTATGCCACCTACCAACTTATTCAACATTAAATGCATATTTCTCCACTAAATCTAATCTTAATCACCTTTACCCACATGCCTAGTTTTTGTGCGTAAAAATCCTTATTGACCAAAGACTCTTACATGCGCGTATACAATGCCAAATTCACTTCTTTTGTTGACTTAATTTTTTCCCTTGCCTACCTCATGTTGTTCCTGCACTTCTTATCCTTTGTACGTGGTCTTTGTTAAAGCCTTCTTGACACCAAAATTTTTTTCCACCATTTCCCCACACGCTCTTCTATCTTATGCACTTTTGATCTTCCAATCTAGGCCATCACAACTACTACCATCTTCTTTCTCTCTTCGTTCTACTCCACCCCACACTAAAACAGATGTGTGGTCCTCTGCACATACACAACCTTAGAAAGTAATGTGGTTACTGGTGCACAAGGTGCACAAAACAACACAATAGAAAGGAACAAGCAACGAGAAGGGGAAACACAAGAAAAATAAAAAGAATACATTAAAGGAAATCCTAGGCTAACTGGAAAAATTGCCTTATTTACAAACACAAGGAAGACTTATTTATAGTAGGGCTTCAACCTACTCCCATTAAAATGACTTGGTAGTATCATCCCATCTAGCGTGTGCACCTAGCAAGTGCTTGAGCCAAGGATGTACGATATGATGTTTGGTCCCAAATAATGGACTTTCAACTTCCCATGATGGCATAGAAACTTGGAATCATACAACAAAACCATCTACCTAACTAAAAACTATTTTTCTTGATATGATGATCATGCCATGCCTTTTTTCTAGCCTTTTTCAGTCTTTTGACTCCATTTAGCAAGTGACCACCTCTCATCTAACTACATTAACTTATCAAGTCTCTCTTTCAACACTTGTTTAATTGCTAATCCTCCTATGCACACTATACGTAGAAATGGTAACATGAATTCAATGAAAATAGATTTTGTGCCAAAAACCAATTGAAACAATGTGGCCTTGTTCAACCTCTTGTAGGTTGTCATGTATGCCCATAGAATGGTTGATACCTTGTCATCCCAATCCTATCTTCCAACATCAAAAATTTTGGTCAACATGTGACTTAGTATCTTGTTAAATGCTTCAGTAGTCCCATTCACTTGTAAGTGATAAGGGGTGGTCTTGTGATGGGCCACCATGAACTCTGCTAATAAAATCCTGACCATTTCATTCAGAAAATGTGTTCCCCTATCACTTGTTAAACTCAACAGACATCCATATCTGTTGATTATGTTTTCCCATAAGAATCTCACTACTATCACTATTGTGTAATCCTTTGTAGGCACTACCTCTACCCATCTTGTCAAGTAATCAGTGTAAGTGATGATGTAACATGAGCCAGTCCTTCACGCGGCAGTGAAATTGGTCCTACAAATTCAATTGCCCATTTTTCAAATGGTTCAATGTTGGCTATCGGTCACAAGGGAATTTCATCCCTCCTTCCAGGTTTTCCAAGGTGCTTGGAAATGGTCATAGGCCTTGTAAAACTCAATACAATCTGATAGATACTTTCCCACCAAATCCCTGCAAGTAGAATCTTCTATGCGGTTGCATTTCTTGCATAGTGTCCTCCTGTAATCCCACCATGTGCTTCCTCCATGATTACAACATGCTCATGTTCTAATACACATCGGCACAAAACCTCATCATGACCTAACTTGTATAAATCTCCACTAATCAACATGTAAGGCACGACGCATATAGCCAACTAATTTCTCTCCAAAGCCTTCATTCCTTCCGTGCCACACTATTTTAAGAAACACTACAATATCCTCTAAGTCAGAGGGTGTGTGCTGCAACCTAAATAATTACACATTTGGCATGGTATCCTCAATGCTTTGCGCATCCTCCCTTGAGTCAATTCTTGATAGATGATCAAGTCCTGAATTACTCTTTCCTAGTTTTACCACAACTGAAAAACTCAAATTCTTGAAATAATAGGACCTAACGACATATGCGCCCTTACAGAATGATCTTGTTCACCAAGTAATTTAGTGTCATGTGGTCCATGTAGAATATGAATGGTGTTGTTAGTAGATACTACCTAAATTTATGTAGCACGTACTTAATTGATAGTGCTTCACTCTTAGTAGTTTTGTAATTTTTTTCTGCTTGTGTAAAATTCCCTCTGGCAAAACACAAGGGGTGATCAACAATCCCCTCATTAGATTGTGATAGTATTTATCTAATGGTTGTTCTTGAGGAATCAACATGCACATGAAAGGGATTATCCCAAGAAGGAAAGTGTAATATGGGCACAGTGACAAGCCTATCTTTCAATGTGTCAAATGCCTTCTTACACCACCTCTCCTCAGTGAAAGGAACTCTTGTGTTTAAGAAATTCCTCCAAGGGTGTGACGATCTTGGAATATCCCTTAATAAACTCCCTAGTACCTCATATACCCAAGGAATTTGTGCACAATGCTCTGACATGTAGGCTCCCCCAATCTCACAATAACTACAACCTTGACGAGAATCCACTAGCAAGCCTTCCTTACATATAATATGCCCCAACAGGGTTCCAAATGGAGTAGAAAAGACACATTTCTTAATGTTGAGGGATATCCTCAACTGCTGACATCTCTCAAACATTAGCCTCAAATTGTCACAATGGTCTTTTACTAGCCCATACATAGTCCAGTCATCTAGGTAGACCTGAAGAAATTTATGGATGAAGTCCTAGAAGGCTTGTACCACGATGCACGAGAACACAGTAGGCACATTCTTCAGCCCAAAAGGCATGACCATGTAGGAAAAACTTCCCCATTTAGTGGAAAAATTTGTCTTCTCCTAGTATTCCTTTGCAATTCTAACTTGGTGGTACCCTAAGAACCCATCCGTAAAAGAATAGACCTTGTGCCCGGCTACTCCTTCCAAAATTTATTCAGTGAAGGGGGTTGGAAAAGGGTCAATGACACACACTACATTCAAGTCCCTATAATCAACACAGATCCTTATCCTTCCATCCTTCTTAATGCTTATGACCATTGGAATCACCCATTATCACCGATCCTATCAACTTTTTCCCAATTAATTCATAAGTCCCATGAGCCCAATTGTCACATGTTATGCTAGTTGTATCACTCATAGACTTAATGTCTTCAAAATGGATAACTCCTTCTGTAAGATGAATTATCTCATGGTATCTAATAGAGCACACATAGATTATGTCAAGGAATTCTTCTCCCAAGGGCTCAGTATAGGGTATTGATTTCCCATATGTCAAGGGGATGATGAAATGTTCCTCCTTTTTCTCAAAATTGATATACCCCTTATTAAACCATAGGTCAGCATTGTTTTTGTAACACCATGGGTGCCAAAGAAATTTTGGAAAGTTATCCTCCTCAAATAATGCCAATACTTTGAAGTCTCTAGTGAACTTGACACCTTGAATAGTGATCACTAAACCCTTTAAGACACCAATGGGAATTTCCTTCATCTTGTTCACCATGTATAGAAAATTCAAAGATGGTTGTAATGTGGGACTTCCCATTTGATGTCATGCATCCAAGGTGAGAACATTGACTTTTGTGCTTGTATTGATCAGAATATTGCTTAAAAGCCATCCATCTATAACAACATTCAAATTTATCTCTTTATCGTACTTAAGGCTATGGGGAGGAAGGTTTACATGTAGGACCTTCCTTTTGCACTCTCTTCCAGTGTGTGGTACCTTCTCCCGTAACCATTCTCTTAGAAAGGGAATGATATTATCTTTCCTTAACATCTTACATACTTCCCTAACCTCATCCAGATCCTTCTATGGAGCCTCAAAATTCTTCCTTTGACTGCTCCTTCAGACATTGGATATCTCATTCTAGACTCGAATCATAGACATAATCTCTTGATACACCTCTTGTTGATGAGTAGGGTCTGGATAATTCCCATGTACCACTTCTTCTCTTATAACAAGTGTTCTTATTCTTATTATTTCCCCGCATATGGACTTCACTCATGTCATTACTAGTACAGGTTCTAGTCCTGACTCACATGCCACTCTTGGCATCTCAACGCCTTCATATTTTCGGTGTGTAATTCCCCGCCTCGGGACATCGGAAAACACACCAAAAGTCACTAAAATTTTGGGCAATTTTTTTAGTGAACCATTAATACCAATCCTTTCTTAACTGTTTCTCAAGATAATTATTTATTTTATAATAATTTTCCTTACCTAATTTAACTAACTACTTGCGTAATTCCCGATATGATTATTTATTTAATTCCACTATCTTGATTAACCCTACTAAACAATACTAGGGTCACTTGGGAAGTTTACACCCCTTTCATAATAATTAGTTTTCCCACTTTTTATTAGTTTTCCCACACACCCCCCTTTAATTTATTTTCCACTCCCATGAAAAAAATATATTCATGACTTAAAGTGTGTAGGATTTATTGAGAGCCCTAGGATCAATCTAATCTTGACCCTAGATTGTAATTTTTACCCTAAATTTTCCCTAAATATCTCTATGTTTTCCTTTCCCTCTCTATCCCTTTTCTCATTTTGTTTTTGTGTTGTCATTTGAATGTGCAGGTTGTGGAGGAGCTTAGAATTTTGATCTCATGGAGTCTTGAAGAATAACAATATTGTTTCCTTATTAGTTTATTTATCCATTTGTATTATATGTATTCTAAAAAATGTAATATCAAAACATAACTAAATTTAAATATATGATATTTACATTAGTAAATCAGCAGATTTACTCGAGCCAAGGTTTGTGAGCACGTGGCGGTGGTTTGGAGGACAGGTTGGCCACGTATTTTGGAGGGATGTTGGACTTTACATATGGGGGTGGCATCGGTGATGATGTGGGGAGAGGGCATCATGAAGAAGGAGGGGATGGTATATAGTGCGGCGGTGATCGTGGAAGTGGTGGGTTGCGCATGTGGAGGTGGAAGGGGAAGTGGTGGCACGGAAGTATTAGGGGTGGTGGTGCTTATGGTGGCAAGTGTGAATGGTGTGCAAGGGTTGGGGAAGGGCTCGACCCTCCTCACCAATATTTTTTTACATTGTTTTTAAAACATGAAAAATTTGTTTTAATCAAAACTTTTTTTGTTGTATTATTCAAAATTGTTTTATATACTTGTGTGTGTGTGTGTGTAATGTTGCATAATAAATTTTATTATTTTAATTTACAAAATATAATAATATTAATATAAAAATTAAATATGACTATGTTTAAAGTATAATATAACTATATTAGATATATTCTTAATATATTTATTTTATACACAATGTAAAAGAAATGATTATTTCAACTTATAAAATAACAGATCTTAATTTGTTAGCTTAATGAAGTGAGGAACTTAAAGATTTTCAATAACTATTTATGTTAAATTGATTTACATATTTTGAGATAAAATAAATGTAACAAAGTATTTCAAATAAAAAAGAGACTTATGTCTTAAAATTTTGCAAGGAAGAATACCTATTCAAATCTGATTTCCTAATAAGAACAACTCATTAAGTTCCACATGGAAGGGAGAAAAATTAATTTCATCCTATTCAATAATGTTATTAAAAATTTACAAGGAAGGGATACATTGCAAGAAGGATAATATTTCCATACAAGGTTGATCCTAAAGCTCCATGTTAGACTAACTTTCTTATCAAATGCAATGCTAAGAAAATGTTTTAGATTTTTAACAAGAAAGATTTCCAACAAAGAAATATCATTTTTATTTTTGAAAGACATATTTCCAATCTATACACTTTCATTTCAAAAAGGAGTATCAAATCAATTTCATTTTAAGGGAAGCATCTATTATAATAATTCATTTCCAATGAACTTGATCTCCCAATTCCTTTTTTTTATCAACATACCTAAAATATTTAAGAAAACACATTACAAAGCTTCTTTTAAAGCTTGAAGTATATTACTCAACAAAAACTTGACTCAATTTTACAAGTAATACCAAATATAAAATGGATATTTTACAAGGGAATGAAAAGTTCCACATAGTTATACTCTTCAAGATACAATGAGAATGATTTCCATAAAATGAGGCAAAGAAAACCTAAGTTGACAAGAGACTCCAAATATCCTCCACTTTCTTTCCAACTCCAAATGTTTTCAAAGGACCAACACAAGGAGAAAGATCTTGTTTAACCACCCATCCTTTAGGCACCATTACATGCCTTTCCAAGGTTGGAAGACATGCTAGCCTCCCCAAAGCTCATGGAAGAGAGGACTAGCTTCCACAAAATTTGCACAAGATTAAGGGAGACAATCTAACATTAATTTCACATATAAGACAAGACAAATACTAAGAAAACACCAAATTTTGCAAGGAAATAAAGGAGGAGAAACCATATTCTACCTCTAAAACAGGGAAGAGAAGAAAATATCTCCAAGTGCTAAAAGTGTAGCCAACATTGGATGCACATAAAAATAATCTTCATAACCTCCTTATTCCTCCAAAGTCATCAAACCCTCCTTATTTCTCCACCCATTCACAAAAATCCTTCTTTGGTAGGATTTTCAAACCCATTGGGTTTCCTCAATAAGAATGGGGAAGGGGGTTCAAGCCATATGAACCACCTTCCCCACCTAAAACCATATGAGGGGAGTAAAAAATAACCTACATGGCATGTCCATCAAGCCATGAGGTTTGAAAGGAAAATCCCTCTCTCTTCCCCATAAACTCCAAAATCTATCATTCCATATGATGGATGGAGAAAAACAAAAGCAACACAAAGCATACACACAAGAAACAACACACATTTTAAACAAAACAAGACTAAGATTTAACATAATATAAAACATAAAATGAGCTCAAGGATCCTACCTCCAAAATCTCTCCAACACTCTAGTTTTTCCACTTCTTTATCCAAGCAAGCTCTAGCTCCAAAATCATCAAGCCTCCAAGCAAAAACTCAAAAAAAAAAAAATTCTCTTCTTTCCCCATTAGGGAGAATTTGAAGAGAAGACAAAAAATATCCTCAAAATAGGGGGTTGACATGTGTCACCCTCTCTTCCCTCAAGCACAAATATTCTTAAAATAAAAAAAAGAAAATATAAACTAGCTTTTAACACTCTTCTCCCAAATTACCCAAAATGAAAAACAAAACAAACTTGTGTAACTTTTAACAAACACACATACCAATCCATCTTACATGGATTGTGACCTAAGAGAGGAAAAATAGGAGGGAAACTCCCTCTATGCCTTGAAATTAAGCCCCCTACCTATTAGGTAGGGTCCAAGGGCCTATTTTCATGCTAAGTGAACTCCCAAACTTAAAAGGGTCACTTAAAATGCCTAAAATATCCAAATTTCGGGCTTAGCACATTTGGGCACAAGTGTAGAGGATGTGGGGCCCACCCAAGGGTTCACATGTGACCCTAATCCCCTCTAATTAAATACATCATTACCCAACTCAAAACTTAATGTAAGTGGGGACCATTAAGTCCCCAAATCAAGTTTACAAAGCAACTAAACATCCTAAAAAAGATTAATATTACATGACATACTCCATTACAAATGAGGGTCACTCATGGTGCCTGAAATAATGAAAGCTAATACTAAGGCCTCATATGATAAACATGATTAGGACTTAGCCACATGGGCCTTTTGTGTAAATTTTTGTAGCTTCCTAAATCCCACATTCTCCTGTGACATGTCACATGTGCACTCATTACACACAATAAATGCACATGTATGATACAATGTAAATCAACTACTCAATAAGAGATCAATGAATTCTATGTTAGCATATCATCATCCTAGAATTAAAAATTTGACAACATGCATAATTATACACAATTTACCATGAGTTAGCCATAACGATAAATAAAAGTGGCATACATACAAAAAATCCAAACATGGAACTAAACTGAGTATCCATCATATATAAATAAGGTCTAAACAACATTATATCAATTAGTATCCGTAACATCATAAGATAAGGTGTCAACATAGTAATCAAGTCAAATTGGCGCTATACGTCTAAATCTCCATACATGTCTAAGGAGGTCAAATATCATAACATAATGTCACAAATATATCAAATCTCTATCAAAACATGTCATGAGTAAAGAGAACAAAAAGATATCCGAGGCTATAAAAATGTGGGCACTACATCACCCTCTCCTAAAATTAGACTTCCTCCTAGAAGTCACTGAAAGAGATATGGATATCTAACCCTTAATGGTGTAGCATCCTCCTAGGTAGCTATTGTATCATCATATCTGTCCCACTACACTATAACATGGTCCAAGTCTTGACTCCAAAGGGCCAACCTCCAGTGCTCCGTATGTGTAAGGGCTCTAGTCTCCACTACCCTTCATCCTCTACCTATAATGCCAACTAATCCAAAACATGAAAAACATCAGGTACATATTTACAAATTATATAAAAATGAAATACATCATGGGCCTTGCAAGGCGTGGTGGCAAAGCTGGCGATGATAGGCAACTAGACCAATGACCTCTAAAATATCAAAAGGCCCCAAAAATGAGGTGAAAGCTTAGAACCCTTTCCATAGTGGATTGGGATCTTATGTGGACGAACTCTCAAGAAGACTTTGTCACCCACTGAGAAGTGATGATCAGTCCTCTTGGTGTCTGCATATGCCTTCTAGTGTGCTCTAGCCTACTCAAGATATTGTCTAATCAAAATAACCTGCTGCTCTAAGTCTTGTAGGTAAGCTGGTCCAAGAATAATCCTATCATCTAGTATGTCCCAACTCAAAGGTGTCCTGCAAGGTCATCCATACAAAGCCTGGTAAGGAACCATACCAATGGAACTATGATAGCTTGTTGTTGTATGCAAACTCAACTAAATGAAGATAATCTTCCCACTTATTCTACTAGTCCATCACATACATCCTCAACATGTCCTCTAGTACCTAATTAACCCTCTCTGTCTTTCCATCTGTCTCTGGATGATATGCTGAGATGAAATTAATCTAAGTTCCCAGAGGGGCCTAAAAGGAAGTCTAGAAGATAGAAGTGTAAATGGTATCCATGTCATTGATAATGGTCTTTGGAATCCCATGCAACCTAACAATGTCCTCCATAAATACTTTGGCGATGGCTTGTGCATTATAGGTGACCTTGGTTGGCGAAAAATGCGCAACCTTGGTCAACTTATCCATAGTGACCATAATGGCATCATGATGATAAGAATACATAGGAAGTCCTACTATGAAATCCATGGAGATCACATCCCATTTCCACTCGGGAATATCATGAGGATGTAAGAGTCCTATGGGATGAGAATGCTCTACCTTGACCCTCTAACACTTAAGGCATCATGTAACAAAATATGCTATGTCCCGAAAAAGACCAGGTCAATAATATAACTCCATCAGATTGGCATGCATTCTCTTTACTCCAAGATGTGCTATATATGGAGCTTGGTGAGCCACGGTGAGAATAAAGTTACATAGATCACTAGAATTAGGCACATAGATGTGCCTATGGAACCTAAGTAAATCATTTGTCTTTAAAATGCACCACTGAATATTTGCCCTCTAATGAACCCTATGACTCAACATTTATCTAACACCCTCATAAAGCATGTCCTCTGGGAAATGTTCAAGAAGTCTTCCCCTCAAATCTAACTACAAGGTAAAATATGCAAGCATGTGTCATCACCTACTAAGGGAATGTGTAATGAGATTTCTCTTTCCTTTGATATACTTCACTTCCATGTCATACTCCTAGAGGAACTCCATCTAACTCCGTTATCGAGCATTGAGGTCTTGTTGTGAGAAGATGTGTTACAAACTATGGTGAGTGGTCAGTCCTTAAAATGAAAGGTCTACCCAATAGGAAATGACACCAATGCACAAGTGCATTGAAACCACTAAAGCTCTAGGTCATGTGTAGGATAATTAAGTCCATAGTCTTGGAGCTTACATGACTCAAAGGCAATAACCCGATGCTCCTGCATAAGAACTACTCCCAAAACCTCTAGTGATGCATCAGTATAAACAACAAAATCCTCTGTAGGGTCCGGAACTGCTAAGATGGGCACCATGGTTAACCTTTCCTTAAGCAACTGAAAGGCCTACTCACACTTTTCTGACCAATCAAACTTCTTCCCTTTTCTCTGAAGAGAAGTAATAGGGTGAGAAATCCTAGAAAATCTTGAACAAACCTATGGTAGTAACTTGTTAAACCCATAAAAATCCTCACCTCAATGGTCGACGTGGGTGCTGGCCAATCCATGATGGCATGTATCTTAGAGGGATCTACTGAGATTCCCTCTCCGATATGATGTGACCCAAAACTGAATCTTTGTGTCTAAAAAAGCTATATTTTTCCAAGTTCCTATATAACTTCGATCTCTCAAAACCTGTAGTACCTGTCTCAAATTGTCCTTATGTTCCTCCTCAGAGTGAGAATATATCAATATATCATCTAGGAACACTAAGACAAAGTGATCCAGAAAGTTCCTGACAACTTTATTCATGAGGCTCATGAAGATAGGCAGGGGCACTAGTCAAGTCAAATGGAACAACAAAGTGAACTCATAATGCACGTATCGTGTGTGAAAAGCTATCTTATGAATGTATGTGTCTTCATATGCACAATGATGATACTACGACTTGAGATTGATTTTGGAGAACACTCTAGCTCCCCACATCTGATCAAACAAGTCATCAATCCTAAGAAGTGGATAACGATTCTTTATTGTGACTTTTCTAAGTATATCTAAAGTCTACATAAAGCCTAAGAGAACCATCATTCTTCTTCACAAATATGATTTTCACTCCCCAAGTAGATACACTAGGATGAATGAGACCCTTCTCCAACAAATCCTCTAACTAAATCTTGAGCTCATGAAGCTCTGGAGTCATCATCTGATAGGGTGCCCTAAAAACTGGTGTAGATCTTGGCACTAAATCAATGGTGAAATCCACCTCTCTATGGGGTGGTAACCCTGGAAGCTTGCCTAGAAACACATCTATATACTCCCTCAAAACTACATGATCATCTAAGGGTGAATGCTTTGGAGTGCTCTCTAATCAATCACTGATGGTGATAGAAAACAAAAACCTTTACACATGCTCTACTTGAGTTGTTTAGCCGAGATCATACACAAAGAGATAGGCCTCTACATCCTTGATATCACAACTACACTCCCAAGATCATCCTGACACTCAATGACCTTATTCCAACAATCCACCTTGGCCTGATGAGCCTTGAGAAAATCCATACCCAAAACTATCTGATAAGATCCTAGAGGAATAACTCGGAGGTCAAGTGTAGTGGAGAATACTTCTAAATCAATTATGTAAATCTCCACATACGCATCCATGATGAGTTTGGCCCCGAGAGGCCAAATCAACCTACCAACTATTGGGTTTCCTAGCCACCACTAGCCCACACTTGGGTCCACTATAGAAAGGGATATAAAAGAATATGAAGCACTGAATAAAAAAGTACTAAGATAGAAATACCCCTATAGTACCTATCATCTCAATAAGCGTGGCATGGTGCTCATCCTAGGTTGTCAACCACTGCATATACACGATGGATGCATCCTACGTCACCAACCATCTAATTAGATCTATGAACTCTCTACATATCCATGGTAGTGGGTTTTTTTGGGCATACACATGCGCACATAATGATCAGGGGACCCACAAATAAAACATCCTCTTGTACCTCTCTGGGATGGGGTCCCTCCTATACTTTGGTGAACTAATCCTACCGCCCAACCATAGTATGTGCATGCATGTGGTACCTTGTCTACCTCTTCACCAGTACCCTATCAACTATCCCTATCCTTGGCTCCACCAAAACCTCCTCTAGTGCCACCTATTATAATCTTTGGGCTGCAGCCCTTTGCTCTTTTATTGGTGGCTATGATGATGTGTGTTTGTTGTGGATGTGGTGGAGCCTCGTAGCTGTTGGTGGAGGTACTAAACCTCCTTTAAGGGGTGTTACTATCCCCATGACCTCTAACTCACGAAGGTTATATCCTATCCTAAAACTTTCTCTTGTTCCTATCTCCGTGCTCCTCTACCCTATTCTATTCTCCTTAGCTAAGTAGGCCTTCTTAACTACCTTCTCAAGTGTGAGAAGAGATAACATCCTAACTTCTCCTACTATATCTACATTCAAGGCCCCAAATAAACTTGTTTACCTACAATTTTTATCATGCGGTATTCCACATACTATAGAAGATCCAGAACCTTCTCTCATCATATTGTGCCACTATGTCAAAGCCCTATCAAAATTCATGAAACTTATCAATCCTCTTATGTATGAAATGCTAACACATAGCGAGCCCTGAATCAATCCTCAAACAACTCCCATGTCACTTTGTATCTCTCGAGTCAAATGGATCTTCCGCTCCTCATTGCTCCACCAAACACCTACTTTGTGTCATAGAGGATGTGTATAGCGATCCTAAATTTGACATTTCTCTCATAAGAGTGCAAGCCAAAGTAGTTGTCCAGGCTATGGAACCTTGACTCAGCCCCAAAGCCATCTATAGAGTAGGTGTATGTAGGTGGCTACAAGTAAAGAAGATCCCTAATCATACTACATGTGTCACAATCCTAGTGTTGGGGTCCAATAGGTGAAAGTGTTCATCTATCTCTAAATGGCCCCTTGAAGCTGTGTGAGTGGATACGAAGGTATGAGGCCACCCTCTCATGGTGAACAAAAGTGTTACGTGACCTCTCCTACCTAGGGGTATCATGCTCTGGTGGCTCCAAATGCACTTCCTTTCCTATTTCCTCCTCGTCTCTTGACTAGATGTCCTCTCTCACTCACCTCTATTGTGGTGGAATGCATTTTACACAACATCAATCAATTGCTAAAGATCCTCTAAGATCTAGGCCTTAATTTGGGTGCCTATAGTTTCAGTTTAGGAGAACCACGTCCTAAACCCTAACCAATCATCGCCTCATGAGTGCCATCTCGTGAATGAGGTACGGAAAATGGTTATTAAATTATAATGGTTGCGGAAATGTTTTAAGTGTTTTAGTTTTAATGTTACTAAAGTATTAATTAAATATTTAAAAATTTTACCCAGAGATTCTGCATGTGTGAAACTTCACTCTAATACCAAATGCAATGCCCCACCTCGGGACATCGGAAAACACACCAAAAGTCACTAAAATTTTGAGAATTTTTTTTAGTGAAATACTAATACCAATTCCTTCTTAACCATTTCTCGAGATAATTATTTATTTTATAATAATTTTCCTTACCCAATTTAATTAACTACTTTCCTAATTCCCAATATGATTATTTATTTAATTTCACTATCTTGATTTACCCTACTAAACAATACTAGGGTCACTTGGGAAGTTTACACCCCTTTCATATTAATTAGTTTTCCCCCTTTTTATTAGTTTTCCCACACACCCCCCTTTAATTTATTTTCCACTCCCATGAAAAAAATAAATTCAAGACTTAAAGTGTGTAGGATTTATTGAGAGCCCTAGGATCAATCTAATCTTGACCCTAAATTTTTCACCCTAAAGTTTCCCTAAATATCTCTATGTTTTCCTTTCCCTCTCTATCCCTTTTCTCATTTTGTTTTTGTGTTGTCATTTAAATGTGTAGGTTGTGGAGGAGATTGGAAGTTTTCTCTCATGGAGTCTTAAAGAATAACAATATTTTTCGTTATTAGTTTATTCATCCCTTTGTTTTGTGATTATTTTCTTACCCAAAATCTTTGGGTTATTGGGTATACAATTACCCACAAATTTCCTTTTTACAAAAATAAGGCAATATACCTAAGATTTTATATGTATTCTTAACAAATGTATTATCAAATTAGAACTAAATTTAAATATATGATATTTACAGTAGCAAATCCACATATTTACCAACGTCAAGGTTTGTGAGCATGTGGTGGTAGTTTGGAGGAGGGTTGGCCACGGATTTTGGAGGGAGGTTGGGTTGTGTACATATGGGGGGACGTTGGCGATGTGGGGAGAGGGCAGCATGGAAGGGGAGGGGATGGTGTATGGCATGGGGGTGAAAGTGGAATCCATGGGCTGCACATGTGGAGGTGGAAGGGGAAGTGGTGGCATGATAGTGTTGGGGGTGGTGGTGCCTATGGTGGATGGTGGGAATGGTGCACGGGGGTTGGGGAGGGGTTCGACCCTCCCCACCAATATTTTTTTTTTTTTTTTTTTAAAACATTAAAAATTTCTTTCAACCGAAACTTGTTTTTTTATTATTCAAAATTGTTTTATATACTCTGTGTGTGTGTGTGTGTAATGTTTCATAATATATTTTATTATTTTAATTTTCAAAATATAATAATATTAATATAACAATTAAAATATGACTATGTTTAAAGTATAATATAACTATATCGATATATTCTTAATATATTTATATTATACACAATGTAAGAGAAATTATTATTTTAACTTATACAATAACAAAGCTTATTTTTTTATCTTAATGAAGTGAGGAACATAAATATTTTCAATAACTATTTATGTTAAATTGATTTACATATTTTGAGATAAAATCAATGTAACAAAGTATTTCAAATAAGAATATAGACTTATGTCTTAAAATTTTGCGAGGAAGAATGCCTAATCAAATCTGATTTCCTAATAAGAACAACTCATTAAGTTCCACATGGAAGGGAGAAAAATTAATTTCATCCTATTCAATAATGTTATTAAAAATTTCAAGGAAGGGATACATTGCAAGAAGGATAATATTTACATACAAGGTTAATCCTAAAGCTCCATGTTAGAATAACTTTCTTATCAAATACAATGCTCAAAAATGTTTTAGATTTCTAACAAGAAAGATTTCCAACAAATAACTATCATTTTTATTTTTGAAAGACATATTTCCAATCCATACACTTTCATTTCACACTTTCATTTCAAAAATGAGTTTCAAATCAATTTCATTTTAAGGGAAGCATCGATTACAATATTTCATTTCCAATGAACTTTATCTCCTAATCCCATTTATTTTTAAAAATACCTAAAATATTTAAGAAATAGATTACCTAAAACATTACAAAGCTTCTTTAAAAGCTTGAAGTAGATTACTCAACAAAAACATGACTCAAGTTTACAAGTAATACCAAATATAAAATGGAGATTTTACAAGGAATGAAAACTTCCACATAGCCATACTCTTCAAGATACAATGAGAATGATGTCCATAAAAGGAGGCAAAGAGAATCCAAGTTGACAAGAGACTCCAAATATCCTCCACTTGCTTTCCAACTCCAAATGTTTTCAAAGGACCAACACAAGGAGAAAGAGATTGTTTAACCACCTAACCTCTAGGCATCATTACATGCCTTTCCAAGGTTGGAAGACATGATAGCCTCCCCCAATCCCATGAGAGAGAGAATAGCTTCCACAAACTTTGCAAAGATTATGGGAGATAATCCAACATTATTTTCACATATAAGACAAGAAAAATACTAAGCAAACACCAAATTTTTCAAGGAAAGTAAGGAGGAGACACCATATTCTACCTACAAAATGGGGAAGAGAAGAAGAAATATCTCCAAGTGCCAAAAGCGTAGCCAACATTGGATGCACATAAACAATAACCTTCACAACCTCCTTATTCCTCCAAAGTCATCAAACTCTCGTTATTTCTCCACCCATTCACCAAAATCCTTCTTGGGAGGATTTTCATACCCATTGGTTTTATCAACAAGAATGGGGAAGGGGTTTCAAACCATATGAACCACATTCCCCACCTAAAACCATATGAGGGGAGTAAAAAAAAAGAACCTACATGGCCTTTCCATCAAGCCATGAGGTTTGAGAGTGAAAATACATCTCTCTTCCCCCATAAACTTCAAAATCCATCATGCCATATGATGGATGGAGAAAAAAATAAAGCAACACAAAACATACACACAAGAAATAACACACATTTTAAACAAAGAAAGACTAAGATATAACATAATATAAAACATAAAATGAGATCAAGGAGCTACCTCTAAAAACTCTCCATTGCTATATCTTTTCCTCTTCCTTATCCAAGCAAGCTCTAGCTCCAAAATCACCAAGCCTCCAAGAAAAAGCGCCAAAAAAGTTCTCTTCTTTCCCCATAAGGGAGAATTTGAAGAGAAGAAAACAAATATCCTCACAAATGAGGGGTGACATGTGTCACCCCTCTCTTTCTCAAGGTCAAATATTCCCCAAAATAAAATAGAGAAAATATGAAATAGGTTTTAACACCCTTCCCAAAATGAAAAACAAAATAAACTTTGTAACTTTTAACAAACACACATACCAATCCATCTTGCATGGATGGTGACCCAAGAGAGTCAAAATGGGATGGAAACTTCCTATATGCCTTGACATTAAGCCCCCTACCTATTAGGTAGGGTCCAAGAAACCTATTTTCATGTCAAGTGAACTCCCAAACTTAAAAGGGGTCACTTAAAATACCTTAAATATCCAAATTTCATGTTTTACACATTTGGGAAAAAGTGTAGAGGATGTGGGGCCCACCCAAGGGTTCACATGTGACCCTAATCCCCTATAAATAAATACATCAATACCCAACTCAAAACTTAATGTAAGTGGGGACCATTAAGTCCCCAAATCAAGTTTACAAAGAAACCAAACATCCTAAATAATATTAATATTACATCACATACTACATTACAAATGAGGGTCACTCATGGTGCCCAAAATAATGAAAGCTAATAATAAGGCCTCATACAATAAACATGGTTAGGACTTAGCCCCATGGGCTACTTGTGCAAATTTTGTGTAGTTGCCATGAATCCCATGTTCTCCTGTGACCTTTCACCTGCACACTCATTGCACACATTAAATGCACCTGTCTGATACAATGTAAATCAACTACTCAATAAACGATCAATGAATTATATGATAGAATATCATCATCCTGGAATTGAAACTGTGAAAACATGCATAATTATACACAATTTACCATGAGTTAGCCATAACGATAAATAAAAGTGACATACATCCAAAAATTCAAACATGCAACTAAACTAAGTATCCATCATATATAAATAAGGTCCAAACAACATCATATTAGTTAGTATCTATAACATCATAAGATAAGGTGTCAACATATTAATCAATTCAAATTTGTGTTATATGTCCAAATCTCTATACATGTCTAAGGAGGTCAAATATCCTAACATAATGTCTTAAATATATCAAATCGCTATCAAAACATGTCTATGAGTAAAGAGAACAACAAATAAGTAAGGCTATAAAAATGTGGGCACTACATGATGTTGTTAGATCATGTGCTCAAATAGCTTAGGAACTCCTCATACTTATGTTTCTTTCCACACCATGAGCATTACAATAGATTAGGACACTCACGCTTATAATGCTCTGTAGACCCATAGTTATAACAGGTTCCTTGTGGGAACTCACCTCTTCCTCCACAGTTTCTATGACCATGAAATCCTCCATGGAAACCTCTTCCATGCACTCCTCCATCTGCGTGTCCTTCATAGTAGTGATCATCATCCTTAGAACTACTTGCAAGGCTGGTTTGGTGCACACCAAGATCAATGACATCATGTATCTGGTCAATTAGCCTATAATCCTTGGTGTCATGGGTCATAGAGGTACAAATCTTGTAATAACAAGACACATTCTTATGAATTGCACCCAGCAGTGATTGGACACCTACTTGCATCATGATCCCCATGGAAATTTTGAAAATCTATTATCATGGCATGTATTGACCTCCAAGGATAATTGTCCTTGGTATGCCCTTCCATTTCACAATTTGTGCACCATAGACCACTATGAGCCTTATGCACCAATTTCATATATAGTTTTTCCAGTTGTTTGGCCATTGCAACAATTTGAACCTCAAGGAAAGGGCTAACATCGTATCTACACTTCCAATAGATTTAGTATGTAGGGAAAACTCTAAGGCCTCTCACATGTCCGTGAATGTCTTGTGTGAAAGTGCTCTTTTGAATAGTGTTATCAATCCTCCAACAAACCACTGAGCATGCTTTGAGAAGGATGAATATCATAAGATAGCTTTGACAAGAGAGTTTTGAACCATGCATCATATTCCCACACACTCTCTGCCATTCCTTATTAGATCTCCTTCAAAGAAATAATGCTCTTCTAATCAAAATGCGTCTCTAAACTAGGTTGTCCTAATAGCTCAAGTATCCTATCTTCTGCCATAGCACTATCTCCCATTGTATGGCACTTGATGACCTGCAAAACCTTATCCTCTAATGGATTTGTAATCTGATACTCAAACACTTGAATGAGATCAGCTACCAACTCTTATCAATTCCCTATCTGATGGTGCATCTCCAAGTGAATGTACCATGCGTGTGCATAACCTTGTAAGGTGGAATACAACTTATGCACCCATAGCAAAGGTGGTAAAGCTTTTGTGCCTTCCATCCAGGCCTTCTCACATGCTTGGATATGACATGAGGTGGGTTCTTTGCCATGGTAGTCTTGTATGATAGTGGGTACATTGCTTCTAGAAAACCTAACAGAGAATGTGGTTCTCACCTCACACCATTCTAGAAGGCTTTCACAATGTGTCGCCCACCAATGCACTACAGGTCCCAGTAGGTTATAGTTGAGCATACCTCTTTTTTATTATCATTTTTCCACTGAGCCTCCATTTCTCATAAGAAATCATTAGGGTTAGCTCCTCCAGAGTAACTTGGTATCTTCTTCCCTCCTAGGCACTTAATTGAGCACACTTTTTTTACCCTTATCACCAATCCTCTCAACTGTCACCCAATTAATTCATAAGTCCCATGCACCCAATTTTCACATGCTATGTTGGTTGTATCACTCATAGACTGAGCATCTTCAAACTAGATAATTCCTTCTATAGGATGAATTACCTCAAGGTCTCTAATAGAGTGCACATAGATTTTGTCAAGGAATTCTTCTCCTAAGGGCTTAGTATAGGGCGTTGACTTCCCATCTATCAAGGGATGATGACCCGTTCCATATTGTTCTCAAAACTTATATACCCCTTGTTAAATTATAGGTCAACATTATTTTTGTAACACTAGGGGCACCCAAGAAATGCTAGAAAGTTATCTACCTTGGCTAGTGCGAGACTTCAAAGTCTCCAATGAACTTGGCCCCTTGAATAGTGATTACATTATCTTTTAAGACACCAATGGGAATTTCCTTTGTCTTGTTTTCCATATACAACATATTTAAAGATGACTGTAATGGGGGCCTTCCCATTTGATGCCATGCATCCAAAGTGAGAACATTGACCTTTTGCCCGTGTCAATCGAATATTGATTGGAACCATCTATCTAAAATAGCATTTAAGGTGATCTCTTTTTCATAGTCAGGGCTATGGGGAGGAAGGTTAGCATACAAAAATTTCCTCTCACGCTCTCTCCCAATGCATGTTATCTTCTCTCTTAACCATTCTCCTAGCAAGGGAATGATATTATCTTTCCTTAACATCTTGCATACTTCCCTAACCTCATCTAAATCCTTTTGTGGGGCCGCAACATTCTTCCTTTGCTCTGGTTTCCTTGACTGATCCTTAAAACACTATATCTCTCCTTGTAGACTCTAAATCACATCCATAGTCTCTTGATACACCTCTTTTTGATGAGTAGGGTCTAGATACTTCCCATGTACCACTTCTTCTCTTATAACTAGTGTTCTTTATATTTGTATCTCCCACTGCGCGCGTGGAATCTTCTTGCATCATCACCAAGTACAAATTCTAGTCATGAATCATGTTTTTGACTTGATTCTTAGAGCCTTTCCTTGATTATTGATGAAACAAATAAGGGTAAATGGGTTAGGAGGAATAACTGTTAAAGATGGTTGAAATTTGTTGCGCACGTATGACTTCTTGATCCACAACCGATTGTGAGATCTTCCTTTTAGCTAGGAGGAACTACCTGAAATAGAAAAAAAGACCACCAAATGGAAGTTAAATAGTATATGCAGTGGACTGCCTAGCATATGCTAGTTCCGGAAGTGTGATACTCCTAGAAGGATTTCAATCCACTATTTGAAAAAATTCAATGTTCATAATAAATAAAATCCATTCACAATAGGCTAAGATATTATTAAATCTAAAGGGAAAGGTCCCCTGTCGAGTACTAAATCTTGTCAAGGTCTAGTTTTGGGGTATTTTGGGTATTTGGTGGGGATTTTAGGCTCTGTTCTTTGTCTAAGGGTAAAACACGAGAGATAGACATCGGTCCGGTATGACGGATTTCAGTTCCAGTGAAACCGGCATTGTTAAGGGTAATCGACATCGGTATGGTCGAGGTAGAGGAAACTTGTTAAAATCTTGGTGTGAGGATAGATCTGAGGCTAAATGGAAATGGAGAGGGAAATGACAAGGTATATGGAGATCTTGGATGTACTCAGAGATCTTTAAAATTTAGGTATGGGTAGTTTAATGGTGTGGGTGAAGGAATGATCAAGTTTGCATGAAGGTGGAAGATGGGAGAATGGGAATGCAAGTAAAAACTAATAACAAAGGTAATATATCCTACTAAAATGAAAGTAGATGAATGTTGGTTAACAAAATACTTACTATTGTATGAGCTTGATGGCTGGATGGCAATGGAATTTGATTAGATGGATGGAGCTTGGTGTGGTGATGGCACTTCCCAGGATGCTCTCATGAATGGAAATGGCTCTGTGATCACTTTTGATGCTTGGCTATGGATGCTCTGATGCGTGTGCGAATAATGGTTCTACTTTCATGTCGCTTTGGTTTTGTCTCTTGATCTCAAAAGGTGTGTCAATGCCAAAATAAGGTTATTTTGGGGAATAAATGGTAACTAAAGATAGTTTTGGGCTGATCGGTGGTGGTTTAGGGTGACTGGCATCAGTTAGGGTAAGATTTCCTAGGTTTACTAAACTAGGAAAATCCACTTGATTTCTTAGATCCTGTTCATTTTTTTCCATGGATTAGAATGGAAGCTTCCTTTCTAACGGAAGGAATGTGGTTAGAGGGAATGTAGGCTTTGATTTTTAGGGTTTAGGTAGGTCTTAGTTAGTTATGGAAACATACTAAGAATAGGTTTGGGGTGAGGTGGCTAGGTGAGGTGGTGGTGTGAGAATTATCTCAATTAGGATATTTAAATAATAAATATTATGAGATCATGAATTAATTTAATTAAATTAATATTAGAGTGGGGTGAAAGGGGCCATGGTTAGGTGAGTGTATTCAAGGTGATTATTTGATGCGGGACCAAGGGGAGTGTGACCCAATTTTGGTGTCTACATTTTACCCCTTTTTGTGTATATTTTATTGGTAAGCGATCTTGCGACAAAAATAAGGTGTGGTTGCCCCATGTGTGGGTGAAGGTGATCCCCCTCAAACCAGGAACTGATGAGGTAGAAGGCAAAATTGGTGAGTGGTTTGATAAAAGGTGGATGTGATGAAGAGGAAGGTGGACAACATGGGTGAGGGGGGTAGATGTCCAATCGGGTAATTCGGGTAATGGGTCAAAGTCAAAGGTAGTAACAGTCAAATGCATGCACATGTATA
Organism: Taxus wallichiana var. yunnanensis; assembly: GCA_018340775.1. Taxonomy (NCBI): domain Eukaryota; kingdom Viridiplantae; phylum Streptophyta; class Pinopsida; order Cupressales; family Taxaceae; genus Taxus; species Taxus wallichiana. The sequence continues at coordinate 384,681,456 of CM031233.1, read as the reverse complement.
AATAGTAGCATGGTATCGGGTTGAAGAGCATGCAAACTCTACATTGTCTAAGGTCGATAGGTTTATCCAAACAAGGTTAAGGTGATTCTAGTATCCAAGGTATAGAATATGGTTAGGAAACACATCGCAGGTCAAGTGCAGGAACATTTATGTATGTTCCGATACACCAAAGCTTGGGTAAAGATAAACGGTCATGAAAAAAGGTAAGGTAAGGTTAAGAGATCAAACAACATGGGTAATAGTGTCACAAGGTATAACGAGCACATGAGGTCACATGTCACTAGCAATGTTCTAGGTCCAAGTAGCTAGGTCATGGCATGGGTAGGGCCAAGGTATGGGTAAAATAACGAGTCCCCAAATGAGGAAGAGGTTAGGTGGTAAATGATGAGGTCAGGAGGGTAAAGTGGAGTGTCCAAGTCAGGTGTGGGTGAGGGAAAAAATGATTCAGGTCAGCAAATGAGGGGTAGTGGGTAGGAAAAAGACTAAACAAGATAACCGACAATGGTTATAAGGAATCGATGTCGGTCGCTATGGACCGACCACGGTAGGCTAGGGCACAAGACCGATGTCGAGTTGAGGTCAAACCATCCATGGTAGGTGAGGGCACAAGACCAATGTCGGTCAAGGGAAAACCATTGCCGGTCAAGTCAGGTAGGCTATAAAAAGAAAAAGTGCCACATTTTAAAATCATTTGTCATTTACCAAATTGGAGAAAACAAAAAGAGAGGAAGAATGAGGTGGAAAGTGACCAAATGACATAGAGAGTTGATTTGGCGAGCCGTAAAGTGAGGGATCGTTGGTTGATAGGTGGGGATATGAGCATGGTGATCGAATTGGGTGAGCAATTTGATTGGATTGAGCTAGCGGGTGATTGGTGATGGAAGAGGCAGGAGAGGGATTGGGTGGACCTATGCGGCGGCCTGAGGTGCCACCACGTAGATGGTAACATGATGAGGTAAGAACCTATTCGATTGTTTGATTGTTTGTGAGTAGGTGGAGGGTAGGAATCGGGTAGGAGGGAAAACGAGGTTTGTTTTGGGGAAACTTTTAAAATTTAAATGTGGGGGATTAATGAGAAAAGGGGAACAAGGGAGGGTAGATTTAGGTAAATAAGGGGTGGGAATAGGTAATTGGGTAGGTATGGGAGGGGAAATGGGTAGAAAGGAGGAATATGGGAGAAAAATGGGACAGTGTCACGGGTTTGTCACCACGATAGTGACCGACGTTAGTCTTCTCTTAATCAACATCAGTGGGTAAGGACCGGTATCGATCACAGATGCAGTGACTGATTCCAGTTATTATTGGACCATGGTTGGTCAATGTTGATCGATTTCGGTTATCGAGGCTAAAGAAGCAAGCCCTCAAAGACTTAAAATGGATGGGTTACTGAGAAAGATAGGTAGGGGAGGGAGAGTTAGAGAGGGGGTTAGAGTTATGGGTATGGGTAGGTGAGCTAATAAGGAAGATCAGTGAGAGGAGAAAAATGAAAATAGGGGAGGGTCCAAGGCATGGGTAGATAGGTAGATATGTAGTGTTGATTTAGGCATAGATATAGGTGAAAGGGTGATTTAGTTAGGGTAAGCAGTGTAGTAGGGGGATAACAAGGTTATATGCAGGTTTTGGTCAAGGTTTATTAATATGATTGGTTGTATGCAGGCCAAGGACCAGCTACGGATGAGGGATAGGGTACCTCCCTTGCTCGTGGAGATACAAGGGGAGATGACACATAAGGAGTGGATCCATGTTGCAAATGTGGGTCTGATTGGTGTTAAACGCTACTGGAACTTAGTCTGGAAGCTGAGCTTGATGGTTTCTCTCATCGACAAATGAGACTCAGCAACCAATACCTTTCATTTGTTGATGGGTGAGATCATGATCACCCTAGAGGATGTTTATATGATCTTGCGACTACCTATAGTAGGTACAAAAGTTTACTTCATCTCCTCAAAGGAATCTGAGGAGTTATTGTTACCAGTGTTTGGAGATGGGTTAGTATTTTTAGGATTCCACAGTGCTAGTATGAGCTACGGGGTGATGTATCAAGCCTACCTTAATGAGATGAGGTTGGTAGTACTTTTGATGGAGGCATTCTATTGTTTTTCACTGTCAGATGTAGAGGATGGGAGATTCCCATGGTCACTGATGGGGGTTGTACATGACATGGTGGAGAATGGGACTCATTTTGCATGAGCACCTATATTCTTGGTATAACTATACAAGGAGTTGTGGGCGTATGGGTGACTATGGTGTTTCATCTTATGCTACACATTTTGTTACATTGTATGGCCTATGAGCACATTATGTGTGTGCTCCTAGTTGGTATGCCCTGAGCCAATGCATTTGAGCCAGGTTTTGTTCGAGTGGGCTACAGGCAATGGGTGTCGGTTATGGGAGAGTGCCGAGTGGCTAGAGTGACACATGATGTATCCTATTATAGGAAATTACTAGAGGGGTTGTCTGGCATGGACATTATTTGGAGGCCATATGTAGGCTATCCTTCATACAGGAAGATGGTGGTGGAGTTGGATGGGCTACAAATTTACAGTGGATAGAGGGGCGGTGGGCCAGGGAGCATGAGATGATACCCATGGGCCGGGTCGAAGAAGTAGTTTGGGTTGGCACAAAATGTACCCCCACCCTTCCCTCGGTATAAGCGATATGGTGTGGAGAGGCATATATCTCCACCATGACCGATGATACCAACCGGGCAAGATGAGCAGCTAGTCAACCAATAGATAGATGATGCTAGGGTGACCGATAGGTACATGTAGTGGTGGGATGCACAACTATGAGTAGTACCGTCAAGGTCAAGGTATCTGGATTTGGTGACCATCAAAATGGAGAGAGATGACCTACAAGAGGCATGTGGCTACCCTAGTGACCTAGTTGGGTATAGTTTAAAGAAATTTGATAGGGACCAAGGCACACGAGTTACGACCACAGTAGGCACATGTAGCCACTTTTTAAGCCCGAGGGAGTACAGGGACCAGCACCCGTACTGAGGGAGAGAGGGAGATGGTGGAGATGGAGATGGGGTATAGGTAAACACCCTACGAGTGTAGGTGACAGTTTGTAGGGCGATTAGCCACAACACGAGGGGACATGTTACATGTTTACATGGCCATTGGGCACTACACAGCACGAATAGTGGCCCTTAGAGCTCGAGATACGGAATAGGCTCCAGTCAAATGGCACCACCATGGGGGTAGGGATAAGATCGAGGCGATGACACCACCATAGATAGTACCCGCTACTAGATTGAGAGACACCATGGGCGAGGTGAGATATTACCAAGATCATTTGATGGTGACATGTATATATGTATTATCATATGCCAAGTACAGAGTATAGTAGGCCTTGACTAAGAGGATTAGATCCCACACACATAGTGTAGAGAGTACAGGGGGCAATGAGCCTAGGGTCTAGTTCGGGTAAGTCCACTAGTGCATGGAGGCCAGCCTTAGAGGTAGGACCATCGGAGGCAAGACCAAGGTGACACGAAGGAGGTCAGCCAGATGCAAGGCTAGAGGAGTGGGGGAGGAGATAGATGAGACTTGTTTGGACATTAGATGGGGAAATGATTGAGCTCCATGCATGATTATTTTATTGTTGATATCATATTTTTGACACATATACCGGCTTGTGTGCCGAAGATAGTGAGGATGTACATGAGAGTTTTGAGATATTTTTATATACACCAGCCTACGTGCAAAGATATTTGAGAGTCATGTATATGGATACACATGTTTAGATGATTGATTTATAGAGATGATGGTGATTATGGTCATTATGTGTATATGGTTGTGTTTAACTTGCTATTTTGATTTGTATATGTGATGGAAACTAAGTAGTGTAGGCATGATAGAGCCAGGTCATAGGCATGGATCGAGTCAGGTTTGGCATGGATTGAGTCAGGTCATAGGCATAGATGGAGTCAAGTTTTGTTTAGGAATGGATGGATTCAGGTCATAGTCATGGATTGAGTCAGGTTGTGGTTTAGGCATGGATGGAGTTAGGTCATAGGCATGGATTGAGTCAGGTTGTGGTTTAGGCATGGATGGAGTCAGGTCATAGGCATGGATTGAGTTTGTAACTCATTAATTTGTGTAATTAATGATGGTATGAGTCATGTTGAGATGTTTTATAGTAACATGTATGATAATGGTAAAGAAATGGTAGACATAATGAATGATAGACATAATGGTAATGTATAAATGATGATGATAAAGATGTGAAGTGATTATTGTTTTGTTTGGTTTAATTTCCAATTATTGATATAAAAAAGAAAATTAACTAGGGTAGAATGTGATTAGGAAAGGGAAAAGGGGAATTGGTTAGGGTAGAGAGTGGTTGAGCTAACCTCCAAAGGCCCCATGCCCCCAAAGTGTTTCCTATATAGTCCCGGTGAAAAGGGACCTCAAGCTGATGTAGTTCTCCCATAAGCTAGGGAAAATGTAAGGAGGTATGAGAATGGGTTGGTAGGTTATAGGCATGGTTGAGTCGAGGTCGTTTAGGTATGGTTGAACTGTAGGCACATTGGTATGGGTGATTTTAAGTTGATTGTGGTGAAAGAGGAAAATTTCCCAGAGGTAAGCGTTGAGGTTCTAGTCCTGTATAGGATAATCAATACGTAATGAAGAAGGTTAAAAGATAAGAGGAGGCAAGAAAGCCACCTAATTTGTAAGGATCAGAACAAGTGGGTCATACCTTAGATAGGATGATGAACATAAAACCCTAAAGACATTGCATGATTGGTCATTCTAAAGGTGAAGAGTAGTCACATGATCACCAGATTTCACGGTTCCCACAGGTCCCTTGAGGTGGTAGGAAATGAAATTATGAATGGTGAGAAGGTGAAAATTGGTTAGTTTATATGGCGTGAGGAGGCATGGCTTATGGAAAGAGATCCAGGATCATAATAAACAATTTCATGACAAAAAAGGTATATGTTTTGACTTATATTTGAGATAGACTTATCGACGCGGGAAGTCTATATGGGATGAGGAAATTAAATCCTTGAGGTATTTATGAAGTTGATCGATGCAGAAAGCTTTAGATTCTCTTTTTCTTGTAAGAAATAAGCTTTACATAGCTGTCCTTCAAGGGAGAAGTCTATTTATAACAGCAATGTAGAGAGAAAGATGTCCTTTTTGAGGGAGTCATCTTTTTATTGGAAGTTTTACTTAAGGAGTTGGATCCCATGTGAGGGATTTTTAAGTTATGGACAAGAATAAGGTGAAGAATCGGATTCTTGTTCAAAAATCAGGATGAAACAACCATGGGATATCATATGAAAGTAGAAAAAAAGTATCCATGAGAATCATGCCATGTGCAGAGCCACGGTACACATATTAAAGAGAGGGTAAAAGAGTGACGGGTACACACATGATTCTTGTTTAATCATTGGGGATGGCATAGTTAAAGAAGGGAAGTAAATGGCACTCAAAGGCTGAACATGAAAAGAGGTAGAAGGTGAGGTAGGACTAAAAGTCAACAATATAATGGTCAAATATGTAAGGCATTAAAGGGATCAATTTTACGTTTACCGTTGAGTGAAGATAAGCGATAAGCACCTAATCCATAAGCATGAGTCGTGATGTATGGTCCAAGCCAATTAGGATAAAATTTTCCCCATTTAATTTTTTCTTCTTTGGTTACATGTTGATTTTCCCTTAGGACAAGGTCACCAACCTAGAAAGTTCATTCATGGAAACGTTTGTCATAGGCACGTTTGATACGTAATTGGTAAATTTGAAGATGATCAAGAGCAATAAGATGACATTCGTCTAATAACTCAAGTTGTGCTAAACAGTCCCGGGGAAATTCATCATCTTTGAGCATGTCATGGAGAGAAATACGAAGATATGGAATTTGGACTTCGAGAGGCAGAAAAACCTCTATACTATAGACTAGAGAAAACGGTGTGCCAATAGTGGAAGTGCGAATCCTAATATAGTATGCCCATAGGGTGAAATTAATGTGTGTATGCCAGTCCTTCCCAATATTGTTAACCACTTTCATGAGAATTTTGTTTAGGGTTTTATTAGTGGATTTGGCTTGGCCATTGGTTTGTGGGTAATATGGTGATGAGAAACTTAGTTGAATACTGAAGGTGTCACAAATTTTCCGCAAGGTTTTATTTTTGAATTGTTTTCCGTTATCAGTGATGAGGTGATGTGGGACACCAAAGCGACAAATAATGTGATGATTGATGAACTCACATATTTTCTCGACTTTTGTGGAGATGAGAGGTATGGCTTCAACCCATTTGGTGTAATATTCGGTAGCGGTGATTATCCATTGATGTCACTAGGAAGAATGGGGATTGATCTCTCCAACAAGATCCAAACCCCATTGAGAGAAGGGCCAAAGGTCATGGGTGACCTGTAAGGCATGACTGGGTGGATGATGAAGGTTGGTGTGTTGTTGGCATTTTACACAACGCTTAACGTAATCACAAAAATCATGGTTAAGGGTCACCAATAATATCCTAGGTAAATAATATGCTTAGTAACAACAAGGCCACTAAAGTGACCTCCACATATGCCATCATGAACTTCCTTAATGGTATAAGGAATTTCAGAGCTCGTAAGGCACCATAAGAGAATACCATTGAATCCATGATTATAGAGGATACCACCCATGATGACATAACAAGAGACCCTTTTAAGAAAGGTGTGTTTTCCATTACGAGTGAGGTCGGGAGGTAAGATGGAGAGGGAAAGATAGTCTGAGTATTGTTTATACCAAAGGTAACTCGGTCGGGAGTGAAGGTTCCAATAGAGTAAACTTCGTGAGGTAAATAAGAGGGTGATTAGAGTCTTTTTATGGTGACAAAGATTTTGGAATCGGCGGGTGAAGGGGTATCATGGAAGCCAAGCAGGCCATGGTATCTGTAAATTTGTTGGTAGAACGGGGGACAATCTGAAGGGCGTAATAGTTGAAGGTGGTCCAAAGTATGTCTACATGATGTTTATACTTTTGAAGTATCTCATTACGAAACTAGTATATACCATTGACTTGGTTTATGACCAATTGAGAATCACCAAAGACGTTGATTGACTTAACATCCAAGGCATAGGTAGCCTATAGACCCAATACAAGTTCTTCGTATTCAACAATATTCTTTGTACAATCAAAATCGAGTTTGAAAGAAAAAGGCATGGGTTCACCATCAAGTGGAATGAGGATAACACTAGCCCCACCCCATGCTGACACTTGGAACCATTGAAGAAGAGTGTCATTTGGTAAGCAATTTCATCCAAAGAAAGGGTATCAATAGACTCATCTAGAAATTCAAAATTAGAGGGCTAATCCTGAAATAGACACGTCGACATATTGGTCAGTGATAACTTGGCCCTTGATGGAATTTTGATGGATGAATTTGAGGTCGAGGTCAGCTAGAAGCATAAGCCAACATGCATCCCGTTGATTTTGGTAAGGTTTGGCATACATGAAGTGTAAGGGGTCGGTGTTGGTCACAACATAGGTTTTGCGGTTAAGTAGGTAATGGCGGAGTTTGGTGGAAATGAAAACTAAGGTTAAAAACATTTTTCAGCATGGGTGTATCGGGTCTCATAGTCTAGAAGAGTACAACTTATGTAATAAACTACATGCTCCCTATTTTGTTCATCACGATGAGTGAGAATAGCCCCAAGGATTGATTGGTAGCAGAAATGTATAGGTAGAAGGGTTGATTTTCTTTAGGTGAAATGAGTATGGGTGGTTATAGAAGGTATTTTTTAAGGCCTCAAAATATTTTTGGTAGTCCTCATCCCATTTACAAGAGACATCCTTTTTGAGAAGATGATGAAATGGCTGACATCGATCAAAAATTTGTGAAATGAAATGAAAAATAGACTACAACTTACATTGTAAGCTACAGAGCTGCCATAGATTAGTGGCCAGAGGCATTTCGAGAATGGCCTTGAATTTAGCAGGGTCAATCTCTATACCACGTAAGGAGACAATAAATCCCAGGAGCTTTCCTGAGAGAACCATGAGGAAACAATTCTTGGGCTAAAGGTGAACATAATACTTAATGAGGTAATCAAAGATGGTTTTTAGGATGACAAGGTGCTCAGAGTGGCATTTAGATTTGGCAAGGAGATTTTCTACGTAATCTTTTAATATACAGTGCATGATGTCATGGAAGATGTAAGTCATAGCATTTTGATATGTAACACCAACATTTTAAGGCCAAAACACATGCCTCAATAGTAAAATGTCCCCAAAAGGGTGATGAATTTAGTTTTGTGGTTATCTTTTGGGGCAAGCAAGATTTGGTTATAACCCGAGAAACCATCCATGAGTGATAGCATCTCATGACCAGTAGTAAGGTCAACCAGTTGGTCAATACCGGGTAGAGGAAAGTCATCTTTTGGGAAAGCTAGGTTGAGGTCATGGAAATCCATGCAAATGTAGAGTCCCCTTGTCACCTTAGTGATAAGGAAAATGTTAGAAATCCATTGAGGATAATCAATGGGTAAGATGAAGGAAACAGAAAGAAGGTGTTGAAGTTCTTCTTTGACCAGAAGAGCAATGCAAGGGTGCATTTTCCTCAGCTTTTGTTTTATAGGTTTGGCATCGGGAATGGTTATGATATTGTGGACCACTATGGTGGGGTCAATACTAGGCATGTCTACGTAAGACCAAGCAAAATCATGGTTATGATTTTTGAGAAAAGAAGTGATGGCTTCCTGTTCATAGTATCTAAAGATTGGCCAATCTTTAGAATGTGTGGATCATCCTGAGTGTGGATGTTGATTTCGATAGTTGATTTTTGATCTTAGATGGTAATGACTGATGAATATATGAGTCTTCTGCACCAAGGTAGGTGAGTATAGATTCATGATACTAACATTGAATGACATTAATATAAGGTGTATCATCATCGATCATTTCAAGATACAGGAAGGGAAGAGAAGAGGGAGCCTCGCCCTTGTATTGATAAGTCAGAGGCCCCAAGGAAATGGTGTTTATGAAAAAAAAGTTAGGAGGGATGGATTATGGATCCATCGACTCTGTCGGTGAAGGTGGAGTGGGTGAAGAAGGTGGAAGGGGGTTGATATCCTCAATGAGTTTGATGCGATCCTTCTTACTAAGCATTTTGGAAAATCTGATACCACTATGGTCATTATGTTTGTGGGTAGTACATGGAATAACAGTGTGATGAACTTTCTCATAAAATCCAAAACCAAAACCCTTCCATGCACATCGGTGCAGGAAGGTGTGGGTGAAACAGTGATTGGTGAGTGACTAGAGGTTAGCAGAAAATGGGTGGGTTTGTGATGGTGGTTTAGGTGTATAAGTGGTAGTATTAAGTCCCTCATAGGTGAGATTGGTGGGAAGCTAGGGGAGGATTTTCAGGACATGCTCTCCTATGCAAGTGATCGTAGTGAGGGTGTTGGTGAAGGCTTCCATACTCTTGTGGATTAAGGAATGTAATGACATTATATAGGTGATACTCCCCAGAGTGAGGCATTGAAAAATGCCTTCTAAGGGATTAGTGGTCGATATGTGGGTAACTAGGATAGATGATGTGTTAGAGATTAGATCCAAGGTGGAGCCATCTGAATGGGAGGTTGATGGGTCGGAAATGGAGGTCATGGAATTGGTAGGGATGGAGGAGTTAGGTGCATTTAGCACTGGTAAGTGGAGGTGTAGGTGAAGAGTAAGTGGTCATGGAGGTAGATGCCTTAATGGGTATAAGCACGTCATTGGGTTAGTAAAGCATGTTGCAGGTTTTGAAAGGTGATGGGTCATCCAGAATGGTATAGGTGTGTCCTTCATGCTCAAACTTTACACAACGGTGCAAAGTGGAAGGAACACAACCCATGACATGAATCCAAGGTCTACCCAACAACAAGTTATATTTAAATTCCCCCTCTAAGACATAAAATAACTTTGGAACAGTGCACGGGGGCCCACTGATCATGGAGGATGATGGTGCCAAGTGTAGAGGTGATAACATCATTAAATGAATGCAACATGATGGGATGTTTATGCATACAATTGTCGGGTATGCACATTTTGTCGAATGCATGGGAGGAGATGATGTTAATGCTAGTGGCCCCATCGATCATACCACTTCATACACATACACATATATTATAAATATGGATAGAGATGAAAAGGGTTGGATCGGGGTCATCGGTTTGGTGCGAGTGATCTCTTCATCCGAGAAGGCGAGGGTGGCTACTTGGTGGGTAGGTGGAGGTTTAAAAGAAGGTGATAATTTGGTGAGAGAGGCTACATGATGAGGTGTAGGGTCATTGGATAAGACCTTAATAGACTTAAGAACCTCCATGAGAGCTTGGTGATGGGATTCGGAGGTTTGGATGAGGTCATATAGGGACATTTGGAGGGAGGATTGGTGTAATTATTTGAGCATTGCGTGATGTGTAACCCCCTTAGAAATAGGATATGTGGGGCTATGGATAGTCACTTTAGGTGAGGGTCCATATGGTATGTTGGGTATAGTGTTGGTTAGTGGGTTGGTTTCCTTTTCTTTTCCTTTATCTTTTTGTGCATGGGTTCTCATCGAGAAGGTCATCATCATCAAATTTTTCTTCAGGAGGACACAACTAGATAAGAATGGTTTTCAAAGCCTTACAGTTCTCTACATCATTTCTTGGAACACGATGGTAGGAACAAAATTTAGTTTTGTCAAACCCTTTTGGTTTGGGTTTGAGTGGGTCATAAGGTCTAAGAGGTGGTAATGTGATGACATAAGTTTTAAGGAGGTTGGTTAGGATTTTGGCATAGGATCCCGCTAGTGGATCACAATGGGAGGTGAATGTGGGTTTGGGTGCAGGTGTAGCTGATTGTATAGGAAGGGTCTTTGTAAGAGGGGGAGTGGGTTGAGCTATGGTTTTAGGTGTTGGTGTGGTCTTAGGTGTTGGTCGTGTCTTCTTGGGTAAGGGCATGGTAGATGAACTAGAAATAGAGTGTGTGGTTGGTTTGACTACCTTATTGGAGGGTAGCGGATTTTTGACTTTAGGTTGCACCTTCTTGTGTAAGGGTGATATGGGCGCATGAGATTTAGAGGGAAAAGTGGATGGTGGAAGAGGGTGGGTTACCCATGGGGATAACCAAGGTGATGTGGAGGTAGATGGCATAGGTTGTGTAGGAGGTGTAAGGGAAAGGGAATGAAGTGTTGTGGGTGGTGAAGAAGTTATCGATGGTATTGGAGGTATGGGTGGTAAAAATGTTACAGGTGTGGGTGGAAGTTGTGTCGGGTGCTTAGGTATATTAGAGATCTGCGAGGGAGGAATGGGCTGCTATGTTTTTAGTTTACCAGTGGGTGGAGGTTTCTTAGCTAGGGTCGAGGGGTGAGGTCCTAAGATGGATGGAAGGGGTGAAGGTGATGAAGGTTTGATTGGATGAGATATAGGGGCTTGGTTCTTCTATTTGGGGGCTGGATTAAGTTTGGTGTTAGTTTTGGAGGATGTAGCTAAATCTAATTTGATGGGTGGATGAGTAAGGCTAGCCGTTGGGATGACCCCTAAAGTAGTAATAGGTTTAGGCAAGGCAGATGATGTAGAGGTGGGTTTAGATGTAGATGCATGTTGGGTTATTGGTAGAGGTGTAAGTTGAGCCATGAATGGTATCATGGGAGAATTTTTGATAGTTGTGGTTTTGTTTGGTTCAATCGACTAAAATAATTTTGGATAAATAGTGGAGGTGTCAGCGAGTGACATCTGCATTTGTGTTGAGACAGGAAGTAGAAGACACCCCTAAAGTAAGGATCTATCCACATAATCTAGGAAGTTGGCTAAGCATGAGAGCGATCTTGCATTTGGTGGGGTTGATGTGGATCCAATGGTGATTCCCATAAAATGTGTTTTAGAAATGGGGAATTTGCTAGCTTCAGCCTTTGTGGGTAAGAGAGCCGAAAGTAAGTCAAAGGCGGGTCTTAGGTGGCTGATGGAGAATGGTCACCTAGAGGTAACGACAATTCTACTGGATCTTTGTTAGGTGGAGGGGATGACGGGTGTTCCTTTGTGGGTGGGGTAGATGAACAAGTGTCTTCTATGGGTCAGAGAGGTACTACTGGTGATGGCTCTCTAGTGGAGAAGCCAAAGGTGAAATGGTTTTGATGTTAACAAAAACTCCTTCACAGGTGAGGGAAGAGACAAAGGGTGTTCCTCTGTTGGTGCGGGAATAGGTGAAGTGGGTTCATGTGTAGGTGGAGAACCTCGGGCCAATATTTCCTCTATTGAAGGAATATGAGGTAATTAGGAAGCGGTGATGCATCACTGAAAATAGCATGGACATTACGGGTATGACTATCATTAGTTGAGGTTTCTCTAGTTTGATAAGAAGAAGGGGCATGATTAGGAAATAGTTTCTTAAAGATGTGTAGGTTTTGATTGGCAGGTGCGTTTTGGTTATCCAAGACTAACTCGTTGTTCTCGAGAATTTCCTGGACAATTTTTTTGAAATTGATGTAATTACCATCACTATGACCTTTTACGTGATGATAGTTACAGAATTTGTGCTATTTGTACCACACAGGTTTGGGGTGAGCAAGATCAAAACTAGTGTGTGGTTTGATAGGGGGAAGGGTAATGGCCCCAACTTTAATGAGAGTTTTTAAGATAGAAGAATAAGGCTCCCTGATTAGGGTGTATTTCCATTGTTCTCGTCTAAATCGAAAGGTCTGGACAGGAGGAAGATTAGATGAGGGCTTAGCCTAATTTGATGGATGAGGTGGGCTGGCCTTGAGTACCAATGTGTTAGTGGTCCCCTCGGCTTTTCAATAATTATTCTCTAGTTTTGATGAAGAAGAGGTATCATTTGACTTAAATGTTGAGTTCTTATTGCGTAGTTGAATTTTCTTTTCCTCGATGGCCCGAATCTCTAGCTTTTGTGCCATGGTGAATGCCTCATCAAAGGTTTGGAAAGTCTAGACCTATAGGGTCAGCGAGATATGTCTAGCACAAGCTCAAGTGAAGAGCTCTATGAGCTCGATTTGTGGTAATTGGAATGTGAGTTGATTGATTAGGCTACGCCAACGAGTGACAAAATCTGCGATAGACTCATCGTCATATTGATGCGTAGAGTAGAGGTCAGTCATGGTAACCTTCTTAACAATGTTGATGGAGAAGTGATCCAAGAAGGCTTAGGCTACCTGATTAAATGAGAAGATAGAATTTCTAGGTAACCCACTATACCAGTCTAATGTGGGCCTAGTCAGAGACATGGCAAATGGTCCTCGAAGTAAATTTTCATCATTGGTGATAAGATAACACCCATTTTTGAAATACCACAAGTTTTTTTACGGGTCCTCTTTGTTATTAAAGTGGTTAAATTTAGGTATTTCCTAATGCACGGGATATGGACAAATAGGAATAGATGGGTGTATGGGCTCACTAAATTTTTGTCATAGATGAGAGTTACATGAGCCGGAAACCGATACCTCTAGTGTCTACATCTTGTCCATCATTAACTTGATGAGGTCATTGGTAGGTGGTGATGGATAGGTACATCCTGTAACATAAGAGGGTTGGTGTTGGACATATGATGGAGGTGACATTCCAGTATATGGCAATGCCACATAGGTAGGTTGGGAATAAGGGAGTGAGATAGGGGGTATGTACCTCGAAGGAATGATGGATGAAATGGGAGGCTTCGATAAGTACGTATATGGAGGTGGAAGGGTCGAGGTAACCCTAGTAGTGATGGGGGCTAAGGACTATGGAATAGAAAGGACAATGTTTTGAAATGGGGTAGGGGTCATCGACACTAGGGGTGGTTGTGTTGTTATGGGTATATGTGAGACAATAGGCATGGATGAGGTTATGTTCTAGGTGGTGGACGAAGATATAGTGGATGTTACGAGTGCAATAGATGTGGTCAATGTGTCGGTTATAGTAGATACAAGGCCAAGCTCTGGAATGACTAGGGGCAAGGCGATGTGGGTAATTCGGAGCTAGAAGGTGCGTGACGTAGAAGTAGGAATGAGTTTAGGAGGGATAGATATAGGCATGTTATACATCAACTAACCTGAGACATCTCGAGTGGATGAGTGGGAAAGATAGAACTGTAAGGCGGAAGGGTTACAGTTAAGGATTCATGTGAACTCTTCATCCCCTCTGGTGATAGTAATAGGTTGGGTAGGATCCATGGTGATAGAATAGAAGGTGGTGAAGGACTAGGTGGGAGTGGTTGACAACTAGCATGGAATATGAGGGCATTTTCTTGGCTACAAGTCAGCACCATGTGAACAAGTACTGATGTGGTAGGACTGCTTTCTGTAAATGACATAGAAATACAACGTAGAAATAGGAAAAATAGGTGGTGGTAGGTGGATTAGGTATAAAATGTCAGCTGGAAATTTGAATAGCCTAACCGATGTTGGTTATGGTAAACCAATGTCGGTCATAGCTAGCTACTGCGGTTGATCACTATGTAGAAAATGGACAATTTGTCAAAACAAGGCAAAAGGCTAATAACTTGCCAGGTAGATAAGATGCAGATGGATTTTATCAGGACAAAGAAGATGATGAGAGTTATAGAGACTCTGAGTAACAAAGAATATGAAATAGGTGTCCTTTTGGGTAGGTCAACCAAAAGAACAGATCAACCGATCTTTGGTTGGGTAAAACCGGTGATGGTCGGAGGGCGGATGACGACGCTATGGACCGACACTGAGTTATTGTGAAATTGAAACAGAGATGAAGAACAAGTGGTTGTGATTTAAAATCAAGTGTAGAATCAAACCCATAATTCTAAGAATGATGAAAATGGGGTCTAGGCACACTCAGATGAATTTGGAATACACCAACTATGATAAGGAGCGTGCAAGGAGAAATAAAAAGATGAAGAATGTGTCCTCTCACCTCAAAATGCAAGCCAAGTAGAAACACTAAGAAAAATATGATCCTAAGAGTGCTCTTTTCTTTATGTTTGTTCAACTTATGCTATTTAGAAGACTGACTCATGAAATTTAGAATAGAGTTTTTGGTGAGGAAGGCTTCCTACACGAAGGAGATCTACAACAAGAGGTTTCGGTTATGTTATGGTGAGGGCGGGCTATCTTTTGAGATAATGACTTGATAGAAGTAACGAGTTTTGTGCCCATTGTACCATGACTGTGTGATCACTTAAAGCTTCTTCCATGTAATATGTTGTTGAATAATGTGTATACTTCTTCAATTTTTGATGTTTAGGTAAGACTCGAGAGAGAAGAAGAGAAAGGAAGTGTTTTTCTATGATTTGTTTGTCAACCCTCGATTGGGCATGAATTCTAGCGTATAGGTTTCCCTCATTTATTGTGAGATAATGTAGTAAAGTAGAATGAGATGCAGTTGATTTTAAGCCCAAATTGAAATATTAAATTTGATGACAAAAAAATATGTACAGAGAGAGTATGATCTTTCACTAATGCAGTACAAATGAAAGAGAAGAAGAGATCTTTTTATAGCACCAAAACACGATTGCTTTGAGACAAATAGAAAGAAAATAAGATTCCAGGGGAGAAATTTTAATGTGAGAACCTTTCAGAAAGGAAACAAACATACAAATTTTCACCTAGAAATGAAGAAATGCAAGGAACCCTGAATGGGTCCCATCGGGCATGCCAAAATGTTTCACCTGATCCTTAGAGCGTTTCCTTGAATATTGATGAAACAAATAAGGTTAAATGGGATAGGAGGAATGCCTGTTAAAGCTTGTTGAAGGTTGTTGTGCACGTATGAATTCTTGATCCATAGCTAATTATGAGAGCTTCCTTTTGTCCAAGAGGACCTACACAAAATAGAAAACAAGACCACTAAATGGAAGTTAAATAGTATATGCAGTGCACTTCCTAGCGTATGCTAGTTCCAGGAAGTGTGATACTCTCTAGAAGGTTGTCAATCCACTGTTTGAAACAATTCAATGTTAATAATAAATAAAATCCTACTATAGTTAAAATGATTTAGGTATCTCATTCAACTACAATAAGAAAATTTGTTCACAACAAGCTAAGCTATGATTGAATCCGAAGGAAGGGTCCTGTCAGTCTTGGTACTTGTCAGGGTCTAGTTTTGGGCTGTTTTGGGTATTTGGTGGGGATTTTAAGCTATGTTATTGGTCTAAGGGTAAAACACAGAGACCAATGTCGGTTCTAGTGAAACCAACAATGGTTAAGGGTAACCATCGTTGATATGGTCGGGGTAGAGGAAACTTGTTAAAATCTTGTTGTGAGGATGGATTTGAGGCTAAATGGAAATGGAGAGTGAAACGACAAGATCTATGGAGATCTTGGATGTACTCAGAGATCTTTAAAAGTTGGGTATGGGAAGTTTAATGGTGTGGGTGAAGGAATGATCAAGTTTACATGAAGGTGGAAGATGGGAGAATGGGAATGCAAGTAGAAACTAATAACAGAGGTAACAAAGCCTACTACAATGAAAGTAGATGAATGTTGGTTAACAAAATACTTACTATTGTATGAGCTTGATGGCTGGATGGAAATGGCAGTTGATCAGATGGATGGAGCTTGGTGTGGTGATGGCACTTCCCAGGATGCTCCCGTGAATGGAAATGGCTCTGTGATCACTTCTGATGCTGGCTATGGATGCTCTGATGCGTGTGTGAATACGGTTACCTTGCATGCAACTTTGGTTTTATCTCTTACCCTTAAAAGGTGTGCCAACACTAAAATAAGGTTATTTTGGGGAATAAATGGTAACCAATGATGGTTACGGGTTAGCCGTGATAGTTTAAGGTGAGCGGCATCAATTAGGTCGGGATTTCCTAGGTTAACTAAACTAGGCGAGATCTACTTGATTTCTTGGATCCTATTTGTTTTTTTTTCACTAGATTAGAATGGAAGCTTCCTTTGTAACGGGTGAGAATATGGTTAGAGGGAATGTAGTCTTTGATTTTTAGGGTTTAGGTAGGTCTTAGTTAGTTATGGAAACATACTAAGAATAGGTTTGGGGTGAGGAGGCTAGGTGAGTTGGGGGTGTGAGAATTATCTCAATTAGGATATTTAAACAATAAATATTATGGGATCATTAATTAATTTAATTAAATTAATTAAATGAATATTAGAGTGGGGTGAAAGGGGCCATGGTTAGGTGAGTTTATTCAAGGTGATTATTTCACGTGAGACTAAGGGCAGTGTGACCCAATTTTGGTGTCTACACATGCGCCACTCTTGGCATCCATTGTGAGTTAGCCTTATTTATGTTTACCATCCCAGTTCCCTTGTATTTTCGGTGTGGTTGGTTCATGTGCTCAAACAGTTCAGGGAACTCTTCATACTTGTGTTTCTTTCCACACCAAGATCATTACAACAAATTAGGATACTCATGCTTATAATTCTCTATATACCGATAGTTATAACATGTTCCTTTTGGGAAATCACCTCTTCCTCCATAGTTATTATGATGATGAAATCCTATGCAAAAACATCTTCCACATGCTCCTCCATCTGAACACCCTTCATAGCGGTAGTCATCATCATTGGGACTACGTACAAGGCTGGTATGGCCCATACCAGGGTCAATGGAATCATGTATCTAGTTAATTAGCCTATAATATTTATTGTCGTGGGTTGTAGAGGTACATATCATGTAATAGCAAGACACATTCTTATGAATTGCATGCTGCAGTGGAGGGAATCTACTTGCATCATGATCCCCATGGAAAATTTCACAGTCCACCATCATGATGTGTACCGACCTTTGAGGACATTTTTCCTTTGAATGCCCCTCTACCTCACACTTCATGTACCATATACCACTACGAGTCTCATGCACCGATTTCTTAGATAGTTTCTCTAGTTTCTTTGCCATTACAACATTCTAAGCCTAAAGGAAAGGGCTAACACTGATATCTATACTTCTAATAACCTTAACATGTATAGTATCCTCCAAAGCCTCATGCGGGTCCCACAATGTCTTTTGTGAAAGTGCTCTTCTGAACAGTGTTATCAATCCTCCAACAAACCACTTGAGCATGTTGAGAAGGATTAATATCATAAGATAGCTTTAACAAGAGAGTTTTGAACCGTGCATCATATTCCCACACACTCTCTACCATTCCTTGTTGGATCTCCTTCAAATCGCTAATGCTCTTCTACACAAATTCATGGATATGGAATTCAAACAAGAATCCATTCCATAATGCGATATAATCTACCAACTTGTTTTATGGGGTTCATACTTCTGGTACTAACTATGCATGTTGTTGCAATTCCTTTTCTCCGGGGTAGTGATCCCTTTACACACCATAGCAATTCACACTTATGCACATGCTCTGTAGCATCCTCAACACCCTTGTAATCTGGTAGATGTAAATACATCTCAAAAAATACTTGTGGAGGTGGTTGAGGCCCTTGTCCACTTGATCCAGAACCTTGATTCCCTCTAGTGTTTCCTCCACCACTAGATCTACTAGATCCACTAGGTCTTATGCCTCCCGATCCACCTCCAGATCCACCACATCCACTAGGTCATCCTCCTACTGCTAGTAACAGGCCGAAGTGGTCGCTTCTAGTGTTTCCAATGTCTCACTGAACTATACGTCAATTTTTTTTGATGTTTCTCTGCTACTAGATATGTATCACGTGCCACTCCTAGAAGTGATACCCAAACTATGTGTACATGCACTTTGCCACAAAATTTCTATAAACACAAGAATTGTTTGTCCAACCATAGATGTCCCAAACAAGAAGTTATACCTCCTAAGTGCAGATTGGTCACTTCCACCAATACCAACTAGGTTAACAATACTTGTTTCTTGATTTGGAAAACTAAGCATCGGGGATCGGTCACCGGTGGGATTAGATGTGCACTGATGATTCTCCTTTATCCATATGAAAACTCTCATCAAAAGCTAAGAGGTTTTTATATCTAGCATTTTCCAAGATGGGGTAGCACAGACATCTTAGGTTACACGTCCTCTGTGTTAACCTCAATTCCTTCCTGCAACATTTGCCTCCATAGATCCCTCACTCCCGCAACCTCACATTGTATAGCCAACTCCCTTTCACATGCTTCAGTATACTTGATTCACCTCTCTTCCCTTTATTTTTTTGTCAGAATTTCTACCATCTTCCTCCACCCTATCTTCCTCACCTAGCGCTCAGGGAAGCTTAGCTGACCATGGGAATGCCTCTAAACTTAGCATAATGATCAAGATATTCATATCCAATGAGATAGCTCACAAAAATGATCCTCTAGGTTCCCTTAGGAACTCAAACTCAATAACCTCTAGACAAGAATACATAGAAATGGCATATTCCAAGGTATAATTGGTTAGCACTCTTTTCCACCAGTGATCAACAACATGTTTCCAAGTCATATCCACATCCTGTAGCCTCTAGTAATCATCTTGGGTCCATACACAATCTATAGTACCAGTTTGATCTAGATGCATATGATGAAATCCTTTCATACAATTTTACTAGAAACAACAAAAGAGGATCTCATATAACTCATGATATAGGTGTTCTTCTACCATCTATGTGCATCAAACTCAAGTCCAAGTACTAAATCTTTGAGAAAACTCATCCTCCGTGCTCTTAAACCATGTTTTGACACTTTCCTCGGTCAAGTGCTTTGTCGTTATGTGTCAATGTAGCCAAGATGTAGTCATCTCTAATAATAAATTTGAAAAAATGTCCTTGAAATAGAACCAAGATGTAGTCATTTTTATTCCCATAGAATAACCTTCTAACCCCATGCGCACCGACCTATCACTCAGTGACATTGAGCACTCACCCGAGGTGCGCGTGGGTGTTGAGCCCCTCCTTTATGTGAGCATTGTGAGAAGATGTTGTCATTGATGACAAATTAAGTGCAGAAAATTAAATGATCATGCATATATTATGAAAGCATAGGATGAGTCATTACACCAACATACCCATTTAGATAATAAAAGAAACATCACATAGATAGTAGATCTGATCCATAACATAAAGAAAAAGGCACTAGGGTTTACACCCATGAACAATATATTTAGAAAAGAACCATATATTTATGTTGATCATAGTTCAATAACCATATTACATCCAAAAGGGTCATATCAGACCAATATATCATGACTCATGCATCAAAGCTCTATTTATTCTTCCTTATTACAAAAATTGTCACAAACCCATCCCCTAGATATGCTAACATTCCTATAGTCCTCTAATGAGAACCCCAACCCCTAAAACCTTCTATTATTTCGTGAGCTTCACCCTTCCATCCTTTCTATAATGTCCAACATATACATCTGATGGTGTCCCTCTAAATTTGTTTGTAGTCATTTTTATACCCTTAGATTAATAGTAAAATCCCATGCGCTCTAGCCTCTCACCTAGAGGGTGTTGGGCATTAACATGAGGCAAACGCAGGTGATGAGTCTCTCCTTTATGTGAGTTTTGTGACAATACATCATCTTATGACAAATAATCAAGTGCAAAGAAATAAAGAATAACCATGTAACATTTTGAGAACCTAGGACGAGTTATCACATCAATGCATCCATAGAAGAGAAATAACAAACAACATATAGAAATGGTTCATACATAAAGGAAATGCACAAGGATTATACTCATGAACACATATATGATTTAGAACAAAGTCTTATATTCATATTGATGAGTCCAGTAACCACATTACAATCCTTGAGGTCATAATAGACCCATGTAATAATGCAGAGAAAATTCATGCATCAGAACTACACTATGTCCTTCACATTACAAAGATGAATATAGACCCATCCCTATAAATATGTCATCACTCCTAATTTTTACTAGTACCAACCCATAGAATCCTCCATTATATTTTTGCAGAGCTTTGCCTCTCTTCCACCAGTCTACCACACTAATCACTCACTATATTTTTATATATTTCTACTATCCGTGCACCTCTTTATATAACTTTCCTACCTTCACCACCATGCCTCCTAAGGTATGATTAGTTTCCAAGTGTCTAAGTGGTCCTCCAATGGAGCATGCCTCCTTTGATCCAAGATCTCCACTATGTGCAATGATGTTCTTCTGGAACCTTCCATCACATGCATGGAATATTCCCTTTTTGATCCTACAGTCACTAGGATGGCACCTTATCCACTCCGCATATGATATGGGTCACACTTTTCTCTTATGCTACTGAGACACCGAATATGGTTGAGTCCCAAAACCTATCTTACCTTGTGCATACGTCATGTGTTCTGAAAAACCCTTCTAGAACCCTTCCTTGCACGCCCGCACACCCTTCTTCAACAAGGTCCCACACACCCACATACCTTCTTATACTTAGCCAATATTCTAGGGCCCAACATCACCCCACACTACACCTATTCTCTATCCTCAAAAACACTCTTCAAAGAAAAAATAATAGAGGGTTCTTAACATGGTTAGAAAGGAAGATTAAGGGAATGAAGAATTGGGAGAAATAATGAAAGAATGGGGAACTTCTCCCAAGCATTGACCTCATTTTGAGCTTATTGACAGAGGTCACCCACCAGGGCACTCACCTCCTCAAAAGTTAGCTCCTTCCCTTTGGCGTTCATGGTGTTAACAATACTCTCCAATTGCTTTCCCATGTCCTCAATTGCATCCATCATGTAGGTGATTTGGGGGTATAATTCCTTCAGCCATCTTTTAATCAAGCCTCACAAGGTCTCGATTTCTTTTGACTTCTTCTCTACCTCAGCCAAGAGATTATCTATTTCTTCTCTATTCCTGGATTTTCTCTAGGAACTCCCTGAGTTCTTTAATGTGGTGGTAACCAAGATGCTTTCCACTTTATCCCTATCCATATAGTTGTCGGAAAAACTTTAGTGACTTGCATGGTGGCCTTTACCTCTATAATAATATCAGTGTATTAAGCAATAATATTGATAAAGTTCATCTTATTCTCTTTTTGGCATGCATGTGTCTCTTGTAAAGAATCTAAAGTGAGTGGTTGTGTTTCCATTATGAGAATGTTAGTCAAATCATCCAGACATTGCAAGGATGATTCATACTTTTTCTTGGGTGGCACTAAGTCGGGTGCTTCGGAAAATGGCATCTATAATAATTTCCACCTTCTTGGATACTTCACTCACCTTTTATTTTTCTTCTTTCATCTCATGCCTCATATGAGTGCTGATTATCTCCTCTTGCTTTATGTATTTACTCTTTTCCACAATCTCCTTATTTTTCTTCTCCAATTCCTCCTCTAGGTATCTCACTCTATCATTTCTCATGAATAATCTAGCCTCAATTTTGACTGAAACCTTGTTAAGCATGTTACAGACATGTTCATATGATATATTTTGAGAATTCACCAATTGATTTATTCCTTTGGTTTATGACACCTTCATTAGTGCTCTTTGACTTACTTCAAACTTAGGTTCATCTACGTGAGACTCGAATGCCCAAGATAACATCTTCCTAGTCCAGGATACACGCCTTCTTCATCAAATGATGACATAGCTAGGAGTTTCTCTGTTGGTATGGTGCTCTAGAAGCACATGTGTATCACCTTGCTAGGATCATCAATGTATCCCATTCCCTAACCTTGTGCCACCACTATGGATTTCCCACTTCTTCACGTAGCTTTTGGGAAGCTTACTGCCAATTTAGGATCCCCACCCATCTTTGTCATACTCCTTCCCAATGCTTTCTTCTTCTATCTCCTTTATAATTTCATCTGCACTCCACTCCAACTCCTGTTCCACCAACTTCTTCATGATTCCTACCACTTCTCTCTCCATGGATTTCTCTACTTGCTCCTTAGTGAGGCTTGGGGTTCTTTGGTTCTTCCTTCTTTCTTCTTCTCTCACACCCTTACCTTGAGACTCAACTTCTTCCTCTTCATTCTTCTCCTCATCTTCCTTGTTATACTCCTATTCACCTCCTTCCTCCTCAAAATCATGTACATCATACATTGGATGTTCTTCATCTCCTTTAGGCTCATCATCATCCTTTTCGCCATTGTAGGCATCTAAACTTTCCGTCTCTTCTAAGTATTCCTCATCTATCACCTTGACTTCTTTCTTACTAGGGATTCTAGTATATGAGATTCTTATTTCTCCTTCTCCTTGATAGGTGACCTCTTCGTTGGTGATTCTTCATGGGTGAGGTTCTCTTCATGCTCCAGCACCTATTCTTATAAGCTCTTTTCCTTGATAGGGGACCTATTTCTCGGTGCATAAGTTCTAGGCTTCACAATTGCTTTAGGCGCGCCCAACAATTGTGTAGTATGCACACTTGGTGTTTTCTTCTCCTACTTCTCTTCTCTTTTCTCTTCTTTGGCATGGCCTTCTTTCTTCTTGTGGGGTATTATGGAGAAATCCTTTACAACCATATAGTGCACAAAAATCTAATCTAACCGAATACTCTTACATGCGCATCTACAATGCCAAAGGCACTTCTTCTATCCTTTACCTATTTTTCCTCCTCACCTACCTCATGTTGTTCCTATGCTCTTCATCCTTTGTATGTGGTCTTTGTTCACATCTTCTTGACACCATAATTCATTATCCACCATTTCCCCATGTGCTTTCTCAACCTTACGTGCTTCCTTCTATTGGGCCACTCAACTTGTATTATAGGCCTATACTTTGCTTTGAATTACTCCACCCCACACTAAAACAAATGTGCGGTCCTCTGCACATACACAACCTTGGAAAAATAATGTGGTTATCGGCACACAAGGTATAAAAATGAAACAAAAATAAAGGAACAACCAACGAAAAGGGAAATTCTAAGATAACTGGCAATATTTCCTTATTACAAACACCAAGAAGAATTATTTATAGTAGGGCTTCAGCCTAATCCCATTGAAATGACATGGTAATCTCATCTAATCTAGCACTTTTAATTGGCAAGTGTTTGAATGAATAATGTACAAGATGGTGTAGGGTCCCAACTAATGGACTTTCAACTTCCTAGGATGGCACAAATACTTGGAATACAAAAAAACCATCTACCCAACCTCAAATTGCTTGTTTTTATATGATGACCATGCCATGCTTTTTTTTCCTTTCTTTCTCTAACTTCTAACTCCATCTAGCAAGTGATCACCTTTCATATAACTACATAAACTTATCAATCCTCTCTTCCAATGCTTTTTCATCATTTAACCCTCCTATGCACGCTATACATAGTGATGGTAACATGAATTCAAATGGAAAAATAGCCTCCACACCAAACACCAATTAAAACGGTGTGGCCTTGTTCAACCTCTTATAGGTTGTCTGTATGCCCATAAAACAGATGATACTTTGTCATCCAAATATTGTCTTCCAATGTCACAAATCTTAGTCAACATGTGACTTAGTATTTTTTGAATACCTCGGTAGTTCCATTCGCTTGAGGATGATAGGGGTAATATTATGATGGGTGACCATAAATTCTGCTAACATAATCCACGAGCATTTCATTTGGGAAATGTGTACCTCTATCACTTGTTAAGCTTAAAGGATAACAATACTTGTTGATTATGTTCTCCCATAAAAATCTAGCAGTTTAGCTATGGTGAAATCCCTCGTAGGCACTTCTTCTTCCCAAAGTGTTAAGTAATCAGTGCAAGTAATTATATATCACATACCAATCCTTTGTGTGGCTGGTGAAATTGGTCCTACAAAGTCGATTGCCCATTTTTCAAATGGTTCAGCACTAGCTATTGGTCACAAGGGCATTTCATCCCTCTTCCTAGGTTTTCCAAGGCACTAAAAATGGTCACAGGCCTTACAAAACTGAATACAATCCTAGTAGATGGTTTCCCACCAAATCCTTGCTAATAAAATCTTTTGTGTAGTAGCATTTCCTACATAGTGTCCTCCTATAATCCCACCATGTGCTTCCTCCATAATTTCCACGTGCTCATGTTCTAATATGCATTAGTGTAGAACCTCATCATGACCTAACTTATACAGGTCTCCACTAATCAATATGTAGGGTGTGACACATATTGTTAACTGATTTCTCTCTAGAGCCTTCATCCCTTCCGGTGCCACACCTATTTTTAGGAACACTATGATATATTCCAATTCTAAGGGTGCACATCACAACATAAATAGTTACACGTCCAATATGGTATCCTCAATGCTTTGTGCATATTCCTTTGAGTTAATCCTTGATAAGTGGTCAGGTCTTGAATCGGTCTTCCTTGATTTTATAACCATTGTGAACTCAAACTCTTGAAATAATAGGACCCAACAACATATGCGCCCTTGCACAATGGTATTTTTGACTAAGTATTTCAATGCCATGTGGTCCATGTAGAATATAATTGTCTTACCAATAGATATTGCCTAAAATTTTGTAATGCTTAGATCATAGACAATTCTTCGTGCTCAGTAGTTGTGTAATTTTGTTATGTTAGTGTTAACTTTCTACTTACAAAACACAAGGGATGATCAATAATTCCCTCACTAGGTTGTGATAGTACTGCTCCCATAGCTATCCTTGAGGCATCAACATGCACATGGAAAGGCTTATCCTAAGAGGGAAAACATAGTATGGGCATCACAAAAATCTTATCCTTTAAAGTGTCAAACACCTTTTTACGCCTCTCCCTAATAAAAGGTACTCTTGTGTTTTAACAATTCCTCCAAGGGCATGGTGATCTTGGCATACCCTTGATGAATTTCCTATAGTACCCCATATGCCCAAGGAATCCACATTACAATTTAACTAATAAGTTCCCCTAATCCCACAATAATTACAACTTTGGTGGGATCCACTAGTAAGCCTTCTTTGCATATAATGTGTCCTAATAGGGTTCCAAATGGAGTAGAAAAGACACATTTCTTAATGTTGAGGGATATCCTTAATTTCTGACATCTCTCAAACATCAGCCTCAAATTTTCACAATGGTCTTTAACTAACCCATACACATTCCATTCATCCAGGTAAACTTGAAGAAACTTATGGATGGATTCCTAAAATTCCTTTACCACGATGCACGAGAACACAACAGGTGCATTATTCAATCCAAAAGGCATGACCATGTATGAAAAACCTCCCCATTCAGTGGTGAAAGTTTTCTTTCTTTGGTCTTCCTTTCCAATCCTCACTTCGTGATATCTTGAGAACCCATCTATGAAAGAGTAGACTTCCTGCTTGGATACTCCCCTAAAATTTCTTGATAAAGGGGGTTGGAAAAGGATCAATGAAACATACTTGCATTCAGATCCCTCTAGTTGACATAGATTTTTATCATCCCATCCTTCTTGATATTTTTAACCATGGGGCTTATCCATTCTGATTCTTCAACTTCTTGATGATACCAGATGTTATCATATTATCTGTCTCTTCCTTGACACATGTACGTGTAGATTTGGATTCATCCAATAAGGTATAATGTCTTGGTCATGACTATTACTATGATGACTTCCACTTTTGACATTGCAAATGTTGACATGTGATTTGTCTTGGAAGGTGTATTCTTTTGACATTGAAAATCATGTTTGCAATGGATGAGTTATTACTACTTGGAATTTGTGCTTGTTGTAATTTTGTTTACTTGGAAGCAAGGCCATTCTATTTTGTGAATAATAAGTCATAAATATGTAC
This sequence comes from Taxus wallichiana var. yunnanensis, assembly GCA_018340775.1. Classification (NCBI taxonomy): domain Eukaryota; kingdom Viridiplantae; phylum Streptophyta; class Pinopsida; order Cupressales; family Taxaceae; genus Taxus; species Taxus wallichiana. The sequence continues at coordinate 384,654,959 of CM031233.1, read as the reverse complement.
TGTTGTTTTCACATTTCTATATGATAACAACACACCTTGAATCAATTCCATTGATCTAAGGTATGCTTTTGTTCTTCTTTTCTATCATCTTGTTAATTGACATGCTAAATGAAACATGTTATGGAACCGAGTAGTGTTTTGGCATAAATTGTGAAGGAACCAGGTTCAGGTGTCCTTACTCAGCACCATGTTGCAAACTGTAATGTTTACCCTATTGGATTTTTGACCTAAGGTGATAATACTTACCTAGGATCTATTACTAAACTATTTTGGGTTGACACCTAAAACTATGTTGCAGTGCCTTACCCTATATAGATTCTAACCTAAGATGGTGTGTGATATAGTTATGGGGTTTGAACTAACCTAAGATAAATTTTAAAGACCTAAGAACTAAGATGAAAACCTAACTAATGCTAAGGTGACATAAACTATTACTAATATGAAAGGATACCTATGGGTTATGTGGAAAATAGAAGGTTGGTAGCGGTGGTTTTAAGGTATTAATGAGAATTAAATATCAGTCCTTACATCCTAATCTACCAAGTTTTGTGGAGAGAAGGAAAATAGGTGGGATGCCTAGCTAGAATATCTACTAAATTTAAAATGCATGTTAGTTTTTGAAATAAACTTTTCCAAATTTGAAGTGGCAATGGTGTAAGGAAAGAGAAGAAATTTGCATTCAATACATTCAATAGCCTTTTGCTTAGTGAAGGAAACCACCTAGGAGTTGGGAAAATGGAATTGGGAAATTTGTTGGTCATTCTGGTTTTCATGTTTTTCTCTGCATGTGGTTTTGGTTCTTCGAACCAACAAGTCTGTTATCGATCCATTGTGATCTTGAGCATCCCCGAACTATTTCTGAACCTATGGAAACATGGAGGCAGTTGGGAGATTTGGTTTTTGATGTTGTTTGAAAAGAAGAGATTCTTGAGAAGCTTGGCTGGAGATCTTTTGCAAATCAACAAGAAAATTTATCAGGCATGATAGGCTCTTCTTATTAAATAGTTCTACTTTTTATTAAACATCTTCATTAAAAGAAATCTGCTCTCATTGAAACAAATGGTTTTGTGGAAATGCCTTGGTGTATTTTGCTATGATCTTCTGCTTGAGTTTGTTGTTTGGAAAAGATTCAATATGGGTATTTTCTTGATGCATATGTGAGTCAATCGTGTTTATCTTATTTGAAACTGGAATGTTGCTTAAGTCATGTGGACTTCTGATCTCCTGTGCTAAAATGGTTTAATGAAAAACAATGATTGTTTTAAGATTTGATCAGGGTTATCTTCCCTTGCTAAGAGAAGGTAAGAAAATCAATGTTTTTAGTTGAAACTAGAAGTGGGTGTAAATTTTATCACTGTTGTTAAAATCATGATGAAATGGGTGTTCGATTGTTGTTTTCTTGTGGATTCAACTTGTTGAGAGTAACAATAGCTAAGTTACTTCACTTAGATCTTATACGTTGTGATTTATGGGACCTTTGTTGATTGTGCAGAAGCTTGAGTCACTGCTATGAGGGGAGATAACCTGAGTTTTGGTTCTTTGATTTTGAAATTTCTTTATGCATGGTAGCACCTATCTGAACTTGCATAATGTTAATCTGGTTGCTTATACTTGTAAGGTGGGTGAAGACTGTTAAAGCCTACTTGTTTTGGATCTGGATGATTCTTTTGCTTCAATGATTTGATGATAGGGTTGATAGTTGTCCTACTATCATAAATTAGGGAAGGGGCATTATAGTCTTCTCTTCTCTATTGAACTCAACTTTGAGTGTCTGGTTGGAGTCTTGTCGTTTTGGTTGTTTTTCTCTATGATTGGTTTAGAGCTTGAAAATTTTTCCCAACTTGTATGTTGCTCCTTGATTTCTATGAAAAAAAAATTAAGGGGTCTGGGTAACTTGAAGATGGGTTTGGGAAGGAAGAATTGTTTTCGTTATTTCATTGTATGTATTGTCTTTGAAAATAAATCAAGATCTCTCTTGGACATTCTAATTCGTCGTTTTTATTTTCCACTCTCTGATTGGAAAAGGAGAAAGCTTCTCTATTGATGCTTTTTGTGTTGGAAAGAATTAAATAATTTCATTGCTGAGTTTGTTGCTTTAAAAACTTGCATCAGTTTTGTGTGGCAGTGATTGTTCTCTTTATTTGACAAGAATCCCTCTCTTGACTCTGTCTTGCTAGTTTCAGTTGTTATTCTCATATTGATTCAATTTTGACCTTGTTGTTTACATGGTGGTGGTTGTTGAATTTGGATGTTGTTAGGTAAGGATTCATTCAGTCTTCTTAGAACATCAACTATGTTTAACCTTTTAATAGGATGGATTATTAGGATTTTCTTTCCCTTTTTGAGTTGTCTATACATCGTTGTTTTTCTTCAAAATGTGAAAGGATTTGCATTATATTATTTCTCTTCTCTAAATTGTTGAATCCAATGTTGTCATCGTTGAACACTTTGAAGGATGACTTAAGTTGATTTCCTTTCAATTGTTTAATGGTTCTCATTCTTACTAACCTGTTGAGGCTAAATGGATAATTGGACTGGAAAACCTACATTTTGCATTCCTATTGATTTGATAAATTATAATTGAATTGAAAATTGGATTAAGTGTTGGAAAGATGGGAATTATTGTTTTAGGATGTTTTTGGTTCATTATAAATTCCATTCTTTAAAGGTAAAATGAATTTGACCTTTTATATTAAATGAGAATTATGTTAAAAGATAAGTATTGTGATTCATTTTCTTTTAAAATAATTCTCTCCAGAGAATCATTAGAGTTATTATTCTTCTTGAACCTTTGTTTAAATCAAGAATGAACTATAGACATTATAGTATGAAATAGATAAGTAAACTGGGATGTAATATTACTTATCTATTGTAGATTTTCTTATGAAATTGCTGACTTAAGAATGTTGATTGATCATGATCCTTACTTGAAGTAATGTGGATTGTTCATATGATCTCCCTTTTTTATCCTTATTTATTATGTGATATCTATCTGAATTTCTTAAATGTTTCATAAAAGTAGAGTTCTTTTTATGAGACAGTTAGTCAAAATCACATCATTTTAATGTTTAGTACTTATCATGCTTAGTTCGATGAACTGACCCATGCTAGTAATTTTTGCAGATGGATTCTGTAAGTGATAAAAGAAGACAAGTTCTAGTATGATGATTCATGTGTTTACTTAAAGGCTACATCTTTAATGAGGAATTATTATTTTGTTTGAGATGTAATTGAAAAAGGAAAAAGTTGTAAATTTTACTTAATCTTATCAATGTTGATTGACATGAAAGATGTCTGAAATGTCTAGATCTATAAAATATGTATTTTGTTTGATAAATGGAAAAGGGATTGAGTGTTATTGATCTTTGATGTGCCATTATCTTTTGGGCTTACTGTAAGGGGATTGTAAACTTATTCTTATTCTCTTATAAACATATATGTTTTGGATTATTTTAGTTGGACTCAAATGAAATAGAGAAAAAGAGTATTGATACTCTATTCTACTCTTAATTGTAACTTTTAAGTTGGCATGCATAGATGAACACTCAACTAGGTCAATATGGTTTATTCATTGACAATAATAGATAAGTAAATTACATATGGTTTTTGTATAAGTAATTTTTTTAATGGACCCTAACGAATATATGTTAAGGGAAAGAAAATTAGTCTTCAAAATTAAATATTCGTTACTATCCTTTTTGGGTATAATACCCAAGGGATATTTGGAAAGAGGAAATTATACCTCTTCTTAGCAAACCTTAAATCGAATTAAGGTAATGGAAAATGGATGAATATATATATATATATATATATTAAGACTTCATTTTAATGAAGTCTAATATCAAGGAATCAAAATCTAAATTCAGTCATGCGTAAACTTGGTCAAGTTAAGTAAGTTAGCCTTTTTTTTGTTAAGTTGATTTGGATTGTAAGTCTGAAACTTAAGTTAATAGACCAATGAATGAAACAAAAACCTCCAAGAAGAGGGATTGGTTGTAGATTAATCTACATGGAAATTATAAGTCATTGATGGTTAGCAACCATAACGATCGAAGAGGTTAGAAATTTTGTAGGGTTGTTGAAACTAAATCTTAAATTAAAAGGATAAGAAATTATTTAACCTCTTAGTTGGATATGTACTTCTAGATGAGGTCGTCTCGTAGGATGTTGGTACATGCCAATTGGAATAATGTGTCATCACGAAGATAGGACTTCATGAGGACACAATGTTCCAGCTAACATGTCACAACATCCTTCCAATCAGATCATCTAGGTATACATAAACTCATAATTGACTTGGTTGTACTCTAGATCAATTTAGGAACATGAATTTGTATAGGGAAGGACTCCCGATGACTGAAGGTAACTAGACACATGCAATCAACCTAGGATGATTGAATATGTCTATGTACCCCTAATCACCGTGAGTGGGCCTCTATACCAATCTATGCTACTAATCTGGGTTATGGTAAATCCTTGGACAAGAGGACTAACAAGAGTCAGTAAAGACCATTCTAGATAACATATGAAGTGCGTGTAACATTCTCATTTTAAGACTTTAGAAACAAGGGAATTATTTTTATTTATTTTTAAATAATGTTCTCTGTTCTAAATAAAGTATTATTTATAACAAACATTCCATGCCAATTGATTTCAAAAAGATAACCATATGCAGCTATAAATGACTCGGTGATACACCGATCTATTCATTTCATAACTCGGTAATCTACCGATCTATTAATGCTTACTTTAAGTATTGAATATATATCATATACTTCATATACTTGGTCTTCTTACCCTACACCGATTCTTGAGTGATTTGTTTATAAAACATATCTAAATATTTGTTACCAATATTCATATGATATCATGTTGTTTTAAACTTGGTGACATAGGACAATGCAACCAGCAACTTGTGATACTTTGGCCAAAGTTTTACAACATACTATGTATGTCACTATTCCTAGATGGCATACTCATCATTTTGGAATACATCCTTCACCTCACTCCTCTATTATCATGATTGGTCTTTACTAACTACCGTCAGTCCACTTGTCCTAGGTTTAACCCTAGCCCTGATTAGAAACATAAATTATTATAGGAAGACACTCATAATGACTTAGGGTAAATGGGCATACTCGGTTGACCTAAGTCAACCGAGTGTGCCAAGGTACCCTAAGCCATTGGAAGCTACTTCCTATCCTAAATATGCCACTAACCTAACCTAGAGAGAAATTAAGTTCAAGTCCTTATTATGTGTAGATTTGGATGATTAATGTGGAAGGGTGTTGCCACATGTCAAATACAATCCTTTATTCTTGAGAAGACCCAAGTCTTCTCGAAAGTACAACCCTACAGTTGGCGTGTGCCAACATCCTATAGAAACTACCTCATCAAGATGTACATACCCCAAGGAGATCATTAATACATTGTTAATTTGGATTATGTCTTGATTACAATAACCTGCTAAACCCTAATCCAACACTCCATAAGTTCTTTCCTAATTTTGTTTCATTTAGTCAATGAAGAACTTCCTTAACTTATGATTTCTTTTTAATGTTCATTTTCTCAGTTTAACCAGCAGTTAACCAAAACAAGACAACGATATCATAAGTTTCATTAAAATGTACTTTAACATTCAGGAAGGTTTAACAACCGCATATGTCCAACTAAAGTGGACTTCATACAAAATGAAGTCTAATAATTAATAATCATATCTCCAATCCTTTTGGTTTACATTCATTTGAGAGAGAATGATTCTTCCTCTACATGATTAAGTGTTAGGGTTTATCATTCACAATATCCATAGTTCTTACTGCATGTTCATTACGTAACACATTACTATGTTAAATTGTTTAGATAAAACACATAATTTTATGCAACTTAAAAATTTGCATCATTATAAGGGAAATTGAACTAATTCCCTTTATCCATCTTATCAAAGATAACAAGATAAGCATAATATAATATAAAGAATATCAACAAGATAGAACTTCCATCTCCTTTATAAAAGTATGAGATAATTTTACACAACCAATGCAAATAAATCACAGCTCGCATTTCATCAATATAACTTATAAATTTACAAGACTACGAACTTTAGGTGTACTGCATAACAACAACTTCATTCTATAAAGTATACAACTTTTTTTTTTTCCATACAACTAAAGAATGAATCAGAATTTATTACAAAGAATCACACTTATATCAGACAATGCATCATATAAGATTTTTCCTTCTATGATCACTTACGATGTCCATATGCAAATATTTCTAGCACAGATCAGTTCAATGAACTAAGCATGATAAGAACTAAGCATTAAAACAAAGTGCATTCCACTAATTGTTTCATTAAAGCAACACTACTTTAATGAGATAATTAATTCATCATACAATAAGCATAAGTGATACCAAACAAAAAATAAGTACATTAATAAATCTAGATAAACTTTGAAGAAAAGAACAGAATATAATAAACAATATCTTCCTAAGAACTTAAAGTTCTATTGATCCTATAAATGTCTTGTAAACAAACAATAGATATTGCCATCCCATTATCTCATAATTCTATCATAATAGAATACCACATTTATCTTTTCTATGAGAAAAATAAGTGTATACAACATGGTTCATTCTAGGATGATTCATCTAAATCATAAGCAAAGAATAAAAGAACCATTGTGTACCATACCCAAACTTATAACATCCAAGAAAAATAGAAACGGGTTCATAACAAGAATTATTTGTTCCTTTCCGAGATAACAATCTTGTAAATTCAACATTAAGATATACATCTAAATATAATTTCATAACAATACAAGAAGGTATAGAAAATCGAACAGTCTAACTGTAATTCTAATTCCAATTCTACATGTTAGAAGTTATCAATCAAAGATTTGAAACACATGTTCACAATCAAGTAGTTCCATAAAGGAGTTAATCTCTACTCAAGTTCATCCCAAAAGATAAAGAGTACAAGAGAAAAACCTACTCCTATCCATTTAAACAAGGCAAGGCCAGTCAACAATAGTCGAACCGATAAGTATGGATTCACTTAACACTAGAACCAACTTAGCTACTATCTTTCTACAAAAAAAGATTCGAACAAAGTAGACCAATTGCCCATAATAAATCACCATCTTGAAAGAGAATCGAGTGCAGAGAATTTCAAACAATGAGCTTATCCAAAAGACAGAGAAAAGGAAACTCTATAAGGAAATGACCAATAATAAATCATTTCATTCAACTGAACAAAAGAAGTTCCAGTTCCAAATCAAATCAGGATAAAAGCATATTGTAGATCCAAAACAGCATATTGATCTGAAGAGAATACTTATATAATTTCTTTCTCAAAAATAAGCCCAAGGACTCATTCACTGAATCAGACAAGAATAAAATCCTGAAACAACAACTATCAAGTTCGAAATAACCATGAACCCAAGACTAAAGACTTACAAATGCTTCACCACTTAATACGAAAGGTAAGTAGTTCACGATTCAAAAGAACTAAACACAAAACAAATGAATGGAGAAAGTATCCTTCCAGAATAATTTCAGTGTCCAAGGTTAATAACCCAATCAATTCCAATGCAATAGAAACAGAATTTGAAAACTTCACAACCATAAAATTGCGATAAAGGTGACTTGGTTCAAAACAATACAGTCAACCTAGAATGTGGGTTCCCTCAAAATAGAGGGGAAATAACACTCCCTTATATTCCCACACCAATACCATCTCAAAGAATTTGATACAATCATAAAATAGAAGTTCTACATTCCTTAAAGCAAGACGTTTCCAGTTCCAAATCTCGAAGAGATTCAAATGACTCAAACAAGCTTTCACCCAGTTTCCTGGTGAGTAAGTTGCTCAAATAAAGAGTTATAAGCTTAATCTTTAATAAAAGAATAACCCAATACAAAAATACCGAATAGAATCGAATACATTGACCCAAATAAAAACTCATAACACTCAAGTGTTAAATAAGAGTACAGTGTCGAACCCGAGATTCACGCCAAAGTTCAGAACTTCACAAGTAAAATATTGTGAGTACAGTGCCAAATATGAACTCCAAGCAACAGTTTAGTGATGAATAATTTTTCCAAACACTTTGGTTCAGAACAACATGAAACCCCAACAAAATTTACATCCAAAAACACAACCCAAAAGTAACATCAAATGGAACTCAAGGTTACCCTAATCTCAGCTCCCTATACTTCCACGAAGGTCTGTTTTTAAAGAACAAATTCAAAAATAATTTCAAAGTGTAAAAACAAAGCTACGAAACAAGTTTTGCATACAAATTCACATGCATGCTATCATAAAACTTGCACAGAGAGAAATTTTCCAACATAAAATTATTTTTGCCATGGGTTCATATCCAAACAACATAATGATTCACTAAACCCAGCAAGAAAATAACTAGTCAAACATGAAAACATGAATCTCATGAGAGTAGAGTTGTTATAATGAATCATTTAGAAGAAAGCAAAGAATCTTAATAGTTAGAGCCTATCATGCCTAATAGTGCTTCCGCCAAATCGAAGGAGACTTCCAGCCAAGCTTCCAACTCTTTTTCTCCTCCACGAAAGATCAAAAATCAAACATCTTTTCCTCCTATGCCTCATATACTTTCCTTTGATAAAAAATAGACTGAAGAAACCAAAAATAACTTTGAAGTGAAGGTCAAACTACTAGTTCGAAGAACCAGTTAGCTCCATGTAGAGAAAAATCCGCCATGCATGCAAAACCAAATAACCTCCTACAAACCCACCTTCTAAGTTTCCAAGATGGTTTACACACAAATACCAAGGCCCATTAATGCCATAAATGCCATTAATTCTAAAATTCCCACTTATCTTTCCTTGCCACCGCCTCCTAAATCTGGCGAATGCCAATTCCATACAAAAATACAATTCCATCTTTTAGTGGAGCTTCCACGTATGCCTCCACCAAGTCAACTAGCCCCTACCAAATCTGGTAGTACTTCCATCCATAAAACCCTATCAACTCATTTAAATTCCATTGGAACCATCGCCTTAGAGACATGTGACCCCTTAGGTTCCCTTTTTAATAGTTTAGGATGGATCCAAATAGAACTTAGGTTAGTTTAGCAATTACCAACATAGGTCTTAAAACATTTTCCAATAGAATTCCCACCTTAGGTTAGATTCAATTCATAACCCTTTAGTATTAGGTATTAGTTAAAATAGCCTAGTATTACTTTAGTAATCCTTCTCTTATCCATTTAGCACAATGCTTAGGTTATGACGTGAACCCAAAAATTAGAATTAGAGGCTTAGGTTAGAGTAAATTCTAAATGGATAAACGTAGCTAGAACATAGGTGTTATTACCTAGCTTAGGATACTATTGGGATATCCCTTAGCTTTTAAGAATTCAAACTCCTCTTTTTGAATTGAATTTTTTTCTTACGTCCTTTATGTCTGCCAAGATAAATGACCAAAGACCCAAGCACAACATACAAATTGAATGAAAACATGTTCACATAAGACCACATAATTTATAACAAAAAAGTTTAGTCTTCTCTACATCCCTCAAAATACTTGAATGTCAATTTACCATTTAGTCTATGAAGAGAATTTGATACATTCCTTGGATGACTGAAATTGATCCAACGATGATTCGAAGAAGAAATAAGTTTGCAACTCTTAAAGCCGATTTACAACTCATCTTTCCAAAGTGAAAATGAATTCTTGTTAACGATACTATTTTAGTCTAATGATTTTAAGAACAGAAAAAAATTATCCTTATCAAGCATGATCTTTAACAATCAAAAGAACACATCTTTATTCGAGAAAATCACATGTCAACACTTGAAATGTGAAAGAGGAATATATCAATTATTAAGGGTGTTGCATGCTTCCCTCCTAAAAAGAATCATTGTCTCGATGATTATCTCATTTTTAACAGTTTGCATCAAGGAAAATCAACTTATTAAATTTTCTTACCATATGTCAAAAACATATAAGAATTTTTAAGTTCCAAAATCAACATTACACATTGTTTGTTCAAAACAAATAAATATCTGCCCAAAACTGGCATACTTATTGTATTATAAGGATAAAATCACATTTTTTTATCAGTCAACAATATCAATTATATTTAAATAAATATGGAAAGGTAGCTTTCATATCGTCTATGTTTTCCCAAGTTGCACTTTCTTCATTAAACTAGTCCCATTAGAACTTGCATTGAATTATCTCATGATTTCTCAAATGTAATTGGTGAGTTTCAAGCACTCATATGGGTTTAACCATGATTATTCCTGGGTCTTGGAACTACAAGGAATTCTAATTTAAAACATGTGATACATCTGAAATGTATTTCTTAAGCAAAGAAATATGGAAAATATCATGCATTTGTGACAAAGTAGGAGGTAATGTTGAACGATAAGCTACAGGGTTGATTACTTCAACTATCTCAAAAGGTCCCACATAACAAGGTGATAACTTGGAAGCCTTGCTAAAATTTATAGAAATCTTTTTCAGTTTAACCCAAAGAAATAATTTCTCACCAAGTTCAAATTTCCTATCAAACCTCTTTAAGTCAACATAAATATTTTACCTATCTGTTGCTTCTTTCAAGCATTCACGAATCAATTTAACTTATTGTTCCATTTTAGTAAGAATTTCAGGTCCAATTACCTCTCTACCCTCCATGTTGTCCCAACTAATAGGGTTTCTATAGTTTTTTCCATATAATGCCTCGAAAGGTGCCATTTTAAGAGAAGCATGATATGTATTATTGTATGTAAATTCAACTAATGGAAGATACACTTCCCACTTATACTATTGATCCGTGTAATACATTTGTAACATATCTTCTAAAATTTGATTTACTCTTTTTCTTTCCATCCATTTCCAGATGATACGCAAAACTAAAATTCATCTTAGTTCTTAGAGATGCATTAAGCGTTTTCCAAAACCTTAACGTCATTCTAGGATCTCTATCAGATATGATTAGTTCAGGTACTCCATGTAATCTAAAAATCTCATGTACAAATATTTTAGCCAAAATAGGAGAATCATCCTTCAGATTCCCAGCAATAAAATGTGCTACCTTTGTAATTTTATCCGCAACTAATAAAATAACATCATGTTTATTTCTTGACATAGGTAACCCTTGTACAAAATCTATGCTTATTACTTTCCACTTGTATTGTGGTATGCTATGAGGATACAACAAACCAGTTGGGTTTATATGTTCTACTTTAACACCTTGACATTCAAGGTAATGTGTCCCAAAGTCTATAACATCCTTTTTCATTCCTTTCTAGAAATATTGTTGTTTTATATCAACAAGCATTTTTGTAATGCCAGGTGTCCAAAAAAGGCGAATTGTGAAATTTTGTTAACAATTTCTTTCTCAAATCATTTAGCAAAGGTACATATAGTTTTTTTCAAATCACAAAATTCCTTTGTTATCAAAGCAAAAACCTTTATACCTCAAATCATTCAAATTTGCAGCAAGTACTGGTTTTACTTGCTGAAAGTAATATCAAATTCCATAACAATTTTTACTTCTTCCTTAAAATGAGTTCTTAATGTTATAAGAGTAGAAATTTGCTTCCTATGACTTAGAGCATTAGCCACTCTTTTTTCTTTACCCTTTATATAACTGATGTCAAAATCATATTGAGACAAAAACTATAACCACCTTCATTGTCTTGCATTAAGATTTAGTTGAGTGAAGATATACTTCAGTCCAAGGTGATCATTTTTCAATTCAAAAGGTTTACCAAGCAGGTAATGTCTCTAAACTTGTAGTACATGAACAATGACATCAATCTCTAAATAATGTGGAGCATAATTCAACTCATGTAACTTTATTTTTCTACTTTCATAAGCTATGACATGACCATTTTATAACAAAATACCTCCTAGAACTTCACCAGATGCATCAATTACCACCATAAAATCTCCATTAGGATCTCGTACTTCAAGAATAGGTGCTGAAGTTAATCTGTTACTTCAAGGTTTTGAAGTTAATTTCACATTTATCACTCCAAATTTTTTATCTTTCTTACGTAAGGAGGTTATTGGTGCAACTACCTTAGAAAAATATTTTACAAATTTCCTATAGTAGCCAAAGAAGTCCTATGAGGCTTCTAACTTCATGTACATTCTTGGGTGCGAGCCACTCTTGTTATAGCTATAATTTTTAAAGGATATAAAACAATTCCATTCTTACTTATTACATGTCTCGAATAGTGTACTTCTATGTCATAGAAAGAACATTTAGACAACTTACCAAATAATTGTCTCTTTCTTAATACTTCCAAAATTATCTTCAAGTGCTCATGGTTTTGCTCAATAATTTTTGAATATATGAGAATGTCGTCCAAGAATACGAGCACAAATTTTTCCAATTATTCTTGAAAGATATTATTCATTAAATTCATAAATGTTGCAGGTGCATTAGTTAATCCAAAAGGTAAAACCGTGAACTCATAATGTCCATACCTTGTTTTGAAAGCTATTTTATGAATATCCTCATCCTTAATTCACAATTGATGATATCCAGATTGAAGATATATCTTATAATATACTGATGCTCCATGCATCTGATCAAATAAATCATCAATCCTAGGAGTGGGTATCTATTCTTGATTGTTTCTTTGTTTAACATTCTATAATCAATGCAAAATCTAAGGGTTCCATCCTTCTTTTTCACAAAAATTATAGGTTCTCCCCAAGGTGAAACACTTTGTCTAATCAAACCTTTAGACAAAATTTCATGCAACTGAGCCTTAAGATCTACTAATTCTATAGTAGTCATTCGATACAGTGATTTAGAAATAGGTTCAATTCCAAGCTTTATCTCAATTGTGAAATCAAACTCCTTTTGGGTGGAAGACGTTGCAATTCTTCTTGAAATACGTCACTGAAGTCTCATAATAGTGGATATAATTCCATAACATCGTTGTTCTCTTGTGTTGATTCAGTAATTTTTACTGTATATAAGGTACAACCTTTATTTTTGGCCTTTTTAAGTTACATAACGACGTTTTCTAACGAAATCTCACATTTCACACCCCGAATCTCTAATGTTTTCTACGAGTCATCTAAAAACTAATGTGTTTCTCAATACAAATCCACTTTAGCCGTATGTTTAGCTAACTAATTAACACCTATGATTACATCATAAGACCCAAAAGGTGTAACATAAAGATTAAATTCAGTGGAAAAGTTAGGTAAATCAAGGACTACTCCAAAAAGACACATACTAACCGTATGAACAACATTGTTCCCATACTATACAGTCCATGTTTTATCCATGTTTCTATCTTTTCTTTTTATTTTTTATAATAATTTACTAGAAATAAAATATTCAGTAGCTCTGGTATCAAAAAGAATAGTTATAGGTAAGTTAAATAACTTACCCGAACTTCTATGGGCGTGGCCTATTTCTCACCTTGCTTGTCGAGCTCTTGTAGTGTGTATCTTGTGCTACTGATTGTGATCATCCTTATTCAAAGGACATTAATTCACGTAATTATCTTTTCCACAGTTATAACAGCCTCCTACAGGTCCCTTCCTAGGCTCAGGTTTATTTCCAACCTTAGAGTTATCATTCTGACCCCCATAGGACTTCTGTCCGTTATTATTGTTCTTAGCAAATTTATTCCGTGCATTACCAACAAACTTGTTTGTTTCTATTTTATTATTAGTATTAGATGAAAAATTACTTTTCATTCTAAATTTCTTCCATGTTTCTTTCTTAGGTGCAAGATATGATGAAGAGGAGTTGGGATTTTTCTTCCTTACTTCCTCCTTGTGAGCAGAAATTACCTTTAATTTATGTTCTGCCTTATGGATTTTTCAACAACCCCTTCAATCGTAGTTGGGATGTGAACATCCACCTATCCCCTTATAATGGGATTCAATCCCATGATTAATTTCCATATCATGAACTTCTTATCAATTTGGTACTTGAGGTACATACTTAAGGAGTTTTGTAAATTGCTCCTAGTGCTCGATTCTGATTAGCTTCCCCAGCTAAGTTCTGAAATTAAGTCATTTTCTGATCATAGTAAAGTTGCGGTAGCCATCGTTTCCTAAAGTAACCTTTAAATTTATCCCATGTGATATTAGCTTCATCAATATTCAATTCAGCCTTACGGTTGTCCCACCATGAAGATGCTTCATGAGAAAGTTGATATGCTCCCCATATCACCTTTGTTTCTTCTAAGAAATTCCTTATTGCAAAGTATTTCTCCATTTCACTGAGCTAGTTCTCAGCTCCATATCCTAATGTGGTGCCATTAAACTTAGGTGGACTTATCCTTTTTATATCATTAGTGAGTTCAGCTACTAGCCTAACCTTTTGTTCTCAGGATGAATAGGTATGTTAACATTGTTATTATCAACACCCACATTGGTGTTGTCCCCGAGGTGGCTGATTGTTTTTATCAGTGTCTTCTTCCTCCTCATTTCCCATTACTTGTGTTCAAGTATAGTCAAATGATCTCTTGTGTCTAACAGGGTAGTAAGGATCTCATATCGTTTTTGGGAAGTTGCTACTCCTTCCTCAGGTGGAGGGTTATTTGTAACATTTCCTCTTGTTCTAACCATTTTCTATTACAATAAAATTTAAGTGTCATCATATTATGGATATAATAGGTCCAAGAGCTACAACCTTTAGCTCTAATACCAATATGTAACATTCTCATTTTAAGACATTAGAAACGAGGGAAATTTTTTAAATTTTTTTAAAGTAATGTTCTCTATTATAAATAAAGCATTATTTAGAACAAACATTCCATGCCAATCGATTTCAAATAGATAACCACATGCATCTCAAATGCCTTGGTGATATACTTGATCTATTCATTTCATAACTCAAGAATCTACCAATTTATTTATGCTAACTTTAAGTATTGAATACATATCGTATACTTCATATACTTAGTCTTCCTACCCTACACCGGTACTGAGTGATCTATTTAAAGAGAATATCTAAATATATGTTACCAATATTCATCTGATATCACATTATTTTAAACTTGGTGACATAGGACAATGCAACCAATAGCTTGCGATACTTTGGCCAAAGTTTTACAACATACTATGTATGTCACTATTCCTAGATGACATACTCGTCATTTTGGAATACGTCTTTCACCTCAATCCTCTATTATCATGAATGGTCTTTACTAACTATCGTCATTCCACTTGTCCCAGGTTTAACCCTAGCCCTGATTAGAAACATAAATTATTATAGGAAGACACTCACAATGAATTAGGATAAATGGGAATACTCGGTTGACCTTAAGTCAACCGGGTGTGCCAAGGTACCCTGAGCCATTAGAAGCTACTTCCTTTCCTAAACATGCCACTAACTTGACCTAGAGAGAAACTAATTTCAAGTCGTTATTGAGTGTAGATATGGATGATCAATGCGGAAGGGTGTTACCACATGTTAACTACAACGCTTTATTCTTGAGAAGACCCAAGTATTCTTGAAAGTACAGCCTGTAGTTGGTGTGTGCCAACATCCTACAGAAACTACCTCATCAAGATGTACATACCCAAAGAGTTCATTAATACATTGTTAATTTGGATTATGTCTTGATTACAACAACCCTACTAAACCCTAATCCAACACTCCATAATTTATTTCCTAATTTTGTTTCATTTAGTCAATGAAGAACTTCCTTAACTTATGATTTCTTTTTAATGTTTGTTTTCTCAGTTTAACCAACAGTTAACCAAAACAGGACAGCGATATCATAAGTTTCATTAAAATGTACTTTAACATTCAAGAAGGTTTAACAACCGCATATGTCCAACTAAAGTGGAATTCATACAAAATGAAGTCTAATAATTAATAATCATATCTCCAATCCTTTTGGCTTACATTCATTTGAGAGAGAATGATTCTTCCTCTACATGATTAAGTGTTAGGGTTTATCATTCACAATATCCATAGTTCTTACTTCATGTTCATTACGCAACACATTACTATGTTAAATTTTTTAGATAAAACACATCATTTTATGCAACTTAACAAGTTGCATCATTATAAGGGAAATTGAACTAATTCCCTTTATCCATCTTATCAAAGATAACAAGATAAGCATAATATAATATAAAGAATATCAACAAGATAGAACTTCCATCTCCTTTATAAAATTACGAGATAATTTTACACAACTAATGCAAATAAATCACAGCTCGCATTTCATTATTATAACTTATAAATTTACAAGACTATGCACTTTAGGCGTACTACATAACAATAGCCTTCATTCTATAAAGTATACAACTTTTTTTTCAATACAACTAAAGAATGAATCAAAATATATTACAAAGAATCACACTTATATCGAATAATGCATCATATAAGATTTTTCCTTCTATGATCACTTACGATGTCCATCTACAAATATTGCTGCTAGCACGGATCGATTCAATGAACTAAGCATGATAAGAAATAAGCATTAAAACAAAGTGCATTCCACTAATTGTTTCATTAAAGCAACACTACTTTAATGAGATAATTAAAACATCATACAATAAGCATAAGTGATACCAAACAGAAAAGAAGTACATTAATAAATCTAGATCAACTTTTAAGAGAAGAGCATAATATAATAAACAATATCTACCTAAGAACTTAAAGTTCTATTGATCCTATCAATGGCTTGTAAACAAACAATAGATCTTTCCATCCCATTATCTCATAATTCTATCCTAATAGAATACCACATTTATCTTTTCTATGAGACAAAATAAGTGTATACAACATGGTTCATTCTAGGATGATTCATCTAAATCATAAGAAAAGAATAAAAAGAACCAATGCGTACCATACCCAAACTTATAACATCCAAGAAAATAGACCAGGTTCATAACATGAATTACCTATTCCTTTCGGGATAACAATCTTATAAATTCAACATTAAGATATACATCTAAACAAAATTTCATAACAATACAAGAAGGTATAGAAAATCAGAACAGTCTAACTGTAATTCTAATTCCAATTCTGCATGTTAGAAGTTATCAATCAAAGATCTGAAACCAATGTTCACAATCAAGTAGTTCCATAAAGGAGTTAATCTCTACTCAAGTTCATCCCAAAAGATAAAGAGTACAAGAGACAAACCTACTCCTATCCATTTAAACTAGGCAAGGCTAGTCAACAACAGTCGAACCCATAAGTATGCATTCACTTATTAGCATAACTGACTTAGCTACTATCTTTCTACAACCAATGATTCAAACAAAGTAGACCAACAGGTCATAAGAAATCACCATCTCAAAAGAGAATCGAGTACAGAGAAGTTCAAACAATGAGCTTATCCAAAGATAGAGAAAAGGTAACTCTAATAAGGAAAGGACCAATAATAAATCATTTCATTCAACTAAACAAAAGAAGTTCCAGTTCCAAATCAAATCAGGATGAAAGCATATTGTAGACCCAAAACAACATATTGATCCCAAGAGAATACTTATATAATTTCTTTCTCAAAAAGAAGCCCAAGGACTCATTCATTAAATCAAGAAAGAATAAAATCCTAAAACAAAAACTATCAAGTGTAGAAATATACATGAACCCAAGACTCGAAGACTTACCAATACTTTTCCACTTAATATGAAAGGTAAGTAGTTCACGATTCAAAATAACTAAACACAAAACAATTGAATGGAGAAAGTATCCTTCCTAGAATAATTTTAGTGTCCAAGGTTAATAACCCAATCAATTCCAATGCAAAAGAAACGGAATTTCAAAACTTCACAACCACAAAATTGTGACAGAGGTGACTTGGTTCAAAACAATATAGTCAACCCAGAATGCGGGTTCCCTCAAAACAGAGGGGAAAGAACACTCCCTTCTATTCCCATGCCAATACCATCTCAAAGAAGTTGATATAGTCATAAAACAGAAGTTCTACATTCCTTTAAGCAAGACGTTTCCGCCCAAATCTAGAAGCAATTCAAATGATTCAAATAAGCTTTCACCCAGTTTCTGGTGAGTAAGTTACTCAAATAAAGAGTTATAATCCTATTCTTTAATAAAAGAATAACCCAATACAAAAATACCAGAACAAAATCGAATACATCGACCCAAATACAAACTCATAACACTCAAGTGTTAAATAAGAGTAGTGTTGAACCCGAGATTCATGCCAAATTTCAGAACTTCACAAGTAAAATATTTCGATCTGATGCCAAATATTAACTCCAAGCAATATTTCAGTGATGAATAAGTTTTCTAAACACCGGTTCGAACAAAAGGAAACACCAATAAAATTTACATCCAAAAACACAACCCAAAAGCAACATCAAACGGAACTCAAGGTTCTCCCAAGCTTAGATCCCTATACTTCCACGAAGGTTAGTTCAAAGCACAAAAACTTCAAAAATAATTTCCAGTGTAAAAACAGATCTACAAAAACAAGTTTCACATACAACTTCATATGCATGTTGTCATCAAACTTGCATAGAGAGAAATTTTCCAACATAAAATTATTTTTGCCATGGGTTCATATCTAAACAACACAAAGATTCACTAAACCCAGCAAGAAAATAACTAGTCAAACATGAAAACATGAATCACATGAGAGCAGAGTTGCTCTAATAAATAATTTAGAAGAAAGAAAAGAATCTTAATAGTTAGATCCTATCTTACATGATAGTGCTTCGCCAAATCGAAGGATACTTCCAGCCAAGCTTCCAACTCTTTTTCTCCTCCATGAAATATCAACAATCAAACATATTTTCCTCCTATGCCTCATATACTTTCCTTCAATAAAAAATAGACCGAAGAAACCAAAAATATCTTTGAAGTGAAGGTCAAACTGCTGGTTCGAAGAACCAGTTAGCTCCATGCAGAGCAAAATCTGCCATGCATGCAAAACCAAATAACCTCCTACAAACCCACCTTCTAAGTTTCCAATATGGTTTGCACACAAAGACCGAGGCCCATTAATGCCATAAATTCCATTAATTCCAAAATTCCCACTTATCTTTCCTTTCCACCACCTCCTAAATCTGGTGAATGCCAATTCCATACAAAAATACAATTCCATATTTTAGTGGAGCTTCCACGTATGCCTCCACCAAGTCAACTAGCCCTTGCTAAATCTAGCAGTACTTCCATCCATAAAACTCTATCAACTCATTTAAATTCCATTGGAACCATCACCTTAGAGACATGCAACCCCTTAGGTTCCCTTTTTAATAGTTTAGGATGGATCCAAATAGAACTTAGGTTAGTTTATAAATTACCAACATAGGTCTTAAAACATTTTCTAATAGAATTCCCACCTTAGGTTAGATTCAATTCATAACCCTTTAGTATTAGGTATTAGTTAAAATATCCTAGTATTACTTTAGTAATCCTTCCCTTATCCATTTAGCACAATGCTTAGGTTAGGATGCCAACCCCAAAAATTAGAATAAGAGGCTTAGGTTAGAGTAAAATCCAAATGGGTAAACATAGCTAGAACATAGGTGTTATTACCTAGCTTAGGATATTGTTGGGATATCCCTTAGGTTTTAGGACTTCGAACTCCTCCTCTTTTGTGAATTGAATTTTTTTCTTACATCCTTTATGTCCTACCAATATCAATCACCAAAGATCCGAGCACAACATACAGCTAAATGAAAACATGTTCACATAAGACCAAAAATTTGTAACAAACAAAGTTTAGTATTTTACGTCCCTCAAACTACTGAATGTCAATTTATCATTCAATCTATGAAGAGAATTTTAAACATTCCTTGGATCAATTTTGATCCAAAGATGAGTCAGAAGAAGAAATAAGTCTACAAATCTTAAAGCTAGATTACAACTCATCTTTCCAAAGTGAAAATGAATACTTGTTAACCATACTATTTTAGTCTAATGATTTTTAAGAGCATAAAATATTTATCCTTATCAAGCATGATCTTCAACATTCAAAAGAACACATCTTTATCTAGAAAATCACATGTCAACACTTGAAATGAAAAAGAGGAATATATCTCATTGTCGAGGGTGTTATAGCGGGGATGAAGGACGTATTCCATTGATGAGTATTCCTTCTAGAAATATGATCATGCAAAGCATGTGAAAATCTTTGGCCAAAGTGTCGCAAGCTGTTGGTTGCGTTATTTTATATCACATAGTTTAAGAAGAAGGATTTCATATGTATATTGGTAACAAATATTCAGATAGGCCTCTTAAACGGAACACTTCAATACCCCGAAAATGGTAAAAGAACCAAGTATACTTAGTATACAATACATTGAATTAACATGAAGGATTGGTAAGAAACCGAGTCATGAAATGAGAGATCAATGAAACTCTGAGTCATGAAATGAGAGATTGGTAGTTCATCGAGTCATTACAGCTGCATATGGTTATCTGTTATGAGATTGATTGGCATGGAATGTGTGTTCTAAATCATGATCATTTAGAACAGAGAACATTATTTAAAAACTTGAAACGTGTGTTCTAAATTATGATAATTTAGAACAAAGAATACTATTAAAAAAAAATTCCCTTGTTTCTAAAGCTTTAAAATGGGAATGTAACATCTTGGTATCGAGAGTGAAGGTTGTAGCTCTTGGACCTATTGTGTCCATAATTTGATAAAACTTTCATTTTCTTGTTAAAACAAAAAAATGGTTAGAATAAGAGGAAATGTTGCAAACAATCCGCCACCGAGAGTGCGAAACTACTACCCAAAAATTGATGAGATTCTTGCTACCTTATTTGACACAAGAGATCACTTATATGTATTAGAACAAAAAGTAATGGGCAATGAGGAGGAGGAAGAAGATGATGATAATGATGATCAGCCACCTCCTGTGGACAAAACCAATGGGGGAAATCCAGGTGTTGATAATATTAATGTAAACATACCGATCATCCTGAAAATAAATAGGCAAGATTAGTAGCAGAACTCACCAATGATATAAAAAGAATAAGTCCTCCTAAGTTTGATGGAACTACACTTGGGGATGGGGCTAAGAACTGGCTCAGTGAAATGGAGAAGTACTTTGCTATAAGAAACTTCTCTAAGGAAACAAAAGTAATATGGGGAGTGTATCAACTTTCTCATGAGGCATCTTCATGGTGGGACAGCCGTAAGGCTGAGTTGAATATGGTCAAACAAGACATAACTTGGTATCAATTTAATATTTACTTTAGGAAACGGTGACAACCTCAACTTTTCTATGATTAGAAAATGAGAGAATTTCAGAACTTATCTCAAGGAAATTTAACTGTGACAGAGTATTGGGAAAGGTTTACTAAACTCCTTAAGTACGTGCCTCAGTATCAAACTGACGAGAAATTCAGGATACAAAAATTTATCATGGGATTAAATCCCATTATAGGAGGTGAGGTGGATATTCACAGTCCAACCACTATGGAAGGGTTTTTGAAAAAGCCATAAGGAAAAAACATAAAGTAAGAGCAATCTCTTCTCATAGAGAGGAAATTAGAAAGAAGGTTCCAAACCCTTCTTCATATGTTGCACCTAAAAAGGGACCTTGGAAGAGGTTTGGCTTGAAAAATAAATTTTCCATTGATAACAATAAGAAAACAGTGATAAAAAAATTGTTGCTAGTATGCGAGAAACTTTGTCAAGAATAATAATAATGGGCAGAAGTCCTACGGAAGCGGAATGATAACTTCAAGGCTGGAAATAAATTTTATCCTAGGAAGGGGCCTGTTTGGAGGATATTTTAATCATGGCAAAGACCATTACGTGATTCATTTTCCTATTGAGAAGGATGCCCGCAATTAGCAGCATAAGATACACGCTACGGTAGCTGATAAGCAAGCTGAAAAGAAAGTCACACCCATAGAATTTTTGGGTAAGTTATTCGATATACCTGTGACTATACTTTTTGATACTGGAGCTACTGAATGTTTTATCTCTACTAAGTTAGCTTCAAAATTAAAAATAAAAGCTGAGAAAATGGATAAATTGTGGACTGTGCATTATGGAAATAATGCTACTCATACGGTTAGTATGTGTCTTTTTGGAGTAGTCCTTGACTTGCCTAGTTTTTCCACATAAGTTGACCTTTATGTTTCTCCTTTGGGGTCTTATGATGTAATCATAGGTGTTAACTGGCTAGCTGAGCATAAAGAAAATGTTGATTGTTTTGAAAAACATATTAGTTGTTTAGATGATTTGCAAAAATTAGCGGTCATTCAGGGTGTAAAACATGAGATTTCAGTTAGGAAGTTGTCAGCAATGTAACTTAAAAAGGCCAAAAACAAAGGTTGTACCTTGTATGCAGTAAATATTTCTGAAACTGCAAAAGAAGGTAATGATTTTATGGAAAAATATCATTTGTTATGAAATTTTAGAGATGTATTTCCGGAAGAGTTACCGGGTCTTCCACTCAAATGGGAGTTTAACTTCACAATAAAGATCAAACCAGGAACCGAGCCTATATCCAAAGAACCTTATATAATGAATACCATTGAATTAGTAGAGCTTAAGGCTCGGTTATAGGAACTTTTTTCAAAAGTATCGATAAGACTAAGTGTCTCACCATGGGGAGCAATGGTAATATTTGTGAAAAAAAAGGATGACACACTTAGATTGTGTATTAATTACGAGAATGTTGAACAAGGAAACTATTAAGAACCGATATACTCTTCCTAGAATTAATGATCTATTTGATCATATGCGTGGAGCATCAATGTATTCTAAAATAGATCTTTGATCGGGATATCATTAGTTGAGAATAAATGATGAAGACATACATAAAACAACTTTTAGAACAAGGTATGGGCATTATGAATTCATAGTTTTACTGTTGGGTTGACAAATGCACTGCCACTTTTATGAATTGGATGAATAATATTTTTCAAGAATACTTGGAAAAGTTTTTGCTTGTATTCTTGGACAATATTCTCATATACTCTAAAATCATTAAAGAACATCATGAGCATTTGATGATAGTTTTGGAAATCTTAAGAAAGAGAAAGATGTATGGTAAGTTTTCTAAGTGTTCCTTCTATGACATGGAAGCACACTATTTGGGACACATAATAAGTAAAAATGGAATAGTTGTAGATCCCTCAAAGATCATAACTATAAATGAGTGGCTTGTACCCAGAATGTGCATGAAGTTAGAAGCTTTATGGGTCTTCTTGGTTATTATAGAAACTTTGTTAAAAACTTTTCCAATATTGCTGCACACCATAACTTCATTACAAGAGAAAGATAAGAAATTTGTTTGGAATGACAAATGTGAATCTTATTTTAAGATTCTAAAGGATTAGTTAACTACAAAACCTATTTTTACTATACTTGATCCCAATGAAGACTTTACTATTGTAACGGATGCATCTGGAGAGGGCCTCAGAGGTATTCTGTTGTAATATGACCATGTCATAGCTTATTAAATTAGAAAACTCAAGTTACATGAACATAATTATGCTCCACATGACCTAGAGCTTGCTTCCATTGTTCATGCCCTTCAAATATGGAGGCATTATCTTCTCGGTAGGCCTTGTGAACTAAAAACTAACCATCTTGGTTTGAAGTATATTTTCACTCAGCCAAACCTGAATGCAAGACAAGGAATATGGTTAGAATTTCTATCTCACTATGATTTTGATATAATCTATATTAAAGGAAAGGAAAATATAGTAGCTGATGCTCTAAGTCATAGGAAGCACATTTCTACTCTTATAACATTAAGAACTCAGTTTAAAGATGACGTTAAAAGTGTCATGGAATCTGATTCTTATTTTCAGCAAGGACATCACTTGCTGCAAATCCAAATGATGTGAGATATAAGGGTTTTCATTTCAATAATGAAGGAATTTTACGGTTTGAAAACTGGGTGTACATACCTTTGGCAAATGATTTAAGAAAGAAATTGTTAGTTCAATTTCACAACTCACCTTTTTCTGGACACCTTGGCATTACAAATATGTTAGCTGATATAAAACCACAATATTTCTGGAAAGGTATGAAAAAGGATGTGATGGAATTTGTGACACATTGCTTAGAGTGTCAACGAGTTAAAGTGGAACATATGCATCTAGCCGGTTTATTGTACCCTCATAGCATTCTGTAGTACAAATGGCAAGTGATAACCATGGATTTTTTTCAAGGGTTTCCTATGTCAAAGAGTAAACATGATGTTATTCTGGTTGTTTTTGATAAACTTAAAAAAGTAGCAAACTTTATTGTTGGTAATCTAAAGGATGATTCACCTGTTAGCAAGAAGATTTGTGCATGATATTTTTAGGTTACATGGAATACCTGAATTAATCATATCAGATAGAGATCTAAGAATGACATCAATATTTTGGCAATGCTTAATGCATCTCTGGGAACTAAACTAAATTTCAGTTCTGTGTATCACCCAAAAATAGATGGACAGATGAAAGAGTTAATCGGTTTTAGAGGATATGCTAAGAATGTATTGTATGGATCATTAGTATAAATGGGAGGAGTACCTTCCATTAGTTGAGTTTTCTTATAATAATACTTATCACGCCTCTCTAAAAATGGCACCTTTCAAAGCACTATACGGAAGGAAATGTAGAACCCCTATTAGTTGGGATAACATTGAATGTAGAGAAGTGATAGGGCCTGAAATCCTTATAGAAATGGGACAATAAGTTAAAATGATTCCTGAATGCTTGAAGGAAGTTGCAGATAGGAAAAAAAGTTATTCGGACTTAAAGTGGGTGGATAGGAAATTTAAACTTGGTGAGAAGGTCTTTCTTCGGGTTAAGCTGAAAAAGAGTTCTATAACTTTTGGAAAGGTTGCCAAGTTATCACCTCATTATGTGGGACCCTTTGAGATAGTTGAAGTAGTCAACCATGTAGCTTATCGTTTAGCTTTAACTCCTACTTTAACATGAATGCATGATGTTTTCCATATTTCTTTACTTAAGAAATACATTTCAGATTTATCATATGTGTTCAATTGGAATTTTTTGTACGTCTAAGACCCAGGAATAATCATGGTTAAACCCATTCAAGTGCTAGAAACTTAGCAGTTGCAGTTAAGAAATCATTAAATAAGTCAATGTAAGGTCCAGTGGGACCAGTTTAACAAAGAAAGTGTAACTTGGGAAAATCTCGAAGATATGAGATCTACTTATCCATACTTGTTTAATCAGAATTGATTCTGAAAATTGATAAAATCTGAAAAAAAAATATTCAATTTTTGATGTTAAATCTACCAAACTTGGGCAGTTACTGAATAATTTGACAGCTATTTTAAATATTGTTTTGAAAACTTGAATTTTTCAATTTTAGTCATGTTATGGACATATGAATGGAAGGACAGTAATTAAATTTTGTCCTAAAACCTTAATGGTTTGATTAAGTTAATCATCGGGATGATGATTATTTTAAGGAGGAAGGTATGTAACATCTTGGTCATGACTATTACTATGATGACTTCCACTTTTGACATTGCAAACGTTGACATGTGATTTTTCTTGGAAGGTGTATTCTTTTGATGTTGAAAATCATGTTTGCAATGGGTGAGTTATTACTTGCTCGGAATTTGTGCTTGTTGTAATTCTATTTACTTAGAAGCAAGGTCATTCTATTTTGTGAATAATAGGTTGTAAATCTATATTGTTGTTTTCACATTTCTATATGATAACAACACACCTTGAATCAATTCCATTGATCCAAGGTATGATTTTGTTCTTCTTTGTTGTCATCTTATTAATTGACATACTGAATGAAACATGTTATGGAACCGAACAGTGTTTTGGTGTGAATTATGAAGGAATTGGGTTCAGGTGTCCTTACTCGGCACCCTATTGTAAAATGTAATGTTTACCCTATTGGATTTTTAACCTAAGGAAATAATACTTACCTAGGATCTATTATTGAAATATTTTGGGTTAATGCCTAAAACTATGTTGCAGTGCCTTACCCTATATGGATTCTAACCTAAGGGTTTATGACCTTACCTAAGATGGTGTTTGATATAGTTATGGGGTTTGAACTAACCTAAGATAAATTTTCAAGACCTAAGAACTAAGATGGAAACCTAACTAATGCTAAGGTGACCTAAAATATTACTAAGATGAAAGGGGACCTATGGGTTATGTGGAAAATAAAAGGTTGGGGGTGGTGGTTTTTAAGGTATTAATGAGAATTAAATCTCATTCCTTACATCCTAATCTGCCAAGTTTGGCGAAGGCAAGGAAAATAGGTGGGATGCCTAGCTGGAATCTCTACTAAATTTAAAATGCATGTTAGTTTTTCAAATAAACTTTTCCAAATTTGAAGTGGCGATTGTGTAAGGAAAGAGACAAAATTTTCATTCAATGCATTCAATAGCCTTGGGATTAGTGAACGAAACTACCTAGGAGTTGGAAAGATGGAATTGGGAAAGTTGTTGGTCCTTCTCGTTTTTTCTCTACATATGGTTTTGGTTCTTCAAACCAGCAAGTCTGTTATTCATCCATTGTGATCTTGAGCATCCCCGAATTGTTTCTGAACCTGTGGAAACATAGAGGTAGTTGGGATATTTTGTTGTTGACATTTTTTGAAAAGAATATATTCTCGAGAAGCTCGACTGGAGATCTTACTTCGCAAATCAACAAGAAAATTTATCAGGCATGATAGGCTATTCTTATTAAATAGTTCTTCTTTTTATTAAATGTATTCATTAAAAGAACTTTTCTCTCATTGAAACAAATGGTTTTGTGGAAATTCCTTGGTTTATTTTTCTATGATCTTCTACTTGAGTTTGTTGTTTGGAAAAGATTCAATATGGGTATTTTATTGATGCATATGTGAGTCAATCATGTTTATCTTATTTGAAACTGGAATGTTTCTCAAGTCGTGTGGACTTCTGATTTCCTGTCCTAAAATGGTTTAATGAAAAACAATGATTGTTTTAAGATTTGATCAGGGTTATCTTCCCTTGCTAAGAGAAGGTAAGAAAATCGATGTTTTCAGTTGAAACTGGAAGTGGGTGTAAATTTTATCATTGTTGTTAAAATCATGATGAAATGGGTGTTCAGATTGTTGTTTTCTTGTGGATTCAACTTGTTGAGAGTAATAGTAGCTAAGTTACTTCACTTAGATCTTATACGTTGTGATTTTGGGACCTCTGTTGACTGTGTAGAAGCTTGAGTCACTGCTATGAGGGGAGATAACCCGAGTTTTGGTTCTTTGATTTTGAAATTTCTTTATGCATGGTAGCACCTATCTGAACTTGCATAATGTTAATCTGGTTGCTTATACTTATAAGGTGGGTGAAGACTGTTAAATCCTACTTGTTTTGGATCTGGATGATTCTTTTACTTCAATGATTTGATGATAGGGTTGATAGATGTCCTGCTTTGTCATAAATTGGGGAAGGGGCATTATATTCTTCTCTTCTCTATTGAACTCGACTTCGAGTGTCTGGTTAGAATATTGTCATTTTGGTTGTTTTTTTCTGTGACTCATTCGGAGATTGAAACTTTTCCCAAATTATATGTTCTTCCTTGATTTATGTGAAAAAAATTAAGGGGTCTAGGTAACTTGAAGATGGGTCTGGGAAGGTAGAATTTTTTTCGTTATTTCATTGTATGTATTGTCTTTGAAAAGAAATCAAGATCTCTCTTGGATGTTCTAATTCGTCATTGTTCTTTTCCACTCTCTAATTGGAAAAGGAGAAATCTTCTCTATTGATGCTTTTTGTGTTGGAAATAATTAAATAATTTCTATAACATCCACTTTTTATCACTTCGTCTCTAGAATTTTTTTATAATAAATAACTTTATGTAGCTGATTTAAATACCCATATATTTAAATCTACATAAACCTTAAAGAAATCCATTTCCGATAACTGTCATGAACCATGTGTAGTTGTATGAGAGAATACTAAACTTACTCATTCTCCCTCAATGCTCTATACGAGCCATACATAAAATGTATCCCTTTGGTTCTCCTTTAATAGGATATGGTTTATAAGTGAAAACCCCTAAGTGTGTACCTAGATTCCACCTATGAAAACCACAGGCATCTCACAGCTTAGATAATGGTGAAATCTTGACAGTGTAATCAGCCACTTACACCACTTTGCACAAAGTTTCTGAGTCATGTATGCCATGCTCCATTCCATGACGACACACACGTCATTAGGAAATTGTCGTTTCACCTTAATCACTTATTCAGTTATATGGATTCACAAATGTTAATGTTGTAAATAGCTACAAGCCTTGAATGAGGTATAAACTAGTTTAACCTACACAAAGACGTACCTCTATGTCATCATGTGATGCCTATAGGAAAGAAAGTGTTCTCATAACAATTCACCTTGTTACTCCTGTAGTAATTTTTGCACCCACCAAGAATAAGGAACCTCATGCGTGCCATTGTATCACCCAACGAGTGCTTTGGCGCTCACCTGAGGCGTGCGAGAGGGAGCCAAGTCTCTCTTTTATGTGAGCCTAGTGGAAGGCATAGTTCATGATTCTAACTTAGTGATTTAACATACAAAAAGAAGCTATAAAGCTCGGGATGGATTTTACACCCCTTCAGTCATAACAGAAACAAAGCGCGCAATAGAAATAATAGAACCAAGAAGTTATAAATCCACAAATATACTTAATCATTCAAGTAAGGTCCATGATTATACAAGATCAAAAGAAAAGTAAAAACATGCAGATAATACAGAAGGAGATCTTAATGCAAAGATAGTGGTAACCTTATCATATTCATTCATAGTCTTGCTATAAAGTATCACAGAGAGGTAGACCATAGTCATGCACCATATCTAGATCCATACATGTATTCTCACAAAAAAAAATTGCATTCCCCATTTCCCCATTACATCCTTACTGGAATCCTTTACCCATTTTCATCCCACAGTTCTCACTATAAATTCTACAGATCTCTACTACCTCACTTCTGTCTCTGTTCTTTGTCAAGGGTGCACATATAAATAGGCATCTGAGTTCTAACAAACTTCTCTACAACCTCATATCTGGCCCTAAGGTGTGGGTCACCCAGTGCATGCCTCTCCATATCATGATTAAATTTTTTGATCTTTCTATCGTAAGGCATATTCCTTCTAGGACACCCCATCACCAGGCTGGAACCTTATCCAAATGGAACACGTTCTTCATGTGTTTTGTCCAAAAGGCCAAAAATAGCTAAGTCCCAAATTTTGCTTTGCAGTCGTGCGACCTTGGTTCTCCAAGAACCCTTTTTGAATCATGCCTTGTGCGCCTTCACTTGTGCACTTCCTCCAGCCATGTGTGCCTATGCACATTTAAGATTTGGAAGCTATATTAGGGGCCCAACATTACCCTACACTTCACTTGTTCTCCACCCTCGAGAACCTTCTCAAAGAATGTAGTACAAAAAGAATGCAAGGCCTTGCCTTGGAAAAGAATGGAGGGAAAGAATAAATAATGGGGGAGAGAAATAATAGGGGGAAATTTCCTAAAGAAGAAGGGGAACATTTTTTCATAGGTCAGCCTCTAGTGTACTCCAAGTGCTAACTTCATCCTATGCTTTAGTGCAGATATTGCCAACTAAGGTGCTCACCTTGTCGAAGGTTAACCCTTCCCCTTGTGTGGTAATGGTTTCCACCACAATCTCCAGTTCCTTAGCGTGATCTTCCAAGGCATCCATCTTCCTCGTGATGACCTTGTAGAGCTCTTTTAGCCGGGTTTTGATTGAGACTCACTAGTTCTCAATAGCTTGGATTTATTTTCCACTTTGGCTATGATCCTTTCTCGCTTAGCTCTATTGCCCTTATTATTTTCCCCTGAAGTTCTTCAGCTCAGCCTCATCAGTAGCAAGTAGTATACTTGTCACTTTGTCTTGATTTGTGCAATGGTCATAAGTGACCCCCACGGTTTGTGTAGCTGCTCTTATGTCGGCGAGCACCTTGTTGTATTCGGCCATGAGTGTGACGACCTTCAACTTGTCTTCCTTCTCCAAGCGCGCTATTGCCTCCTCTACCGACTCCAATGCCAAAGGTTTCCTTTCCATGGTAGGGATCCAAGTCAAGTCCTCTAGACACTCCAGGGTGGATCTATACTTTTACACCGGAGGGTTAAGGTCTGGGTGCTTTGTGATAATTGCTTGGGAGATGAGCTCCACCTTCTTGAAAAATTCACGTACCCTGGCATTTTCCTCCTAAAGATCCCTCTGTTGTTGAGCACTGATTAAATTCTCAAGGCTGAGGTCCTTACTTAGCTTCACTACTTATTCCTTCCTCTTCTCCAACAAGTCCTCCAAAACATTAACCCTATCATTCCTATCGAAGAGCCTAGCCTCAATTTCCATGGAGACTTTGTTGAGTGCATTACACACTTTCTCATCTGATAGTTGTTGCGTGTTTACACTGGGTTTGTCCCCCTTTCCTTTAGATAGGTTAACCTTGAACTCAGGCTCATCGAGGTGGGAGTCAAATTCCCATGATAACATCTTCCTTGTTTGCGGGTATCCACCCTCAAGATCAAAGGACTCCATAGCGGTGAGCTCCTTGATGGGCACAATACTCTAGAAACACACGCACAAAACTTTTTGGGGTCATCAATGTAACCCATCATTGTTCTTCCCCCTTCCATTTGTTTACTTCCCAATGTGCACATGCCCTTGGGAATAGTTATTGAAAGAGTTGGGCCTTTTTTGCTACCCACACTCTTCTCCCTCTACTCTTCTTTGAATTTTTCGAGCACTAGCTCTACGCTACGCTCCAACTCCTCTTCAACCAGGGTATTGATTATCTTCTCTGCCTCCCTTGTTTCCTTCTCATTCACCTCCTCCTAAGTGAGCTTGGGCATATTTGGCTCATTGGTACTTACCACTTCACTCCTTTCTTTGCTCCATATGCATTCCTCCCTTTGGGTGCCATTCCTCCTTAAAAAGATGAAAGCATCATTTGTATCCTCTACTTCCTCTCCCTCTAAATCATGGACATCAATCAGCTCTTGATCCACCTCCAACTCTTTCCCTTCATCATCATCCTTTTCAGCTATATAGGCATTTGAGTCATATGTATCTTTAGACCCTTGTTCCTCCATCCCTTATTCTTCTTCCCTTGTAGGAAAATCCAGAGTCGGGATGTTTTCTTCTCTTCATCTGAAGGTTCTTTAGGTGATGGTGGCTTCACAGGCTCTGGGGTCTTCTCCTTGACCACTGTTCTCCTCTTCTTTCAAACGTAGGTACTCGGCCCTGCGGTATCTACATTCTGCCTCTCCACCACCCTTTATTATTTTTTCTTCTTCTTCCCTCTCCTTGCGCTTTGGCGTGGGCTTCTTTCTTCCCATGGGGTCATCTGGAATGGATATCTCATTCTCCATGTATGTGCCCTTTTCAAATTTTGGCCTTATGCACAGGTAGATCCTAGCAGCAGTGCTCTCAGGAATCGGTAAGGTCAAGGGCGTTATGATGTGCACATCCTGCGACACGTACCTTTCAATGTATGCGTGATTCCTGGGTATACCAGCTTATTTATCATCTCCCTATGCTCTCTGTCAAGGGTGGAAAACTCCAGATTTAATTTCTTTGACTCCTTGTATATGTTTACCCCTACTTGGAAAAATTGGGCAATAAATGAGAAGGGGAGTTTACACAAGGGACTCCAACTACCATCCACCAAGATGAATCTGCCAATGCAAAAGTGCTGGTATACCATGAACTCTACTTCTCCTTCGATCCATCAGTAGGGAGTTGCTTAGGAATCCACCATTCAAGCCTCGAATGTGTTCCTAAGGCACTTGTACCATTTTTCTAAGCGCACCTTGTGCACCCCTGTCATTAACTCACATGTGTATTTCTGGAATCTAGCTGTAGGTGAGGGATCTTCAGCAGGGTACTCCCATATGAATTTATTAGATGCATCTAGCACCTTGATTTCTGAGAACACAATTGTTAATAGGATGTTTCCAAACAAGATCTTTCCTCCATTCTCCATGTTGCTTATGATTTCATCTACTATGTACTTGGGAGATGTTGTACACGGTGCCTTCTATGACCTTCTTGCAGACATTCAACCAGGGCTTGCTCACCTGGGTCCACCTCTCTTGTCCATTCATCTTGGAGACAAGGTGCGTGGCCATCTTCATCACCGGATCACTGATATCCGAGACGTCATAGTATCTTGATCCCTTCTTATAATCCTAGGATGTAATGGTTTCTTTGATTGCCTCCTTGTCTTGGAGGTCATCTATGAGTGCATCCCCTTTGACTTTAGGCACAGTAAAGTGTGAGATTAATCGGGAATTATGCACATTTTTCTCCCCGTGAAGTAGGAGAAATTTTCGTGTATGCATGTCATTAACCATTGGTAGAAGCACTCGAGCTTCTGAAGTATGGCAACTCAAAAGCTAGAGAGGACCTACCTTCTTCGTTTTCACCTTGACTATGTCACTTTGTAGATTGGCATCCCATTAGGTGTTCATTTTTGTGGGGTGCACCAACTCCAAAACCATTTCCTTTGCGATTATACTTGATCGGTGATTGTAGTTGATCACGGTCATCCTGCCTTATGTGGGACTCCCACTTTTTCCCTAGGAAAACCCCATCTAGGTATTACATCTCGAGTACCATTCCTCATTGGTATCCAAAGGGATTTATTATTCTTTCTTCTTTCCTTTTCCCTTACCTTTTCCCTTCTTGGATTGTACTATAGGTTTATCAACTGGTTTTGTGGCTATCATTTTACCCTTTTCTTTCATTCCCTAGTTACTTTCGAGTTGTATGAGATTTTTCTTCACGCGCCCCGTGCCCTAGAGCACAAACCCTAATCTTTGATTTTCCTCCTTTTATCACAATGCTCTTTCACAATGTTCCTCACACCTGTGAATCTATTTTTCTCTGGTTTGTAGATCTAATGGACCGATTGTGCGTAATTTTTTGAGATTTTCATTCACATGAGTTATCTCTCAAAACCCTATCTCTTGAAAGAAAATTGTTCTCCTTATTTTTGCAAAGTAAAATAATGAACTGTCCATCCTTGTATTTATAGCTTTTCCCACTTTTACACATTAAAGGCTAGGCTACCTACCACCATACGACAATATTTAATGTAGTGTTTTTCAAACAAACCCGACTTCAGTGCTTTTCCTTACACGCCCAATCCTTGCATGAAAAGGTTTTCACCCATGCCCAATCCTTGCGTGAAAAGGTTATCACCCATGCCCAATCCTTGTGTGAAAAGGTTTTCACCCACACCCAATCCTTGCGCAAAATTTTTTCCAACCTTCTGGAATGCAAAAAATCCATCTTGATAGAAGACTCTTGCACGCGTGTTACTAGTGCCGAAGGCACATTTTCCATCCTCATGATTCTTTCTTTCTCCTACCTCATGTTTTTGCACTTTTTCTCCTTATACATGGATTTCCTATGTAACCTTATTTTTCCACCAATCAGCCTTCTTTTCTCCTAATGTATATTTTCAACAAGGCAAGTTTGAACGGTCTACCAACCCAATCCTCCTGCAGAATGACTTCATGCCTCTCTTTATCACCTCACCCCACACTAAATTGATGTGCGGTCCTCTACACATTCATAAGTTAAAAAGTAATAAGGTTACCAAGGTGCCCAAGGCGTAAAACAAGATAACAACGTGAAAGGGAAAACCAAGAAAGGAAACACATATAAGGAAATTCTAAACTAACTTGAAAAACTACCTTATTTATAAACACCAAAAAGCATTATTTATAGCGGGCTTCAACCTACTCCCATTGAAGTGTTCGAGGTAATTTTGTTCCATCCAAAGGTCTTGTAATTGACATGTGCCCAAATCAAGGATATATGAAATTACATAAGGACCTAACCAATGCACCTTGAACTTTCTAGGATGGCATAGAAATTTTGAATCATATAAAATACCCTCGCCCACCTCAAATTGTTTGTTCTTAATGTGGTGGTCATGCCATGCCTTTTACTTAGTTTTTCTAGTTGTTTGGCTCTATCTTGCTAGCGAGTGCCTTTCATCCAACTTCATCAATTCATCTATTTTCTCTCTCCAAAGGTGCTTTTTCATCATCCAATCCTCCTATGCACGCTATACGCAGCGATGGTAGCATAAATTCAAGCTGGTAAAATAGCCTCTACGAACACCATTTGAAATGGTGTGGCCTTGTTCAACCTTTTATACGTTGTTTTCTATGCCCAAAGAACTACGATACCTTATCATCCCAATCCTACCTACCCACATCACATATCTTAGTCAATGTGTGACTAAGGATTTTGTTAAATGCGTCTGCCGAGTCCCATTTTTCGAGGGTGATAAGGGGTAGTCTTGTGATGGGATACCATGAATTCCATAATAGAATCCTGATTGTTTCATTTAAGAAGTGAGTGCCCCTATGACTTGTTAAACTTAATGGGCACCCATACCTACCGATAATTTTCTCCCATAAAAATCTAGGAGCCATGGCTACAAAGGTACGATCCTTAGTGGGCGCGTCCTTCGCCCACCTTGTTAGATAATCGATGTCAGAATGATATACCGCGAGTTAGTCCTTCGCGTAGTTAGTGAGATTGGTCCAACAAAATCTATTGCCCATTTCTCAAAAGGTTCCACACTAGAAATGGGGCATAAGGGCATCTCATCCCTTTTTCCAGGTTTTTCCAAGGTGCTAGCAGTGGTCACAGGCCTTGCAAAACTCAATGCAATCCCGGTGAATTATCTCCCACCATAGTCCATCGACTAGAATCTTGCACATGGTTGCATTCCCCGCATAGTGTTCTCCAGAAATCCCACCATAGGCTTCTTTTATTATGGCCACGCGTTCATGTTCTAATACGCACTGGTGCAAAACCTCAATCCGGCCCATTTTATACAAATCCCCATTGATCAACATGAAGGGTGTGGCGCATATGGCTAACCTTTTCCTCTCTAGAGCATTCATCCCTTTGGGTGCCACACCTTCCATGAGAAAAATGGTAATGTCTTCTAATTCTGAGGGTGTGCGTTGCAACCTGAATAGTTGTGCATCCAGCATGGTTTCCTCGATACTTTACAAATCCTCTCCCAGATCAATCCTTGATAAATGATCTGGCTCACAATTGTTTTTTCCCAGTTTTACCACCACTTTGAAGTCAAATTCCTGAAATAAAAGTACCCAATGGCATATGCGCCCTTGCAACACTGCTTTGTTTACTAGATACTTCAAGACTATATGGTCAGTGTAGAATATGAAGGGAATTTCCAGTAGATATTGTCTGAATTTTTGGAGCACGTAGAGAATTATAAGTATTGAAGACTACCATATAAGAGTCTCAAGATTTCACTCATGCAATCCCATACTTGCATGGCTGAAATAATTTTACTCAACAATTAAGTAACCATATAAATATAAAGAACACATTCAAGAAATCTCTCAAATCTTCACAATAGATCTAATTAGGATTTCATACACCCATAAGGACTTCTAATGGTTCAACCAATAATACAAAAACATCAAGAGTACTTGGCTAAAGAAATATGATATTAGAGCATTTAACCTCGAGGATAAGAGGGTGAAAACATTCATGGCTATCATTTTACCCTTTTCTTTCATTCCCTAGTTACTTTCGAGTTTTATGACATACTCTACTTAATTATTTCATAAAAATAACCCATATTATGTTTATGAATCAATATTTCAAATCTTAAGTAGATAAAAAATTATTTCTACAACATGACAATAACAAGCAATTTAATGAACCATGGAAGAAATCAATTTCAAACTTACTTTTACATACAACTACTTTATTCACTCGAAACATTCATATAATTCACAAGATACATGAGAATTATAAGTATTCAAGACTACCATATAAGAGTATCAAGATTTCACTCATGCAATCCCATACTTGCATGCCTGAAATATTTTTACTCAACAATTAAGTAACCATATAAATATCAAGAACACATTCAAGTAATCTCTCAAATCTTCACAATAGATCTAATGAGGATTTCATACACCCATAAGGACTTCTAATGGTTCAGGCAATAATACCAAAACATCAAAAGTACTTGGCTAATGAAATATGATATTAGAGTGTTTAACCTCGAGGATAAGAGGGTGAAAACATTCATGGCTATCATTTTACCCTTTTCTTTCATTCCCTAGTTACTTTCGAGTTGTATGAGATTTTTCTTCACGCGCCCCGTGCCCTAGAGCACAAACCCTAATCTTTGATTTTTCTCCTTTTATCACAACACTCTTTCACAATGTTCCTCACACTCGTGAATCTATTTTTCTCTCGGTTTGTAGATCTAATGGACCGATTGTGCATAATTTTTGAGATTTTCATTCACATGAGTTATCTCTCAAAACCCTAGCTCTTAAAAGAAAATTGTTCTCCTTATTTTTGCAAAGTAAAATAATGAACCGTCCATCCTTGTATTTATAGCTTTTCCCACTTTTACACATTAATGTCTAGGCTACCTACCACCATACGACAATATTTAATGTAGTGTTTTTCAAACAAACCCGACTTCAGTGCTTTTCCTTACACGCCCAATCCTTGCATGAAAAGGTTTTCACCCATGCCCAATCCTTGTGTGAAAAGGTTATCACCCATGCCCAATCCTTGTGTGAAAAGGTTTTCACCCACGCCCAATCCTTGGACAAAAATTTTTCCAACCTTCCGGAATGCAAAAACTCCATCTTGATAGAAGACTCTTGCACGCGTGTTACTAGTGCCGAAGGCACATTTTCCATCCTCATGATTCTTTCTTTCTCCTACCTCATGTTTTTGCACTTTTTCTCCTTATACATGGATTTCCAATGTAACCTTATTTTTCCACCAATCTGCCTTCTTTTCTCCTAATGTATATTTTCAACAAGGCAAGTTTGAACGGTCTACCAACCCAATCCTCCTGCAGAATGACTTCATGCCTCTCTTTATCACCTCACCCCACACTAAATTGATGTGCGGTCCTCTACACATTCATAAGTTAAAAAGTAATAAGGTTACCAGTGCCCAAGGCGTAAAACAAGATAACAACGTGAAAGGGAAAAACAAGAAAGGAAACACATATAAGGAAATTCTAAACTAATTGGAAAAACTACCTTATTTATAAACACCAAAAGCATTATTTATAGTAGGGCTTCAACCTACTCCCATTGAAGTGTTCAGGTAATTTTGTTCCATCCAGTGCTTGTAATTGACATGTGCCCAAATCAAGGATGTATGAAATTACATAAGGACCTAACCAATGCACCTTCAACTTTCTAGGATGGCATATAAATTTTGAATCATATAGCAATACCCTCTGGCCAACCTCAAATTGTTTGTTCTTAATGTGGTGGTCATGCCATGCCTTTTACTTAGCTTTTTTAGTTGTTTGGCTCCATCTTGCTAGCGAGTGCCTTTCATCCAACTTCATCAATTCATCTATTCTCTCTTCCAGTGCTTTTTCATCATCCAATCCTCCTATGCACGCTATACGCAGCGATGGTAGCATAAATTCAACTGGTAAAATAGCCTCTACACCGAACACCAGTTGAAATGGTGTGGCCTTGTTCAACCTTTTATACGTTGTTTTGTATGCCCAAAGAACTACTGATACCTTATCATCCCAATCCTACCTACCCACATCACATATCTTAGTCAATGTGTGACTAAGGATTTTGTTAAATGCCTCTGCAGTCCCATTTTTCTGAGGGTGATAAGGGGTAGTCTTGTGATGGGATACCATGAATTCCATAATAGAATCCTGATTGTTTCATTTAAGAAGTGAGTGCCCCTATCACTTGTTAAACTTAATGGGCACCCATACCTACTGATAATTTTCTCCCATAAAAATCTAGGAGCCATGGCTACGGTGCAATCCTTAGTGGGCAGCCTTTGCCCACCTTATCAGATAATCAGTACAGGTAATGATATACCGCGAGTTAGCCCTTCGCGTAGTTAGTGAGATTGGTCCAACAAAATCTATTGCCCATTTTTCAAAAGGTTCCACACTGGAAATGGGGCATAAGGGCATCTCATCCCTTTTTCCAGGTGTTTTCCAAGGTGCTAGCAGTGGTCACAGGCCTTGCAAAACTCAATGCAATCCCTGAATTATCTCCCACCATAGTCCAGCGACTAGAATCTTGCACATGGTTGCATTCCTTGCATAGTGTTCTCCAGAAATCCCACCATAGGCTTCTTTTATTATGGCCATGCATTCATGTTCTAATACGCACCGGTGCAAAACCTCAATCTGGCCCATTTTATACAAATCCCCATTGATCAACATGAAGGGAGTGGCGCGTATGGCTAACCTTTTCCTCTCCAAAGAATTCATCCCTTTGGGTGCCAAACCTTCCTTGAGAAAAATGGTAATGTCTTCTAATTACGAGGGTGTGCGTTGCTGAACTTTGAATAGTTGTGCATCCAAAGATGGTTTCCTCGATACTTTACACATCCTCTCCCGAGATCAATCCTTGATAAATGATCCGCTCACAATTGTTTTTTCCCGCTTTACCACCACTTTGAAGTCAAATTCCTGAAATAAAAGTACCCAATGGCATATGCGCCTTGCAACACCGCTTTGTTTACTAGATACTTCAAGACTATATGGTCGTGTAGAATATGAAGGGAATTTCCGTAGATATTGTCGAATTTTTTGAGCACGTAGATCATTGACAATGCTTCGCTCGGTCATTGTATAATTTTTTTATGCTGGTGTCAAATTTCTACTTACAAAACACAAGGGATTATCAACAATCCCTCTCCTAGTTGAGCAAGAATGGCTCCCATTGCTATACCAAGAGGCATCCACGTGGACATGGAAAGGTTTATCCCATGATGGGAATCATAGAATAGGTGTGGTGATAAGCCTTTCTTTTAGAGTGTCAAATGACATCTATTGTGCCTCTCCCCACCGAAAGGCACTCTTATGTCTGAGAAATATTTCCAAGGGCACGACAATCTTGGTGTACCCCTTAATGAACTTTCTATAGTACCTAGTGTGTCCAAGAAATTCATGCACAGTGCTTTGGCTGGTAGGCTCCCCGAACCCCACAATAACCACAATTTTTGTGGGATCCACCAGTAAGCCCTCTTTTCATATGATATGCCCCAAAAATGTTCCAAAAGGAGTTACAAAGATACATTTCTTGATGTTGAGGGAGATCCTCAACTTCCGACATCTTTCAAACATCAACCTCAAGTTATCACAATGGTCCCTAACCAATCCATACACTGTCCAATCATCCAAATATACTTGAAGGAACTTGTGGATGAAGTCCTTAAATGCTTGTACCACTATGCACGAAAACACAATGGGTGCATTCTTTAGCCCAAAGGGCATGAATGTGTATGCAAATTTTTCCCACTCAGTGGAAAAATTTGTCTTTTCTTGGTCTTCCTTGGCAATCCTTACTAGGTGATATCCTGAGAATCCATCCGTAAAGGAATATACCTCGCACTCCAATAACTCCTTCCAAAATTTCTTCAAGAAAGGGGGTGGGAAAAGGATCGTGATGCAAACAACGTTAAATTTCCTATAATCCATGCATATCCTAATCGCCCATCCTTCTTTATGTTGATCACCATTGGACTTATCCATTCTGATTCCTCCACAACCTTAATGATATTGGATGCTATCATTTTGTCTAGCTCTTCTTTAACCCTTACGCGCATGTTGGGATTCATCCTGTAAGGCCTCTTCCTGACCGGGCATGCACCATCTTTCAACTTTATCATCATTTATCCTAATGAATGGTGGACTCCTTTTAACTCATGGTATCTACGTGGGAATAAATCCTCAAATTCATGTAAGAGATTGATGATCTTTGATACTTCTTTGTCTGACCAGTAGTCCCCAATGATAGCTTCCTTGGGCTCCTTCTCTGAGCTGATGTTAACTTTCTTGGTTTTGAGTGGTTCATGATACATGTGCACACATGCATCCACACTGTTAACCACTTCGTGCATCCCAACCAAATTGTCAACATTCAGGTTTTCCATCTCCTCTCCATCAACAACATATACCATCTTTCCTTTCTCCTTTTCAGCACATGTGCGCTCGAATTGTATGTCTTCTGGTTCCTCCTCTTTGAACTACGCTTCCAAGCTAGGTCCACCAAGTAATTTTACTAATCTATCTTCCACCATGGCACAATCCCTAGAGTGAGTCATTTGATAGTTTGCAATGCCTCATCAACTAGTTGCATGGTACTTCAGTACTCAAATGTGTGAACCAAGTCGGTGTTAATTCCCGAACTTCCTGTTTGGCGGTGTGTTTTAGAATGGATGTACTAAGCACGCGTGTAACCTTGTAATGTTGAATATAGCTTGTGTAACCAAAGGGAGGGTGGTAAAGCTTCCACGAATTCTCCCTAGACCCCCTCACATGTCTATATGTGGGAAGAGGTGGGTCCATTGCCATTGTAATCCCCGATAACGGTGGGTATGTTGCTTTTTGAGAATCGACAATGAGTGCAATTCTAACTTTGCGCCATTCCAAAAAAAAATTCT
The DNA here is from genome assembly GCA_018340775.1 of Taxus wallichiana var. yunnanensis. Lineage (NCBI taxonomy): Eukaryota > Viridiplantae > Streptophyta > Pinopsida > Cupressales > Taxaceae > Taxus > Taxus wallichiana. The sequence goes on along the minus strand of CM031233.1, from coordinate 384,614,576 downwards.
CTATGCGCAGCCCACCACCTCACTACTGTGCCTATCAAAACATAACCTAGCATCCCTCTTCGATCATCCTCCCTCCATTGAGCTTCCATTTCTCTTAAAAAGACCTCAGGGTATGCATCCCCAGAATACTTGGTTATTGTCTTTCCTCCTAGGCGCTAAACTATACGCATTGTGGTTACCTTGGTCACTGATCCTTTTAGATGTTTCCCAATCAATTCATAAGTCCCATGCACCCAATTATCACATGCTATACTGGTAGTATCACTGATAGATTGAGCATCATCAAACTAGATGACTCCTTCTGTAGGGTGGATGGTCTTTGGATCTCTTATAGAGCACACATATATTCTGTCCAGGACCTCCTCTCCAAGGGGTTTAGTATAGGGTGTGGAATTTCCATTAGCAAATGGTATAATCACCCTTTCTTCCTTATTTTCAAAGCTTATGTACCCCTTGTTAAACCGAAGATCTGTATTATTCTTATAGGACCACGGGCACACAAGTAATGCTAGGAAATTATCTACCTCGGCAAGTGCCAAGACTTCAAAATCCCCAGTGAACTTGGTCCCCTTAATGGTAAGGGTCACATCCTTTAAGACACCTATGGGCATTGCCTTTGTCTTATTTTCCATATACAACACATTTGAAGATGGTTGTAATGTAGGTCTTCCCATTTGATGCCAGGCATCCAGAGTGAGAACATTAACCTCCGCACCTATGTCAATGAGGATGTTGCTAAGAAACCATCCATCCACTACTACGTTCAAGGTAATCTCTTTGTCATAATCAAGGTTGTGAGGTGGGAGGTTTGCATGCAGGATCTACCTTTTGTGTTCTTCCCCGACATGTGGTACCTTTTCCCTCAACCATGCTCCTAGAAGGGGAATAATATTCTCTTGCCTTAGCAGTTTACACACCTCCTTAACCTCATCCAAGTCATCCTTTGGTGCTTCTACGGTTCTTCTTTGCTCATCCTTTCTAGTCTACTCTTTTAAGCATTGGATCTCCCCTTGTAAACTTCAAATTACATCCATGGTTTCTGGTAGACTTCTTTCTGGTGAGACGGGTTTGGATACTTCCCATGTACTACTTCTTCCCTCAAAACCAAAGGTCTCTACCTAGGCACTTTCCATGCCTACGTGGACTCTTCCCTTGTCACCATAACATGCTCTAGTTTTGATTCATGTATTACTCATAAAAGCCATTGTGCGTCAGCCTTCTTAATACTCACCATGGCAGCACCCTTATCCTTCTGGTACTGTTGACTCATATGTTTGTATAACTCTGGGAACTCTTCGTACTTATGTTTTTTTCCACACCATGAGCATTGTAGAAGATCTAGACATTCACGCTTATAATGGTTTGTGGCTCCACAATTAAAACACGTCCCACACGGGAACTCACTTCTTCCTCATGGTTACCATGACCATGAAATCCTCTGCGAAACCCTCTTCCATGCGCACTCCATCTCTACGCTCTCCATACCCATGGTCATTTCCTTTGAACTGCTTCGCAATGTCGTCGATCTGGCGCACACCAAGATCAATTGCCTCATGAATCTGGTCAATCAATCTACAATCCTTGGTGTCATGTGTGGTTGAGGTACATATCTTACAATAACAAGATACATTTTTTGGATCACACACTGCAGTAAGGGGAACCTACTTACATCATGGTCCTTGTGACATATTTCATAATTTACCACTATGGCGCGCACCACCTTCCGAGTACATACCCCACCATTATCCTTTGTGTGACCTTCTACGTTACAATCCGTGCACCACATCCCACTGTGAATCTCTGGAACTATGTTGGTAGATAATTTCTCCAATTTCTTAGCCATGGTAGCAATTTAAGCTTCCAAAAAGGGGCTAACACTAGTGTCAACACTACCAACTGCCTTAACATGAAAAGTAGCTTCCAACACTTTACACAGGTCTGTGAATGTTTTATGAGATAAAACCCTCCTAAAGGGTGTGATCAATCCTCTAAAAAACAACTGAGCATGTTGTGAAGGGTGGATTTCATAAGATAGTTTAAACAAAAGAGTTTTAAAGCGTGCATCATATTCCTGCACGCTCTCTACCATGCCCTACTTGGATTTCTTTGAGAGAGATGATGCTCTTTTGTTCAAACTTAGGTATGTGGAATTCTACCAAGAATGAATTTCTCAACATGGTATAATCCACAACATTCTGATGAGGGTCATACTTTCTATACCAACTATGCACACATCCTTGCAAGGTCATCACAAATTGACTGGCCTTTCAATCCTAGGTCGTGATTCCCTTTGCACGCCATAGAAGCTCACACTTATGCGCATGCTCTATGACATCTTCTATCCCACTGTAATCAAGTAAGTGTAGAGACATCTCGAAAAATAATTGAGGAGGTGGCTGAGGCCCTTGTCCTCCCGATCCAGTCCCTTGGTTTCCTCCAGTTTTTCCTCCTCCACCGGACCCACTAGATCCTGAGCCACTAGCTCCACCACTTCCACCTCCAAATCCTCTTGTGTTAGGTACAGGCCCGTGTTTTTCATGCCAAATGCTCCCATCATCCCACTAAATTGCACGCCAATAGTTTGTGAACTAGTACCACTCCTAGTCGTATTTCCTCCACCACTTCCTAACGCACTTCCAAAACTAGCTATATATGTGCCTTTTCCAAACATTCCACCAAATACTAGAATAGTGTGTGAAGCCATAGAAGTCCTAAATGAGAAGTTGTATCTTCTAGGTGCCGATCAGTTGCTTCCACTGATATCAAATGGATCAACTATACTTTTCCCTCATTTGAACAAACCAAGCACCAAGGTTTGGTCACTAGGTGGGGTCAGATGTGTGCCAACGACTCTTCTTTCTCTACGTGATGGACTCTCATCAGAAGCCGCAAGGTTTTCTCTCCCACGCTTACCAAGATGGGGTACCACAGACTATTTGGGTTCCACATCCTCTACGTGAACCTCAACTCCTTTCCACCATGTCTGGCTCCATAACCCACTTGTAATCCCACATTGTCTATCGATCTCATTTTCACACACTTCATTATACTTGATCCGTCTCTCCTCCCTTTCCTGTTTAGTCATCAGATCAACCATCCTTCCCCAACCTGGCTTCCTCATCCAACACTTAGGATGGTTTAGCCAGCCATAGGAAATGCCTCTAAACCCATGGTTACCATCAATATTTTGATCACAAGGGGGATAGCACATAGAAATGATCCCCAGGTCCTCGCAAGAACTCAAACTCAGCAACTTCTAGATAGGAATACTTGGAAATTACGCATTCTAGATTGTATCTAGTCAATAGTCCCTTCCACCAATGATCTATAGCACGGTCCATGTTAGATCAGCATCTTGCAAGTTCTAATATGTTTCTTTGGTCCAGAGGTGTGATTTATAATACCACCCCAATCTAGATGCATAAGCTAAGAGCCACTCAAATAACTCTACTGGGAAACAACAGAAGAAGGTTTCATATAACTCATGATAAAGAGTGTCTTCCACCCATCTTCACATATCAAAAATAGATCCAGTACTAAATCTTTGAGTGAATTCATCCTCTGTGCTTTTAAACCAATCTTCAACACCTTCAAGTGTTAAGAGCTTCACCATAACTTTTTGCATAGATTATGATGTATGCGATGTTCCACTACAACTTTGAAAAGAGGTCCCAGCAAAAAAACCAAGATGTAGTCATTTTTTCACCCACCAAGAACAAGGGAACCACATGCGCACCGGCCTATGACCCAATGGCCACTGGGTGCTCACCTGAGGTGTGTGAGAGGGAGTCGAGTCTCTCTTTTATATGTGCCTAGTGGAAAGTATAGTTCATGATTATGACTTAGTGATTTAACAAACATGAAGAAGCTATAGAGCTCAGGATGGATTCTACACCCCTTCAATCATAACAGAAACAAAGCGTGCAACAGAAATAATAGAACCAAGAAGTTGTAAATCCACAAATATACTTAATCATTCAAGTAAGGTCTGTGATTATACAAGATCAAAATCAAATTAAAAACATGCAGATAATATAGAAGGAGATCTTAATGCAAACATAGTGGTAACCTTATCATATTAATTAATAGTCTTGCTACAAAGTATCATAGAGAGGTAGACCATAGTCATGCACCATATCTGGATCCATACATGTATTCTCACAAAACAAAATTTGCATTCCCCATTACATCCTTACTAGAATCCTTTACCCATTTTCATCCCATAGTTCTTGTAGTAATTCTATAGAGCTCCACTACCTCACTTTTGTCTCTGTTCTTTTCCAAGGGTGCACATATAAATAGGCATATGAGTTCTAACAAACTTCTTTGCAACCTCAAATCTGGCCCCAAGTGTCAAGGTGTGGGTTGCCCCAAGCGCATGCCTCTCCATGTCATGATTAAATTTTTGGATCTTTCTATCGCAAGGTATATTCCTTCCAGGACACCCTGTCACTAGGCTAGAACCTTATCCAAATAGAACACGTTCTTCATGTGTTCTATCCAAAAGGCCAAAAATGGCTAAGTCCCAAATTGTGCTTTGCGAGATGTGTGTCCTTGGTTCTCTAAGAACCCTTTTGAATTCTACCTTGCATGCCTTCACTTACGCACTTCCTCCAGCCATGCACACCTACGCACCTTTAAGATTTGGAAGCTATATTAGGGGCCCAACACTCGGCCACATATCTTCCCATAGGCATCATAGGTTAATATAAGGGTGTGTACCCAGGAAGTCCAATCTATCTTGTAAATCTATCAAGGTTTGTACTTAGGACAACACCATACTACAATCCAGTCTCTTGATGAGACAACTAGTTATAGATGCTAAACGATAGTATCTTAATGGTGACAATCGTCATAATAGGGATACGAATGTGTAGTATATGTAGTGAGTTCACCCACCTAGAATCCTATATTGGTGCATGGTGTTTAATGTTTTCAAGGTAATCATTATAAAACAACCTAGGACTTAAAACACCTTCTCCATGAATGGGTCATACCTAAGGTCTAGATTGAGTTGATCCAAGGACCTCTAATCTCTATAACACTTAGCTATCTTTCAATTGAAAGGAATGATAACCAGATTGTACTAAGCCAAGAACACATATGCTAATCAAACACCACAATCTATAAGATGAAATCAATTCACCGAATAACTTTACATAAAACCTTTGTGAATAAATGAGAAGCAATATCATATATTATTATGGAACTCAATGAAATACAATGAGAATGGACCTTGCTTATATAGGCAAGGAATAACAATCTAAGAACCAATCAAGGTCGTAGATCAAGCCATAAATCATGAAAATAACTAGTCATCAAAGAACTAGTCAAGTCCATAGATTTATGAGAGAACTAGACATCAAGGATCTAGTCAATACCATAGATCTAGGAAATAACTAGTCAATACCATAGATCAAGGAAATAACTATACCTAACAACTAGATAATATCTCCTAATATCTAAATAAATAAAAAGAAATATCCACACACATAAGTGGGTGAGGATAAATACAATAAAGGTAAATAATGTACCTAGGTGAACATGAGCTAAGGTAAATACCTACTCTAACATCAATATCTCATACCCATGTTAACCATTGATAGAAACGATACTATCAAGGACTATGATCATTATTGCAGTTTCAAAATTGTCCTAGCTTTAACATTTAGGCTCATGTTCCTTATTTCATATTCTAGGGATATGTACTTATATGAAGCTAAGTATTTAGGTATGATTCATTCCTTGAATTAAGTGCCATAGGCTATCAATGTCAACCATCCTTTCATTTTAAGCACATCACTTTTCTTAATTGTAGCTTAGTAAAGAGTGTTCATTTATTTTACTATCTCCAACAAGTAAGATATATCTGGGGTATCCAATATGATAGATTTTATGAACCACTTACCCATTTATCTTTCCCTGTCATAGCCTTTTTAAAACATCTCTAATTCTTTTTGGAGATAATTACAGTATTGACTAGGGATGAGATTCAAATGCTATGTTCTTTTTAACTTAGTAAGCATGTTCCCATATTACTTCCATTGTGTCCGACATGCTTATGTGCTCATAAAGATGCATCATGGAACAACCCTAATTAAAAACATTCCATCTCTTAGAGAAAATATTTCATAACACAATTTATCACAATTATGCAATTCTGAAAAGTGAAACCATAATCAATATATAGTCATGTAAGATTACCATAAGCCCATCCTATTGTAGCTTATGTGTATCATCCTAGTATAGGACTTAGAGTTGATTTCACTTAGAAATCAATATTAAATTATTATATCTTTGATAAGAGTTAGTATAACCTATGTTTATAAAATAGCCATAGCACAGAAGTACCTGATTATCATAACCTTTCCATGGTTTCATGATAATCCAGCTACTTTCTTAGCAACAGCCATTAAGATTAGACAATCTTACTTCTAGATATCTTTTACTAGTTGAGTACATTCTATACAAAACCTTTGGAGAACTTAACACAACTTTACAAGTAGGTTGATATATTGCACTTTATAATGAGGTAGTTATCCATTAGCAACCTCAACTATTTCCAAGTATGCTTAATGTATGGTTCGTTAGAACATGATATTCTTAAGCAACATTCCTCCAATAGTCCCTTATATGTTCCCTAGAATCTCACACATAAGATGTGTATAGCACTTACTACATGATTGATACTAATGATTAATGCAATAGTATTGTAGATGTTGATTTCTTAACTTGATAGATTTACGACTCATAACTCATCAATCGACAATCAACCACTTATAAAACAATATATAGTAGCAGGAAATCTGTCTTAATTACATTTATGAGATAAATACAACTCATGCCTTTAAGCATGACCAAAATCTTTCTTTTAAATGAATAAAACAATTATATTCAGTAGCAAGGCCTTTCCCATTTCCAAGAAGAAGTATTTCATTTAAGAACATTCAAGTCAGTCATATCTTCAAACTTTCCTCGATCAAAATAATATACAAAACTAAATACTTCACCCTTCCTTCTCTGTGTTTATCTACAAAATTGTTAGCACGAGTTAGTTCACAAGAACTAAGCATGATAAGCACCAACTCACCATAATGACATACTCTACTTAATTATTTCATAAAAATAACCCATATTATTTTTATGAATCAATATTTCAAAGCTTAAGTAGATAAAAAATTCTTTCTATAACATGACAGAAACAAGCAATTTAATGAACCATGGAAGAAATCAATTTCAGACTTACTTTTCCATACAACTACTTTAGTCACTCAGAAACAGTCATATAATTCATAAGATACATGAGAATTATAAGTATTCAAAGACTACCATATAAGAGTATCAAGATTTCACTCATGCAATCCCATACTTGCATGCCTGAAATCATTTTACTCAACAATTAAGTAACCATATAAATATCAAGAACACATTCAAGAAATCTCTCAAATCTTCACAATAGATCTAATGAGGATTTCATACACCCATAAGGACTGCTAATGGTTCAGCCAATAATACCAAAACATCAAGAGTACTTGGCTAACGAAATATGATATTAGAGCGTTTAACCTCGAGGATAAGAGGGTGAGAACATTCATGGCATCCTGCCATATAGCAATCAGGTATAACTTGAGTAACATGCTACTTATTTAATACTTACCTCAACTTAAGCACTTATTGAACATTCTAAGACTAGAAAAGAGTACACAATTCCCTTCTTCATATATGTTTCAACATATCAAGACCTAATAAACACTAAAGTCTTTAAAATTATGGAAGAGAGTAGGTACCATGTGTTGACGAGATAAAATAATTGTTACTTAACCCAAAAAGTTCATCTGAACATTTAATATCCCATGATTTTTCTCAACACAAATTGCAACTTCTAGCAACCCACTTTTTCCCGGTAAGTCAAGACTTTACATGAATATAAGAATGATCTCCTAACCCATTCTATTGAACAAGGTTAGATCATACTGAACTAAATTCATGACACAACCAAGAAAGGTCAATAAGGAACTTTCAAAATGTCAAGGAAACTATGTATTTAATAAATGAAACGAGTACAGTTTTCTATAAGAGAAAGATTCACTTTTGGGTTTGCTGAGATACCACATAATTAAAATCAAAACATTACACCCAAAAAGGATCTATCACATATTATAGACTTGGTTAAATGATGAATCCAATTATCATCTATTCTAAGAGTAGGATTATATAGCTTCACCGTTTGTAAACATCCCCATTTTAGTACATTAGAACAAGTAATTTTTTTTTTTGATAAATGCTTCCTAGTTCTAAATATATAATTTAGAACTCACAAATCAAAACAACCATTCTTATAATAGATAACCATATGCAGCTGTAATGACTCGGAGTACCTCCGATCTATTCATTCCATGACTCGGTAATCTACCGATCTATTCATGAGTATCAAGAATTGGCGTTTTTATATTAACACATCACTCTTGCGGTTCTCTTCCCTAATCTGGGATTCGAATGCTCTGTCCAGGAACCTATCTCGAATAATTGTTACCATTATTCATCAGCATCTCGTCCCTTAGACTAGGTGACATAGGACAATGCAATCAGTAGCTTGCGATACTTTGGCCAAAGATTTGAAACATAATGCTTATGTCTCATATTCCTTGACGGCATACTCATCAATCTGGAATACGTCCTTCACCCCATTCCTTTGTTATGTAGAATGTCTTATACTGACTTCTGTCAGTCTCTCCTGCCCCAAGTTATTCACTCAGAAATGGATTAATAATATGGCAACGTTATAAGGATGCTCTTGAGAACTAGGGATACTCTGACATACTAGGTCAACCCTAGTTAACCCTGTGTGTCAAGGTACCCCGAGTCTCCAGGGGCAGCCTCATAACATGACCATGTCAGTAACTAGTCCCGGAGTAAAAACTTGTTCAAGTTTAAGGAGTAAATCTTGACGATCAATGCAAAGGGTGTCGCCATAAGTCACCTGCATTGTTGTATCTTCGAGAAGATCCTAATCTTCTCGAAGGTACAACCTTGCAATCGACTTGTGCCATCAACCTTCAAATCTACCTCGATAAGATCTACTAAACTTTAAGGTGTTACTTACGTGGAGTTTAAATTATACTCTAAGACACTCCTTTTTAGGGTAGTCTTTTCCCAACCCCTGGGTTCCTCATCTTAAAATTTCCTTTCTTATTAAGACCCATTCCACAAAGAGAAGTTTAATAAGATTGAGGTCTCAACAAGGAGATCATTGTTTCACAATAATCCTAATCTATGAAATTGGGTAGTAACCCCAAGTCTTCTCATAAGATTGCTAACTTATCCCTTTTTGGGTTTATTCCAGATCTTTAAAACTGAAATATATCTTACTTATTAGTGTTAAGATATAGTGATTTTAAAAACATTCAGTACGTTGTCTTGACTTAGATCAAGGTTAGAGAGTAACAGATTACTCTTCCCATTCAGCTTCCTGAAAGGGTTTATTTTAACCTTAGCTTCTCAAAAATCAGTGATCTAAATTACAATTAGCTTTAAATAGATCATAATAGAACTACTAAACAATCATAAGTATTCAGTCACATAACCTTGCAAAGCTTACTTAGATAATCACAAATGTCTCCAAGATATACAATAATAACAATGCTCTTAAAAATCATTCGAACCAAAGAAGATCAATCCCTCATGATACGAATGCAACACATAAGTAACAAATACCTCATTCCATTCATTTCTAAGCTATACAAATACATTTTATGCATTCAACATATTGGATACAATACTCAACAGCAAAAGAACATCGTTCTTCAAGTAGTACATTTAGAGAATCAAATTGAAATTCATCATAAAACCAAATTAAACGATCTGATCATCATATCAGATCTGCGTGCCTTTACCACTTACGGCAACCATCTGCAAAAATTGTCAACACGGGTCAGTTCGGTGAACTGAGCATGATAAGCACTAATTCTTAAAACAATTGCAATCCACCAATTGTTCTCATTAAACAACCTGTTTAAATGAAATCATTTATTCAAATTCCAAACATAAGTCAGGCTATTCATCTTATATGTTAGAGACTAAGAAAAAATGAATACAACCAATCTAAGACAACAAAACTCCTACAAAATTGTTTTTAACAATTTCTCAAGGCAATTAAAACATTCAACAAGCTCACTATCTTAATTCTTTTATCATCATAACACATTTCAATGGTATTGACAAGTATACCCATTTATACAGCAACACACATTTTATACCAGTTTCTCCATACAATAACTCAGTTTATTCTTGTTATGCCCCTACCATAGAGATCGCAAAAGGATGCAAGAAGAAAGCACACAAGTTTTCCTGTCTAGGAGAGAGAGAATTTTTCCTATTCCATTTACCATATACATCAACATATAAATTACAGTCAAGAAGAAAGAATAGGGTCCATCAGAATCCTAAATCAATAACATTCTGGACTGTACCGACTCCTTTAGTTTTATACATATTTATTTATGCCTGCGACTAAACAGTCGGGATTACCAGAAGAACTACAGTTCCATCTAAATCCAAAAAAATCACCTGTAGCTACTAAACGATTCAAGAGTTCACGCAACAAGCATTAATAAATAATCCAACTCCAATAGGCTCAATAAAACTTTCCATATTATTCAACAAACATGAAAAATATCCAACGCCATCGCCTGTCATGGCACAACTAAGAGCTCTTTGTTTCAGTCAAACTTGAAACAAGATCACATTAAAACAATTAACGTTTCCATATGAAATACAGTGACATTCACGCAGAGTCGAAACACAATATGCACAGCTTCATTCAACTAAGCAAATCCCTACGATTATACAACATGGGTGTAAATTAGAAGTCGTTTTCAAGAAGAACAATCACAACCAGGTCCTCATAGGAGCCGAGTTCCATACCAATAAATTTTCCTCAAGGTTTCATTTGAAGTCGAGTTACTACAAAATATAACAGGGTATCAACAAAGTCGAGTTGATAAAGAAACCCCAACCTTTAATTCCTCAGAATCGAACTGAACATAACACAACGATAATAAGAAAGAATCAAAATGATATGCATGCTCAGCGAGGGCTGAAATCAAGAAACGAGCCAACACGCAGCATATCATGGATTCCAACAGTGCCAAATCCAACCAATACTTATAATCAAGGTTTAAATTGAAGTTGAATTCATATGACAACAATTCAAGAATCCTAAAAGTACTCACAACAAAACTTCTACAGAAGTTACAACATAAATTACCTTTCAATGACTCCATCGAAGTCAATATCATTTAGTATTCTTAACAAAACAACAACATTCATAACCAAGCTTGACAGAAGTTTGAAATACTAGATACATTTCAAGGACTCTCACTGAGTCAATACCGACCGTATTCATAACTGAGCTTACACAGAAGAGAAAAACATAATATACGCTTCAAGGATTCAAAAAGGAGTCGAACCCATGTAGTATTCTTCAAATAAACTTCTACAGAAGTAGAAAGATACAAGATACATATTAAATTCAAGAATTCCAACTATATCAATAACATACAGTATTCACAACTGAACTCCTACAGAAGTAGAAACGTATGTTACTTTTCAAGGACTCAAAAAGGAATCAAACCCATATAGTATTCTCGATTAAACTTCTATAGAAGTTAAAAATACTATCTATTCAAGGATTCCAACAATATCCAAAAACATATAGCATTCACGACTAAACTTCTACAGAAGCCAAAACATACTATCATTTCAAGAATTCCAACAGTATCAGTTTCAACAAGTGTAAACAACAAGGCTTCTACAGAAGTCGATATCAACCAAGAAAACTTTTCATGGACTCCAACATAGTCGAATTCGTACATTATCCTTGCAAGCATTTCTACGAAATCTAACCAAAATGCAAAACACAGCAAGATAATTCAACTGAATGAAACAAAATGTACACCCAGCAAGGGTTCGACTGAATAATCAAACCAGCATGAAGATACAACAAACTAATTCATACAATGCTACCATAAAAACCAACTGGACCAAAAATCATCTGAACAGAGTTGTTCTAATGAAATCATTTGAAGGAAAGCAAGATTTTTAAAAGTTAGGGCCTAACATGCCTGGTAATGTCACTTAAAAATCTGAAGAAGACCTCTGAAAGAGCTCGAGCCTTCTCCTCTTCTTCCACGTTAGATTCAACAACAATAATTTGTTATTTCCATGCCTTATAAACTTTCCTCGATAGAGAAAAGAGCTAGTTATTCTCATAGTTTCCATGCAACACCAAGTAGACTGGTTCGAAGAACCAGTGATCAAACAGAGAGAAAACCGGAGCGTATGGAAAACCAAACAACCAACTAGTTTTCCATTTTGCATGCCTTCCCGAGCAATCCGCGCTCGGAAACCGAGTTCCTTAATTGCATTAACTCTAAAATTCCCACTCAATCTCCATTGCCACCGACCGCCATAGTTGGCGATGGACAAAAACAAACCAAAGACCATTTCCAGATTTGGCGACTCTGCCACGTCGATTTCACTAGCCGTTTGAAACTTCCACCAAATCCCTTATCCTTCATACTTATCCATCTCATTTAATGCCATAGAAACTATCGCCCATGGCTCACACCCCTTTATAGGTCCCTTTCATCCATGATCATTAGTTAGGTTAGAAACATAGGTTAGACCTTAAGGTGATACTTAGTCTAACCTCCTTAGCGCTAGGTCACTAACCTTAGAAAATTTAGTTTGTAGTTTAGGGCTAGGTTAGATTAGCACTAATCCAACCCATAGGTTATAGTTTAGGTTTAGGTTATTAACCTTAATAGAACCAGTCTAGGTCTAACAAATAGAATCGTTTAGTATAAGAACCAACAGATATACATTCTGAAATGGATTCAATCCAGCCTTGATAATAAGCTAGCAATAAATATATCAGAATTTATTACCGGGCTCAAGGTCTAGACCTTCCTGATATTACGATATTGGGAACCAATTCATTTAACATGATCAGCCTGAGTTAGACTCGGAATTGCTTATTCAACACATTCAGACCTTGCAACCTTCGTAAGGTCTATAATTTTTGTTCATCCCGAATAAACTTAAAACATCTCTTGGATCAATGCCACTGATCCAAGGCTGAGTCATATAGATGGGTAAATCCACAATTCATTCCGAAATCAGATTAAACTCAGGTGTAAAAATGAAAGAAATAAAAGAGTCCAAGCATATCCTGGCTCAGTCAAAGATCTTCAAGAGCAAAGAAGATACAATCCATATCAAGCATGACTTCACAATCAAAGGAACACGTCCTTTTTACAGAAGAAATCATATATCAACACTTGAATGCTCAGGAGGAAGTAACAATAGTTCAGAGTGTTACATGCTTCCCTCCTAAAAGATTCATCATCCCGATGATTACATATTTGATTAACCTTCAGGTCAACCAATTTATTAGTTCACAAAACAATGTGACTATTTCCAACTTGAATAGTTCCAGAAATCAATGTCACGATACATTTTATTCTTCTCGGGAGCTTTACTTGTTGTAATGATGCTTCGGGAAGGCCTTGGAGGTGTTTTGTTACAAAATGATCAAGTCATAGCATATGAAAGTAGAAAACTTAAGTTACATGAGCTGAATTATGCTCCTCATGATTTGGAGCTTGCTACCATTGTTCATGCGCTTCAAGTCTGGAGACACTATTTACTTGGGAAACCTTTTGAGTTGAAAACTGATCACTTAGGACTGAAATATATTTTCACTCAGCCTAATCTAAATGCCAGACAGAGAAGGTGGTTAGAGTTTTTATCCCAATATGATTTTGATATTAGCTACATCAAAGGGAAAGAGAATAGAGTAGCAGATGCTCTAAGTTGTAGGAAGCACATTTCTGCTCTTATAACATTAAGAACTCAGTTTAAGGATGAGGTAAAAAGTGCCTTAGAATCTGATATATACTTTTAGCAAGTAAAAGCAGCACTTGCTGCAGAACCTAATGATGAAAGGTATAAGGGCTTTCATTTTGATAATGAAGGAATCTTACGTTATGAAAACAGGGTATATGTACCTATGCTGAATGATTTGAGAAAGAAGTTGTTAGTTGAATTTCATAATTCACCTTTCTCTAGACACCCGGGTATCACAAAAATGCTTGCTGATCTGAAACAACAATACTTTTGGAAAGGTATGAAAAAGGATGTCATTGATTTTGTGACTCATTGTCTAGAATGTCAGCGGGTTAAGGTAGAACACATGCACCCTGCTAGACTATTATATCCTCATAGCATACCGCAGTACAAATGGCAAGTAATAAGCATGGAATTTGTACAAGGGTTACCTATGTCCAGGAATAAACATGATGTTATCCTAGTAGTTGTAGATAAACTAACTAAGGTAGCTCATTTCATCACTGGAAATCTAAAGGATGATTCACCAATGCTGGCCAAAAGATTCATACACGAAATTTTCAGGTTACATGGTGTACCAGAATTGATTATATCTGACAGGGATCCTAGAATGATGTCAAGATTTTGGCAAACGCTTAATACAGCTCTTGGAATGAAACTAAACTTTAGTTCTGCATATCATCCGAAACGGATGGACAAACTGAGAGAGTAAATCAAGTGTTGCAAGACATGTTGCGAATGTTGCGAATGTTGAGAATTTTTCCTATTCCATTTACCATATAAATCAACATATAAATTACAATCAAGAAGAAAGAACAGGGTCGATCAAAATCCTAAATCAATAACATTCTGGACTGTACCGACTCCTTTAGTTTTATACATATTTATTTACACCTGCGACTAAACAGTCAGGATTACCAGAAGAACTACAGTTCCATCTAAATCCAAAAAAATCACCTGTAGCTACTAAACGATTCAAGAGTTCACGCAACAAGCATTAATAAATAATCCAACTCCAATAGGCTCAATAAAACTTTCCATATTATTCAACAAACATGAAAAATATCCAACACCATCGCCTGTCATGGCACAACTAAGAGCTCTTTGTTTCAATCAAACTTGAAACAAGATCACATTAAAACAATTAACGTTTCCATATGAAATACAGTGACATTCACGCAGAGTCGAAACACAATATGCATAACTTCATTCAACTAAACAAATCCCTACGATTATACAACATGGGTGTAAATTAGAAGTCATTTTCAAGAAGAACAATCATAACTACGTCCTCACAAAGAGCCGAGTTCCATACCAATAAATTTTCCTCAAGGTTTCATTTGAAGTCGAGCTACTACAAAATATAACATGGTACTAAAAAGTCGAGTTGATAAAGAAACCCCAACCTTTAATTCCTCGGAATTGAACTGAACATAACACAACGATAATAAGAAAGAGTCAAAACGATATGCATGCTCAGCGAAAGCTGAAATCGAGAAACGAGCCAACACGCAACATATCATGGATTCCAACAATGCCAAATCCAACCAATACTTATAATCAAGGTTTAAATTGAAGTTGAATTCATATGACAACAATTCAAGAATCCTAAAAGTACTCACAACAAACTTCTACAGAAGTTACAACATAAATTACCTTTCAATGACTCCATCGAAGTCAATATCATTTAGTATTCTTAACAAAACAACAACATTCATAACCAAGCTTGATAGAAGTTTGAAATACTAGATACATTTCAAGGACTCTCACTGAGTCAATACCGACCGTATTCACAACTGAGCTTATACAGAAGAGAAAAACATAATATACGCTTCAAGGATTCAAAAGGAGTCGAACCCATGTAGTATTCTTCAAATAAACTTCTACTGAAGTAGAAAGATACAAGATACATATTAAATTCAAGAATTCCAACTATATCAATAACATACAGTATTCACGACTGAACTCCTACAGAAGTAGAAACGTATGTTACTTTTCAAGGACTCAAAAGGAGTCGAACCCATTTAGTATTCTCAATTAAACTTCTACAGAAGTCAAAAATACTATCTATTCAAGGATTCCAACAATATCAAAAACATATAGCATTCACGACTAAACTTCTACAGAAGCCAAAACATACTATCATTTCAAGAATTCCAACAGTATCAGTTTCAACAAGTGTAAACAGCAAGGCTTCTACAGAAGTCGATATCAACCAAGAAAACTTTTCATGGACTCCAACAGAGTCGAATTCATACATTATCCTTGCAAGCATTTCTACGAAATCTAACCGAAATGCAAAACACAACAAGATAATTCAACCGTATGAAACAAAATGTACACCCAACAAGGGTTCGACTGAATAATCAAACCAGCATGAAGATACAACAAACTAATTCATACAATGCTACCATAAAAACCAACTGGACCAAAAATCATCTTAACAGAGTTGTTCTAATGAAATCATTTGAAGGAAAGCAATATTTTTAAAAGTTAGGGCCTAACATGCCTGGTAATGTCGCTTAAAAATCTGAAGAAGACCTCTGAAAGAGCTCGAGCCTTCTCCTCTTCTTCCACGTTAGATTCAACAAAAATAATTTGTTATTTCCATGCCTTATAAAATTTACTCGAGAGAGAAAAGAGCTAGTTATTCTCATAGTTGCCATGCAACACCAAGTAGACTGGTTCGAAGAACTAGTGATCAAACAAAGATAAAACTGGAGCGTATGGAAAACCAAACAACCAACTAGTTTTCCATTTTGCATGCCTTCCCGAGCAATCCGTGCTTGGAAACCGAGTTCCTTAATTGCATTAACTCTAAAATTCCCGCTCAATCTCCATTGCCACCGACCGCCATAGTTGGCGATGGACAAAAACAAACCAAAGACCATTTCCAGATTTGGCGACTCTGCCACGTCGATTTCACTAGCCATTTGAAACTTCCACCAAATCCCTTGTCCTTCATACTTATCCATCTCATTTAATGCCATAGAAACTACCGCCCATGGCTCACACCCCTTCATAGGTCCCTTTCATCCATGATCATTAGTTAGGTTAGAAACATAGGTTAGACCTTAAGGTGATACTTAGTCTAACCTCCTTAGCGCTAGGTCACTAACCTTAGAACATTTAGCTTATAGTTTAGGGCTAGGTTAGATTAGCACTAATCCAACCCATAGGTTATAGTTTAGGTTTAGGTTATTAACCTTAATAGAACCAGTCTAGGTCTAACAAATAGAATCGTTCAGTATAAGAACCAACAGATATACATTCCCGAAATGGATTCAATCCAGCCTTGATAATAAGCTAGCAATAAATATATCAGAATTTATTACCTGGCTCAAGGTCTAGACCTTCCTGATATTACGATATCGGGAACCAATTCATTTAACACGATCAGCCTGAGTTAGACTCCGGAATTGCTTATTCAACACATTCAGACCTTGCAACCTTCGTAAGGTCTATAATTTTTGTTCATCCCGAATAAACTTAAAACATCTCTTGGATCAATGCCACTGATCCAAGGCTGAGTCATATAGATGGGTAAATCCACAATTCATTCCGAAATCAGATTAAACTCAGGTGCAAAAATGAAAGAAATAAAAGAGTCCAAGCATATCCTGGCTCAGTCAAATATCTTCAAGAGCAAAGAAGATACAATCCATATCAAGCATGACTTCACAATCAAAGGAACACGTCCTTTTTATAGAAGAAATCATATATCAACACTTGAATGCTCAGGAGGAAGTAACAATAGTTCAGAGTGTTACACCGTTTGTTCCCATAATGGGTTACTGTACAAAATTGATGCCTCCAACTTCTTAATAGAACACATAGTATGACAATGTGATCAACAAACTTGAACCGTGTTAATTACTACAAAGGGGTAATACCACCAAACTTTACAACCCTGAAGCCAAGAGACTTCCTATTTTGGGACAACTTTAATCCCCAGCCCTACTTAATGACTCAATTTCCAACATTTAGAACATAAACCCAGCAAGCATAGATAAGAGCATAAGGGTCAAGAAATCAAACTCAACTATCATTACCAGCTCATATGTTGAGATGAGGCGTACCCAATAAAAGGAACTGTTTAACACCTTTTCAACCATAAAATCTAATGTATAAACTTCTAGAAGATCAGCTCACTTTTTAGGATGGTTTCCTAATGGTCAACAGTGAACTGCATCTCTTACAAGAGGAAGGAGATTCTTAGTCAAAGTTGACATCACTTTTGAACTCAACAAATAATTGCAAGAAGAACCAAGCTTTAGTAATAATAGTGAATAAATTAGCCCACTAAGTAACATACAAGGTTTTACAGGAGAATGTCCATCCTCCATTATAGAGGCTAAGATGGAACATAAGTGACGAGATTTTAACAAGTTGGACTTAACCATCACAGTAATCAAATATCAATATAACCTTTCCGCAACCAACTTTAAACCCTGAAGGAGTTGGAATAGTTCCAGAGTTATTAAGAAGCAACAAGGAGATCAACATGAAATAATAAAATAAAGTATTTGGATCTTATACAATTTTAAATTGCAAACAAGATACAACAGTTAACTGTTAGGATACTCAACTATTCAGTCGAGCCATAAAAGTGGCTTTGGAGTAGACCATAAACACCATTCTAAACCGTCTATTCAAGGGTCGAGAGGTAGACCTTGTAATCATCAAAACTGTCCTTATTATCCACAACTTGAGGATAATATTAAATCCAGATTATTTTTCTTTATTATAAATACTTATTTTAAATAAAACCACGTCGATTATAAGTACCAAAGCAATGCCTCCTACAAGACCAACATGACTCCACATGCATAGATTTCTTTAAAGAATCAAACCCAGTTGCATAAATCCCACAAACAATGGGTCAAGGAAAGACATCTAAAACAAAAAATCACACAGACAAATTTCTAGCATACCACAATATCTTGATATATTTATTCATACCCTTCAAGAGATGGGTAAAAAATCAAACAAATTTTTCTATAATATGGGTAGATATCAATTCACATCTATAAGAATATTTCAACAATGTTGGCGTATCAGATCAAACCCAGTAATCATTATAGCAGTAGTCCTCAAACATCTCAAGAGTGTATTCTTTCCTTAACGATAATAAACCTTATTGGAGTTTGTACTTAATTAATCACTTTTAACAACATACATCATGAAGCCATAGCAATTCATACTCTACAGAGAAATTATTAAACAATTCTACATCTCTAAAATTATAAACACAAAATTTCATACAAGGCAAGGTTACTTTTGTGAAATTACTAAATAGAGCAAGAAATTATGAAAAGTTCAGAGCGTATCATGCCTGTTATGCCGGTGTTTTCTTTCCTTGCAAAAATTTCACGATTACTTAGGAAAATCCCCAAACCTTTGAAACAAATTCCTTCATTCAACAAATCACAAAGTTTCGTGATATTTTAATGAGTCTGGGAACTTGTTATTCCATCTACTCAACTGATGTTTTCTTCATGCAAACTCACATCAACACACAACTAAACTTCCTCCTTGCATGCCAAGCTACTACGAGTTTCTAGCCATGAAATGAATCGATACCAAAAACTTCCCCTTTGTTCCAATCCATCCATGCACTTCCCAAGGAAGGTGGGAAATAAAAGACATTAAATGCAGAGTTAATGGAGCTTGCCACCAATTTACAAACCAACTATTCTTAGCTCTCCTTTAAATTTAGTAAAGTCATACTTCATGCCATGCAAGGTGATTTAGATAACTAAAATACTTCATCTCAAAATCAGTTGGTGGAGATAATTAAGGACTGTGAGTATAGCTATTAGGCAGTGGGTGCCACCTCATCAACCATTTGAATTTGGGCAACATTATATCATTTTTAATGACCAACCAATATTTTATACAAATATAAATTTGGATGTCCTTTCTTAGCATAACTTAAGGCTTCATACTATTTTCATATGCATATACATCCTTTCAAATAGCTAAAGTAATGCCCAAGTCAATCTTCTCAATGATAGGTTCATATGTTAAGTTTAGAACTATACCACTAGGATTAGATTGTCCTGTTTTTACATTAGCTAATAAATCTTCAATAGTAGTTACTTAACTACTTTAATCTTTGCAAATTCCTTTTTGAAATCTATATATATATATATATATATATATATTCACATGTATATATATATATATATATTCACATGTATATATATATACATAGATGTTATAATGTTAGCGTTGATCAATAAAGTTTCTCATGTATACTCGTAGGAGTTGATGCCCTTAATTCTTAATAATTAAGTCCTTGACTGATGACTATAGCCCCTTTATCCCTGGAAATACGATCATGATGGCATTAGTCATCAAATGGGTAGACTATCAGATGGTTGGTTTAAGACCTATTATAAACCAACAAGAAGTCTTGATCACATTTCAAATTAATTCGTTAAGTGAACTATCAAAATTGTCAAAGCCTCAACATAACTTAGTTATAAAAGATATAATGTTAACAATTTAATAGAGATAAGCAACAATATCACAAATAATTTTCAAGGCTTAAATTTACACCAAGGATTTTATGACATACAACATTACAAATGATGTAATGTCACCTTAGCGAAAACAATTCATCAATAAGATAGACCCCGGATTAGTAGGGTTCTCATCTAAGGAGATCATCCTTAGCTTATTCATGATATTGTGATTACGTGTTCACATCAAGTTTCCATTTAATTTTTGATATACAAGGGTGCCAACAACATAGGATAAAACCATTTTTCCTATCATTACTTTGACAACAATAATGAAGGCATGGGGCGTTTACAATTTTGTTTCTAAGTTTGTTGCTTTAAAAAATTTCATCATTTTTGTGCGGAAGTGATTGTTCTCTTTATTTGACAAGAAGCCCTCTCTTCAGTTCTATCTTGCTAGTTTCATTTGTTATTCTCATATTGATTCAATTTCAACCTTGCTATTTGTGTGGTGGTGGTTGTTGAATTTGGATGTTGTTAGGTAAGGAGTCATTTAGTCTTCTTGGAACATCAACTATGTTTAACCTTTTAATAGGATGGATTATTGGGATCTTCTTTCCCTTTTTGAGCTGGCTATGCATCATTGTTTTTCTTCAAAATGTGAAAGGATTTGCTTTCTATTCTTTCTCTTCTCTAAATTGTTGAATCCAATGTTGTCTTCGTTGAACACCGAAGGATGACTTAAGTTGATTTCCTTTCAACTGTTTGTTGTTTCTCATCTTTACTAACCCTGTTGAGGCTAAATGGGTAATTGGATGGAAAACCTACATTTCTTATTCCTATTGATTTGATAAATTGAAATTGAATTGAAAATTGGATTAAGTGTTGGAAAGATGGGAATTCTTGTTTTAGGATGTTGTTGGTTCATTCTAAATTCCATTCTTTAAAGGTAAAATGAATTTGACCTTTTATATTAAATGAGAATTATGTTAAAAGATAAGTATTGTGATTCATTGTTCCTTTAAAATAATTCTCTTCTGAGAACTATTAGAGTTATTATTCTTCTTGAACCTTTGTTTAAATCAAGAATGAACTATAGACATTATAGTATGAAACAAATAAGTAAATTGGGATGTAATATTACTTATCTATTGTAGATTTTCTTATGAAATTTATGAATTAAGAATGTTGATTGATCATGATCCTTACTCAAGTATTGTGGATTGTTCATGTTATCTCCCTTTTTTATCCTTATTTCTTATGTGATATCTATCTGAATTACTTAAATGTTTCATAAAATCAGAGTTCTTTTTATGAGACAGTTAGTCAAAAGCACATCATTTTAATGTTTAGTGCTTATCATGCTCAGTTTGATGAACTGACTGTGCTAGCAATTTTTGTAGATGGATTCCGTAAGTGATAAAAGAAGACAACTTCTAGTATGATGATTCTTCTATTTACTAAAAGGCTACATCATTAATGAGGAATAATTATTCGGTTTGAGATGTAATTGAAAAAGGAAAATTTGTAAATTTTACTTAATCTTATCAATGTTGATTGACATGAAAGATGTCTGAAATGTTTAGATCTGTAAAATATGTATTTTGTTTGATAAATGGAAAAGGGATTGAGTGTTATTGATCTTTGATGTGCCATTATCTTTTGGGCTTATTGCAAGGGGATTGTAATATTTTCTTATTCTCTTGTACACATATATGTTTTGGATTATTTTAGTTCGACTCAAATGAAATAGAGAAAAAGAGTATTGATACTCTATTCCACTCTTAATTGTAAATTTTCAGGTTAGAAAGCATAGATGAACACTCAACTAGGTCAATATGGTTTATTCATTAACAATAATAGATAAGTAAATTACATATGGTTTTTGTATAAGTAATTTTTACAATGGACCCTAACGAATATATGTTAAGGGAAAGACAATTAGTCTTCAAAATTAAATATTCATTACTACCCTTTTTGGGTATAATACCCAAGGGATATTCGGTAAGAGGAAATTATACCTCTTCTTAGAAAACCTTAAATCAAATTAAGGTAATGGAAAATGGATGAATATATATATATATATATATATATATATATATATAAATTAGACTTCATTTTAATGAAGTCTAATATCAAGGAATCAGAATCTAAATTTAGTCATGCATAAACTTGGTCAAGTTAAGTAAGTTAGCCTTTTTGTTGTTAAGATGATTTGGATTGTAAGTCTGAAACTTAAGTTAATAGACCAATGAATGAAACAAAAACCTCCAAGAAGAGGGATTGGTTATAGATTAATCTACATGGAAATTATAAGTCATTGATGGTTAGCAACCGTAACGATCGAAGAGGTTAGAAATTCTGTAGGGTTGCTGAAACTAAATCTTAAATTAAAAGGATAAGAAAGTATTTAACCTCTTAGCTAGATATGTACTTCTAGATGAGGTGGTTCCATAGGATGTTGGTACATGCCAACTATAATAATGTGTCATCATGAAGATGGGCCTTCATGAGGACACAATGTTGTAGCTGACATGTCACAACACCCTTCTGAATCAGATCATCTAGGTATACATAAACTTGGACTTGACTTGGTTACACTCTAGGTCAGTTTAGGAACATGAATTTGTATAGGGAAGGAATCTCGATGACTAAAGGTAACTAGACACACGTAATCGACCTAGGTTGATTGAGTATGTCTATGTACCCCTAATCACCATGAGTGGTCCTCTATACCAATCTATGTTGCTAATCTGGGTTATGGTAAAGCCTTGGACAAGAGGACTGACAAGAGTCAGTAAAGACCATTCTAGATAACAGATGAAGTGGGGGTGAAGGATGTATTCTAGGAATATGATCATGCAAAGCATTTGAAAATCTTTGGCCAAAGTATTGCAATTTGTTGGTTGCGTTGTCCTATATCACCTAGTTTAAGAAGCGTGGATTTCGAGATGAATATTGGTAACAAATTTTCATATAGGACTCTTAAATGAAACACTTTAATACCCCAAAAATGGTAAAATGGTAAATTGGTAACATGAAGGATTTGTAATAAATTGAGTCATGAAATGAGAGATCAGCAGTTCATCAAGTCATTATAGCTGTGTATATGGTTATTTATTATGAGATTGATTGACATGGAATGTGTGATCTAAATAATGATCATTTAGAATAGAGAAAATTATTTAAACACTTGAAACATGTGTTCTAAATTATGATAATTTAGAACAAAGAACACTATTCGAAAATAAATAAAAAATTCCCTTGTTTCTAAAGCTTGAAAATGGGAATGTTACATAAGGCCTCTTCTCCGAATTGGGCATGCACCTTCCTTCAATTTGATCTTCATCTCCCCTAAGGAATGGTGAACTCCTTTGAGTTCATAGTACTCATGAGGGAACAAATATTTTAACTTCTTCTCCATATCATGTGACCTTTGAAACTTCTTTTTTTGACCAATAGTCCCGATGATAGCTTCCTTAGGTTATGTCTTTGTCCCAATGTTAACCTTATTTTTTTCAAGGGCTCATGGTAGGCACATGCTTGCTCATTAGTGCTATGTATAAATTCACGTGTACCTTTAGAATGGTTAACATCCAAAGTCTCCATCTCTTTACCATCTGCTACATAGACCATATTTTCTTTTTCTTTTTCCATACATACGTGCTCAAGTTGTACTTCTTCTGATTATTCTTCATTGAGGTGCATCTCCAAATAAGGCTCACCTAATAATTCTAGTAGCCTATCCTCTTCCATAACACTATATCCCATTGTAAGGAACTTGATTACTTGTAACACCTTATCCATTGATGGCTTGGTACTCCTATACTCAAAAGCTTAAATTACATCAGATGCCAACTCCTACAAATTACTTGTTTGACGACGCATCTTTGAATGAATATAACATACGCATGCATAGCCTTGTAAGGTGGAATACAACTTATACATGCATAAAAATGGTGGTAACACTTTTTTATTCCCATCTAGGCCTTCTCACACACTTGGATATGATATGAGGTAGCGTCCTTACCATGATAGTATTTTATGACAAAGGGCACATTACTTTTGGAGAACCTTACAAAAATGTGATTCTTACCTCTTTCCATACTAGGAGGCTCTCTCGATGTGTATCCCACTAGCACACTATAGTTCTCGAGCATGTTCTAACTAAGCATTCCCTTTCTCTCTCCCTTATTCTTCCAATAAGCCTCCATTTCCCAAAATAAAATTTTAGGATATGCTTCTCCGCAGTAACTTGGAAACTTCTTCCCTCCTAGGCACTTGAGTGAGTGCACCTTTGTTACCCTTGTTACGGATCCACTTAACTATCACCCAATTAAATCATAAGTACCATGCGCCACATTTTTACATGCCTTACTAGTGGTATCAATCAAGGATCGCACATCTTTAAATTGGATAACTCCTCCATGGGATGAATTATCTCAAGATCTCTCGATGGAGCACACATAGTTTTTGTTGATGACTTCTTTTCCTAAGGGATCATTATAGGGCATTGACTTACCATATGTTAAAGGGATAATCACCCTTTCCTCCTTATTCTCAAATTTGATATACCACTTTTTAAACTACAGGTCAACATTATTCTTGTAATACCATGTGCACCCAAGTAATGCTAGAAATTTATCTTCCTCGATGAATGCCAAGAATTTGAATTCTCTAGTGAAATTTTCCCCTTGAATGGTGATAACTACATCCTTCAAGATGCCAATGGGCATTACCTTAGTATTTTTTACCATATACAACACATTTGAAGATGGTTGTAACGTGGGCCTTCCCATTTGATTTCAGGAATCTAAGGTAAGAACATTGATCTATGATCCCGTTTTGATGAGGATATTACTTAGAAGCCATCCATCAACAACCACATTCAAAGTAATCTCCTTATCATAGTCAAGGTTGTGAGGAGGAAGGTTTACATGCAAACCTACCTTTTGCATTCTACCCCGACATGTGGTACCTTCTCCCTCATCCCTTCTCTTAAAAAGGGAATAATATTCTCTTGCATTAACATCCTACATAATTCCTTAACCTCATCCAGGTCCTCCTTTCGATCCTCAAAGATTCTTATTTTTCTCAAATTAATTTGACTGATCCTTTAGACATTGGATCTCCCTTGCAAACTCGAATAACGTCCATAATCTCTTAATAAACCTCCTTATGATGAGTAGGGTCTGGATAATTCCCATGTACTACTTCTTCTCTTGAAACTAGTGTCCTTTGTCTTGGAATTTTCATGGTACACATGGCCTCTTCTCGCATCGTCACTAATACAGGTTCTAGTTCTGACTCACGTGCCACTCTTGGCATCCACTATGAATCAGATTTCTTGATGCTCACTATCCCAACACCTTTGTATTTCTGGTGCTTCTATTTCATATGCTTATAAAGATCTAGAAACTCTTTGTACTTATTTTTCTTCCCACACCACAAGAATTGTAGCATTAGGACACTTGTGTTTATAATGATCTATAGATCTATAGTTATAATAGGTTCTTAATGGGAACTCACTTCATCCTCTACCATGGTTACTACGAACAAGATATCCTATGCAAAAAACTCTTCCATGTGCTCCTCCATTTGTGTACCCTTCATAGCGATGGCCATCATTGTTGTATCTGCTTGCAAGACTAGTATGGCACACCAAGATTAATAGCATTATGGATCTAATCAATCAGTATGAAATTCTTGGTATCATTGGTCGTAGAGGTAAAGATATTACAATAACAAGACACATTCTTATGGATTGCATGTTGTAATAGAGGGAACCTACTTGCATCATGATCCCCATGGAAAATCTCACAATCTACCACAATATTGCGTACCAAATTTTCAGGGTATCTCTCCTTTTTATGCCCTTCTATTTCACATTTTATACACCAAAACCCACTACAAACCTCATGCGCTAAGTTTACAGACAACCTCTCTAACTACTTGGTAATTGCAGCAATTTTAGCCTCAAGAAAAGGACTAACACTAGTATCAATGCTCCTAATAACCTTAGGGTGTAAGGTAACCTCTAAGGCCTCACACAGTCTATGAAATTCTTGTGTGACAGAGACATCCTAAATGGTGTTATCAATCCTCCAACAAACCATTGAGCATGTTAAGAAGGATGAATGTCATAGGATAGTTTTGACAAGAGAGTCTTGAAATACGCATCATACTCCCACACAATCTCTTCCATTCCCTTCTAGATCACCTTCAGGGAGCTGATTCTCTTCTTCTCAAACTCAAGGATATGGAATTATACTAGGAAGGCATTCTTCAATGTAGTGTAATCTACCACCATCTAATGGGGGTCATACTTTTGGTACCAACTATGCACGTGTCCTTGCAATGTTTGTTGCAAATTGAATTACCTTTCGCTCTGGGGTAGTGATCCCTTTCACGTGCCATAGTAATTCACACTTGTGCACATGCTCTACAACATCTTTAATACCCATATAGTCTAGTAAATGTAATGATATATCAAAAATACTTGTGGAGGTGGTTAAGGTCCTTGTCCTCCTAATCTAGAGCCTTGGTTTCCTCTGGTGTTTCTTCCTCCACCAGATCCACTAGATCCACCAGTCCTTTTCCTCCTGACCCACCAAATCCTATAGATCCACGTGTTCCACTAGGTCCTCCAACTCCTACACCACCAGATCCACCTCCTACATCTAGTAAATGGCGTAAAGTGGTCGCATCTAGAGTTCCCAACGTCCCACCGAATTACGTGCCCATGATATTTTCCCACTACCAATTGTGTGTCCCGTGCCACTCCTAGATGTGATACCTAAATCTTTCATACTTGGACCTTGTCCAAAAATTTCTCCAAATATCGTAACGAACTTCACAACCATAGATGTTCCAAATGAGAAATTATATCTCCCGGGAACGAATCATTTACTCCCACGATACCAACCAGGTTAACAATACTTATTCCTTGATCTAGAAAATCAAACGCCAAGGGTTGGACACCGTGTGGGTTCATATGCACACCGAAGGCTCTCCTTTATCCATGTGATGAACTCTCATTAGAAGCTAAAGGGGATTCTCTCCTGCACTTTCCAAGATGGGGTAGCACAGACTTCTCAGGTTCCACATCCTATACATGAATGTCAACTCCTTCCCGTAACATCTGCCTCCATATATCCATCACACTTGTAACCTTGTATTGTCTAGTCATCTCCCTTTCACGAGATTCATTATACTTGAGTCATCTCTCCTCCCTTTCCTTTTTAGCTACAATGTCCGTCATCTTCCTCCACCCTAGCTTCCTCTCCCAATGCTCAGAGAAGCTTAGCCGCCATGGGAAATGCCTCTATGCTTAAGGTAATTACCAAGATATTCATAACCAAAGGAATAAAATGCAAAAAGGATCCTCTAGGATCCCTCATAAACTCAAACTCATAAATGTTTGGGCAAGAATACATAGAAAATGGTATATTTTAGAGTATTTCATGTTAGCACTCCTCTCCACCAATGATCAACAACACACGTCCAAGTCAAATCTGCATCCTGCAACCTCTCATAGTCATCTTGGGTCCATACACATGATCTATAGTACCACCTTGATCTGGATGCATGTGTTGAAATCCATTCATATAGTTCTGTTGGAAAACAACAAGAATGTCTCATACAAATCATGGTATAGGTTCTCTTCCACCCATCTACACACATCGAAATCAGGTCTAGTGATGAATATTTGATAAAACTCATCCTTTGTGCTCTTGAACCATGTTTCAACACTTTCCAAGGTCGACATTGTGTCATAATGCATCACAGGGAAAAATATGTATGTCATTTCTCACAACTTCAAAAGAGGTACCTACAATGAAACCAAGATGTATTCATTTTATACCCTTATATTAATAGTAAAATCCCATGCACGTTTCTCTATCACCCAACAGAACCGGGTGCTCACCGAGGCACATGCGAGAACCAAGTATCTCATTTATGTAAGTATCATGAGAATACATCATCTTATGACAGATAATAAAGTGTAAATAAATAGAGAAGAACCATGTAAAATTTTGAGAACCTAGGATGAGTTATCACATCAATGCATTCATAGAAGAGAAATAACCAATAACATATAGAAATGGTTCATACATAAAGGAAATGCATAAGGATTATACTCATGAACACATATATGATTCAGAATAGAGTCTTATATTCATATTGATGAGTCTAGTAACCACATTACAATCCTTGAGGTCATAATAGACCCATGTAATAATGTAGAGAAAAGTCATGCATCGAACTACACTATGTGCTTCACATTATAAAGATGAATGCAGACCCATCCCTCTAAATATGTCATCACTCCTAGTTTTCACTAATCCCAACCCATATAATCCTCCATTATATTTCTATAGAGATTTTCCTCTCTTCCGTAAGTCTACCACACTAATCACTCACTATCTTATGTATATATTTTTGTTATCTGTCCACCTATATAAATAGCTTTCCCGCCTTCATCGCCATGTCTTTTGAGGTGACAAATCAGTTGCCAAGTTTCCAAGTGATCCTTCAATGGAGCATGCCACCTTTGATTTGATAACTCCACTCTATGAAATGATGTTCTTCTCGAACCTTCCATCGCATGCATGGAATATCCCCTTTTGATCCTGTAGTCACCAAGATGGCACCTTATCCACTCCATAGGCTAGGACGGGGCACACTTTTCTTGTGTGTTTCCTAGGACACTTTGAATATGGATAATTCCCAAAACCTATATTTCCTTGCACACATGTCGCGTGTTCTACAAGACCCTGTTAGAACCCTTCCCTATGCATCCGCACCCCATGTGCCCTTCTTTAACTAGGTTCCACGTGCCCATGTGCCTTCTTGTACTTAGCCAATATTTTGGGGCCCAACATTGTTGTTCTTATTCTACCCAAGCATCATTATAAATATGCTTATCACCCACCTCCATGCTCTCTTGAAGTAGTAGATCAATTGTCATGTGTCAAGGTGGTCCTCCAGTGGAACATGCTTCTTCTGATCCAAGCTCCCCACTTTCTACAATGATGTCTTTAGGAATGTTCCATACATGGAATATTCTATCCTTAAACACCAAGTTGCTAGGATATCACCTTATCCATTCAGCACACCTAGTTGGGTAATGTTTTTCCTCATGTGCTTCTTGGATTGCCAAATATGACTAATACCTGAAATCCTTTTCTCTTTCTTACACACATGCCATGGTTTATCTTAAACCCTTCTAAAACCCATGTCCTGCACACTTTCCCCGTACGCCCATCTTCTTCACAAGTCCTTTGCATGCACGTGTCCTTTAGGACTTAGTCAATATTCGAGGCCCGACATAATGATGCCCTGGGATATTCTTTTTCTTGAGCTGCAAGTCTACAAAGCTTATCCACAATTGTATCTGGTCTCCTTTCCATTCACTCCTTATCACATCTTTACTTGTAGGCCAAAATCCAATAAGTCCTAAATCCATCCTACCTAGGCATGAGTCTTCATGCACCCCCAATGAGCTACTTTCACGCGTACCTTGGTGCCCTACTTCCACGTGTGATAAACCTTCGTGCCTTAGGTAATTAGTCAATTTAGGGGTCCAACATAATAAAATCCATCAGCCCATTAAAAATCAATATTCAAATAAGAGATATCAAGAGAACCAATAAAATGATATATGACATGTTAATGTGCACTTCCCATTGCAAGTGTTCGCCTTGTGCAACCCCTTCCAAAGACCTAGCACAAGCTAGACACTAGTTCTCATACATAAAAATATGGCTTAAGAGTTAGAATTGTGTTTTCCCTATAATATGACTCACATTATGAATCATTGCATCAATGCCTCATGATCAAAATATTACATGATTTAGAATGCTTCTAACTATGAACCTTCCACTAGTGCCGGTGAGCATAAAAATCAAGAAATGCAAAAAGTTCCCGAGTCCAACCTTATGTTCTTTGGCACTCAAGTCTTCTATGTAATTAATCAAACTGGTAATGAAAAAAATTGATCACGTGCTCAGGTTGTAAATAACACAATGTATAATAAGATAATGTTTGAGTCTTGCATGTAACCTTCAACTCCTGTCATATAGGTCGATCCTCAAAAGTGAAGAGATGCATCTCATTAACCTGATAGTCATGGCGTGCAAGTTCATACGCATTATATTCCACATAATAATCTAACACAAGTGGCATGAAACCCTCCTTTTATAGTTGAATCCATTGCGTAAGCTAAGGCCCCTACCTCTATACCTAAACAACCAAGAAAATATGTTGATCTACCTCAAAGGCACAAGTCAATGGGGTTCCCATTCAACATTGTAGACTAGATGAAGATTACAAATGTACATGTCATAATTTGGGATGCCCTAGCCATTCCATCTCGGTGTAATTTGTTGCATTAAGCTCTGCATAACTCCCATGCGTATACTCATTCAAAACCTCATGTTGTTGTCAATATTTTTCAAATAGAGGAGAAGTAAGTAAGTAAGGTTGTCAAAACCCCACCATTCTATATTTATTTGATCATCGAAAACATATTTTCCATAATTACATGACTTATTTATGGGTGAGTAATTTTGTTATGCTAAAGAAAATTTCTAATGTAGTAGGTCTTAAGTATAACCCCATGTCTAAAGGAGTCTTGCAACTTGATGGCTCAACTGTCACCACTCTAGGAGTCATTAAGGGTCTTGATTTAACCCTCCATGCATATTCAAGCCTCACAATAACTCAAGATATTTCAATCATTGACCTACCTCCTTTATTTTCCCTTTTTCTATCAAGATATTTTAATGTTAGAATGGGTGGTTACTTGTCTTCCGATTGATCCCATATGTTACTTAGAATAAGGTATGGTACCCAGTCTACCATACAAGATGACCCAATATTTTCATATCATGTTGAGTCATACGACCCATCCCCTCTCTAAGCCAATTGTGTAATCTAAGAGGGCCAAGAATAAGTTTTAGTTTAAGAAGAAAAACCTATTCCACCACCCGTACCTAATTTATTGCTAGATGAATGGGTTGAGAGGCATAAAAAAATTAATCCATGTGCTAAAGAGACTGAAGCCTTTGAAACTGGGATTGGGACTTAATACATCCTTGAAGAATGATTTTTCTTCCACATGCGCTCAAAAAAAGAATAAGCATCTAGGTTGTGGAATTTTTACTTTGATGGATCTAGAAGCATGAATGGTGTGGGCATAGGTGTTGTTCTCATTTCTTCCAAGGATTAGAAATTATTCTTCACAGATAGGTTGTAGTTTACATTCTCTAATAATGTAGCAGAATATGAAGCATTGGTGCATGGCCTTCTTATTGTTCAAAATAAATAGATTAAGGCACAACATATCTTTGGGGACACAAAATTGGTTATCCACTAGGTCCCAGAAAAGTGTGTGATAAATAATAAACTCCTCAAATCTTATAAACATAAATTTTGGGACCTCTTTGAGATCTTTGAAGCTATAAATCTATAGGCGGTGCTAAGGAAAATGAAAAATAATAAAATCATATGGCTGCACTTGCTTCACGTTCTCACCTTCTCGAGGATTTCATTTGAGGAAGTGTGTAACACATCAAGATGGTGATCAAGCCATCTACTCCATACAATGATACCAGTAGCAAGTTTTTAACAAAACACACAAATTGTCTAGTTCATTCAAAACAAAGATGAGTTCTCCTCAAGCATGAAAAATGATGTACATGAAAACTATGGTGACCAAGTGATCCAGGATGAATACAAACAATTTTCCTAATGGTCTGGTCACCTGAGAGAAAATATTCAACCTTGTTGATGATTTCAAGGGTGAAGAAAGGAATGTGTGTGTGACGTAAGAGGATTATACCCTAGTTACCATTGCATACAACAAGGAGTTGTTTCGAGTAAAAATTGTGCATATGATGAAAATAAGGCCTTCATCTCCCTTTACCATAAATACATGATATATTCTCATGGGAATATGAAAACCTTAAAGGATTTAATCCTAGTGTTGTTCAACACTCTATTGACCTTGATTATGGTATCGAGCCCATCGACAAAAGAAGATATCGACCAATCCAAAAATATAGCCCCTCATAAGGAAAGATTTATCCAAACTCATTAAGGTGAAGATTTTATTTCCCATCAATTACTCTACTTGCATCACAAATCTTGTTCCAAAGTGTGAAAAAAATATGGTGAAATCAGACCTTGTTTAGATTTTAGAGAGTTTAAATAGGCATACCTAAAGGATCATTATCCTTTCCCTTATGTGAAGAAGATTTTGTAGACCGTGGCTGGTGCACAAATATTTTCCATGTTGGATGGGTATTCTGGTTTCAATCAGATCATGGTCAAGGAAGAGGATGGATTACAAATGACATTTACAACCAAATTGGGAAACTACACATACCATAAAATGCCTTTTCGTTTGTCAAATTTTAGAGCAACATTTCGTAGAGGGCCATGGAAATTTCCTTCAAATGATATATCAATAAGTTCATCCTAGTTTACTTGGATGATATAAATTCTTTCTCAAAGTACAACGCATATCATATGGTACTTTTGGAAAGGTCTTTGAGAGATGAAAAAAATTGGGGTCTCTTTTAACCCCAAGAAATGTAATTTTTTTGCGGTGCAAGGAAAATTTTTGGGCCATGTAAGTATTGTATTTCTATTGATCCTCAGCATGTTTCAACCATCCTTGTACTCTCCCTTTCAAAGGCACAAGAAATCATTGTAGTATTTTTCAAGAAAAATCAACTTTGTTAGGAGGTTTATCCCTAAATTTACAGGACTGGAAAGGCCCATCAACCTCATGCTCAAAAGGGACACCACCTTCAAGTGGAAAACAAAAGGAAATGAAAGATTCAAAAAATGAATAAATAAATTTCTTACATGTCAACACTTATAAACCCATATTATTGCAAGGATTTCATCCTTTATGTTTATGGAGCAGTTGTGAGTGTTACTATTGTTTTATCACAATAAAATAGAAAAGGAATAGAGCATCCGTGGATTGCTTGAGTCACACACTGAAATATTATGGGTTGAAATACACTCACATGGAAAAATAGGTCTATTCCATTTTGCAAATTCTTAAGAACTTCAAAATTATTCTCTCCACAAATCATATCAAGGTGTTAGTTTTGCACTCAAATGTGAGAAATTTCATCATGGGATTAGAAATAAGTGAGGAGAGAGAAATATGGGTGACAAAAATCATATAATATGATGTAACTATCAAATCCTCGAAGTTTGTTAGAGGTATTGAACTCTACAAGTAGATTACGAAGGATGTGTGGTATGATAAGGAAACTTCATTATTTCTTGATGAGGAACTGTTGTTGCAAATCAGCAGCACCCCTAGATGTTGATCAGATTTCTAGTTTGATCATCCTAAGCATCCAGTGTGATTACACAACATTGAATCCTCTCCCCAAGTGTGGGACTTGTAAAATGGAAGAGGAATCTCTAGTTTAGAGGTTGGTTCCTCAACTCCTCTGATCAGATATATCACTTGCACAATTGCAGAGGTTTAAATTCCTGATTTCTACTCTAAATTCCAAAGGGACAAAGATAGAGAATGCAAAAAGCTAAAACTAATGCTAATAGGTGATGCACCAAAGGAGTGGTGAGAATTTCTCACTACTGCAGATTGACACAATTCATAAAATGCAACAAAACCTCATGCACAAACTGATAACTATAATGAAGAATAAGAAATTAGTCAAACAACACCAGCAGAGGATGGAATATTAATCACAGGGCCTGTATTGTTATTTTAACATCAAAATCACTTGCATTACAACACCTGAGAGGTAAAATAAAGTTTTAGTTCCTAGAAAAGGTCTATTATTCCACCAAAATCACCTTCAAGGAGAGAAAGGGGACCTGCCATACACAAAAAAATGTTCAACCCTTGAAAATGAGCTAAAACTAGCTTTTAAAGTGCAAGGGACAAGCCCAGGAGAGAGAAACACGGGAAAACATGGAAGGGGTCCAACCATTGACCAAAACACATTCAAAACAGTATGGGCATCCTTACAGACCCATTCCTTAACATTTTTGGCCATGCTGGGAGAGAATGCGAGCCATTCTTCATTAAAAACAGTGGTTGAAACATGATTTCTTTCCATGACCACATGCCATAAGAGTTTTTTGATTTTCTCTCTCTAAACTCCATCAAAATGCAAAAATTACCCTAGAATATTGTAGATAATTTCACCATCTTTCCATTGATATAAAGAACATGAAAAACCGAGCTCTGGATCGAAAGATATGGCCATTTGAAATTTAGGGAAAAACAGGGCCAAATCGGGTTGGCGGGCAAAAATTTGAATTTTTTACCTTTTTGGTCATTTGGAAAATTTTCCAAAATTTCCCATGCTCCACCCTTCCAGGTGCCACGTGGCACATTTTGATTGGGCATGGGCCCATCCTGCTCTATTTTCCTTCACTTTGCACTTTGGAAAATTTTCCAAAATTTCCCCGCGGGGCCGATGAGCTTGGGACACGTGGCAAGCGCTGATTGGACGCGGGCCTATCCTTCCAAATTTTTCCGTGGGCTGTTTGATTCATTTCCATCCTAGACACATGGCATAACCCCATTGGGTGTGGGTTTTCCCTCTTAAAATTTCACTCACGTTCTTTCCTTAAGTTTCGGCACCACCTGGACATGTGGCGAGATTCTATTGGCTCGCAATAAGGGGAGCGGGCTTTCCTCTCTGAATTTTCCTTTATTTTTCCTTGGGAAAATTTCCCAAATTCTCCCCTTGCTCCACCACTCTAGGACACGTGGCGAGATATAATTGGTCTATGCACCCCTTGGGGAAAATATTTCCTTTTGTGCCAACACTTTGGGAAAAGTTCCCAATTTCCTCCCGCGCTCTGCCATTCCAGGCTCCGGTGACACATGGCGAGATATAATTGGCTGGTGGGGGCAGTAGGCCAAACTTTCCTTTTGAATTTTGGTGAAGCACTTTGCCAAAAATCCAACTTCTCCTCTACCCTCCACCGGTCTGGCTCCATAGGACACGTGGCGTTGTTTTATTGGGCACGGGCTTTCCTTCCAAAACTTTCCATGCACAACACTTAGCCAATTTTTTCAAATTTCTCTCCGGTGACACGTGGCATTACCTGATTCGTTGGCGGGCCGATGGGAAAATATCTCCTCTTGAAAACTTTTCCAAAATACTTGGTAAAAAACCAAGTTCTCCTCCGACCCCCGCCACTTCCCGGACATGTGGCAACATCTCATTGGCTGCGGGCCTTGAAGGGAAAATTTCCCACAAAAACTCCGCCGAGCCATAACTTCAAAAATACATGGAGTTAGGAGGAAAAATTTACCTTTCTGGAAAGATGAGAAAGAGATCTCTATCCAATGGTGTCATTTTTAGAAATTTTTGAGTGCCTCGAAAAGAAAATTTTTGTGACTAAGGCACAAGAGAGGAAAAATGAGAGGAGTTAGCCACAAAATGAGTAGGGGCACATTTTGGATAACAATTTGGTGACTCGAGGGGTCATCCACCTGCTGATGAAGTTACTGTTGCCTAAAAATTTCCATTGGGCATGGAGTCATCGAATTCCCTGTTTGATACCCCATCTGACTAGAACACTGCAAGGAGGAAGATGGAAAATCACCTGATGGAGAAAGGCCCGCAAACACATCTCCAGGATCAGCAAGCTTGTGCCAAAGCACTTAGGGAAAGAAAACTAACCTACAACAAAACAATGTGTATAAGCACTTGGAGGAATGAAAACCTAAGCTAATATTTACAAGGTGGAGAATTTCCCTTTAATAGCAATGCTTTAGATGGATTCCATTGATTGGAATCTACATTTCCTCACCATCCAATGAAGACAATTGGAAGGCATTGTTGTCCTTACACTTTGTGACCACGTATGGGCCACTCCAAATGACATCAAATTTTGAATGCCTTCCTGGTTTTGCTCTATCTGCATCCCATTTTAACACTAGATCTCCAACTTGGAAGGATCTATTCTTGGCCTTTCTATCAAAGGTCTTCTTTATCAAGGCCTGATCCTTCTCCATTACTTGGGATGCCTGATTTCTGATTTCTTAGAGCTCCATCAATTCTGCATATCTGACCTCCATGGGCTCAAATTCCAACAACTCCAACTGTTTCATGAGTTCCAATGTTGGCAACTCAAGTGACATGGGCAAAATTGCCTCTCTCCCATAAACAAGGTTTAATGGAGAGTTACCTGTAGATCTCTTGGGAGTTATCCTATTAGCCCATAAGGCTGATTTCAATTTAGTATGCCAAGACCTTTGATTTGCATCAAGAGTCCTTCTAATGATTCTCAACAAGTTCTTGTTTGTAGAACTCAACCTGGCCATTACCCTAGGGGTAATAGTTTGATGAAGTACTTAGATAGACCCCATTCTTAACAGCCCATTTAGTCACCTTAGATCCAATGAATGCCAATGCATTATCTGATATTATTGTAGCTGGTATACCAAATCTGGTTGCTATTCCCTCATAGAAATCTAGGATACTAGATTCATTTGCTTCCTTGAGTGCTGCTTGCTTGACCCACTTAGTGAAGTAATCTATGGCTAAAATCAACTTGTTCCCTTGGCTTAAATTGGGATTAATGACTCCAATGAAGTCTAAACCCCATTGCATGAATGGCTGGTCAACTGAAATTGGATGCAATGGAAGGGAAGCTAGCCTCTCTTTACCTATGAAGAATGCACAATTCTTGCACCTCTTGATCCATGCATAACAATCATTGAAAATATTGGGCCAATAATAACCAGCCCTCATGATCTTTAGAGCTATCACTCTTGGTGCAAAATGACCACCAGCTGGTCCACCATGGAACTCTTCCAACACCCTATGAATCTGATTTGTGCCAATGCATCTCAGCAGTACTCCATTCACATCTCTTTTGAACAGAACACCATCAACAAGGGCATATGGGACAGCCTGCAATCTGAAGTGTCTTCTTTGGGTCTTGTTCATCTCTGGAGGGCATAGGCCTATGCTTAGGAAGTGCATTATACCTTGGGTCCAACAAGGAGTGGGGACACCATTATTTTCTTCTTGAGTGCTTCCTTTCTCATAGTTGTCTTGCAATGCCAAAACAACCTCCTTCTCATTGCATGCTTCCTTTTGTTTGCCCAAAATCAGCTGCTCACACAATCCTTTTCCTCTTACCAACTTGGTAACTTTGATCTCAATGTCATACTCCATGACACGAGTAATCCAACCTACTCTCTTTTCATTCAAGTCTTTGTTGAGGAGGAAGTCTTTAACTCCCACATGAGAAACCAACAACTGAACCTTGTTGTTTGAGACTAAATGCTTGAATTTCTTCAAGCTCTTGATTACTAAGAACATGCTTCTCAATGAAAGAATATCTCACCTCATAGTCCTCCAGGATTTGGCTAAAGAAAGTAATTGGCTGCTCATCATTTTCCTTATTCTGGTATACCAAAATTGCAGAAATAGTATCATCACCCCCAAATGCATAGAGGATGAAATCCTTGGAGAAATCCAGGTTGATGAGAGTTGGGGCTTGAGAGATGGCTTCTTTGATTGCCTCAAAACTTTCCTTTCCTTCTACTGTCCATTTGAAAGCCATGCTTTTCTTTAACATCATGGTGATAGGTTTGACAAGGGCTGCAAAATTTGGGACAAACCTCCGAACAAAATTTATTCTCCCCAAGAAACTCTGAAGGGCCTTCTTGTGGCTTGGAAATGGTAGTGCCCTTATGGCTTCAACTCTTTCTGGATCAATTGCTAATCCTTCTTTAGAGACAATGTGGCCAAGGAGCTTTCCTTCATGGGCTAGAAAAATACATTTTTAGGATTCAAGGATACTCCAAATCTTCTGCACCTTTGGAACACTTGTCTCAAATGAAAGAGGTGGTCTACTGCATTTTTTGAAAAAATAGTGATATCATCAAGATATATCAGCACTATGTTGTTAATCAAACCTTTGAATGCCATGTCCATTTCCTTTGGAAGGTAGCTCTAGCGTTAGACAGCCCAAATGGAATTTTCCTATATGTATAAGTTCCCATTTGGTTGTAAAGGATGTCGTTGAACTGATCTTCTTCCTTCATCATAATCTGATTGTACCCTGAATAGCCATCAAGTAGTGAAAACCTCTCAGAGCCAACGACAACTTGCAAAATTTTCTCCATGGAAGGAAGTGGGTAATGATCCTTAAGAGATGCTCTATTCAAATCTCTGAAGTCAACACACAATCTGATTTCCCCACTCTTCTTTCTAACTGGAACCAAGTTGGAAACCCAACTAGAATGCTTGATAGGGAATATGATTCTTGATTATATCAACTTGTTCAATTCTTTTCTCATGAGGGGCTCCATGTGTGGATTGACTGGCCTTTGTTTTTTCCTGATGGGTTTAGTATTTGGATCCAACTCAATGGTGTGTTGAGCTAACTCGATTGAACCCTTTCAAATCTTCATAGCTCCAAGCAAACACATCAGGGAATTCTTGACAAAGCTGTATGAACTCATACCTTTCTTGCTCAGTTGTCATCTTACCAATTTGGAGTGATTTTCCTTCTTCTAACAAGATGGACACTGAATCTTCTCCCTTGACTTGGATGTTTGCTTTCTCCTTCCTAAACTGATCATTAGGATTAAAAATGGACTCCAAAGTAATAAGTCCCTTTGGTAGTTTGTTGGTTCTCAGCTGCACCACTTGGTCACCATACTGCTGCTCCAACTTTTCCTGATTTTTAGCTGAAAACTCAGCCTCTTCTTGCAAAAAATGGATGATTTGTTGATCATTTTCAAACACTTACCAACTTACATTATTATCTGCACTTGAAGGCCTCACAATCACATGGATGTTTGGCTATACCTTGTCCTTTTGAATGCTTTCAACAACGTCAAAGGCTTCCCCAACTGCTGCAAGCCTGTCAACAGCTTGGTTCTCCTTCCTAGGAATGGATTTTATGCTAAAACCCTCAAAATCTTCAATGAGGTCCAACACCCTGTTCTTGTAGCATTTGAGTAGATCATTCTTGACAGCATGTTACCCCTTAACTTGGTTGACAATCAACTCACTGTCACCAAAGACCTACAAATTCTTTATTCCTCTCTTGATTGACCAATGCAGTCCTTGCACCAAAGCTTCATATTCAGCAGTGTTATTAGAGCATGCAAACTGAAATCTAAAAGCTGAGTAATACTTAACTCCTTGAGGTGAAACAAGCATATCTCCCCCTCCTACACCTTGTCTACTCCTTAACCCATCAAAAACAATTGCCATACCTCATTGTCATCCTTGTGGTCTAGCTTGGTGATGCTAGGAATAGGCTGATTTTCTTCATGCATGAAATAGACTCCTAACTCAGATTCTTCTATTTCTTGATAAGGATCAAAAGCATGTACCTTGTTTTCCCATTCATCAAGAGTTAAATCTGGGATGCTTCCTACCTTGGTGTCAGCTTCATCAGTGCTTGGGTGATCTTCTTGATCAAACGTTGAACAATTAGCATTGATCTGACTTGGAGTGTAAGGCTCAATGTGAAAGTTTGCAATAGGTTTAGACCTGATTGTGGATTTGGTTCCATATCTTGTTCTGAATAGCATGTGTGACCAATCAGCAGACAAGTAACCTCCAATCTTAGCTGTGAAATCCCTTGACAAACATAGGGTAAAGAGTGGTGGAAGGTCTATTACTGATACATCTTGCAAAACAACCACGTTGGGACATGCATGCAAGGTAAGACTCAAGTTTTTTATCACTCCAACTGTTGTCACTGTGTCCCATCTAATTGCACTACCCCTTTGGATATGGTTTCATACTGAATTCCCAACTGATCAGCTATTTTCTTGGGCATTACTGAACTACTTGCTCCGGAATCAATCATGCAATTGTGTACTAATTGATTTCCAATGATCAATGAAACATAGAATGGAGGGGGCTTCAACATTTTACCTTGCTGTCCTCCATGATTCCCTCAGGCTGGGCAGCATTTGTGAGCACCTTCTCTTGCATTTGGGCTTGCTGATTTGAAGTTGACCAGTCCTTCATGGCAGCTTGTAGCAAATCTCTTTGTCCTGGGATAGAGAGTGATTCCCACATTGATATGTTTACATTTGTCTTCTTCATCTGATCAATGATGTTGAATGGGGATGAAGCATCTCTTTGCTGTCCCTTGGCCTACACATTCATTCCTTGCACATGGGCAGCAACAACTGGCATTTGAGTTGGCTTAGGAACTATTTTAGGTAGTCCTTGCATGTTTAGGATTGTATTTTGTTTACTAATAGTTTGTGGAGTGATAGAAGATTGAGGATTGCTTGGGGCTAATGGCTGTTATTCACCCAAATTTCTCATCTTTGACCTTGTGTTGGCTGCAACACTTTGGGAAACCATCTTGATTCATGCCACAAAAATATTCTTCCTGCCAGTTTACAAGTGTGGTATCATTTGGAGCTGACTGCTGCTGGAATGTGTCTTGTTGTTGGTTACTTCCTTGACTACCTTCACCCTCTACACCAACTATTGTCACCATTAATGCTTGATTCAAGGCACCATTGAAGCACATGGATTGGTTATGAGGTTCATTGCATGGAAAACCAATCATATTCTTGAGCTATGTTATTTTGTACTAACACTAACACTTTAGAGGCAGATGTAGCATTGAGATTATAAGGCTGAAATGGTCTATTGGCAGGAGGCCTTGCTTGATTTAGATTTGCAGCTGGATTGGGTGGTCTTTGGGGTTGATATGGCTGCCTGTTAGGCTGAGCTTGGGGTTGGAAAGAAGGTCTAAAACCTTGGGCTTGCTGCCTCTTGAGTGTAACCAGCTCATTACCTAAATTTTGCAACTGCTTCATGACTTCTTGAAGTTCATTTGAGGCACTAGAAGATGAAGTAGAAGCTTCATTTGAATTGTTATTTCTAGGAGTGGGAATAGGAGCTAAATTAGGCACTTGGCTAGTACTTGGGCTCTCTAAACTTGGAAACAATGGCATTGGAGGCCTAGGAGCTAGTTTGCCAGCTTGAATCAAACAATTTTCAGCTCTAATGGCAATACTATAAGCAATGGGGATAGTTGTGCCTCCCATGGATTGAATCAACATAGAAATATCAGAATTTAAAGCTTTAAGGTAATAGAGGAAAGCACCTTCTGCTGTTGGCCTGACTGCCACTGGAATTCTCTCCCAAGTTCTTTGAAATCTAAAGTTAAAATCAGTCAGCTACTCATTTGGAGCTCTCTTGATGGTTGTCAGCTTGTTCCAAAAGGGACAAGTTGTCTCCCTTTTCTCCAAACTGCTCATGGAGGGCTATACATAGCTGGTTCCAATTTTGAATAGATCCTGAGGCAAGACTCCTGAACCATTATAGAGCTTTCCCTTTGAATGAGGATGCTAGCAGTTTGATAGTAACTTGAATCTCATTGATCTCATGGATTACACAAATGTTAGCAATATCCTTGACATGATCACCAGGAGTGGTCTAATTTTCTCCAGTGAAGTATGGAATGTTCTTCAATGCTGCAACTGGGATTGGATTTTGTGCATTGAGAGCAAGTGGGCTGCTTCTAGTGAAATTGACATAGGGGTTGTTTTGTGCCATTCTAATTGGCCTTAGAACCCTTGTTGATTGAATGAAAGGCCTACTAGGTGGAGGAGTTGAGAGAGTTCTATTTGGTGGAGATGGAGACCTTTGAATTCTCCTCCCTCTTTTCCTTCTTCTTGGAGATAACTGTAGATATTTCATTAGCACCTCTTCTTCTCCAACTCTTGACCTTGTAGTGATTCTTCTCATGAGTTTTCAGGTCTGCACTACTAAAACCAGCTGATTCTTCTTCCTTGGAGTCACCAGATGTGTAATTTATAGCTCTTTTAAGGAAAGAAATTGCAACAAATGCACATAAATTTTGTTACAATGAAGATGAAGACCTCTAAGATCCCACCGGGCATGCCAAAACTGTTATTGCAAATAAGCAGCACCTTTGGATGTTGATCAGATTTCTAGTTTGATCATCCTAAGCATCCAGTGTGATTGCACAACATTGAATCCTCTCCCCAAGTGTGGGACTTGTAAAAATGGAAGAGGAATCTCTAGTTTAGAGGCTAGTTCCTCAACTCCTCTGATCAGATATATCACTTGCACAATTGCAGAGGTTTAAATCCCGATTTCTACTCTAAATTCCAAAGGGACAAAGATAGAGAATGCAAAAAAGCTAAAACTAATGCTAATAGGTGATGCACCAAAGGAGTGGTGAGCATTTCTCACTACTGCAAATTGACACAGTTCATAAAATGCAACAAAACCTCATGCACAAACTAATAACTGTAATGAAGAATCAAAAATTAGTCAAACAACACCAATAGAGGATGGAATATTAATCACAGGGCCTGTATTGTTATTTTAACATCAAAATCACTTGCATTACAACACCTGAGAGGAAAAATAAAGTTGTAGTTCCTAGAAAAGGTCTGTTATTCCACCAAAATCACCTTCAAGGAGAGAAAGGGGACCTTCCATACACAAAAAATGTTCAACCCTTTGAAAATGAGCCAAAACTGGCTTTTACAGTGCAAGGGACGAGCCCAGGAGAGAGAAACATGGGAAAACATGGAAGGGGTCCAACCATTGACCAAAACACATTCAAAATAGCATGGGCATCCTTACAGACCCATTCCTTGACATTTTTAGCCATGCTGGGAGAGAATGTGAGCCATTCTTCATTAAAAACGGTGGTTGAAACGTCATTTCTGTCCATGACCACATGCCAGAAGAGTTTTTCAATTTTATCTCTCTAAACTCCATCAAAATTCAAAAATGACCCCATAATCTTGTAGATAATTTCACCATATTTCCATTGATATAAAGAACGTGAAAAATCGAGCTCTGGATCGAAAGATATGGCCATTTGAAATTCTAGGGCAAAATAGGGCCAAATCGGGTTGGCGGGCAAAAATTTGAATTTTTACCTTTTTGGTCATTTGGAAAATTTTCCAAAATTTCCCCACACTCCACCACTCTGGGTGCCACATGGTACATTTTGATTGGGTGTGGGCCCATCCTGCTCTATTTTCCTTCACTTTGCACTTTGGAAAATTTTCCAAAATTTCCCATGGGGCCGATGAGCTTAGGACACGTGGCAAGCGTTGATTGGACGCGGGCCTGTCCTTCCAAATTTTCCCACAGTTGCTGTTTTGGGTGTGGGTTTTCCCTCTTAAAATTTTTCTCACATTCTTTCCTTAAGTTTCGGTGCCATCTGGACACGTGGCGAGATTCTATTGGCTCATAATAAGGGGAGCGGGCTTTCCTCTCTGAATTTTCCTTTATTTTTCCTTGGGAAAATTTCCAAAATTCTCCCCTTGCTCCGCCACTCCAGGACATGTGGTAAGATATAATTGGTTGTGGGCCCTTGGGAAAATATTTCCTTTTGCACCAACACTTTGGGAAAAGTTCCCAATTTCCTTCCATGTTCCGCCATTCTAGGCTCCGGTGACACGTGGCGAGATATAATTGGCTAGCGGGGGCATCGGGCCGAACTTTCCTTTTTAATTTTTGCAAAGCACTTTGCCAAAAATCCAACTTCTCCTCCGCCTCCACCGATCTAGCTCCATAAGACACATGGTGTTGTTTTATTGGGCACGGGCTTTCCTTCCAAAACTTTCCATGCGCAACACTTAGCCAATTTTTCAAATTTCTCTCTAGTGACACGTGGCATTACCTAATTCGTCGGTGGGCTGATGGGGAAAATATCTCCTCTTGAAAACTTTTCCAAAATACTTGGTAAAAAACCAAGTTCTCCTCCGACCCCCACCACTTCCCTGGACATGTGGCAGCATCTCATTGGTTGCGGACCTTGAAAGGGAAAATTTCCCAAAAAACTCCACCGAGCCATAACTTCAAAAATACATGGAGTTAGGAGGAAAACTTTACCTTTATGGAAAGCTGAGAAAGAGCTCTATCCAATGGTGTCATTTCCAAAAAGTTTTGAGTTCTTGAAAAGAAAAATTTTGTAACTGAGGCACAAGAGAGGAAAAATGAGAGGAGTTAGCCACAAAATGAGTAGGGGCACATTTTGGATAACAGGAACCTTTGTGCACAAAATATGAGTAGATTTAATCACTTAGCATGCACATCTAGATGAAATATATGGAAATTTTTCTTTCCTCGGGAATATACCCTTGTGGTCTCAACAAAGAAAAGATGTGACATATGAGGCTACATCCTATTCCATATACACTAATCGAGGATTTCTCTTCAAAAGAAATATTGGAGTGTTGCTCAAATGTATTAATGGAGTGTAGATTGACAAAGTGTTAGCGGAATTTCACAATGGATTCTATGGTGGAAAATTCACTGCCAAAGAAACAAAAATAAATATCATCAAGGTATGATACTTTTATCCTACCATGTTTGCGAGACATGTAAAATTGGGTCTTGAAATAAAAACAATGTAGTTTCTTTACAGGAAAGAAGAAATTATTAGTGCTTCCCCTCCTACTAATCCAAATGGATCAACATTTTACATAATGGGTTCTTGAATTCATAAGAATGATCAACCCTCCTTCAAGTGCTAGGACCAAGTTGGTACTA
The DNA here is from genome assembly GCA_018340775.1 of Taxus wallichiana var. yunnanensis. Taxonomy (NCBI): domain Eukaryota; kingdom Viridiplantae; phylum Streptophyta; class Pinopsida; order Cupressales; family Taxaceae; genus Taxus; species Taxus wallichiana. The sequence goes on along the minus strand of CM031233.1, from coordinate 384,569,641 downwards.
ACAGCTACAGACTACTTCACCATATGGATAGGGGTTGTTGCGCTCAAGGAATCAACCGAGACAGTCATCCTTGACTTTATCGAGGGTATTTGTAACAAGGTTTCACCTTCTTCAAAGCATTATCTTTGATAATGAAAGGGCCTTCCTTGGAACTAAAATTTCTGATTGGGTGCTAATCCTTGGAATTTACTTATAGACTTCATAATATTACCCTCGATAGAGTCATGGTAGAGTCTACAAATAAGAACTTTATAAGAATAATCAAAATAACAATGAATATCAGCTAAAAAAGTGGCACACAATGGTGTTGCATCAACTCACGGGTGGATAGAATCATGGTAAATAAGGAAATAGGTACTTTAACTTATAAGCTAGTTTATGGTAAGGAATCTATACTCCCTTTATCTCTTGATATTCCTTTATTAGAGATTTCCCAACAGTTGGAGTTTGAGGGCATAGACCAGAGAGAAATTAGAATGGTAGATCTGGTTTAACTTGAAGAATTAAGAAACTCTATCATGATCAAGATAGAGAAGCATAAAAAATCAACAAAGAAGTTGTTTGAAAAAAAGGCTAGGCCTTGACTTTAAAAATTGGTGACTTAGTCTTGAAATGGGATGTTGTGAGCCAAAATAGGATGTAATTCAAAGTTTGATGCACTTTGGAGTGTCCTTTACATTATCGATTTTGTAGGGAGGCTAACTCTTTTGATTTGACTCACCTTTATGTAAGAGCACTATCAATCCCAGTATATGGGATTTATCTCAAACCCTTCCATTAAGTTTTTCTTTGCATCATTGTAAATATTATATTAGTTTCAATTCCTCCAAGTTCACTACACACACATTATTCTATTTATATATAGTCCTTTCCTCTCACACGTGCTCCTTTTTTCTTCCAAGTACCAATTCTATCTGAAAATATTCCAATAGTTTTAAAAACAAGGATTCAGAGAAGAGTTTAGAAGTGCTTCAAGTGACTTTAGGGGGTAGTTCTTCAAGTTACAAATCATAATTCCATACTTTTAGGTTGAATCCATGCCAAATGAATACCTCAAGGCTACTGATCTCCTTCATCTAGCAGGGAAGATGGCCCCAAAGTCACCAAACTATTTTCCAAAATAAATCCCTTAGTTATTTTGACAACTTGTATGCCCATTTTGGCTCTGAAGTTCAAATATTGTAGGTTGCACCAACTTTGGTTATCCCCTTAGCACAATTTCACTTGGTTTCGAGTTCCTCACATGCCTTCACAATATCTTTTCCTCTCAAGAAATTTAGACATTAATTATTCATTCCTATATCTTATTCCATTTCCTTTGCTTGCACTCCTTGTGATCCCACCTCCTTCCCAACAGGTTTGTGCACCCTCTATGCGTACCTTTGGCTTACCTTCCAAAGTTGGCTAAGTACCTAGTGTATTCTCCCAATCCCCTTTCCTTACTTACAACCTCACATCATTCCTTCAATCCTCATTCCCTTCTCATGTACTTGTCCCCTACAAGTATGATTTTATTTTTTATGTGCATCTTGTAACTTTCTCTGCTGCTAGTCACTATGCCATGTGGCGGCTGAAATACTTGAGTGTGTTACACACAACCTATCAAAGCACTCCAACGGGGCACCAAATCCTTATGACAAACTAGTGCAAAATACATGGTATAAACAACAAAAAGATAAACAATTAGCCAACCTGTTAGCCAATCGGTCGCACTTTACGTTTCATTGCATGTTTGGGTCACCATGTAGACTTCAAAATGTTATAAATTTTGTTACTGAGACCTTATATTAATGCATGGTTCATCTTATTGGAAATATATTCATGTGAGCTATAATCTAGATAATTAAAGTTCAAATGTTGGTAGTATTTGGTAGGTGAGAAGAAGGAAACATGTTTTCAACAATTAATACATAGTTCTAGTAAACCCAACCACGTAAAGAAATAGACATAGGGAGGTGGATTTTACATATTTACATGTAGATTTATAGGAATTAATTGATGATTATTGGTGGTTAAAGTTTCAAATCCTAGTTTCCCTCTTTTTCTCTTCTTCTTCTCTCCTTATTGTATATATTACAGAGATTTTCTCTTTTTAAGCATTGCATTATTTTAGTTCGCAAGGGTATTATGTAGGTATTTCTTTACATTTTGAGTTGTGGATCTTGGATCTGATTCTCTGTATGTGGATACGTGCCTCTTCGCCATTGTAATCAACTAATAATTATTTGGAAGAAATAAAATTTGTTTTATTGTTATTCTCTACCTTCATTTATTTTATTTTATCCTCTTTCCTTTCTTTATACGCTTTTGGGTTGTTGTGCATCCTCACGTCCCTTCCTGGTTATCTTTTCCATTTTATTTCATGAAAATAGATTTTTAAGTGTGTTTCAAATATGGTACACATACCTTCCCTCCACTGGTGCATTTCCTTCATTTTCATTCAAATCCAATCATGTTCATCCCCTTTCTTTCTAGTGCTATTACCTCCCTTAGATTGTTTTTTTGTTTCCATACATTCTTCTAACTCTGGTCCCTTGGCATGATTAGTTTAGTACTTTATTTCATCACTAAGAGTAGTACTATAAATAGGTATAGGAAACAACCTTCTTAGAAGGTCTGTCTTAAGTGTAAAAGGTCCCACAAGTTGGAGATAGTCTCATGTTTCCTTAATGACCTAGTTCAACATGATTTGAGATGGGTGCAAGTTTGAGCAACGCCTTCCCTAAAACCTCCCATATTTTGAGGTTTCTTTGTTTTTGTTTTTTTTCCCTAATCTAAAATAGGTAGTGTGGAAATCTTGTCAAAAATTTGAGAAAACATGATGGGACTTGACCATATTAGGTGAGTCTCTTGCATTTTGTTTCATTTTCCATATATTTTTATGTTCCACTAACATTACAAGTAAATGATTTTTATTTTTCTTGTTCATGTTGGGACCTTGGGTGCTTGGATATTTCTTTCTTATTGCTTCATTGTAAAGGTCAAATAAAAAGGAAAAGTGAAAGCTAGGTATTTCCTTTTTTAGGTTATATTTTTTCATCGCATTTTATTTTCATTGCATGTTTGTTCTCATTGAATTTCCATATTTAGTTTTGGGCTTAAAAATGAACCTCTTGCATTATTTCTTACAAATCTAGTGTAAGTAGGGGTTTAATTGGTTACATTTCACATTTCTTCACACACATCAAAATACACTCATCAAATTCACACATCAAAACAATCCCTTACCATGTAGACCTAATTGAGATTTGATCACCCAATAGGGAATTCACTGCAGTGTTCTGACCATGTTATAAATCCTATGAAAACTTGGGCATTACATACCTTTGAGTATGTAGAGGGATCAACAACCATAAATACCTAAAATTAACCTTAGATTGCAGTTTCTTAGGTACCCTTGTTATTTACATTTTCTTTTCCTCACATATCCTAATTAATCTTGTTAACAAAAACCTTGTTGCTTGATCTGTTTGTTAACAAATTTTGTAAACAAATCTTTTCCCATTTCATGCCTATTGTTACCCCTTATCACGACAAGAAAACACAACAAAACAATCTATCCAATGATATTCCTTCCTCCAATGATCTTGAGACCTCACCTTGGGTCTCCCAACCTTGTGTTTCCATGGTCTCTCAACCTTGTGAAGACCATGTCATCCAAATTTACCCTCATATTGAAATGAACTCTTCTATCTCGCATCAATCCATTTCCTCTAGAACAAATACACCTCTTTCTCTTTCTCCTTTAGAGACTCTTATACCTCCTTCTAGCCCCATTTATGACTTCCTATTTCATAGATCTCCCACGATCTCTTAATCATATAAATATACATAATTCGTGGGTCTTATTCCACCATGTCACCTCATTCAAACACTATCCCCACTTCATTTTATATTATTGCTATAATTCTTATCCAACCATCCCAATCTACTAACATTCACATTTATACTTCTCATGTGCCTCAACAATAAAATATTCCCATCCAATCCCAACCATCTTATCACGTTCCAAATTTTCCACATTACACATTCCCCACACCAATTCAATCTCCATTCCTTAATTATATCCCCTCTAGGCTCTTATCAAACATTCCCTTCAAATTCAACACACCCCCAAGATTATCAACATTCTTATCCATCTAATTCTATGTCCTTTAGCCACAACCATCTACCTCTTACACAATGCCTTCACATGAAGGTTTTAGACCATCTGCTAATTATACCCTCTGGGGAATCTTACAGTTCAATATTTGACAAGTTGATGATGGGTCACCTCATCAAAATTCCTCCCATCTAACCTATTTACAACTCACACCAAACTGTTTGGTATCATGAGGATCACTATTGTAAGTATCATCAATTCATAGGCCATGACATCAAAAAGTGTTATTATTTTAAAGAATGCATTCAAAACTTATAAATCAAGGGAATATCTAAATATAAAATCTTGCTTCATCTCTCAGCCGACCCCTTGACATATTCAAATAACCCTTCCCCAATCCACCACCGAAAAATAAATTTCCACCTTCCAAATCTTACAAATTTAATCTTTATGCAGTCAATACTATACATCAAACATCTCCATCCTTACCTATCTCATCTACCTCATCATCTACTCCTACCTTATACATTGTGCCTACAAATTCTTCAATATCTACCCCCACATCTACATCAACCATATCCATAACTATCACACCTATCACATCAACTTCTACCACTTGTTCTACATCTACATATATTCCTACCTTTACCACATCCACATCAAATTTTACTATACCTACCACTTCATCCACATCTATCATGCCCCAACTTATCATATCTAACCCCTCATCCACATCTACATCAAACACACCCATCACTACATCTACATCACTTATATCCCTAAACATCCCAATTATACCCACCTCTCTATCAATCCCAACTACCCCTATATCTACCACATCAAAAATTCACTTAGATATACCTTGAAATATTCATCACATATACCTACATATTTTCCCATGGTCACATCACCTATTTATCCCAATATTCTACAATTATTCCTCCAACATCTACCATTTCCATATCTATACCCACTACCACACCAATCACATGTTCTCAATTTGCAAACATATCAATTGTACCTCTTGAAAATTTTATGAAACAATCACTTTCACCTATGATAAACACAAAGGGTATTCTTTCCTCCTCTACAAAACCAACTATTTCTACACTATCCCATCCAAAACCTACACATACCACATCAAACATAGACCTCAACAATCACATCATTCAAACACATCATTCTTCATCCTGTCTCGCATGGTTTTTACCTTGGTTGTATTTATGGATTCAAGGGGTAATCACTGAGCTTGACCTTAGTATGGTGGGGTTTATAGGATACCCACAAATGTTGATTATGTTTTATTTGTGCACTATTTTAGAATAATGGATTGAATCTTTTACGTATGAGCAATTTCTTGTGACCACAACTACAAGATTATATCAGGATGACATTATTGATTAAGAAAAACACTTTGATCTTTATTTGATACATATATGTGGGAATACAAGGATGTTAAACAAAAATGCTTATCACTTATTTAAGTACATATATGATTGATATTGAACATGATTAAATCCACAAGTCATATTCTCAATTAGTATAGAGATTCTCAGAGATAAGGGAATCAACAAAATTAGTAGTTTCCTCCTCTTCTTCAGTCAGATCCGAGTTTGGGATGGAAATGTAATCCTCAACAAAGAAGTCTAATTCTTCTTTCTGAGTATCGTATTGGTGGAAGAAGGTGGATTTTTAGTTTTAGATGTTGATGTGGTAGTGGATTGGATTCCAACGCAATATGATAATTCTCCTCCACATGCTCAAGACTAGTTTTGTAACGATGTTCAAATTGGTAAATCTCTTCTCGTAGCCTCAGTGTCTCATCGGAGGTATTTCGAAGGCATTGTTGGCTTTCTAGATTCATTATATGGAAGCAAAGATGGCTTAAAGATGATCAAGTGGAGTATCCTAAATGTCACATAGTTCCAAATCATTGATCAACTCATATTGTTCCCAATAGAAAGGATGGCGGATGTGAGGGAATGAATCAATTGTAGGAAAATTAGGACCTCCTAATGCCATCTGAGATCATGAAACTCAACAAAAAATTAGTAGATAACAAGAATCATGTATCCGTTTTTATTAAATTTAGAAAAAAGTGGAAAAGTAAAAGAAACAGAAATCGTTAGTGATTCGGGAAATCGGAGGTGATTCATGTAATTACTAGCCATTACTATGAAACTTAACAATTTTCCTAAATAGAGTTAAAATCAATGTTTTACGCTATTAATTTTTTCAAAAAAAAGAATTAATGATGTGCAAATTATCTAAAAAACAAAATTATACCTGATATTAGTGCATGGAATGAATAAAATGGAAGATTTACCTTACAGGATGTCAATATGCCAAATGAACAAAATATGATGGTTAGTGGATAAGAACAGGTAATTTGTTGATGAATTTGATGTTCTGTAGATATCCAAACATTGTAGTGTGTTGATGTAGAAATTTTGGATGTCGATGAGTTAAAAAATGATAGAGTGTACCTTCAAAACTCATGTGGATTCATGCCCCCAAAATGAGGTCTCCAAACAAGTAGTTATAGATCATCGGTGATCGGGAAAATCACCAGTGATTTTAGGGAAATCTAGTTTGGTTAGAAACCCAAATGATTTCCTTCCATTTTGAGTTCAAAATGATGGATTTTGAAGTTATTAGGATGGGGGATGGTTGAAAAGAACAAATTAGGTTTGTTAGAATAAGAGGATTTGCTTTTATATAAGTTTAGTTAGAGGAGTTTAATGATTTTTAGAAAGTTAACTAGTTAGAGATAAATTAGTGATTTTAGAAGGTGGTTAAGCAGTTGACGAGGTGTTCTAGCTAACATGATAAGGTGTGAGGGTGAGGTGTAAGGTGATAATAACTAATTTATTATTTTAATTAATTAAATAATCATTTTAGATTTTAGAGATGTGATGTATCGTAACCATATTAATTAAAAAGGGGTGATATAGTGAGGTGTCGTAAATGTGTTGTCTTTGGTTCGAGACATGGGGATGTAAATTTTTGGTGTCTATATTTGCCCCTTTTATCTTGAATTTTTGGAAAATTGGTAGACAAAAACATTGAAGAAATTTTTGTATTGGTATGGGTGAACCCATCGTTAGTGCAATACGGTGAGCACCAATGTGCTTTCATTTCAAAAATATTTCCCTAATTAAAGAGGGTGCCAACAAAAATTATGGTGAATTAATTGGTACGGTGGCCAAAGGGCCCAACACTTGCATATGCATGATTCTTACTAGGAAAATTTGTTGAATGGGAAAATAAGGTGATACAAGCCAAAGGGCTCATCTCCCATAGATGTATGGAAAGTCTCGATGTTATGACTATGTTGTTGTGAAAGTTTTTAGGGTTAAGACCCATTTCTTTGAAGTATGGAACATTTCGTGAAGGGAATTTGACACATTCTAAAGTAATGTAGGCATAGAGGACCAAAACAAGGCAATAATTGACTATTAGGCAAATTGCTAGCGATTACCTCAATCTCTAGTGATTGAGGTCGTGGAAATTTTGGGGGTATAAATACCAAAATGGATTTTTATTCATCACTTTGCATAATACAATGACAAAAACCTTGTCATAATGGAAAATACCTTGTCGAATGGCAAAAACGTGTTCCTCAAGGAAAATTTTTCAAATGTCCTCCTCCAACCACAAACAGAAGCTTGTTCTTACTGAGGTAATCTCTAATCATGTTTTTGTTTACTTTTTTTGCATTTTTAAGGATTTTTATGGTTTTAGGGGATTTAGGGCTATATCAAGGCACGTGGATGCCCTAGGGCAAGTTTGCAAGAATGGTTAGTGATTCCTTCAATCGTTAGTGATTCACCTACAATTAAATGTTTTGAATTTTGAATGGCAAAATGTGGTTTTGATCAATATTTTTAACTTTATTGGATTTTTAAGAAAAAAATCTTATTATGTTTTTGCTTTATGAGGATATTTTATGGTTGCAAGTGATTATTTTTTAGGATTTTTACATCATTATTAATGTTTTCTTTCATGTTTGTGTCTTGCGGTGGATTCTCAATTGATTATTTGAGACCATGCCCCCGATGCTAGATGAGATTAGAGACGATTTGTTTGATGATGACTGGGTTCATTTGGAGGCTATGGTTTTGGTGGGATGATATTTTGTTGGTGGATTCATAGATTTCACATGACTTGATACTTGCATTACTAGAGTGATGGAATCCTTCCACCAACACATTTCGGTTGCCTACAAGGAGATGACCATGGATGATGACATGGGTAGTCACGAGAGATGATGGAGTATCATACAATATTCGAGTGGGATCCTACTTTATTAGCATAGACATACAAAGAGTTGTGGGCTTGGATAGCCCACAAGTGTTATGGGATTGATGTTGGCTTCTTACTATAGTGTTGGGCCCATGAGAACATTACCATTTCTCACCCATTTGGATTGCTTAGTGTTATAGATGTGAGGCACCCAGGCTTCATGAGATGGAGTGCGAGTCTCGTGAGCTAAGAAGGCCAAGGGGCCTACTTATTACAGGGACTTGATTTCAAGTTTATAGGTGGGGGATTTGATTTGGCATTCATATGTAGGTTATCATGATTAGTTAGCGTCTTTTTAAGGATTTATTGTATTTATATTAGGACACTTGGGTACAGGGCCATAGGGACAGTGAGGATGAGTTAATATATTTTACTCAGTTTATGAGGTAGTTCAGGTTGGTTCAAGATATACATGAGGATCTAGTTTTATATTGATGGGAGGATGGAGATACTTGACACTCCATAGATAGTTTTGATAAGGATAGTAATTATTGTTGAGAAGTAAGGGGTGATTGGTCTAGATGAGGATGGCCATGTGGTGTCGATTGATGATGCAGGGTTCACCCTATATTTTACTGCTTAGTGGTCATGTTTATTGAGGAGTTTAAAGAGGATGAGGGAAGCGAGAGAGGGAAGCCTAATCAGCTAGATGAGTGTGGGATCAAGAGAGGGGGATTTGAGGATGGTGGTGAGTTTGATGAGGAGAGGTTTGAGCCCAATGTAGCTATAGCTCCGGATGTTAGTATAGTGATGACCAAGAAGGTGTAGTGGAGGTAGGGAGATATGTCACTCACGAGGGAGCAAGATGACTTAGTGGGAGTGTGAGATACTCTTATCAAAGAGAGATATGGCTTGATCGTAGAGCATGATGGGCTCTAGGCACAACTTGTACAGGTATCTTATGATAAACATCGGTACAATAGTCAGAGAGATACTTTCAAGAAGGCCTTGGGGATCATGGGGCATTCTATTTGTGGCACATAGTTATCAACATTAGCTAGATAGAGAGGGACATCTGCATGATCTTCTTGTATGATTACGGTATCCCATTATGAGGTCATGAAAGAAGAGTGGGATTATTATGTAGACATGATCATCAATAACTACCTTGATGCCACTTTGTACGTTGCTCACATAGCAGCTAGGCCCAATGATGGTAAGAAAAGTGTGGGGAACCCTCCTTAGAGACCACCGAGAGGAGATGAAGGTGTAGGAGGAGCGAGAAGGTTTTGTAGTGGGAGGCACTCCTGATCTTAGTTTGATGTATTTTAGCATTTTATTATAGGCTCATAAAATCCCTTTTTCCTATGTATGAAATTATATCGATTATGTGGTCATTTGGACTTTGACATATACATGTACATGATGGTTTTGATTTCTAGTGTTATGATAGACTCTTGATATTACATGGATAGTGTGGCTATATGTTTTTTCATATATGATGATGATGATTAAGGTTACATGATTTTGTATATATGATGGTGATTATAACAATGCTTATGATTCTTGTTATTTTTATTATATTTATGGTATCTTATATGTTGTATGAACCATGTGTTAGATATTTTTATGTTTTTATTATGAGATTTGATGTTATTATTCTCTTAGGAAGTGTGACTTAAACATAATACATCATATTTAAAATGTGATTAATTAAAATTAAGTAAAAGTGGAAAGAGAAATTACCCACTGAATAATAATATGTTTGTAATGGGTTTTGATAATACTTGCACTTGTAGCCTTTTAAAATGTTAAATGAGACTATCAGTGGACAATCCATACTGATTATGGTGGACTTAGACAAAATGGATGAAAGGAAAATATGTATACATGATTTTATAGGGAAGAAGGGTTCTCCTTTTCTTAAAAATTTAGAGGGAATTAATGCCCTATCTCTTTATGAAAAGAGATTTTATGAAAAAGCTGATCAATGCGGGAAGCTTTCTTATGGGAAATTTGATCGATGCGAAGCGTTCATTTATACTCTTAGATTTTGATATATTTGTAGAGGCTGATCAAAATAGGAAGCCTTTTTCATGGGTATCCATCCTTCGATGGTATGGTCTACATTTTATATTTTGATTTGAAATTCCATTCTCCAGGGATCAGTCCATGAATTTAAAATGGTAGTTTTCCTTTGAGGGATCAGTCTACTTTTCTTTTGACAATATGATATTCAAATAGTTGTCCTTCAGTGGATCAGTCTATTTATTTTTGATTTTAGCAAGAAGCATTTGTATGTGTATTTTGGATTTATTTTGAGTTGAGAGCAAGACCTCAATAAATCATCCATTAAGGAGGGGATAGATGTATAAGTGACACATATCCATATGCCCCATGTATAAATGCGAGAGGTTACGGAGGATGCTTGAAAAATTGTGTTTGTTTTATATAATGAAATGATAAGAATTGACCAAAGTTGTCATCATGATAATCACTCATATAACACTAGATAGGCTGCAAGTGCAAAGAATTTAGAGCCTCTGTTCAAGTTCCATGTTAAGAGAATTGAGATGATACTCTCTGACCCATATTTGTGAGTAATAATGTAGGGACCAATCCAATTAGGGGTGAACTTACCACGTTTACTTCATTCTAATTTAGTCACATTTTGATTTTCTTTAAGTACTAGGTCACCGATTTTGAAGTCACGTTCTTTGACATGTTTTTATATGCTCTACTAATGCATTGTTGATAAAATTGGTGATGTTAAAGGGCTATTAGACACTTTTCATCTAAAAATTAAACTTTTGGGAGGTGGTTTTAGTAGTATTCTTCATCAGGGATGAAATCCTTTAAAGATACATGGAGTGATGGGATTTTAATTTCTAGAGGTACGATGGTTTCAGAGCCATAGATGAGTGAATAAGGCATAGTTCCAATAGGCATATAGATACTAGTTTGATAATCCCAAAGGGTGAATAAGATTTGAATGTGCCAATTCCTTTCTTCATCATTTATGGTTTTCATAAGGATTTGTTTAAGTGTTTTGTTAGAAGCCTCCGCTTGTCCATTTTCCTGAGGATAATATGGTGATGAAAATCTTAGTTTGATATTGAAAGTATTAGACATCTTTTTAACCTCCTTGTTCTTGAAGTATTTCCCATTATCTATGATAAGCTTGTGTGGGATGCCAAAACGACATATGATGTTATGATATATGAAGTTGATGATAGGTCCAGGACTTTTTTGAGGTCAAAGGAATAGCTTCAACCCATTTAGTAAAATATTCAATTGACAGTGATGATTGAATGATGTTGTTGATATGACTTAGAATTAATCTTGCCGGTGAGATCTAATGCCCATTGAGAGAAAGGCCATCGGTCATGAGTTGGTTGCGATGCTTGACTAGGGATATGGATGAGATCATAATGAAGTTGATGTTTAACACTCATTTTAACATATGTGTAATAGTCTTTACTAATATTGGGCGGTAATAACCTATCCATATGATACACTTAGCGATGGTGTTGCTTTGCTAAAATGACCTCCACAAATACCATTGTGGACTTCTTTGATTGCATTAGTTGATTCGTGTGATTTGAGAAAATGTAAAAAAATACACTTTATTCAAAATAATGATTGTAAAGGATGCCCCCTATGAGTGAGTGACACATTAAAGGAAGGATTTTTAGTGCCTTGTAACAAATTTGGTGGGAATTTAGAGTTTGTAGGATAATCAAATATTTGGGTATACCATAAATCCATCGATTTTCACCAATAATGTTTATGAAAAGTAGTTAATTTTTATGTGAAGGATGGTATAATCATTGAATGAATATAGAAATTTTATTTTTATCCTTTGATTTATTCATTTTTAAGGGCATAAGAGATCTAGGAATCCATAGTGTTTGTAAACTGTTAAAAGATCATGGAAAAGCTTGAATGGTGTAATGATTGAATTCACCAAGGAGGACTTCAACAATGGCCTTAGACTTTTGAAGGACCTTTTTACATTGATACTCTCCTTTTAATTCATTGATGATGAGTTGATAGTATCTATGGATTTTTAGATCGTGGACACCTAAGAGTATAGCAATATTTAAACCCATGATTAAGGCCTTATATTCTGCCATGTTATTGGTACACTCAAAACTAAGTTTAAATGATAATGTGATGGGAATTTTCTAGGGTCGTATAATAACCACATCAGATCCACCTCCTTCTTGAAATTTAGTATTGTTGAAGAAAAGGATCATTTTAACGGGGACAAAATTTGATTCATAATCATCGATTCAATGTTGTTGTTAATGGACTCATCATGGAACCATTCATGTGGTGTCGATTATCTGGAAGAGGTGCTTCAGTGAGTTAATCAGCAATGGATTGAATTTTAATGTATTTTTGTGGTATGATTTTGAGATCAAACTTAGTCATTAACATGATCCATCGGGTTATGTGGTCATTATGATAAGGTTTGGCATGCATGGCCTTAAGCGGGTTAAAACTAGTGATGACATACATTTTATTATTGAGAAGACAATGTAAAAGTTTGGAGGTGGAAAAATATAATGCACAACACAACTTTTCCACTTTAGAGTAGCATGTTTCATAGTCATGGACTGTATAACTAATGTAATACATGGACCACTGCTCACGACATTGACTATCATGGTGAGAAAGCATGGCCCCTAAGGCGTGTTTAGAGGTAGATATGTAGAGATTTAGAGATAAAAATGGTTCCCCTTCACAAGGAGTTGTAAGTATAGGTGGTGATAAAAGATATTTTTGATTTCATCAAAGGATTTCTCATAGTCGAGAATCCCAATGAATCATTGTGTCTTTGCAGAGTAAATGGTGAAATGGTTAACGGTGGTTAGAGAGCTATGATATGGGCAACGCCATATGGACTATAATTTTCCTTACAAACTATGCAGCTATTTGAGATTAGTGGGTGGACCTATATTGATGATTTCTTTGACTTTTATAGGATCAACCTCAATTCCAGAAAGAGATATAATGAATCTTAAAAAATTTCTAGTGAGGACACCAAAAACACACTTTACCAGATTCAAGTAGAGAGAGAATTGAATGAGACAGGTGGAGATTGATTAAAGAACATAAAGATGATCCTTTCTTGATTTAGACTTTCTAAGGAGTTCATTGATGTAATATTCAAAAAATTTGTGGATAATATCATGAAATATGTATGTCATAGCACGTTGATATGCTTTGATGCATCCTAGAATCTACTATGAAAAACACATTCATGATGGCACATCACTAAGCTTTGAGTGAGAGCTCACCCGAAGCACGCAAAGGTACCAGGCCCCTCTTTAGAGTTGTTTGTGCAAGATGTTAGTGTGATGGTGATAAAACATATTCAAATCCATAATTAAACATAAACATTTCACAATGCATAATCCAAATCTAGATCTTAGAGAATCATGAATTAAATAATAACTATAATAAGATTAACCATACATGAACCGATTTAGTTACATTTAATACCATTATCCATCCTATATTATCCATTGCATTAAACATTGTAAAACACATAAGCTTCTTAGATTATGAGGTATATCCATAATTCATGTATGCATCAGATCCAACAACATAGCTCTATAATATTTCACACACCTATGTCCTAAAATACATAGTTCACTACATATTTATAGAGGTGGGGACTTTCCCTTCACCACCTATGCACTTCTCAAAATAGTTCACATGCTGATATTAGTCATGTGCCTTTACAATAACATGCATACATGTAAGTGTTCTAATAATATATGTCCTACAGATTAACTCCAAGAATAAATCCTATTATTAACTTAAACCATGAATGACACCTATTAGATGCTCATTCTCAAAATACCATTTCATGTAGTGTAAGTATCTATCTCCATGTGTGCTCTACATGCTATCTTCAAAAAATAGCTCATATCCATAAAAATGGTTAAGTCCTAAGCCAAACTATTCTAGTGTGCATTTACATTCCTATCTTTGCACACCTTCAAATACACCTTGATACCGCACACACATATTTTATGTTCCTTCTCCTTAGAATAATATTTTGTCTACTCAACATTACCTCACACTAAAGTACATTTTCGTCTGAAAATGGGAATTATTTCTGATGTTCCCAAATAATAAAGAATAAGTGATGAAATAATTAAATAATCACTATATGAAATAATGAACCTTCACTCTACAACACCCTACTCTTGGCAACAGGAGGATCAAATCTGGATACTCGGTCTTGATTTTAGCTTTCAATGTCCGCGAATCACTCGGTGCATTCGTTGTAATATTCCCATTTTAAGAAGTTTAGAAACAAGGGAATTTTTTTATAATGTTATCTATTCTAAATAATCATAATTTAGAATACACATTCCAAGCCAATCAATCTCATAACGAAAAACTATATGCAGCTATAAATGACTCGGTGGAACACCAATCTCTCATTTCATGAATTGGTATCATATTGATCTCTCATGTTAACTTAATGATTTATATACTAAGTATACTTGGTTCTCTTACCCTTTTCAAGGTATTAAGTTTTTTATTTAAGAGGCCTATCTGAATATTTGTTACCGATATCCATCTAAAATCCTGCTTCTTAAACTAGGTGACATAGGACAATGCAACCAACAGCTTGCGATACTTTGGCCAAAGATTTTAAAAATACTATTCATGTTTATATTCCTAGATGAAATAATCATCAAATGGAATATGTCCTTCACCCCACTTCATTTTTATATATAATGGTTCTTATTGACTCTATCAGTCCACTTGTTCAAGTTTTAACCCTAACCAAGGTTAGCAACATAGTTTAGTGTGGAGGACTGCTCACGGTGACTAAGGGTACATAGACATACTCAATTGACCTAAGTTGATTACGTGTGTCTATTTATCCTAAGTTATCATGAGTTATCACCAACACTAGATCATGCCCCTAACTATACCTAGGGAAGAAATGTGATCAAGTTAGAATTTATGTAGATCTAGATGATTAAACTCTGAAGGGTGTTGTAACATGTCAAATGCAATACAAGATCCTCATGAAGACTCAAGTCTTCAAAAAGGTAATGTCTTTGCGGTTGGCATGTGCCAAAATCTGATTGATTTCTCCTCATCTGGATTAGCATACCTCAAAAAGATGTCAATGACTTATTAAATTTTCCTCACTAAGGGTTAATTGCAATAACCCTATTGAACAATTAGGTTCATTAACCATTAGGTTTATAATTAGAAAATGCAATTAGAGTTAGTATCTATATACATCTACCTCCTAATCATTTCATAAGTTCTATTTTTAATCCATTAACATTCTGATTTTTGTATTCATATAACAAATTGAGCATACATAACAGTTTTGTTACTTACTCACCTACTCAAGCCTTAGCTTACATAAGTTCGAGAAATTTCTTTTATATATTAGAATTCAATGGAATGAAGTCTAATCCCATTTAATTTCCTTTCTCTACATTCCTATTCTAGTTAAGGAACTCATCATGAGAAATCCCACCTTCAACTATCCAAAGTTACATTCGGATTTATTTCCAAGAGGTCTTAAAACAATCTATTAATCATTGCAGGGAAGTTGTCTTCCCTTTTTCTTATAAAGGATTAATGTTCATTTATAACCCCATAGTATATTACAAGTTATCATCATAGTTTTATTCACCCACAAACATTTTTTTAATATAGCCATAGTGATCTAGTTGAATATCCATGCATGAATGTCAACTTTAATAACTTTCATTTCATTAAAGAGGGTAGTCCACCTAGTACCCTTGACCTGTATTCAATTTACTCCAACCCAAGAGGGTATATTACGATAGAATTTTTTTACAGAAATACTTATCATTTTCATTCACAAAATACCCAAAAATATCACACATCAAGTTCAAACAAGTCCACAAATATTTCATTCATCAAAGGGGATTCATACATTATAAGTCCAAAAACTTTAGACATTTCTAATGTCAAACAACAACAACAAGATCAATTACAAGTACAACTTTCTTTTCCAACAAATACATTTCAATAATGATACATATTTCATCATAAAAGATCCAGTATCTTTGGTAAACAAATGTAACTTCCTATAAATATTTTCTCCTTTCATCACTTACGAAGTCCATCTATAAAATTGCTAGCACGGGTCAATTCATTGAACTGAGCATGATAAGCACTAAACATTAAAACAATGTGCCTTTAGCTAACTATTTCATAAAGAGAACTCTGTTGTTATGAAATAGTCTTGAGAAATACAGAAAGACATACCATAAGAAATCACTATTCACAAATGAGAGAGAAAAAGTGATAAACCATATCATAATTAAGAATAGATCATGATATAAACAACTTCAACTTTCATACTATTTTTTACATAAAAAGAATTAAAACAGTAATCCAGATAAGTACTATTTCATCAAAATCACAATTTTCCTTTCATATATTATTTTACATGATTCACTTCTCAATTAATCCTATCTAACATGAGAAGATAACTATCCCTACTATTTCTTAGGAATAGATCAGCATTAGATAGAACAATAGTACTTCCATCTCAACATTTATTTCACCTAATTTCATCCTAGAATATGAGATGCCAAGATCAAATCAAAACATAGGAATAAGTTTAGGATGGTCCAAACAACATAATTAGGAAAGAGTTTCTAATTTAAGAATCCTATAACTCAAATTTAGAATTAGAATCCAAATTAAGTTAAAGTCCAACACTAAACAGATCTAAAAAAGGGTAAGATAAAATTGGCATGCAGTTGGAACTAAGCACACAATCCCTAAAGAGATACATCAATACCAATGTTAAGTAAAATGAATAGAATAGAGGGGTTTAACAATCAACTTCAACCCCTTAACCATTCAAGTATTTTCTTTTTACTAAACAAAAAGACTTACAAAAATATTTCCAACCAAACACAACAATCCTTCTAAATAACCTTTGCTTCAGCTATACTGTCCTATCACAACGGACTTACTTCTTCAAACAAGTCTTGGAAAGGGGACTACGAAGAAGACAAAATTGGACAACACCTTTATCAAGTTTGAAACATAAGGAAAATCAAGGGAGAGAGAGAGAGAGAGAGAGAGAGAGAGAGAGAGAAAATGTTTACTCAAAGTTCTAAGCATGATTTAGAAAAAGAACAAAGATAACAAGAACATATACAGACAAGCTCAGTCTCAACTATCCATACCAAAATTCCAAACTGAAAATGAATCAGAGATCAAATTGAGTGAACACAACCCACATGAAAGGAAGAATGAAGAGAAAAAAAATCCAATGCCTTCCTTCCTTCCAGGAGATGGTATAGGTAACCAAGATTATCCC
Organism: Taxus wallichiana var. yunnanensis; assembly: GCA_018340775.1. Taxonomy (NCBI): domain Eukaryota; kingdom Viridiplantae; phylum Streptophyta; class Pinopsida; order Cupressales; family Taxaceae; genus Taxus; species Taxus wallichiana. The sequence continues at coordinate 384,551,936 of CM031233.1, read as the reverse complement.
AAGATAATAATAAAACCATCTCCTTCAAGATACAACAATGCAAAGGAAAAATTCCACAGAAGAGGAAGTCTAAACCAACCTTCCAACTTAGACCCATAATAGGTAAGGATTGAATCAATAAAATAAAACAAACATAGGATTAATTGATATCTCTTTTCACAAGAACATTTCTTAAGATCTATAGAATTGAAACCTGGTTTAAAGAGCCAAGGACCAAGGAACAAGTGAACACAATACAACAATACAATGTCAAAGGAATCACCAATAGTTTCAAGTTGGCACTAAAATCAAGAATAGTAGAAAAAACCCAAGGGTGTTTTTCCCTTCTTCGAATCACCAGATGCCATCCTTCTATGGTTATATAGGACCCCATGGAAATAGAATAAAAACAAATTAAAATAAATTCCTTACGGCTTCCAAAAGAAATCAGGTCTTGAAAATGACTGTACATTTTAAGTGAAGCAAAAGAAGTATACATTTACAGGCTTGAACACACAACCAAATGACTTAATAAGTCTATGGAGTGATAAACTATTTTCCAAGAAAACTCCAAACAATTATTCCCCTAAACCCCCAAAGTCAGAGGTCTACAACTAAAACCAACACAATAAAATCTAGATTTGCAAATATTGAAAAGATCCTTTCTCCAGAAAACTCAAGAAAGGTTCAATCAAAGCCAAGATATTAGAAATAGTTTATTACCTACGGTTTTCCAACATACAGGAAAAAAATGTTATGTTAAGACAAGTTCCACTATTTTAACGCAACCCAAGCTTCCTTCTCAGTTTAAGCAGACCAAACAAGGTTGTAAAAATTCAAACAAGATTTCTACTTTATCAACTTCATCTCAAGATCATGCAAAATATTAAAACATAATCCAATAGACCAAATCAAGAAACTCAAAACCCAAATCATTATTTCAATAGTGGGTCGATAAAGCATACACAATAACAATCACAAAATCACAAGCAGAGAGATCATATCAACTAAGAAAATCTAGATTGTTTCTAAGAGTAGAGTTCTTTTAATGAAATCAATTAAGTAAAAGCAAAACAACTTAATGGGTAGAGCCTATCATGCCTGATAGAGATTCTCCTTCACCGATTGCAGAAGATTTCCAAGAAAAACTTCAACAGCCTCTTCTTCTCCATGCAACATCAACCAAATTCTAATACTCTATATTCTTTTATAGATTTTACAAAGTCCAATAATAGATCAATATAATGTAAAAAAACTAGTCAAGCAAGAGTTGAATTGGAGATTCGACAAACAGAAAAACATCATTCACATATTGAGCTCGAAAATGAACCAAAATATCAAAACAACCATGCAAAAACCTCATGCATTTTCTTATGTAGTTTTTCTAAATTTGAAAACTTTAAATTCCAAGGATTTTTAGTTCCCTCCAATTCCCATGCCACCGCCATCTCCACATTTAGCAATGTTTAATTTTAAATTTTGCATGCAACAAAACTCGGTGGGGGTGCCAACTCATCTTTCCCCAACTTTTCCCAATGCCCATGCCAAAGTTGGTGGTAGGAGGAGATAAGAATGAATTAAATATCATTTAATACCTAGAAACCAATGCCACCGACCACCCAATCCCCATGTCATTCCATACATCCCCTTTAGGTTGGCCATACCTTAAGTTAGGTTAACATTAGTTTAGGAAATCAACATAGGTCCAAAGGTAGGTCTCAAGTTTAAGTCACAACATCTTAATTACAAAATATTGCAAAGACATAGGTTAGAATTTTCTTTAGGCTAAAGTCCCTTAGCATTAAAACATATAGTTAAAAATAGGTTACCGTTTAGCAAGCATTGCAATCTACAAACTGAAGAAGGACCAACCAAATATCAAAATTCAAATATGCCTCGGGTCTAAGGACTTCATTCCTTTCCTTAGAATAGTCGAACTCCAAATATCCCGAATTAAAAGCATACCTTGGATCAATGGAATTGATCCAAGGTAATGTTGTTCGAAATAAGAATTATGAAAATAGAACCCAAATTTCTCAATTCAAGCAGTGAATTAATTCTGCATAAAGGAGGTGAATTGCTCCATTAAAATTAAGCAAAAGCATGATAGAATGTACCTGCTCCATAAATGAATTATTTTCTACTACAAACATGATTTCCAAAGTCATAAGAGTACACCATCATAATGAAAAAATCACCTGTCAACATTTGTACCTTCTAAAGTATAAATCATTGTAGGTACTAGTCATGTTTAGAGGTGTCGGTCGGTCCTTGTTTTCTCTTGAATTTCTATGGTTATGACATATAGTTTGTCTTGAGTGATATTTTATTTCTCATTTTGTAGCACTCGGACAACATTGGCCATCCTTGACATCATTCCTTCTAGAATATCCATCTTCTATGTTATGAGCTTCTCAATCTCATCTATCCTCTCCTTATGTGGATCCTAGGCTACTGTGAGAGCTTCACACTTTTGTTTCACCAGTGCCAATCTATTTGTGCATCCTAATGTATCATCTTTCATTGTTGCCTAACTTCATTATCTTCTACAAGAGTTTTGGTCCTTATTACTACTTTTTGTGTCATACAAAAATTGAGAGCTTGGTCTACTTTCTTAAGCTCATCCTTTAATATCTAGAGCAATGCCTCATAATTTGTAATTTTCCAATCATAGAGGTTGTTTCTCTCTACTTCTTGTTCAACATATTTTGGTGTGGGAATTAAAATTGGTCTATCTTCTAACACCAAATTAACCAAAGTGTATAGCAGAAGGAAATTTTGTAGGTAACTTAGGTTCTAGATGAGGCCTTGCTTTCAGAATGTGATCACCAATCTCCTCAGCCATGCCAATGAAAGCCTCATTCTTTTCCCATTCTCATTCCTTCTCTTCCTTTAGGTGTGCTATCTCTCAGTTTTATCCTTGTTATCTTCCATTAGTGCTTGAATGGTGGCATATTTATCAACATTTCTCCATGCCACCTTAGTAGATACCTTGACCAAGGTATTACTTGACCTACTCATTAGAATTTGGAACAGTCTTTATCATCATGTGTCTACTTTGAGGTTCCTTCTTCACTCTTCACGAGACACATGAATCCTTGGACATGTCAAAATCTGGTTCTTCCATATTACTCTATATGGACTAGGATAATTACTTCCTTGTACGCATAGTGGATATATCTAGATCCATTAGTTCCCACCCATATAGCTCCTTAAGGCCCGTAGTAGCCTAAAAATGTGTGTGGAAAATTTGTCTTGTGTCCTCAACATAGCCCATACTAGGGACAACATAATCTTCACTTTTTCTTTCTCTTTTTGTTCTTGGCCCCTTAGGAACCTAGGCACCAAGGTCTAAAGTTGGCCCTTCTCCTACCTAACTCACAATGGGCACATTGGGTTTCTCTTACACATTTTTCTACCTCTTTCACCCCTTCCTCTTCATCTTTCATTTCTTCATCTTAGGGTTCCTCCACATCTTCAGGCTAGACCAGGGTACCAGGTGCGCTCTCTTCAGAATCCTCTGCCTCCTCATTAAGTTGCAACTTTCTTCTTCTCTTTTTCTCTGGTGCTTCTTTCTGAGGGGAGATTCGAGGTGACCTTTGTAAAGGTTGTGATGTTCTTGTGCCTTGGGTCCTAGTTCTTCTAAACACCTTCTTAAACCGGCACTCCTTTTGGACTATATCCACATCCAAGTCTTCCTCTCCTCCTTTCTCCTATGGGGATTATCCGCACACTTACTCTCCACTTTGTTTGTGGGATGCATACGGCCTCTATGGTCCAAGCCTCTAATATCCTCTTGTTTTTATTCTTCCTCTATCTATATGATCAAATCAGGTTTTGGATCTACCACATTTTCAACCGTGTGGTTTCCATTAGGTGGCCCCGTAATATGAACTCATTCTCCACATACTTGTTATTTTCCAACCTAGGCTTAAGATGGAGATAGACAAGCACGGATCCACTATCCCCAATAGCCAAACTAACTAGCTTCATGTTTATAACATTAGAAATAAGCCTCTCAATGTAGGCAGATGACCTGGATAAACATAAGTTTTTCTGAGAGTATGGTAGTCACAATCTACCTTATCGCATTAAATCTCAAATAGCATGCATCAGTAAACCTATGTACTAAGGCCTAGAAATAGTGTGTTGTGAAGGCATATGGAAGTTTTCACCATGGAATCCATGTCCCATCCTTCATTTCAAAACACTTGCAATGCAAAAATTTTGGTACACTGTACAAATTGTATTACCTTACCTACTACTGATGGCAGCTCCTTAGGAATATATCATTCCTCCTCAAATTTTGTGCACATTCGATCATACCATAGTTTTTCCCTTTGTTTGAATGGGACACTAATTATTAATTCACACAAGTACTTCTCAAACCTATCAATGAGGGACTTCTTCTCCACGAGGTATTCCCAAATTTTGTTCTTTGGCCCATCGTGAACTCCAATTTCTACAAATGCAAAAGATAAGAGGATAATGCCAACAATTATCTTTTCACCTATGCGTGCTTCCTCAGTAACTATTTATTCTATGTATTCTGCTAGATTGTAGACTTCTCCTTATGACATCTTCTTGGAAACATGTAGCCATATGGTGTTTACTTGCAACCATCTCTCTTGATCATTCAGTTTAGTGAGCGGATGTGCGGATAAAATTTTGTTTCGATCCTCGTTAGGGATCCTCAAGTTCAAACGTTGTAAAATCCCTTCCCGGAAATCTAGTTTTCGAACTTAGTCTTTCTCGAGCCTTTTTGGCCGGGCGCATGAAATATCCTTGTAACACTAGCTTTTGATGCGCCCCCTTAAAAGCCTTTGGCGCATGGTTTTCCATGTTAACACATCTTTCGGTGCGCCAAAGGATGTTGAGTCTCTTTTGCGTGCGCCAAGGCGCATGCGCCTTATTGTTGACACAACTTTTGTTGCTCCGCTTTTTGGTGCGCCAAAGGGCGCACATAATCTTATTGCAACACCATATTTTGGTGCGCCAAAGGGCGCACATAACTTCATGTCGACAATGCTTTTGGCGCGCCAAGGCGCACTTCGTCTCCTGTTGTCAAATACTCTCATGCGCCAAAGGGCGCACGCTTTCTCCTGTCGACAACAAATCTCATGCGCCTTTGAAAAGTGGTTGGCGCATTTATGACCAGTTTTTCTATATATATGTGAGTGCGCTCCCAAATGTCATTTTCACTTTTGTTGAGCACGTGATCGCTTCTCGAACTTGTCACCCTCTCTCCGCTGCTTTCATCGTCCCGTGGACCCGCTGCAACTTTTGCTATATATCCGTAAGAGGTGTTATTTCTCTCTTGTGCGTTTTGTGCTTTCGCCCTCGTGTGTTCTCGGTTTGGTTCTTTGCTTGTTGGGTGGTTGTTTATATATAAATGTGATCGGCCTAGCCTCCTCCGCTTGTCGCCTCGCCCCATGCTATCCTTCCTCTTTCCAGATCTCACCGAGAAGGTCATTTTCTTGAAACCATGGTTGTAATCCTCTTGGTTTTAACCGCTTTCGCTTTCCCACCGAGCATGTTAAAAAGAAAGAGGAGAAGAAATCTAAGAATCATGTAAAAACCCCTTTAAGAGTTTAGTTTTCTGCTTTTCTCCTTGCGCGTCTCACACCCCCGCAACACTAAGAATAGCTGCCCCGCATGCGCATCTACCCGCCCTGCTATAACAAAGCAAAATCCAGCGCCAATGGCGCACCCTTTCGCCTCGCCGCATCATGAGCCTCACGCGCCTCAAGGCGCGCCTTTTTTCACATGCTACAAGTGTCAAAATCTCGCGCCCCAATGGCGCACCATCCGTCCATGTTGCATCCTTTTTCCATGCGCCCATGATGGCGCACCCAGCTTCCATGCAACACAAGTTTTTTCCGCGCTAAGTATGAAGCTATAAAGGCGCAGGCGCATCCCCGATTGCAATAACATTATGTTGTGTAAACTCTTCGTGCGCCGCGCCATATTTCCTTCGGCGCACGAAAAGTCCATGTTACATGCTTTTCCCATGCGCCAAAGGGCGCACCCAATCCTAATGTAACATGCAAGGCCCATGCGCCTTTCAAATGCATCTATTTCCAATGCAACACACTGCTCATGCGCCTGCGCCTTTTTATAAAATGCAATCAACATCCATTTCGCCATGCGCCTATCTATTTAGCCTCGTTAGTTGCAATTTTCATGCGCCCTGCGCCCTGAGCCTTAAAATCTCTAACTCTTTCTTCTGCTGACATTCTAATGGAAGATCAAATGGCTAATTCAACCTTTTTGGATTGGGTCTCGCTTCTTCTTCATGCAGATCAGCAACTGAGTTCAAAAGAACATATGTCTACATCCAGCAAGAGACCCACCAAACCAAGAGGAAAGGCTAAGCTTACAGAGGAAGAGATGAAGTACAAATATCAAAGGGTCAGGATGCCCGAATCACAGTGCAATGCAGATGGATGTCGTGACTCGTAGTTGGGTCACATTGACATGGAAGAATTCTCGGGTTAGACTCAAGGTTACAAGAAGTCCGTGGATGGACAAATTAATAGGCAAGGCTCCATTTCACCGAGGAATCCCCGCCAAGCCAACAATGAATTCATGATGGTGATTGCACAGTCTTACAACAAGGACACAAGATGTGTCGAAAACAGCAAGGGCGAGGTAATCATAAACCTCACTGCCCGTCATTTTGAGATAATGCTCGGCATCCCTCACCACCGGCACTTTGTGGCCATCAGCCAAGAAGAGTGCATCAAGGCCTGGGAAGACAATGAAGACCAATGCATGCAACTAATGAACGAAGTCTACTTGAAAAACAAGAAGGTGGTAACCCGGTGGCCCCAAATCATCCACCGCAGTGACTTCTCAGAAGAGCTCAGCGATACTATTACTTTCCTGAGCAGGGTCTTCGGGCTTTCTGACGCCCACTACTTCCATAAATGGATGCTGAGGTACTTGGAAACAATGAATAAGAATGTGCCTGAGCAGCGCTTTTGCTGGGGAGAAATAATAAGCAGCACCATCTCCGAGCAGCTACAACAATTCGCCACAACGGGAGTGTTCCATATGAACTCCTACGTAGTCTACGCTGCAGCATCGGAGAGGGATTATCCAGGGCTAAACCGGTGGAATTTGGCCTCGTGTCAAAATATATGAATATTATCCAGAACTGAGGCTGGAGAATAGCATCCCTCAATTCGCCAAAATTAATGATGCTTTCTTCTATCACATCATTTGCCTGTTAAGGCCAAATCTAACTCATGGTCGCATGACCAAAAACATTGTGTCAACCGTGGAGAAGTGGGGGGCCCTGTTCACCCAGTTTCCCACATTTACCTATCTGAGGGCGGTCAACTTCTTGGGCGAGCCAACCAGGCTACCGAGGTATGCTGGACCTAAGCTGATTCTACTAGAGTTATCAAGGCAGCTGGTCACATACCATGAGAAATGCCTCAAAAGAAAGAAGGGCGGAACTCCTTTCCCCTCACAAGGCCGGCTACACACATGCTCCTCCCATCACAAGGCGAAGGAAATGTTCGCAGAGCTGGAGTTGCTCAATTTGAAACATGACTTCCCAGCCAGGCCTACCTTTGACCCAAGGAGCTGCCTGCCAAGGGCTAAGCTTGATCCGATCCATGTCCCTCAAATTGAGGATATTTACATTGACGTCATCCACGAGGTGGAACTCAGAAGAAAGGATCATTCTCGCTTAGCATTGGCAGAAATTATCCAATACGGAGTGGCCATTGTCCCCAAAGGCTTCCAAACTACTGAAGATGAAGTAGACAAGGTGTATAATGACACGGAAGGGGATGATTGGCCCTTCCCGGCCATTGACAGAAGCAAGGCTCCTCAAACAATTGAGGAGAGGGTCAAGGAGACTATGCGCAGAACAGAGCACTGGTGCCGCATGAATGGGCTGATCTACCTCGGGGTAGATTTCACCACCTCCCCATTGGGCAATGCACCTCCAAGGTCCAAGAAGCAGCTAAAAGGCAAAGGTACAGAAGGTGAATCTAGCACCATTCAGGAAGAAGCCCCTGAAAGTCCTCCTTCCACAGCGCCAGAACAGGTAATAACTCTGGATTCGCCAGAGAAAGAAGCAGCAGAGGATAGTCCCATACGCCCATCCACTCAGGATGTCGGCATTGCTACAACCACAGAAGTCCCTTCTATCCCTTCTTCTTCTCTTCCTTCCCCTCCTCAAGTAACTCAGGCGACCATCCCTTTGGTCATGTCCTCCGCCTCTTCTTCTACTCTTTCCCCTGCCTCTTCGTCTATCTTCTCTTCCCTCACTGATTTATCTTCTTCCATTTCTTCCCTCATTTCCGGCTCCCTTCCCTTCCTTTGTCTTCTGCAGCTGCGGTTTCCCTTCCTCCCGTGGACACTTCTTCGGCTATGCTTTCAATGCCACCGCCGCGTGTCTCCACGTTTTTCCCCTCTTCTACTTGCTCCTCCTCCTCTGTCTCTGGTCCTTCTTCTATGGGACCAGCCTGGATCTCTCAGCAGCTGAGCCAACAAAAGAGGAAAGTTCCCATCGCTCCGATGGACTTTTCAGTGATTCCAGCCAAAGGGGCAAAGAAGCAAAAGCCTGTAACACGCTTCTCTCAAAGTGCTGCAGGTGAGAGAGTTATGGAAATAGCATACCCTGATCCCCTCAAGGAGAAAAAAGATCTGTCTCCGACAGATTTTACTGTGACTCAAGTCACAATGGGGACGCCTCTTCTCGAAAGTCTCCAGGGGAAGCTCTTTCCGCAATGATGCCCTCTCGCAAAAGCTTCAAGGAATAAAAGAAGAGAAAAGGCTACCAAGGAGCAGAACAAATATCTCGCTTCAAGCCTTACAAGATGATGGGTAGTGCACCTCCCACGACCGCGCCGAGACTTCGAGCTTCTCACCAGAGAAAATCAATGAATATTCAAAGATCGGCGAGCGGGGTATGGCCGCTTTCGCTTGAGGAGCCAGATCCTCAAGGACAAGAAAGAGTGATCGCCGAGTATGTCAATTCATATCTAAACATCAAAAAGGTGAACAAGGAACTCCAAGTATTAGCGGGTCCCATATCAGAAGAGCTAGATCATGCTAGACTCCAACATGAGACCTTTCAACAAATGTTCGACTGTTCACTCGAGGATCTGGTCAAGTTCGAGTTTTCGCCATCCAAGGGCCCTCAACAAAACCATGTCCACTTTGACTATCCTGATAGATCAGCTGGAATTTGTTCTGGAAAAGATAGACAAGGTGAAGGAAGAGGCCCTGGATGCGATGCATCAAATGGAGCGAATTGTTCTTAACATGTCTCCATGGCTGCTCACTCCTTCCTTTACCATGAGATCAGCTGATGAAACTATCCGGATCTTCAAGGAGATCGCTTCTCAAGGAACGGGCCGAGGTCACATTTGACACCGATCTATCAACAACTCCGCTGACTCGTAGGGACTTCATCGGGTTCCTCATCGAGGCGGAGAAAGATTATTCTAAACTCCCGTAAAAGCTCATAAGTGAGCGGAGACTTGCATGAAGCAATCAACGAACGGCACAAGGATCCATCACAGATCAATTTGGGCCCATGATTAACAAGTTTTTGGAATACCGCTCTGCTTCCACATATCATCTCCTCGAGCAAAGATCGTAAGGCTGTGCAACCCCTTTCGGCCACAGGATGACGATGACGAGTAGCTTCTTCTTCTTCTTCTTCTTCTTCTTTCTTCTCTTCTCCGACTTTCTTGTTGAAATGTCTAAAGTGTGTCAAGCACAAATGATGACATCATCCATGTTGCATCATGGGATGATGTCATCCATCAAGTTGTCAAAAGTCAACATGACTTTTAGATATTTTGTAAATATCTTTGTAAATATTTGTTGGCTCCTTTTTTTTTTTCTCCTCTCTTCTATAAATACCGGAATACTTGTTGTATTCGGGTGAACATTTTTTAGATGAAAATAGAAGTGAGGAGAGAAAGACTTTGAGCTTTCAGTAATGTAAGAAAACAAGAATACAAATATTAAGACTTTGTGCTCAATAGTCAGTTATGTATGTATTAGATCTTCCTTACGTTAGATCTGTATGTGTTTAATCTGCTGGATTCATATCTACTTTTCTCGTCATTTGCTCATCAAGATTGCTTTGTTTATTTATGCAAGTAGGTTTGGCTCATGCTTACTACCAACCCAAAAACATAAATCTTCCGACCTTTCTCGCTTTGGAATTCATTTCTTTTCTTCCTTCGGATCTGCTTTCTCTTTTCCCTCTTTCATTCCTTTCTTTTCGCAAATTAAACACTCTACCGGGATGAGATCCCAAACCCCCGAAGGCGTAATCTGTGAGACTTGCATAGATTCCTCGCCGGTAGAATAATAGCAATAAACCGGCCACTTTGCCGACTCAAAGAGGGGCTAAGCCCCGCACACCGTTGGCTCTGCCTATCCATAGATCTCGTCCCAGCGATGATTTTCGACCAACAGCTTTTGGCGACTCACTGGGGATCGAATAGATCTGTCAGATCTATGATGGTAGTAAGATAAAAAAATAGAAAAAATCAAAAGATTGCTGCCTGTTTGCAAATCTGAACTTTTTGTTAAAAATCCAAAAATTTGCAAAAGTGCTCAAATTGAAAAATTTTCTTCTGAGAGTCATAGATCTGGTCCAGTTAAAGATCTTTAGTTCGCTGAGTTTTTGAAAAAATCAGTATTTTGCCATAGATCTGAGTTTTTGACTGTTTGCAAAAAAGTTTGAAACCCTCTAAAAAAGTCAAAATCAGATCAGAAAATCAGCTTACTAATCTTCCCTGCCGTCTTATCCTCGTTGTAATTTGTCATTTAACCGCAATCGGTTTTCTGAAGAGGATAGTTTTTAAATATCTAGAAAAGTGCCTGCTGCTGGTTTTTGACAGAAAAACCAGAAAATCAGCAAGTACAACCAAAAAGAAAGTTTAAATCTGCGCCATAACATTGCAGATCTGGAAGGAACACTGGCGAGTGAACCTTTTACGCGCAGCAGGAGAGCCCGTGGAGAAGCTGATCCTACTTTCGATCTGCTTCAAAGGCACAATTTCAGCGTAACACCGCACGCTTTTCAAAGACTAAGCTCAAGCAGCCGGTCATCCAGAGTGTCTCACCTTCACGAAGAAAAAGTCTTTTGCAGGGGGCATCCACATCCCTTTGTAGTGCCTTGCTACTCAATGGAACTACAATTCCAGCTCGTGTTCTCTTCCCGGCTTTTCGATGGCGGTACCATGGGGAACGCGATGGGTCCTTTGGCTTTACCACATCCAGCTTCACGCCTCCCTCACGGAAATCGAAAGAATTTTCCCAAATTCGACGGGAGCGGAAATCAAAGCACGGATTCCCACACATATCTCGCATTCATCATGTCATGCAAGATTTTGGATGTGACCCACGAAGATGTGTCGGTTCACCTTTTTCCGAAACCCTACAAGGACCTCGCACCGAATGGTTTCAGATTTGCCGGCGGATCTATCACCAAATAAGGGCCACCTTACGGATGCTTTTGAAGATAGGTACAAGCCTTCGTGAGGATGCATTTGCATTATTATCACGAATCACTCACTCACCAAGAAGGAGGCGAATGAGACCATGCGCGATTTTGTCACCCGCTTCAATGCACTAATCAACCGTGTCCCCGCTGCCATGCTTCCAACGCTGAAAATCAAAAGTGTTTTTCAGAAACGCTATGAGCTCGAAAGTTAGTTTCTTGCTCCTTCAGAACGAGTCCACCTTGGTTCTCGCCTGCCGCCGCCATTCGCATAGAGGATAATCTGATAATATCCGGCGAATTAAAAAGGAATCACCAAGCCTAAATCTTTGGGCCCTTCGCCCACCACTTCGCCCCCGATCCAAAGATTCCAAAAGATGGCAAACGATTTGCTCGCATTAAAGAAGCAGCTTGCCCAGCCTCTCCTGGCTCCTCATACCGGATATTCCGCGAGGAATTTCATTCCTAACAATGTTTCACAAAGACCGCGCTTACCTACAAATGCTCGCGGTCAGCACTTCACTGAGGCCCTCCGGCCAATGCTCGCCGAGATCAAGAAGAAGAGCAAGATATGAAGAACCTTCATCTCAAGGCGAAGATGATCAAGATGTCGGTGAACCGACCGCGACTCTACTATCGGGTATATGGAATTTGATGAGGAAGAATCGATGAAGAAGAGGGTACCTGTGGGTACGCAAGCGGCAATCATATGCTGTTTTTACTCATTCAAGGAAAAGAAGCGGAAGTTGCTGCCCATGTCCAGCAGAGAAGGCCGTGTCAAACGCGCCTCCGATCATTGCTAAAAGAGGTAATCCTCTTCCTACTCAACTCCCTGGCAAATCTTTTACAAAGAAATCTTTTCCCCCTATCTCTCCTCCAAATCAGTCCTCTCACATTCCTACTAAGACCACCAATCCTATTCCATCATCGCGAGGTGAGGGACTCATTCCTTTACCAACGCAACCCTTGGCCGCATTTGATATTATAGATCATGCAAAAAAGACCAAGATCCAAATGTCTGAAGCTGAGTATCTTCAGTCAAACCCCGAACAGCTTGTAAGATTAACTAAGTATATCCAAAGTCAAGCTGTTATACCTAATCAGGCTTCCCCAAAAGGAATCCTTTCCACTCCCCCTGAATCCCATATAAATGTTGCTTCAACATCTCATCACAAAGATAGAGCCTTTCTATCTCTCTCTCGCCGATCAATGGTCACAAGTCCGAGTAATCGCATAATTGATTCCGGCTTCGATAACGCCATGCCGGCAAAAAAGTCACCCATGCTTTGGGCCTCACTTTACCAAGCCTTTCGGCAGATGTTATTCTTTGGAAACTAAGCAAGTTCCGTTGGTTGGCCAAATCAAAGACGCGCAATTTGCATTTGCGGCTTTCCCGGATAAAAGAGTAAAAATGACAGTCCTCGTTGCTGACATTCCGGCAGCATATGGAATATTGCTGGGAAGAAGTTTTTGCAGCGAAGTTGGTGGAGAAATTCATATGGACTGGTCCAAAGCTAGAATTCCAGTCAAAGGCGTAATGCAGACTTTGGAGCCAGAATCACAAAAGAAATACTTGGTTACCAACTCTGAAGACCCCAAAGCTCAAATCCTTTTTGAATCATCAGGGATGGGGAATTACTTCTTATCTACTGAGACGGATAAAACAGGGGCTGTTCTCGTTCAGGAAGGAGATCTTAATAAGATCTGGACATTGCACTCGATGGGCCGTCAGCAACTAGTGGATGTGGCGCTGGGGTCGTGTTGATATCTCCTGAGGAAGAAGTCATTCCTCTCTCTTTCAAATTGCAGTTTTTCAACACTAACAATACTGCTGAGTATGAGTCTCTCTTACTCGGTATGCAGGCCGCAAAAGAAAGAGGAATTAAAAATCTAAAAGTGCAAGGTGATGCTGAGCTGGTTGTAAATCAAGTCAAAAGGATTTATCAAGTAAAGAATGAAAGACTCAGGCACTACCGTAATGCGGTATGGGACAACATTGAGGAGTTTGATGCCTTTTCAATTGAATCAATTCCAAGAGCTCAAAATGACATGGCTGATTCATTGGCTGTCTCAGCATCTCTCATGCTCCCACATCCAGGTTTGAAAACGAACAAGTACACCATTGAGGTGGTTTTCCGCCCGAGCGTGCCAGACAATTCTCAGCATTGGCAGGTGTTCAATGATGATAATCAACTCATTGCCTTTCTGGAGAAGGCAGAAAATTTTAAAGAATTGTATTTCGAAGGATCCACCTCTACATGCCGTGAATCAATCGACGGTCAAAACCACGAATCAAAGGAGAACGACGGCGTATGTCAGCTCAAAGGAAATAAAATTCCGAAGGGCCTGGTTTCTCTGGAACGCCTGTTTGACAGGCATGACCGTTTTGTAAGAAAGAAGAGGCGAGATGATCCTGGCTCGTCCCCAGAAACCGAACCGGTCAATATAGGTTCGATAGAACACCCGCAATTTGTGAACATTGGCAAATGTTGCACGCCTGAAGAGAAGCAAAAATTTGTCAAGTTGCTGAAAAAATATATGGATGTATTGGCATGGTCTTATGCCGATTTAAAGTCCTTCAAGCCGAAGGACGTTCAGCACGATATTCCGTTGAAAGACGATGCCAAAGCCTTCCGCCGTAAGCAGAGGCACTATAATCCCAAGATTTCGGTACCATCCAGCCGAAATTCGTAAGATGCTAGACGCAAGAATCATCTTCCCTATCCATCACAAAGATTTGGGTAGCAAATATTGTGCCAAAGGCGCAAGAAAACGGTGAAATACGATCTCGTAGACTTTCAAATTTGAATCAAGCTTCGCTGAAAGACAACTACCCTCTTCCGATAATGGATCAAGTTCTCGCAAGCAAGAATCGGATCGAGATGCCGCCCATGCTTGACGGTTTTTCAGGTTACAATCAGATTGAGGTTTCACCTGAAGATCAATTCAAAACAAAGATTCACTACTCCCTGGGGTACATTTGCCTACAGCAGGATGCCTTTCGGCCTAACTAATGCTGGTGCCACTTTTCAGTGGGCCATGGACTTTGCATTCAAAGGTATGATGGGAAAAGTCATCGTGGTTTACCTAGATGACTTAACCGTGTTCTCTAAACAAATGAAATGATCATTGTGATCATTTGGAGCAAGTGTTGGCCAAAGCCGAGAACATGGATTTCCCTAAACCCAAAAAAAGTCTGCTTTTGGAGTCACTAAGGGAAGTCAGGCCATGTGGTCAGCAAAGAAGGAACAAAGATAGATACTGAAAGAGTTAAGGCTATTCAAAGCCTTACTCTGCCTACAAGCAAGACTGGTGTTCATTCTTTCTTTGGAAAGGTGAACTTTCTCAGGCGTTTTGTTCCTGACTTTGCCGAGAAGACCCGTCACATATTGAACATGATGAAGGGGTCACCAACTTTCAGATGGAGTGAAGAGGGGAAAAGGTCATTTGAAGAAATAAAAGCTTCTGTTGCTCATGCACCAGTCCTGGTATGTCCCGATTTCTCCAAGGACTTCATCATGTATAGTTATGCATCTGAGCATACTGTGTCCGCAATCTTAATGCAAAAGAACTCGGAGGATGTTGAATCTCCAATCGCGTTCATGAGTTCTCCTCTCAAACCTCACGAACTAAAGATGACTCAATTGGAAAAGCATGCCTTTTCGTTGTCAAAGCAGTGAAAAATTTCAGGTATTACATTCTAAACTCGCATACGGTGGTGCCGGTCCCGACACGGCGGTGAAATCAATTCTAACTCAAAGAGAGTTAGGAAGTTTGCGTGGGAAATTGGATCGCAAAGGTCCAGGAGTATGACCTGGATATTAAACCAACCAAGCTAGTAAGGGGCAAGGGCCTGTGTCAGCTAATGGCTGAAAACAAAGATTCAGAAAATCCTGATGAGAGGGGTGACTACATCGAAGAAGCGCAGGACCGGCAAGAAGGGCCTGATTCTCTGCCTCTGGTTCTATTTGTTGCAACTAGTGATGAGTGGTACTCCGACATCGCTTTCTTCCTTACCTACGGCGAATGCCCGATGCACCTAACTGCAAAGGAGAAGCGCACTATAAAGCTCAGGGCGGCTAAATACGTCATCTGGGATGACGGCTTATATAAGCGCGGGATAGATGGCATCTTCCTGCGATGTGTCGACAAGCCCCAGCAAGTAAAACTACTGGAAAGTTTTCACAATTCAGCTTGTGGAGGGCATTTCTCTTCATCCGTAACTGCACACAAGATCATTCGAGCCAGGTATTATTGGCCGACGCTCTTTCAAGATACAGCCACCTGGGTGGCGAAATGTGAACCCTGCCAACAATTTGTTGGCAAGCCCAAGCTGGCTGCCCTTCCCCTAAGGCCGATCATTATCAATGAACCATTCAGACAATGGGGAATTGATTTTATTGGCGCACTCAATCCTCAATCGAGTGCTGGACATAGCTATGTCCTTACAGCAACGGATTACTTCACCAAGTGGGTGGAAGCCATACCTGTCAAGCATGCCACTTCTGAGGTGGTTTGTAATTTCATTAAAGAAAATATCATTGTCGTTCGCTGCCCAAACAAAATCGTTGCTGATAATGCTTCTAACTTCTCCTCACGAGAAGTTATTAGTTTTTGCTATGAATATGGGATAACCTTGGCTCACGCATCCGACTATTATCCTCAGGGAAATGGTCAAGCGGAATCCAGCAACAAGAACTTGGTGGCCATCATACGAAAACTGGTGGAATCAAATCAGCGGATGTGGCACAAGTCCTTATACGACGCTTTGTGGGCGGATCGTATTACTCCCAAGAGATCTCTCGGCATGTCACCTTTTCAAGTGTTATATGGCATTGATGCCGAGCTTCCCATTTCTCGCGAACTTCCCGCTCAAGCTTGCACGAGCCATCAAGATGAAACTTTCCAAAGTTCTCTTGAAAAGAGAATCATGTATCTGGCAGAACTTGAAGAAAAGAGAGTGAAGGTGGTCGATAGGATCACTGAACATCAGAATCAAGTTAAGAGGCTTTTCGATAAGAAAGCCAAGCAGAGAGATTTTCAAGTGGGAGATCTCGTCCTTTTGTGGGACAAGCGAAGAGAGCCAAAGGGCATGCACGGAAAGTTTGATTCCCTATGGAGAGGGCCCTTCAAAATCAAGCAACTCAACGGAGAGAATAGTTTCTATCTCTCGTATCTGGATGGAACTGAGCTCCCGCTTCCCTATAGCGGCAGATCTCGAAGATCTTCAGAAGTAGAGCTTGCTCTCTTCTTTGTACAATTTGCTTTAAGTTGTGTGTTTGCTTTCGCCGTGTTTGCTTTCTGTTTGTCGTGTGTTTCTTTTGTTCTCCTCCGGTCCCCCTTGTTTTTGACTCTACCCAATGGATAGGCACAAGTGATCTCGGGATTCTCTACCCCGAGTTCGCTCAGGGATAGTCCCCAGAAAGAGCCAGCTGTTATCCCGTAAAATTGACAAGGGCAATTTTACCGATAACCATACCGAAAATTTTGTTTCGATCCCTCGTTAGGGATCCTCGCTCGAAACGTTGTAAAATCCCTTCCCGGGAAATCTAGTTTTCGAACTTAGTCTTTCTGAGCCTTTTTTGGCTCAAGGCGCATGAAATATCCTCAACACTAGCTTTTGATGCGCCCTTAAAAGCCTTTGGCGCATGGTTTTCCATGTTAACACATCTTTCGGTGCGCCAAAGGATGTTGAGTCTCTTTTGCGTGCGCCAAGGCGCATGCGCCTTATTGTTGACACAACTTTTGTTGCTCCACTTTTTGGTGCGCCAAAGGGCGCACATAATCTTATTGCAACACCATATTTTGGTGCGCCAAAGGGCGCACATAACTTCATGTCGACAATGCTTTTGGCGCGCAAAGGCGCACTTCGTCTCCTGTTGTCAAAATACTCTCATGCGCCAAAGGGCGCACGCTTTCTCCTGTCGACAACAAATCTCATGCGCCTTTGAAAAAGTGGTTGGCGCATTTATGACCAGTTTTTCTATATATATGTGAGTGCGCTCCCAAATGTCATTTTCACTTTTGTTGAGCACGTGATCGCTCCGAACTTGTCACCTCTCGCCTCGCTTTTCATCATCCTCGTGGACCCGCTGCAACTTTTGCTATATATCCGTAAGAGGTGTTATTTCTCTCTTGCGTTTGTGCTTTCGCCTCGTGTGTGTCCCGGTTTGGTTCTTGCTTGTTGGGTGGTTGTTTATATATAAATGTGATCGGCCTAGCCTCCTCCGCTTGCTTGCCCGCCCCCATGCTATCCTTCCTCTTTCCGATCTGCTGAGAAGGTCATTTTCAAACCATGGTCAATCCTCTTGGTTTTAACCGCTTCGCTTGCCCACCGAGCATGTTAAAAAGAAAGAGGAGAAGAAATCTAAGAATCATGTAAAACCCCTTTAAGAGTTTAGTTTTCTATTTTTCTCCTCGCGCGTCTCTGTCACCCCCGCAACACTAAGAATAGCCATGCGCCCCCATGCGCATCTACTCCGCCCCTGTAACAAAGCAAAATCACGCCAATGGCGCACCCTTTCGGCTCGCCGCATCATGAGCCTCATGCGCCTCAAGGCGCGCTTTTTCACGTGCTACAAGTGTCAAAAATCTCGCGCCCAATGGCGCACCATCCGTCCATGTTGCATCCTTTTTCCATGCGCCCATGGCGCACCCAGCTTCCATGCAACAAAAGTTTTTTCCACGCTAAGTATGAAGCTATAAAGGCGCAGGCGCATCCCCGATTGCAATAACATTATGTTGTGTAAACTCTTCGTGCGCCGCGCCATATTCCTTCTCGCGCATCCTCGTCCATGTTAATGTTTTCCACGCGCCTCATGGCCCCCAATCCTAATGTAACATGCAAGGCCCATGCGCCTTTGGCGCATCCTGTTTCCATGCAACACACTGTTCTCATGCGCCTTTTATAAAATGCAATCTGCAACATCCATGCGCCATGCGCCCTATTTATTTAGCCTTGTTAGTTGCAATTTTCATGCGCCCGCGCCCCCTGAGCCTTAAAATCTCTAACTCTTTCTTCTGCTAACATTCTAATGGAAGATCAAATGGCTAATTCAACCTTTTTGGATTGGGTCTCGCTTCTTCTTCATGCAGATCAGCAACTGAGTTCAAAAGAACATATGTCTACATCCAGCAAGAGACCCACCAAACCAAGAGGAAAGGCTAAGCTTACAGAGGAAGAGATGAAGTACAAATATCAAAGGGTCAGGATGCCCGAATCACAGGCTGAATGCAGTATGGATGTCAGGGACTCAGAGTTGGGTCACATTGACATGGAAGAATTCTGGGTTAGGACTCAGAAGGTTACAAGAAGTCCGTGGATGGACAAATTAATAGGCAAAGGCCCTCGCATTTCACCGAGGAATCCCCACAAGCCAACCAACAATGAATTCTGATGGTGATTGCACAATCTTACAACAAGGACACAAGATGTGTCGAAAAACAAAGAAGGGCGAGGTAGTCATAAACCTCACCGCCCGTCATTTTGAGATAATGCTCTGCATCCTCACCACCGCACTTTGTGGCCACCACCAAGAAGAGTGCATCAAGGCCCGGGAAGACAATGAAGACCAATGCATGCAACTAATGAACGAAGTCTACTTGAAAACAAGAAGGTGGTAACCCGGGCCCCAAATCATCCACCGCAGTTGACTTCTCGAAGAGCTCAAATGATACTATTACTTTCCCGAGCAGGTGGTCTTCGCTTTCTCGACGCCCACTACTTCCATAAATGGATGCCGAGGTACTTGGAAACAATGAATAAGAATGTGCCCGAGCAGCGCTTTTGGCTGGGGGAAATAATAAGCAAGACCATCTCCGAGCAAATACAAACAATTCGCCACAACGGGAGTGTTCCATATGAACTCCTACGTAGTCTACGCCGCAGCGATCGAGAGGGATTATCCAGTGGCTAAACCGGTGGGGAATTTGGCCTCGTGTCAAAATATATGAATATTATCCAGAAATCGAGGTCGAGAATAAAGCATCCTCAATTCGCCAAAATTAATGATGCTTTCTTCTATCACATCATTTGCCTCGTTAAGGCCAAATCTAACTCATGGTCGCACGACCAAAACATTGGTCAACCGTGGAGAAGTGGGGGCCCTGCTCACCCAGCTTCCCACATTTACCTATCTCGAGGGCGGTCAACTTCTTGGGCGAGCCAACCAGCTACCGAGGTATGCTGACCTAAGCCGATTCTACTAGAGTTATCAAGGCAAATGGTCACATACCATGAGAAATGCCTCAAAAGAAAGAAGGGCGGAACTCCTTTCCCCTCACAAAGGGGCGGCACACATGCTCCTCCCATCACAAGGCGAAGGAAATGTTCAGAGCCGGAGTTGCTCAATTTGAAACATGACTTCCCAAACAGCCTACCTTTGACCCAAGGAGCTGCCGCCAAGGGCTAAGCTTGATCCGATCCATGTCCCTCAAATTGAGGATATTTACATTGACGCCATCCACGAGGTGGAACTCAAGAAAGGATCATTCTCGCTAGCATCATGAAATTATCCAATACGGAGTGGCCATTGTCCCCAAAGGCTTCCAAACTACTAAGATGAAGTAGACAAGGTGTATAATGACACTGGAAGGGGATGATTGGCCCTTCCCGCCATCGACAGAGCAAGGCTCCTCAAACAATCGAGGAGAGGGTCAAGGAGACTATGCGCAGTAATGAGCACCGGTGCCGCATGAATGGGCTGATCTACCTCGGGGTAGATTTCACAACCTCCCCATTGGGCAATGCACCTCCAAGGTCCAAGAAGCAGCTAAAAGGCAAAGGTGTAGAAGGTGAATCTAGCACCATTCAGAAGAAGCCCCCGAAGTCCTCCTTCCACAGCCGCTGCAATGTAATAACTCGATTCACCAGAGAAAGAAGCAGCAGAGGATAGTCCCATACGCCCATCCACTCAGGATGTCGGCATTGCTACAACCACAGAAGTCCCTTCTATCCCTTCTTCTTCTCTTCCTTCCTCCTCAAGTGACTCAAACGACCATCCCTTTGGTCATGTCCTCCGCCTCTTCTTCTACTACTCTTTCCCCGCCTTTCGTCTCTATCTTCTCTCCTCACCGATTTATCTTCTTCCATTTCTTCCTCATTTCCGGCTCCCTTCCCTTCCTTTGTCTTCTCTCGCAGCTGCGGTTTCCTCCTTCCTCCCGTGGACACTTCTTCGGCTATGCTTTCAATGCCACCGCCGCGTGTCTCCACGTTTTTCCCCTTCTACCGTTGCTCCTCCTCCTCCTCCTCTCTCGGTCCTTCTTCTATGGGACCAGCCTGATCTCTCAAAGAGCTGAGCCAACAAAAGAGGAAAGTTCCCATCGCTCCGATGGACTTTTCAAGATTCCACCAAAGGGGCAAAGAAGCAAAAGCCTCGTAACACGCTTTCTCTCAAAGTGCATGCAGGAGAGAGAGTTATGGAAATAAGATACCCCGATCCCCTCAAGGAGAAAAAGATCTGTCTCCGACAGAT
Organism: Taxus wallichiana var. yunnanensis; assembly: GCA_018340775.1. NCBI lineage: Eukaryota > Viridiplantae > Streptophyta > Pinopsida > Cupressales > Taxaceae > Taxus > Taxus wallichiana. The sequence continues at coordinate 384,530,999 of CM031233.1, read as the reverse complement.
TTTACCGTGACTCAAGTCACAATGGGGACGTCTTCTCGAAAGTTCTGGGGGAAGCTCTTTCCGCAATGATGCCCTCTCGCAAAAAGCTTCAAGGAATAAAAGAAGAGAAAAGGCTACTGAAGGAGCAGAACAAATATCTGCTTCAAGCCTTACAGAAGATGGGTAGTGCACCTCCCACGACTGCCGCCGAGACTTCTGAGCTTCTCAGCCAGGAGAAAATCAATGAATATTCAAAGATCGGCGAGCAGTGGTATGGCCGCTTTCGCTTGAGGAGCCAGATCCTCAAGGACAGTGAAAGAGTGATCGCCGAGTATGTCAATTCATATCTAAACATCAAAAAGGTGAACAAGGAACTCCAAGTATTAGCGGGTCCCATATCAGAAGAGCTAGATCATGCTAGACTCCAACATGAGACCTTTCAACAAATGTTCGACTGCTCAACCGAGATCTCGGTCAAGTTCGAGTTTTCGCCATCCAAGGGCCCTCAACAAAACCATGTCCACTCGACTATCTGATAGATCAGCTGGAATTTGTTCTCGAAAAGATAGACAAGGTGAAGGAAGAGGCCCCGATGCGATGCATCAAATGGAGCGAATTGTTCTTAACATGTCTCCGTGGCTGCTCACTCCTTCCTTTACCATGAGATCACCGATGAAACTATCCGGATCTTCAAGGAGATCGCTTCAAGGAACGGGGCCGAGGTCACATTTGACACCGAATCTATCAACAACTCGCCGACTCGTAGGGACTTCATCGGGTTCCTCATCGAGGCGGAGAAAGATTATTCTAAACTCCCAGAAAAGCTCATAAGCGAGCGGGAGACTTGCGAAGCAATCAGCGAACGGCACAAGGATCCATCACAGGATCAATTTGGGCCCATGATTAACAAGTTTTTGGAATACCGCGCTCAGTTCCACATATCATCTCCTCGAGCAAAGATCGTAAGCAGTGCAACCCCTTTCGGCCGCAGGATGACGATGACGAGTAGCTTCTTCTTCTTCTTCTTCTTCTTCTTCTTCTTCTCTCTATTCTCCGACTTTCTTGTTGAAATGTCTAAAGTGTGTTGGCACAAATGATGACATCATCCATGTTGCATCATGGGATGATGTCATCCATCAAGTTGTCAAAAGTCAACATGACTTTTAGATATTTTGTAAATATCTTTGTAAATATTTGTTGGCTCCTTTTTTGCTTTCCTTCTCCTCTCTTCTATAAATACTGGAATACTTGTTGTATTCAAGGGTGAACATTTTTTAGATGAAAATAGAAGTGAGGAGAGAAAGACTTTGAGCTTTCTTGTAACAGAAGAAAACAGTAATACAAATATTAAGACTTTGTGCTCAATAGCTGTGTTATGTATTAGATCTTCCTTACGTTAGATCTGTATGTGTTTAATCTGTTGGATTCATATCTACTTTTCTGTCATTTGCTCATCAGTATTGCTTTGTTTATTTATGCAAGTAGGTTTGGCTCTGTTTACTACCAACCCAAAAACATAAATCTTCTGACCTTTCTGCTTTGGAATTCATTTCTTTTCTTCCTTCGATCTGCTCTTTCTCTTTTCCCTCTTTCATTCCTTTTCTTTTCGCAGCCTCGAAACACTCTACCGGGATGAGATCCCAAACCCCAAGGCGTAATCTATGAGACTTGCATAGCATCTTCAACCTTGACCTCCACCTTTTTCTTCCCCTTCGTACCTGTTATAGGTGCTTTCTTCTTGCCATGGTAAAAATATCACCTTTTCTTCTCTGTCAAGTAAGCCCTCATGCCCTATCTCAAAAAAACATGCCATAGCTCAATCCCCTATGCCTTATCTCAAAAACATGAGCCCTAACTCCTTCTCAATGCTTATGCTTCACTCAAACCCTTCTCCAATGGGGACATAAGCCACTTCTATGCACAAATCTACTCTCCACGTCTGGTTTCGCAGCTCTCTACACCTCAACACATTCTACTTGGCTCTTTAGAACTAGCTCACGAATACTTGTTATTGCAAAGGTAAAACTAAACCCTATATCATGTCCTTATATAGATTTTTAAAAATTTATTACATTTATTTTTACTTCACCTACCACCAATCCTCTCATTAATTGACCATTTTTCCAACTTCCACGTGGTACACCTTCACGCCCCAACTATAACCTTCTAGTGTGCCTTCCTACCTTCTGGCTAAAGACCTCCTTCTGCACACTCCCATGCCCTAAAGTACCTCACCAATACACCTTCCCCTGGTAGTTTCCATAGCCACAACTTACCTCACGTTATACTATTCATTCATTTATTTCCAACTATGGTCTTCTCTAGGATCAATCTTCTTTCTAGCAACTCCTTTCCATTCTTGAATAACACCTGTAACAATATGTTCTCATGTGTTCCCTTTGTTGAATAATAACTACCCCACACCAATGGTATGTGCAGTCCTCTAGACATAAAATACTTCAGATTGTAATTAGCTCCCAATGTAAACATGCTTATTACACAAAACACCAAACTAAATTGACAAAGCATAGCAACGAAGAAGGAAATACATTAAAATAAATATAGAAAGGGAAATCTATACTAAATGGAAATACTTCCTTATTACAAACACCAAGAAGAATTATTTATAGTAGGGCTTCAGCCTACTCAATTTTGAAGTAACCAGTACCCATGTTCCATTAAGTGCCTCTAACTACAAAAAGCACTCGATTAAAGGATGTGTGTCAAATTCCCATTTTAAGACTTTAGAAACAAGGGATTTTTTTTTCAATAATGCCCACTATTCTAAATAATCATAATTTATAACACACATTCTACACCAATCAATCTCATAACATAAAACCATATTCAATCAGAATGACTTGGTGAAACACCGATTTCTCATTCCATGACTCAGTATCATACTAATATCTTATGTTAACTTAATGATTTGTATACCATGTATACTTGGTTCCCTTACCCTTTTGGGGTATTAATTTTTCTATTTAAGAGGCCTATCTGAATATCTATTACTAATATTCATTTGAAATCCTACTTCTTAAACTAGGTGACATAGGACAACGCAACCAATAACTTGCGATACTTTGGCCAAATATTTTTAAACATATTGTTCATGTTTAAATTCCTATATGAAATACTCATCAAATAGAATACGTCCTTCACCTCACTTCATTTATTATCTAGAATGGTCTTCACTTACTCCTGTCAATCCACTTGTTCAAGGTTTAGCCCTAGCCAAGATTAGCATCATAGTCTAGTGTGGAGGACAACTCATGATGAATAAGGGTACATAGAAACCCAATTGACATAAGTCAATTACATGTGTCTAGTTACCCTAGTTCATCATGAGTAGACTCCTAAAACTAGATCATACCCTAAATATACCTACTACGTAATCTGTAACCAAGTCATATTTATGTAGATCTGGATGATTAAACTTTGAAGGGTGTTGCAACATGTCAACTACAACACGTATCCTCATGAAGACCTAAGTATTCATGAAGGTATTGTACCGTGCAGCTTTTGCGTGTGCCAACATCTGATAGAGCTCATCTCATCTAGATGAACATATCATGGAAATAAGTTAAATACTTATTAAATTTTCCTTATTAAGGGTTAATTGCAGCAACCCTACTAAACACTAGGTTCATTAACCATTAGGGTTTCAAGTAAAAACTACAATTAGAGTTGGTATGCAGATACATCTGCCTCCTAACCATTTCATAAGTTTTGATTTTTAATCCATTAAAATTTTAATTTATGTTTCACATAATAGTTTTAGCAAACATAATAGTTTTTATTCATTCACCTACTCAAGCGTTATTTTACATAAGTTCGTGTCAAGATATTTTTTTAGAATTCAATAGAATGAAGTCTAATTATTTTTAATTCCCTTTCTCTTCTTTTCGAATCTAATTAAAGAAACCTTCAAGAGAAATCACACCATCAACTAACCAAGGATAACATTCAAATTTAATTCCATGATATCATAAAACAATCATTTATTCAATTCATGGAAGTTGTCTTCCTATATCTTATACAGGGGTTAAGGATTATTTATAACCCCATAATATTTTACAAGTTATCATCATGGTTTCATTTACCCACATACATTGTTTTAGTAAATCCATAGTGATTTAGTTGAATGTCCAATCACATATGTCAACTTTAATAAGTTGCATTTAATTAAGAGGGTAATATATCTAGTACCCTTAATCTCTAATTCATTTTAAACCTTTCGAGAGGTTTTATTACTTATATATAAAAAAATATAGATAATATTGTCATTTCCATTCAAATAATACCCACAAAGATTACACGTCAAGGTCAAACAAACCCACAACTCTTTCATTCATCAAAAAGGAATTCATACAATATAATTCCAAACACTCCAGACATTTCTAGTGTCGAATAAAAAAAAAAATATCAATTACAAGTACAACTTTATTTTTCAATAAATACATTTCAATAATGATCTGCATTTAATCATAAAAAGATCCAGTCTCTTTGGTAATCAAAAGTAACATCCTAAAATATCTTTTCTCCTTTCATCACTTACGAAATCCATCTGTAAAATTGCTAGCACAAGTCATTTCAATGAATCGAGAATGATAAGCACTTAACATTAAAAATACGTGCTTTTAGCTAATTTTTTCATAAAGATAACTCTGCTATTAAGAAACAATTTAAGCATTACAAAAAGATATACCAAATAAACTTAATAATCACTAATGAGAGAGAGAACATGTGGTAAACCATATCATACTTAAGAATAATTCACAATATAAACAGCTTCATCTTACATAAGATAACTAAAACAGTATTCCAGAAATGTACCATTTCATCAAAAACACAATTTTCCTTTCATATATTATTCACTTCTCAGTTAATCCAATCTAACATGAGAAGATAACTATCCCTACTATCTCTTAAAAATAGGTCAGTATTAGATAGAACAATAGTACTTTCATCTCAACATTTATTTCACTTAATTCTATCCTAGAATAAGGGATGCCAAGTTCAAATCAAACATAGGAATAAGTTTAGGATGAAACAACAACATAATAAGGAAAGAGTTTCTAATTAAATAATCCTAAAACTCAAAACTAGAGTTAGAAACCAATCCAAGTTCAAGTTCAACACTAAATTTTTTTAACAGGGATGAAATCAATTTTGACATGTAATTGGAATCAACCACACAAACCAAAATGAGATACATCATTACAAAGGTTTAAGTCAAATAGAAGAATGGAGAGATTTAACAATCAGCTATAGCTCTGCAACCATTCAAATATTTTTCACCAAATAAAAGACTTACTCATAATATTTCTAACCAAACAAAACAATTCTTAAATGCAACCTTTGCTTCAGCTAACCTGTCCTAGCACAATTGGGAAGAGAGACCACTTTCCAATTTTACCTTTGAATAGAATGTACCAAACCAAAATCCCAAAACAGATATCCAATTAGGATTCATGTTGAATGATCAACAAACTAGGAGAGAGGAAAGAATAAGGAGCAATACAATTCATCACCTTCCATCATTCCAGGAGATAGTATAGGTAACCAAGTTTTACATAATAATAAAACTATTTCCCACAAGATACAAGGATGTTAAGGAAAAATTCAATAGAAGAGAAAGTCAAAACCCACCCTCCAATTGGGACCCAAAATAGATAAGGAAATGAATCAACATATTGAAATCCAACATGAGTAATTGATTCTTTTTCATTGATGCAAATTTATCTAAATTAGAGTGATCTAAACTAAGATTGATAGTCAAGGTAAGGAAACATGTAAACCCAACACATCAACAAGACCATGGAGTTTTCCAACTATTATGTCAACAACATCAAAAGAAAACAATATGCCATACTCAAAGACCATTTTTCTTTCTTTAGCAATAGCTATCCAAATTTTGAGGTTGCTCAAATACACAAAATATTAGAACAAAATAACACTTCTCTTATGGGAATTTCAAGTAAATTATAGCAAGAAATTTCTTTCAAGAAACATGTAAGGTTACATTTATTAGACTCTCTATAAAATGACTGAGTTCTAGGAAGTCCAAATAGATGTAAACATCCAATCGAGTAAAAGAAAATTTAGAATGATTAATCCTTCCTCTAAATCGCAAGAGAAAAGGACTGATGGAAAAAATACGAGGTTACAACTTAAAAACATAACAAAAATATATAAGAACCCACATTGCATTCCATATTTTGATCTTTCCTTCATAACCCAAAAAAGTATGCTAAAGCTAGGGTCATAGAAGTTTAATCCCCTTAAAGATTCATACAAGATCCAACAATAGTCAAGAAAAATAAACAGTTAATCCTCTAAAGTATTCTCACTGAGCAATATAAGGGTTCATTAAATAAGTTCCTCAAATTAAGAATTCGAGCTACCTACAGTTCAACACTATTTAGCAAAAGAGCATATGGTTTCAACTACACCTCATTTTTTAAGTAAGGGAATCAAGGTGTACTCGAAAAAAAAAAGGAACGAAGATAAGATCTCACTTTCCTCACACCAAAGGAGTTGTAAAATAGTATCCATATTAACAACACCACAAAACACACAAGTAGAGATAAAATAAAAATCATGCTAAACCGAGAATGTTCCCAAGAATATTTATTCAAGTTTGAAAAGTAGTCAAGTTGCTCACAAGATTATCACATCTCAACTAAATTACAACGATTCTACAACCTCATTTCAGGATCCAAACAAAAGTTAAGCATAAAAAGCTTATTCCAAACAAGGGAATCATAATCGAGGATAGATCTTCCACCATAATAGTGAAGACAAATAGTAAAAACACAGTAAATAATACAAGCATCAAAAGAAGAGATCATAAAATTTAATAGAAATCCATTTATTCCCCAAGAGAAGAGTTATTTTAATGAAAACATTTAAGTAAAAGCAAAACAACTTAATGGGAAGAGCCTATCATGCCTGATAGCACTTCTCCTTCACCATTTCACAGAAGATCTCTGAGAAAAACTTCAATACCTTCTTCTTTTCCACAAATGTCAACAAAACCTTCAACTCTTTCCCATTCCTTTTATAGTTTCCACAGTGCCCATTAAAATTTCAAATCCATGTAAAAATTACAGTCATGCAAGAGTTACAATTATGTAGGTATCAAACTAGAGGTTCGAAGGATAGAAAAAACACCATGCAGAGCCCAAGCTCAAAATAAAAAAGATCAAAACAACCAAAAACCCTCATGCACCTTCCTAGGTAGTTTTTCGCTAATTTAAAAACATTAAATGCAAAGGACAAATATTTCCCTCCATTTTCCTTGCCACCGCCATCTCCATTTTGGTGAAGACTAACTTCAATTTTTGCATGCAACCAATTTCGATGGAGATTCCAACTCAAATTTCCCCAACTCTTCCAATGCTCTTACCAAAGTTGGTGGTAGAAAAAGATAAGGATGCATTAAACCTCATTTAATTACCTTGAAACTAATGCCACCGACCACCCAACGTCCATGTGTTCCATAGGCCCCCTCTAGGTTAGCCACCTTTTAAGTTAGATTAACATTAGTTTAGGAAATCAACATAGGTCCATAGGTAGGTCTTTAGTTAAGGTATTAACATTTTAATTTCAAGAGACCAAAGAGACATAGGTTAGACTTAGCTCTAGGCTTAAGTTACTAACTTTTAGTCATAGTTACAATAGGTTCCCGTTCAAAGAAATATTGCATGCTTACAAAAGAAGAACTTGTCATGACAAGTGTATACAATATACTGATCAGGGTTTGAAGACCTCATCAACTCTCTAAAGACAAGACAAATCCAATGATCAACTCGATCTCACGCAATTGGTTGTTTTTACTACAATAATTATGAATTAAAAACATACCTTGGATCAATGGAATTGATCCAAGGTAATGTTGTTCTAAAATAGGAAGAGTTTATAAAAATTAAACCTGGATTTCTCATTCAAGCAATGAACTAATTCTACATAAGGAGGTGGGTTGTTCTTATTAAATACAATAAAACATGAAAAAATGTACCGCACAAAGGATGAATTATTTTCTACTGCAAACATGATTTCCAAAGCCACAAGAGTACACCGTCTTAAGACCAAATCACATGTCAATGTTTGCATCTTTTTAAGTAGAAGTCATCTTAGGTACTTGATCATGCTAGAGGCATTACATACCTCCCTCCTAAAAACATTATCGTCCCGATGATTAACTTAGTCAAAAATTCCAATAAAGAATATAACCAATTCATAGTTATTTCATTCATAAGTTCATAACATAACCAGATTTGAGAAATTCAAATTTTCATAATTATTCAGCTTAAAATAGTTGTTTTAGTACTAAAGAATTTTAGTTTCGCCCAAAACTAGAAAATTTATTGGTATACAAAGAATAACATCTTAATGTTTTTATGAATCCATAGAATCAATTTTGTTCAAACAAATATGGAAAAGAAATTTTCATATCTTCTAGGTTTTCCCAAGTTGCACTTTCTTCATTAAATTGGTCCCACTGGACCTTACATTGACTTATTTCATGATTTCTTAAGTGCAACTGGTGAGTTTCCAGCACTCGAATGCGTTTAACCACAATTATTCTTGGGTCTTGAACTCGCAAGAAATTCCAATTTATCACATGTGATAAATCTGAAACATATTTCTTAAATAAAGAAACATGGAAAACATCATGCATTCATGATAAATTAGGAAGTAAAACTAAACGATAAGCTATAGGGTTGATTATTTCAACAATTTCAAAGGGTCCCACATAACAAGGTGATAACTTGTCTGCCTTGCCAAAAGTTACGGAACTCTTTTTAGGTTTAACCCGCAAAAATATATTTTCACCAAGTTCAATTTTCTTATCAACCCATTTTAGGTATGCATGAATTTTTTTCCTTATTGCCACTTCCTTCAGACATTCACGCATCATTTTAACTTGCTATTCCATTTCAGTAAGGATTTTAGGTCTAATTACCTCTCTTTCCTCTATGTTATCCCAACTAACTAGAGTTCTACATTTTCTTTCATATAATGCCTTGAAAGGTGCCATTTTCAGAGAGGCATGATACATGTTATTATAAGAAAATTCAACTAATGGAATATACTCTTCCCATTTATACTGTTGATCCATATAATACATTCTTAACATATCTTCCAAAACTTGGTTAACTCTTTCAGTCTGCCCATCCATTTCTGGATGGTATGCGGAACTAAAATTTAGTTTAGTCCCTAAGGCTACATTGAGTGTTTGCCAAAATCTATATGTCATTCTTGGATCTCTATTCGATATGATCAATTCAGGTACTCCATACAATCTAAAAAATTCATACACAAATATTTTTGCTAAAATAGGTGAATCATCCTTAAGATTACTAACAATAAAATGTGCTACCTTTGTTATTTTATCCACCACAAATAAAATAACATCATTCTTATTTCTTGAAATTAGCAACCCTTAAACAAAAATCCATGCTAATTACTTGCCATTTATACTGTGGTATGTTGTGAGCGTACAGTAAACCAGATGGATGCATATGTTTAGCTTTAACATGTTGACATTCTAAGCAGTGTGTCACAAAATAAATCACATCCTTTTTCATCCCTTTCTAGAAATATTGTTGTTTTATGTCAGAAAGCATTTTTGTAATACCAGGATGTCCAGAAAAAGGTGAATTATCAAATTCCATTAAAAATTTATTTCTTAATTCATTTAATGAAGGTATGTATACTTTATTTTCAATCATCAAGATTCCTTCATCATTAAAGTGAAAACATTTATATCTCACATCATTTGGATCTGTAGCAAGTGTTGCTTTTACTTGTTGAAAATAAGAATCCAATTCCATGATGCTTTTACTTTATCTTTAAACCGAGTTCTTAACATTATAACAAAATAAATATGTTTCCTATGACTTAGCGCATCTGCCACCCCATTTTCCTTTCCTTTAATATAACCTATGTCAAAATCATACTGAGATAGAAATTATAACCATATTCACCATTTTACATTTAGATTTGGCAGAGTGAAAATATACTTCAACCCAAGATGATTAGTATTTAGTTCAAAATGTCTACCAAGGAGATAATGCCTCCATACTTGAAGTGCATGAACAATGGAAATAATCTCTAGGTCATGTGGAGCATAATTCAGTTCATGTAACTTTATTTTTCTACTCTCATAGGTTATAACATGATCATTTTGTAATAAAATACCTCTAATACCCTCCTTGGAAGCATTTGTTACTATAGTAAAGTCTCCATTAGGATCAAGTATAACCAAAATAGGTGTAGATGTTAACTGATCCTTTAGAGTCTTAAATTCATATTTGCATTTTCATTCCACACAAATTTCTTATCTTTCTTCTGCAACAAAGTGATTGGTGCAATGACTTTTAAAAAGTCTTTAACAAACTTCCTATAGTAACCAAAAAGACCCATGAAGCTTCAAACTTCATGTACATTCTTTGGTGTAGGCCACTCAGTAATTGCAATAATTTTTGATGGGTCTACAACTATTCCATATTTACTTATGACATGTCCCAAATAGTGCACTTCCGTCTCATAGAAGGAAAATTTGGACAACTTACCATACAACCTTCTCTTTCTTAAGATTTCTAGAACTATTTTCAAATTCTCATGATGCTCATCAATGCTTTTAGAATATATGAGAATATCATCCAAGAATACAAGCAAAAATTTGTCCAAGTATTCTTGAAAAATATTATTCATTAAATTCATAAAAGTTACAGGTGCATTCATCAAACCAAATGGTAAAACTATGAATTCATAATGTTTGTACCTTGTCCTAAAAGTTGTTTTATGAATATCTTCATCCTTGATTCTTAATTGATGATATCCAGATCAAAGATCTATCTTAGAATACACTTGATGCACCTCACATATGATAAAATAGATCATCAATTATAGGAAGTGGATATCTATTTTTATTTTTGTTTTTTTAACATCTTATAATCAATGCACAATCTAAGTGTTCCATCTTTCTTTTTAACAATAACTACTAGTGCTCCCCAAGGTAAGACACTTGGCATTATTAATCCTTTAGTCAACAATTCTTGTAAATGTGCCTTAAGCTCTACCAATTCAATGGTATTCATTTGATATGGTTCCTTGGAAATAGGTTTTGTTCCTGGTTTGATTTCAATTGTGAAATTAAACTCCCTTTGGGATGGAGTACCAGGTAATTCTTCTATAAACACATCACTGAAATTTCATAACAATAGGTACCTATCTAAGAAGTCATTACTTTCATTGGTCGTTTCAGAAATTTTTACTACATACAAGGTGCAACCTCTATTTTTGGCTTTTTTAAGTTGCATAGATGACCGTTTCCTAACTGAAATCTCACTTTTTATCCCCTAAATGTCTATAGTTTTCTGCAAGTCATCTAGACAACTAATATGTTTTTCAAAACAATCAACCTTTTCCTTATGTTCATGTAACTAGTTAACACCTATGAAAGCATCATAAGACCCCAAAGGAGAAACATGAAGATCAAATTCGGTGGTAAAACTAGGTAAGTCAAAGATCTGCTCCAAAAAGACACATACTAACTATGTGGACAACATTATTTCTATAATTTATAACCCATGATTTATCAATTTTTCTAGCTTTTCTTTTTTATTTGAAAGATAATTTAGTAGAAATAAAGCATTTAGTAGGTCCAGTATTAAAAATTATAGTTACAGGTATCCCAAATAACTTATGTGGCACTTTTATAGGTGTAACTTGCTTTTGAACTTATTTTTTAGCTACTATAGCATGAATCTTATGCTGCTGATTTATGTCATCCTTCCTCAAAGGACATTGATTTCCATAATGATCCTTGACACAAGTGTAACATCCTCCTACAGTCGCTTCTTAGGCTCAAATTTATTTCCAGCCTTAAAGTTATCATTCTGACCCCCATACGACTTATGTATATTATTATTATTCTTGAAAAAGTTGTTTCATACATTAGCAACATGTTTATTTGTTGTTGTTTTCTTGTTATTATCAGAACGAATTTGTTTTTCATACCAAACTTCTTCCATGGTCCATTTTTGGGTGCAAGGGATGAAGAAGAATTTAGAAATTTCTTTCTGATTTATTCTTAATGGGTAGAGATTGCTTTCAATTTCTACTCCTACCTTATGGCTTTTTTGACAACCCATTCCATAGCGGTTGGGTGGTCATGTGAACATCCACTTCACCACCTATAATGGGATTTAATCCCATAATGAATTTTTGTATCCTGAACTTCTCGTCGCTTTTCTCTTGAGTTATGTATTTAAGGAGTTTAGTAAATCTCTCCCGAGACTCGCTTATAGTTAACTTTCATTGATCTAAGTTTTGAAATTCAGTCATTTTCGATCATAGTAAATTTTTGGTAGCCATCATTGCCTAAAATAATTTTAAAATTGATCCCAAGTGATTTTTGTTTCATCAATGTTTAACTTAGCCTTACGGGTATCCCACCAAAAAGATGCCTCATGAGATAGCTAATAAGATCCCCATATGTCTTTTGTTTCCTTAGAGAAGTTCCTTATTGCAAAGTGTTTCTCGTTTCATTCAACTAGTTCTCGGCTCCATCTCCTAGTGTAGTGCCATGAAACTTGGGTGGACTTATCCTTTTTATGTCATTAGTGAGTTCAGTTGTCAATCTTTTCTTTTTATTCGAGGTTGATTAAGTAGATTATTGTTAAAAACACCCAAATTCCTAATATTGCAATTGTCCACGGAGGTGGTTGATTGTTATTACTAGCATCTCCTTCCTCTTCCTCATTTCCCATTACTTGCTATTCAAGTACAACTAAATGATCTCTTGTGTCCAACAAAGAAGCAAAATCTCATCAATTTTTTAGGCAAGAGCTACTTTTCCACTTTGGGTGGTGGGTTGTTTGCAACATTTATTCTCATTCTAGCCATTTTCTATTAAAAATAAAATTTAAGTTTTACCATATTATGGAAACAATAGGTTTGAGAGTCAAACTTCAGCTTTGATACCAAGATGTAACATTCCCATTTTAAGACTTTAGAAACAAGGGATTTTTTTGAATAATATTCACTATTCTAAATAATCATAATTTAGAACACACATTCTAAGCCAATCAATCTCATAATAGAAAACCATATGCAACTGTAAATGACTCAATGAAACACCGATCTCTCATGTTAACTTAATGATTTTAATACCTTGTATACTTGGTTCCCTTACCCTTTTCGGGGTATTAAGTGTTATGTTTAAGAGGCCTATCTGAATATCTGTTACCAATATTCATATGAAATCCCACTTCTTAAACTAGGTGACATATGACAATGCAACCAGCAGCTTGTGATACTTTGGCCAAATATTTTAAACATATTGTTCATGTTTAAATTCCTAGATGACATACTCATCTAATATAATAGGTCCTTCACCTCACCTCATTTTTTTATCTAGAATGGTCTTCACTGACTCTTGTTAGTCCACTTGTTCAAGGTTTAGCCCTAGCCAAGGTTAGCAACATAGTCTAGTGTGGAGGACTACTCGTGGTGACTAAGGGTACATAGACATACCCAATCAACCTAAGTCAATTATGTGTGTCTAGTTACCCTAAGTCATCATGAGTTGACCTTGACACTAGATCATACCCATAACTCTACCTAGGATAGAACTGTGACCAATTCATATTTAGGTAGATATGGATGATTAAAATCTTAAGGGTGTTGTCACATATCAACTACAACACAATATCCACATGAAGACCCAAGTCTTCACAAAGCTACTATAATGCGGTGGTGTGTGCCAACATTTTACTGATTTCACCTCATTTGGATGAACATATCATGGAAATAAGTTAAAGTCTTATTAAATTTCCTATTTAGGGGTTAATTGCAATAGCCCTACTAAACACTAGGTTCAGTAACCATTAGGGTTTCAAGTAAAAACTGTAATTAGAGTGTATATGTAGATACATCTACCTCCTAATCATTTCATAATTTTTGATTTATAACCCATTAAAATTTTAACTTATGCTTCACATAACAGTTTCAGAATACATAACAGTGTTGTTATTCATTCACCTACTCAAGCCTTAGTTTACATAATTTGAAGTCAAGATCTTTTATATTATACTTTAATAGAATGAATTATAATCCTTTTTAATTCCCTTTCTCTACATTCCTAATCCAGTTAAGGAACTCTTCAAGAGAAATCACACCATCAACTAACCAAGGATAACATTTAGATTTAATTCCATGATATCATAAAACAATCATTTATTCAATTCATGGAAGTTTTCTTCCCTATATCTTATACAGGGTTAAGGATTATTTATAACCCCTTAACATATTATAATTTATCATCATGGTTTCATTTACCCACATACATTGTTTTAGTAAAACCATAGTGATTTATTTGAATGTCCAATCATAATGTCAACTTTAATAAGTTGTATTTAATTAAGAGGGTAACATATCTAGTACCCTTAACCTCTAATTCATTTTAAACCATCCTGAGAGGGTTTATTACTTATATATAAAAATATTAGAGATAATCTTATCATTTCCATTCATAGAATACCCACAAAGATTACACATCAAGTTCAAACAAACCCACAACTCTTTCATTCATCAAAATGGAATTCATACATTATAAGTCCAAACACTTCAAACATTTCTAGTGTCAAACAAAACAAAATGATCAATTACAAGTACAAATTTCTTTTCCAATAAATACATTTCAATAATGATCCATATTTCATCATAAAAGATCCAGTCTCTTTGGTAAACAAAAGTAACATCCTAAAATATATTTTCTCCTTTCATCACTTACGATTCCATCTACAAAATTACTAGCACGGGTCAGTTCATTGAACTGAGCATGATAAGAACTTAGCATTAAAAATATGTGCTTTTAGCTAACTGTTTCATAAAGAGAACTCTTCTATTATGAAACAATTTAAGCAAAGATCTGAAAATACATACCAAAGAAAGTTACTAGTCACTAATGAGAGAGAGAACAGTGGTAAACCATATCATAATTAAGAATAATTCATGATATAAACAACTTCATCTTACATAAGATAACTAAAACAATATTCCAAAAAAGTACCATTTTATCAAAAACACAATTTTCCTTTCATATATTATTCACTTCTTAGTTAATCCAATCTAACATGAGAAGATTTCTATCCCTACTATCTCTTGGAAATAGGTCAAGATTAGATAGAATAATAGTACTTTCATCTCAACTTTTATTTCACTTAATTCTATTATAGAATAAGGGATGCCAAGTTCAAATCAAACATAGGAATAAGTTTAGGATGAAACAACAACATAATAAGGAAAGAGTTTCTAATCAAATAATCCTAAAACTCGAAACCAGAGTTAGAAACCATTCCAAGTTCAAGTTCAAGTACTAAATAGATTTTAACAAAGGATGAGATCAATTTTACATGTAATTGGAATCAACCACACAATCCCAAATGAGATACATCATTACCAAGGTTTAAGTCAAATAGAATAATGGAGAGATTTAACAATCAGCTACAACTCTTGTAACCATTCAAATATTTTTCACAAAAAAATACTTACTCAAAATATTTCGACCAAACAAAACAATTCTTAAATGCAACCTTTGCTTCAACTAACCTATCCTAGCACAATTGGAAAGAGATACCACTTTCCAATTTTACCTTTGAATGATCAAAAGAGAATCAAGAATGAATAACATATACGATACGGTCATTCATAAAACGTACCAAACCAAAATCCCAAAATAGAGATCCAATTAGGATTCATGTTGAATGATCAACAAACTAGGAGAGAGGAAAGAATAAGGAGCAATAAAATTCATCACCTTCCATCATTCTAGGAGACAATACAGGTAACCAAGTTTTACATAATAATAAAAAAATTTCCCACAAGATATAGGGATGTTAAGAAAAATTCAATAGAAGAGCAAGTCAGAACCCACCCTCAAACTGGGACCCAAAATAGATAAGGAAGTGAATCAACATATTGAAATCCAACATGAGTAATCGATTATTTTTCATCAATGCACATTTTTATAAATTAGAGCGATCTGAAAAAATATTGATAGTCAAGGTAAGAAACATGCAAACCCAACACATCAACAAGACCATCGAGTTGTCCAACCATTAAGTCTACAACAAAGCAAAAGAAAAACAATACGCCATACTCAAAGACCATTTTCCTTTCTTTAGCAATAGCTATCCAAATTTTAGAGGTTACTCAAATACACAAAATAACATAACAAAATAACGCTTCTCTTATAAGACTTTCAAGAAAATTATACTTTTTCTAAGCAAGAATTTTCTTTCAAGAAACCAATAAGGTTACATTTATCAGACCCTCTATAAAATGATTGATTTCTAGGAAGTCCAAATAGATGTAAACTTCTGATCCGATTAAAATAAAATTTAGAACGATTAATCCTTTCTCCAAATTGTAGGGACAAAGGACTACAAATGTAAAAATATAGAGGATATAACTCAAAAACATAACACAGAATATATAAGAACCCACATTGCATTCCATATTTTGATCTTTCCTTCATAACCTAGAAAAGTATGCTAAAGCCAAGGTCTTAGAAGTTTAATCCCCTTAAATATTCATACAAGATCCAACAATAGTCAAGAAAAACAAATAGTTAATCCTCTAAATTATTCTCACTAAGCGATACAAGGGTTCTCTAAATAAGTTCCACAAATTAATCATTTGAGCTTCTTATAATTCAATGCTATTTAGAAATAGAACATATGGTTTCAACTGCACCTCTTGTTTTAAGTAAGGAAGTTGTAACATTCCCATTTTAAGACTTTAGAAACAAGGGGAAAATATTTATACATAATGTTCTCTATTCTAAATAATCATAACTTAGAACACACATTCCATGCCAATCAATCTCATAACAGATAACCATATGCAGCTATAAATGACTCGGTGAGCTACCGATCTCTCATTTCATGACTTGATTAACAACCAATCTCTCATGTTAACTTAAGTATTAAATACTTAATGTATACCAAGTATACTTGGTTCTCTTACCTGTTCTAGGTACCGAGTGTTTTGTTTAAGAAACCTATCTGAATATTTGTTACCAATATTCATCTGAAATCACATTCCTTAAACTAGGTGACATAGGACAACACAACCAGCAGCTTGTGATACTTTGGCCAAATATTTCCAACATATTTTTCATGTTACTATTCCTAGACAACATACTCGTCTAATCGAATACATCCTTCACCCCACTCATATGTTATCTAGAATGGTCTTCATTGACTTCAATCAGTCCACTTGTCCAAGGTTTGACCCTAACACAGGTTAGTGACATAATTTTAGAATAGGGAATCACTTGCAATGACCTAGGGTATATAGACATACCCAATCGAACTAAGTTGATTGGATGTTCCTAGTTATCCTAAGTCATTGTGAGTCACTTCCTATGCTAAATCATAACTCTAATCTGACCTAGAGAGAAACTAAGTTCAAGTCTAAATTTGGGTAGGTCTAGATGAACCAATGTTGAAGGGTGTTGTAACATGTCAACTAACCTTGTATCCTTGTGAAGACCCAAGTATTCACGAAGGTATAATTCTACAGTTGGCATGTGCCAACATTCGACAGAACTAATTCATCACGACGTACATACCTCAAGAGGTTATTTCCACTTAATTAGTTTAGGATTAATATTCATATTACATTAACCTTACATAACCCTAATTCCAACAACCTTTAAGGTTTCCATCCTTATTTAAATTTGTTAAGTAATATGGAACTTCATAGATTAAATATTGCTTTATGTCCAATTAAATTTTTGCTTAACATGTAGTTAATTGAAAATAGAATCAACATCTATCATATGATTTAATTAATGTGTCTCAACCATTCAAGGAATGTATAAGAACCAAAATAGGTTCTGATATAAAATACTTCATAAATATGAAGTCTAAATGGTTATCAAACACATATATCATTCGTTTATTTTGCATCCTTTTGAGAAGAGGAGAACCTTCCTCATTATGGTTAGGTATTAGGATTTATTATACCCATATCCAATTTACACATCCTGACATTATAACTATATGTTCATAACATCATAATCAACCATTCAAAATTAAGTAAAGAACATCAATACATACAACTTAGTAAGTTGCATTTAAGTAAGGGAAATTGTACTAATTCCCATTCATCCAAACAATTCAATGACATCAAAAATAAGGATCCAATCAGATATGAATGAAAACATCAAGGATATGATTACATATTTTCCTTCTTACTATGAACAAGAGAATAGACTTAATCAATTTAAGTAACTTCAGTATTTTCAATTCATCAAAATAAAATACACATCTTACAAAACTAATGCATTACTGACATATTCATGTCAATCAGCAACAAGGTCATTTAGGAATACAATTTTTCTTCCTTTAGTACATTTCAATAATAAATTAGAATTCTCTACAATTTTCCAGACTTTTAATGCAACCAATACATCATAAAATTTATTGCCTTCCTTAATCACTTACGAAGTCCATTTTCAAAAATTGCTAGCACGGGTCATTTCATTGAACTAAGCATGATAAGCACTAAGCATTAAAATGAAATTCTTTCAACTAACTGTTTCATTAAACCAACTCTCTTTGTAATGAAATAGTGAATTCAAGCAGAAAAATAAATCATAGTAATAACAACCATAAAATAAGAACAATTAATCAATTTGAATAACATTCAAATAAATTTCATGATGTAATCAAAAATCTACAACATGTTATCAGATAAATACAGTTCCATCCAATACACTTATCCATATCAAATAAAAGTACCTTCTAATTATTTCCTTCACAAATCATCTTAATTAGAAATACAAATGTAAATAAGAGTCTCACACATCAGATGTGGCATCCTAATTCCAAATGCAAGGCATAGCCTAATTTATCAAGTTAGACCATATATCAACATTAAGATAGAATTTACTCAATGTACAACATCTCACATTAGTCTTCTATCACAAATATTAAAAGCCTTAACACAAGTCAAGAGAAAAAGCAAGTAGCAATGATGACTACTCAAGACATTAAGGATAGTAGTGCAACTGATCCAATTAAATCTAATGACCAGATTTACCCAAAAGAAGAAGGATGATTGTGATGAAACAATAAGAGATTCCTATATAATTTGGTTAGCCTAAATCCCCATACACTACTTTAGAGAAGAGAACACAACCCATATCATCCTATTATTTCCAAAGGGGAAGTGGTCAGACTTCACCTCAAAGACTAAAAGAGAAGGAGTCAAATGTCATGATCAGAAGGGAATTCCAACATTCTAACACATGGGAAGAAGGTCACAAAGGACAATGTAGACCATTCACTACTTCCCAAACTCCTTTATAAGAGAAATCACATATAAGAAGAGATTAAGTAGAATGTGTGATTGTTGTGGTTGAAACATATTTAAACATGGTTTCCCATCATGGACAACCAATGACTGTGATATTAAACCCATATCAAAAAGGAGATGCAATGATAAAATTTGCAAAATGCCATGTGGATGATTACAGTCCCAACAAGAACTCGGGGACATCAAAGTTTCGACAAGATCCACAGACTGACCAATTCCTCTTAGTGGAAGTAAAACAATTAGTGAGACAGACTCTCAATCGAATCCTCACAGAGGTGAGAAAATACAACCTATGAAAGGACAAAGAAGGTTCCTTCACGATTTGATTCTAAGAAGGTACAACCCAAGATCAACATAGCTTAGCTATAGGTGTACAAAATATCAAAAAAATTATTCCCTCCAATCTTTCTCAGAGATCAAGAAATGGAAGAGTCTAGAAAACCCCTTAATCAAAACCAATTTTGATAGTTCAAAATCAAGAAATGACAACCACAAGTTCAAGAAGCATCCTTAAAGTTCACGATATCCCAATCAGGAGGGGTTTAACAAGTTTACTCAAGCAAGATACTCAAGAGATTAACCCAGTTCAGGGACAGTTAAACAAAAACCAACAACATCTACTTTGACCGGGAAGAAGACAACATGAAAAAATAAAGAAATCTCAAATAGAGCTACAAGAGTAACCCAACATTGACTCCGACAAAGTTGAACCTCATAATGTCCCTAACCAATAGGGCCTCACCTATGTAACCTTTAGTTTAGTACTCAAGAACTTAAGAAACATAGTATACATATAAGATCAGAAGAAAGACTTCAAACATGGGAATCCCCATCAAGATTGCCTCAAAATCAAAGTGCCTAGGAAACAAATAACCCATAGTTTCCTTAAAAGAACCAAATTTGAGTACTCAGTTTAAACTGAAAAGTTTAAAGAAGTAATAAAACCTTCACTCTTGTTTCTATACAAGAAGAACCCACAAAAATAGAGATTCCAAACATTCAATAACTACCCAGCTTCCATCGCATACCGAATCCAAAGAATAGATAGAGTATATAGAGAGTTCAAGAAGAAGGCACACATTTACTATTTGTATAAACAAATTAGACCTCAGACAACTTAGAATCCAAGCATACATATTCATTTAATTCCAACAAGATAATCATAACTTCCACAAAATAAGGAATCGATAGTGAAGGGTATTCATTTACCTTCTAACAACCCAAACTACCACTTGGTTTGAACTTGAATCACATATTGTTTCCATAAAAATCCATTTTTGAATAGATAAGAAAGAATCATACATGTACTTCATTACTCATATCACCACAAGATTTAAGGTGGGTTTCAACATCAAATAAATAGGAAAACAACTCAATGACTTCCTTTCCAAGAAGATATTCCTCAATCAGAGAATACAGAAAATATTCAAGCAAGGAAACCAAATAACCATCACAGAAATAAAAAACCCATTTATCTCAAGAGAGAAAAGTTGTTTTAATGAAGAAACTTAGAGAAAAGAAAAGTAACTTAATGGATAGAGCCTATCATGCCTGATAGTGCTTCTGTCGATTTGAAGAAGATTTCCAACCGAGCCTTCACAACTCCTTCTCTAAATGAAATCAACAACCAAAAATTGGATCAAAATCAAAAACATTGGATCAAAAATAGTCCAAGAGAGTTAAAAATAACAACAAACTAAAAATAGAACTGCTGGTTCGAAGAACTAGATAGCTCCATGTAGAGAAAAAATCAGAATGCATGAAAGACCAAACAACTCCCAACAAATCCACTCGCAGGTTTTCCAAGGCGGTTTTCTTGCCAAAAATGATGGAAATTGATTTCATTAATTTCTAGTCTCCCACCTAAATCTCCACGCCACCGCCATCCAAAATTGGTGAGTCCAAATTCAAAGAGAACATGCATTGTTTAAATTTAGAGATGGTGCCAACTAGGATCACCTCCAATTTCCATGCCCCTGTCAAACTGACAATACGTGATGATTTAAATTTTAAAATCAAATCAAATAAATGACTTAGGAACCTTCACCATGCCTTTAACTTGCCATATGACCCCTTAGCTCCCTTTCTATCCTCACATTAGTTTAGCATAGATATCATTACTCGAGGGTATGACCTTAGGTTAGTTTAGAAAATATTTACCTTAGGTTATCTTAATATTGCCTTAGGTAAATGTGCCACCTTAGGATAGGCCATTCTTTCTACCAATATAGTATTAGGTAATAGGTTAGAAATATACCTATCATCACCTTAGGTTATTTCCAAATCCCTAACTTAGAAAACATGTAACTTAGGTTAGGGGATGAAGAATATTAGAGTAGGCATAGATATATGATAGATCCAGTCTACCTTAGGTTAGAATCCCATTACAATAGATCTTATAGATCTAATACTTAGGCTTTACCCTCAATATTCCTGAAGTAGGCCTGTTTCAAACCTATGCCATTCAGCGTTCTAGAGAAGTTGACAAGAAGATCTAAGCACACAACTTACAATAGAATGCACAACATGAACTTCCAAGAAGATCAATGAAATTGTAAACCTACAAAGGCTCAAGTATTTTATTTCCTTCAACCTCTAAATGTCATTTTTCCATATAGATCAGGTAAGAAGAATTAAAACATACCTTGGATCAATGGAATTGATCCAAGGTTTCATTATTATATAGAGATAAATTTTCAAACAACTTTACCAGTTTACAACCTTACTTACCTCAAACAAAATGGATTCCTTGCAAGAAACAATATTTCAGAAATTGAATCCAAGAAAATAAATAATTTATCGATGGCAAGCATAATTTCAATAGTCAAAATAATACACTTTCTTAGTACAAATCACATGTCAACACTTACATTGCAAAGAGGAGAAGTTAACAGTTTATCAAAGGTGTTACGAAGCAAGGCGTACTCAACAAGACAAAATAAGAGGAACGAATCCAATATCTCACTCTCCTCTCACACTAGAGGAGTGTAAAACAATATTAAGATTAACAACACCAAAAACACATAGGTAGAGATAAAATAAACAATCATGCTAAACCAGATTGTTCCCAAGAAGATTTATTCAAGTTCAAACAATAGTTGAGTTACTCACAAGTTTATCACAGCTCAAAAAAATTATAATAGTTTGAGGGAGAGAACCTCACTAACACCTTCTTCAACATCAAGCCTATCAATCATTTTTTATTTTTTTCCATAGAATGTAGACACTTATTTTTGGCACCTCCTTGCACCTTCACCCCACATTCACCTTCCATCCTCACCTAGCCTACTCATTTCCCCTTGATTTTTAAAATCATACCCTTTCCCTCCTAAATTATCCTACTTTTCCCCATACTTCATTTATCATTATCTCATTTATATTTCATAATTCTCATACCCCCATTTTTTAAATTCCCATTAATCCCATTAATCCTAAAATAATTTAATTAATCCTAAATATATCCTAAACCATTTAATTATCCTAATCCTACCCTAATCACCCTCATTTAATCATCCCCCATGGGATTCCCACCCCTCTTCATTAATCCTTCCCTAGGATCCTCCCACACATTCTATCCCTTCCAAAGATTCCTTCCACTCCCTTTTACCCATTTAAACCTCTTACATGTGTACAGTCATAAAAATAGTCCTTTATCCATTTCAAATTCCATTCTCACCCTCCATTACTATTCCAAAGTTCAACTGGAAGTCTACTTACTTCATCGCTCATGACTGACCTAGGTCACCGTCAAACCTACCTTGAACTATTTAACCACCTCTACCCCTCTTCTCAAATGGCTAGAAAATATTCAATCTCATGTGTACTTTGTGAATATTTCCTTTTGAGTTGTTCTTAGAGTTCTTATCATCAGTTGAGACATCTTGTTGATCCTTGGAATTTAGAGCTTGGAGTTTAGAGAGTGTTGTGGAGATTTTATCCGTGCATGAAGTTGTTTTTTTATAGATATTTACAAGTGTTCATCGAGTTCTCTTCACCCTTCATTTAGCTTCAATAATCATCGGTTCCATTATCTATTCCCATATTTCTTTCTAGCACCTTATCTCTAGTCCAATCAATGTTGAAATGACCCAGTCACCATCAATCCATAGCCTACACTTGTTGAATCCTATCTCGTCATATGTCCTACCCGTCTTGCATCAAATCCTATCTAACATAATTTGCATCCAATTCATCCATGTGATATCATGTCCATCCTGTTAGCATCATGTGGTCTATTGTAACATCTCTGAGCCCACATTTTCCATTGTTTTGCATATTTATACACAATCTGTTTAGGTCTACATCAATTATCTTTGTTGGTCTTAGGTCGTTGTCGACCCTATGTGGTTTGTTTTAGATTCATAACATTTTTACTATCAATCACCACATCAACTTAGTTTAGCTTATCAGACAATTGTTTAGATTCTATTATCCACATGTCTATTTTTATCCAATTATCATTATTTGTTATCATTGCATGGGTTGGCATCCTCTCTAGGAAGCTTTCACTTCTTATAGCTAACTTTTCGGGCAGCTCACCATATATATTACTAATCCTTTTTCATGTTTAGTCTTTGTTTTTGTGCAGGTGGAAGACTCACTGCAAGGAGGATCATTTCTTGTGTGCCCATACCATATCCACATCAGGAGGTTCCCTAAACCCTCCCATACTTTGAGGTTTCTTGGTTTCTTGTTTGGTTTTCACTAATCTGAAACAGGTAATACAAAAATCTTGTCTAATAGTTTAATTGAGGTGGATATTATAAACATGGGTGCTTCATTGAAAATCTAGCTAAAGAATGGTCCATATTACTAACTAACATTAAAAATATGATTCATGATTTTTGTCTCTTCTATTACGCCCTCTTTTGGAATGTTGTTATTTTAATTTTTGTTTAGTGTTACTTTATTATCAGTTTGCTTTATTAGTTTGTCTTTATGATTGTATACATATGGTTAATGCTTAACCTTTCCAGTTGGTTTATGTATTTCTAGATATCTTCTATGTAAGGGAACTTTTTTTTTTATGGGGAAGAGACCCCTTAACCCTCTTTTACCCTTAATAAAAAAAAAAGGTTTTATGGTTATAAGTGTAATGCCCATAAAATTAGGCACACAAATAAAATATTAAAAATTTCAAAATAATTTTTTTGACCTATATTATTGTATAAATGACACCACAAGGGAAAATTATGATAATTCAACAACACACAAGACATTTATACCAACATGGAATAACATGTACCACAAGATGAGAAGTGATTGGCCTCACCAGAAAGATGACACATATAACCAAACCTACCTAAGAGGATTACATTAGGGAAATTTCATCATTGTAACTACCTTTTATCCCTCCAAGAAGGGATCTTGGCTAGCCTTTTGTTCCTCTAAAGTATACACATCACATCAACTTTGGCATGCCCCTTTATCTCTCTATTATAAAACATTCTTATACCTCCATTAAGACTAGCCACAAATCCCCTTGTTTCCTCCTAAACAACACACACATTTAATTTATTCCTCCCTTCACTAGCTAGACCTTATGCCTCTAATACACCATGATGAAACCTCACCCCAAAAAGGAAAAAATAACCACATGAAAACATGAGCACATCATATCTATATTTCCTAAATAACAAAGGACACACAATGATCCACTACAATACCAACATACAAAATGAGCACTACTCATGACACAACATTTACATGTATACAATTTTATTATAGTTATGTTCCAATAATTAGTTTAAGGATTCAAAGGAACTTAATAGTGAAACATACTTTCTCCTTTTATTTCTAGACTAAATTTCCTTAGTATCGCTTTACATTCAACTTAAAAGGTTTCACTTAATTTGGTTCATATGTATTATTTTAATTCATTAATATGATACATTAGTTATAAGGGTAATTTTTATACACACGAGGCTACTAGTTCTTGTCCCTATGATTATTTTCTAAAGGGCATGTTTACTTAGCTTTGCATCATGCCTTCATTTCACAATAGGAACTAGTGTGAGATCATGAGGGAAAAATTCTATAGTTTAAAAGGGTTAAGGTTCCCGATTCTCTCCTTCATTTATTTTTAATCATTGGTTAGGATCATATTGACTTTTACTCGACATGATTTTCTTTTCCCACAACATAAGAAGGATTAAAACAAGTTACAAGAAAGATCTAAAATTCACTTATCTCCTAGAACAACATCCCATGATTACATTTTCAAGGTTAAGCATTATTTACAATTTTATTATTTTCCACAATTAACTCTCAATATCATGATAAGGGGAAACAAATTTGCACTGATATTAGAAATGGAATACACCCATAACCCAATCCTCAAGATGTCTTTCAAGAGTAACTCAAATCTTGGCACCTAAAACCCCTCATTTACTCATATGCTTCGGCTTAAGTGGCTTGCATTTGATTTTAAACTAGATTCACATGAGGTGCTAACTAAGAGAAAATATTCATTCTATTACACACACAATTACCATACCTAGGGGAAAAGGCCAAATTCTTCGAAAACATTTAACTATAGTCATTCCTATCGATTATTTTGCGATAGTGTCTCTAAGTGTACATGACTATGATGACAATCTAAAACTTGGGCTCTTATTTCCTTAAGTGTAGTCCTTATTTTACCATCAATATTTATTTCTAACCCCAAACACGCTGACCTATCATCCAACATATGGTGGGCACTCACCCGATGCGCACGTGGGTGCTGAGCCCCTCCTATATGTGAGTTTTGCAAGATAGTTTTGCCATTGATGAAGGATTATTTGTAGAAACAGAATTACATTCATCTAATTTAAAAAGGTAGAAGATACAACTAAAAAATCTACATATTAATGCATAAAAAAGCTAATAAACATTGTAAGAAGTACAAAAAACTAGATCTGAGTCATGATAAGCCAAATAACATGAGGGTTTACACCCATAAGCAAGTTGTATATAATAGATCCATGTATATTGATTTAATAGAGTTCTGGTAGCCATATTACATTTAAAAGGGTCATCTTAGACCATATACATCAAATGACAGAGACTCAAATCTTGTAAACCTATTTGATTAGAGATCCTAACTATGCTTTTCCCCATTATATCCATTGTTACAAATCTGAGTACCCATGAATATAATTAATGGTATCCCTTACAACCCTTTAGCACTAAGTACTCTAAACCCTATCTCAATGAACTCTAAACCATTAGCATTTCCTAACATTTCTGCAGCACTTAAATACTCTCATTCTCTTCTCTACTCCCCTTTGCACTCTACACACTATACTTTACACTCTCATTCCTGCCCCAAGCACTCCTTTAAATAGGATCATCGTCCACCACCATGAATTATCTCTTGAGAAGATTGTGTGCCAAGTGTCGATGTGGTCCTCTATTTGCGAATGCTTATCCTCTTTACAAACCTTCCACTAATTGTAATGTTGCCTCTAGGATTATTCCCTGTGTGGAATATCCTTTTCTTGACATCTAAGGTTCCAAGATGGAACCTTATCCACATATCACACCTATTCAGTCCTCACATTTTTCCTCAAGTGACTCCATGATGAAAAATATGGCTAAGTCATTTAAACCATTTTTCTTCCTCCCACACGCGCCTTGGTTTCACTTAAACCATTCTTAATTCATTTTTCTTGTGCGCTTTTCCTTGAGCTCCAATCTATTTATTGATCCTCTGTGTGTGTGCCTTTTGGTACTTAGCCAATATTTAGGGTCCAACATTAAGCTAGAAGGTTCTATCAAGTATAATGATTTTGTTTCACATGAAGGTTTTAGTTTTTTACGTTATGAAGGAGCACACGAGGAGGGTAGGCATATAATGGTTTTATACTAAGGTTAACTATTTTATTTAGATTTCCTTTCTATAATTTCAAGGTAAATAACACCACAGAAGTGAGATTTAATCATTAATTTCACATTGAAAATGCATTATAAGATGTCAAATTCAATTTCAATTAACATAAATATCCAACCTTTTTACAATTCATAATTCTGAATCAAAATAACACCCATGATTAAATATACATTTCTCAAAACACCCCAAAACAATAACTCATACTTATTACAAAATTCAATAATTAACATTTCAATATATCATAGAATGTTTATTTAGCCTCTACAATTCATTGTTCTAAATAACATGCTAATATGATATTATAAGTAACACTTCACTTCCTCCATGTTTCAGGATTGCAACCACCACATAGTCAGCACAAATGTTGGCATGGTATCCACCTAAATCTAACATAATTAAAAATTTATTTTTTCATTTACATAATCAAAATACTTCACACACAACCAAATAGGGTTAGAGATATATAATAATTTCATTTCACTAATTTCTTAAATAAGGGAGGAGAAACGAGATAGAAGAAATAAAGGAGAGAAAAAACAGCTTTTTGCAAAAGTCAAATTTCTCAAAACAAGCCCAAAAAAAAGATTTTCATATAGTTATTTATAAGTTTCAATAAGTTTTCTCATCGGTTTATTGAATTGAATAGGGTTTTATGGCCTTCTTTCACATTTTTCTACTAGTTACGAAAACATCTAGTTTAATCTCAAAGGCTAAGAAACCACTATCGAAAATTGAATTTCAATGAAAAACACACAAAGGGTAAAATTCTTACATGCTCACCTATATACTTAGAATTCATATGAGTCAAAAACTTAGAACTGGTGAACTGTTTACAAATAATGAAAAGTTTTCTAGGACCACTTTGGTCATAATTGGACTTGTAATGATCTAGTCAAACATCAATTAGAGGCCTACAAAACTTCTTTGAAATAATAGCTAGTAATGTGGTTTTCCCTAAACTGATGGTAACAAAAAAATTTCAAGTAAAAATATTGGATATTTATGAAGGAGGATAAGCATTTCTTTGCACAGCAGGGGTCCAAATGGAAAGTCAAAACAAAATCAAAATTTTAACTTATAACGCTTTCCCAACACTACAAATAGGTCAACAGGCTTCTAACACACTACACCAAAGGATAAAATGATCAATTTAGGATGTTTCAAGAGTTTCTATGGTAACTCATGATGAAAAGGAACACAAAAAAGACCTAACTTCTCATTTTGGGGGTTCAGAAGGATGTTTTGTGAGTCTCTCGAAATTACAATTAACTAACATTTTAAAAAGGGACAATTTCTAGGCTTAAAGGAGAACTAAAATTTGACTCATCAATTCAAGGGGTTACAATTATCCAATTTGGTTACAAATTTTCCAAAACATATCAGAAAGAGGGTTAAATACTATGGTTGGAAAACCAAGGGTAGTTCATATTTGCATAAGTCATGAGGTGAAGTTTTATTATTTTGCACTTTAAGTTTGTTTTAAAATAACCAATGGTATAATAATATATGGGTTTATTTATTTTTAATTGCAAATGAAGAACCAAAAATATGAAAATTATGAAAGATGAAGGTAAGGGAGACCATGTCTAAGGGGAAAATGAATCGGCCAAAGTTATGGAGCTTGATTCCACATCTCCACAAGTAATTTCATCTTACTGTTTACGTGCACCATCAAATCCTCCATTTGCACCCTCTAAGAAGCCATATTATACCATACATTATCCCACATCATAGAAAATAATATTCTATAACAACCTAATATTTTAGCCATTCAAGGTAACAACTAGGCTGATTTTCTTTATAAGGTAACAATACCAAGATTTTTTTTTTTGACATGTATAAGAGGTCATTAAATTTAACCTATGGGCACACTACTAGGAAAATGCTTCCTTTCACCACTTCCATTTCCAAAAAACATTACACATCATGCATTCTCTAAAACCATTTCCCCCACATCTTCTATAATAACATTCATTTCATCACATCTTTTGGCTATTTTCATGTTCTAGTCAAAATATGACATTATTCATAGCTCAAATAATTTACTTGGGTATAAAGGTTATGTCACTCATATTTTTGATGTCTTGGATTCATGATAAAAGTCCCTTATCTCAAGCAACCCTTCTTGTAAGCTCCTCACTTTGACACCGAAGGGAGTATATTTGTAAAGTGTTAGAATTTGGCTTTACATCTGCTAATAGTATAGCATGAAAATATCTAATGCTTTCTCAACAAACCCAATCTACGCACCCCTGAAATATTTGTATTCCATTAACCATGCCTCCTCTTATATTTAGTCAAATAAATCACAAACTTGTTGAATCCACATTTGCACCCATACCTATCCCTCTTCCAAGATCTATTAAAGCCTCTCGTATTTGCAAACCTTCTCATTAATGACACATATTTTTTTGAATTTTGATGGTACATCCTTGGGTACCTTCATAACTCCAATTAGATACCTATTCTATAGATTTTCCTTTGGATATCAAATAAAGTGCTTGTATTACTATAATGCAAGGAATTTTTTGGATGGATAAAACTTCTAAGTCTGAAAGCCATGTGCGGAATATCTCGATGTGCGTGCTTATAAGTGTTCAAGAGATGTAAATATGTTGTAACAATGAATGAATATATAATGCTGAAACTAAAATAGGTGGTGGATAAAAGCGAGATACTACAGATTTTAAATAAAACATGTAAAAATGACTCATAAGTAAAGAAATGAAATGTTGCAACTCTAATCTACTCATGCACAAAACTTAAAACAACAAAGAAAAAGGAAAGGGGTTTAGTGAACCACAAGTGGGCCCTACCTTAGGTGTTATCCCTTCCTAAGGCTTGTGTCTACAACAAAATGATAGAACTCATATTTTTATTCATCAGCATGAAGATTACATAATACAACTTACAACAATTTCCTTCCTATGGATCGATATCTTCTACAGTCATATCATTCTCTTTATATTCAATAGAGACGTGAGGAGACTTGTTCAACTAGTAGTTACATTTTGATTGAGTACCAGATCATTCCCAATAAATCCATGGATTCCTATGCATGCAACTAGAACTAAAGATAAGTCTTCTAATACATCAACATAATTAACTTTTAATTCAAAAAACTAGTTTTAAATCGGATCAACTATTTCCAAGTTGTAGTTACAAATAAAAAATAGGCATTAGCATGAGAACTAATCTTGATGGCATAACTACTTCTTTACTAGCATGTGTGAACTCAAGCAAAGCATTCTTGTTGAATTAGTTCTCCACAATCACAATTGTGTATATGTGTATATTTTTCTTTGGTTGCGAGGCATTTTGCTATGGATGAGTCACGATTGCTACATGTTAGTTGTTTATTCCTTCGCCGCATGTTAGTGACCATACATAAAATATCCTTACCACAAGTAAAATATTCAAATGAAGCACTCAATAATCATTCATTACATCAAAGAGATTAAATGCACATCAAAATCCATGAAATAAAGTAAATTAGTAATAATTATACTAATTAATATATAAGTTCCATAAACTTAAGTTCAGGTGGGAATGTATTGATAGGATGACCAAAATAACAAAGTGCAAGGGTATACAAACATGAAAAACTATAGCAGATGAGACAATTAAAACAATATTTAAAGGGTCTCATCACACCCCGAGTTAATTCCGTGAATGACCTCATTCAATGTTTTCTTGTTTACCCTTATCAGCGTCTTCTTTCTTATCCTTCTTCTTTGGGTCCACCTAGTTAATGCGAAAAATTGTCTCGAAATTAGTTGGCATGAAATTTCCCTTAGTTTTAGTAAGGAAGTAACCTAAATTCCTCGTGCAATGGTCCATTATCATTTCTTTCACCTTTTCATTAAGCTCTTTATCCCCATACGAGTGAGGGATTGGATAATGGAAAATAGGTGGATAGTATCCAATTGGGAACTAGGTTGGTCCACATCCCTTTACCACCTGAGTATATGGATTGACCCACTAGAGAGTTGGGATTATATTTGGGTAAGAATGCACTTCCTCCCTCTTTCACTCTGTTGACATCTCATCCCATGTCCTCCTGCATGCTTGTACTATCTCTATTGCATTGTATTTAATGTGGTATTTGACCTCATCATGGACTTCTTCTCACATCTTGTACACCCTCTATTTTATTTTCTTATCCTTCATGAAATTGCCATACTCTTTAATCATAGCTTTTATACTATTTTCCTCTTCCCGAATATTCAATGGCTTCTCCTTACATAATTTCCTATACTCAACCATCTACTTTTGTCTCTAAAGTTACTTATTGAAGTAAGAAAATAGTACCTACATTTACACATCTCCAATGTACATAATATGTATCCAATATATTTCATATTCTAAGGCATAATTGAACATGTACAGCTCACAAAGAAGAAATTGTAATTAGTGGGGTACTTTTAGATACATCTTGAAAAAGACCTTTTTTTACTGATGTCAAATGGAATATAATTGTTTATACATGTAGGTTTCAACTATAGTATTTGTTATTTTAAGAAGACAGAGTAAACATTTGAAGGTGGTTGTACGCACCAAATTTTTCATGAGCTACATTGTCAAAAATGCTTACAAAAGGTCCCTAGTGATGATTCATATCCTTTCGAAGATGTTCGATCTCTTAAACCTACTTATAGTATATATTTGTATGTGTTTCTCTATCAAATTTACTAAATTTAGGATTGACTTAGTCATTCTTAACTCTTCTTTCTCTTGTGATTGTTGATTACATAGTTAACTGCCTCTTCATGTGATGATTTGGCATCCCATTCCTTCCGAGTGTGCTTGTGCACTCTACAACTAACTTTATATAAATCGAATGCATGTTTTAAAGAAAATGGCTAGAGAATTATTTTTTTCATCCTTGAAATTTTTAAAGTTACCTTCTTTACTTGCTAGAAGCAAAGTAGAGCCAATCTCGAGTTCTATTGTTCTATCATTCTTTCACTTGTATTGTTCCATCTGCTAATTCAAGCTACCCATTTCTCAAGTGCTTTCCTTCTATTGATATCACTACATTCCCAACCACCGGAGTCACTTGGACATGAGGAATAGAAAGGATAAATTGAGGGGACCAAGTACTACCCAACTAGATTACCACCTCTTTGTGTTCTAGGTTGGATTTTTCATTTGTTTTCCTTCATTTATACAAATTTGTCAATTTTGAATCGTCTTGAGTAAAAATTTTCATATCAAATGGAGTAGAGAAAGTATCTTATTTTTACAATCATCAAGTAATCACAGTAGATCAGATCATATTAGAAAAGTCTTTGTAAAATATATCTTTATTATTGCCAGGGAAGTTACAGGGGAATAATAGCTTCTTTGAAGTTGTGATTTATTCTCATTCCTCGAGGTAGGATTGAGGGTTTTGATTAGAAAGGTTTCAATTAATTAATTTCTTTAGGTTTAGATTAACACAATTTCATAGGAAATTAGCTACATTCGGTTAATTGTCTGTATTAGATTTATTTATTTAGATTAGAAGCTTTGTTTTCAGAATATCAGAAAAGAATAACAAAAATTTAATTTCATTAGACTAGCTACTTTTATTTCATTACTCAGTTTATATATTATAAATTATCAAAAACATTGTGTAGATTTCCTTTGTTTGATTAGCTTGTTTCACTAGATTAATTCAATTATATATTGCATGATAATTATGGGCCCCAGAGAACCTAGGGATTACGTATTTGAACCAATACTTCCTCACCCAAATCTAGCGGTTCCATTAATAGATATTGGTGAAGGTATTCAAATTAACGTATTATGAACAACTAGAGATCTAAAAACAATCACTTAACAACTAGATGTGTTAAATGTTAAAGACGTCAAAGCATATGAATTATTGTCAAAACAACCTAATTATAGATTTCCTTGAAAGCATTCAAATTCCCATATAACCATAAATGGACTGAAACAAAATGAACATTTTTCTATGACCCATTAGTTCTAAAACCAGATGTAGGAGACCTTTTTACCAACATAGATACAAGATTACGCATACAAGTTACTAGAACACCAGTGAGATATTCCAAGAATATCACACAACTCTTTGTTTTAAACGTAGAAGATGAAAAATATTACGAGTATTGGATAGTTGGAAACAAATTTTGATCATACATGACCATAAAAGGATCCCAAGAAACTAAGATAATTTGGAAGTGATCCTACAGTCCCACAACAAAATGCACAAGAATTATTCATTGACAGTGACACGATTTTGTGCACATTGGTTTTTCGTACATCACCATTACCACCCAATATCATATCATAATTAAACACTCTAAATGAGGAATCCCAACAATCCCTCACATTTTGGAATGCTCCTCGAAACTGGGTTTGATTCCGTGAAGCCACGCCTATTTCAATTGTTCCATGACCTTGTATAGATAGACTTCTATTATTAGCTTCATATGAATTCAAAAGCTGGTAGAAAGGATATCTATAGAGCTCAATATTGACTAGAGTCTTCGCATTGCCATATTTTTGATCGATTCATCCGAACCATATAAGTTAAAGAGGATTTCATTGCACTTGATAAGAAGATTCCATTATTACAAGTTGAAAACATTGTATTGCCTTGATAGCTTACCCATACCATTTTTCCCACATTTTTCTCATTAGCCACACACACATTTCCACATTGGTTGCCTTAGCATGACCTCAGAGAGTCAAGTGCAAATGAAGGTCACATGTCAATTTTCACTTGTAGAAATTGGTGAACCCGATGTGAAGAGATAGTCTCTTTTCATTTCCATCTTCTTCATCCAAATTTCCTCTCTCCCATTATTCTATGGGTATTTATATAACCCCCAAATAGGATAAGATGGATGTGGACAACCCATTTTAGGTCTAGAGGCATACTAATGTCAAATGGGAAGACAACAATAGTCTCCTCACTATATGCATAGGTGGACAATTGTTTGACCCATCTTCATTCCTCTCAAACTCCTCCTCCTAAGGGAACCAACAATGGCTCCTTGGTTAGGATCGAGGAAATCAACCAACTTACACGGACATAATACCCGATATCTACAGATCTAATAATATAACTTTTATTGGAGATTTAGGATCATCTCCTCGATTTTGTTCGTAAAACTAATAAGCATGCATTCTTAGTAGCTCCAATTTTTAGATGAGGAGTATTTAACACGTTACCCCATAAGTGAAAAATGCTTCTAAAATATGACTCAAACTTTTGATAGGGTGCAAGGACATGCATAGGTATTTCTTCAAAACAACACCACTACCCCTCCTATAGTGGAAAAAACTACTATTAAGGGGTGGAAAAAATAATAATTTATAGGAGGATATGACACTCCTTAACAACCTACAAATGTCCAACACTATACACCAAAGTAAAACACCCTACCATCATCGGAAAGATCATCTCAAAGCATTAGTGGAAAAGGTTAAGGAATTAGAACTTGCTCAAAACACTCAAGCTTCATATGTTGGGCAAGGGAAGATTCATGTTTATCCGCATGAACTATGATCAATTGCCTACTGCACCAAATCCTCCCTTTTACATGGGTGCTCCTAGCCCCATCGATCTTCTCATTTGGTCGGTCACCTTAGGTATGCCTCTTTATTCTATGTATAGATATCCAAATCAGGGAACCAACTAGAAGTGTGTTCTCAAATGCCATCCCAACTAGAAATACATTATCGGGATATAAGGGATAAAATATGTGGAATAATCCCTCACAGGATCGCAAAAGTAGAAACTAATATGCAAAAACTATTATATATCTCAAATAAAAGTGTAGAATAAAAATAACACAACAAAAAAAAGATACGGTATTTAACGTGGTTCACCCATTTGGGATACATCCACCAAGAATCATTTGATCATATTTTATTACAAGACACCACTCTATCAATACAATATCCAAATTTTTTTGGATCTATGCTCAACAAACTCTACAAAACTCATGCCCGAATTTAGACACATCTGCAATGTTACATCAACCCTACCATATGCAAAAAAATACATAAGTAGACAAATGCTTTAGCAGTTTTACAAAACCATGGGTATCAAAACCATAGGCCAAAAATGTCCCATAAACATATGGATCAAAAATACCACCCATATGAGAAAATCATGTTTCTGGTATATCGGACACATTTTTTGAGGCCAATTTTTTTTTCTCGGGGATACACCCCTTAACCCCGATAATAAAAGTGTGGAAAGTGTACAATACACTTAGTGTATAGTCTTAAATACTTTCTCACAGGAAAATAGGCTCCACAACCTAACAATCTCCCACTTAGAGACTAGTTTTCCTCTAAGCAAGCTTCTCAACCCTTCACTAGTTTCGTGAAGACCAACCAAATCTGAACACAACTTCATTTTTCCCTTGTGACCACCTTGGTCATCATGTCTACAAGATTTTGACTGGTATGAATCTTCTCTAGCTTTAACTTCTCTTCCTCCAAAGTTTTCCTAATGAAATGGTACCTAAGGTGTATATATTGCGTCCTAGAGTGGAAAGCATAGTTATTAGCTAGGTGTATAGAAATTTGACTATCACTATGCATCATCCCTTCCTATCCTAGATATTCTCATACCAAGGATATTTTTGGCTTCCCCCAAATCCTTCATAAAAAGGAGTCACTTAGTTGTTTCTTGAGTACTTGTATTTCTGCATGTTTTACTGCTGCAACCAACATGTCATCCACGTACATACATAGGATAATATAAATTCCATCCTCATATTTATTTGTATACATGCAATGGTCGAATGGCATCTAACATAACCTTGTTCCATCATTAATCTATCAAATTTATTATACCATTGATGTGGAGCTTGTTTCAAGCCATACAAGCTCTTCTTAAGTTTTCACACCATCTCCTCTTTACCTTTGAACTCATAGCCATCTGGATGCTGCATATATAGATCATCCTCCAAATCACCATGGAGAAATGTAGTATTTACATCAAGCTTCTCTAAGTGAAAGTCTTATACTATAAATATTCAAAGAACAGATTGTAATAGAAGTAATTTTTACTACAGGAGAAAAAAAAATCATCAAAATCTATACCTTTTCTTTGTACAAACCCCTTGACCACCAACCGGGCCTTATATATTTTCTTTCCTCCTTCTTTCTCTTTGACTTTGTACACCAAATTTTTATGTAATACTATTTTTCCTTCAGGTAGCTTCACCAAATCCCATGTCTAGTTCTCCATGAGAGCCTAATGCTCCTCATCCATGGCTTGCTCCCACTTCTTCCTGACATCTACCTGCATTGCTTCATCAAAGCTCTATGGCTCTCCACTATCTCGTGAGTAATAAATAGTAAAGATAAGCATAAAAAAATTTAGGTTATCTTCTTAGCCTAGATGACCTCCTCAATATAGGAGTTTGGGGTTCCTATTAAGGAGGTTCGTAAACTAATTAATGTGTCACTTTCCCACCAAAATATCCTCTACCACTGCATATTCTTTCTTGGTTTCTTCCCTATTTCCCCGTAATTGCTGCTTATACATAAATTTCTCATTAAAGACCACATCCCTAGATCAAATGATTTTATTGTCCTTAATACTCCAACATTTATATCTCAAGTCATCACCACCATAACCAATGAAAGTACATTTTTCAAATTTATCCTCTATCTTGGTCCTATCATCTTTTCTATATGGAAAAACACTTCACATCAAAATACTCTAAGAAATGAGTAATCAAATTTCTTACCATACTAAGCCTCTTCAGGTATGTATCCATCCAAGGCACTTGAGGATCCTTTGTTTATTAAGTACACAACTATACTCAACACTTCGGCTAAAAATAAAGAGGAAATCCTACAAGTAACCTCATGCTCCTAACATGCTCCATTATTGTTTTCTTCATCCTTTCGATTCCCAATTTTTCTACAAAGTTCTTGGAAACGTCTTTTTATGTGGATTCCATTCTTAGAATAGTAATCATCAAATTCATTGCTACAATAATCCCCTCCATTATCTAACCTAAGACAATTTAGCTTAAGACATGTTTCATTCTCTACTAAGGATTTCCATTTAACAAAAGTGTCAAATACATCAAATTTTTTTCTAATACAATATACCCAAACATTCCTTGCTACATCATTAATAAAAGTAAAAAAATAATTTAAACCCCCAAGAGATGATACCTGATTTGGCCCCCACAATCGAATGCACTAGCTCTAACTTACTCTCTTTCTTTATAGGTTTAACCTTGACAAACCTTACTCACTTCTATTTCCCATATATGCAATCCTCACGGAACTCCAAACATGTTTCGTATATCGAGGAAAATCCTTCTTTATGATCTCCATGTCATTATGGCTCATATGTCCAAACCTTTAGTGCCATAATGTTGTATCATCTTATAAATCCACAAGATTACAAATATTAGTGCTATAAGTGGTTAAATACAAGGTTCCAACCTTCTTACCTCTTGCCACCACAAGAGAACCCTTGGTAACCTTCCAAGAGTCTACTAAAAATATCATAGTACAACCATCACTTCCCAACTTCCCTTCCTATATCGAATTTCATCTTAATGTAGGCACATGTCTTACATCCTTCAATAGCCAAGTATTCCCATTCTACATCTTAATCTAAACAAAAAAAATTCCAAATATTTTGCAAGGCTCATCATCACTAAGAAAAACATGCCCAAAATCTCTTCAAACATAATAAAAAAATAATGTCTATGTGGAGAAGCATGTAAAGAAGCTCCCGAATCTAAAACCCAATATTTAGTAATGTTATGCAAAGAAAGAATCAAAGCATCTTGACATACATTAATCATTTCCATATTTACCTCCTTGTTTTCTTCCCCGTTGTTTCTTCTTGACTGAAGCTCGTAACAATTCTTCTTTGCATTCCTAGACTTTTCACAAAGTGCCAACGTACTATCTTTCTTTTAGATTTTGACCTTCCCGATCCTTCAATTTTCCATGGCTTCCTCTATTATTATATCTCCCTTTAGTTTCCAATTTCAAATCATACCCTCAGTAGAAGATTCCCAAGATATTTTTCTTTGCATTTCCTCACTTAGGATCACCCCTATAACATCCACAAACTTTAACTTTGAGTTAGCTAGAACTGAGTTGCTTACCACATTACTGGCTATTCCAACTCTTAAGTAAAGAGCACAAAATTAATAAAACCCTAACTTCTTTATAAAATTATATTTTTACCGAAGCTAACATATGTACAACCATATTAAAATCATTTAAATGATCTAATATTGAACCATTCTCACACATCTTCATATTAAACAACATTTTCATTTAAAATATCTTATTAGAGGCGAAGATTTTTCATAGAACGTCCTTAATGCATCTATCATCTCTTTTGTAGTCTTTTCCTTTGAAACAATAAATAATACGAATATGCAAGACATAACCAAATCATTCCAAGTTCCTTCCTATCTAGAAAATTACATTCCTCATCCATCATACTTGATATTTTGTTCCTTTCTTAGACAAAGGAATATAAATATCGTTACGATAAAGGTAATCTTCAATCTACATCTTCTAAACACTAAAATTTTTCCCGTTGAATTTATCAACCCTTAATCTTCCATCATCTGCCATAGCTCTTACTCAAGATAAAAAAATTTCCTATGATTCAACACTTCAAAAACCAAACCAGGATTTGATACCAATTATTAGGAAATAAGGGATAAAATATGCGAATAATCCCTCACGTAATCACAATAGTAGAAGCTAATATGTAGAAAATATTACAAATCTCAAATAAAAGTGCAGAATAAAAATAACACAAAAAAAAGATAGTATTTAACATGGATCACCCAATTTGGGATACGTCCACCAAGAATCACTTTCTCATATTTTATTACAATCCACCGCTCTTTCAATACAATCCCCATATCTGTTTGGAGCTGTGCTCAACAAAATCTACATAATTCACACCCAAATTCAAACACATCTACAATGTTACATAAATCCTACCATGTTCACAAATCCACATAAGTAGACAACTGATTTAACAATTTTACAAAAATGTGGGTATCAAAACCATGGGCTAAAACCATCCCATAAGCCTATGGGTCAAAAATCCTGCCCATATGAGAAAAGCACATTTCCTTGTATATCGAGGCACACTTTTCAAGGTGAATTATGGAAAGTGTACAATACTCTTAGTGTACATGATCTTCAAAACTTTATCACATGAAAATATGCTCCACAATCTAACATACATCATTCCCTAACTTTATTCCTCTAAATTCATACCAAAATAATGTCCCCCTACGTACATATGTATTCTAAATAATCATAGGGGGACATGTACTATTACCCATATGGTCAGCCACAGGGATTCCTTATGCCCTAATAAATGTATATGCTACACCATACCAACAACTAATTCTTCCTCCACCTCCCCAACAAGGATCATCAATGGTTGAGTGTTATGTGGTAGGTACATGCTTAGAATATATCAAGGATCCTCTTAACTTCTCCATACGGGGTGTCATGCTCGACAGGATTTTACTATATCTTCCCAATTTTAAAAGGGAGGGAGATAAAAATGCCCACATCAAGGCATATGAAATTTCCATTTGAAACATGTTCCCATGGGATGCGGTTGTGAAAATATTCCCTAAGAATTTAGAAGGTATTTCTCTTGATTGGTATTATAAGATCTTTGGAGGTATCGATACACTCTTTCAAGTAACTCATGTAAAAGTTTATTAAATATTTTAACATGAACAAAATATTGAGAACAAGAATCGGGAGTTCCTCCATATTAAACAAGAGCACAATGAGTCTACCACACATTTCATCTAGAGATGGCGGAAATTCCTTTACTCTTCAACAAGCATGCCTAATATGGATCAAACAAAGCTCTATGACTTATTTCTTCATTCTCTTAATCGAGAAACAAAGGAGGAGGTCCGTAAGCTCCAACTTAGAAGATATGAAGAGGTTTTAGAGGGTACTTTTGGATAGATCAAGTAGCAATAGATAGTGGTCGCAAAACATACAACTCTAATGGGAGGTGCATCACTCCCAACCAAGGTAACTCAAGTTTCCAAAATAGTACAAAAATAACCAAGTACCTAAGGTCCTCATTAAAAACTATGGTGTTACAACTGAAGGTGTTACTGATCAAATAAAGAAACCCAATGTTGTTAATACCCTAAATACAAATAACGCTAACAACAACAATACCGCTAACAATCAAAGGATTGAAATTTTTTATCCCACAATTAATGTAGTGGAATTTAATCATCTGAAACAAAAAAATAACAAAAACAATAGCAACAAGTCCAAGATCAAGGCTCTACCTAGTCTCCAAGTGGGTACCTAAACCAATTTCTAAATCAAGGGCAACAACATCCAAATTTCAACTACAATAACCAGCAACTAAACAATAACCATAACTTTGGGCCATAATAAAATGTAAACCAAAGACTTCAGGATTACAATCTGGCCTATATTGTGGTTTCCATAGGGTCCAAGGGTACTATGCTAGAACTTTCTAAGATTATAAAAAGTTTTAACAACACTTACCCAAAGAACAAAGACAACTCTTTATTGATATTTTTGGAAAATCCTACAATGCCTACTCAAAATACTTGTATGGGGCTGTGTCCCCCCAAAATATTCCACTCAGGATCTTTAACGATCTTCTCCCAACATGTCCTAATAATGGTAAGCTAGCCCTAAATGGATCGAACAAGGGTGTCATGGTGGGAAGTAATGATCCTGAAGATTCAACTTCATCAAAAACATTTGTGGCGCCTCCATTATATGGCCGTCAACAAACTAAGATAGTAGGTCTTGTAGAGCTAGAGATTGAGCCCCAGATAAATGCTGCCACTAGAACTAGAGATTATTCTTTGCAGTCTATTCCAATTTACCCACCTATATTAGATGATATGTGTGAGACACTTGAAAATTTAGTAGGGGATTATTACTTGATCAGTGACCTAACCAAGACCATTTCTCACATATCCTTTTTGAAAATGTTGAAGAAATCCCCTGCTCATAGAGTTGCTTTGATAGAAGCATTGGGTCTTGGAAATTTGATTAAAGTCACTCCTCCTCTAGAGGCATAGATAAACCATATATACTTTTATTTTTATCATCTTAGGAATATAGAAAGATATTTCAGATTCATATTTGACATCAGTAAGATTCCCACGAGACACGAAATAACACATAGTGGTGATACAAATATGTATCTACAAGTTTGGATCTACAATAATTATGTAAAGTGCACTATGATTGATGATAAAGAATTAGTAAAAATTTTCCCCTTCTCTTTTCTCCAAAAGTTAGGTTATGGGGAAACTAACTGCTCTTCAATGAGAAACATGCTAAGAGGTTATGATAGCCTCAAGGAAACATCAATTAGAACTATAGTCCTTCCAGTCACCCTGGGACCCAAGATGATCCTCACATATTTTTATATTATAGACTAGGAAACCAACTATAATATGATCCTCGATCGTCCTTAGATACATCACATGAAGGAAATTCCCTCCACTTTGTTTCAGGAAGTAAGATTCCTACACTTGGGGAAGGTCTTCGTTGCACAAGGTGACCCAAAGCCCTTCGACATACACCTAGCTAATCTAAAGAAGAGACCAAGGGTACATTCTGAGTTTGAACTCCCCATTAACCAATTAAAAAACCAATGATTTCAATTCCCAAAACAAAACTAATTCGTACAATGGAGTTAGAAACTACTGGCTTGATCAAGGGGATTATTGTGGTCAAGGATGAAACTATTTTTGTAGAGACGGTCTCAAAAAAAAACCACCATAAATATTTTTGAACTATTGGAGAATTATTTATGTATTCTCCTTCTATTTGAATCCATGGCCATAGGACATACCACGGGGCTCATATCTCTTTCACCGACGAGGTCTACATGGTGAAAGTTTCATAAGCAACGGAAGAGTATGCAAAGAACAATCAAACTTCAATCTTCCCAAGCAACTATTGGACTCTCCATTTCAATGGAGTGAAGTGTTGTTTTGGTGCTGGGGCTGGTGTGATCCTAACTTCTCTAGAAGGGAAGGTCATGTCTTTTTCCTTCAAACTAGATTTTGAATGCACAAATATTGATGTAGAATACGAGGCTCTCCTTCTTGGTCTCACAATATCTAAAAGGATCGACGCTTGTAACTTTAAAGTGTTGGTTGACTCACAACTAGTCACAAATCAAGTTTCATAAGTATACAAGACTATGAGGGAACATCTACACTCTGAAAAACTTCACTTCTTAATTTTACAAAAGTTCTTGACTTTATCTCAATCGAAGCCATTCCATGAGAAAAAAACCTTCTCGCAGACTCCATAGCTAGCTCTGTTTCTCAAATTTTTCCAAGCAAGGAGTTAGAAGAAAATAGCTTCACAATTTCGGTTCATGCAGAACCCTTAGTGCACAAAGTACCAATGAATCCAATCTTGGCATACGTTGAGGCCAA
This sequence comes from Taxus wallichiana var. yunnanensis, assembly GCA_018340775.1. Classification (NCBI taxonomy): domain Eukaryota; kingdom Viridiplantae; phylum Streptophyta; class Pinopsida; order Cupressales; family Taxaceae; genus Taxus; species Taxus wallichiana. The sequence goes on along the minus strand of CM031233.1, from coordinate 384,488,285 downwards.
GAATGATCTTACAACCCTAGACTATGCAGAAAATGATGAAGCTATCTTAGGGTATCTTAATGCCTACATAGATTTACATCCCCAACACCATAAGAGAGGATTTTCTCTCATTCTTCACTCGTCCTCCTATTTTTGAGATCACACTTGTGGATCCTCCCTCTTCACAGGCCTATAAATTTATGAGGTAGAAAAGGAGGGGAAATTATAATTACCTCAAGCCCCACCCAAGTTTGAATAGGGTAACATATCTTTGATTGAAGGTAGCATTGATATTAATATCGAGAATGGAGGAAGACCTAAAAATTCTGAAGCTAGGTTCTTCACTAACCCATGAAGAGGTTGAGATGCACACAAAGATCCTTATAGATAATTCAAAATCCTTTGCATTCAATTAAATAATGACAAGAATTTCTCCCCATGTAGCAGTTCACAACCTTGTGACCAAGTCTTATGAAAAATCCCATCAAGCAAAATTCTAAACAAATGAAGCCAAATTTGGCATTGATGGTCAAAGAGGAAGTGATGAACTCCTATAAGTGGGGTTCATTAAACCTATCGATTACTCAATGTGGGTATCCAACATTGTCACCATTATAAAAAAGGATGGAAAAATCCACATTTTCATTTACTTTCAATATATCAATAAGTCACATCCCAAGGATGATTTTCCACTCCCATCCATTGATGTCATTATTAACACAAAAATAGCTATGAGCTTTTGTCCTTCATGGATGGATTTTCTAGGTACAATCAAATCAGGATCTCCAGGAAGATCAAACAAAGACCACATTTATCACTCCTTGGGAACCTATTGTTATACAATCATGTTTTTGGTCTCAAGAATGTTGGTGCCACATACCAACGAGAAATGACTTACATATTCCATGATCTCATTCATAAGATTGTGGAATCCTATGTTGATGACCTTCTAGTTAAGGCCATGTTGGCGAGAAAATTTTCTTGTGGAAAAATTGGTGGGTTTCAAGCCAACGTTATGGGAATATACGTCCCTCTACTTGAATGATGTATCTTTTGTAGGTGCATGCATAAAAGGTGGATTTTGGCCTTTCGACCAGAAGATCCTTTATGGAAAGCTAGCAAAACTAATGAAAATTTTTCTTGTGAGTAGGAGAAAACTAATGTTGTGAGTAGAATATCCCCCACACACATTAATTAGAAATTTCATTTACATGCATTTATAGTTAGAAGAAAAACAAATCCATGAGGAGAAGCTACAAGACCGAATGAAATTCATTGGTCATGCAAGTACCAATCAATCCCTCAATCAATCAAAGAGGAAAAATTCCTTCTTTTATTATTGAAGCTAAAGCAGAATTTGTATAGAGCTTTGAGAATAGAGGAAAATCTAAGGAGAAGGGAAAATAGAAGAAGTATGGCATTTTTTGTCTTTTCTAGGTACATAGCACTCTGGTCTTTTTGAAATCAATCACCAGCCCTTGGAATGGCTTTGAGGAGCCATTATATCTCATGCCAAAATGGTTACTACTTTACAAATCATTTATGCCTCTTCAAATTCCTCCATTGCAAAGAAAACACTCATGGCGGGTTAAAAACTAGATCTTGCAATGTGAACGTTACATTTGATTTGCCAGTTTGAATACAGACCATTTGATTTTCTCTTATAACTTTGAAATCGGGTTGTCCATGTGGTAGGAAGAGATTGGAGCGGGTACGGGGAAAGCCCTTTGCATTTTGTGATTTTTTAGAGATTTGGCAATTTGGAACAAATTGGCCCGCACCCCTTTAACTTTTTAACTTAGGCACGTGGCACATTTTCATTGGAAATGGGGTCGCGGCCTTTTCTCAACATTTTAACCTTTTTTGGAAAAAGGCTCAAAAAACTCAAATTCCTCCACCTGACCCACTTTCTTTGATTGAACTCTTGACATGTGGCACCCTTTGATTGGAAATGGGGTCGTGGCCCTTTTCTCAACATTTTAACCTTTTTTGGAAAAAGGCTCAAAAACTCAAAGTTCTCCATTGTTCCGCTCTCTCGCTTTGACTTTTCAACAGTGGGCCCGAGACCTTGGTGGAGCCGTGGAGCATTCTAGAACTTTTACTTCACTTTTGGGAATTTGGTTAAATTTCCAAAAGTTCCCCGATCGCCTTTCACTCATTTTTCAAAACGCTTTGAATTTTCAATAGCACACTTCACCTTTGAATTTTTCCCTGTGGGCTTTAACTTTGACTTTTTCATTGCAGGCTTCACCTTTGAATTTTCTTGGGCTCAAAATTTGACTTTTACCTTTATAGCTTGATCGGGTTGCGGGTCACTTTTTAATTTTTCCCTTTTTACAAAGAGGCTCAAAAAAATAAAAATTTCTCCACCCTGACTTCTACCATTAGGTATGTCCACATACCCATGGATGATGGGGCCAAAATTTGATGGGGAAGAAAATGCCCATCATTCCCGACTATGGGAAAAATACACAGAGGAAGAGAACTTCATCATTTTGAGTCCAATTTTTGAATTTCCTTCATGAGCCGGAGGCATGGAGGAAAAAAATGATTTGATGACCCAGGCCATAGAACAAGTGAACAATTTTGATCAAAAAAGGAGATTGTAAAGAGGATATTATGTGCACAGACCGGGAGATGGAGAATTTCTCAAAATGAGCAAAACAGAGATTTAAACAACACTAGGGCATGGATTTTGCTATTTCTTCAAACTTTCAACTTGGCTTAAATACTTTAGGAGGCGAGAGCTCAAAATTTCAAATTTAACTTGGAAAATGAAAAGTGGTTTTCGGAGACAACAACTGGCTCTAGCTTGGGGACATGGCATGGACTGAGCATGACAAAGACATGGTATGAGGATCTAGAATCTCAATTTTAAACCGTATAATGTTGACCAGTGCCTTATCCATTGGGCCTTGTAGAGTCATGTACAATTTTGAGAAAGAAATATGAGAAGAAGGAAACACACAAAGCCAAACCACACAAAAACCAAAAAAACAAACAAAACAAAAAAACCACACACAAAGAAAAAAAACACACCTACGAAAATCACCTATGGTACAAGGCGGGGGACAACCCACTTTCACTGATGATATAGTTTCAAGTATTTCCACTTTGAGGAAATTCCAATGGCATTCCATCCAAGTATGAGAGGAGAAAAACATTCTCACCACAAGCTCCATGAATTTGGAATGGGCTGAGCCATAATGAATCAAACTTTCCATGGCTGCCCTTTGGTTCTCTTCTCTTGTCCCATAGCGGAACAAATCTCCAACCTTGAATTCTCTTTCCTTTTCCCTCTTGTCAAAGATCTTCTTCACTTTCAATTGGTGTTCTTTAATTCTATCCACCACTTGGCATCTTCTTTCCTCTAGCTTCTCCAGGAAGAGGATCCTCTTGTCAATGGAGTCTTTGTATTGACCATCTTCTATTTCTTGCAGCAACTTGAGAGCTGCAGCATCTCAATTGTGAGGGAATCTCTACCTCAACTCCATACAACATTTGGAAAGGTGACATACCTATTGCCTTCTTAGGAGTGATCCTATCGCCCACAATGCATCATATAACTTCTTGTGCTAGTTCCTTTGATTCTCATCTACCAGCTTGCACAATGGTCACAATGTTCTTGTTGCTTGACTCAGCTTGCCCATTTCCTTGTGGGTAGTAGTCAGAAGAGTGAGATAGGGAGATTCCAAATCCATAACAAAACTCTGTGAGCTCCTTGGAAGAGAAATAGGTGGCATTGTCTACAACAATTTTCTATGGTATTCCAAAATGAACAATGATATTCTCCTTGATGAAGTTGTAGACTATTTTAGAGTTGGCTTGCTTGGTTGGGATGGCTTCCACCCATTTAGTGAAGTAATCAGTTGCAGTGAGTACATAAGTATGCCCTACACTAGAATGAGGATTCAGAACACCAATAAAATCTAGCCCCATTGCTGAAATGGTTCTTCAATCACCACAGGCCTAAGTGGCAATGCAACTAGTTGTGGCTTTCCAACAAATTGTTGGCATGCTTTGCATTTGGAAACCCAATCTTGAGTGTCTGCAAAGATGGAGGGCCAATAATATCTCCCTCTGAGGATCTTATGTGTGGTGACCATTTCTGAGAAATGTCCACCACAAGCTTGATCATGATATGCCCTGAGCAACTTTTCTTGTTGCTCCTTATCTACACACCTGAGGAAACAACCATCTAGGCCTCTCTTGTAAAGTGCATGATTCTAGATCACAAACTTGGCTACCTTTAGCTTGAGTGTCCTTCTTTGTTTGTAATCAAGATGAGGAGGGCATTCTCCATAAGTGAGGTAGTAAGCAATGTCAGCATACCACTCATCAGTAGTGGTGACAAAGAGCACTGCCTATGGACTATCTCTGAACAGGTTGAGAAAACACCATCTTTTTCTCCTACTTGAGCCTTGAGAGCTTCATCTTCAGCAATCAGCTGCACAAACCATTTCCTCTTACCAGATTAGAGGGTCTAATCTCCAAGTCATACTCTTGGGTCTTTGCAATCCAACTTCCTCTCTTAGCCCCAGGATCTTGTTGAGTCAAAATGGACTTGATTGCACTTCCAGGGACCATCACCACTGTATGGGAATTGAGAATGTAGAATCTGAAACTTTTAATAGCTTTGACCACTATGTAGGCATGTTTCTCTAATTGGTTGTACTTTAGCTCATGATTTTTCAAAGGACAACTCATGAAAGCAATGGGTGCTTCCAAACCTTCATCATTTTTTTGAACAAGGACAATAGAGAGTGTATGTTCTAATGCATAACAATACATGATGAACTCCTTGTTGAAATCTAGAGATACAAGAGTTGGAGCTTTGGCAATGGCTTTCTTGATCTCCTCAAATGTTGTTTTTCCTTCCTTATTCCACTTGAAACTTGCTTGAGGCTTCATCATGGAAGTTATATGCTTAGTCAGTTCAAAAAACTCAGGCACAAAATGATGAAGGAAGTTTACCTTTCCAAAGAATGAATGAACTCCCTTCTTGCTGGTTGGTAAGGCTAGTGCTTGGATAGCTCTGATCCTCTCAGGATCAATGTGTGCTCCATGTTTGTTCACAATGTGTCCCAACAACTTACCTTATGTGACTCCAAAAATGCACTTCTTTGGATTTAGAGAAATGCCATGTTTCCTACACCTTGCAAGGACTTGCTCCAAATGACAGATATGATCTCCCCTCCTCTTTGAAAAAACCATGAGGTCATCAAGGTAAATGACAATGCAATGTTTCAAATCTTTGAAGGCCAAGTCCATTGCTCTCTCTGGAAAGTGGCTCCAGCATTGATCAAGCCAAAAGGCATTCTGTTGTAGGAAAAAGTGCCCCAAGGTGTTGTGAAGGTTGTTTTGTTGCAATCCTCTTCTGCCACCTTGATTTGGTTGTACCCTGAGAATCCATCAAGCAAAGAGAGCATTTCAGATCTAGTGACTGCTTGCAAAATATGATCCATGATTGGAAGAGGGTAGTTGTCCTTGAGAGATGCCTGATTCAGATTTCAAAAGTCTACACAAATCCTTATTTCCCCATTCTTCTTCCTTACTGGCACAATGTTAGCCACCCATGTTGAATGGTGGATGGGGAAGATGATTCTAGCATTGAGCATCTTTGTCACCTCTTCTTTGATAACATCGGTAAATCTTTGGATTGTAGGGCCTTTGTTTTTTCTGAAGGGCTTAGCTCCTTGCTTCAAAGGAATGGAGTGATGCATTTCCTTTGGCTGAAAAGATTTGAGTTCATCATAGGAATAGGCCAGGACATCTGAGTACTTTTTAGCAAGAGAAAAAACTTTCTCTTCTCTTTTGGTGAGCAGCATTTACCAATGTTAACCATCCTTGGATTCTCTAAAGTGCCAATGTTTTCTTGATCAAAATCAGATGGACACCAAGAAGACTATTTTTTTCTCTTGGATGAACCTGTCATGCTTGTCAAAGAGGTCTTCCAAAGAAACTAGGCCTTTGGGGATTTTGTTTCCTTTCAGTTTGATTACTCCCTCTTCATCAATTCCCTCAATTCCTTCCTTCTCTTCTTTGGGGACTGATTCATGGTGTGGGTTTTCACTTCCTTCAAAGAAAATATTATTGAAGTTATCCCTTTGTTCTAAGAAGGCTAGGATCTAATTGTCATCATTGAAGACCTATCTGGTGATTTGCATTATCTGGTATGCTGGGTTTGAACACCATCTCAATGGTCACTTTATCCTTTCCAAAAGAAGGATGAGGTGTCACTAAGGAAGTTGACAACTACTAGAGAATCATCCTTTTCATTATGCTCCCTAGGGATAGCTTCAATGGAGAATGCATCAAAGGATTCAATGCAGTCCCACACTCTATTTCTATAGTGCTTGTCTTGGTTTTTCACTGATATTGTTGGCGGACCTACTTTACCACAACCTCTACATCACCTTTGCATCTCAACTTCTTGATTCCCATGTCCTCTACTATATTCATGCCTAAGAGTAATGCTTCATACTCTGTTGTATTATTTGTATTGTCAAATTGCAGCTTGTAGGAAAAAGGATATACCTCATTGGAGGGAGAGTATAATACTACACCAGCTCTGAACCTACTTTGGAATGACTTGCCATCAAACTCCATTGTCCAGATTTGGTCTTCTTCTTCCTCCATGAGAAGTGGAAAGTCCTCTTCCTTCTATGATGTAAGGAGGTAATTTCCAAGCCCACAATCTTGAAAAAGGATATCAGCTCTTGGATCATCATACTTCCTTACTGTGAACTTCATTTTTCTGACTGACAACAACTTCTTCATTTCTCCTTTCACTGGGATAGTTGCAGATGACCAATCCATTTTTATTTCTCCACCTAGATCTCTGCAAAAAATTCTACTCAACAACATACCAAAAGATGTTGGGATGTTTGCCACCAAAATGGTCAGGAGTATCTTCTTGTCAGGGTAATCAGCTAGTGCAACCTGAGCATCCTTAATCCTTCCTACCAATGGAACTTGTTTGGATTCCATTGAGTAGCATGTGCCATTTACCAGGTCAAAGTGAGGCCAAGAGATTTGTAACTTTTGTTGGCATCACATTATCTAAGGCTCTAGAATCTATAATGCAATTGTTCATTTGGAAACCTTTGATGAGAAGTGACAGGTAAAAAGGCTCAACTCTATTGGTGGTGGAGGCACTGAGGGCTAGCATGTTTTGAGAAGATGGTGTGGATGGTGTGGGAAGTAAGCCTTTAGAATTAGAGATTGGGGATGTAGAGTTACCACCCTAGACTACCTTGATGAATCATCAAATTGGGCAGGATGTGTTTGTAGGTATTCAATTTCAGAGAGCTGGACTTTGGTTTTGCTAGCATGCTCTACAAAGTCAAATGAAGTTATGGTAGATGAGGAAGAGGTTCCAGCAGTGGATGAGGACTTAAATGGTAGATGTGTCATTACTTTTGGTGTTGGGTTCTCCTTTTCAAATGTAGCAATTGGCTTGGAAGGAGATGGGGGTGTAGCCTTTGATTGAAATTTAGATGTTCTTGCAGAACCAACATTTAGAAGAGAATTGCTCTTAACAACTTTTGAGTTGGGAGAAGAATCAGATAACTTACTTGGCACAACAATGTGATCCTTGACAACTGGTGAATCTGATTTCTCTCTAGCTGATTCCATGGAAGGTGGTAATGGTGATCCCTGTTGATGATCTTGTTTAGTGGAGGCTTTGAAGAGCTATCTTCTTTGTTCTTCCTACTCTCAGTTATGCAACTGTTGAGGCTGAAACACCATTCTTGGATTGTGCATGAGTGAAAACAACACATGAAAAACTTGGAGCTTCTTCATCACCTTCCTCCTCATCATCAACATATTCAATCAAGCCATTGTGCATGCCAACCTCTTCAATTTCAAGATAGTTTTCATAGTCATCCATGCTTTCTTCTTCAGTTTCCTCAATGTCTGTCTCCTTCTTCTTGATTCCCTAGTGTCATAGATGGCATTGACTGGTGGTGCTTCAAGAGCAAGCCTACGAGGAGGTGGAGAAATTCTTGGTCTATCAAGAGGATTTGGTCTCCTTGGAGCATTCCTCATTGTGATTTGTGATAGTTGCTTCTTCAAAGCAACTAGGTCATTTGCCATTTTTTGGAACATTGGATCAGTGGTGACTGAATTTGAACTCTACCTTTTTCTTCCCATTTGGTCCTTTCACTTTTCTAGAAATAATTAGATCATCATCAGTCTCAATTGCAAAGTCTTGAACTTCCCTCAATGTTCTTGGTTGGGCTCTTCTGAGGAAGAAACCAACTTCTGGATGGAAAAGCACTGATGAAGAACCTTTTCAAGTTGTTTTCAAGGGGTACCACATCTTCTGGATCCTTCTTGTCAACCTATCATACCTTGCTACAAAATATCTCATTGATTTAGAGGTCTCCTTCTTCATCTGAACCAATTGGACCAGCAGATCTTGACAATCTTCTATGCTCTTGAACCTATGTTCAAATGCACTTCTTATATCTTCCCAGCATGTGATAGATCTTGGGGGCAACATGTAGAACCATTCAATAGCTCTTTCTTGGAGTGACTCCACAAAGAGCCTAACTAAACATCTTCATTTTCAACTCCCAACACTCCATAAGTAGTGATGAATGCTGCTACATGTTCTTCGGGGTGAGAACCATCCCCTTTGAATTTTGGGAAGTTCTTTCTTGAGCCTCTTGGGAGCTCATGAAGTGGTTGTGGAAGAGCAAGTGGACCAGTATTTCTTCCCCATGGTATGTTAGGCCTGCGTACTTCATGCTCATGATCACCCATTCTATTCTTGTTTCTAGCCTCCAGTCTTATTAAGGTTGCTTCTGTTGCTTGCTCTTTCTTCTACTTCAATTTGGAGTCTTTCTATTTCTTCAAGTTGAGCCCTTATCTCCTCTTCAGCTCTTACCTCTCTTTCAAGCTCTTCAAATGTGGGATCAATTTTTCCTCCTTGCCTCATTTTTAGGTGTATCTTCTATCAGCCAGCTTGAAATTTATGCTCTTCTCTAGGGTGCTGGAATTTGTCTCTGCCTTTCCAATTTGACAACATGTTCCTCTTCCAGGTCCAAAATCCTTATGGCAATGAAGTATTGATTGACACTTTGTCTTATGCCAAATATAGCTTCTCTCATATCAGAAGCAATGTCTTCTTGGATGTGAAAGAGTAAATCAGGTCTCTCAATAGGAGGATTTCCCAGAATAGCCATGATTTACATCCATGTAGTTTGTGTGATTATTCAATCTCTAGAAAATTTTCTTCTAGAATCTTTTTTTGTATTTTATGACCCTGAGGTCATTTTTAGGTGTAGATGCTACAAAATCTACCCCACGGTGGGCACCAAAAATTGTTGGCGAGAAAATTTGTCTTGTGGACAAATTGGTGGGTTTCAAGCCAACACTATGGGAATCTAAGTCCCTCTACTTGAATGGTGCAGCTTCCGTAGGTGTGCATGCATAAAAAAAGTGGATTTCAATGGTGGCCTTTCGACCAGAGATCCAATAGGGGCACTCCACTGACCTTGTGGCAAAGCTAGCAATGTCTCACTAGAGAAGAAAATTTTTCTTGGAAAGGGGAAGGGAGTGGAAATGGAGGTAGGAGAAAACTAATGTTGTGAGTAGAATATCATATGCCCACACACATTAATTAGAAATTTCATTTACATGCATTTATAGTTAGAAGAAAAAAAATCCATAGGAGAAGCTATAAGACTGAATGAAATTCATTGGTCACAAGGTACCAATCAATCCCTCAATCAAAAGGAAAAATTCCTTCTTTTATTATTGAAGCTAAAGTAGAGTTTGTACAGAGCTTTGAGAATAGAGGAAAATCTAAGGAGAAGGAAAAATAGAAGAAGTATGGCATTTTTATCTTTTCCAGGTACAGAGCACTCTAGTCTTTTTGAAATCAATCACTAGCCCTTTGGAATGGCTCTGAGGAGCCATTATATCTCATGCCAAAATGGTTACAACTTTACAAATCATTTACGCCTCTTCAAATTCCTCCATTGCAAAGAAACTCATGGCGGGTTAAAAACCAGATCTTACAATGTGAACGTTACATTTGATTTGCCAGTTTGAATACAGACCATTTGATTTTCTCTTATAACTTTGAAATCGGGCTATCCACGTGGTAGGAAGAGATTGGAGTGGGTATGGGGAAAGCCCTTTGCATTTTTGTGATTTTTAGAGATTTGGCAATTTGGAACAAATTGGCCCTTAGGCACACCCCCTTTCTTCTTGAACTTTTTAACTTAGGCATGTGGCACATTTTCATTGGAAATGGGGTTGCATGACCCTTTTTCTCAACATTTTAACCTTTTTGGAAAAAGGCTCAAAAACTCAAAGTTCTCCATTGTTCCACTCTCCCACTTTGAATTTTCAATGGTGGGCCCGAGACCTTGGTGGAGCCATGGAGCATTCTATAAATTTTACTTCACTTTTGGGAATTTGGTTAAATTTCCAAAAGTTCCCCGATGGCCCGCTCATCCACTTTGAATTTTCAACAATGAGGCTTCACCTTTGAATTTTTCCCTATGGGCTTCAACTTTGAATTTTTCCCTATGGGCTTCACTTTAACTTTTCTTTGCGCTCAAAATTTGACTTTTAAGCTTAGCCTAATCAGTGGTCATGGGTCACTTTTTAACTTTACACCTTTTTTTTTAAAAGAGGCTCAAAAACATAAATTTCTCTCAACTGGCCCACTTCCAAATAGGTATGTCCACATACCCATGGATGATGGTGCCAAATTTTGACAGGGAAGAAAACACCCATCATTTCCAACTGTGGGAAAAATACAAAGAGGAAGAGAACTTCATCATTTTGAGTCCAATTTTTGAATTTCCTTTACGAGCCGGAGGCATGGAGGAAAAAAAATTTGATTTGATGACCCAGCCATAGAAAAAGTGAATAATTTTGATCAAAAAAGGAGATTGTAAAGAGTATATTACATGCACAGATCAAGAGATGGAGAATTTCTCAAAATGAGCAAAATAGGGATTTAAACAGCACTAGGGCATGGATTTTGCTAACTTCATCAAACTTTAAAATTGGCTTAAATAATTTAGGAGGGTGAGAGCTTGAAATTTTTAATTTAACTTAAAACCAAAATATGAGTAGTTCTAGAGATGATCTCTCCATCAAATGATTCTACATTAGGTCTTTCCTCGGAAATATCGGTCTGCAATTCAAGGTTCATTCCTAATTTGAATTTATCCATTCATCCAATAAATAATCTATTGAAAAATAATTACTACAGGATTTTGATAGAAGAGTGTCACGAGGCATTTGAATTGGGAAAATGATTCGTATTATTTCCCCCATGCTCATGCATCCTAAATATGATCATCCTCTTATTCTTTTTCATGGGCTACGGATGTATCACTAGCTTACATGTTATCCCAAGAGGATGATGAAAAATTAGAGAGTGTTTTCTACTTTATAATTTGAATGTTGCTCGACAATGACACATGTTATAAGCAAGAAGTGAAAGAATTATTGGCTATATTTTTCACAATGAAGTAGTTAAGGCACTACATGCTTAACCAAGAAACAAGATTCATTCTTAAAACAAATCATTTGCAAATGTTTCTAACATAGGATTATTATCCAAGAAGGATAGATGTTTTATAACTTTGATGGGTGAGTTTGATCGATGTTTGTAAAAAAATTCTATCAAAGGAAAAATTATCATAGAATGGTTAGTGATAACCCATTAGATGGAGGTGATTTACTTAACATGGATTTCGATAATGAGTGCATATATTATGTTGAGATCAAACCCCCATATTTTCATGTCCATGGTATACTAATATTGCTAATTTCATTGTAGAACATGTTTACCATGAAGGGGAAACATCACAACAAAGATGAAGGCTACACGTTATAACCACTAAATACATGATTATAAAACAAGTGCTCTATCGCAGAGCCTTTGACAAATTTCATTTAGATATGTTGAAAAGAGGAGTATGAAAATATCCTCTATGAATCCCACATTAGAGTGTGTGGAGGCCACTTCGAGAGGTCACACTCTTTGCTCAAAAGATACATCGGATGGGCTATTTTTGGCCTATGTTAGAACATGATGCAATAGAGTATGTGCACGAATGTCAAGATTTCCCTCATGATACATACCCGTAGAGGCCCTGCAACCAATTGCAACACCATGTCCATTTTCCACATGGGGTCTAGATTTGATAGGGAAGTTCTCTCCCTCATCAATAGACAGCCATAACTTCATATTCAAGGCCATGGAGTATTTTAGTAAGTGGGTGGAGGCCATGCCTCTTACCACTATCCTGTGGTGTGTGATTTCTAAATTAATTTTGAACCAAATTATATATAGGTAGAGGGTCCCACAAGTCATTATTTCTGATAATGACACATCTTTCAAAAATGAGGAAGTGTGTAAACTATGTGAAAAGTTCAAAATAAGTCACCATACGGCTTCTCCTTACTACCCTCAGGCTAATGGATAGGATGAGGTGACTAACAAGATGCTAAAGTCCATTCTCCTTAAAATTTTCAATGAGAAAAAATGAGATTGGAACTTAAATCTATTTCTATCCTTGTGGGCCTATCAAACATCAGTAAGATCACCGATAACGGAAACCTCCTTTTCTTTGGTATTCGGTGCAGAAGCGGTTTACCACTTGAAGTTGAAATACCTAGTCTCTGTATCTGACTACAAGGAATTTTGGGATAAGAAGGCTATCAAGAAGCACAAATCTCTCAGTTAGAAATCCTCAATGAAGCTCAGCTCAATGTTGAGCAACAACATAGCATTTACATTAACCAAATGGCTCACCAAAGAAAATAAGAGAGTTTACGAGTGTGAAATATGTGAGGGATACTTGGTATTAATACTCAACAATCAAGTATAAAAAAATAATGGCAAAGGTAAGAAGTTCAAGCCCAAGTGGTTGGGCCCATATCGAGTCATAGAGGACTACAAAAATGGGGCATATCACCTGTGTACACTAGAAGGTGAGGAATTTGGTGAATCCGTCAACTCTCATCACCTTAAAAGATACTATGCTCGATTGAATAGCATTTCCATATATATATTACTACATTTTCATTTCATTACCATCTATCATCATCTCACTCTGTAAAATTTGTAATCAATGAACCTATTTTCAAGTAACTCTCAAAAACTTTGACAAAAAAATTTAAATATTTAAAATCATATCTCTTCAAACATTCGTAATATTATCATTAACATTTCTTATCACTTCATCAATTCAACAAGATAATATGAAATTTTAACACTAATCCTACTGAGGCCTACATACTTGGTTATGCCTATAGCTTTCTTCTAGCATAGTTGTAATTTCCCATAGTTAGTTCTAGAAGCTTTGTGATGTCATATATTTCCCTAGGAAAATGTCTTTTGCATAGAAACATTTTCACCTGGGATGTTTGTTCGCCTATCTCAACCTTCAGTGTTGAGCCCTCACATCTTACAAGTTGTGCGGGGTTGAGGTTAGGGGAAATTTTTCCTTCCTAAAAGCACAAATTAAAGCTTTAAAAAAAACAAAAAATTTATATATCTCAAACCAAAATCAATAAAAAAAATTATTTACACACTTATTTTCCCTACCCTCTTGGTGTTGATCCCACACCTCTTACATGTTTTGTGAGGTTGGGAAATGAGGGAAGTTCCGTTACTCAACTATGTCTTGTCCTTGGTGATGATCACATGCTTCATAATAGTATCATGGGGAAAGGTGTAGGAGGTATCTCCAAATAAGTTAATAAATTAACAGAAATTTCATTTAATAAATGTGCTTTGAAAATCTTAAAATCCCAAGAAAAATGAATTTAGATGTGCATGTTCCAAATAATATTACAAACCTTAAAACAATAGTTTTTCAATTAGGAATGCATCTTCAGATCTAAGTCTAGATAAAATTACAAGAAATCACATTCTAGGTTGTGTATTAGACTATATGCATAGTTAATTTTTAGGTTCCTAATTGGGTTTATGTCAAAATCTTGTCTTTCTCTCACCATTTCCATCTCTATAAAAACCATACAATTCGCATGGCTCTGGATCTCAAGTATTGATCCATAACATCTTACTAGTTGCATGGGGTTAGGAGTGGAGTGAATTCATTTTATCATCATATCATTATTCATCACACATTTCCAATAAACAAGAAGAAGTACTAAACATTACTTGAAAAGCTAAAGTTCAACATTACATTGTGTCTGCATAATCATCATATATCAGCATTGCAAAAAAAAACAAAAAGAGATCATCATGTTATCATATTTCACCCATTACATAAATTCTAAAAATCATACAAAACTAGAAATTTTGAACATCTAGAGTACACATGCAAAGCAAACCACAAATGAAATTCAACTCTATGCAAAGGATATTCTAAGAAAAAAGTGGTATCTATATATATCATAATAAATTGAGTTTATGTACAATGCCATCACATACTAGGCATGGTCAAAACACTCATAATGATCATGGAAATACAAAAAGTCATATATGTGCCTCAAAAAATGACAACAAAGCAATAAAGGCTCAATAGCCTATTAATCCATATGGGATCCCTAAGAAGGTAAACGCTTAATTCCAGGACTCCTATTATGGCTATGACATCGTGAATGCACTGAGTGGTGTGAATGGTCATGAGTACAACCACTGGTCATGGTCCCACTATGTGAATGGATTTGCCTCCTCTCTCTCTCTCAATTGCCTTATACCCTGCAAACCTCATCTTCGTATCAAGAATGGTCTCCGCCACATTCCAAAGAGGCATTAAAATGTCGGTGTGGCAGCCATCTTGGAAAGGTTATCCCAAATCCTCCAACATCTTTGGTCTAGTCTTCACCATAGGAAGTATTAGGGTATCCGTACAATCCCAAATAATAAAATATCACCACTCCTAAATAGTCACCGCAAAACAAAAAAACACCATCAAGTTATAAAAATACAAAAACAAAAATAAATATAGAAATATGGTACATAGTTATTAACATTTCTATTTTAAAAATTCAAGAAAATAGTGTCTACATATTTGTATCCCTGTGCATCGACATAGGGTTGGTCGGTGCAGCTTGGTGCTACCACTACATGTGCCTGTTATGCCTCTCTTGCTCCTAAGGCAATGCAATGTCCCATGATAAACTCCTCATCTCCTCCTCCATCACGAGGAAGTGGATCCTCATAAAATAATGTCTCCATATCTACATCTTCCTCCTCCCTCTTAGCCCTGGATATCTCTTGAGTGTCATGCCACTCAGTGTCACTATCCTCCTCATCACCTCCCTCTATGTAGGAATCCTCAGCCTACCTCCTCACTAGTCTCCTCACATGTCTCTCGCCTTAGACTCATAATCTATATCAATTGGTGCCTCCTTCTCCTCCTCCCCGTTGTGAGTGGGTGTGGCCTCAATAAGGACAAGAGGTGCAATCCTAGCTACTTGATGAGCACATATAACACATCTCACTACAATGGGAACTCCTAGAGTCACAAATTTCCAACCACGATCACTTGTAGGGTTGGCTCAGAGTCCCCGACACTCCCTAAATGGTAGTCCAAAGTACTCAGGAACCCTTCCAAATGGGTTAGTCTCTACCCTAGATGATATGTCAACTAAATGATTGGTGGTGGCACAAGCTATCATCATGCTCCCATCCACTCCCCATAATCTTTCCATATTCTGGTAGGGTGTAGCAATAAAGTCCATTCTAGTCAAGGTAGCCACTGGCTGATGTGGCACCCTAAGCACTAACATCTCGGTCCATCTCGCGGCCCTGATGGCCCTTGGATCTTGTACCTGTACTCCCCTCTGATAGGGGATAATCCTCTCATAAACCCAACTCATCACGAGTGTGGGATGACTAAGTGACTATCCCTATAGTCTGACCACCCGATATAAATCATGGTATGTAGTGCCTAGTATATCTACCCACCGGGCATATGTACACACATACCGCTCTATCTTCATCACTATCGGGGCCCTAAAATACAACAACTTGTCCCCGTCATTATACCCTATCAACCATGATGCCAAGATACCCATGATGGCCTTACGGATTGCAGGGATAAGAGCCATGGGGACATAAAGGAGCCTCATACCCTGTTTGGTGTTTGGTGACACCCCATCATCTCCCAAGTAAGTGGCCCAAATCCCGACCCCGCCTTTGGATCCTATTTTAAGTTTCAATCGTCGGGCAAGTTTGGGAACACCAAGTATCTTGTATACATCCTCGAGAGTGATGGTCCACTCTCCTCTAACCCCTAGAAATCAGAAATTATTCCAATACACGTCCCAATAAGAGTAGAGATCATAAAAATATGACTCATAGGTATAATATGAGGTACTCGTGCAATCCTCTAGATCCCTTCTCGGTGCAAGATGTCTATCTTGGCTTGTGTGAGCTAGTTAAGTATAGTTGATAGCCACTCACACACACACTCTCTCTCTCTCTCAACTCCAATAGACATAATCCTCCTTCTGCATTCATAAAATAAAAAAGAGTGATTTAGTAACATAGGAAAGCTCATCAAAAACATAAAAAAATAGTCTAAACATGCTAAATTTGCTTGCTATCCCAAAAATGAAAAAATTGTCACCCTATGCAGAGCAACTATTTTGTAACCGCCAACTTGCTAGGGGCAATGATTCTATAACCACCACCTTCACATGACACTAGTCCTATCGAAACCAATAGGTCATCCCTTTAGCCCTAAAAACTCCAAAAATGCAAAAAGACCATTTTTAGTAAAATAAAAGACTACCCCATGTGTACCCCCAAGGGACCATTTCAAGACAAGAAATTCCAAAAATATCCCCCTTGGCTTATATTTTTAATTTTTTACATTTTAGGTTTCAAAATGAATAACTGAGAAAAACTAACCTTTTTCTACATCGTTGGGTTTCTCGGTCTCAAATCCATGATCACCTCATCACACCAGTCATTTTGACTGTACTCTCACTCAAAATGGTCACCTTGGACCCAGAGCTCAAAAATCACCAATAGGATATTTTCAAATGAATTATTTTGATATATATATATATATATGTTGTAATTTAACCTCGTTTCAAGTATATGTGACCACATGGCTAGAGAGTTGGTGAAGGTATATTCTTACCCCCTCATAAATGGTAAGTCCTCTTGTCATTTTGATTTAGTATTTATTTTTTAATATTTTATCTATCTGCACTTGAGTTTTCCTTTTGTCTTGCAGGGACACGAGAGCTTAGATGGTGACTTTTTGACACACAAACGTGTCGTATAGCTTCTAACTCCCTATTTTGGGAACTCTATACTTAGACTCTACATTTACACCTCTTCATGGTTAAAATACTTCTCCAAGGGAGCAATATATATGCACCAATTTTACATGTGTTACATTGTCGTAAAATGGTTACAAAAGGTCTCTAATGATGATTTATATCCTTTTAAAAGGTGTTTGAGCTCTTAAACATACTTGCAAATATATTTTTAGCCTAGTATGTCTTACTTAGCCCCCGTGAGATTTTTCTCAGCCTCCCACTTCATTTTCCTTTGTTTTTAGCCTTCAATGTCAAAACCACCACCCTTCCAGGGTGGTAGTTTTGTAACCACCACCCAAGCAGGGCAGTGGTCTTGTAACCACCACCTAAATAGGGTTGTGGTCCTATAATCGCCACTTTGCATTGGTCGGAATTCATGTGCAAATTTTTCCAGAATGTTCACTTGTCTTTTGAACGCATGTAACTCAACTCCAGTTCAGTTTTTTACTGTTTTTCTCAATGTAATTTCCTAAATTTAGGCTTGATTTTTTCATTCTTAACTCCTCTTTCACTTGTGATTTTTGATTGCATAGTTAACTACCTCTTCATGTGATGATTTGGAATCCCATTTCTGCCAAGTGTGCTTGTGCACTCTATAACTAAATTTCTATAAATTGATCGCTTGTTTTCAAGAAAATGTCTAGAGAATTATTTTATGCATCCTTCCAATTTTTAAATTTGAATTATTTATCACTGAAACCGCATATCCAATCTTAGTTCTATTGTGTTATCATTCTTCCACTTGTATTGTTCCAGTCTTCCAATTCAAGTTTCCAATTGCACCAGTTCTCTCTTCTATTAGTGTCACCGCATTCCCAACCACTAGACTCACATGGACATGAGGAATCGAAAGGATAAAATGAGGAGACCAAATACTACCTAACTAGATTACCACTATTCTGTATTCTAGGTTGGATTTGTCATTAGTTTTCCTTTATTGATACAGATTTGTCAATTATGAATCGTACTTAGTCAAATGATTCATATCAAATGGAGTATATAAAGTATCTTATTGTTGTAATCATCAAGTAATCATAGTAGATTAGATCATCTTAGAAAAGTCACTCTAAAATCTCTCTTTATTATTGCTAGGGAAGTTGTAGGGGAAGTATAGCTTCTTTGAAGCTTTGATTTATTCTCGTGCCTCTAAGACAATATTGAGGGTTTTTATTAGAAAGGTTTCAATTAATTAATTTATTTAGGTTTATAATAACACAATTGCATAGGAAATTGGCTACATATGGAAAATTGTCTCGTATTAGATTTATTTATTTATAATAGAAGCATTGTTTTTAGAATATTATAAAATAATTTAAAAAAATTTACTTTCATTACACTAACTTCTTTTATTGCTTTATTCAATTTATATCTTGGAAAATATTAAAAACATAGTGCATATTTCCTTTATTTTATTATCTTGTTTCACTAGATTAAATCAATTATTTATTGTATGACAATTCCAGCCCTAGAGAACCTAGGGATTATGTATTCAAACCAATAGTGCCTCAGCTAAATCTAGTGGTTCTATTAGTAGATATTGATCAAGTTCTTTGAATTAATGTATTTTGAATAACTAGAGATATACAAACAATCAATGAATAACTAGATGTGTTAAATGTTGAAGATGACAAAGTGTTTATACCAAAATTGATCCCTCCTTTTAAGTCGAGTAGCATCAACAAGCTAAACATGATGCTCAGAGAAAGACAACCCAAAATTTGAGTCATTTTATAGTCGGGGATGGATTTGGTTGTAGTTTTTCACTCTGACTTGGGAATATTGGATAGCACCTCCACTAAGGGTATGACCTACCCTACTACTTTAGGTTCTTCCTGTAACTAGGGTGAGAGGACCCATTTTATAACCTATATTTGTGAAAGGAAATGAATATAATAACAATATTTGGATTGTCTTTCTCAAAGATATGAAAAGGAAACCTCACGAAGATATGATCAATCCAACATCATCTAACTCTCATGAGTTGTCACACTATAAAATGCATATATCTTCTAGAAAAGGCTTAGGTTATTAAAGATAATTATAAATTCCAACTTGCTCTTACATACTTTGGACAAAGAATCAACAAATTTAAAAAATATCCATAGTATTTATGTATAAACAATGCAAGAAGGGGTGGTTCATGTGGATCTAATGGTTATTGGTTGTGATTTTGATGTATTGTTGGGAAGTTAAGTAGGATAAAGTTGATTATACAAAATACTTAAATGAACCTTGACAAATGTTGTATATAATTGTTCTTGATGTAAGATACAAATCACACAATCCAAATCATTCCTTCAACTAGAAGGTTTGTATTCATGGAAGCCCAAGAACACAATATTTCACACAAACTTCAAGAATTTAAACATAAAATCTCATGATAAATTATTAATGAAATACTGATAATTCCTGATCAAATATGTCCTAGATACCCTCAGAATTGACAAAGATCCTAAATCAGATAGATACAACTTGAATTTAAAACCATTTACCATAATATGAAGTAAATATTCATCAATAAATGTAGTTACGCTTTCCAAATTGTTCCTATTTAAACCGAAACTTTATGTAGTTAAAATAAATTAATAAACATAAGTTTGCAATGGAAATGCAAAGAATTAATTAAAAGTAAATACATCTTGAAACAAATTAACATTGCTCATGAGAATACACACAAATTAATTCATGAAACACTAACACTTCGACAAGGGGACACAACACCTATGACCTTAATGTCTACCAATGACTCTATAGTTCAATCACCTTGACAAGAAGGTTTGGGAAGAAATGAATTAACTCTCAAGTATCTCAGATTAGTTCAGCTTAAGAAAGTACAAACTGGTTTTTTCCTTTTTCCTAAAGCTTAGAAAAATTAACCCCCCTCCCATGTGAGAGTGTTCTCATCTCATTTATACATTTTCACTCACTCACTCATTCTCTGTCTTCCCCCAATACATGAATCTCTAAGAGAATATTCTTCTTTACAAAGACACAGCTTTAAGTTATTGTTATTTACTTGAAAAATATCTTGTATTATGTTGTCGTGTGGAAAATTTATGGGCTAATCATGTTTTTTACTCCCTCAAATATAACTCGGATGGCATGTCATCCCTTTTGACAATTGTTTAATCATTTTTGATAGTTCCTGTGTGCCTTCATATGGCTTGATGTGATATGCAATGCTTTTTAGCTTTTGAGAATCAACATCAAGCAATACATACTCAAGTTCATATATTTCAAAGATGAGTATCCGCACATGGGTCGTATTGCATCAATCAAACATATTTTGTTGCATAGTGCCAATCTCTCTCAAATTTATTTCCTTCATGTGAGTTGAGTGAAAAATACTTCTTCATTTGATGAAATGATTCTGCTCGAATCAACTTGTCTATACCATTCTCATTATAAATTTAACTCTATTTCTTCCCCGCCGTGCATCCTTTTTCTATTCTTGACAGTGAAGAATTATTATAGAACTCCTTGTTGGTATAATGGCGAGTGTGGCTATGGATAATAGTTTGAAGGAAATATCCTTAGAAGATTTAAATCAAATCTTTGATCCGTTATTACCGATGAATCCTTTTTCATAGATTTGTTTGAAATTACGCCACTTAGGGACAACAAAGGGCCCCTAACATATTGATAAGTTCAGATTTCCTTCCTCTTTAGATTTATTAAGATCAATACTTTTTCTCATCTTTTTAGTTGATGCACGGTAATCTCTTCCATTGGGAGAATAAAAAAATCCAGAAGAGTTGAAGAAATTATGGATTGAGAGGAGGCCTGTTGTGACAGGCATGGCTGAATACAAGTGTCCCTTTCTATGCAATGAATTTTTTTCTAAAATATATTCCCGAGAGTATAACATGTTGTTAGGAAATAAGGGATAAAATATACGGAACAATCCCTCACATAATCGCAATAAAGTAGAAACCGATATCCAGAAAATATTATAGATCTCAAATAAAAGTGTAGAATAAAAATAACACAACACAAAAAGACAATATTTAATGTGGTTTACTGCATTTGGGATATGTCCACTACGAATAAATTTCTCATATTTTATTACAAGCCAAGGTTCTCTAAATGTAATACCCAAATCTATTTTGAGCTATACACAATAAACTCTACAAAATTCACACCCAAATTCAAACACATCTATAATGTTACATCAACCCTACCATATGCACAAAACCACATAAGTAGAAAATGACTTAAGTGGTTTTACAATTCTATGGGTACCAAAAAAATGGGCCATAACCATCCCATAAAACTATGGGTCAAAATCCCTACCCATATGAGAAGAACACGTTTCCCAAAATATCATAGACATTTTTTTAGGCCAAAAATTATTTTCACTATGTGAGAAGACATGAAGAGTGTACATTAATTTTAGTGTATAGTATTCAACACTTCCACACATGAAAATAGGCTCCATAACATAACAATATCCCACTTGGAGACTATTTTTCCTCTCAGTAAGCTTCTTAACCCTTCACTAGTTTCTGTGAAGACCAACCAAAGATGAACACAACTTCAATTTTTCCCTTATGACCACCTTGTTCATCATTTCTGTAGGATTATGACTGGTATGAATCTTCTCTAGCTTCAACTTATATTCCTCAAAATTTGTCTTGATGAAATGGTACCCTAACCGTATATGATTTTTCTTATAGTGGAAAACAAAGTTCTTAGCTAGATGTATAACACTTTGACTATCACTATGCAACTTTCCTTCCTCTTGCTTATGCCCCAAATCCTCAAGAAATGTTTTTAGCCAAATCATCTTTTACTTTCCTTTGTGGTAGAAACATACTCAACCTCTATCATTGAAAAATCCACAAGCTTTTATAGTCATGAAAGCTAGCTCACTATTGTCCCACCTACAGTGAAAATATAACTTGTCATGCTCCTCTTGATGTATACATCTCCAGTCATATCTAAATCTACATAACCACAAAAAATGGTTTTTGATCCACTATAGAACAAAATTATCCCCATCGTCCCTCTCAAATACCAAAGGATCCACTTTACTACCTACCAATGATCTTTACCTAGATCACTCATAAATCTACTCATAATTGAAACTATATGGGAAATACCAAGCCTAGTACACACCATGGAATACATCAAAATGCCAACCGCTAATGAGTAAGGTACCTTAGACATCTATTTTCTCTCCTTCTCTATCTTGGGACATATCTCCTTTGATAACTTGAAATGGCCTACCAAAGGATTCCCAACTGGTTTAGCATCTTACATGTTAAACCTCTCCAATACCTTCTTAATGTACTCTTCCTAAGATAAAGTCAAATTTTGTTCCTTCCTATCCCGAAATATTCTCATACCAAGGATTTGTTCAAATGCCCCCAAATCCTTCATAACAAAGGAGTCACTTAGAGTCTTATTGAGTACTTATATTTCCTAAATGTTTTTACCTCGCAACCAACATGAAATCCATATACAAAAACAAGATAATATAACCGTCATCCTCAAATTTCTTTGTATACACGTAATTTTCAGAATGGAATCTAATATAACCTTAATCCATCATGAAGCTATCAAATTTCTTAAACCATTTGCATGGAGCTTGCTTCAAGCCATACAAGATCTTATTCATTTTACACACCATCTCCCCTTTACCTTTGACCTCATAGCCCTCTAGTTGCTGCATATATAGAACCTCCTCTAAATCACCATGGACAAATGCGAAGATTTGCATCAAGATTCTCTAATCACAACTCTTCTCGCTACCACTATTCCAAGAATAGTTATAATAGAATTAATTTTTACTATAGGAGAAAAATATCATTAAAATCTATACCATTTTTCTCGTACAAAACCCTTGACCACCAATTGGGCCTTGTATATTTTCTTGCCTCCTTTCTCTTTGAATCTATACACCCTCTTATTTTTTAATAATCTTTTTCCTTTGGGTAGCTTCACCAAATACCATGTATGGTTATCCATGAGAGCCTGATTTTCCTCATCCATGGCTTGCTCCCACTTCTTCTTGACATCTACCTGTATTTCTTCATCAAAGCTCTCTGGCTCTCCACTCACAAGTGAGTAATAAATAATAAAGAGAAGGAGAAAAACTTTCAGGTCTCTTCTTACCCTAGATACCTCCTCAATATAGAGTTTTGGGGTCATTCATGAGTAAGTTCCTAAACTGATTCAAGGGTCACTTTCCCATCCGAAAGATCCTCTACCACTATATATTCCTTCTTGGATTCTTTCTCGTTTTCATGCAACAGATTGCTTATACATGACTTTCTCATTAAATACCACACCTCTAGATCAAATGATTTTATTTTTCTTAATACTCCCACATGTATATCCAAAGTTATCACCACCATAGCCAATGAAAGTACATTTTTTTTTATTTAGTGTGTTGTTTGGTCCTATCATCCTTTGCCATATGGACAAACACATCACATCCAAAGACTCTAAGAAATGAATAATCAACTTTCTTACCATACCAAGCCTCCTTAGGTATGCCTCCATCCAAGGCAATTGGCGGTCCTCTATTTATCAAGTACACAACAGTTGTGCTCACCAATTTTCCCAAAAAGAAAGAGGCAGTCCTACATGTAACCTCATGCTCCAAGCACGTTCCATTATTCTCATATTCATCCTTTCTAACACCCCATTCTATTTCAAAGTGTTCCTATAACCATCTTTTTCCTACATATTCCATTCTTAGAATAATAATCCTCAAACTCATTGCTACAATATTCCCTCCATTATTTGACCTAAGACATTTTAGCTTAATATATTTTTTCATTCTCTACCAATTCTTTCCATTTAACAAAAGTTTCAAATACATAAGATTTGTTTCTAATAAAATATACCCAAAATTTCCTTGTTACATCATCAATAAAAGTGACATAATGACTTGAACCCCAAGAGGTGATACCCGAGCCGACCCCCACACATTAGAATACACCAGCTCTAACTTACTCTTTTTCTTTATAGGACCAACCTTAAGAAACCTTACTCACTTATTTTTCCCATATATGTAGTCCTCATGGAGATCTTAACCTATTTTTGTATATCCAAGAAAATACTTCTTTATGATCTCCATTCCCTTATGGCTCATATGACTGAGCCTATAGTTCCATAATGTTGTATCTACTTCTAAAGCCACAATATTACAAACATTAGTTCTATAAGTGGTTAAATACAAGGTTCTAAGCTTCTTACCTCTTTCCACCACAATATCACCCTTGGTAAGCTTCTAAGAGTCTGTTATAAATATCACATTACAACCATCATTTCCAAACTAGCCCATTGATATCAAAGTTTGTCTTAAAGTAGGCACATGTCTAACATCCTTCAATTATACATCTTAACCCAAACAATAAATTTTCTAAATATGTTTCAAGGCTCATCATCACCAAGAAAAACATGCCCAAAATCCCCTTGAACATAATCAACAAAATAATGCCTATGTGGAGTAGCATGGAAAGAAGACCCCGAATCTAAAACCCAAGATTCAACAATATTGTGCAAAGAAAGAAACAAAGTGTCTTGAAATACATTACACATTACCACATTTACCTCCTTGTTTTCTTCCCATTGTTTATTCTTGTCTCAAAGCTCCCAACAATCCCTCTTTGCATGCCTAGACTTTCCACTATGCTAGCATAGTATATTTCTTTTGGAATTTGACATTTCTTGATCTTTCAATTTTTCCAAGGATTCCTCTATTCTTCTGTCTCTCTCTAGTTTCCACTATCAAAGCATTCCTTGAAGTAGAAGATTCCCTATATCTTTTTCTTTTCATTTCCTCACTTAAAATCACCCCTACAACATCCTCAAACTTCAACTTTGAATTAATCGAAATCAAGTTGTTTACCACCTCTACCAAAGTGCTATTTTAACTCTCGTAAATAGCATAGAATTAATAAATCCCTAACTTCTTCATAAAATTCTATTGTAACCAAAGCTAGCATATTTACAACCATATTAAAATCATTTAAATGATCTACTACTGAACCATTCTTAGACATCTTCATATTAAACAACTTTTTCATTAAAAATATCTTGTTAGAGGAAGAGTATTTTTCATATAACTTCCCTAATGCATCCATTAGTTCTTTTATAGTATTTTCCTTTAAAGAATTAAATAATACCGAAGATGCAAGACACAACCTGATCATTCCAAGTTCCTTCCTATCTAAAAAATCTTATTCTACATCCGTCATACTCGAGGGTTTGTTTTCTTTCTTAGACAATGGAATATAAATATCATTCGATAAAGGTAATATTCAATCAGATTCTTCTAAAGACTTAAATTTTTCCCATCGAATTTATCAACCCTTGATCTTCCATCATCTACCATAGCTCCCACTCAAGCTAAAACTTTCCTATGATTCAACACTTCAACAAATCAAACCAGCTTCTAATATAAAGTATTAGGAAATAAGGGAAAAAAATGTGGAAACAAATCAAAATAGGTTCTAATAAAAATTATTAGGAAATAAGGGATAAAATATGTGGAACAATCCCTCATAGAAATTACAATGGTAGAAAATATTACGGATCTCAAATAAAAGTATAGAAAAAAATAACACAACATAAAGAGATGGTATTTAACGTGGTTCGCCTAATTTGGGCTATGTCCACCAAGAATCACTTGCTAATATTTTATTATAAGTCACCGCTCTCTCAATACAATACCTAAATTCAACAAACTCTATACTCAACAAAATATATAGAATTCACACCTAAATTCGGACATATCTCGTAATGTTACATCAACCCTACCATATGCACAAAACCACATTAGTAGACAATTGATTAAGTGATTTTATAATACTGTGGGTAAGAAACCCACAGCCAAAGCTATCCCATAAACCTATGAGTCATAATCCCTTCCCATATGAGAAGAGCACATTTCCTGAAATATCAAACATATTTTTGAGGCCAAATTTTATTTGCTCCCAAACTCTATAGAATTCACACCTAAATTGGACATATCTGCAATGTTACATCAACCCTACCATATGCACAAAACCACATTAGTAAACAATTGATTAAGCTATTTTACAATACTGTGGGTACCAAACCCATGGGCCAAAATTGTCCCATAAACCTATGAGTCATAATCCCTTCCCATATGAGAAGAGAACATTTCCTGAAATATCGAGCATATTTTTTGAGGCCAAATTTGTTTTATCCCGAGGAGTATACATGAAGAGGTTACAATACTTTTTGTGTACATTATTCAACACTTCCACACATGAAAATAGGCTCCACAACATAACACATGATTTATGAAAAGACTTCTATTGATATTGTGCCTTTCATTTCTCATAAAGTAGAGGAATTGGATCAACAAATCATTTCTCCGGAGAAAGGTCAAGTAAGACTGTGCCATACCAACCATCCACAAAACCAATACCATCCTAAGAAAGGAAGAGGGGGAAATCAAGCTATCAACACCCAATTATTATTTTTGATGAGGTATAAGTAGGGCCTCCATATCCTTGTCATTATAAAGTATCATTATCTACAACCAAGGAGGGTAACGGAAATTCTACTCTCTAACCTTCCATTCTAGTGTAGTAGGATTCTTTGATGGATTAAACATTGTTAGGACCTTATCCTGTTCATATGAGAAGAGAGCATCCACCATTCATGAGAAGGAAAAAGGGAGAGTCTAGTTCCAAATCACTCTCTCCATCAGGCCCAAAGGTCACAACGCTTTCTCTTCTAGCCAATCCATTTTCTCCCCCTCAATCTACCCCTAATTACTCCACTCCTTATAAAGAAAAAGGCAAAACTACTTTTCCTACTTAGGGTTTAAACCTTTTGGAGTGGGAATCTTCTTATCAAAAGAATATAGAGTTGGGTGATATTATGGACACTCATAGAATGACTGTTGAGTCATTGATGGATGGGGATGTCTCAAAATTTGGTGTGGTCAGTTTATTTGTTTAGATATCCTAGGGTTCAAATGAATTCATATTAAGAAAGAATAGGTTGTTGAACAAGATCCCCCCATTTGGAGGATATTTTAAAGTAGGAGTAGTGGATGGCTGAGTTTTTTTCTTTTCTTGTTTCCTTTTGATAGAGTCTTTAAATATGTATTAAAATTTCTTCATCATAGGCTGGGGCCCCCATAGAACCCCAATTTTGATTTATTTTGAAACTACTTCAAAGTGATATTCAATTTTCCTAAAACAAATTATGCTCCCATGGCCTTTATTTCATCTCTATAATTCAATTTTCCAAGATTGATCTATTCAACTCCCTTTTTTGATCATTATCGGTTATCAAATCAGTCTCACTACTTTCAATCAATTCTTTATCATTTTTCATGCAATTATCCTCTATTTTTAGATTCGAACTCTCGGATTTGATTCAACATTGTTCATGATAGAAACTTAGCACAACACATCCAATCTTGTCCCGTCATGGGTTTTCATGATTATTTAGTGTATCATAGCTTTTCAAAACCTTCAACATCTCATCCAGATGATGTGAATCATTTGATTTTGATCTGTGGCCCACATTGCACTGTTTCCTTAGCTTACAACACTACTTAGAGTAACGTGGCTCTAAATATCCACCGATAGGGCCTTCTCTTTGTTCTAAAAAATTTCCTTCCATCCGTGGACTTATTTTATTTTGAATTTGGACCTAGGTGACACGTGGAGGCATGTGTGCTCTTTTCTTTTCAGTGCGTTTAATTTTCATCCCACTAGAGCTTCCCTCTCCGCACTTAACCCACATGGTGGAATCTTGCACTTGAAGGTTCCTCATCCCTTACACTTTCTCAAAGATGCTCCGAAGGGACAAGTTAATACCCTTCCTTCCTCCTACGATGATGTTCTTTACTTCCGTAGTTTCTCAAATTTTTCCTTTGAATATCTACTAAGTCATAGATTTTTTTGCTCTACAATTTATAAATGCGGGGACAACAGAGCAACATACGAAAGAGACAAAATCACAAGGATTCATCACTAATGACAAATTTTCAAAATCCTCACCCAAAAATGAATCACCATACTAAACATGAGGTTTTCATTTGAATTCAACATGACTATATATTTCAATCATATGTTT
Source organism: Taxus wallichiana var. yunnanensis (assembly GCA_018340775.1). Classification (NCBI taxonomy): domain Eukaryota; kingdom Viridiplantae; phylum Streptophyta; class Pinopsida; order Cupressales; family Taxaceae; genus Taxus; species Taxus wallichiana. The sequence continues at coordinate 384,459,941 of CM031233.1, read as the reverse complement.
TCACATGAGAAAACTTGTCAAAGAGAAATTTTCAAAGACACATACTTTGGAAAAAAGAGGGACATCAAATCGAGCACAAACACTGGATCGACTCAAGGATGGGCACCCTTATGGGTGCCACAAGAACCATATAAAATAATCACTGAATATAACAAGTTCCTAAATCCATTAGGTTATAGAGTCAATTTAAAACATGCATAAGGCTGAATCGAACCAACTAAAACTCAACAAATGAACCAAGATACTAAGGTAACTTTTTACTATAGACCAGAAAATAAGAAAGGGAAACAAAAAAATACAAAGCACAACAACAACTTTGCACTATACAAGAATGTGTACCTTGTTCATAATCAATCCAAGAAGTGCTTCATATTTCCATTAACAAGAAACTCTAGAAAATATTCATCTAGGTCTTTCAGAAAAAGGTATGCTCACCAATTCTTATGTCAATGGAATAAGGACCCATCCACAAGGCATCAAATTTTCCATGTTTTCCTTTATCCTTATGTTTGTTGTCCCATAGTAAAAAAATATCTCCAACATTGAAAGTTCTGGGAGTCACATTTTTATCAAACAATTTTTTTATTTTCTCTCGAAATTAAGGTGTCTTTGGTGAGACTCTCTTCTCTCTTCATCCAACTCCACAATTTGATTAATCCTTGCTTCATAGGGATTCACCTCTTCATCCTCAATCTATTGTATGAAATGATAAGAGGAAAAATGCATATGTAGGGGAAAGAGCTTAGACTCCATAAAATAATTCAAATGGACTCTTTCTAGTAGCCCTTTTGGTAGTAATTCTATCTTCCCATAAATCAAATTTCAACTACTCACCCCACTTTCTTTTATTAATCTCCAATTTCCTCCTAATAAGTAAATTATTATTGCATGACTCAACTTTTCCATTCCCCTGAGGATTATAATTGGATGCATATGTCAAATTTATCCCATACTCTTGGAACATAGCTACTAGTGGTTTAGCTCTAAAGCTCATAGCATTGTCAAAGAACTATTTTTTCAAGTACCCCAAACCTACAAATTATGTGATTCAAGATGAAATCCATGAAAATTTGATGAGTTTTATTTTTATTGGTAATAACTTCAACCCATTTGGTAAAAAAATTTGTGGTCACCAATATCCATTTATGTCTTGCACTTGAGGGATATGAGATCTCTCCAACAAATTTCATGTCCCATTATTTAAAGGGAGCTTCTATTAACATCTGTTGTAAAGGAAGGACACTTGAATCTTTCATTCTTCCTAAAAATATTTGACAACTTTAACATTTCCTAACTAATAAGCCCATGTCTTTGAAAAGTGTAGGCCACCAATAACCTTCCCTTAAGATTTTTCTGTTAGTCACTCTTCCAAAAAAGTGGTCTCCACACACTCCCCATGGAATTCTGTAATAATTTTGGGAGCTTCTTCCTCTATGATACATCTCAAAAGGACCCCCTCAGGATTCTTCCAAGCCAACCCATAATCAGTTATGATGTATTTTTGGGAGGCTAATTTGAGTGTTCTTCTTTGATTTTGTCCAAATGGCTAGGACACTCCAAATTCCTGAGGTAAAATATTATGTCCTTATACCATGTGGAATTGATTACTTTTTCTTGAAATCCATAGTTCCTTCCTCAATTTCATTGAATTTCATCACTTACAAGTTACTTTATGCCATTAACTTTGTCAAGCCTAGACCTCTAACTAACTTGGTTGTCTATATATCCATGTCGTACTCCCGTAGTTTATTCACATGTTGTCACCTTTTGCTAGAAACTTCCATCTCTGATAAGATGTCTTTGACCATAGTGTGGGGAACATAGGCTATAATCTTGGAGCTCAAGATGTAGGGCCTGAAAATTTTAGTTTCTCTTACCAAAGAAAAATATTGGTTCTCCATGATGGTATACTTTAGTTTAGCCCCTTACGCAAGGCCTTGATAAAAAAAATGCAATATGCCTTTCCTTTCCTTATTAATCTTTTTCAATAACACAAATGCAATAGTATTTTCAGATGCAAAAGAAAATATCTGAAAATATTTTTTTATAATCGGGGCTACCAATATTGGGGAATTATTTAATGCTTCTTTAATTCCAATGAAATCTTGGAGAGATCCTTCCTCCCATTGGATAATATGATCCTTTTTAGCATTTTTGTAATGGGAATAGTCATTTTAGAAAAATTAGAAATGAATCTCCTAATGAAATTTATTTGACCAAAGAAGGACTGAATTCCTTTCTTATTTTTAGGGATAAGAACCTTACCGATTGCTTCCACTCTCTCAGGATCAATCATGACCCCTTATTTTGATACAATGTGCCACAACAACTTTTCCTTTTAAACCTAAAAATGGCACTTTTTAGGATTCAATGAGATGTCATATTCTCTACACTCTGATCAACATATTTTCAACATGGCTCAAATGATCACTTCTTTGTTTAGAGAACACTGTCACATCATCTTGATAAACTGCAATAAAATCATTTATGTAGCCTGAGAATGCAACATCCATTTCTCTTTGGAATGTAGCCCTAACATTCATCAAACCAAAAGGAATTCTCACATATACATAGGTACCCCATGGAGTCGTAAAATTTATTTTAATTTGCTTTGATTTCTTTATAACCACTTGATTTTACCCTGAGAATCCATCCAATGTAAAAGTAATTCTGATCTAGTGACCAATTGTAGCATGTTATTCATATTTGACAATGGATAGTTGTCTTTAATTGAGGCTTTATTCAAATTTCTAAAATCTACACATAGCCTTATGTCTCCATTTTTCTTTCTTACTGGCACTAAATTTGCCACCCATGAAGAATATCTTGTGGGTTGTATTATCCCTCCATACCTTAAATTTTTGAGTTCTCCATGAATATTGAGGGATAGAAGTGGATTAATTGGCCTCTGCTTCTACCTAAATGGTTTAACATTAGGTTCCAAAGGTATTTCATGTTGAAATAGATCCTCCCTATATGCTATTAGTTCTCGAGTAAGGCCATGCCAAGCAGCTTGGTACTTTTTCAACAACTCAACATAAGGTTGCTTCTACTCTTTATTCAAATTACTTCTTAGCCATACTTTCTTAGGTTTCTCTTCAGTTCCCCAATTATGTTCTTCCACATCCCTTGAAGTTGATATGTGTCTGTGAACCACCCTGTCTACATTATCAAAGTTGGACTCTAAAGCCACCAACCCTCTAGGGATTGTGTTTGTTTTCAATTGGATTATGTCCTTACCAAACATGGTCTCTTTTCCCTCACATACTACAACCATTAGTCCCCAATCAATGCAATGATCATTAAATTATCCATCACTCTGTAAGAACCTCTCAAACACTCGGAATCATCATCAAATAATTGCCAATGTTTTACATTATCATGAATAAAAGGTCTTGACAATATTTCAATATCATAATCACAATAGGGAGAAAAATGTAGTTTTCAAACCTAGATCCAAGAATTTCCAACTGCTTTGTTACAAAATTCGAGTTTTGTCATGATACAATATGTTAAAGGAGTCAAAAATTTCAATAAAATCCCACACTTCATGATTATACTATTTCATTATTTGAGCTTTTGTGGCATACGCTTTCTTCACTTTTTTACTATTAATTTTGAATCTCCTTTAACAATTATATCTTTTATACCATACTTCCAGAAATCCTCAAACCCAAGAGTAATGCCTCATACTCAAAAAAAAATTGTGCATTCAAATTTCAATTTGAAGGATAAATTAAAATTTTCTTAGCTTGGAGATATAAGTACAACTCCAGCCCCATTTCCCATATTAGAGCAAGCTCCATCAAACATCAAGGTCCAAGGGACACCAAATTGTTCCAGGAATTTACTCTTATCAATACTATGTTCTTCAAAATCTACATACCCAACAAAATTATTAACATCGACATCTATATACAAAACTTCATAAGAAGCATTATTAGGATCTTCAATTAGATGCAACATCTTTTTCTCCCCATATAACTTGACAAGATTCCCTTCTACTGGTATGGTGGCATATGACATATCCATTTGCACACTTCCACCTACACTAGCAGCCCACTTCCTTGACAACAACATACCCCATTTAGTAGGACAATCAATAATTACTAAATTCATAGTTAGATACTTACCAGGGTAAGTTGTTAATTGCACCACCAAACCTTTGACATACCCAATTATTGGTACCTCTCTAGAATCCATGATAGTGCACTTCCCAAAGGTTGTTATTACTTTTATATCCAACTCATTCATAACTTTAAGGGGCATCACATTACATGAAGCTCCTGAATCAAACATACAATTGTGAACAAGTCTATCTTTAATAATCAAAGTAGTATAAAAGGGATCAACATCAAGTTGGGATTCAACAAGGGAGGTTCCTAGATATACTTCAAGGGATTCCCCAAATTTTCAATGTTTGCGGCACTTCCAATTCTTCAATAATAGGAGGAATATCAACATTATTAACATATTTTCCTAGGGCCACTACCTCCTCCTTAAATCCCAAGTACTCAAATTCTCTTCTTCTATGCTCAGGGATCCTAAGAAACTCAACAATGGGTATAATGACCTTGATTTGACTTAAAATTTGGGCCATATCACAAGGGGTATACTTGGGTAAAGTTGCAATAAAAGGTGTGGTAATTCTCTTTTTGTGGTATGAGGTTATTTATGGCTTGCATGTAGGTTACTTTGGGTTTATTGGCATTAAATGGTATTTTGGTTGACACATCTTTCTTGGGGATCCTTTGGGATATTAGTGAGGAGAGGAATTTTTGTTTGGGCTATGGTCATCCCGCTTTAACAACCCTACTTCTTCGATTGTAATATTTTTCCTTAGTAATCATTGCATTCATTAAAAGATTCATGTCCTCATCGAAGGAACTCCTCCATCATACTTCTTTACCATTAGAGCCCGTAAATACTCAAAATAATGATTAGGAAATTCAAAAGAATGAACCAGATTAACTTCAAGATTACTAGTAGAAGGAAATACCTGGTCTATGTAATCCCAAAAATAGTCTCGTAGTTTTGGCACTTAGCAATTAAGTGGAAGTGGCTCTTTTTTTGTGAATTGTCCATACATTCCATCATGCACACATTACCAAAAGTAGCATCATCATCAACCTCTTCACTTTCTTCATTAATATCACATGGGGAATGTGGTAAGAAACATTTATCACACCACTCAATAACATGATTTTCTTCTATCATAGAAACTATAGCAGTTAAAGGATCAGGGACCAATTTGTTTTCTCTTGGTTGTTGTTGTTTATTTCCTAATCCCATGGGCCCTTTACCTCTCTCATCTGATCTATGATCACCCCTAGGATGATTTCTAATTCTATTTTGACCCTAAGGTTGGTGTTGGTCCTGAAAACTCTATCTTATTCCCTTCTCTGCTGTAGCAGCTTATAGAAAATTTCTTTCACTTCCCCTGATAAATTCTTAACTACCTCTTCCATATTAACTCCCTTGCTTACCTGAGATTTTTAGGATTTATTAGTTTGACACCCTCCCTTTTAGGAGGTTTTCCTGCTTTGCCTTGATATTATTCTCAATTTTTACTACCATAGAGAAATTTTTCCTCAAGGTCCTAGGATTTTTATCCTTTAGATAATATGCAACCTTCTTATCAAAAGTTAGAATATTTTATTAGGCAAGATTCATCACTTGGCCTAAAAATTATAGGTAGTCTAGTTAAGGTTTTGTCGAATCAAGTGTTAAAGTCTTGAATAAGATCATTGGGATTCTTCTTTATGTTTTAAAAATTCAAATAAGAGAAATTTAGGATCATTCTTTTCCCCATATTGTGATCTCGAATGCATTTCTTCATCTTAGTCCATAAATAAATTGAATTTTATGATAATTATTTATACCAATCCCAAGCATCCTCTTCTAAGGTGTGAATAAATAGTTTTACATAGACATCCTCATGTTCAATCTCAAAATCCTCCATAATATTCACAAAAAGTCTTAGGTGTTGGTCACTAGTAATAGCATTATTTCCTTGAAACTTAGGTAACCTATTCCTCACTTTTTATGGAAATGCATTAGGGTATCCCACCATGCCTGTGAAATCTATGGGTCTAAAAACATTTACAAAAAGACAAGTCTAGGTGGAAGTTGAGCCATGTTATTCTAAGGAGGTGACCCTCTAGGAGGATTAAAACGTTGTGGGGTAGGAGGTCTTGTAGGTAATGGTTAATGGTATTTAAAGTAATGGTCCTTTAATGACTTAGTTTTACAAAAACCTCTATCAGTTCTAAGTGAGAAAAGAGGAATATGATGAATACCTTCATTAGTTTCAAATGAATGCCCCTCACTAGTTGGAGTGCATAGATTTGTATAGGGAATACTCAATCCATAACTATCTAAGGGACTAGAGTAATCTTATATCACAGGGATGATCACTCTCAATGATAGGTACTACTTTCTTCTAGTATTTTATCTCCCAATTCTCTCCATACTTTTTCTTATTTATATTTTTCCTTCCTAGCTCTGTAAATAATTTTCTAGTAGGATCTGTTTTGAATAAGGATCTTCTTCCTTCCATATTTTCAAATCTTAATGACAAGTTTCAAAAAATGAAGCTTGAGGAACTGGTGTTTGCTTGGAAATTCAACAATGTGAAGTCACCAATAAGGTCTTGCACCTTAGATATGTAAATCAATGAAAATGAATTTTCAACTGGAACTTAATAAACAATTTCAACAAATCTTAACAAATCTCAATATCCTTTGTCAAGGTATTTTCCCCTAATTAAGCGATTTAATAGAAATATTTCTTAAACTAGGAAAATATTAAGCAAATAAATTTTGATTAAGCTCATTTTTCATAAAGCTCAACAAATGATGATGTCTAGATCATGTAATTACATCTAAACATATTTAATGTGTTACCATAGGCCAGTATTTATTTGTACTTACAAAAATAATTCCCGACAACAACACCATGAGGGTGTTGGTGCTAGATTGATCACTCCTTGTAAGTCAAATAATATCAATAGGATAAACAATATGCTCAGAGAAAGATAGACCAGGATTTGAGTCATTTTTAGCCAAGGATGGATATGGTAGTCTCTTTTCACTCTGACTTGGGAATATTGGATAACACCTCCACTAAGGGTATGACCTTCCTTGCTACTTTAGGTTTTTCCTAAAACTAGGGTGAGAGGACCCATTTTGTAACCTTTATTTGTGAAAGGAAATGGATAGAACAAAAATATTTGGACTCTCTTTCTCAGGGATATGAAAATGCAACCTCAAGAAGATATGGTCAATGTAGACATCATCTAACTCTCATGAGTTGTCACACTAGAAAATGTAGATATCTTCTAAAAGGCTCAAGTTACTAAAGATAGTTGTAAATTCCAACTTTCTCTTACATACTTTGGATAAATAATCAACAAATTTAACAAATATCCATAGTATTTATGCATAAACAATGCAAGAAGGGGTAATTTAGGTGGATCTGATGGTTATTGGTTGTGATTTTGATGTTTTGTTGGGAATTTAAGCACAATAAAGTTGATTATATAATATACTTAAATGAACCTTCACAAATGATATATAGAAGTGTTCTTGATGCAAGATAAAAATTACACAATTCAAATCATTCCTTCAACTAGAAGGTTTGTATTCATGGAAGCCCAAGAACATAAGATTTCACAAAAACTTCAAGAATTTAAACATAAAATCTCATGATAAATTATTAATGAAATACTAATAATTCCTTATCAAATACATCCTAGATACCCTCAAGAACTGACAAAGATCCTAAATCAGATAGATATAACTTGAATTTAAAACTGTTTACCACAACATGAAGGAAAGATCCATCAATAATGCAGTTGTAGTTGCCAAATTGTTTCTATTTAAACTAAAACTTTATGTAATTCAAAGAAATTAATCAGCATAAGTTTGCAACAGGAATGCAGAGAATCGATTCAAAGTAATACATCTTGAAACAAATTAACATTTCTCATGAGAATACACACAAATTAATTCATGAAACACCAACACTTTGACAAGGGGACACAACACCTATGACCTAAATGTCTACCAATGACTATATAGTGCAATCATCTTGGTGAGAAGGTTTGGGAATAGATGAATAAAATCTTAGGTATCTCAAATTAGTTTGGATTAAGAAATTACAAATTATTTTTCTCATTTTTTTGTAAAGCTTAGAAAAATTAACCCCCTCCCACGTGAGAGTTTTCTCATCACATTTATATAGTATCACTCTCTCACTCATTCTCCGTTTCCCCCTAAAACACAAATCTCTAAGATAATATTCTTATTTACAAAATAGTCTAATTTATTGTTATTCTCTTGAAAATATCTTGTATTATGTTTCTAGGTGGAAAATTTATGGGCTAACCATGTTTTTACTCCCTCAAATATAACTAGGACACCATATAATCCCTTTTGACATTTGTTTAATGATTTTTGATATTTTCCAGGTGCCTCCATATGGCTTGATGTGATATGCAATCCTTTTCATCTTTTGAGAATCAACCTCGAGCAATACATACTCATGTTCATGTCTTTCAGAGCTGAGTATCCTCACATGGATCATATCACATCAATCAAACATATTTTTTGCATAGTGCCAATCTCCCTCAAATTTATTTCCTTCATGTGAGATGAGTGAATGATTATTCTTCATTTGATAGAAATGATTCTACTTGAATCAGATTTTTGTACCATTTTCATTATAAATTCAAATCTATTTTTTCCCCATCATGCATCCTTTTTCTAGTCTTAACCATGAAGAATTATTACAAAACTCCTTTCTGGTACAATATCGAGTATGGATGTGGTGAATAGTTTAAATGAAATATCCACGAATATTTAAACCAAATATTTTATTTGATCGCCCTAATGAATCCTTTATCGGGCTTTTTTTGAAATTACAGACCTAGGGGATAACAAAGGGCCCCTGACATATCAAGAAGTTCATCTTTCCCTCCTCTTAAGATTGATTAAGATCAATCATTTTTTCCAACTTTCCAGTCGACGTACTATCATCTCTTCCATTAGGACTATCAAAAATCTCAAGAAGAGATGAAGAAATTATGGATTGAGAGGAGGCTTGTTATGATAGGCATGGATGAATACAAGTTTCCCTTTCTATGCAATGAAAATGTTTTGGTGAAAGAGGTTCCTGGGAGTCTTACATGCTTTATGAAAATATCACATCGAGATATTGTGCCTACCATTTCTCATAAATTAGATGAACTGGAGCAGAGAATCATTTCTATAGAAAAAGGTCAAGTAAGACTTGTGCCATCCCAACCATCCACCATACCAGCACCATCCTCAAGAAGGAAGGCAGGGAATCAAGCTCTCAACCCCCAGTTATTATTTTGGATGAGGAAGAAGTAGGGCCTTTATCTCCTCAATATTCCAAAGCATCATTATCTACCACCAAGGAGGGCAAGGGAAAGTATACTCTCCAACCTTTCATTCCAGTGCAATGAGATTCTTTGATGGAGTAAACATTATCAGGACCTTGGCCTATTCCTCTGCCAAGAGAGTGTCCATCATTCACGAGGAGGTAAAAGGGTGAGTCTAGGTCCAAATCTCTCACTCCTTCAAGCCCAAGGGTCACAATGCTTTCTCTTATAGCCACTCCAACTACTCCCCCTCAGTCTACTCCCATTCAATCCACTCCTTATAAGGAAAAAGGAAAAAATAATTTTCCTACAGGTGGTTTAGACCTTTTAGAGTGGGTATCTTCTTATCAGAAGACAATAGAGTTGAGGTAGATTATGGATGGTTCTAAAATGACCATTGAGTCATTAATGGATATGGGGATGTCTCAAAATTTGACGGGTCAGTTGTATTTGTTCAGAAAGCTTAGGGTTTCAATGAATTAATATCAAGGAAGAACAGGTTGTTGAACAAGATCCCCCATTTAGAGGATATTTTAAAGTAGGAGTAGTGGATGGCTTAGTGTTTCTCTCTTTTATTGTTTCCTTTTGATAAAATCTCTAAATCTGTATGTAACTTTATTCATCATGGACCGGGGACCCCATACAACCCCAATTTTGATTTATGTCTGAAACCACTTCAAAGTGATATTTAATTTTCCTGAAACAAGAATAAAATCTGTAATAAGATAAAAGAATGATTCATGGAAACAATTATCGAGTATTCTATCTCGATACATCCACACATTGATCCAATATCTATTTATACTCCCATGGCCTTTCTTTCATATCTAAAATTTAATTTTCCAAGCTTGATCAGGTAAATCCCTTTTGTGATCATTTCACGGGTTCTGAAATCAATCTCACTACTTTCAACTGGTTATTTATCCTTTGTTGTATAATTCTCCTCTATTTTTGGATTCAGAAATCTCAAGTTTGATTCAACATTGTTCACAATAGAAACTCACCATATCACATCTAATGGTGTCCTACCGTGGTTTTCTCTATTCCTTAGTGTATCAAAACTTTTCAAAACCTTCCACATCTCATATGGATGATGTGATTCATTTAATTATGATCCATGGCCTACCTTGCATTGTTACCTTAACTCACGGCTTTAATTAGAGTAACACATCCCTAAAAATCCATCTGAAGAGCCTTATTTTCATTCCTTGAACTTTCCTTAATTCCATGGACTTATTTTATATTGAAGTTACACCTGGGTGACACATGGAGGCATGCACACTCTTTTCTCTTGTTTTGACTTTTCATCCCTCTAGGGATGCCTTGCCACACTTAAGCCATGTGGTGGACTCTTATAGCTTGAAGGATCATGATCCCTTGCGAATTTCTCAAAAATGTGTCGAAGGGACACGTGGATACCCTTACTTCCTCCCGCAATGATGTTCCTTGCTTTCGTAGTTTCTCAAATTTTCCTTCGAATATCCATCAAGTCATAGAATTTTTGTATAGTCAACAATTTATCTTTGGGAACAACATGGGTAAAATTCAAAAGAAACAAAATCACAAGGATTCATAAGTAATGACACATTTTCACAATCCTCGAATGAAAAAGAGGATCAACATCCTAAACACAATGTTTTAATTTGCATTTGACATGATTATATCTTTCAAGCATACGTTTTCACATGAGAAAACTAGTCAGAGAGAAATTTTCAAAGGCACATACTAAAAAAAGGGGAGATCAAATCAAGCACTAACACAAAACATATGAATTTTGGTCAAAACAAACTAATTATAGATTGTCGTGAAAGAATTCAAATGCCCATATGACCATAAATGGACCTAAAAGAGAACAAAAAATTGGTTATGATCCATTAGTTCCATAACTGGATGTAGGAGACCTTTTTAATGACATAAATACAGGATTACATATACAAGTTGCTAGAATGATAGTGAGATATTTCAAGAAGATCACACAAATCCTTATTTTTAACATAGAAGCTAAAAAAGCTTATGAATATTAGATTGTTGGAAATAGAGTTTGATCATTCACATGACCATACAAGAAACCCAATAACCCAAACCATTTGGAATTGATCCTAAAGTCCCAAAACAAAACATGCCAGAATTATTCACTTGCATTGACATGAGTCTGCGAACATTGGTTTTTCATACATCACTATTACCACCTGATATCATATCACAACTAAATAGGATAAACAAGGAATACCAACTAGCAATCTCATTTTGGAATGCTCTTGCCAACCAAATTTGATTCCATGAAGCCATGCCTCTTTCAATTATCCATGACCTTGTTTGGATAGATTTACAAGGCTCCCATTGGCTTCCCATGAATTTTTCATCCGGTAGAAAGGATATCCACATAAATCAATATTGATTGTAGTCTCTAGGTTTCCATCCTTTCTGATCCATCCATCGACTGTATAATTTAGAGAGGCTTTCATTTCCCTTAATGAGTAGTTTTCATTATTACAAGTTGAAAACATTGTGTTTCCTTAATAGCTTTCCCATACCATTTCACTCATATTTCTCTCATAAGCCACACACATATTTCTACATTAGCTTCCTCGACACAACCTCGGGGAGTCAAGTGCAAGTGAAGGTCACGTGTTGATTTTCATTTGTACAATGGTCTATACTTTAAAATTCCATTGGCAACTTCGATTTGTCTTCTTGTTTCTTTTTCAATCATATAATCTCATTATCTTTTCCCCTTAGTAGCCTATCTTTTTCTTCCAAGTCATGTTGGTGCTAGAAGAGTAATTCATCCTTTTCTCTTTCCCATATTTGTTGTAGTTTATTATAGTAGTTATCAATTTTTTTCACCCAATACTCTAAATAGGTATGTGTTTCCATATTGTTATAGGCTGGCCTATGGTGTTCTATGAAGACTTCTTGTATAATAACATAGGGCTGCAAGATAGCTGGTTGAGACTCAGGTTCTAGGGATAGAGGAATGATTGGGGGATCATTTATTTTCATTGGTGGGTAGATTCTTGGGCAATCTCTCGCCACAAGTATTCCCTCTATATTAAGTGGTATACTATTTTTAGTACCAATGGCACTTTCGGTTGAGTTATAGGTATAATTTGTGATGAAACTTATTTAATCTATTCCTCATCATCTGTAATTACAATGGTTGTTTCCTTAGGTTCCTTAGACACTAAATATTCTTCAAGAAACACATGAGTGTTCTTTGTTTCATCAAGTTTTTCATTCATGAATATGTTACAGAAATATTGTTCATAGTGTGAACACTTAGGAGTTCTTTGGATTATTTAGTAGTAATAGTTTTTAATATTTATAATATAATATGTAAGTGTGCACAATTAGTTGTCATGCACAACTCATAGAGATAGAAATGTGTGAGAATATCTTGGGATTGAGAGTAAGACTAGGGAATAAAGGAGAGATATGGGGATAAAATGATAAGACTTGACTCCATGATTTTAGGAGCAAGAAATTGTATAAAATTCCCTCTCATATTCAATAGAAATTGCTCCATTCTATTTACATTTGGTTTCTATCTTCTGTAGTTTTCATTTCATGTGTTGATTTTAATTAATTATTGCTTAATTTATTTATGCAAATCTAGAGATTTATCATCATCTGGTATCAGAGAAGGTTAGGAATATTTATGAGAGTGATTGCAAGACAAAACCACAGCCTCAAGGATGTAGATCTGAGAGTTTTAAAGCTTCCATCGCTATTTTTTGGATTCTGATCTTAAAAAAATGACTGGTAATTCGTGTTTTTCTCAAAAACCCAAATTCAGAATTTTTGCAATTTTTGGGTTTGTTTATTTGTATTATGGAAAACTTATGTCAAAATATTACAGAAACCCATTTCGTATTTTAAGATAAATCGTGGAAACAATTCTGACATTTCTAATTATTTTGTAAAAAAATAGTGAGTGATTTCTAGCAATAAAACTCTGATATGCTTTATTATTTTGGTTAAATATAAAGTTGGTTACTATTGTAAGGGTGCATTATCAGTTGAACTAACACCCAATATAATTGTAAAATGATCCTCAAAGACAAATTCAGCTGAGTTAGCAACATCATGATGGAGGCAAATTGGCATCTCTTGTTAGTCACCAACAAATATATTACTTCATGGTATTGGTGACTTTTTTTTTGTGGTGTGTTTACTTTATGTTGTAATAATGAACAGAAGTAACATTCTATTTTAAGCTCTGCATGATCATAATTTCTATTTTTTAATCCCTATAAGTTAGAAACAATGATGTGAGCAAAATAATGTACGCTTCTATGTAGTGGTTGGTTCCACTAGAAAACCATTTTCTGAGTTGGAGGTTCTCTTTGAAAACCTCATATTGTTTGAGTTGTTGGTACTCATTGAAAACCTTCATTTCTTTGTAGATCATGAGTGGGTACAAGAGATAGCTTTCCCCATGTTCACACTAAGGGGGTGACTGTTACAAAAATATTGTTCATAGTGTTTACACTTAGGAGTGGTTTGGGTTATTTGGTAGTAATATTTTTTAATATTTATAAAATAATATATGAGTGTGCATAGTTCGTTGTCATGCACAACTCATAGAGATAGAAATGTGTGAGAATATCTTGGGATTGAGAGTAAGACTAGCTAATAAAGGAGAGATATGGGGATAAAATTCCCTCTCATATTTAATAGAAAGTGCTCCATTCTATTTACATTTGGTTTTTATCTTCTGTAGTTTTCATTTCGTGTATTGATTTTAATTAATTATTGCTTAATTTGTTTATGCAAATCTAGAGATTTATCATCAGAATATTGGTTAAAATTTCAATTTCTTTAAACAATACTTTTCCTTTATGCATTACATGGGTTACCCCTACATGAATGACCTCTATTTGAATCCTAATGGATTCAGTAAGGCTCTATGAAGTAGAATGTGTATCCAATTTCTCTTATCCTATCTTTTCGATTCCATGGGTTATTCCTCCATAAGCGTGTCTACATTTGGTACTATGGGAAATTATTGTTTAACTTTCAATGGAATCGCTTCATCATTCCTATCCATCCTCCCTTTATCACTATCAAGTCTTTACTTGAGTATGTTTCCCAGGACTTTGAGGGTTTTGATTTTTGGTTCTTATTCTACGGGATCTTCTTCGTGGCTCGGAGGTTATGTAGGAATATTTTATTTTTCTATTGGAAGAGGAAGATTATGGGGTTGAAATATTTATTAATGCTTCTACAACAAGAACTCTTTCAAGAGATATAGGCCTATCATCCTATTCAGAAGTGATGTTTCATCAGCATTGCTGTGTTAGAAGGTAGAGATACTTGAAGAGGAACTGGGTTTACGAAGGGGTAGGTTTTTCTATAACTAAGGGTTCTAATAGAGGCATAGAGGAACTAGCCAAACTCTTTCTCTTCTTTTTACCCTTCCCTAACAGGTCATCAATGTGTTTTTCCTATGTAAAATCTCCCCAATTCAATGTAGGATGTTTTGTTGCTAATGCATGCTTTACAACTAGGGTGACAAGATAGTGATGAGAAAGGGTAGACCTTCCCCTCTATGACTCTCTACTCATCTTCTTTAACCCCTCATGCAATAAATTTGGTACATTCACACATCTACCTTTCTTCAAATGATTTAACAATTTAAAATGGAAAGTGTTCAATTAGGAATATCTAGCTTCATAGGTAAAATATTTGATGATATAATTAGAAACATCTACCCAGAAAGGTTTTAGAGAAGTATGTAGTGTATTGTGTCTATCCACCATGAAGTTGTCATCTTCATCTAAATTATTTTCTCAAGCTTCTTCGGATTAGCTTTCACAGGGATACATGTCACCTTCTCTTTGGAAACCAAGTTACTACAACCAATATCTCATCGTCAACCTTAACTTGTAAACCTTTCACTATTTCATGACCATCACTCAATGTAGTGGAAAATTATTCATTTATGGACTCATTAAAACCTTAAAAATTGTTTATATAATCCATCCAGCCATTATCATGAATATATTGAAGGATTTGTGGCTAGATCCACAATTGTAAATGATCGGTTGGTTCATTCCTTATCAGATTTGCCCCCATTGCAAAGTATTACAATTTTGTAAAATCATGAGGCGGAGATTTTCCTTTTGCACCGAGAATGTGGAATGTAAATGAATGGAAGTACGAACTACTATGTGTTTTTGGAATTTGAGTCTAAGTACACACACAACTTGAAAGTGGAATTATTAATTTTAGTGGGATTATGCTCATGTGGAGTGATGGTCATTTTATTACGTGGAGGATAGGTCATGAATAAAAGGTGGAAGGAATTATTGAAAATAAATTTTAATGACCAAAAATACACATATATTAATTAAATATAATTTACCTATAGATACTTAATTAAAGGAAATCGAGTGAACTTATCTCAAGATGTATGTTGAGTGATGGTGATGTGTGTCTTGTTGGAATTTTATGCATGTGGATGCATGCATGAAGCTCCATAATAATGTCTTGCATGGCTTCAAGTAGTGTTGTTTTGCGAGGTGATTTCGTATAGAATGTGATGCATAGTTGATCTAACTAATTCATGGAGGGATGGTTGAATTATTTCATCATTGATTTTCTCTATATATTTAATCTTTACACAACTAGATTCTTGAATCTTCATGTAATCAGGTTCTATCAAAAGAAATAAAAAAAAGGGATTTGGCTGCATGTTGTTGTAAGTAGACATTATACTATTTGCACTATCTCCTTTCATTAGATATTATGCACTCCTTTATACAAATACTCCAAATCCAATAAAACAAAAATGCTAATAAAATAAAACATGTTAGAGAGTGGTGTTGATCATTACAAGATATGATCACATAGAATTTATTCCTCTTTGGGGTATCAAGAAAGATATATGACCCAAGGCCACTGAAGATCTCATTCTTCCAAAATACTAGAATATGAAATAGTAGGTTCAACTTATGTCCTCAACTATGATGTTATTATTTCCATCTTGTTTTTGCCTCCTCTGAACTATTGGATGAAAGTACTCTTATTGGTTGTATTTTTGTACAATCTCAATCTATGACCATTTACTAGTAGTTTCAATATTATAGGATCAATGGTGGTGAGTTTCAAAGCCCCATTGGAAAATATCTTCTCAATTTCATATGGACCTAGCCACCTTGTCTTGAGTTTCCCCATGTGGTCCTTGTATTTGGAGTCAAAGAGAAGTGCCCAATCACCTTCTTGGAATTACCTTGTTTTGATGAACCTATCATGCCACTTGATCCTTTGATTCTATACCACCTCTATGTTATGGATAGCTTACCTTCTAATTTCATCCAATTCATTGATTTTGATAACCCTTTGTTTGTGTTTTAGACAAATCTATGCCTAATTCTAATGCAATTCTTAATATCTTATGATCAAATTCAATAGGGATGACAACAATATTACTATACAATAGCTCGAAAGGTGTGAATTCATTTGTTATCTTCTAGGTGGTATTAAATTCCCAAACTACCTCAGAAGTCTTTCTAAAAAACATTTCCTATGTAACACAATCTTTTTATCAATATGGTCTCAATTTCTCTATTTGTTACTTCATCTTGACCATTAGACTGTTGGTGATAAGGTGTGGAATTCATGTTCCCAATTTCATATTTTGTAGTTTAATCATAAATAACTTCATCGATGAAGTGGGTACCTTGATCTTATATAATCTCTCTTGGCACACCATATCTCATAAAGATATGGTCATATAGGAATTTTACAACTCTTTCACTCTTTTGATTTGATAATGCCTTGAATTTTTTTCCATTTGGTGTGGTAGTCAGTGCATACTCTTAGGGTAAATATATTACCTTAATTAATTTTGTATTACATAACTATTTATTTTATTCATTAAATGTTATATGGTTATATTATAACCATCTATGTTGTTTTATTATATCATTCGGGAGTTGTATTGTTTTAACAATACTATTGCCTATATTTGTTCACAGTTGTACCTATGTAACCTCTCTATTTTTTTGTAATCGGTTGTCATACATACATACATACATACATATATATATATATATATATATATATATATATATATATATATATATATATATATATATATATATATATAGCTACACCTATATAAATGATTTATTTGATATTAATAAAATCTATCGAGCTTCTCCACATGTTGCTTAGATTACATTTGGTACCGAAGAGAGAATCTGGACTGTGAAGTAGAAGGTTGGAGAGGAAGAATTTTTTTGGAGAATATTTTGTACCACAAGAGATCCTATGTTGCCTCCAACAACTTCCCAAAATACCACTGCATCCCCACATCCTCCTTCCATTTTGGGCTCTGGAGGCCACAAGGGCCCGTAAAACAAAAATCAATCATGCCATTCAATTTTTACAAATTTTTGAATATAATTTGTATACTTGATATCTTATACTATTTTTAGGTTGCCATAGTCAACTGTAAAATTTGTAATTGCTCAAAAAGCGGTAGAATATTTTACTCAAATACAATAAAATTTTGTTCTAAAAAAATAATGAGATCCTAAATCTCATTCGTAGTATTTGGTATATACAGGGCCTCTAAGAAGTGCTTACAGCTAAAGCCTTCATGACTACTACTATACTTAATGCCTAATATAGGCATGTAATAACATCATCCGGGCATTGACCCTTAAAATCAATGGGGAGTAATAAGGAAATAATGCACACACTATGAGCCATCCCATCTATCTGTGAATGATTGCACGACATAAATCTAGGCGAGAAATTATCTTAGTATATAGCGAAGTTACACATGCGTATGAGGATATTTATTTGATTTAGTGTCAATGATCACGCAGAGACCCCTTTTAGTACTATCTTGGTACCATGTATCGAATTATTTTACATACATTAACACCTCTTTCATGTACCGTCGGTATATGGAAAGGGTGAGCTTCTTCCACATATCGACGGGTGTATTAGAAGGGAGCATTTATAGAAAGTTTCAGTATATTAGATTGACGATATATAGATTGGGAGAACTTATACCTAAAGTGATAAGAGCCTAACCCTATCGGTGATAGCTATAAAATGGGCACCAATTCCCCCAAATTTTTCTTCCGATTCACAACTACTCGGAGGAAACAACTATCTCGCATAGAAGAAAAAATCAAGACACAACTTGAGTTTGAAGAGATCTTACCTATTGTGAATGGTACTCGACCGGATCAACTACGATACAACACAACATCGATAATTTGATAAATAAAATAAGAAGACAAAACTCATCATATTTTTTTGGAGTGTCGAATGATGTGTAACCCCAAATTCGAGATGCCAAAATAACCAAAGAAGCATGGGATAAATTGAGCACAATATATGAGGCCAAAAACAAGAATGTCATTTTGAATTTGAAATTCAATTACACACACTTTGAAGTTCAAGAAAAATAAAAAAATGAGTCTTTCTTAAGAAGAGTTGTAGAGTTTAGGGATTCACTTCTAGCCACAGGAGAAATGGTCATAGATGAAGCTCACATTCCAATTATTCTAGAAGAGTTATCCCTTCTTCTTACCTCATTTTTTTAACAACACTAAACTTGTCGATATCGACATTTAGTTTTGAAAAGCTGGTAAAACTACTATAACAAGAGGAATCCATGCATAATAAGGATGATGAAGAGGATTAGTAATTTTCTTTGCATCAAAAATGGAAAGGAAAACATAAAGGAAAACCTAATTCCTATCAAAAGTCCCAAAATCAGTATCAACATCAAGGGAACAATCAACAAAATAAGAAATGTCCAATTTCTAAAAGAGGACATGAATTAAAATATTATTGGTATGATACTTACAAGAAAGGTTCATCAAGGAACTCTAGACCTCCACAACAACAATCTCAAAAGGGACATTATAACTACAATCAAGGGTGGAAAAAGGGTAACTGGGAAAGAAAAACCTATCAACAAGGAAATATTGTTGAGCAACAAGAACATTCAAATAATGAAGACTACTTGTACACTGCTCAATCAAGTGAACCCTCCACATCATCTAGTGATGTATGGTGTGTTGATTAGAGAGCCACTCGACACATGACCAGATAGAGAGGCTAGTTTACTTCAATGAGGGACACACCTTCAAAAAACCATGTTTTGTTGGGTGATGATTCTTCTTATATAGTTCAGGTGATTGGGAACATTTTTCTACCCGTTTTTCATGCAACTATAGACTATCCAATGTCTCATATGTCCCTGGGTTAACTAAAAATATTCTATCAGTTAGTAAAATCCTAGATCACAACTTAAAAAATTGACTTTAATAGTCATTTCGGAAAGAAAACATGTTCAATTCGAGATAAATCACAAGGCTCAAAAATAGTTGCAAAAGCCTCCAATGTGGGAAGCATGTTCCATATTTATTTTGTTCACAAATATGATTAGGAACTTGTGGGTAATAACTCTGCCTCTGAATAAGTGTGGCATTAGATACTTGGTCATATTAGTTTCAAGTATCTCGAGACACTTCACTGTGTAATATGGTACATGGGTTACCATATCTTTAGAAGGATACACACAAGTTTCCTCATTGCCTAGTAGGAAGACAATATAGAGCTTCATTTTAGAAGAATAATTTTTGAACTTATGGTAAACTTGATCTGTTCATACCGATATTTGTAGTCTGATGCAACCAAGTCATTCTAGGTTCCAATACATCATGCTTTATGTTGATGATTATTCAAGAAAAATGTGGATATTTTGTCTTTGCAAGAAAAGTGAAGATTTTGAAACCATCAAGAAATTCAAATTGAATGTTGAGAATGAAATTGGTCATCACATCGAACTTCCCACTCAAATCGAGGGGGGAATTCACCAGTGATGAGTTTAAAGACTACATACAAGCTCATAGGATTCATCAACAAATGCCTCCTCTACACACACCATAGAAGAATGGTGTTGTTGAGATAAGAAATCATATAATCATGGAAATAGTGTGATGCATGATCGATGATTCTAGACTTGGAAAGACATTCTAGGAAGAATCAATAAAGATAACAGTGTATTTGTTAAATAAAGTGCCCACAAATGATCTTGATGGAGTAATGCCACATGAAGCATGGTCAAAGAAGAAACCATCTATTGCACACCTTAGAGTATTTGGGTGTAAAGAAAGTATGCATATACCCAAGAATAATGAAAATAAATTAGATATGAAGTTACAAAAACTCATTTTCATTGGCTATAGTGAAGAGACTCTTGGGTACAGATTGATGGATCCAAAGACCAGGAAAATCTACACCAGCAGAGATGTTGAGTTCTTACAAAAGAAGGAAGCAGAGGCTCCTCCTCCAGACTCACCTGATGTCGATTATTCACCAGCTGTAAAAACTGACGTTGATGTTCCCACAGATGATGAAAGTGATGATGGTGATGATTTGATAGAACCAAACCCACGGGAATAGTTTATCATATTCCCAAGTGGTTTACTAGCATGTTATGAGATGCAAGAATGGATGCTCCACTTGAATACATCCACTCTAGACCATGGACTAACAATAAAGCAAGAGAAGAAGTTAAATTTTCTTTGATGAGTAGAGTTATTGAATCTAGTGAGCCCTCTATAGTATAGGAAGCCATACGGTCAAACTCTTAGAAAGATACCATGGACTTTGAATATCATTCAGTAATGAAAAATAACACTTGGAAGCTTGTTGATCTTCCACCGGGAAGAAACCCATTATATGCGAGATGGATATTCAAAATGAAGTTAAAATCAAATGGGACAAAGGAAAATTATAAAGAGAGACTAGTAGCGAAAGGGGTATGCACAAAAAGAATGCATTGAATACAAGGAGACATTTTCTCCCTTAGCTAAGATCAAAACAATCGGGATGATCTCTTGTTCTAGCTACACATGATTGGTTGGAAAGTCCATCAAACCGACATAAAAATTACCTTCCCGAATGGAGATTTACAAGAAGAATTATATATGACTCAACCAAAGGGTTATGTTGTACTAGGTTAAGAAGAAAAGGTATGCGAGACTTAGGAAATATCTCGTATGGCCTTAAATAGGCACTCCGGGCATGGTACATCAAAATTGATGATCATCTCCTACAACATGGATTTTTTAGAAATCCATACAATCCCGATCTCTACCTCAAAAATTAAGGGGGAGATTTTGATTCTCGTTTTCTATGTCGACGATCTAGTCATCACTTTGGCGAATGAGGATGTGATCTAAACAATAAATATCTTAATCGATCATTCTACATGACCAATCTTGGGATGATGCACTATTGTCTTGGATTGGAAGTATTGCAGAGAAAGAGAATCATATCTTTGTTTGTTAGTTAAAATATACCAATATGATTCTCGTTTTAGGATGATGGATTGCACACCAATTTCTACATTTATGGAGAATAGATTGTAGTTATCTCATTTAGATCCATCTCCTGAGGTAAATGCCACTCTCTATTGGCAGTTGATTGGGATTCTCATTTACCTAACCTAAACTAGACCAGATATTATCTTTGCAGTGAGATATCTATCTAGGTTCATGTAGGAACCCAAATTTTTTCATTAGAAAGTAGCAAAGTGCATCTTGAGATATCTCAAAGGATCATTTGATCTTGTCTAGAATAGAAGAAAAATGATAACTTCTTCCTGTTGGGATATTCAAATTCAATCATGAAGGCAATATTGATGATAGAAAATCTACTTGAATGTTTGTGTTATTTATGGGATCTGTACCAATATCATGGGGAAGTAATAAAAACACTTTGTTTCTCATTCTGCATAGAAACCGAGCATCATTCTATAGGTGAAGTGTTTCATGAAGTGATTTGGCTCATTTACATACTTGAAGGAATTGGAATACCATAGGACAAACTAACAACCACCGTATGTTGAAAATGAAGGTGTTCTCAAACTTGTTCGTAATCCATTTTTTCATGAAAGAACAAAACACATTGAGGTATAAGTACATTTCATATGCGAGCATGTCTTGAAGCACAATATACAACCTCAATTTTGTCCAATAGCTGAACAACAAGTAGATATCTTCACAAATTCACTTACATGTGACAAGTTTGAGTTATTCAGAGAGTTCCTCTCCTCATCCCTTGAGACAATAAAAAATTAAGGGGGGGAATGTTAGGGTAAATATATTACCTTAATTAATTTTGTATTTCATAGTTAGTTATTTTATTCATTAAATGTTATATGGTTATATTATAACCATCTATTTTATTTTATTATATCATTTGAGAATTGTTGTATTGTTTTAACAATACTATTTCTTGTATTTGTTCATGGTTTTACCTATGCAAACTCTTTTTTTAACCAATTGTCCAATACATATATATATTTCAGCATGCACCTGTGTAAATGGTTGATTTGATATTAATAAAATCTATCGTGATTACCGCCCCTTTATTACTTAGATTACACATATTAGGATGTATTATTTTAGTTCGGACTTAGGATCAATGAGACCAATAAATTTCAATCCCCATTTATCAAATGGTTACAATACTATCTGAGGCTGCAATGGCATTTCATTTGATTTGGTAGGCCTTCCCATTCTTTGGCACTTATCACATCTTCTTGCATACAATGTTGCATCCTTGTGTAATGTAGGCCAATAATACCCTGTTTTAACACCTTTTTTGTTATCCTTTTTACAGTGAAGTGTCCTCCACATGGTTCACTATGAAAGGATTTGAGGACATCATAAATTTCCTCATCATCAATACATCTTCTCATAACATTATACTTCCTGTGTGGAATAGGAAACCAACTATCCAAGAGAAATTCACACTTTTCTCTACAATATATTTCTTTTCAGAATATAGATAGTGGGGAGGTGTCTTACCTGAAACCAAATAATTGGCCATATCAGCATACCAAGGAGTCTTAGTGGAAATGGTGAACAAGTTATCATCTAGAAAATAATTATCTACTACTGCTTTTTCATTATTGTTTTCCATTCTTGAGAGAAATTTTTCTACAACATTGTTTTTCCTAGGCTTATCAACAATTGTTACATGAAATTCTTGTAAGAGCAGAAACCATCTGATTATACTACTACTTATGACTATTTTTTTATCAAATATTTGATGGCATCATGATCTATATGTATTAAAACTAGATATCATGTGATATAGTGCCTAAACTTGTTGATGGAATACACAACAACTAAGAATTCCTTCTCGGACAAGTATACTTAATTTCAACATGTTAAAAGTTCTAACTCACATAATAGATGGTATAATTTAATATCCCATCCTTCTAGTGTATAAGAGCTCCAATTGCATGATCTGAAGCATCTGTATGTATATGAAATGGAAAATTCTAATTTGGCCCTCTCAAAGATAGGTGCAGAGGTCATCTTTTTAAATGCTTGGAACGTAGTTTCACATTTTTTTGTCCATAAAAATGCAACATACTTCCCTAATAAACCAAAAAATGGAAATGTAATCTTGCTAAAGTCCTGGATGAATCTTTGGTAATACCCAGCATGGCCCAAGAATCTTCTTAAATCCTTTTTTTTTTAGGCGTTGGAAAATTTATAATTATTGATATCTTTTTGGATCTACCTAGATTCCCATAGATGATAGATAATTTCCTAGTACTATCCCTTAAAACATCATCATATAACATTTATTTTTGCTCAATGATAGGTTGTGTTCTTGTCATATTTTGAGAACTTTTCTAATTTTTGCATTGCTTCATCAAAAGTGTTGCCATGGACTATGAAATCATCCATGTATACCTCCATACAGTCATTGGTAAAATCTGAGAAAATACTTAGAACTAGCCTTTGAAACATTGCAGGTGTGTTGCAAAATCCAAATGGAAGAACATAGTAATAAAATGTTCCCCATGGACATGTGAACATGGTTTTGTCCTGATCCTTTGGATAAATTTGTAATTGATTGTAGCCACTGTAACCATCCAGAAATAAAAATACTTCTTTCCAGCAAGATTGTCAAGTACCTAATCAATAAAAGGAAGTGGGAAATGATATTTTTCATTGTTGCATTCACCTCCCTATAGTCCATGTAAATCCTCCATTTTCCATTACTTTTTGGTACAATAACAAGGGGTGACACCCATGGGCTATCTAAAATTGGATATATGAATCCAACATTCTAAAATTTCTTCATTTCCTCCTTCACTATGTCTCTTACTATTGGGTTCATTATTATCTATGGCTACCTTATTGGTTTTCAGTTGTCCTTAATGTATATATTATGATTACAAAGTTTACGATGGATCTCATGTATATCTCCATAATCCCATGAAAATGTTGTCATGTGATTTTTGAGAAGTGCAACTAATAGATGATTCTGTTGCATACTTAATGTCTTGTTCACACTTTGAGTAGTTTTCTCGGTATAATATCCACTTGTTTTGAAAGATCAATCATGGAACATATGCTAGTACTTACAATTTCAAGATAAAATCATGTGGAAGAAGTTGATGTAGGATATAATTCTTACCTAGGAAATTCTTAGTATTTTCCTAAGGTAAGATTTGATTTTCAGGGAAACTTATGTATTGCAACTTATCTTATTCTTTACCCTTTCCATAGTTTTTTTGCAGAATGTTTGAAATAACAACATCCTCCTCTTGGATTTCCATAATGCATGACTTCTATAGCATCATGAGTTACTAACCATGGTCTTCCTAGGATGATAGGATATCCACCTAATTTTTTTTTGGCTGCGAACAATGAAGTTAGAAGGATACTCCTACGAGTCTACTACCACCTCCACATCCTCTAAAACTCCTTCAGATTCACTGTGGATCATCCTATAAGCTGAAAGACTATGGCTATTGGTCTTAATCTATAAAACTTCAAATCATCCATGATTTGTTTTTCATCACATTTATTACTACTCCTAGATCAATCAGTGTGTTTATTATCACTGTATCATTGATTTTGACATTAACTAGATGATTGTTTGGATAAATATATTTGGGTAGAACTAAATTACCAAAAATAATATCATCTACCTTCCGAATGACCTACATAGTAGATGGGTATTTCCTTTTCCTACCTGGCTTCTTGATGCATAGGTCCTTAACTAGCTTATTGTAGACATGCACATCCTTGATAGCTTGTATTAATGGTATCTTGACAAAAATGTCCTTAAGATGATTGAAAAAATTAGAATCAGATTTTGATATGGGGTTAGTATTTTTGTCTCATAACCTTTTAGGAAACGGAGGCTCATTATCCTATGTTTTACGCTTGCTAGAGTTTTGTGCATGTTGGTGCGAGATCAACCTGTAACATCTTCTACCCTTATTTTGGTTCATCATGCAACAACTGTGGTTCCTTTGTAATTTCAGTAATTGTTGGTCTAACTGGTGAGGGAAGTGATCTTTTTTAGTGAAGATGGATATTGTTTATATCAATAGAATAATTAGGGTATTGAGCTGGTTTAGTGGAATAGGCTAGTTGAGAAGCTTTATTGTTAGGGTTAGGAGGTGGTTGAGCATGTAGTTGTCTAGATTTTGGTTGTGACCTTTATTAGGGAGGAGAAAAAAGTAAAAAAAAGTTGAATGAGCTAAAAAATGGGCTGCTCAACGAGGCAGAGTTAAAAGAGAAAAAGAAAGAAATAGAAAAAAACTAAAATATAGAATTTTTTTCCTTTTCATTCGTATTTCCTCTTTATCTTTTCTTGAATAAATTCCCTTCTGTGTAGGTCGTCAGTTCCGCACTGAAACCAAAAAATTTGGATGGGAGATTAGAACTATTTTTCAAGAGATTCGAGATCCTTCTCCAAATTCCCTCAATTTTACTCGGGATAGGGAGGGCTCTGCCTTCGTAAAATTTTGTATATGAACTGGTGCAGAAATAACTCCACAAGGAATATCAAGACGTTTACCAATATGACGTTCCATTTGAGTACCAAATATTGCAGATGGTTCCATCTGAGCGATCATATCTCCTACTTCAGCATGATCATCTATGATTAGGGATCGAGATCTTGCTCTTTTTTTGGTAGGGAGAGTGTTGATAATTTTATTGGTAATTATGAGGTGGGTTACTCCATTGTTATCCCCTCCATGGTTTTTTCCATGATTGGGGAGGTTTTTTATATTGTTTCTGCAGTTGACCTTGGTATGGAAGTTTCCATTTTTTTGGTACTAATTAGTATATGGGCCCCGTCCTTGAGAGTTAACCCAAGGTGGGGGCTACATATATGAATTATTAGACCAATTTTGAAATGAATGCATAGGGTCTTATGTCATACCTCCTTTCCTTGGTGGCCATGGTTTTCTTTTAGAAACATAGAAAACTTTCCCATCTTCTGTCTCCAACATTTTGAAATTAGGTGAAGCCTCTCTTTCTTGAGAAATACTAGCTAATTATCTACATCTATAGTCTGATTTATTCCTTCTACATGAATGGACATACTTTTTGAGTGTTGCTTCTATGTATTCCTTCTTCATTTTGGCATGTAAAGCATCCATTGGTTATCCATGTCATTAACAATCTCTTACTTCATATTTTTGAACATACTAACAATCTTAGACTTAGATATGTTTCCGTTGTTTTGGTAGATACTCCACCTCTTGATATTACATTTCTTATTATATTCATGGTAGTTCTTGTATAGTTTTTACAAGCATCACATATTTATGAAAAAATGTCCTTTGAGATATCTCATGCTCCTATAAGGTCCAAAGCATCCATGTCTTCATCACCGAGTCCCTTCAAAAAGAGTAATTTGAGGGATTCAAGTGGTATATCAGTGGTATGTTTTGACTTCTGAACACAAAATAGGAACCGTTCCAAATAATCCTCTAATGGTTCATCCTCTTTTTGTTGCATTTTGTAGATTTCATCACTTCCTCTACTGCTTGGTTTGCAATAGTATTGATACTTATTAAGGAATTTCTCCTTCATATGTGCCCATGTAGTAACAACATTCCTTCCTAATCCTATGAACCACCTTAAAGCATTTAATTTGAGTGTTATAGGAAACAATTTCAACTTATGTGCATCAATAGTATAATCATAGCTTCTAAACCAAACATCAAACTCAAAGAGAAAGGTGTTTAGATACTCTAACATGGCTCCATGGAAATTTAACAAGGATGATGGAGAAATATTATTCATCCCATCTGTTACATCATCATTATTGATGGGGAAATCAAAGGTGGTTGCCCCATTTCCAACATTTTGATCTACTTCTCTGTCATCCCGGCATTTCAAGAGCGGGTAAAAACTAGCACTTGGAGGATTGTCTTCAATAAGAAAACTTGGTATATATGTTTCTTCTTTAGAATATTTAGAATATTTAGAGGTAAATGAAGAGATTTTTGCTACTTGTGGATTAGGTAAAAATATACCATGGGAATCCCTTGGATGGTGCATGCAAACTAATGAACTATTCAACGATAATTAGTTGGGGGTTTTAATTTGAGCTAAATTCGTAAAACACAGATTTCTTCTAAAGAATGAAAAACTCTCTTTAATAGACTCATAACTTGGTAGGGTTCCCAAAAACAATGCCAAAAATGGTGGTTCAATTAACTTGTAATAATTAATATGTTGTTTGTTAATCCATGGTCATTTATCATCAAACCTAGGGATGTAAACTTTTAACACTGCCAGATGTTGTATATAAAGTTATAAGTGTTCAAGAGATGCAACTATGTTGTCACGATGAGTGAAAATATAATGTTGAAACTAAACTAGATTGCGGATAAAAGTAGATACTACGGCTATTGAATAAAATAGGTAAAAATGATTTATAAGTAAAAGAAATTAAATGCCGCAACTCTTATCTACTCATGCACAAAAATTAAAAAAAAGAAAAGAAAAAGAAAAGGGGTGTACCAAACAAAAAGTGGGCCCTATATTGGATGTTATCCCTTCATAAGGTTTGTGTCTACAAAAAGAGGATATAACTGAAATTTTTATTCATCAAAGCATGAAAATTACAAAATAAAACCTATAGTAATTTCCTTTCTATGGATATATATCTTCTACACTTTGTATCATTCTCTTTATATTCAACATAGACGTGATGAGAATTGTTCAACTAGTAGTTACATTTATATTGAGTACCAGATCATTCCCAAGAAATCCATGGATTCTTATGCATGTAATCAAAACTGAAGAGAATTTTCTAATACATCAACATAACTAATGTTTATTCAAACAACTAGTTGTAAAATCAAATCGATTATTTCCAAGTTGTAGTTATAAAGAATAATTAGGTATTGGTGTGAGATCCTCTCTTGATGGCATGACTCCTCCTTTTCTAGTAGGTTTGAACTCAAGTGATAAATTCTTATTGATCAAGTTCTCCATAATCACGGTTGTGCATATGTGCGTAATTTCCTTTAGCTACGGGTGCTTTGATGTGAATGAGTCCTGGTTACTAAATGCCAATGTCCATGAGTGAGTTATCTTTTCTTTGTGGTAGAGTTCCTTTGTCCGCATGTTAGTGACCATACATAACAACTCCTTGTAACAAGTACAATATTCAAATAAAGCACTCAATATTCATTCATTGCATCAAAGAGATTAAAATGCACATTCAAAATCCATGAAATAAAGTAACTTGGTAATAATTATACTAATTAATATATAAGTACCATAAACTTAAGTTCATGTGGGAATTTCTTGACAGGATGACCAAAATAAAAAATTGAAAGGGTATTCAAACATGAAAAATTATATCAGATGATACAATTAAAATAGTATTTAAAGGGTCTCATCATTCGCACTCGAGAAGACAAAGTTCGGGACTTAGTGGATTTTCTAGTTTACGGGATAAAAATAGAAAATCAAGATCGAGTGCCAACCAAGAAAAGGATAAAATCATGATAACTTGGTGGTAAACAAAAGGTTATTTTGGAGATTGAACATGCAAAGCGAGTATATGCGGGGAGGATATTAATAGGATTAAAGAAAGACTTATTTATAGGATGAACTATTATTAGTTTTCGTATAAAACATGTATGTAATCTATTTTTGGCATGACTATTATTAGGAGGACACATGGGTGGTGAAGGGAAAGTCCCCACCCTATAAATAATTCTTTTAGGAAGATTTATAGATCATGTTATGGATGATAGGGTTATGATGCTCTATTGTATTTGAATGCATGGATTTGTACTCATGATATATATAACAACTTCTTGTTATGTCATTTTTCTTAAAGTATAATGGATAACTATGGTTGGATTATGATCATTGATGTGTCTGAATATGGATATGTTTTCTTACAATTGATCTTAGTCATGGTTATCTGATATGTTTCCTTATTATGTGTATTTCTAATTGAATGCATGTAATGGTTAGTGTAATTGAATGAGTACTTGGTTAAATATCATCATGTATCTACATGCTAACATCTTGATAAGTAACATAAAGGAGGGACACAGTAGTTGTACGTGCTTTGGGTGAGCATTCATATATGCGAGAATGAGGTTTAAGTGTGCCTAATGTACTGTCTGGGGAAATAAACGACTACATTTTGGTTCCATTTCCGGGCCACCTTTCAAACTATTTTCCAGGATGTTATTTGTATATTGTGTATAGGATGACTATAGAGAGAATTTAAATTTGGGTAGAGGATAGTCGGACCGGTTTACATAGAGATATAACACTGGACTTGATTTTAATGCACATTTCTATGTGGAATATAATATTTATCATGATCTCTATGAGATGTTTTTCATTTTATTTCCAGTATAATTATACAATTATTTGACATCTTATGTATTAGGTAAGCGTTGGGGTCTAGGTGAAGATATGGATGTAGGAAGATTACCAAAAAAATTGATGAAAATGTGGAATGGACTAGAGTTGTAGATTGCTTGTGGTCCTGCAGGTGTTGCATAATTATACATTAGAGTACACTATTTATATGTATTTGTGTCCATAAGAGGATGATTTTTGTTCTTGTGCAAGCCCGAGGATCTTACTTACACGTTATATCATTATCGATTAAGATATTGATCATATAACTAGATTTAGAAGGCCTACCTATGGCTAGATAAAATCCCACCGCTTACAGAGGTAATAGAAGAT
Organism: Taxus wallichiana var. yunnanensis; assembly: GCA_018340775.1. Taxonomy (NCBI): domain Eukaryota; kingdom Viridiplantae; phylum Streptophyta; class Pinopsida; order Cupressales; family Taxaceae; genus Taxus; species Taxus wallichiana. Next base: position 384,429,491 of record CM031233.1, on the reverse strand, counting down.
GTGGAGAAATATGGCATACCTAACGAAGAAAGATAGAGAGAGGAAAGATGAATCAAGTTTAATGAAGTGTGAGAGAGGGACATGGCACATGTGCGAGAAATTGAGGAGGTTGTAGAGTTGAGGAGGATGATGGACTGTGAATTTTTTTAAGCTCTTGTGGAAGATGAGGAGCTAAAAATTAGGCTCTCCCAACTTTAAGTAAGTGTAATAGATAATACCCTTGACTTCGTAGGATGAGAGTATGTTAAAGGAGAGAATGATGACCACATGCACACATCTGATCCCACCTAGCCACCTATCCCTTGTGCATGTTGTTACAAATCCAAAGGTATTAATTGAGAAGTAGGATATTAAGAAAAATATATAGGTAGATATCAATTTGCATTAAATTCGGGATATCAAGTGAATAACACTCCCATGGAAAAATAGTTGGTGTCATTATTTTGAAGTACATATGCATGTTTTTTTTTTAGGTTCATCATCGAACAAAGTGTTAGTGCAGAGACCATTAGAAGTACTTCATTAGTAGCTATGACCATGCATACCATTGGTGTCCAGTCTAGTACCATGATGGGGACACAAGGAATTTCATTGTCAAGACTGCAGCCCATAATAGGGGGCATGGGACATTGAGGAGGATCTAGTTAATAACCTAGAGTAAATACTAGTGGAAGTTGTGGTTTTAGATCTAGAGAATAGGGTCAATATCCAAAATAACCACCATTGAATCAACCACCACCTTAGCATGCGGTGCATCCGATACATAAGGTTTACTACTAGATGTCTCTAAGGTTACAAGAGTATAGGGGTATTAAAGATGTAGCGAGAATGTGCATAATCTGTGAGCTATTATGGTTCACTAAGGGAATTACAGATTTTTATATGAAGGCAAGTCCATTAGCTACTACACTTCAAAGGAACGTGCATAGTACGTATAGGAAATATGATCCACATAAGTCTATGGTATATTATAAAACTTTACACCTTTGTGTTTTTGACTAAGTTTCACATCCTATAATTTGAACAATAAAGCATCGAAAGCAATCGAATGACATCAAGTAGGATTTTTCTGAAATCATTAGGGAATATGACACATGTTTTTAGACTCTATTGTCTAAGTTGTATTACGATCTTCATCCTATTCAGCATGCATGGTGTTTTTTGGAGGATTTATGACTTCATTCTGAAGTGAACTCTCTTATAAAGATTATGTAGATTTTCATAATGCTTCAAAAACTACTCTATGTGTTAAGGTGGTTGGAATTGTTGATACTAAAGTGAGCCCATTCTTAGAGGTGCATATCACATCCATGTGAAGTAATTAGAGAATATTTCTACAAACTCGGAATACAAGACACGCGGTGGTATATGGTGAACTCATTGTGAGGTTGAAGTACATATTAAGGATAGTTTCCTATACAAGTTAGTGTGCATGTTGTTACTAGATTGTGAAGTCTGTCACCTGAACCATGATGTCTAGGATTTTCCTCTTTTTCAGTGCATGATTCAAAATAAGGTGTCTATGTACTATAATATTTTTAATTCCCATACTCACAACACTTATGACTAAAGATTATTGATAACATCTATGAGGCCATTGAGATAGGAGTTTACCGGACTAGTGTGGCGAGCGGATCCAAGGAACAAGATGTAAAACATAATGAAGGAAGAAACAATGTGGATAATATGAATAAATGATTCTTAAGAGGATATCAAGGTTGTGGTTGTAGTGGTGGCGAAATAATGTTTCATAGAGGAAATTTTTGTATACGGTCTTCTAATCATCACCAATGAGATTTTCCTCACAATACATATTGCTTAATTTGTGGTAAGTAAATAAGTTGGAGGATTTCCAAGACCTATATGAGTACATTATTAAAAACAAGATGAACGAAAATGGCATAAGTATGATCAAGGTGTGATGTGTGAATGTTGATTAATGGAGGCCTAAGAAGAATACTGGTCCATAATTGTAACCAATGTTGGTTATGTAACATGTGCTAAGGTAACATGTGTGTGTAAGCCTCTGAAGGCTATGTTTCTCATCATGAGGAAAGAAGTGATACATGCTAAGTAACTTGACATGGTGAATCATAATGAAGTATACCAAGAGACTATGGTATTCATTAGAGATTTGCATGGTGAAATAAAGTTCCTAAAAGAGAATGCGTGTGAGAGAGAATGATAAAATCATGTTGAGATATCACAAAAGAATATGGATGACCTGAAAGAGGTGTGTAAGATGTTTCACCAAGAGCATATTATTTCGTTACTAGGGAATGTCCTCGAGAGAATGTACCCCGTGCGAGTTGAGCATGAGAGGAAGATGCTTTATTAAAATATACCACCTCATGACTGTGAATTTGACAAAGTAATAAAACTTGATGTGGTTAGTGATGGGTGGTTAGTCAACAATATTTTGATAGATACATGTGCTAAGGTAAATGTACTCACTCTAGAAGCATGGAATTAGATGGGAAGACCTACATTGCAGCCATCTTTGAATGTACTATATATGGAAAAAAACTAAGGCTATGCCTATCAAGGTACTTAAGGATGTATCCATTATCATTTAGGGAGCCAAGTTTAGTGGAGAATTTTAAGTGTTGGAGCTTGCTGAAGAATTTTTTTTTCCAACATTACTCTGGTGATCCTAGTGTTATGCAAACAATGTTGATTTGTGCTGCAATAAGAGACACATCAGTTTTGAGAACAATGATGAGTGCATGATTATACCTATGTTTGAAAATAAGGCAGAGACTTATGTTGATCCTTTGAGTGATGATGACATTAGTCAAATTTAATCACACATGTTACATGATCCAGAGAATCTAGAACCATCAAAAGAAGGTATTCTTCAGTGGGAAGACGTGCAGTTGGTAAGTGACACTACTAGTGTTGCTTGTGATAACTGAGCTCATGGAACATATGAAATTGTTGGGCATGAATTCAAGGGGTGAGTCACAAGGATGATCATGTCATGTATGGTGAGGATTTTAGGCTCGACTCAGGTACTAAGATATACTTGTGAAGGGAATCCTAATACATTCTTGTGTTCTCAAGAGACTCGGTGGTCGAATGAAGGAGATAGAAGAAACATATTGGTCTATACTTTATGCAAGATGGAAGTGCGCTGGTGGGAAACACATAAAGACAACCTCTTGGAGTGATAAGAAGTGTGAATCTCCTTTTCCACTAGATTTACTCATTTCAATGTACCTACACATGTCTTGAAATTTCATGGTAAGAATCCGGCTTCTCATCACGTCCATACTTGTGACAGACATTATGTATGTAGGCCCGAAGGCTTTACCACCATCAATTCAGGTACATAAGTTCTCTTTGAACACTGTGTGGATGTGCATGCACCTTGTATGTCCATGTTGAGCTAAAAAGGAGACTACAAACTAGCAAGAGATGACTACATGTATGATTCAAACTTTTAATTACTTTTCTACTAAGCCTCCATTCCATGAATCATTGTAAATAATGAAGCACATCACATTAGGGGATAACACGAAGGCTGAAGAGCTCATGTTGGATCTTCTTGGTGAAATATATTATGAGGCACATATTGATCCCGAGGAGTTAGAATAGGTACATATGGGTCGTGGTACGAAAGAGAAAGAGAAAGGAAATCTAGTGTACATGATTGATGATGAGGAAGTAGACCACCTAGAAGTTAGCCACACTAAGGGTACTCATGAGGTTATAGATTTTGCAAATGAGAAGGCATGTGCATACTACACTCCCATGAAAATAAAGACAATGAAAATTGGCAAAAAAATTGAGCCTAAAGTTGTAATCATTCGGGATTACTAGTTAGAACAGTAAGTAGTTGTTGGACCCTAAAATATTGGCAAAGTACCAAGAGGCGTACATGTATAGGATCGGTAAACAGAGGGGCATTCGGGGAAAAACACACAGAAAAAGGGGTTTAAGAAGGGTTTAAGTGAAACCAGGATGTGCGCAGGAGGTAGAACAAGGGTTTAAAGGACTTAGCCATATTTGGCATCATGGATTCACTTGAGGAAAAGGTGAGGACACTGAGTCCTAATGTTGGATTTTGATGTTTAATGTTACATGTCACAATAATTTTCTTTGATGGTCCAAAAAATTATATGGATGCCATTTAACGTTCAAAATATAATATGCACTTCAAGTTTATTTTTATCATAACTATTACAAAACACCAAAATTGAGTAAAATTTTACATCCACAAGGTTGAATGGTTTTCTGCAAGGGTTCTTTCTACTGCAGAACTACTAATCTTTTGATGGGTAGAGTGGAAATCATTGTTTGGGGATTTTGTGGAGTATGTTTTAAAAAACCATCTGCAGCAAATCTGTTATAGAAAATCTTAAATATTGTGAAAAGAACACAATATTTTATGCTATTCTAGTTCTGAATATTTTTGACAAACTGCGTTAACCAGAACTAGTGAAATAAATAGAATTAAAATCATTGAGAACAACCATCATTCTCAGGTCCTAAGATCACCTCCACTGGTAGGAAATTCTAGCATTTGACTCGCCTACTAATTATTCTCCAGCTAAGATAGTAAGCAGAATGTGTAAGGCCTATTTTCACTTATTCTAGGAAATAAAATCCTAATTAATTTTAGTATGGGAGAACACCAACAATATTGCATATCTATCTTTCTTCATTAATGGTGATATGAGGAGTCTGAGTCGAATGTTCTCTAACATAATATTTTTAGTTAGGGGTAGAATGAACATGAGTGTGGGAAAACAAGGAATTTACAAGACTATGTCATAGTTTTATCATCCAATGCCTACCAAATATTATTCACACAGTCTTCTGGTAGTAACCTACATCATTAATCTCTAGTTTATTGGTGGGATACCTTTACACCAAATGCACTATAAATTTCCAAGGGAAGTAATGTACACACTTTGTGATGAAATAGAAAATAAAGATGTAGTGGATCATGTAAAATAAAACATCACTACAAATTTTATTTAGATAAAATGATTTTATCAAAGAGCTAAAACTTACATTGATCAACCATGCTTTCACAAAATATTTTTGACCTTATTTGTTTTTTTTTCCTCTCCAAATGTAATACACTTTCTCCCAGTTTATTATAGAAGGATCAGGTCCATTTAGTGAAACTCACATCATGATGAGTGCATCTAATGTTCTGATTTTATCTTTGATCTTCTTATATCTTTAATCGGGTTTTGATTTGAAAACCCTTGTTCACATGTTGTTGTACTTATAGGAATGACAAGTATACTCTGCCATAGTTTTAACATGTTTGGAATGTTGGTTTTACAACTTTTAGAAATAAAAAAACCTCCATGCTTATCTAATAAAAATCCCCTCACACCACTGAGTGGAGTGTATCAATAAATTGATGCAACTCTTTTTACAAGCCTCATTTTCAAATGATGGAATGACCATCCCTTAATTAAAAACAATCCGCTATAAATGTTGGAAATGTTTTTCAATCTAATGCATTGAATTATTTTCTATAACCAAAACATCATGTGAATAGTCTAAGGGACTAAACAACTTCAATGGCATTGAAAATAGAAAGATCGGAAACCTTGTATTTAGTCAATCTATTAGTCTTTGAACATAATTTGTTGTAAGTTGTATGTAACTTTGTAATGTGCCATCAATACAAGGACTAAATAGTTTATTTTTCATATTAAGAGTATCACCATGTGCATTGGGAATAGATGTGTAAATCAATTCATGCTTTTGAGCTACCCCCTCTTTATCAATGATTTATAGATAGCCAAACTGAGATGCCTCCATATCAAATAGCAAGCACCATTTGGAAATGAATTACTATCTACAAACATTCTCCTTAGATTATTAATAGAGGAATCAATAGTATATCCAAGAGAAGTGAAATCAATGTGCTCCACTTGAAATTATTTGTTTAACTTGTTAATTTCAAACATAACATAATCAAGCATGTGTAAAAATAATGAACATAAAATATTCTTTCCTTATCATACCATGATTCTTTCTTCTCACTTTTCCACAAATTCAATATAATAGGCATCAATGCCACTAGCATTTCAATGAATTGTCCCTAGAAAACCATCTAAATCCATTAATCAAGGCATTGGAGAGTTTATAGTTTCATAAGTTGCTGCAATGCAATCAGCTCATTAGTTATTTTTGTTGAATTTTGAATCCATGAATAGACTTTATTTGCCACTTTCTCAACAAACAATAACTCTAGTATCATTTTAGAAGTATCTGATGTAGCTAATGCCTCATGATGAACAACACAATGAAAAATTATTAAATTTGGCTCATCTTTTTTTAACAAGGTCAAAAATCCATTTTCATTTCCCACCATAGAAGAAGCACCATCCGTAGAAACAACTATCAATTTTTGTTCAAAATATTTCATTCATTTCTTAAACCTTGTAGTGCATCATTAATTCTTCTTCCTTTTCCATCCCCAACACTAATAAGTTTCATGAATTGAGAGAATTGCAACAACAATCCTTTTGAATCTAGAACAAGATGTTTATCTAGGCTATAATCGTGCTTTCATCTAACATGAAAGAGATATAAGGACTCTCATTCATCTTCAAAATCAGTATCTCTTCAAGATATTTAGATATGGAAAAAATAAATGGATTGTCTACATTTTGCTTTGTATATGATGCATAGTCTTTATTCTTAGGCATGCATGATGTATCTAATGACATGACAAGTGAACAAAGAGACTCATATGGAGATAAAGATAAAAAAATTTTACATCCCAATATGCCAACTTCATGGTCGTGATAATTTTATGATTATTATAATCATCAATTTGTGTTATATGTTCGGAATAGATATCACCTTTTTCTTCTTATCACATACCCATTTTGCATGTGATAGTTTGTGAACATTAGATTTCTCATGGGTTATAATAGCATCTTTACGTATGTTGGTATAATCATTTCGTATTCCCCATGGAATTGTTGCTCCATATGTTTCACACCATTCACACTTAATAGAAGTTTTATCCTCGTGGATAGTTTTTTTAACCATGTATACTTATTTTCCCACTCTACTCGTAAACTCTCTTCAATTTATGTTTTACCTCTTTGCCAAAAATATTGTTTGTTTCGACCTCACCTCCCATAATTTCTATATCTTCATTCAAATCAATATTAGGTCGAAATTCAAAAATACCTTCACGTTGAAGATCTTGAGATGGAATTAACCATTTAAACATTTGGTTGATTGTCCTTTGTTTCTTCTTTCTTTCTAACATTTTACAAAACCTGCAAAATCAATTTAAATGTTAATTTCTTTATAATAATGCACCAAAAATTTTGTATCTAAAAATGAAAATCATTCTAATGTAAATCTTGATAAAAATGAATGAACAAAAAAGTGAGAAGGGCCCACGGAAAAGTAATATTTAATTGTTGGAAATTTAATAACTTTAATTTTTAAAACAATTACAAAAAGAGAGAATTTCAGCACAATTTTAATGAAATTTTCATAACTATAACAGATAAATCTCTGGACTCGTAATAGATAACAAGTTTACCAACAGTGTAAAGTAGTTCCCAACTTCCCCCTAGCGTGAAGCCTATGCACATGTTTGAAAGTGATTTCCAAATTCCGGCAGCGTGAAGCCTATTTACAGGTGTGAGACAACTACAAGGATCACATTGCCAAAATCCAGTTTCATGGTATTGGTATGTAATCTGCTATAGAAAAGACTTTAATTTTTTTAAACTATAGAGATTAATTCTGCAGTTAATAGAGAGGAGTCACAGAGCCATGAGGGAAAACTAGATTAAGAAAAACATATTCTAATTTTTTGTTTGAAATTACCGCTTGATTTTTGTATTTGCGGTGACAAAAAGCAATGGAACCGTGGATACTAATTAATAATTTGCAGTTTCTAATATTCTATTTCATAGTTTCTATTTCATATTCATTAAAAAGATAAAAAGATTCTATTTTTTTATTTATAAATTTTATTTTTATATTTATTTATATTACATTTTTGATGAATTTCAATATATATATATATAATATAATATAATAATTAATTTACTAACTTTCTTAATTATTATAATATATATATATATATATATATATATATATATATATATATATTGATGGTTAAATTTGTAATGTACATGTCATTCTGACGTTTAAATTATAATTTTACATGTCAATCATGATGGTCATATTTTAAAAGTGGTTGTATTTTGATGTCTAAAATGACTAAAAATGTCTAAACACCTTACAAAATCCATTAGACACAAAATCCAATCCTAGACACAACTAGGCGAGGCTAAGTGGATAAGGTCTTGCCTGAAAATTTGGAGGTCAAGAAAATGATATTCCATGTAGGGAATAAACCCGAAGGCATCATTACGATTAGTGGAAGGTTTGTAAAGAGGATAATCATTCACCATGGAGGACGACATTGACACTTAGGATGTGATATGCTCGAGAGAGAAGTCATGGAAATAAATGATGGTCCTATTTAAAGGAGTACTTAGTGCAAAGAATTTATATAGATATATACAGTGTAGAGTGCAAATGGGAACAAAGAAAGAAAAGGAGAGTAACGAAGTGCTTATAGAAATGTTAGGAACTACTAAGGGTTTAGAGTTCATGGTGCTAGGTTTTAGATTACTTAGTTTTAGAGGGTTGTAAGGGATATCATTAAGCATATGTATGGGTATTGTGATCTATAACAAGGGATATAATGGGGAAAAATATAGTTAGGATCTCTGATCGTGTAGCTTTGCAGGAGTTAAGTCTCTGTCATTTGATGAATATGGTCTAAGATGACCCTTTTGAATGTAATATGGCTACCAAAACTCTGTTAAATCAATATACATGGATCTATTATTTACAAATTTATTATGGGTGTAAACCCTCATGTTATTTGGCTTATCATGACTTAGATTTGGTTTCTTTTACTTCTGAAAATTTTTATTAGCTTTTTTAATGCATTAATGTGTAGATCTATTGGTTATATCTTTTTCCTTTTTAAAGTAGATAAATGTACTTCTATTTCTGCAAATAATCCTCCATTAATGGTAGAAATCTCTTACAAATATCATATAAAGGAGGGGCTCGATACATGCGAAGCCTCGGTGAGTGCCCAACATATATTGGGTGATAGGTTGGCACGTTTGGGGTTAGAAAGAAGTATTGAGGGTAAAATAATGACTACATATTGGTTTCATTTCCAGGACCTCTTTTGAAGCTATTATGAGAGAAATGTGTAATGACAGAGCACTTGACCTTGGAAAGTGTCGAAGCGTGACTCAAAATCATAGAGGATGAGTTTTCTTAGAGGTTACTGTAACATTCCCTTTTTAAGTCTTAAGAAACAAGGAATTTTTTATTTTTATACATAATGTTCTCTATTCTAAATTAGCATAATTTAGAAAACACATTCAAATGACATTCCATCTCATAAAAAAAAACCATATGCAGCTATAATGACTCGGTGAAACACCGATCTCTCATTTCATGACTCGGTATTAAATCGATCTCTCATGTTAACTTAGTAATGTGTATACAACATATACTTGGTTCCTTTACCCTATTAGGGGTACCCAAGTGTTCTATTTAAGAGGCCTATCTGAATATATGTTACTAATATTCATTTGAAATCCCACTTCTTAAACTAGGTGACATAAGACAATGCAACCAACAACTTACAATACTTTGGCCAAAGATTTTAAACATGTTTATCATGTTTACATTCCTAGATGACATACTTGTCAAAAATAATAAGTCCCTCACCACACTTGTTCTATTATCTAGAGTGGTATTTCTTAACTTCTGTCAGTCCCACTTGATTCAAGGTTTCACCTTAGATAAGGTTAGCAATATTCCTAGTGTGGAAGACTACTCGCATGGTGACTAAGGGTACATAGACATACTCAATTGACTTACGTCGATTGGGTGTGTCTAGTTATCCTAAGTCAATGTGAGTTGACCTTGACACTATATCATGTTCCTATCCCTATATAGGGAAGAACCATGATCTAGTCATGCACTTATTTTAGTCAAGTTGAATAAGCGTAGTGGGGAAGCTGAGACATATAATGTGCATTATAGTATCCTCATAATGAATCCTTTCATTATGAAGGTACTATGTTGCAGTTGATGTGTATCAACATCCAACTGAGTTTCCTTAACTAGACCAACATACCTAAGATTATAAGTTTATTATCCCATTTAATCACTTCATTAAAGATTAATTACAACAACGCTAAAATATTCTACAAGCATCTTTTAACTTATAAGGTTACAAGTTGAAATTACATGTGAGGTAGGTATGCAAATAAAATCTACTTCCTAACCATTTAATTACATGTATAAGGTTATCCTTAAACAAAACAACTTGCATTATATCATAATATGATAGATCTTATAGTTATGAAATTGAGTTAATTAGTTCCTTACTTATTTCATCCCTAGCTTAAATAAGTTCCATATAAACCCTTTATTTAAGAATTCATGGATATGAAGTCTAGATTCCTTTTAAATTATTTCAAAACATTCCAATTTATGATTAAGGAAATCTACCTAAGGAAGTACACATTCAACCATTGACTTACCACATTCATAACACTTTAATAAGTTCTTAAATTATATCTCAATGATTGATCTCAAGGGAATTATTCCTTTTTCCCTATATTATGGACTAATGTCCATTTATGAAAACTGATTTCATATGTTCCAAATACATCAATAATTCATACATATATACATATCTATATAAATCGAACATAGTTCTTTTACATTGTTTAAAGATCTACTTATGAGTGTCAACTTAGTAATTGTATCACTTTATGTGAAATAAACCAGCTATTATTTCAGATTCCCAACTCATAGTTTTATAATATAAGAACTATTAATTTACAAATTCATAGCTCTAAAATACATATACTACTCTCCTTCATTAATAATATTACTTAATAATAATACATCCCAATTGATGACAAGAAAGTATTATGTTATAATATTATTTAGAAATTATCACATATTTTATTCATCAAGAAGGAGTGATACATTCACTAAATTCATAAGTATTTTAGAGATTATAAGGTCTCACAACATCAATATAAAAATCCCTTCATTACACTTTATTTTTTGACAAGTACATCTCAAGTAAGGAATCCACATAATCATCATAACAAATTTACAATTTCATTAGTAAAACATATGTAACTTTCTATACGTCTTTCTCCTTTCATCTTTTACAAAATCTATCTCATTAAATTGTTATGCACGGGTCAATTCATTTGAACTAAGCATGATAAGCACTATAGCATTAAAAAGATGTTCTTTTAACTAATTGTTTCATAAAAAGAACCATGTTGTTTATGAAATAGTTCTGAAAACACATCAATAAAATAGAGAGACTTTTCCCTAAAATATTACAAACAGGAAGGAGAGAGAATATTAAAGTTTCTAATGTGAAATTAAGGTTTAACTAATCAACATAACAGCCCTAAATTTTCATCATAACACTCATTTTAACATGCTAGAAATAATACAAAAAAATTAAGGAAAGGAAATTCATGTTTCATCCTAACTTTACTCATCATTCAATTTCCAAAATAAGATCCTTCATTCAACCAGTTCTAAATTTTCAAGAAGTGATACAAGATACATAAATCTACCCATCTGATCATGTATATTGTTCTGCTATTTCAAGAGAACGTCAAATTGATACATGAAGGAATTTTTAGACAAAATAAAATTATATTCCATCACAAGACCATGAATATGTCAAGCTCAACACAAATTTTAAAATGGATTGATTAAGATTATGCCTCTATGTTCTAGGTAAAGAAGACTTGATCAATTATAACCAAACAAGTTATCTCATAGAAAATATACTCCAAAATACCTAAGTGAGTTCATTCCAAGTTCAACTCAAGGTAACATTCATGACCAAAACTCTGTAGTTATAACAACTACATTGTTATAGTTTATCAGCCAAAAGAAGGAGAAAATACCAACCAAAGTCACTCAAGTTTCAACCAACCACTATCAAATCCAAAAAGGAAGAATGGTTAACATTTAGAACAAAACTAAAACCATATCATTCCCTTTATAGTATGTTCGAGTACATCTAAAAGGAAAGATCAAAAGGTAATGATGAATAACATTCTTGAATTAAATAAAGAGACTCCAACCCCATCCTCAAGAAACTGCTCAACACATTAGTCTCAAAGATAACATAGTATATTAAAGATTCTAGCTAAAACACAAGTTACACAAAGAAAAGGAAAAAATTTATACATCAAACATATCTGGTTTCTCAAATGTCAAATTTGGTAACATGACACTCATAAAGAGAAATAAAAAAGTAACCGAACTTCTCATTATACAAAGGTACTAACATGTGAAGGAGGAAGCTACAACCATATCTCCTTTCACATGATAGGCATTCATTTGAGAAAAGATGAATGAAAAGATACAAAAACACACTTCTCAAGGGTAACACACAATAAGTGCTTAATCATTCATGGGAAGTTCATTTAAGATCACAAGATATTACGAGGTATAACATAGCCCGAGGTTGGGTAAAATTAATGAATCACTCATAAATTAATGACAAAAATACATTAAATAGTCCTACCAGGTAGTTATTTCTCCTATGGAAGATATTATCCCAAAACATGAATTAAAACCAAATAACAACTAACTTGATTACAATACCAAATTACTCAAATCCGAAAGGAAGGGAGAGCAACCTGGAATGAGTATGCAACCAATCTCCTCAGAACTGAAAAACATCCAACAAGAAGGTAAATAAGTCATTCGGGAAACCCCCCTTAACAAGGGTTGAACATCCATCATCAATTCAGGAAAACCTACCCAAATCAAAGATCCTTCCAAAATTCAAAAGCCCAAAGTGGGTTTGTGAACACATGTTATAGAATTTGAACTCACGATGAAGCCATTCAAGATCATGGTGGGTTTTATTATACCCAAATCAAATGGTAACAACAGAGAGAGATTTTAATAATGAACATAGAGATTACAAGTAGTTCTCATCAGGGAAAAACCCAAAATTTCATGACCCAGATCAACACGTACTACATTCAACTCAAAAACATAGTCATAAGAAAGAGTAGAACAAAAGGATGGGTTTTTAATGCCATCGATAAACAACAAACCAAAACATCGAACACTTGATAGTCCCAAAATGATGGAGTAATTCCAAAACAAGGAATCCTTAAAAATAATTTCCAATAACATAATAATGGAATCATGCAAGTTAAAATCTATAGATTTATATAAAACCTGTAACTATTTAAAGCTTAAACAACATTCAACTCGATATTCATTCAAACTGATATCATTCAAAGATCCATTCTAATATCCAAAATATTCAAATAAAAATAGGTTAGCATAATAGTAACAATCAACACTTCCAAATTTCTTTTCCCATACAACAATGAAGAACCGATTTGCAAAAAAAACACCATTGAAGCAAGAATATCAAACATAAAACTAGAAGGTTTCAAATAAAGAAGAGTTGTTTTTATGAAGCACTTAAGTAAAAGAAAAATACTTAATGGATAGGGCCTATCATGCCTGATAGAGCTCATGTCTTCACTTTTTCATAGAAAATATCCAAGAAGAGCTTTGATTCCTTCCCTTGAATGCCAACAATCTCCTCAAAACCTTCTCTACTTCCTCTTATAGCTCCATAGTGCTATTTTCATCTTCTAACACCATGCAAAGGTAAAACATTCATGAAAGGATTCAAATAGTGGTTCAAAGAGAAAAAACCACATGTAGAGCTAAAGCTTGAAAAAGACCAAATGACCAAAACAAAACCGAAACCCCTCTTCTTTCCATCTTCCTCCTTCCTAGGCGATTTTTCACCATTTCCAAAAATATTAAATGCCAAACAAGACTGACAGTCCTTCCACATCTCCCGCCACTACCATCTTGCATGTGGCCATATCTAAATTCAAAAATGCATGCAACTAACACTTTGGCAGAGGTGCCAACTCACCCTCCTATCACATTTCATGCATTTGCCAAATTTGGCAACTTCAAAGAGATAAACATGCCTTTAATTCCTCATAAATTCCTAGAGGTTGGTGCCACCGACCTCCCCCTTGTTCATGTCATCCCATAGGCCCCTTTTTGGTTAGCCAACATTAGGTTAAGTTTGACATTAGTCTAGGAACTAACTTAGGTCCTTAGGTCTAAGTCTAAGGTTTTAGTCTTAGGTCCTTTAATTATTAACAACACACCTTAATAAAAGAACATAGTAACTTAGGATAGGTTACAAATTTAGAATTGGGTTACCAATTTATGGAATATGGTTTAGTTATGTTACCAACTTATAGTAAGAATTACATCCCAAACTTACCAAGGAAGAACCAAATTACCGTCCAAGATCTCATACGATGCAAGAATCCATAGAGATCATTCGTGACTTTAGGATAGTCATAATTCGAGGTCAGGTCATATGATCTATCGAGCTTGGACCACAAATTCATGAGTTAGAAGCATACCTTGGATCAATGAAATTGATCCAAGGTAAAAAAAAAATGTATCAAAAAATTATGAAAAATAAAGCACAAATTCGAGTGCAAATAAGACTCAAGAAGTAGTCTAACTGAATCAATTTCTTATTTCCCAAGTATTGAATTATTCAACATAAGAAGAGATGAATTACTTCATTTTCTATTCAGCATAAACATGGTATAATTGTACCTATTTCAATAGATTACATATTATCCACAGAAAACAAGATTTCTTAATTCAAAGAGTACATTATCTTCAAGAAGAATCACATTTCAACATTTGCAACTTCCAAAAAAAAAAAAATTCATCATAGATATCAATCCATGTTATAGGTGTTACATACCTCCCTCCTAAAGAGAATCATCATCCTAATGATTAAAGTATTCCAAATTATCAAATAAGAAAAATGATCCTAATTATAGTTATTTCATCCATAAACAAAACTAGATTTGAGAATTTCCAATTTTCATTATTTATTACAATATTAAAATAGTTGTTTCGCTACTAAAGAATATAATACCTTGCCAAAACTGGTAGAATTGTTAATAAGTCAAAAATAAAGTCTTTAATTGTTATCAATCAACTAAATTAATTTTGTTCAAATAAATAAGGAAAATAAATTTTCATATCCTAAAGGTTTTCCCATGTTGCACTTTCTTCGTTAAATTGGTCCCACTAAACCTTGCATTGATTAATTTCAAGATTTTACAAGTGTAACAGGTGAGTTTCCAACACTCTTATGGGTCTAATAATGATTATTCATGGGTCTTGGACATGCAAGGAACCCCAATTTAACACATGTGATAAATATGAAACGTATTTATTAAGCAAAGAAATATGGAAAACATCATGCATTTGTGAAAATATAGGGGTAATGCTAAATGATAAGCTATAGGATTGATTACTTCAACAATTTAGAAACATCCCACATAATGAGGTGATAATTTTCCTACCTTGCCAAAAGTTATAGAACTCTTTTTTGGCTTAACTCGTAAAAATAACTTTTCACCAAGTTAAAATTTCTTATCAACCCTTTTTAGATATGCATAACTTTTTTTTCCTATCTGCTACTTCTTTTAAACATTTTTTGGGTTTCATAATGGAAAATGGATAGAAACCATAGTTAGGGGACAAACATGTCCCTCCTCTTTAATGGAAGAGGTTCCCGTATTGAAAGCATGAAAAAAATGTACAAATATACAACTCACAATGTTTGGACCCTGATATTCTGGAATGTTTTCATACTTAAAATATTATCAATACGAAGGATTGGAAGAGTAGAGAGATGAAGA
The DNA here is from genome assembly GCA_018340775.1 of Taxus wallichiana var. yunnanensis. NCBI lineage: Eukaryota > Viridiplantae > Streptophyta > Pinopsida > Cupressales > Taxaceae > Taxus > Taxus wallichiana. The sequence goes on along the minus strand of CM031233.1, from coordinate 384,413,667 downwards.
AGGAATAAAACAACAATGTTTTCAAGAGATATTACTCACATTGAACTAAGAAAATATAGGAAAAATATAAATCACTTCATCACCAATGTGAATCTGCAGACACAAAGTTCTAAAGATTACACAGACAAGAACACAAAGTTTCTTTTGAATGCAAAGACAAATGATCCATTGAATCAAGCAAGGAGAGAGATATATATAATAGAGGAAATGAGAAAGAAATCTTCTATATTGAATTACTTCCAAATTTACAACGTTCCCAGAAAACTAGAATCCTTTTTTCCATGGAAAAAACATGTTCTTATAACAATTTGTGTACATCTATAATTTTTCCCCAAGAAAAGAATATCCAAAAGGAATAATGTTTGTTGTAGATCTATCTTTTGGAAAGTGACATGAAAAAATGCACTCATGAAAACCAAAGGTTCAAAAAGGTGAATATTTCATTAGTTCAAGCATGATTAATTTAGCAGGGGTAATCTCATGATTTTCTTCTTCATGTGGTCTTGTCATTTCCACCTTTTAACCACTTTTATAGCACTTAAGTGCTTCTGTAAGTTTTTCCCTCTTTTTATTGCATATTCCTATAAAATTTATTTTCCGATAATATTTATTTTATTAGAGTTAAAAGTTAGGGTTGAGGGGACCCTACCCCCTTACTAAGAGTTACAACTTACTTACATATTGGCCAAAGTATTTACCTTAGAAGGCTAGACATGATCCAAAATATCAAAAAACAAAAGCACCTAGGTATATGATATCCTTTACATCAAAATTTACATCTCTTTAAACTTATCGATTTGGCTCCACAACAAACCAAAAATGCATCTCATGAATAAATGACAAGGAAATAGAGAGAGAAGAATGAAGAATGGTTCACATTTGTATTCTTTGGAGCTCTGGTTTGTTATTGGTGTCGAAAACCGAGATGAGTGCATTTTGGCCACACTTTCCCTTTATTAGCTTTGAAATGGACCCTATATGTGGCAAGCTCCAAGCAACGATGGAATTGGGGAAAAAAATCCATGTTTTAAGACATTTGGGAGAAAAAGCTCAATTTCTCATTTTCTCTGCGCCTCTCGTATCCCCGCCAAAGGTCAAACACGTGGCACACCCTGATTGGAAATGGGGTCGGGCTTAAATTCTCAGTTTCCTCCATCGGCCCATTCTCCCGATTTCATTCTTCAACACATGTCATCACCCGGTTGGTTGTAGGGATGTACTTCACTTTAATAATTTATTTATTTGAAAAGGGGAAAATTCCAAATTTTTCACTGAAATTCCATGCCCTATTGTTGACTTTTCAATGTAGGCCACGTGTCCCTTTCTAATTTGCTGCGATATTCAACTCAAAATTTATCCCTTCGCATGAGCGGGACCGCGAGTCATTTTAGAACTTTTCACCCTTTTTCCATAATGCCTTTGAGAATAAAATGGATCCATCACCCCAAACTTCTGCCAGAACTGCTCCAGCTATCGTGTTATGGGTATTGATGATTTTAAGTTCATTTGGAATAGTAGTAACAATTTTTGATAGGGTTTATGGAATGTATTACTTACTTTCCTTCTTGTTATTGATGTTAAAACAAATACATCCCTGCCATAAGCCTTTAACTGAAACTTGAGAGGCTTGTGGTGATTCTATTCAGTCAAATTGGAAGTAAGTTTGGGATAGTACTTATCTTAAACATATTGATTAGCTTTTTTACTCTCTTTTGATCTTTTATCTGATTCTTGGGTTTTAATAGAATGTTGATTATAAAACCTAGTATATTGAGTGTAGTATGAAGGGATACAATATCACTATTTTGAATGCTTGGTAATATTGTTCTTATTTGGGATTGTGAACTACTTACTCATTTACATTAAGTTTTGATTCCTTGTAATGGAAATTTAGTCTTTGGGTTCGTGAGTTGTATTGACCCTTGTCTATCTTGCAATGTTTGAGTATTTCTATTCCTTGTTGGGTTCATTGAATGAACCTCCGGGTTTTAGATAGAGAAATGAATATGATCTCTTGGGGATAACATACTATTTAGATTCTGTACTATGAATTTCATTCTGAGTTCTGAATTAAACTTGAGTTTGGTGAATGGAAATAGGAAACTAGTTTGTAAGATTTGTAGTGGAAAGTTTGTAGTGTGCATTCTTTGACTGTGCGTTTGGTTTTGTGATTTCTTTTGGGAACTAGTTAAAGAATTTCTAAGTTTGAATTAGATATGGGAATTCATTTCATAGTATAAATGAAATGAATTATGGATTGGGTCCTTTTCTATTTGAGATCCTTTTTATGTTGATTGTATAAGTTCATTGACTGAACTTCTCTTTAATTGATTCTCTTCTTAGATGGAAACTTCTTGGATGGATTGGATAAGAGATTTATACTATTGAGTCTAAGTTGGATTTATAGACAGTGTGATTCTAGACCTTTGAATTATATCTACTAACATATAGAAGTTAGTAATACTTTTAGTTAGATTGTTTTGTTTCCTAATCTTCTTAGATTGAATTGGGATTCTTGTTTAGATGTTGTCTCTTTATTTATGGATTCCTTATATTGTTATCATTGGATTGAGGCAGTGTTGTGTGATCTAAACCTAATTCTATCCTTCAGATGATTTTTGTAGGGGAATAAGTATGTATTGATTCTCTTCTTTTGTTTATGTGGAAAGATGAAGCATACTAATATGAGATTATTCTATAGCTAACTTCATGTTGCTTAGAAAATTTAAATGTATATTTCTATTCTTATGAAATCATGAAGCAATTGGATGCCAAAACTTGTTGACTATTTTAAAGTAATTGATAGGATCAATTAAACGATATGATATAAATGTAGGTGTTGCAGAATTATATTATGCTCTTTTCTTAATAGTGAATTTAGAGTATTTAAATTGAACTTCTTTTCTAGATGATATTACTTATGATTAATTATATGATATATTAATTGTTTCAGTAAATTAGATTTGTTTAATGGAACAATTAGTGTAATGCACTTTACTTTAATGTGTAGTGCTTATCATGCTCGAGTTCATTGACGACCCATGCTAGTAATTTTTGTAGGTGGACATCGTAAATGATAAAAGAAGGAAAGAACTTTTATGATGCATTAGCTTATTTAATTTTGGATCTTATGCAAAGAGTTTTGAATTATTCTTGAGTTATATTGGAAAATAAAATTGATGTTATTTTAAGACCTTAATTATAATTTACATGCAAAATGTCTCAAATGCATAGTATTGTAAATGTATATTTAAAATCATGAATTGAAAGGTTTTGTGTTGGACTCCAATTTGTAATGTGAATTCTTTTGTACTTGTATGCCGAAAATAATAGTGATATCTTGGCAATATTCCTTATATCTGTTTGTATACTATTGTTGTTATCAGATATTGAGTTAGATTAAGGAGATAGTATAATCTCCCTTATTATAATGAACTTGTTAATTTGTAAAAGACGTTGTTCTCTAACTACGCAACTATAGTTTAATAATGAAGTATGTTGGGGATATACAATTAAACTATAAGAGTAGCGAATGATAAAAAGGTTTTGTTTAAACTAACATTTAACCATGTAGAGGAAGACTCTTCCTCTCCCAAAGAATGAAAGATAAAATGAATAGTGGTTATGATTCTTAATCTTTATAACTATGTTTATAAAGTAAACACTAGTTGAATCTAGGTGGATGTCACACTTGATTTGGACAGCTAGGTTGCATTAGGAATTAAACGTTGATGTTTGTTGTCATGTTTTTATGATAACTTTTATTATGCCATGTCAATGAACAATAATGCAACTATGGATTAATGAAGTTCTCCATATCTAATCAGGTTAGGTATGGGTAAAGGACTTAATAAATGTTGGAATTATGGTTAGGAATGGTTACAACAATTTGAATCTTAATCCAATTTAATTATTATTAATAACCATAAAGGGGGTATGTAAATCTTGATGAATCAGTTATAAAAGATGTTTGTACATGCCAATCGTAGGATTGTACCCTTGAGAAGTCCTAGGACTTCTTGAAGATACAATGTTGCGTTGACTTGAACTTATTTTCTCTCTAGATCAAGTTAGTAGCATGTTTAGGATAGGTAGTAGCTTTCAATGACTCAGGGTACCTCAACACAACTGGTTGACTTAGTTCAACTGAGTATGCCCATATACCCTAAGTCATCGTGAGCATCTTCCGATAATAAACTATGTTTGTAACTCGGACTAAGCTTAAACCTTGGGCAAGTGGACTAACGGTAGTTAGTAAAGACCATTCTAGATAACAAAAGAGTGAGGTGAAGGACATATTCCATAATGATGAGTATGTCATCTAGGAATAGTAACATGAACAATATGTTCATAATCTTTGTCCAAAGTATCGCAAGTTGCTGGTTGCATTGTCGTATGTCACCTAGATTAAAGCAACATGACCTCGGATGAATTTTGGTAACAAATATTGAGATAGGTTCTTTAAACAAATCACTCAAGACCCAAAATAGGGTAGGAGAACCAAGTATACGTAGTATACATAAAGTATTCTATACTTTAAGTTAACATGAGAGATCAATTGGTAACCGAGTCATAGAATGAGAGATTGGTAGCATATCATGTCATTACAACTGCATATGGTTATATGTTATGAGATTGATTGACATGGAATGTGTGTTCTAAATGATGTTTTATTTAGAAGAGAACATTATGTTTCAAAAACAAAAATTTCACTTTTTCTAAATTCTTAAAATAGGAATGTTACATCTTAGTATCGTGCCAAGGGTGCAGCTCTTGGACCTATTATGTCCATAATATGATGAAACTTAAATTTTCTTGTTAATAGAAAATGGTTAGAACAAGAGGAAATGTTGCAAATAATCCTCCACCTAAGGAAGGAGTAGCAACTACCCAAAAACTTGATGATATCCTTGCTGCCCTATTAGACACAAGAGATCATTTGGCTATACTTGAACAAAAAGTAATGGGCAATGAGGAGGAAGAAGATGCTGATAACAATAATTAGCCACCTCCTAAGGACAATGCCAATGTAGGTGTTGATAATAACAATGTGAACATACCTAGTCAACCTGAGAACAAAAAGGCTAGGATGGTAGTTGAACTCACTAATGATATAAAAAGGATAAGTCCACCCAAGTTTGATGGCACCACATTAGGAGATGGGGATGAGAATTGGCTCAACAAGATGGAGAAATACTTTACAATAAGGAATTTCTCAGAAGAAACAAAGGCGATATGGCGAGCATATCGCTTTTCCATGAGGCATCTTCATGGTGGGATAGCTGTAAGGCTAAGTTAAACATTGATGAAACTAATATCACATGGGATAAATTTAAAGGTTATTTTAGGCAATGTTGGCTGCCGCAACTTTACTATGATAAAAAAATGACTAAATTCCAAAACTTAGCTCAAGGAAAGATAAGCAGAATCGAGTATTGGGAGTAGTTTACTAAAATCCTTAAGTATGTACCTTAGTGCCAAACTAATGAGAAGTTCAGGATACATAAATTCATCATGGGATTGAATCCCATTATAGGAGGAGAGGTGGATGTTCATAGCCCAACCATGATGGAAGGGGTTATTGAAAAGGCCATAAGGAAGGAACAAAAATTAAAGGCAATTTATGCTCATAAGGAGGAAGCGAGGAAGAAAATCCCCAACTCTTCTTCATCATCTCTTATACCTAAGAAAGGACCATGGAAGAAATTCGGAATGAAAAGTAAGTTTTCATCTGATAATAATAAGAAACCAACAACAAACAAGTTTATTGGTAATGCTTGGAACAACTTTTGCAAGAGCAATAATAATGCACGTAAGTCCGATGGAGGTCGAATGATAACTCTAAGGTTGGAAACAAACCCAAGCTTAGGAAGGGACCCGTAGGAGGCTTTTATAAGCGTGGAAAAATTCATTACGCAAATCAATGCCCTTTGATAAAAGACAATCATAATCAACAAAGACAAGATACATGCTTTGTAGTAGGTGACAAACAGGATGAGAAATAGGCCATGCCTATAGAAGTTTTGGGTAAGTTATTTGGTTTAACTATAACTATTCTTTTTGACACCGGAGCTACTAAATGTTTTATTTCTAGTAAATTAGCATCAAAACTAAAAAGAAAAGTCTGAAACATGGATAAAACATGGGTATACAGTATGGAAACAATGCTTTTCATACAGCTTAGTATGTGTATTTTTGGTGTAGTCCTTGATTTACCTAAATTTTCCACTTTGAAGTTGATCTTTATGTTGCACCTTTGGGGTCTTATAATGTAATCATAGGTGTTAATTGGTTAGTAGAACATAAGGCTAAAGTAGACTATTTTTAAAAACACATTAGTTGTTTAGATAACTTTGTGGGAAAAAGTAGAGATTCAAGGTGTGAAACGTGAGATTTTTGTTAGAAAAATATCAGCTATGCAACTTAAAAAGGCAAAAAAAAAAAAAAGGTTGTACCTTATATGCAGTAAAAATTGTAGAAACAACTGAAGAGAACAATGATGTCATGGAATGATATCCGCTATTACGAGACTTCAGTGATGTATTTCTAGAAGAATTGTCAAGTCTTCCACCCAAAAGGGAGTTTGATTTCATAATTGAGATCAAGCCTGGAACCGAGCCTATTTCTAAGGCACCATATCGAATGACTACTACATAATTAGTAGAGATTAAGGCTCGATTACAGGGAACCTTTGTCTAAAGGTTTGATTAGACTAAGTGTCTCACCTTTGGGAGCACCTATAATTTTTGTGAAAAAGAAGGATGGAACACTTAGATTTTGCATTGATTACAAAATGTTAAAAAAATAAACAATCAAGAATAGATACCCACTCCCTAGGATTGATGATCTATTTGATCAGATGCATGGAGCATCGGTATATTATAAGATAGATTTTTGATCTAGATATCATCAATTTCAGATTAAGGATGAGGACATTCATAAAACAACTTTTAGAACAAGGTATGGACATTATGAGTTCATGGTTTACCTTTTGGATTAACAAATGCACTTGCAACATTTATGAATTTAATGAATAATATCTTTCTAGAATACTTGGAAAATTTTGTGGTTTTCTTGGATGATATTCTCATATATTTAAAAATTATTGAGGAACACCATGAGAAGTGAAGATAGCTTTAGAAATTTTGAGAAAGAGACGGTTATATGGCAAGCTATCTAAATGTTCTTTCTATGAAACAAAAGTGCACTATTTGGGACATGTAATAAGTAATAAAGGAATTGTTGTAGATCTTTGTAAAATTGTAGTTATAACTGAGTTTCCTATACCAAAGAATGTACATGAAGTTAGAAGCTTCATGGGGCTTGCTGGCTACTATAGAAAATTTGTAAAAGATTTTTCTAAGGTGGTTGCACCAATAACTTCTTTACAGAAGAAGGATAAGAAGTTTGTTTGGAGTGATAAATGTGATATTTCATTCAAAACTTTGAAGGAATAGCTAACTTCAACACCTATTCTAGTAGTACCAGATCCTAATGGAGACTTTATGGTGGTAAATGATGCATCTGGTGAAGGTCTAGGAGGTATTCTGTTACAAAATGACCATATCATAGCTTACAAAAGTAGAAAACTAAAGATACATGAGTTGAATTATGCTCCACATGATTTAGAGCTTGTTGTCATTGTTCATGCACTACAAGTTTGGAGGCATTACCTGCTTGGTAAACCTTTTGAATTGAAAAATGATCATCTTGGGTTGAAGTATATTTTCAATCAGCCAAATCTAAATGCAAGACAACGAAGATGGTTAGATTTTTGTCTTAATATGATTTTGACATCAGTTATATCAAGGGTAAGGAAAATAGAGTGGCTGATGCTCTAAGTCATAGGAAACACATTTCTACCCTTATAACATTGAGAACTTAGTTTAAGGATGAAGTAAAAAGTGTTATGGAGTCTAATTCTTACTTTCAGCAAGTAAAGACAATGCTTGCTGCAGATCCGAGTGATTTGAGGTACAAAGTTTTTCACTTTGATAATGAAGGAATCTTAAAATTTCAAAACAGGGTATACATACATTTGATAAATGATTTAAGAAAGAAATTGTTATCGAATTGCACAATTCACCTTTTTCTGGACACCTGGTATTACAAAGATGCTTGCTAATATAAAACGACAATATTTCTGGAAAGGAATGAAAAATGATGTTATTTATTTTATGACACATTACCTTGAATGTCAACGTGTTAAAGCGGAACATATGCACCCGGCCGGTTTATTGTATCCTCATAGCATACCACAGTACAAATGGCAAGTGATAAGCATGGACTTTATGTAAGGGTTACCTATGTCAAGAAAAAAACATGATGTTATTTTAGTAGTTTTGGATAAACTAACAAAGGTAGTGCATTTTATTGTTGGTAATTTGAAGGATGATTCTCATGTGTTAGCTAAAATATTTGTACACAAAATTTTCAGATTACATGGAGTACCTGAATTAATCATATCAGATAGAGATCCTAGAATGATGTCAAGGTTTTGGAAAATGCTTAATACAGCTCTAGGAACTAAGCTGAATTTCATTTCTGTGTATCATCCGGAAATGGATGGAAAAACTAAAAGAATTAATCAAGTTTTAGAGGATATGTTACGAATATATTGTATGGACCAATAGTATAAGTGGGAAGAGTACCTTCCACTAGTTGAGTTTGCATATAATAACACATATCATGCCTCTCTTAAGATGGCACCTTTCAAAGCATTATACGGAAGAAAATGTAGAACCCCTGTTAGTTGGGACAACATTGAGGATAGAGAGGTAATTGGACCTAAAATTCTTACTGAAATGGAACAAGTTAAAATGATTCATGAGCACTTGAAAGAAGTAGCAGATAGGAAAAAGAGTTATGCTGATTTAAAGTGGTTTGACATGAAATTTGAACTTGGTGAGAAAGTCTTTCTTTAGGTTAAACTGAAAAAGAGTTCTATAACTTTTGGCAAGGCTACCAAGTTATCACCTTGTTATGTGGGACCCTTTGAGATAGTTGAAGTAATCAACCATGTAGCTTATTGTTTAGCATTACCTCCTACTTTGTCACGAATGCATGATGTTTTCCATATTTCTTTGCTTAAGAAATATGTTTTATATTTATCACATGTGTTAAATTGGAATTCCTTGCAGGTCCAAGACCCAAGAATAATTGTGGTTAAACCCATACGAGTGTTGGAAACTTACCAGTTGTATTTAAGAAATTATGAGATAAGTCAATGTAAGGTCTAGTGGGACTAGTTTAATGAAGAAAGTGCAACCTAGGAAAACTTGAAAGATATGAAAACTACTTTTCCATATTTATTTGATCAAAATTGACTATTATAACTGATTAAAATTTTGATTTATATTTACATGACAATAAATTTTCCTGTTATCAAAAGACAACTATTTTTTTGAATAAACAACTATGTGAATGCTGATTTATGGAACTTTAAATTCAGATATTGTTGTAAAATAATGTTAAGGAAGTGAACAAATTGATTATCCTGAATGCAATGATTAAAATGAGATAATCATCGAGATGATGATTCTTTTTAGGAGGGAAGTATGTAACACCTTGAACAAACTATTATATTTCTCTTTGCATTACAAGCATTGGCATGTGATTTTATTGAATGAGGTGTGTTTCCTTGATTGTTGAAAATCATGCTTGTTATGGATAAATCATTTCTACTCTTGGATTCATTGGACTAAAATGTTATGGCTTGCAAGAATCCACTTTCACTTCTTATTGATAAGCTGCAATCTAGTTTTGAGAGTTGCAAACTTATCTCTTGTACTGACTCATCCTTGGATCAATTTCAGTGATCCAAGGAATGTTTTAAATCTTCTTAATGGATTGAATGGTAAATTGAAATTCATTGATTGAGAGACATAGTGGACTGAACTTTTTATGTTACAAGTTCTTTAGACTTGAGTGATCATGTCTTCATTCGGTTGTAAGTTTGTGCTTGGGTCTCTGGGATTGATCTCCATAGGACATTATTGGCGTAAACAAAATATAGTCATCTTATGACTATGAAGGGGATCAGGATCCTAAAGCTAAAGGACTATCCTAACGGTATCCTAAACTAGGTATGAATGCCTACTTCCTTGCTACATCTATTTAATCAAGTTATAATCTAACCTAAGCTTCTAATTATACTATGTTGGGATGACCTAACCTAAGATCTTGTGCTAAATGAATAAGGGAAGGGGAGATTACTATGGTGATACTATACTATGTTAACCTAATGCCTAAAACTAATGGTTGTGAATTTGATATAACCTAAGGTGGAAACTACCTAAGGCAATGTTTTAAGACCTATGGTGATTAATTGATGGACTAACCTAAGTTTTGGGAAATCTAGCCTAAACTATTTGAAAGGGGCCTAAGGTCGCATGTCACTATGGTGACAGTTCCAATGGATTTTATGTGATTTGATTGGATTTAAATGAAGGGAAGTACCACCATTTTTGGCAAGGGCTAGTTAAACTTTAGAGGGGCTTACGTGGAGGCTTCACTAAGTATGGAATTGCATGTAAACTTGGGATTGGTATCCACCAGTTTTGGGAGGTGGTGGCAAGGAGAGATAAGTGGGAGAATTAGGAGTTATGGCATTAATGAATCTTAGTTTTTGTGTGTAAACCATCTTGGAAACTCAGGAGGTGGGTTTGTGAGAGGTTGTTTGGTTTTGCATGCATTGTGAATTTTGCTCTGCATGGAGCTATCTGGTTCTTTGAACCAGCAGTTTGACTTCTTCTTCTTCTTGGCTATTTTTGGTTTCTCTGGTCTATTTTTGATCAAGGGAATGTATAAGAGGCATTGGAAGAAAAATTGTTTGGTTGTTGATCTGTCATGGAGAAGAAAAAGGGTTGGAAGCTCGGCTAGAAGTATCCTTTGAATTGGTAGAGGCACTATTAGGCATGATAGGCTCTACCCATTAAGATTTCTTTCTTTCTTCTAAATGATTCATTAAAACAATTCTACTCACTTGAGATATATTTTTGCATGATGTGTCTAGTTATTTACTTGCATGTTTTCATGAAATCTATGTGGTTTTGGAATGTGAATCCATTACTGTTAATGGTAGCTTTTGGGAACTTTCTCTGTACTAGTTATTAGTGGTATTCATGCGAACTTGTATTTGAAGCTTTGTAACTTGTATTTGAAGCTCTGTAGCTTGTATTCAAAGCTCTATAACTTACATTCGAGACTAATGTTGACTGAACTGGCTTGTTGCTTGAATGGTTCTAAATCTCTATTTAGTCTTGTGTTTTGTTGAGCTTATAGTGGAGCTTCGTGGTTGTTCTAAGCTTGTGTTGAAGCTTCATGATTTGTTATGAGATTTTAATGGAACTTCGTGTTTGTTCTGGACTGAATGGAACTTGGTATAGATCTGAAATTTTTGTTGAATCTTCATATTCAACACTATACTCTTATTCAGTTCTTACGAATGCTGAACTGGTAGTTGAGTTGTTGAGTTTTGTTCTGTACATACACTCTGAGTTGGAGTTTTATTCTTCTTTAAGGATTTGAAGTTGCTTGAACTCGTAATAGAGCATTGGTGTTTTGTTCTAAGCTTGTATTTAGGGCTTTGCGTTTCACTTTAGGCTCGTACTTGAACTTTGTGCTTTTCTGAGCCAGTATTATAAGCTTGTGAAGTTCTGAACTTATGTTTGAAGCTCATATTCGACACTGTATAGGTATTCCTTAGATGGTTGTTTTGAACTTGTGTTGGAGTCGATGGGTTTGAATCTATACTTGTAATTTGAGCTGGAGTATTATTGGTATTGTGGATGTAAAAAGATTTAAATCCATTTTTGGACTGTCTGCTCGATAAGGTCTTGAGATTTTTTTTTGGTCAGTAGTAGACCGTGTAACTTCTTTTTGGATCTGTTGTGGTACTTCAGATTGGAGACTGTACCACCTTCTTCGAGCATGACAGGGCATGTGAATATGAAGTGTTCCTATTCTTCTCTACCATGAGTGAACCTGTGTCATGTGGAAGGCTTGACCATTATCTTTGTAGAAGGATTAAGGGACTGGAATTATATCTTGTTATGGGTATTGATGATTTTTAGTTCGTTTGGAATAGTCGTAAAATTTTTTAGAGGGTTTATGGAATGTATTATTTACTTTCCTTCTTATTATTGATGTTGAAAAAAGTACATCCCTACCATAAGCCTTTAACTGGAACTCAAGAGGCACGTGGTGATTCTATTAAGTTGAGTTGGAAGTAAGTTTGGGATAGTACTTATCTTAAATGTATTGTTTAGTTTTCTTACTCTCTTCTGATCTTTTATCTGATTCTTGGGTTTTAATAGAATGTTGAATATAAAACCTAGTATACTGAGTGTAGTATGAAGGGATACAATATCACTGTTCTAAATGCTTGGTAATATTGTTCTTATTTGGGATCATGAACTACTTACTCATTTTCATTAAGTTTTTGATGTCTTGTAATGGAAATTTAGTCTTTGGGTTCGTGAGTTGTATTGACCCTTGTCTATCTTGCACTGTTTGTGTATTTCTATTCCTTGTTGGGTTCATTGAACAATCTCTGGTTTTAGACAGAGAAATGAATATGATCTCTTGGGGACAACATATTGTTTAGAGTCTATACTATGAATTTCATTCTGAGTGTTGAATTGAACTTGAGTTTAATGAATGGAAATAGGAAACTAGTTTGTAATATTTGTAGTGGAAAATTTGTAGTGTGCATTCTTTGACTGTGCGGTCTGTTTGTGATCTATTTTGGGAACTAGTTAAAGAATTTCTAAGTTTGAATTAGATATGGGAATTCATTTCATAGTATAAATGAAATGAATTATGGATTGGGTCCTTTTCTATTTGAGATCCTTTTTCTGTTGATTGTATAAGTTCATTGACTGAACTTCTCTTTAATTGATTCTCTTCTTAGATGGAAACTTCTTGGATGGATTGGATAAGAGATTTATACTATTGAGTCTAGCTTGGATTTGTGGACAGTCTGGTTTTAGACCTTTGAATTATATCTACTAACATATAGAAGTTAGTAAGACTTTCAGTTAGACTGTTTTGTTTCCTAATCTTCTTGGATTGAATTGGGATTCTTGTTTAGATGTTGTCTCTTTATTTATGGATTCCTTATATTGTTATCATTGGACTGAGGCAGTGTTGTGTGATCTAAACTGATTCTATCCTTCAGATGATTTTTGTATGGGGAATAAGTATGTATTGATTCTCTTCTTTTGTTTATGTGGAAAGATGAAGCATATTAATATGAGCTAATGTTGTAACTAACTTTTGTTGCTGCTTAGAAAAGGTAAATGTGTATTTCTATTCTTATGAAATCATGAAGCAATTAGATGCCAAAACTTGTTGAATATTTTAAATTAATTGATAGGATCAATTAAATGATATGATATAAATGCAGGTGTTGTAGATTATATTATGCTCTTTTCTTAGTAGTGAATTCAGAGTCTTTAAATTGAACTTCTTTTCTGGATGATATTACTTATGATTAATTGTATGATATATTAATTGTTTCATTAAAGCGAGTTATTTAATGGAACAATTAGTGGAATAAACTTTACTTTAATGCTTAGTGCTTATCATGCTTAGTTCATTGAACTGACCCTTAGCAATTTTTGCAGATGGACATCGTAAGTGATAAAATAAGGCAATAAATTTTATGATGCATTGGCTTATTTAATTCTAGATCTTATGTAAAGAGTTTCAAATCATTCTTGAGTTGTATTGGAAAATAAAAGTGATGTTCTTTTAAGATCTTAATTATGATTGACATGTAGAATGTCTGAAATGCATAGTCTTGTAAATGTATATTTAAAATCATGAATTGAAAGGTTTTGTGTTGGACTCCAATTTTTGATGTGAATTATTTTGTACTTGTATGCCGAAATAATAGTGATATCTTGGCAGTATTCCTTATATCTATTTGTATACTATTGTTGTTATCAGATATTGAGTTGGATTAAGGAGATAGTATAATCTCCCTTATTATAATGAACTTGTTAATTTACAAAAGACGTCATTCTCTAACTACGCAACTATAGTTTAATAATGAATTATGTTGGGGATATACAATTAAACTATAAGAGTATCAAATGATAAAAAGGTTTTGTTTAAAATAACATTTAACCATGTAGAGGAAGACTCTTCCTCTCCCAAAGAATGAAAGATAAAATGAATAGTGGCTATGATTCTTAATCTTTATAACTATGTTTATAAAGTAAACACTAGCTGAATCTAAGTGGATGTCACACTTGATTTGGACAACTAATTTGTATCAGGAATTAAACGTTGATGTTTGTTGTCTTGTTTTTAGGATAACTGTTGTTATGCCACGTCAATGAACAATAATGCAAATATGGATTAATGAAGTTCTCCATATCTAATCAGGATAGGTATGGGTAAAGGACTTAATAAATGTTGGAATTAGGGTTAGGCATGGTTGCTGCAATCTAAATCTTAATCTAATTTAATTATGATTAATAACCACTAAGGGGGTATGTACATCTTGATGAATCAGTTCTAACGGATGTTGGCACATGCCAACTATAGGAATGTACCCTCGAGAAGTCCTGGGACTTCTCGATGATACAATGTTGTAGTTGACATGTGGCAACACCCTTCTCGTATTTGTTCATCTAGATCTACGCACATCTGGACTTGAACTTAGTTTCTCTCTAGGTCAAGTTAGTAGCATGTTTAGGATAGGTAGTAGCTTTCAATGACTCAGGGTACCTCGGCACATCCGATTGACTTAGGTCAACCAAGTATGCCCATATACCCTAACTCATCATGAGTGTCTTCCTAAAATAAACTATTTTTCTAACCCGGACTAGGGTCAAACCTTGGGAAAGTGGACTGACGGTAGTTAGTAAAGACCATTCTAGATAACAAAAGAGTGAGGTGAAGGACATATTCCAAAATGATGAGTATGCCGTCTAGGAATAGTAACATGAACAGTATGTTGAAAATCTTTGGCCAAAGTATCGCAAGTTACTGGTTACATTGTCCTATGTCACCTAGTTTAAAGCAACGTGATGTCAGATGAATATTGGTAACAAATATTCAGATAGGTTCTTTAAATAGATCACTCGGTACTGAATAGGGTAGGAGAACCAAGTATATGTAGTATACATAAAGTATTCTATACTTTAAGTTAACATGAGAGATCAGTTGGTAACCGAGTCATGGAATGAGAGATCAGTAGCATACTGAGTCATTACAATGTATATGGTTATCTGTTATGAGATTGATTAACATGGAATGTGTGTTCTACATGATGTTTTATTTAGAATAGAGAACATTATGTTACAAAAATAAAAATTTCCCTTATTTCTAAAGTCTTAAAATGGGAATGTTACATTCATAATGCATGTACCTTGTCCTAAAAGTTGTTTTACGAATATATTCATCTTTGATTCTTAATTGATGATACCTTAATGAAGATCTATCTTAGGATATACTTGATCAACCCCACATCCGATCAAACACATTATAAATTTTAAGAAGTGGATATCTATTTTTGATTGTTTCTTTTTCTAACATCTTATAATCAATACATAGTTTAAGTGTTCCATCCTTCTTTTTCACAAAAATATTGGTGATCCCCAAGGTGAGACACTCACCTTATCAAAACTTTAGAAAATAGTTTTTATAACTATGCCTTAAGCTCTACTCATTTGATACAATGCCTTACAAAAAGGCTCAGTTCCTTGTTTGATTTCGTCTAGAAGTCAAATTCCCATTTGGGCGGAAGACCGGTTAGTTCTTCCAGAAACACATCAATGAAATCTCTTAACAACAGAAATTTTCCAAGAAATCACTATCCCCTTTAGTTGTTTCAGAAATTTTTATTGCATACAAAATACAACCTTTGTTTTTGGCCTTTTAAAGTTACATAGCAGATAATTTTCTAGCTAAAATATATTTTTATCCCTTAGATGTTTGTCTGCAGATGATCAAGACAACTAATGTGTTTTTCAAAATAGTCTACTTTTACGTTATGTTCGAAAGCTAGTTAACACCTATTATCACATCATAAGACCCCAAAGGAGCCACATAACTATCAAATTTAGTGGAAATACTAGGTAATTCAAGAATTGCTCCAAAAGGCACTTACTAACTGTGTGGAAAACATTATTTCCATAATGTACAACCCAAGATTTTTCCATTTTTTCAACTTCCCTTTTTATTTTAGAAATTAATTTACTAGAAATAAAGCATTCAGTAGCTCATGTATCAAAAATTATAGTAACATGTATATCAAATAATTTACATGAAACTTCTATAGGCATAAATTGTTTTTCAACTTGTTTATCAGCTACTGCAGCATGTATCTTGTGCTACTAATTATTTTCTTCCTTCCTTAGAGGGTATTGATTTGTGTAATGATCTTTTCCATAGTTGTAGAAGCCCCCTAAAATTCCTCTTTTAGGCTTAAATTTATTTCCAGCCTTGAAATTGTTGTTCGCTCCACTATTATTTTCCTAACAAAATTTTTTTCAAACATTTGCAGCAATTTTATTTGTTGTTTTTTCTTATTGTTATCAAAAAAAATAATTTTTGGTACCAAACTTCTTCCATGCCCCATTTTTGGGTGCAAGAGATGAAGAAGAATTAGGAATTTTCTTTTTGTTTTCTTCCTAATGGGAAGAAATTACTTTTAATTTCTTCTCCGCCGAATGGATTTTTCTACGACCCCTTCCATTGCGGTTGGTATGTGAACATATACTTCACCCCCTATGATAGGGTTTAATCCCATATTGAATTTTTGTATCCTGAACTTCTCATCAGTTTGATACTGAGGTACATACTTAGGAAGTTTTGTGAACCTATCTCAATATTCTATTATTGTTAACTTTCCTTAAGTTAAGTTATGAAATTCAGTCATTTACCGATCATAATTATTATCCAACCGAGTTTCCTCAACTGGAAAATCATACCTAAGATCATAATTTTATCATCTCATTTAATCACTTCATTAAAGATTAATTACAACAATGCTACAAGATTCTACAAGCATATTTTAACTTATAAGGTTACAATTCGATATTACATGTGAGGTAGGTATGCAGATAAAATCTTCTTCCTAACCATTTAATTACATGTATAATTTTATCCTTAAATGAAACAACTTGCATTATATCATAATATGATAGATCTTATAGTTATGAAAGTGAGTTAATTAGTTCCTTACTTATTTCAGCCCTAGCTTAAATAAGTTCCATATAAACCCTTTATTTAAGACTTCATGGAGATGAAGTCTAGATTCCATTTAAATTATTTCAAAGCATTCCAGTTTATGATTAAGGAAATCTTCCTAAGGAAGTACACATTCAACCATTGACTTACCACATTCATAACACTTTAATAAGTTCTTAAATTATATCTCAATGATTGATCTCAAGGGAATTATTCCTTTTTCCATATATTATGGAAAAATGTCCATTTATGAAAATTGATTTCATATGATCCAAATACATCAATAATTCATACATATATTCATATCTATATAGCTCAAACATAGTTCTTTTACATTATTTAAAGATCTATTTATGAGTGTCAAATTAGTAATTTTATCACTTTATGTGAAATAAACCAACTATTATTTCAAATTCCCAACTCATAGTTTTATAATATAAGAACTATTAAGTTCCAATTTCCATATCTCCAAAATACATATACTTCTCTCCTTCATTTATGATATTACTTAATAATAATATATCCCAATTCATGACAAGAAAGTATTACATTATAGTATTATTTAGAAATTATCACATCTTTTATTCATCAAGGAGTGATACATTCATTGAATTCATAAGTATTTCAGAGATTACAAGGTGTCATAACATCAATATAAAAACCCTTCATTATATTTTCTTTTCCGACAAGTACATCTCAAGTAATGACGCCACATAATCATCATAACAAAGTTACAATTTCATTAGTAAAATAGATGTAACTTTCTATGTCTTTCTCCTTTCATCTTTTACAAAATCCATCTACAAAATTGTTAGCATGGGTCAGTTCATTTGAACTGAGCATGATAAGCACTATAACATTAAAATGTTGTGCTTTTAACTAACTGTTTCATAAAAAGAACCTTGTTGTTTACTGAAACAGTTCTAAAAACACATTAATAAAACAAAGAGACTTTTCCCTAAAATATTACAAACAAGAAGGAGAGAGAATATTAAAGTTTCTAATGTGAAAGTAAGGTTTAACTAATCAGCATAACAGCCCTAAATTTTCATCATAACACTCTTTTTAACATGCTATAAATAATACAACATAATTAAGGAAAGGAAATTCATGTTTCATCCTAACTTAAGTCATCATTCACTTTCCAAAATAAGATGCTTCATTCAACCAGTTCTAACTTTTCAAGAAGTGATACGAGATATATTAATCTACCCTCTCGATCATGTATATTGTTACGCTATTTCAAGAGAACATCAAATTGATACATGAGGGGATTTATAAAAAAACATAATTATATTCCATCACAAGACCATGAATATGTCAATTTCAGCACAAATTTTAAATTGGAAAGATTAATATTATGTCTCTAAGTTCTAGGTAAAGAAAACTTGATCAATTATAACCAATAAAAATTATGTCACAAAAGATATTCTCCAAAAGTCCCGAGTGAGTTCATTCCAAGTTCAACTCAAGGGAACAAATATGACCAACACTCAGTCCTAACACCTACATTGTTATAGCTTATAAGCCAAAAGAAGGAGGAGATACCAATCAGAGTTACTCAAGTTTCAACCAACCACTGTCAAATCCAAAAATACAGAATGGTTAATGTTTAGAACCAAAATAAAACCATATCATTCCCTTTATCTTATGTTTGAGTTCATCTAAAAGGAAAGATCACAAAGGTAATGAATGAATAACATTCCTAAACTGAAGAAAGAGACTCCAACCACATCCTCAAGAAACTATTCAACACAATAGTCTCAAAGATAACAGAGTATCTTAAATATTCTAGCCAAAACACAAGTTACAGAGAAAGGAAAACAATTATACATCAAACAGATCCGGTTTCTCAAACCTCAAAGTTGGTACAACTTGTGAAGAGAAATAAAAAAGTAACCAAACTTCTCATTATACAAGCTACTAACACGTGAAGGAGGAAGCTACATCCATATCTCCTTTCACAGGATAGGCATCCATTCCAAGAAAATACAAATGAAAAGATACATAATAGGATTCCCAAGGATAACACATAACAAGTGTTTAATCAATCATGGGATGATCATTTAAGATCACAAGATCTTTCCTAAGGTACAACATAGTCTAAAATTGGGTAAAATTAATGAATCACTAAGAAAGGAACGGAAACAAGACATTCAACAGTCCTACCATGTAGTTCTTTCTCCTATGAAAGATATTATCCCAAAACATGAATTCAAACCAAATAACAACTGACTTGATTACAATACCAAATAACTCAAAGCCGAAAGGAAGGGGGAGAAACCCAAAATGAGTACGCAACCAATCTCCTCAAAACTTACAAGCATCCAACAAGAAGGTAAATATGTCATTTGGGAAACCTCCCTTAACAAGGGTTAAACATCCATCATCAATTCAGGAAAACTTACCCAGATCGAAGATCCGTCCAAAATTCAAAATCCCAAAGTGGGTTTGTGAACACATGTCATAGAATCTGAACTCATGATGAAGTCGTTCAAGCTCATGGTGGGTTTTACTATACCCAAATCAAATAGTAATACTAGATAGAGATATTAAAAATGAACACAGAGATTACAAGTAGTTCCCATTAGGGAAAAATGAAAATGTTCATGACCCAAATTAGCATGTTTTATATTAGATTCATAAACACAAATACAAGAAATATTAGAAAAGAATGATGGGTTCTTAATTCCATCAATAAGAAACAAACCAAAACGTCAAACACATGAAAGTCCCAAAATGATGGAGTAATGCTAAAACAAGGAATCCTTCAAACTAGTTTCCAACAACATAATAATGGAAACATGCAAGTTAAAATCTACAGATTTCTATAAAACCATGTAACTATTTAAAGCTTAAACAACATTCAAATCGATATTCATTCAAATAGAGATCATTAAAAGATTGATTCCAATGTCCAAAAGATTCAAATAAAATCAGGTTAGCATAATAACAACAATCAACACTTCCATATTTCTTTTCCTATGCAACAATGAAGAGCTGATTTGGAAAAAACAAACACCATTGAATCAATAATATCAAATATAAAACCAAAAGGTTTTAAATAGAGTATATTTGTTTATATGAAGCACTTAATTAAAATAAAAATACTTAATGGATAGGGACTATCATGCCTAATAGAGCTCCTATATTTTCTTTTCACGTAAAATCTCCAAGAAAATCTTCGATTCCTTCCCTGGATGTCAACAATCCCATCAAAACCATCTTTACTTCCTCTTATAGCTCTACAATGTTATTTTCATCCTCTAACACCATGTAAGGTAAAACATTCATGCAAGGATTCAAACTGTGGTTTGAAGAGAAAAAACCACATGTAGAGCTAAAGCTCAAAAAGACCAAATGACCAAAACAAAACTCAAATCCCTCTTCTTTACATCTTCCTCATTCCTAGGAGTTTTTTCACCATTTCAAAAATATCTAATTCCAAATAGGACTGATAGTCTTTCCACATCTCCCGCCACCACCATCTTGCATGTGTCCATATCTAAATTCAAAAATGCATGCAACTAACACTTTGATGGAGGTGCCAACTCACCCTCCCTATCACATTTCATGCATTCACTAAATTTGGAAACTTCAAAGAGATAAACATGCCTTTAATTCCTCATAAATTCCTATAGGTTGGTTCCATCAACTTTCCCCCTTGTTCATGTCATTCCATAGGGCCCATTTTTGGTTATCCAAAATTACGTTAAGTTTGTCATTATTCTAGGAACTAACTTAGGTCTTTAGGTCTAAGTATAAGGTTTTAGTCTTAGGTCCTTTATTTATTAACAACACACCCTAATAAAAGAACATAGTAACTTAGGATAGGTTACAAATTTATAATTGGGTTACAAATTTATGGAACATAGTTTAATTAGGTTCCCAGTTTATAGTAAGAATTGCATCCCAAACTTACCAAAGAAGAACCAGATTACCATCCAAGATCACATACAATGTAGGAAGCCATAGAGATCATTTGTGACTTTAGGATAGTCAAAATTCAGAGGTCACATGATATATCCAGCTTTGGTCAATATGACCATAAAGTCATGAATTAGAAGCATACCTTGGATCAATGAAATTGATCCAAGGTAATGTTGTTTTGTATCCAAAAATTATGAAAACTGAAGCACAAATTTTAGCGCAACAAAGACTCGAGAAGTAGTCTAACTGAATCAATTTCTTATTTCCCAAGTAGTGAATTATTCAGCATAAGAAGAGATGAATTACTTCATTTTCTATTCAGCATAAACATGGTAGAATTGTACCTAATTAAGCAGATTACATGTTATCTACAACAAAAATTATTTATTGATTCACAAGAGTACACCTTCTTCAACAAGAATCACATGTTAACGTTTGTAACTTCCAAAACACAAGTCATCATAGATATCAATCCATGTTAGAGGTATTACAAGTTTAGCACTATATTTGAGTTTGATGCATTAAAATGGGTGGAGGAGAATCTATACGATGAACTCTATGAAACATTATTTTGTTGTTTCCCAGTAGAGTTGTATGAATGGCTATCAGCACATACATAAAGGAAAATTTGGTATTATAGACCTCATGTTTGGACCCAAGAGGAATATAAATGATTACATGATACCAATCTAACTTGGACTGTGTTTTTTATCATTGGTGGAGTACAGTGTTCACTAGATATACCCCGAATACACTATTTATGTGTATTGTTTCCTAGAGATTTTTGAATTTGAGTTCTTTATGGATTCTAGAGGATAATTATTACATGTTATTCCATTAGAAAACTAGATCTTGGTCATTAATTTGAGTTTGGAAGCCTTTCCCATGGTTGGATAAATTCTTGCTAGGCATGGGTGTGGAAATTGGCATGGTAGAGGATGGCATATCTTGTGGTGGAAATGGAGAGAGAGGAGAGGTGGCTCAAGTATAATGAATCTCAAGAGAGGGAGTTGACAAGACAATGTGAAGCTACATGAGTGATGGATTTATGGAGGTAGACATTATGGGAAGGATTTGAGGTTTGTGCAGGATGTGGAACCTGAGTAGTTTGAGCTACCCCATCTTGGCAAGCATGGAAGAGAAACCCCCTCATCTTCTAGAGATATATCGTCATATGAAGAAAGGAGAAGATCCATAGGAGCGAATATTAACCCACATGGTGACAAGAACCTTGAGTTTAGTTTTCCAGACCCTAAGATAAGCTGTGATAATCCAGTTGGTATCAATATTCGTAGACAAGTGACACCTAAGAGTTATAATTTTTCATTTGGTACATCTATTGCTGCATAGTCATTCCCTGTGTTTGGGGGTATTTTTTCTAGCACAAAATTTGGGCAAGGTGTTGGATCACAAGGTTTGAGTATTACATCTGGGAGTGGTGTGGGAAACACATCTAGGAGTGGTTCGGTATCATGGATTGTTAGCAAACAATTTAGTGTGATGGTGGATTTTTAGGGTACAAATACATTAGGCCCCTTGCCTACAATAGGAGGAGGATCTGGTGGCATTGGCACTAATGGATCTGGTAGGTCTAGTGGTGGAGGTAACATTGGAGGGAATCAAGGTCTTGGATATGGTGGACAAGGTCCAACAAACCATCAACAAGTGTTTTATGAGATGTCACCCCACTTACCTAATTACAAGGGCATTGAGGATACCACGGAACATGTACACAAGTGTGAGTTACTATGGAGCGTGAAGGAGATCACTACCCAAGAGTGGAAAGTAAGTCATTTTACGAAAACGTTGTAAGGGAGTGCGTATAGCTGGTATAGGAAGTATGAACCACATGAGATAGTGGTGGATTACATTGCGATGCATAATGACTTTTTGGCAGTTCCACATACCTAAGTTTGAACAGAAAATCATTAGCGCGTTGAAGGAGATTCAACAAGGAATGAAAGAGAGTGTGTGGGACTATTATGTGCATTTCAATTCTCTACTATCCAAGTTATCTTATGACATTCATCCTTTGCAGCATTCTCAGTGGTTTTTTAGAGGATTGATCACATTGTTCAGAAGGGTGCTTTCATAAAAGACTTTCACAAATCCATGTGAGGCCTTGAAATCTACCTTGCGCACTGAGGTAGTAGGAAGAATTGAATGTAGTCATTATTTTACCATTAATACTTATTTTTAGCCCCAAACACACTAGCCTATCATCCACCATATGTTGGGTGCTCACCCGAGGCACGCATGGGCACCAAGCCCCCTACTTAATGTGATTTTTGTAAGAGAGTTCTACCATTAATGGAGGATTATTTATAGAAATAGAAGTACATTCATCTACTTTGAAAGAAAAAAGGTATAACTAACATATCTACACATTAATGCATCACAACAGCTAAATAACATTGTAAGAAGTACAATAAATCTGGTCTCGAGTCATGATAATCCATATAACATGAGGTTTTATACCTATAAGCAGTTTTTTACGTGCATTGAATAGATCCATGTATATTGATTTAATAGAGTCTCTGGTAGCCATACTACATTCAAAAGGGTCATCTCAGACCATATACACTAAATGAAAGAGACTCAACTCCTAGTAAGCCTATCTAATCAGAGATCCTAACTATACTTTTCCCCATTATTTCCCTTATTACAGATCCTAGTACCCATACATATGTTTTATGGTATCCCTTACAACCCTCTAGCACTAAGTACTCTAAACCCTAGCACCATGAACTCTAAACCCTTAGCATTTCTATAGCACTTCGTTACTCTCCTTCTCTTTCTCTACATTCTCTATGCATTCTCTCTGCACTATCTTCGTGCCACTCTTTTTTCTACATTCTCTTCATGCCTCTTTGTATGTGTCTACTCTTGAGCCAAACACCTCTTTAAATAAGATCATCAACCACCACCATGAATTCTCTTCTAAGAAGATAGATTCCTAAGTGTCGATGTGGTCCTCCATTGGTGAATGTTTATCCTCTTTGCAAACCTTCCACTAACTATAATGATGTCTCTGGGAATATTCCCTACATGGAATATCCTTTTCTTGACCTCCAAGGTTCCAGCTAGCACCTTATCCACTCATCACGCCTAGTGGGTCCTCATGTTTTTCCTCAAGTGAATTAATGATACTAAATATGGATATGTCTTTTAAAACCTTGTTCTCGCCTCTCGGGCACATCGTGGTTTCACATAAACACTTATTAAACCCCTTTTTCTTGCGTGATTTTGCCTAAACTCCATTCTATTTACTAATATTGTGTGCGGTGCATATCTTGGTACTCGGATAATATGGAATCATACAATAGAACCATTTTCCCAACCTCAAATTTCTTGTTCTTGATGTTTCTATCATGCCATGTCTTCTCGCTTGGGTTTTCATGTTTTCGACTCCAAATGACTAATAGCTCACCTCTCATCTAACTACATCAACTTATCAATCCTCTCCTTAAGCATTTTTTCATCATCTAACCCTCTTGTGTGCGTTATACACAATGATGGTATCATGAATTCAATAGGTAACACAAAATCCATGCCAATCACCAATTGAAAAGGTGTGGCCTTGTTCAATATCTTATAATTATTCCAATATGACCATAACACAACAAAAAAATTCATCCCAATCCTTTTCCTAACATCAAAAATCTTGGATAACATGTGATTCAAAAATTTGTTGAACACCTTAGCAAATCCCATTAGCTTGTGTGTGTGATAAGGGGTAGTCTTGTTATGGGATACCATGAATTCTGCCAATAAGATTCTAATTATCTCATTTAATAAATGAGTACCCCTATAATTTTTTAATCTCGAGGGCATCCATATTTTTTGTATATATTTTCCCACAAGAGCCTAACTATTGTTACCTTTATGTAATCCCTTATAGGTGTCACTTCGCCCACCTTGTAAATTAATATGTGAATGTAATGATATAGTATGAACCTATCCTTTGCATGCGCGCTAGATAAATAAGGCCTCGCAAAGTCTATTGCCCATTTCTCAAACAATTTTGTAGTGGAAATTGGTCTCAATGGAATTTTAACCCTTTTCCTGGTTTACCAAGGCGTTGGTAGTGGTCACGCGTAACTTGCAATACGTAATATAATATTTGTAAACCATTTCCCACAAAATCCTTCTAAAAGGATCTTGTCTCGCACTTGCATTCCCTATATAGTGTCCTCCCGTAATTCCACCATGCGTTTCCTCTCTAATTACAACGTGCTCATGCTCTAACACACACTGCACAAAACTTCATCGAATCCTAGCTTGTATAAGTCTCCACTAATTAACATGTAGGGCATGGTCCATATGGCTAATTTCTTCCTTTCCAAAGTCTTCATTCCTCCGACACCACACCTTTTTAGAAACACCACAATATCTTCTAGGTCGAGGGTGCGCACTATAATCTAAATAGTTATGCATCCATATTGTATCCTCAATTCTCTATGCCTCTTCTCTTTATTTTATCCTTGATTAATGGCCAGGCTCCAAATTACTCTTACCCGGTTTTACAACAACCGTAAACTCAAACTCTTGAAATAGTAGGACCCACTGGCATATGCACCCTTGTAGAATGGGCTTGTTTACCAAGTACTTAAATTCCATATGGTCCATGAAGAATATAAAGGGTGTTTCCAATAGATACTTCTTGGATTTTTACATCACATAGATCATCAAAAATTCCTTGCACTCAGTAGTATTATAGTTCTGTTCTGCTAGGGTTAGCTTCCTACTAGAAAATCACAAGGGGTGGTCAAAAATTACCTCTCCAAGTTGTGCTAAGATTACTCCAATAGCCATCCCTGAAGCATCAAAATGTACATGGAATTGTTTATCCCAAGGGGGAAAGTGTAATATGAGTGTGATAATAAGCTTATTCTTTAATGTGTCAAATGCCATCTATTGTACCTCTCCCCAATGAAATGTACTTTTGTGCTCCAAAACTTTTCCAATGGTGCGGTGATCTTAGAATACCCCTTAAAAAATTTCCAGTAATACCCCATATGCCCAAGGAATCCACACACCACACTTTGGCTGGTAGGTTCCCCCAATCCCACAACAACAAAAAATTTGGAAGGATCCACTAGTAAGCCTTCCTTACATATTATATACCCCAACAAGGTTCCAAATGGAGTAGTGAAAACACATTTCTTAATGTTTAGGGATATACTTAACTTCTGATATCTCTAAAATATTAGCCTCATATTTTCACAATGGTCCCTTACTAATCCATATACTATCTAGTCATCTAGGTATACTTGTATAAACTTGTGGATGAAGTCCCAAACACCAAACAAAATGTGTGATAACATAGTAGGTGCATTCTTCACCAAAAGGCATGACTGTGTAGGAAAAACTTCCCCATTTAGTGGGTATAAATGTCTTTTCTTGGTCCTCCTTTGACATTTTAACTTGATGGTATCCTAAGAATCCATTTATGAAAGAATAAATCTTGTGCCCAGCTTATTCCTTTTACGATATCCTCAGTGAAGGGGGTTGGAAAATGGTCAATGACACATACCACATTCAAATACCTATAATCAATGCAAATCCTTATCCTTACATCCTTCTTAACATTGATGACCATTAGACTTATCCATTTTGATTCCTTAACAACCTTGATGATGCCTGATGTGATCATCTTGTCAATCTCCTCCTTGACTTTGACATGCATGATTCAAATTAATTTTATAATGTATCTTCCAAATTAGGTACGCACCTTCCTTTAACTTGAACTTCATTTATCTCAAGGAGTGGTGAACTCATTTAAGCTCATGGTACCCACGTGGAAACAAATACTGAAATTCATGTAACAAATTAATGATCTTTAAACCTACTTTTCTATCCAAGAATCTCCAATAATACCCTCCTCAGTTCAACTTTCAAACCAATGTTAACCAATGCTTACTCATCAAGACTATTGATATAACCTCACGCATGCCCACAAGATGGTTAACAACCAAGTTTTACACTTCTTCACCATTTACCATGTAGACTAACTTTCCTTTTTCTTTTTCCATGAGTGCATGCATGCATGCTTAAGCTATATCTCCTTTGATTCTTCTTTATCAAAGTTCACTTCTAAGCTAGGTTTGACCAACAACTCCAGTACTCTATCCTTTTCCATGACACTATATCCCATAGTTAGGTGCTTGATAACCTGCAATGCCTCATTCAATAATGGCTTTGTACTGATATTCAAAATCTTGAAAGAGATAAGTCATCAAATCCTACCAGCTTCTTGTCTGATGGCATAGCTCTGAGTGAATGTACCATGTGCACATGTAGCCTTGTAAGCTGGAGTAAAGATTATGTACCCATAAATAAGGTGGCAAGGCTTCCACACATTCCATCTAGGCCTTCTCACATGTTTAGACATGTAATGAGGTGGGTTTCTACACATGATAATATTGTATAACAATAGGTGTTGTTGCTTCAAAATGCCTAATAGAGGACATGGTTCTCACCTTACGCCACTCTAGAAGGTTATTGTGATGGGTCACCCACCAAATTATTTTGGTCCCAAGTGAGGTATATCTAAGCATCCTTCTCTTTTCAATCTCACATCTCCACGGGGTCTCCATTGCTCATAGGAAAAGATCAGGGTTAACTCCCCTAGTGTAACTTGGAGGTTGTTTCCCTCCTAGGAACTCCGACCGAGTGTGCCTTTATTGAAATTTTCACAAAGCCTCTTAACCACCTTCTAACTAAATCATATATCCCATGCACCTAATTGTTACATGCCACATTAGTTGTATCACTTATAGATTGAGCATCATCCCAATAAATAATGCCTAATTTTTTTATTGCAAAACCTTAGGGTCCTTGATAATGTGCACATAAATTTCATCTAGGTCTTTTTCTCTTAAGGGCTCAATATAGGGCACCAAATTTTTATCTATCAAAGGGATGATAACATGTTCCTCTCTTGTTATCAAAACTTATATACCCCTTATTGAAATGTAATTCAACATTGTTCTTATAGCACCTAAGGCATCAAAGTAATGACGAAAATTTTTCCACCTCAAAAGCACCAAGACTTCAAACTCTCCAAAGAATTTTAACCCTTGGATAGTGATAGTAGCATCCTTTAAAATAGAAATGCAGATTACCTTTGTCTTATTAGACATATACAACACATTTGAAGATGGTTGTAATGGGGGCCTTCCCATTTGATTCTATGCATTTAGAGTGAGAACATTAACTTACATGCCCGTGTCAATCAATAATCCATATACCATCCAATCATCAAGGTAGAATTGAAGAAACTTATGGATTTGAGTTCTTGAAATGCCATCACCACAATGCGTAAAAACACAAAAGAGTAGGCACATTATTCACTCCAAAAGGCATGACCGTGTAGGAAAATATTCCCCATTTAATGAAAAATTTGTCTTTTCTTGGTCCTCCTTTGCAATTCTAACCTAATGATATCCTGATAATCCATCTGTGAAAGAATAGATCTCATGCCCTGGCTACTCCTTCTAGGATCTCTTCAATGAAGGGGGTTGGAAATGGGTCAATAACACATACCACATTCAAATCCCTATAATCAACACAAATTCTTATCCTCCCATCCTTCTTAATTTTGATGACCATCGAGACTTATCCATTCTGATTCTTCAACATCCTCAATGATGCCTAATGTGATCATCTTGTCAATATACTCCTTGACTTTGATGTGTAGATTCAGATTCATTTGATAAGATATCTTCTTAATTAGGCACACACCTTCCTTTAACTTGATACTCATTTCTCCCAAGGAATGGTGAACTCCTTTAAGCTTGTGGTACCCATGCGGAAACAATTCCTGAAATTCACACAATAAATCAATGATCTTTGAAACCTCCTTTTCTATCCAATAATCTCCAATAGTAGCCTCCTTAGGTTCCACCTCCAAACCAATGTTAACCTTCTTGGTTTTTAGGGGTTCATGTAGGCATACGCTTCCTCATCGCATTTTCCATAACCTCACACATACCCACAGTATGGTTAACATCCAATTTTTCCACCTCTTTACCATTGATCACATACACAAACTTTCCTTTCTCTTTTTCCATGTATGCACGCTAAAGCAAAGATCTCCTCCGATTCTTCCTCATCAAACCGCACTTCTAAGATAGGTTCACCCAATAATTCTAGTTTTCTATCCTCCTCCATGACACTATCTCCCTTAGTTAGGTGTTTATCAACCTGTAATACCTCATCCCCAATGGATTACTACTCCTATATTTGAAATCTTGAAGGAGATCAACCTTCGACTCATACCAATTTCCTTTTTTACAGCGCACCTCCGAGTGAAACTACCATGTGTGTGCGTAGCCTTGTAAAGTGGAGTAAATATTATGCACCCATAAAGAAGGTGGATAAGCTTCCGTGATTTCCATCTAAGCCTTCTCACATGTTTGGATGTGAAATAAGGAAGATTCCTTCCCATGGTAATCTTGTATGATAATAGGTGCATTGATATGCAAAACCTAACATAGAATGTGATTCTCTCTTTGCGCCATTTTAGAAGTTTATCACGATGGGTCTCCCACCAATGTGTTGTGATCCCAAGCAAGGTATAGTTAAGCATCCTTCTTCTTTTGATCTCACATCTCCAAAGTGGTTCTCCATTTCTCACACAAAAACATCACGGTTGGATCCCCTGAAGAACTTGGAAACTTATTTCCTCATAAGTGCTTAACTTAGCATGCCTTTTTAATCTCGTTAAATATCCTCTTATCTACCTTTTGACTAACTCATATGTCTTGTGTGACCAATTATCACATGCCACACTAGATTTATCACTTATAGATTGAGCGTCTTCCCACAAAATAACACCTTATTTTGTTGGTTGCAAAACCTTAGGGTCCCTGATAGTCCCCACATAAATTATGTCTAGGTATTCTTTTCCTAAAGACTCAATATAGGGCATTAATTCCCATTTGTCAAAGGAATAATAACCCATTCCTCTTTTTATATAAAACTAATACACCCCTTGTTGAAACATATGTCAATATTGTTCTTATAGCACTAGGGGTGCCCATGTAACATTGGAAAGTTGTCTAACTCATAAAGTGATAGGACTTCGCAGCCTCCCATGAATTTTTCTCCTTAGATAGTGATATCATCATCCTTGAGAATACCAATGGGAATTTCCTTTGTCTTATTAGCCATATACAACACATTTTAAGATGGTTATAATGGGGGCCTTCCCATTTGATTCTAGGCATCCAAGATGAGACCATTAAATTTTGTGCATGTGTTAATCGAATATTTCTTAGAGCCAAACATCAACAACTACAATAAAGGTAATCTCATTATCATAGTCGAGGATTTTTGGAGGAAGGTTAACATGCAAAACTTACCTCTCACGTTCTTCTCCAATGCTTCGAATCTTATCCCTCAACCATTCTCCTAACACAAGAATGATATTATGTTAGTGTAATATATTACATACCTTTCTAACATCATCTATATCCGACCGAGGGACCTCGGTGCTCTTATTTTGCTCTAACTTCCTAGATTCATCTTTTAGACACTAAATTTCACCTTGAAAACTTCTGATTATGTCTATGGTATCTTGATAGAATTCCTTCTGATGGGTAGGGTATGGATACTTCCCATATACCACTACTTCTCTTGTAATCAATAGCCTTTGCTTTGGTATTTCCCGGCACTTGCAGCCTCAACTTGCATTTTCACTAGTATAGGTTCTAACTTTGACTCACACGCCACCCATGACATCCACCGTAATTCTTATTTCTTCATGCTTACCATTCGACACCTTTGTATTTTCATTTTTTCTAGCTCATGTGTTCAAATAGCTCTGGGAACTCCTCATACTTGTGTTTCTTCCCACACCAAGAGCATTGTAGTAGGTCAAGACATTCATGCTTGTAATTCTCTTTGGACCCATATTTTTAACAACTTCCGTGAGGGAATTCACCTCTTCCATCTCTGTGATTCCCACAACTTCTAAATCCTCCACAAAATCCTCTTCCATGAGCTCATCCATCTATGCATCCTTCATAGTGATGACCATCATCCTTAGAATTACTTACAATGTTGGTCTGTCACACACCGATATTAATGGCATCATGTATCTAGTCTATCAATCTACAATCCTTGGTGTCATAAGTAGTAGAGGTGCAAATATTACACTAGAAAGACATATTCTTATGGATCGTATGCTGTATTAGTAGACACCTACTTCCCTCATGATCTCCATAGAAAATATCATAGTCTATCATCATGAAACATATTGATCTTTGAGGAAAATTGTCCTTTGTATTCCCCTCTACCTCACAATCTGTGCACCATATTCCACTACGACTCTCATGGGCCGAGTTCATAGATAAATTATCCAAATTATTTTCCATGATAGTAATTTCAGCCTCAAGAAAAGGACTAACACTAGTATCCATGCTTCATAGCCTCGGCGCGCAGCAGGAGGAAACCTCCAAGGCCTCGTGTGGGTCTGTGAAATTCTTATGTGATAGTGCTCTCCTGAAGGGCATTATTAATCCTCCAAAAAACCATTGAGCATGCTGAGAAGGATGAATATCATAATATAGTTTTCAAAAGAGAGACTTAAAGTACACATCATACTCCCATACACTCTCTATCATACCTTGTTGAATCTCCTTTAGCACGCTAATGCTCTTCTATTCAAACAGAGGAAAATTAAATTTAGCTAAGAAGGCATTATGTAGCCTGATGTAATCTACTACTATCTTGTGAGGGTCACATTTCCAATACCCACTATGTGCATGCCCTTGTAACGTCATTGTAAAATGACTTGCCTTCCATTTTGGGGAGTGATCCTTTCACATGCTAAAGAAACTCACATTTGTGTACATGCTCTACAAAGATCCTCAACACCTTTTAATATGGCGAGATGCAAAGACATTTCAAAGAGCACTTGCTGAGGTGGTTGAGGACCTTTTCAAATTGATCTAGAACCCGAATTCCCATTAGTATTGCCTCCACCACTAGATCCACTAGATCCATTAGCACATGATCCTCCGGACCCACCAAATCCTTGGGATACACCAAGTCCACCAGTCCACTAGTTCTTACTCCACTTGTCCCACCGCATCTACCTCTTGTAGTTGGTAAAGGTCTTGAAGTGGTCACACCTTATGTCCCCATTGTTGCACTAAACCGCATGCCAATAGTATATAATATTACACCACTACCACATGTGTGTCCCGTAGTGCTTCTAGACATGATACCCAAAATTTGTGTACCCATACTTTATCCAAATGTTATAGAATAAAATATTCCTCCGAACACCAAAAATGATTGTGTAGCCATAGATATACCAAATGAAAAATTATACCTCCCGGGCGTTGATCAATTACTTCCACCAATACCAACTAGGTTAGTAATACTTATCTTTGGATTTGGAAAAATAAGTGCAAAGGGTT
The DNA here is from genome assembly GCA_018340775.1 of Taxus wallichiana var. yunnanensis. Lineage (NCBI taxonomy): Eukaryota > Viridiplantae > Streptophyta > Pinopsida > Cupressales > Taxaceae > Taxus > Taxus wallichiana. The sequence goes on along the minus strand of CM031233.1, from coordinate 384,381,100 downwards.
GGTCACTAGGTGGATTCGGATGTGTGCTAATGGCTCTTCTCCTTTCTTCATATGACGAGCTCTCTCTAGAAGTAAAGGGGTTTCTCTTCAATCCTTTCCAAGATGGAGTAAGCGTAGACTGCTCAGGTTCCACATCCTCTACATGAACCTCAAATCCTTCCCACAACATCTACCTCCATAAATCCATTACTCCTACTGACTCTGTACTATCTCACCAACTCCCTCTCTCGAGATTCATTATACTTGAGCTGCCTCTCCTCTCTCTCCATTTCGCCACAAGGTCCACCATCCTTCTACCATGCCAGCTTCCGCACTTCGCACCTAGCAAGAATTATGCCAACCATGGTAAAGGCTTCCAAACTCAAAGGAAATACTAGGATCTTGATAGCTAGTGGAATAGTATGCAAGAAGGATCCTCTAGGTTCCCTCAAGAACTCAAACTCAACAATCTCCGGGAAAGAATACATAGAAATAGTGTATTGTAACGTATAACTAGTCAAAAATCTACTCCACCAAAGTGGTCAACAACATGGGTCCATGTAAGAGAGACATCATGCAACTGTTAATATTCCTCTTGGGTCTAAACATGAGGTCTATAGTACCAACTCATCCTTGATACATATGTTGATATCCATTCATACAACCCTCTTGGGACACAATAGAAAAATGTGTCATAAAGTTCATGATACAAATTCTCCTCTACCCATTTTCATGCATTAAACTCAGATCCACTATTGAACCTCTAAGAAAAATCATCCTCCATTTTTTTGAGCCATGATTTGATACTATCCATGGTCAAGGGCTCTATCATCACACATTTCACTCACAATAGCTTCAAAATAGGTCTCTGTAGTGGAACCAAGATGTAGTCATTATTTTACACTTAATACTTCTTTGTGACCCCAAGTGCATTGGCCTATCATCAAACATACATTGGGCACTAAGACCCTCCTTTATGTGATATTTTCAAGAGATTTCTACCATTAATGGAGGATTATTTGCAAAAATAGAAGTACATTCATCTACTTTGAAAGGAAGAAGGTATAACTAACATATCTACACATTAATGCATCACAAAAGCTAAATAACATTGTAATAAGTACAAGAAACCAAATCTGAGTCATGATAAGCCATATAACATGAGGTTTTATACCCGTAAGTATTTTTTACATAATATATCCATGTATATTGATTTAACAGAGTCTCTGGTAGCCATACTACATTCAAAAGGGTCATCTTAGACCATATACACTAAATGATAGAGACTCAACTCCTGTAAGCCTATCTGATCAGAGATATTAAATATAATTTTCCCCATTATTTCCCTTGTTATAGATCCCAATACCTATACATATGTTTTATGGTATGCCTTATCACCCTCTATCACTAAGTACTCTATACCCTAACACCATGAACTCTAAACCTTTATCATTTTTTTACCACTTCATTACTATACTTCTCTTTATCTAGATTCTCTATGCGTTCTCTTCATGCCTCTCTGTGTCTATCTCGTATTCTCTTCATGCCTCTATGCATGTGTTTGATCTTGACCTAAGAACCTCTTTAAATAGGATCATCGACCACCACCATGAATTCTCTTCTGAGCATATTACTTGTCAAGTGTCGATGTGGTCCTCCATTGGTGAATGCTTATCCTCTTTGCAAACCTTCCACTAACTGTAATGATGTCTCTAGGAATATTCCTTGCATGGAATATCCTTTTCTTGACCTCTAAGGTTCTAGGATGGAACCTTATCCACTCATCACACCTAGTTAGGTCCTCATGTTTTTCCTCAAGTGACTCCATGATGTTAGATACGACTAAGTCCTTTAAACCCTTGTTCTACCTCCCCGCATACCTTGGTTTCACTTAAACCCTTCTTAAACCCCTTTTTCTTATGCATTTATCCATGACTGTCCTTCTATCTATTGATCCTACGTGGCCGTGCCTCTTAGTACTTAGCCATTTTTTAGGGTCCAACATTGATACATGAGTTAGTCTATTCCTAGAAGCCCAAATTGCTGCAATGACAAGGAGCTAGAGAAATTTTCTACAAACTCAGCTCATGAGACTCACATCGGGTTATAGTGTATGGATTGTGAGGTAGAAGGGAATACAAAGGATAGTTATCCTCAGAGATCAGTACACATGATGATGGTAGAATGTGAGATTTTCCATCGAGATCATGATGCAAGTAGGTGTCCAATACTGTAGCATGTGATTCATAAGAATGTGTTTTTTTATTATAAAATTTTCACCTCTACTACTCATGAAAACAAGGATTATAGATTGATTGACCAAATACATGACGTCATTGATACCGGTATGTGCCAAAATAGTATTACAAGAAGTTCCAATGATGAGGTACATCATTATGAAGGGCACACAAATGGAGGGAGTCACGGAAGAAGATTTTGCGGAGGATTTATAGGCCATGGAAACTATGGAGGCATATGAAGTGAATTCCCATGTGGAACTTGTTACAATTGTGGGTCTACGGAACACTATAAGCATGAATTCCCTGATCTGTTATAATGCTCTTGGTGTGGAAATAATCACAAGTATGAGGAGTTCCCGAATTATTTGAACACATGATCCAAAATCAGCGGAAGGATAAGGACATTGGGATGGTGAGCGTAAAGCATGTTGATCAATAGTGGATGCCAAGAATTGCACGTGAGTTAGAAATATGGACATCTATGATTAATTCCATCAAACAAGCATAATAGAAAATGAAAGATAGACCTAGTTGAACACATGAGCCAACAATAATGGAAAGAGAAGGGCGTCGTGATGGTAAGCGTGAAGAAATTAGACTCATATTGGATGTTAAGGGTTGTGCATGAGTCAAAGTTAGAACCCGTACTTGTGAAAATGTAAGTGAGGATGTGTGTGTCGAAAAAAACAAAAAGAAAATGTTGTTTATTAAAAGAGAAGAAGTGGTATATTAGAAGTATCCGACCATACCCATCGAAGGAAGTCTATCAAGATACCATGGATGTAATTAGAAGTCTTTAAGGGGAAATTCAATGTCTAAAAGAGAAATCCAGGAAGTTGGAGCATAAGAAGAGCACTAAGGTCCCTTAATTAGTTATATATAATGTCGATAAGTGTGTAAGATGTTGTGCCAAGAGAATATCATTCCTTTATTAGTATAATTGTTGAGAGATAAAGAACTAAGTGATGGAGGAGAGTGTGAAAGGAAGGTCTTGCACACTAACCTTCCTCCCCACAATATTGACTATGATAAGGAGATTACCTTGAATACAGTTGTTTATGGATAGATCCTAAGTAATATTTTGATTGACATGGGCATGTAAGTTAATGTTCTCACCCTATACGCATAGAATAAAATGGGAAGGATCCCATTACAACCATCTTCAAATGTGTTGTATATGTCTAATAAGAAAAAGGTAATTCCCATTTATGTTTTAAAGGATGCTACTATCACTATCTAAGGGGTGAAATTCACGGGATACTTTGAATTCTTGGAGCTTGTTGAGGCGGACAACTTTTCTTCATTACTTTGATGCCCTGTGCTATAAGAACAATGTTGAATTACATTTTAATAAGGGGTATACGGGTTTTAATAACAAAGAGGAACATGTTATCATCCCTTTAATAGATGGAAATTCAATTCCATATACTTTGAGCCCTTATGAGAAGAAGACCTAGATGAAATTTATGTGCACACTATCGGGGACCCTAAGGTTGTGTAATAAACAAAATAAGGAATTATTTAGTGGGAATATTCTTAATCTATAAGTGATACAACTAGTGTCGTATGTGACAATTAGGTGCATGGGATATATGAGTTAGTCAAAAGGTGGTTGAGAGGATCTCGTGACAATTGTAATAAAGGCACACTTTTTCAAGTGCCCGGGAGGGAAACAACCTCAAAGTTACACTAGGGGAGTCAACCCCAATCTTTTCCTATGAGCAATGGAGACCCCATGGAGATGTGAGTTCAAAAGGAAAAAGGATGCTTAGTTATACCTTGCTCGGGACGACAAAACGTTGGTGGGCGAGCCATCACAATAACCTTCTAGAGTGGCACGAGGTGAGAATCATGTTCTCTATTAGGATTTTTGAATCAATGCACCTAATGTTATATAATATTATCATGTGTAGGAACCTTCCTTGTTACATGTCTAAACATGTGAGAACATTAACTTACATGCCCATGTCAATCAAAATATTTCTTAGAATCCATCCATAAACAAGTGCATTCAAGGTAATATCCTTATCATAGTCAATGTTGTGGGAAGGAAGGTTATTGTGCAATTCCTCTCACACTCTCCTCCATCACTTAGTTCTTTATCTCTCAATCATTATACTAACAGAGGAATGATATTCTCTTGGCGTAACATCTTACATACTTCTTTGACATTATATATAACTGATTAAGGGACCTCAATTCTCTTCTTCTACTCCAACTTTTTGGATTGCTCTTTTAGACATTGAATTTCCACTTGAAGACTTCTAGCTATGTCCATGGTATCTTGATAGACTTCATTCTGATGGGTATGGTATGGATACTTATAATATACCACTTCTTCTATTTTAATAAACAACCATTTTCCTTTTTATTTTCATGGCACACATAACCTCACTCACATCGTCACTAGTACAAAGTTATAACTTTGACTCATGCACCACACTTGACATCCACCGTGAGTCTACTTTCTTCACACTTACCATCACGATGCCCTTGTATTTTTTTGTTTCTGGCTCATGTGTTCAACTAGGTCTATCTTTCATTTTCAATTAGGTGTGTTTAATGGTTGTAATCACAAGTAGCCATATTTCTAACTCACGCACCATTCTTGGCATCCAGTGTTGATCAACATGATTTACAATCATCATCCTAGTGCCCTTATCCTTCCCCTTCTTCGGTATCATGTGTTCAAATAATTATGGGCACTCCTCATACTTGTGATTATTTCCACAAAGCAAGAGAATTGTAGCAGATCAAAGAATTCACGCTTATAGTGTTCCGTAGACCCACAATTGTCACAAGATCCACATGGGAATTCACTTCATCCACCTCCATAGTTTCCATGGCCTGTAAATCCTCCATGAATTATTCTTCTGTGACTCCCTCTATTTGTGTGCCCTTTATAATGATGTCCCTCATCATTCTAACTCGCTTGTAATACTAGTTTGGTGCATACCAGTATTAATGATGTCATGTATTTGGTCAATCAATCTACAATATTTTGTGTCATGAGGATTAGAAGTGTAAATTTTGTAATAAAAGAACACATTCTTATGAATCACATGTTGTAGTATTGGACACCTACTTGCATCACAATCTTGATGGAAAATCTCACATTCTATCATCATCGTGTGTACTTGATCTCTGAGGATAACTATCCTTTGTATTCCCTTCTACCTCACAATCCATACACTATAACTTAGTGTGAGTCTCATGAGCTGAGTTCATAGAAAATTTCTTTATCTCCTTTTCATTGCAGAAATTTGGGCTTCTAGGAACAAACTAACTCCTATATCAATGTTGGACCCTAAAAATGGCTAAGAAGTAAGAGGTGCGGCCATGCAGATCAATAGATAGAATGACACTCACGGAAAAATGCATAGGAAAAAGGGGTTGAAGAAGGGTTTAAGTGAAACCAGGGTACGTGGAGGAGGAAGAACAATGGTTCAAAGGACTTGGTCATATCTAGCATCATGGAGTCACTTGAGGAAAAACATGAGGACCCGACTAGGTGTGATGAGTGGATAAGGTTACATCCTATAACCTTAGAGATCAAGAAAAGGATATTCCATGTAAGGAATATTCCTAGAGACATCATTACACTTAGTGGAAGGTTTACAAAGAGGATAAGCATTCACCAATGGAGGACCACATCGACACTTGACAAGCAATCTGCTATGAAGAGAATTCATGGTGGTGGTCGATGATCCTATTTAAAAAGGTCCTTAGGTCGGGAGAAGACACACACATAGAGGCATTAAGAGAATATGGATAGACATAGAGATGCATGAAGAAAATGTAGAGAGACATAGAGATAGACATAGAGATGCATGAAGAGAATGTAGAGAGAATGCATAGAGAATCTAGATAAAGAGAAGTAAAGTAATGAAGTGGTACAAGTAATGATAAAGGTTTAGAGTTCATGGTGTTAGGGTATAAAGTACTTAGTGATAGAGGGTGATAAGGCATACCATAAAACATATGTATAGGTACTCTTTGGGATCTATAACAAGGTAAATAATGGGGAAAATTATATCTAGGATCTCTTATCGGATGGGATTACAGAGTTGAGTCTTTTTCATTTAGTGTATATGGTCTAAGATGACCCTTTTGAATGTAGTATGGCTACCAAAGACTATGTTAAATAAATATACATGGATATATCATGTAAAAGATACTTACATGTGTAAACCCTCATGTTATATGGCTTATCATGACTCAGATCTAGTTTCTTGTACTTATTACAATGCTATTTAGTTTTTTTGATACATTAATGTTTAGATATGTTAGTTATACCTTCTTCCTTTCAAAGTAGATGAATGTAATTCTATTTCTTCAAATAATCCTCCATTAATGGTAGAGCTCTCTTACAAATCTCATATAAAGGAGGGTATTGGTGCCCGTGCATGCCTTAGGTGAGTGCCCAACATATGTTGGATGATAGGCCGATGCACTTTGGGTTAGAAAGAAGTATTAAGGGTAAAATAATGACTACATCTTGGTTCCACTACTAAGACCTATTTTGAAGCTATTGTGAGAGAAATGTGTGATGATAGTGTGCTTGACCTTGGATAGTATCAAAGAATGGCTCAAAAAAATGGAGGATAATTTTTCTTAAATGTTCAATATTGGATCTGAGTTTGATGCATGAAAATTGGTAGAGGAGAATTTGTATCATGAACTTTATGACACATTATTCTATTGTGTCCCAATAGAGTTGTATGAATGGCTATCAACATATGCATTAAGGATGAGTTGGTACTATATACCTCGTGTTTGGACCCAGGAGGAATATCAATGGTTGCATGATGTCGATCTAACATGGACCCATGTTTTTGATCACTGGTGGAGTAGAGTGTTGACTAGTTATACCTTAGAATACACTATTTCTATGTATTCTTTCCGAAGAATTGCTAAGTTTGAGTTCTTGAGGGAACCTAGATGATTTTTATTACATACTATTCCATAATTTATCAAGATCTTGGTCATTACTTTTAGTTTTGAAGCCTTTCCTATGGTTGGATAAATTCTTGCTAGGTACGAAGTGTGGAAGCTAGCATGGTAGAAGGATGGTGGACCTTGTGGTAGAAATGGAGAGAGAGGAGAGGAAAATAAAGTATAATGAATCTTGAGAGAGGGAGTTGGTGAGATAGTGAAAAATTGTAGGAGTAATGGATTTATGGAGGTAAATGTTGTTGGAAGGATTTGAGGTTCATGCAGAGGACATGCAACCCGAGGAGTCTAACACAACCCCATCTTGGAAAGGATTGAAGAGAAACCCCCTTGACTTCTAGAGAGAGCTTGTCATATGAATAAAGGAGAAGAGTTGTCAAGCATGCATCTGAATTCACCTTGTGACCAACCCTTTGCACTTATTTTTTGAAATCCAGATATAAGTATTCATAAGCTAGTTTGTATTGGTGGAAGTAATTGATCAACACCTAAGAGGTATAATTTTTCATTTGGTACATCTATGGCTACACAATCATTTTTGGTGTTCAAAGGAATATTTTTGGTATAACATTTGGACAAATTATGGGTATACAAAGGTTTCGTATCATGTCTAGAAGCACTACGGGACACACATGTGGTAGCGGTGCAATATTATAGACTATTAGCATGCGATTTAACGCAATAATGGGGACACAAGGTGTGACCACTTCAAGACCTTTACCAACTATAGGAGGTATATTTAGTGGGACAAGGTGAGTAGGAACTAGTGGACTGGTGGACTTGGTGTATCCAGAGGATCCGGTATGTCCGGAGGAACATGTGCTTTGGTGGATCTAGTGGATCTGTGGTAGATATAATACTAAGGGGAATCTAGGTTCTGGATCAAGTGGACAAGGGCCTTAACTACCTCAACAAGTGTTCTTTGAAATGTATTTACATCTGCCATATTAAAAATGTGTTGAGGATGCTACAGAGCATGTACACAAATGTGAGTTGCTTTGGCATGTGAACGGGATCACTACCCCGGAATGGAAGGCAAGTCATTTTGCAATGACAATGCAAGGGCGTGCACATAGTTAGTACCAGTAAGTGTGACCCTCACCGGATAGTAGTAGATTAAACCATGCCACATAATGCCTTCTTAGCTAAATTTCATACTCCTCGCTTTGAATAGAAGAGCATTAGCATGTCAAGGAGATTCAACAAGGTATGGTAGAGAGTGTATGTGAGTATGACATGCACTTTAGGACTCTCTTCTCAAAACTATATTATGATATTCATCCTTCTCAAAGCATGATCAATGGTTTTTTGGAGGATTAATAATTCCCTTCTAAAGAGCACTATTGAATAAGAAATTCATAGACCCACGTGAGGCCTTTGTGGTTTCCCTACGCGCTGAGGCTATGGGAAGCATAAATACTAGTGTTAGTCCTTTTCTTGAGGCTCAAATTACTATCATGGAAAATAATTTGGAGAATTTATCTACAAACTCGTCCCATGAGACTCACAAAGGGCCTATGGTGCATATATTGTGAGGTAGAGGGGAATACAAAGGATATTTTTCCTTGAAGATCAATATGTGTCATGATGATAAACTATGATATTTTCCACAGAGATCATGATGCAAGTAGGTGTCTACTACTGCAACACACAATCCGTAAGAATATGTCTTTCTATTGCAATATTTGCACCTCTACTACTCATGACACCAAGGATTGCAAATTGATTGACCAGATACATGATGCCATTGATATCGGTGTGCCGCAGACCAGCATTGGAAGCATTTTTAAGGATTATGGTCATCACTATGAAGGACACGTAGATGAAGGAGCTCATGAAAGAGGATTTAGAGGCTATGGAAATCATGAAGGTGGAAGAGATGAATTGCCTCATGGAATTTGTTATAAATGTGGGTCCACAGAGCATTACAAGCGTGCATGTCTTGACCTACTATAATGCTCTTGATGTGGGAATAAACACAAGTATGAGGAGTTCCTAGATCTATTTGAACACATGAGCCAACAACAATGAAATTAAAAAGGTGTTAGGATGATAAGTGTGAAGAAATAAGAATTGTAGTGGATGCCATGGGTGGCACGTGAGTCAAAGTTAGAACTCAGACCGGTGACAATGTAAGTTGAGGTTATGCGTGTCGGGAAATACCAAAGAAAAGGATGTTGATTACAAGAAAATAAGTTGTATATGGAAAGTATGCAAACCTTACCCATCAAAATGAAGTCTATCAAGAGACCATGGACATAATCGAAGTTTTCAAGGGGAAATTTAGTGTCAAAAAGAGAAATCTAGGAAGTTAGAGCAGAAGAAGAGCATTGAGGTCCCTCACCAGATATAGATGATGTCAGAGAGGTATGTAAGATATTTTTCTAAGAGAATATCATTCCTTTGTTAGGATAAAGGTTGAGGGATAAGATACGAAGCATTGGATAAGAGCGTGAGAGGTAGGTTTTGCATGTTAACCTTCCTCCCCATAGCCTTGACTATGATAAGGAGATTATCTTTATTGTAGTTGTTGATGGATGGATCCTAAGAAATATTTTGATTGACATAGGCACAAAAGTTAATGGTCTTACCATGGATGCCTAGAATCAAATGGGAAGGACCCCATTATAACCATCTTTAAATGTGTTATATGTGGCTAATAAGACAAAGGAAATGCCCATTGGTATTCTCAAGGATGCTACTATCACTATTTAAGGAGAAAAATTCATGGGAGACTTTGAATTCTTATCACTTGCTAAGGTAGACAACTTTCCATTGTTACTTGGGCACCCCTAGTGCTATAAGAACAATGCTAACATATGTTTCCCCAAGGGGTATATAAGTTTTTATAAAAATGAGGAACGGGTTATCATTCCTTTGACAAATGGGAATTCATCACCCTATATTGATCCTTTAGGAAAACAATACCTAGATAGAATTTATGTGCACACTATCAGGGACCCTGAGGTTTATGAAACCAACAAAAGAAGGCATTATTTAGTGGGAAGAAATTTAATATATAAGTGATACATCTAGTGTGGCATGCAATAATTGGGTGCATAAGATATATGACTTAGTTTGAAGGTAGTTAAGAGGATCTTTGACAAGAGTAAAAATGCATGCTAAGTTAGTCACCTAGGAGGAAATAATTTTCCAAGTTCTTATGGGGATCCAACTGTGATGTTTTTGTACGAGAAATGGAGACCCAGTGAAGATTTGAGATCGAAAGAAGAAGGATTATTAGCTATACCTTTCTTAGTACCACATCATGTTGGTGGGAGACCCATCGTGATAAAATTCTAAAGTGGTGCAAAGTGAGAATCACATTCTATGTTAGGTTTTTACATAGAAATGCACCTATTATCATACAATATTACCATGGGAAGGAACCTTCCTCATTTCACATCCAAACATTTGAGAAGGCCTGGATGGAAATCATGAAATACTTTCCACCTTCTTTATGGGTGCATAAGCTTTACTCCACTTTACAAGGCTACACACACACATGTTAATTTCACTCGAGAGGTGTGCCGCTAGAAAGGAAACGGCATGATATGACAATTTTATCTCCTTCAAGATTTTGAATATTGGAGTTATTAAGCCATTGATGGATGAGGTGTTGCATAAGTTGATAAGCACCTAACTATGGGAGATAGTGTCATGGAGGAGGATAAAACAATAAAATTAGTGGGTGAACCTATCTTAAAAGTGTAGTGTTATGAGTAAGAATCGATGAGATACTTTGCTTGAGCACACATACATTGAAAAAGAGAAAGGAAAGTTAGTCTATGTGATCAATGGTGAAGAGTTGGAAAAATTAGATGTTAACCATATTGTGGGTATGCGCAAGGTTATGGACGATGCTGATGAGAAAGTGTGTGCCTACCATGAACCCCTAAAAACTAAGAAGGTTAACATTGGTTTGGAGGTGGAACCAAAGGAGGCTACTATTAAAGATTATTGAATAGAAAAGCAGTGTTTCAAAGACCATTGATTTATTATGTGAATTTCATGATTTTTTCCATGTGGATACCATGAGCTTAAAGTATTTCCCCACTCCTTGGGAGAAATGAATATCAAGTTAAAGGAAGGTGTGCACCTAATTTTGAAGATATCTTATCGAATGAATCGAATCTACACATCAAATTCAAGGAGTATATTGACGAGATGATCGCATCAAACATCATTAAGGATGTTGAATAATCAGAATGGATAAGTTTGATGGTCATAAAAATTAAAAAATATGGGAGGATAAGGATTTGTGTTGATTATAGGGATTTGAATGTGGTATGTGTTATTAACCCTTTTCCAACCCCCTTCACTAAAGAGATCCTGGAAGGAGTAGCCAAGCATGAGATTTATTCTTTCACAGATGGATTCTCAGGATATCATCAGGTTAGAATTGTAAAGGAGGACCAAGAAAAGACAAATTTTCCATTGAATGGGGAAGATTTTATTACACGGTCATGCCTTTTGGAGTGAAAAACATGCCTGTTGTGTTTCTACGCATTGTGGAACTAGCATTTCAAGACTTCAAATCCATAATTTTCTTCAAGTATACATTAATGATTGGATGGTATATGGATTATTGAGGGACCATTGTGACAATCTGAGGGTGATGTTTGAAATATGTCGGTAGTTTAGGATATCCATCAACATTAAGAAATGTGTTTTCACTACTCCATTTGGAACCCTGTTGGGGCATATCATATGTAAGGAAGGTTTGCTAGTTGATCCTACCAAAGTTATTATTATTGTGGGATTGGGGAACCTAACAATCGAGCATGGTGTGTAGATTCTTTAGGCATAGGGGTATTACTAGAAATGTATTAAGGGGTATGTAAATATTTTCGTGTCATTGGAAAAGTTGCTAAAATAATAAAGAATAGACTTATCACTATGCCCATATTACACTTTCCTTCTTGGGATAATCCATTCCATGTACATGTTGATGCTTCAGGGATGGTGATTGGAGAAATCTTAGCACAACCTGGAGAGGGAATTGTTGACCACCCCTTGTGCTTTTCTAGTAGGAAGCTAACCCTAGTAGAACATAACTATACTACTACTGAGTGCAAGGTATTGTCAATGATCTACGCGATGCACAAATTCAAGTAGTACTTGTTGGCAATATCATTTATATTCTACACAGACCACATGATATTGAAGTACTTGGTAAACAAGACCATTTTACAAGGGCACATATGTAGGTGGGTCCTGTTGTTTCAAGAGTTTGAGTTTATGGTTGTTGTGAAACTGGGTAAGAGTAATTTGGGACTTGGCCATTTATCAAGGATTGACTCAGGGGAGGACATGCAAAGCATTGAGGATATAATTCCAGATATGAAACTATTTAGATTATGGCACACACCCTATGACTTTGAAGATATTACTATCTTTCTTAAAATGAGTATGGTACCAGAGGGAATGAAGACTTAGGAAAGGAAGTAGTTATCCATACACGTTGTTCCCTACATGTTAATTAGTGGAAAATTATACAAGCTAGGTTACATTGAGGTTTTGCACTGGTACGTGTTAGAACATGAGCATTTTACAATCATAGAGGAAGCACATGGTGGAGTTACAGGAGGACACTGTGCAAGGAATGCAACAAAGCGCAAGATCCTTCTAACAAAATTTTGGCGGGAAATGGTTTAGAAATATTGTATTGAGTATTGCAAGGCCTATGACCACTGTCAGTGCTTTGGTAAACTAGGTAAAAGAGATGAAATTTCATTAAGACTGATTTCCAGTGGAGAACCATTTGAGAAGTGGGAAATTGACTATGCAGGTTCTATTTCCCAGTAGTGAAGGAAAAGTTAGTGATTTTTCATTACATGCACAAATTACCTTATAAGGTGGGTAGAAGCAAAAACTACAAGGATTGGACTACGGTCACAAAGAACAAGATTCCAAAGGGGAAAATATAATCAACGATATGGATGCCCCTTCATCTTAAGAATTGATAGGGGTACTCATTTCTTGAATGAGACAATTAGGATCTTGTTGGCGAGAATTCAAGGTATCCCACCACAAGACTACCCCTTATCACCTAGAAGTTAATGGGAATATTGAGACATTTAAAAAATCATGAATCACATGTTAACCAAGATTTTGATGTAGGAAGAAGGGATTGGGATGATAAAGTTTCTGTTATGTTGTGGTCATATCACACTACTTATAGGAGAATGAACAAGGCCACACCTTTTCAATTGGTTTTTGGCGCAGAAGTGGTGTTACCTATTAAATTCATGTTACCATTGATTTGTATAATGCACATAGCAAGATTATATGATGAACAAGCACTTGAGGAGAGGATTGATAAGTTAATACAGTTAGATGAGAGGTGGGTTATTTCTCACTAGAGTCAGAAAATAGAAAAATCCAGGAAGAAGGCATGGCATGATAGACACATCAAGAATAAATAGTTTGAGGTTGGGCAGATGGTTCTATTGTATGATTCCAAGTTTCTGCACCATCCTGGGAAATTCAAATTCCATTAGATGGGCCCATACATTGTATCCTATATACTTGATTTAGGCACTTTCCAATTACAAGTGCTAGATGGAACACATTTACTAGGCCATTTAAATGGGAGTAGGCTGAAGCCCTACTATAAATAAGTTTTCTTTGTGTTTCTAAATAAGGAATTATTGTCAGTTAGCCTATGTTTTTCTTTGTTGTAGTTTCTTTTCTTTGTGTTTTCCTTTCTCATTGCTTTTTATTATGCATGTTTATGCGCTAGTAGCCACTTATTATTTTCAAAAAAATTCTATGCACAGAGGACCATGCATCCATTTTTGTGTGGGGTGGAGTGATGTGATAAGTACTGGAAACTATGGTTATGGATGGCCCAGGTTGATAAATGAAAAACACATGGATTGGAATATTGAGTGTGGAAAAGGTTAACATAAAGGAAGGATGGTGTCAAAAGGATTTCAGAAACCACGTACAAGGGTAAAAGCGCAAGAGAAATATGAGATAGGCAGTGGAAAGAAATTGGTATAAGATAGAAGAATAATTGACTTCGGCATGGGAGAAAGTGTGAAGAACTCTATGGTCAAGGCGAACAGATGCTGAAAGGTTACGTATGTTCGCATAGGATTGAACGTGGAGGAAAAGTGTTGAAGGTTGGCATTGGAAACAAAATCCTCCTTTGTAGTGAAAGTACATTAGTAAGTGGCATGGAATTTATTGCGGAGAAAATCAAAAGTTATAAATAAAAGATTGGGGTTTGTTATTTTCCACCTTCCTTTTTAAGAGCTCTTGTGAACTAGGGCATACTTGTGAAGAAATTTTGAGAAGATTTGTGAAGATTTAGATGCATAACTAGTTTGATAAGTGAACCGTAATGGAAAGCAGTTCACTAGCGTAAGAAAAGAAGGTTGTGTGGAAGAATCCCATGGATGTTATGCCAACTTGTGGAAAAAGGCTTTTTTAGGTTAGGGTTGCATAACTAGGGCACATGATTTGAAGGAAGTTTTAGAAAGTAGTGGAGCCACAAAGTTTAGTAGATCTAGGACCAAGAGAGAAGAATAATTTTTAAGGACCCAAAGAAGAAATAACACCAAGGAAATTATAAAATGTTTCACCGAATAAGGGAAAGGGAAAGGGGAAACAAGTTGTCTCTACTAATTTCAATGAAGAATGGTACACAAAAATACAATACCCAAATGACGTATTTCTTAGTAAATAATGGGTGTCTCATGTCAGGAAGATGGCTATTAGTGATTACAACCATTGAACAAACAACATAGAGAAATAAATGACACTAGAACCGGTTCACCCTATAGAGAAGAGGACACTAGATGGAATTCCCATATATGATGATGAGGTAAAGGTAAAAATGGAGAAGGCTAGGTTGTTACAACTCTACAAGTTTCCCTATTTCAGCAAGCCTGAGTGACTATACCAATGGTTGATGTCATGTGTACATAAAGATCATTTCTATTTCATAGGCCAAAGGATGTGCATAACCACCCACTAATTTCTAAGTTCACCGGCCTTATCTGTGAAGGAGATTCATTAGACAATGACTTGGAAGACAAGGAAGCTATTAAGAAAATCGTTGAGGATTATGACTACAAGAAGGGCTCACACTACTTCGATATTTATGCAATTACTATCTCAGTGATGAGGATGGTGGCACACTTGGTTACAAAGCTGAATGGGAAAGAGAGATGGACATTGATAAAAAATGCTTGGTTGAATGTGTGTCGTAAGATCTCATAGGGAACCATCAATAACCTATCATATTTCAATGTAGAGGAGACAATAGAGGCACACATAATGGAGAGAATATCATCTTTGGTAATTTCCTCCTCACCATTGTATTTAAAGAGATTTAAGTTCTTGATGGGCCGGATATGTTTTTTTGGGAATACCCGGATGAGAACCCCTCCCTTACCAAGAGGTTTGAATAGTATTTCTATGACAACATGACGTCCGCTCATATGACATTCCTGAAAAAGTGGTATAAGCGGATGTAATGAAATTGGGGCTAAATTTAGAATACCCAAATAGTTGCCTTCACTAATGCAAGGAGAATCGAGTTTTACGTATACTAGCATTTTTGCATTGGCGATTTACTTTAGTAGATGGAACCAAGAGTCCTTGTTGTAAATTTGCTTTCTCCTTCACAACGCAATATTTCTAGGCTAGGGTCAATAATTTCAAAGAGGAAAATAAAATCAGATTTGATATGAGTGTAGTGGATCAAGACTATCATCACTGCACCTGAAACTAATATACCTTAAGAAGCATTCCTATGTGGAAAATTATGTCTCCCATGACATGCACATGTTAAAACTAGCAACATTACCTATTGCAGGGAGGACAACAACAATGGTGTATTTGCACATAAGGCCTAAGTATGAAAATGGTGCTTATGTTGAAGATGATGTATCCATTCTTGAAGTTCCCACCATGTGGAAGAAGACTATGCTAAGAAAAAGAGATAGAGGAGAAACTCCTGAGAAAAAGGTACCGAGTGCATGTAGACGGTAGGGGAACAGGAGTCGTGCTTGCACCAATATTTATGTTCATCGGAAGAAGTCTCTTGTGAGAAAAGAGTCACCATAAAAGGAGGAGTCACTGAAAAGGAAGAGACGTTGACAAGGGAATATTCTCCCAAGAAAGAAGAAAAATCAAAGTCCCTTGAATAGGAATCACTAGTAAGGAAGAATCGGAAGGTGAAAAAGGGTCGAATCGGTGAAATAGAAATCATGGAGGCCAAAAGGGCGATGAAGAGCATGATGAGGCTCAGAATCATCCTGTGTACGATGTACATAAATTAGAGGAAGAAGGAAATAAAGAGAAGGATGAGAATGAAGCAAGAACTCACGACAAAGGGGAATGTGAGGAAGTAAACATGAAGGCTAAGAAGACCCTAACCTTGTTCAAGGAGTAGATGGATAATACCATAGAGAGGGAAGTGGCAAGAATTATCTAATAGTTGGTGGAGTAAGAAGTTGAGAAAAGTGTCGAGGAAGTACTGAAGGAAACAAAGGAAAGCATGAGTATGGGAAAGGAGTATGGAAGCATGGGCGGAGACCCCAGCTTAGTAGTAAGCTTCCCAAAGGTAGTGCACATAGGTGGAAAGGGCATAGTAGCAGTGTAGGAACAAGAAATGACTTACATTAATGATCCAAACAAGGTACTGTATGCACTTCCAAAGTATTGTGCCCATAAACCAACTCCTTTCTTGGTCTTCTTTTAATGAAGAGGGTGCATACTTGCACATGAGGAAAATGATATCTTGGGATTTTGAGTCCCACATTGATGAACCCGAATTCAAGGTCAACCGAGATGCATTGATGAAGATACCAAATGCCAAGGGATTAAACCCTCTGGTAAATTCCCAACAACTATCCGATGAGAAAGTTTACAATGTGCTCAACAAAGTATCGATGGAGGTAGAGGCAAGAATCTTCGGCAGAAATGATAGAATAAGGGTCTTGGAGGAAGAGCTTAAGAAAAATAATGAGGAGATCATTAAGTGGGAAAAAGAGCTAAAAGGAACAAATTGATTAGTGCATAGTTAAAGCATGAGATGAGGGATGAAAAGAAAAAGGTACATGGAATCCATAAGAAGATAGAGGTCATTTCATATGTCATAATCTTGAAGCACCCAGACCTGGCCCATCCTGAGTAGAAATATGAGTCAACCATGCAATGCTTGAAAGACTTGAACTACATCTTAACCATGGAAAGGTGGCAACTCACATTAGAGTTAACAAAGGAGATGATGGCATGCCGAAAGAGGAGGAAAATTCGAAGATTGGGGAGACAGGTGACTCAATACTCTAAGTTCGATAATACAATAAAGAACACCACAAATAAGTCTAAATCTGTGTATGGAAACTATGCCAACAGGGATATGGTAGCAAGAATATTGGTTGCTACACATGAGGTGGATCTAAAATAATTATAGGAAAAGCACAAAGGTAATAGGGCATAGACAATAAGATCTTGGATGAAGTTGAGAAGAAATTAGAATCAATTGAGATCTTGCAGGTTTGATTAATAATAAACTAAAGGGATTATACCCCAACTCTCTTGCAGGATGGATGCACTAGATGATCTTAGCAAGCAACTTGGAAGCATTGTTGATACTCTAAAATCTAAGATCGAGGAACTTAGTTTTGATGAATTAAGAACATTAGTGGGTAAGCTACTTCAATAGGCACGGGAGAAGTATCTCGAATGGGAGAAGATCAAATCATCTCGTGAAGAAGGATTTACCACTCCTCATGTAATAGTATCACATTATTATATTCTTCCATTTCTTTCATCCTTCCATTCTTTGATTGTTTTGATACCTCTATTCTTTGAGGAAGTAGAATGTTTCTGAGGATGGAGAACATTCATAGTGTGGGGTGATGTTGTACCCGAAAATATATTTTGATAAGATATTATAATGAAGAATATGGAAATATATTTTTCATCCATCTCATTCAATAACCAACTTTTTTCATCACTTTGCTCATATGATCTACATCATCAACCATTATTCAAATGTACGACTACAACAAAAGTGTAAAATAACATGTAAATTCATGATACTAGTATTTATTCATTACTAGAAATACTTAACTTAATGAAACATACATAATGTGATGAAATACAAGGAGGTAAACAAGTAAACATAACAGGAAATAATTACAAACACATATACTCAAACAAACAACATTCAAGAAAGTTACACCAATGTTTTTGTTATCAAGCTTCAGTTCCCAAATGTTCGCATGAAGAAAAAGGTTTAAAAAGGTTCCCTAAGAAAGGATACATGTGATGGGAATAACATAAGACATAGGGGTCCTATGAAAAATCATTTGTGTGATACAAAATAGTAAAAAAACTCACTATTGCCAAGGAGTATAGACATAGCAAGTAAACAAGATTTGTAAATAGAGGTAGATCAAAATGAATCATGAGTCATTGTGCGAGAAAAAGTGAGAACCTAAGAAAGATGTTTTATAAGACAAATTTTGATGTTTGAGGACAATACATTTTATACATGCTTCAGCTACGTGCATGTCATTTATCCATTTTTTTAAAAAAAATTGAAATTTATAATTTTCTGGATTTTTACCATTTTTTTGGATTTTGATAGAATTTTAAATTTTTAAATTTTCCAAGAATGAAAATATCATGAGACATCACCAAATAATGTTTGAAAGCAAAAACATGCCCCAAGTAGTAGAAAGGGTCGTCGGAAGCAAAAACATGCCCCAACGTAGAAAAAATAGGTAAAAATGACTATTTATTAAAAATAATCATCGCGACGAGTGCTAGAAGAAATCAAAAGAATCACAGAATTCCCATAGTTCTTCGGGTGAGACACATGGCGAACTAGGTCACCATGGCTATAAATAGTAGAGTGGGAGGGAAAATCATTGCGATAAGTTATTTGTTACCCACATTTACGACTTTTATTTGAGATTTTGGTATGACATGCGAGAGGAACAACTCGAGTTTAGGTCCATACACCATTCATACATCATCTAATACTACATGATGCTTCGTGGGGATGGCTCACGGTATGCATGTCTCCCAATGTTTTTACCTTGGTTGTCTTGGTAGTTTTAAGAGGTAATAACTGAACTCGACCTTGATATGGCGGGGTTTCTAGGATACCCGTGGATGTTGATTATGTTTTTGTGCACCATATTCAGAAACAACAAAATGAGTCTATCTTGTAAATGAGACTCTTGTAATCAAAGCTACAATGTTATGTTAAAACAAATGTTATTGATCAAGATAAAGAACTCTGATCTTTATTTAATACATATATTTGTGTGTATATAAAATATTACAAAACAACATATGCTTATCACTTATTTAAGTACATATATGATTTGAGAGTAATTAATGATTAAATCCAAAATTCAGATTCTTGATTAGTATAAATATTTTCAGAGGCAGAGGAATGAGATTCAACAGAGTTGGTAGTTTCTTCTTCTTCTTCGGTTAGATCAGAGTCAGGGATTGAGATATAATCCTCGGCGAAGAATTCTGAGTCTTCTTCCAGAGAATCATATTGTTGTGCAAAGGTGGAATTGGAGCTAGAAATGCTTATGTGACTAGTGGAGCCAAAATTGAAATTTGTGCGGTAATCCTCCTCCAAATGTTCAAGACCGGTTGTGAAACGGGGTTCAAGTTGAGCGAGCTCCTCTCATAATCTCAATGCTTCGTCGTAAGCCTCCCAAAAGGCATCAATTTTTCCTTGATATGTTGTGTAGTGGTAAAGATGGATCCAATACGATCAAGTGGGGAATCTTGGATGGCACATAGATCTAAATCATTGAGCAATTCATATTTCTCCCAATGGAATGGATGATGGAGAAGAGGAAAAGAGTCAACTGCAGGGAAGTTAGAATCTCCTGATGACATTTGAGATCATAAAACTAGACAAGATATTAGAAAACAACCAAAAACATGCATTCATTTTGATCAGGTTGAATGAAAAACAATAAAAATATAGAAATAGCATTAATTACTTATGATTTAATAGAATCGTGGGTGATTAAGGTAATCACTAGTGATTACTGTAAAGTTAGATTAATTTTTTAAACAGAGTCACAATTTATGATCTAGATTTCAATTTCACCAAAAAAAAGTGATTGCAACATAAAAAGGAATCATAAGCAAGAACGTACCTAGTTATAGGGCTTTAAGATGAATAAAACAAAATATTTTACCTTATTGGATGCCTGATATGACCACTAGATGAAAATGGGTGATTGAAGGGTGAGAATGAGCAATTGGACAACAGTTCTGACATTTTATAAACAATGTGATGTTATAGTGTGTTGATGTTGAGGTCTTGAATACCTGGTGGATTGAGAAAATGGAAGAATGTACCTATAAGGCCCGTGGATTCGTGATGTAAATGGGGTCTGAAAAATTTCTCTTATAGATCACCGGTGATTGGGTAAATTGCCAGTGATTTCGGTGAAATCTTAGTTAGGCTAGAAACCGAATGATTTCCTTCTATTTTCCATTCCAAAGGATGGGTTTCAATTTTTTTGATGTGGTGGAGGTTAAAAATCACAAGATAACTTATTTGGAGTTGGGAAGGGGTTAGATTTTTGTATATTTGATTAGTTAGAAAATAAGTTAATTTAGGAAGGTGATTAGTGTGATTTTAGTAATTTGTTAAGTGACTTGATGAGGTGTTGTGGTGAACTAGATGAGGTGTGAAGGTGAGGTGTGAGGGGATAATATCCATTCATATATTTTAATCATTTAAATAATTATTTTAGACTCTTAGGAATATGATGGGATAAATTAATTAAAAGGGGGTGATATAACAAAATGTCACAAGTGTGTCATTTTTAGTCATGGGATTGTTTAGGTTTAGGGGGTGCAAATTTTTAGTGTCTACATTTGCCCCTTTTTTCTGGAAAATTGCTAGACAAAAATGATGAAAGAAAATTTTGTTCTTTATGGGTGAATCCACCGCTTATGATGTAATCAATGATCACTAGTGTGTTTGTGTTTTAGAAAGGCTTTCCCTAATCGGAAAGGGTGCAAAGCGTGATGTTGGGGAATCAAGTGTCAGGGTGGCCAAGGGGCTCAACACCTATAGATGTATGATTCTTACCGGAAAAATGGGGAAAAGGCCAAGTGATTGGTGTGAAAGGGCTCATGTCCTGTAGACATATGAAAAATCCCAATGTTGTTCTTATGTTGTTTTGATTAAAGGTTTCTATGGGCTAAGGTCCATTATAGGGGCATGACACACTTGTGCGTGTTTTGTCTTTTGGTTTGTTTTTTGGATAGGGAAGGCCACATATATAAAAATCCCAAAATAGGGTAATCCTCGGTGATTACAACGATCTCTAGAAATTGGGTTGGGAAGAAAATCGAGGGCATAAATACCCCAAATGTTTTGTTTATTTTTATTCATTACTTTGTATTTTACACAACAAAGACCTTTCAAACTGAAGGAAAAACATTTTTTTGAGCAAAAATGTGCAAAATGGCCACGTCTAGCCGAGCAAAAAAAACCCGTCCTCACTTAGGTAGGATACAATTGTGTTTTGGTTTAGTTTTATTGTAATTTTATGAATTTTAGGTTTTTTTAGAGTTATTTAAGGTCATGTTGGTGCCTTAGGGAGAAATTGTAGGAATTGCTAGTGATTGAGGTGAATCACTAGTGATTCACTTGCAATGCAAATGTTTTGTGTTTGGTGTTGAAAAATGTGATTTTTGAGAAATGTGTCTAACTTTTTGGATGTTTAGAATAATATTTCTCATGTTTTCTGTTAGAATTATGTTTTATGAGAATAATTTATAGTTGTGAGTGTTTTATTATTATTTACATCTTTATTAATTTTTTTGTTTTTGTGTTTCGCATGTAGATGCCCAGTTGACCATACAAGACCACATCCCCTTGATGTTGGATGAGGTGAGAGAGGATCTCTGATGATGATTGGGCACATCTAGAGGCTATGGGGTTTGGTGGGATGAGATATTATAGGAGAGTGCATAGATGTCGTAGTTTGATTCTTGCATTGTTGGAGAGGTGGAATCCTTCCACCAACACATTTTGGCTACCCATAGGAGAGATGAGCATCACACTTGAGGATGTTCATTGGATTACGAGGTTATCGGTGAGTGGAGAGACACTTAATTTCATTTTAGATACAGAGAGAGTTGATACCATTCTATATGGAGGTGATGTTGTGGGTGTTAGGTACTCATCACTAGATGTTGACTATAGGGATTTGTATGACAGTGGTAGAGATGGTTATCCACAGATGACCATGATGATGATAGGGATTTCATGTTTTGTGTTTTCAGATTTAGGGGGATGATTCCCATGGATGATGACTGGAGTGGTTGCGGAGATGATGGAGTACCATACTATCTTTGAGTGGGCACCTACTTTATTAGCACAGACATATAGAGAGTTGTGGGCTTGGATGACCCACAAGCAATATGGGATTGATGTTGGTTTCCTACTACAATGTTGGGCACATGAGAATATTGTTATTTCTCATCCATTTGGATTGCCTAGTGTTATTGAGGTAAGACATCAAGGTTTCATGAAATAGAACAAGATCTTAGGTCGGGCTAGGAAGGCTAAGGGGCCTACTTACTACAAGGATCTGATTTTAAGATTACAGGTGGGGGACATGATTTTGTGTCCATATGTTGAGTTTCATGATTGGTTATATTTTTTTAAGGGCCTATTGCATTTGTAATATGATACATGGGTGTAGGGCCGCATGGCCATAGGGCCGGAGAGGATGAACTTATATATTTTAGTCGGGTGAGGAGAAAGTTTGGGTTGATTCAGGGTATACCCCCGAGGATTTGGTTTTATATAGACAGGATTATGGGGACACGATACCCCACAGTAGTTATGATTTGTCTAGTACCCATTTTTGATGAGCTAGGGGTGATGGGTTCGAATGAGGAGGGGACCATAATATTGCTTGATAAAGCGGGGTTGAATCCCAATTTTACTGTTTGGTGGTCTCATTCATTTTGGGATTTTGAGAAGAAGAGTGTTGTGGAGAGTGTATCCCGATTAGTTAGAAAGGTACAAGCTCTAGCATTGGGATGATCCAAGGAGGGTGTTGATGTTGAGGAGGACCGAGTGGAGGGTGATGTAACCATTGCCCCATATGTTGCTACTATGATGGCTAAGAAGGTCATAGCGGAGGCTAAGAGAGATCCTACTCACAAAGAGAGAGATGACTTGATAGGAGTAGGGGATACTCTCATTGGTGAGAGGTATGGCTTGATTGTAGAGAGGGATGGGCTTAAGGCCTATCTTGTATAAGTTTCTTATGAGAGAGACTGGAACAAGATCTAGAGATACACCTTTAGGAAGGCCTTGGGTATCATACGACCCTCCATTTTTGGGAAAGATTTATCATTGTTGGTCGAAAGAGAGGGAAGTCTACAAGATCTTTTAGTATAATCATGGTATCTCATTACAAGGTTTTGAAGGTTGAGTGGTACTATTGTGTAGACATGATTTTCAAGAACTACCCGATATGTTGTATTATATGTCAATCACATAGCTTCCCAACGGGCACGCAAGCGATAACAATTAGGTTGAGTGACAATATGGAAATTGTGGGGCACCCTCCTTAGAGACCACTGAGAGGGGATGATGGCACAATAGGAGATGGTGTTGTTATAGTGGGAGGAACTCCCGATACTAGTTTGATGGAGATTACCATTTGATTATAGGCTCATAGAAGCCATTTTCCTATGTATGACATTATATTGATTATGTGGACATTCAAACTTTAATGTGTGTGTGTGTGTGTGTGTGTGTGTGTGTGTGTGTGTGTGTGTGTGTGACGGTATTGGTTTTTAGTTTTATGATAGACTCTTGATTTTTACATGGATGACATGGTTATACATTTTATCAAATGTGATGATGAGGGTAATTATGCTGATGATTATATGATTATATGATTTTGTATATGATGATGATGATGACTATGATTCTTAATGAGTTGTTATCATGTTTATGATATCCTATGTGTTACATGAAATATTTGTCAAATGTGTTTATGTTTATGTTTGGATGATGTGGTTATCTTCTTAGAAAAATGTGAATCAAAATCAAAATGTAATATAAAACAAAGTAAAAGTGGAAAGGAAAATGCCCCATTGGATAATATACACGTAATGGTTTTTATAATGCTTGCACTTGTAGCCATTTAAAATGTTAAATGAGACTATCAATGGACATTCCATACTGATTATGGTGGACTTAGATGAAATGGATGAAAGAAAAATATGTATACATGCTTTCTTTATGAAAAAAGGGTTCTCCTTTTTGAAAAAATTAAAGGGAATCAATTCCCTAGCTCTTTATGATAAGAAATTTTGTGAAGCAAACTAATCAATGTGGGAAGCTTGCTTATGGGAAAGTTGATCAATGTGGGAAGCTTTCTAGGATGCTCTCATATTTTGATATATTTGTAGAGGCTGATCAAAACGGAAGCCTTTTTCATGGGTAGCCATCCTTTGAGGGTATGGTCTACATTTTATATTTTGATTTGAATGGTCATCCTTCAAGGGATCGGTCCATGAATTTTAAAATGGTAACGTTCCTTCAAGTGAATACTACTTTTGGAGTTCAAATAGTCATCCTTCAAAGTGGATCAGTCTATTTAGTTTATGATTTTGATAAGAAGCATCCATAGATATTTTTGACTTTATTTTGAGCTAAGAGAAAGACCCCAATAAAATTATTTAAGGAGGGGATAGATGTATGAGCGACACATATTCATATGCCCCATGTATAAATGTAACAATTACGGAGGATATATATATATATATATATATATATATATAAGGTGTGTTTTTTTATGATGGAATGATAAGGTTTGACCAAAAATGTCATCATGATAATCAATCATTTAATAGTAGAAAGGCCACAAGTGCAAAGCATTTAGAGGCTCTTGTTCAGGTTCCCTGTCAAGAGAAGTAAGACGATATGCACTGACCCATATTTATGAGTAATAATGTAGGGACCAATCCAATTAGGGGAAAACTTCCCACATTTACTTCATTCTAATTTGGTCACATTTTTATTTTCCTTAAGTACTAAGTCACTGATTTTGAAGTCATGTTCTTTGACATGTTTTTTATATGCTCTACTAATGCATTTTTGATAAACTTGGTGATGTTCAAGGGTGGTTAAGTGCTTTTCATCTAACAATTCTAGTTGTGCAAGATGATTTTGGTGGTATTATTCATCAAGGATGAAATCCTTTAAAGATACACAGAGTGATGGAATTTGAATTTCTAAGGGTACGATGGCTTCAAAGCCATAGACAAGTGAATAAGGTGTAGCACTAGTAGGTGTATGGATACTAGTTCGATAAGCCCAAAGGGTGAATGGAATTTGAATGTGTCAATTCCTTCCTATGTCATTTACAATTTTCATGAGGATTTTGTTAAATAAATTGGAAGCCTCCGCTTGTCCATTTTCCTGAGGATAATATGGTGATGAGAAGCTTAGTTTAATATTGAAAGTATCACAGATATTTTTAACCTCCTTATTTTTAAAGGATTTTCCATTGTCTATGATAAGCTTATGTGGAATGCCAAAATGACATATGATGTTTTGATATATGAAGTTGATGATGGATCCAAACTTTTTGAAGTCAAAGGAATTGCTTCAACCCACTTAGTAAAGTATTTAGTTGTAGTGATGATTGAATGATGTTGTTGAGATGATTTTGGATTGATTTCACCAATGAGGTCTAACCCCATTGAGAGAAAGGCCATAAGTCTTAAGTTGGTTGCAATGCTTGACTTGGGATGTGAATGAGATCAGAATGGAGTTGACATTTAACGCACTTTTTCACGTATAAGTAATAATATTTGGTAATATTGGGTCAGTAATAACTTGACCATATAATACATTTAGCAATAGAGTTGCCACTGAAATGACCTCCATAAATGCCATCATGGACTTATTTGATTACGTTAGTTGATTCACATGACTTGAGACAACATAGTAATACACCATCAAAAATACATTTGTAAAGGATTTCCCAGTGACCACAAAGTGAGTGACACATTGAAGGAAGGATCATTTAGTGCCTTGCGATAAGTCTGGTGGGATTTTAGATTCAGTAAGATAATCAAATATTTGGGTATACCATAAATCTAATGGGTTTTTGTCAATAATTTTTATGGAAGGTATTTCATTTTGATGTGAAGGATGATCTAATCATTGAATGACTATGGAAATATTATTTTTATCCTTAAATTTATCCTCTTGAAAGGGACAATAGATCCTAAAGAATCCATAGTGTTTGTAAACCTGTTAGAGGAATTTGGAATAGATTGGATGGTATAATGATCAAACGTGCCAAGGAGAAAATCAATAATGATTTTATATTTTTGAAGTATTTCATTTTAATATTGATATTCTCCTTTGACTTGAATGATGAAAAGCTGAGAGTCTCTATAGATTTCTAAGACATAGACACCTAAGAGAATTGCGGTTTAAAAACACATGATCAAAGCTTCATACTCTTCCATGTTATTAGTACTCTCAAAATTGAGTTTGAATGACAATGGGATGTGAATTTTCTAGGGAGATATGAAAGCAATACTAGATACTCCTCCTTGAAATTTACCACCTTCAAAGAAGAGGTTCATTTTTAGCAGGTGAAGTTTGATTCATAATCATCAGATTCGTTAATGTTATTGATGGATTTCTCTAGAAAGAATTCGTGAGGTAGCTTGTTTTCTACGAAAGGGGTGATTATATGAGATGATCAACTATGGCCTAACCTTTGATATATTTTTTGTGGTATAATTTCTAATTCAAACTCATTCATTAACATGATCCATCAAGTTATGTGGTCATTATGATAAGGTTTAACATGCATGGATTTAAGTGGATTAAAACTGGTGATGATGTATGTTTTGTGATTAAGAAGATAATGTCATAGTTTGGAGGTGGAAAAATACAATGCACAACACAACTTTTCAGCTTTAGAGTAGCATGGTTTGTGTTCATGGAGTTTGTGACTAATGTAGTATATGGCATGTTCATGGTTCCAATTATCACGGTGAGCCAACATGGCTCATAGGGCATGCTCTGAAGTGGATATATATAGGTAAAATGGTTCCCCATCATAAGGTGGAGTGAGGATAGGTGGTGATAATAAATAATGTTTGATTTCATCAAAGGCCTTCTGATAATCAGAATCCCGTTGAAATACTATATCTTTATAGATTAAATGGTGGAAGGGTTGATATCGTTTAGAGAGATGTGATATGAAATGGTGTATAGCTTGAAACTTTCCTTACATGATGAGCAGCTATTTGAGATTAGTAGGTGGAGGCATATTAATGATTTCTCCAACATTTTTGGGGTTGAATTCAATTCCATAAAGAGATACGATGAATCCTAAAAAATTCTAGTGAGGACACCGAAGACACATTTTTCCAGATTCAAGCGAGACAAAATTGAATGAGATGGGTGAAGATTGATTCAAGAACATCAAGATGATTTTTGTGAAATTTGATTTTCTAAGGAGGTCATTGACGTAATCCTCAACAATTTTGTGAATGAGGTCATGGAAGATATATGTCATAGCATGTTGATATGTTTCCCCTACGTTTTTAAGCCCAAAAGGCATGACATGATAACAAAAGGTTCCCCAAGGGGTGATAAAGGATGTTTTATGTTGATCATTAGGTGCAATAATGATTTGGTTATAACCTAAAAACCATCCATAAGGGAAATAATTTCATGGCCTACTATCAGATCTACAAGCTGGTCTATGTTTGGAAGAGGGAAATCATCTTTGGGACAAGCAAGATTGAGATCCCTAAAATCGGTGTAGATGCAAATTTTACTTATCCCCCACAACATCATAATACCCAAAGGCCTCTGTCTGTGTAGTTGTCTAGCCAACTTGTCTCAGTGCTAACACCACTTCAGACCATCCCATCCAATAATGGAATGGAAAAGCTACCCAGGAAAAATAACTAGGTAGAAGACCCCAACACATGGTGATTCCTTGTAATATTCCTCACATGCCAAGAGACTGTCCCCAAGGAAATTTATAGCAAAATGTATCCAAACAAAGAGTAAGGGAAGGCTATGATGTTAACACATCAGGACCTTACTAGTCACATGAGTCCAAAATGTGGCCCTTGTTGCACAAATTAAAGGGATATCCCTAGAACAAGAAGTGAGGATCCCACCGGAGCATCAGATTTTCTCATGGGTAGAAGGAGAGTAATTCATATTTACAAATGAGATATCTTATTATAACCCAGTTTTATTTAATTACAACACTCACTTCAAAAAAGGATGATAGAGACAACCACTCATATCCCAACTATGACTAGTAGGATGTAAAAAGAGCCTCCAACCATTACAGTATCACTTTGCCGATAGTTATACAAGAAAGCCATATAACTATCCAAAATTAGGGTGCCCTTCATCCCATAGTCAAAATAATGAAACACCAGATCATAGAATAAGACATCATGTCTCATACCGGTAGATGTGGTCCAACAACTCAAGAAAGTTCTAGCTAATGCATCCTTGTGGGATCTTTTGGGAATTCTAGAGAAAAAGGAGCTGCTTCAAGAAGCACTTTGAAATAAAATGATGACCCAAAATCCACCAGGAAAGAGAAGGAACATACAAAAATGATTCAGGCCCCAATAAAGGCGGTGTTGTTAAATCAGAAGGCAGAAGTAAGTAAACCAAGACCCAACCCCTTTTTATGACTCTTATAATAGGTAGGAAATTATTGCATAATTCCATGATAGAATTTAGCACAAGCACTATGGTCATGCCCAAAGCAATTGTAGATGCCTTGGGAATTAAATATGATCCTATAAGGAAAGGAGTCATGCAACTGGATGGAAAATCAGTCCAAACCATAGGAGCTATCAAGGGACTCCCATTGTAGCTTTATTCCTATCCAAACATAACCATTCCACAGGATATAGTAGTAATTGACATTACGCGCTTTAGTCTTCGTACTATGTCTATCCCATGATTTCACGACCAAACTAAGAGGCTACATGTCTCTTGATTGGTCCCATCTAATTATTCAAACCAATTATGGGTCTAAGATGAAGGTATTATTAGAACCCCTTGCCAAGGAACATATAATAGACCAAGCGTCTCAGGCTTTGAGGCTTCCCATGCCATGATCACCTAAGAAGAGGAATCATATATAGAGGATGGTAACCTTCAAATAAGAATTTATTTAGCCAAAATCCCCCCTTTTGATCTCTTCAGGAACTTTTATTCAAATATTTTGTGCACTTATTTCATCTTCGACAAAGACTCCACAATTCCAAATGTGGTAAAATAAGAGGATATAAGAGAAGGGAGTCCCATCAGGGATTCCCAGATATGGACCCTGCATTTTGATGGAGCTAGAATAAAAAGTGGCTCAAAAGATATGATATTCTTATCATCTCCAAGTGGAAAGAAGATACTTTAGGTGTTTCACTTCTATTTCACCTGCACTAATAATTAAGCAAAGTATGATGTATTAGTACATGGCTTGGCCATGGAACGAAAGGAGGTCATCAAACAGTTGAGATTATTTGGTAACTCAGAGTTGGTGGTGATATAAATAAGGAGCACCACTGACACAAAGAATTCAAGAATGAGGTTCTATCGACATAGGGTGTGGGATCTCATCGAATATTTTGAAGCCTTTAATATCAATGTTATTCCTCGAGACCAAAATATAGAGGTTGATAGGATGGATTTAATCAGTCACAATTTAACTGATCCAGGACTTGATAGTGAATGAAAGTACAATAAAATTGATCATATGCACATCGACACACACGATAACATAGATCATTAGCAATTTTTTAACAATGACTGACATATTGTATGCTTCCTCTAACAATCTAACCATTTTACAAACCAAATCCAACCCAAAATTGAAGAATCTTATAGAGATCAGATTATTCAGTTGAAGATGAACAAACTTCCAAAAGGGTTAATAACACTAGAGAGAACTTTTTATTCTAACGATGCTAATTTAGATTGAAGGAGGTTCACAGTGATTAAGGAAGACTACGTTGAGCTAGAAGTGACTAATGGGAGGAACATAAAAATTAGGAGATTAGTTACCCTAAGGGAAAGAGAAATACTTATGGATCTATGCTATAAGTATGAAAAAGTGATGGCTTGGATGTACGACGACCTACACGGTTACAAAAAGGATATCATCCAACACACCATTGACCTTGAAGAAGGAACTAAGCTTATACACTAGAAGCAGTGGCCCGTGAACCCAAAAATAGAATCACACATGACTGAGGAACATAGAAATCTCATAGAGAACAAAATAATCTTCCCTATCAAGCACACAACATGGGTTTCTAACCTAGTTCTGGTAAGGAAGAAAAATGGTGAAATTTGGCTCTGTGTAGATTTCAAAGACCTAAATAGAGTGTCCCTTAAGGATCACTATCCCTTCCCCTATATTGAGAACATATTAAAAATAGTTGTAGGATCCGAGAGATTCTCTTTGTTGGATGGTTTTTTAGGTTATAACTAAATATGGCTCATGAAGGAGACCAACATAAGACCATTTTCATGACAAAGTGGGAACCTTCACATATATGAAAATGTCATTTGGACTCACAAATTCTAGAGATACCTTTTAAAGATCCATGGACGTTACGTTTAGAGAATTGATAAATAAGGTAATTATTGTATACCTAGATGATCTCACATTATTTACCAAGATGGTGGAGGATCATTTTGACATCTTAGAAGAAATATTTGAGAAGTGCCAAGAATTTGGCATCTCCCTAAACCCAAGGAAATGTGTTTTTAGAGTACCCTAGGGAAAACTCCTGGGACACATTGTTTCAAAGGAAGGAATATCTATTGATATAGAAAGAGTTTAAGCCATACTAGGACTACCCTTACTAGTTAATAATAAAGTGGTCCAATCTTTCTTAGGAAAGATCAATTTTGTCAGCAAGTTCATTTTAGAATTTGTCGGGACAATCCACCTAATCACGCTAATTCTCAAGAATGACCTTAACTTTAAATGTACTACTAAAGGTCATCAAGCCTTTGAGGTAATTATGTGGGCTATCACATCTGTCTTGGTACTATGCAACCTCGATTTCTCAAATGATTTAATTATGTATGTATACGGGAGTGAGAATAGCATAGCATCTGTGTTGACATAGAAAGGAGAGTATCAAGGAGAGGAACATATGGTATCCTTATTTTCAAAGACTTTCCATGACTATGAAACTAGGTATAACATTGTATAAAGACAAGCTTAAGTTATAGTCAAGGGTTTGAAGAAATTAAGACACCTTGTCACCCAAAGTAAAATCAAGGTTATAGTGGCACACTCTAGAGTTAAGGAATATATAATAGAGGGTGAGATAACAGATAAAAGAGCTAATTGGATCACTAAGATCTTTGAATATGACATTGAGATAAATACTACAAAGCAATTACAGGTAAGGGACCTATGCCAATATCTTAAACAAGACCCCATGCCCCTGAATAATGACGAGCCCGAGAAGATACTCTATATCCAAGAAAGAAACTCTAATAGTTGGGTCTTAGATAGGATTTACTTCATACAGACATGGAAGTATGCAAGACATCTCCATCTAAAAATGATAAGGTACTATAGGAAATAGGGATCCAAGTTCACCATGATTAACGATTTCCTTTTCAAAAGAAACTTTAACAGGATCTTACTCAGGTGCTTGGAGAATGAAGAAGTTGAAAGGATATTACATGAGTTGCACCATGGGAGCTTAGGAGGCCATTTTTATACCCAAACCATAGCTATAAAAATCTTGCAAGTAGGGTACTTTTGGCCAAGCCTATTCGCTAACTATCAAGTGGAAACAAACATATACAAAAAAATTCAAGTTTATACGAGATTTTAGAGGAATGTGGCATTACCTCTTAACCCCATCCTAATTGAGGAACCATTTGCACAATGGGGTCTAGAATTCATTGGTATGGTCAACCTAGCTTTGAGCTCTAGGCACAAATGGATCCTCATTGCAAATGATTACTTCACCCAATGGCCGAAGTAATTCCACTAAAAGAGGGCACCGAGAATGTGATCTTGAAACTCCTACATGATATCACTACCCACTTCAGACCCCCTAAAATATTATATTAGATAATTATAAGGCATTTTGGGCCAAAGTATCTAAATTCACTGTAAGGCATGGGATCTATCTAAAAACATCCTCCAATTATTACCCATAAGGAAATGGTATGGTAGAATCCACTAACAAAAATATGATCAGGCATGTAAAAGGGATGGGAAATGAGCATAAGAGGTTATGGCATGAACATGTCAAAAAAACCATATGGCCTGATCAAATAACACCTAATTAGATCATGAAATCCTTTTCATATGAGATAGTTTATGGGAAAAGTGTTGTGATGCCGATTACCCTAGAAATCCCTGCATTACAACTATTAAAAAAATTGAGATAGAGGAAAACGAGGCAATGCAAGTAAGACTCACCGAGTTAGTAGAGCTTCAAGACAAAAAGGAGGCCACTCATGAAGCCATGATTAGCTACCAAGAGTGGTGGTGAAAACCTAGTTTGATAAAAAACCATTGGAATCAAAATTACGAGTTAGTACTATAGTTTGGAAATGGGATGCAATGGCTACCAATCTTGAAAATCATATCAATTTTGACCCTTTATGGATAGGACCCTTCAAAATAAGCGCATGCATGCAACACAACACTTTCAAACTTGAGACCATAGAAGGTGACCTCTTAGCGATTATGGTAAATAGGATTCACCTAAAGTCTTTCCATTGAATCTCTTCATTTGAATGATTGTATCATATGTATATCTTTTGATTTTCCTCACCTTTTTCCTTATTTGTGTTTTTTCCCCTTTCAATAAATGTCTCAGATGCATGTCCCTCACGAGACACCCTTGCCTCTTTTTGAAGTTTTGGAGGAAGTGCATCTTCTTAATTTTCCCCGAAGTTAATGATCCAACATATTTCTAAGATATTTAGGGGAAAAGATTGAATAATTGATGCAAAATATCTTAGAAAACGTAAATTTTGGCACTTAGGGTCATTAAATCAAAAGGGTCATTATATGATGTGACTCTATATATGCATGAGACATTACTCTACATAATTTAAGGTGGTTATTTAAGACAAGCTAGGGGCATCCAAAAATTCATTTCAAACGCTAAGAGTTTTCCACCCAGCCTCCAAGTTTTGAGTAGACAAAAATCAAAGCCTTCTCCTAGTCCTAAAATCTGCCATGGTGACTTCTAGCTCTACACCACAAGCAAAGTCTTATGTAAGGAAACCTATGCCCCCATGCCCTCTTCACCCAAGGTTGAGGTTCCCTGATGGGGGATCATGGTTCAGTGACCCTTCCATAGTTTCAAACTTTTTCGACAATGTCTTTGACCCTATTCTCAGCAAAAATCCCAAAGCTCTGAGGAGGTAGCCCACACCAGGTTTCTTAACCTAGGGAATTCTAAGTCTTTTGGCTCAAGAATCTGGAGCACAAAACTCACTCAATATATGGTACCTCTCATGTACCCATACCCAGAGCTCATACATATGTGCGCAATTTGTTTTAATACCAACACCAATGTCATCTAGGGTAGAAGCATAAAGGTGGTAATCACACCTCAAGCTATTAGAGACATGTTGTCCCTATTCTAGGAACCAATAGATAGTTTATATAACATGTAAAATCTCCAAAAAATCTGGGCTCAAGTCAAAAAAAAATATTCATTCCTTGATAGGGAGTTAAGACATACAGATTCAGACGTTTCATGAATCGTAGGATTCTCCATTCCCCTAAAGTCACTAATGGCACATTCTCTAGATGCCTACTTCATTTTAACATTCATTTCAGCCAAGATTCAGAAAAATAGATGTCCATGATTAGAAAATAATGGCCCTATTCAATGAGGTCCATGAAGAAAGAGAAGACGTACCATTTCAACTTTGTTGAAGTCATTTTAGAGTCTATTTGTGAGCAGTTAACCATGTTCCCAGTAAGCTCTACCTTTAGGTATTCCTCATATTTTTTCCACCTCATTTTATATCAGAATTCCCAATACCTCAGCCAATACATGGCTCTAATGCTATGGGATGCAGAGGTAGACCCCAAAAATATCATTCTAGTGTTTTCTTGGACTCATGTGTTGTCCCACTCATCATACGTATATGAATTTTTAACAATTTTATGGAGCCCCTCTGGAAAAAAATTTGACCCAGAAGGGGTCAACAATAAAATGAATAACTTTTTTGAGTACATCCTCGTAGATCCCTTGCACCCTTATGATTATTTTTTTGGGGTAGGAAATTCTATGATTCGGATACATGGTTTCTAAGAAAAATCATTTATGCTCCCGAGGGTCCTCACAACATGGGTGGTGGGTCTAGAGATAACCAGAAGTTGGTACTCCTGGATGTTGAATTCAGATCTGGACAAAAAGGAAGGAACTCTTTGACCTCCCCTTGAGTAAGGGAGGAAGTACTATTATTAAACGCAAGGCAGAGCATTTTATCACATAAAAGTTGGCTTCCTACGGCTTTGCCCTAATTCAGGACTCATGGAGGTATGACCCGAGATGTGACGATGGTATCCAATTTAATTCAAAATAAATTTTAAGACTCCTTCCAAAGCACAAGTCTAGGATTTTTTTTTAAAACAGTGTCCCCTTAGGTGGAGTCACCCAACATCTTCATTGATCTCGGTGACATTCCAATTCCAAAGTTGGAGGCATTCCACCTAGTTTTTCATAGGTATGACCCCACCCTCACGATGACTCAAGAATTTAGAGAAGGCCTGCATAGTAAGTACTTTGGAGAAAAGGAAAGATTGAAGCCTATTGGAAGTATGGGAAAGAGATCGGATAAACCACCCTCAATTTTGAGGGCATATATAATCACAAACAATGGGAGGAGTTTTGGGATGCAAATCACGGGTTCGATGCGAAGAGTCATGAAACAAAGTGACAATCACCAAGGAGTGGTCTGTGAGAACTATCGCAAAGTCCTTCAGACCATCTCAATATAAATTTATTGAACATCCCATGCCCTCCACTTCTCAGCAAGATCCTTCGGTTCGAACACCCACACCATAACTCACATCACTTCCCCAGGGTGGGAAACCAATGGAGGAATCGGTGTTCATCTGCCCACATAAAAATTTAAACTCGACCGAGACCCCTACATCTTCTCCCCCTCTCCCTCCTCTTGGGGCTCCCTTTCAATCTCCTCCTCCACCATTTTCCCCTTCAGGGGGTATCCCCTTATCGGTCACCCCATCCCAGACACTCCCTCCTCTCAAAGCCTCCCTTTTTCCTCAACCACCCTCCACCATCCCAACTTTCTCCCCACATGTGGTGACAGGCCATTATTTTATCCTAGTAACCTCACAGCCTCAACCACCTGTTACAATCCCATATGGTCTACCACCCAGGTTCCCATTCATAGGCGGGGTCATCCCTTCTCCCTCAAAATTTTTAAGTCAAGCTGAAGTGGCCAAAGCATCCCGAAATAGAAGAAGGAAAAGGGAAAATAAGAAATAAATGTCGAATAAGAAGCAAAGAAGATGTGGTCATTATATTACCATCAACAAAGTTCCTTGACCATTACACGGTTATTCCCCAAGTGTCCAAACCCATAGAGTAGATGTAACCCGATGACTATTCTATCGGCATTGTCACGATAGACCTTGCAAACTTATGGCCTCAAGATAAGGTTGAGCTAATGAATGAAACTATTGTTGTAGTCACGACAGACTACCTCAAGCTCAACAACTAGCTCAAAAAGGCACAAACTAGTTGTTGTCCAAAATAAGCCCCCGCTTATTTTTGCCTAAATTTTCTTCATTCCTTCCTTTCCTTGTGCCTCGGTTGAATTTTTCACTTTTCAAGCACTCAAAATTATCTGGAAATGGTGTCATCGGATAGATAATTTTATCAACTTTCCGAAAGGTAAAATTTTCCTTCTAACTCATTATATTTTACAAGTTATGGCTCAACGGAGTTTTTGGGGAAATTTTCCCTATGAAGGCCTCGCAACCAATAGGTAAGTGACACATGTCATGGCAGAGCAGAGGGCATCGGGGAAGTTATATTTTGATGATTTAGTCAATTGGCGCAAAGGGAAGATTTTGGCCCGAAAGCCCGCAAGGAGATGAGAAGGTGCCATGTGGTAGGCGGGGAGAGGTTGGAGCAAAGGGGATAAATTCAGATTTTTGGCAAAGGGGTCCAAAGGTGTCAAAGGGGAAAATCCAAGTGAAATCCCGCCAAGCAAAAAATGCTGCCATGTGTCCTATTAGTGGTGGGGGTCGGAGCGAGCAAAGGAGAGATCTTGGAATTTTCTCCAAAGTGGTCGATGGTGCAAAGGTAAAAAAATAAGTGAAAGCCCACCGAGTATCTAGGTATGACACGTGTCCTAGAGTGGTGAAGGGGCAAAGGTTTCAAGGAAATTTTTCGAAAGGGAAAAATTCAAATTTTGGCCCGCGAATCCATTTTTTGCCCTAATTTTTCCAGTTTTTTCCTAAATCTTTAGAGGGGCATAAATTTTGATCCAGAGCTCAATTTTTTTACGTTCTTGGTGTCATTGGAAAGATATTGAAGTCCTCTACACGATGGAGTCTTAAATTTCATTTTTGGTGGAATATAGTGGGGAAAAATAAAAATGCCTTTGGCATGAGAAAAAGAGTAGAACTGACATTCAACCACCAGTTTTAATGTAGTATGGCTTCCATTCTTCTCCAGCATGGTCGAAAATCTTAGGGAATGAATTTTTAAGGGTACCCATGCTAGTTTGATGAATCTGGTTGGTGGTTGAACATTCATTTCAACTTTCCCATGTTTCTCGTTCCTAGACTTTGTTTTTCATTGTTAAAAGCAAGATTTGGCTCATTTGTAAAGGGTGTAATGTTTTGTTCCTTGTAGACTCCCCTCTTCCCCTTGGCACATGAATTTGAGGAGTTTCAAACCTTCCATGGAACCTGTGACACATTTTTTGCCTTTCTTCTAGTGTAATGCATTGTATCAAATTTGGGAATGGTAATGCATGTTTTGTGAATGATTTCCTTTAATCCTCTCATGCATATATTATTATTTTTTTGTCTTTCATTACATTCTAGAAATCTATGCATGATTGGTGTTACATTTCTATGATTTGTGTTTATTTGTAAGACAAAAGTTCATCACTCCTTTGGTGTATCACTATCTTTACTTAGTTTTATTTCTTTCTACATCTCTTAACTCTGTCTCCTTGGAATTTAGAGTAGGAATTAGCATTGAACCTCTACAATAATTTCATGCATAAACTTGAACATAGGATTAAGAACCAACTTCAATATGGAGAGTTTTCTCACCTTGCAAGGTCCCACACCTTGGAGAAAACTCAATGTTTTGCAATCACACTAAATGACCCAATTTTGAATAGCATATCTAAAGGTCATTTAGGGGTTGCTTTTGATTTGTAATAATAGTTTTGGCACACCTGGTGGGACCTTAGAGGTCTTCATCTTCATTAAAAAAAAGTTGATGTGCATTTGTTATAAGTTTCTTGCTTAAAAAGAGCCTTGATTTGCACATCTGGTGACTCCAAAAGGATAGAATCAACTGGTTTCAATAGTGCAAGTCTGAAGATTCATGAGAAGAATCCAAACAAGGTCAAGGGATAGAGAAGAGGGATTGTTTGAGTATCTGAAATTATCCCTAGGAAGAAGAGAGAGGGGAAGGAGGATTCAAAGGTCTCCATCTCCACCAAACAAAACTCTATCAACTCCCCACCTGGTAGATCTTTCACCCAATAAATAAGGGTTCTCAAGCTAATATTAATGATACAACCCAATCCTTATGTCAAATTTACTAGTAGCATCCCACTTGCTATCAATACACAAAACCCAATTTGAATTACAACATCGAAGAACATCCCATACTTTACTGGGGAAAATCGACCACTCCTAGTGATCATGTCAAAGACATTGCTAATGTTTGTTCAATCCATGAGATTGTTGAGATGTAAATTACTATCAAATAGTTGGAATCTTCATTCAAAAGGAAGGCCTTACAATGGTTTAGGAGTCTTGAGGTAGGATCTATTCAAAATTAGAACCAATTGTGCATATCTCTCCATAAATAGTTTGGAGAAAAGGGGGACAACTTGTCTCTACTAGAGCAACTGACAACTATCAAGAGAGCTCCCAATGAGAAGCTAACAAACTTCAATTTCAGATTTCAAAGGACCTTGGATAGAATCCCAAAGGGCAAGTGAGAGGCCAACATCTCAAGGTACTTTCGTATACTTTAGAAGGCTTTAAATTCTGACATTTCTATGTTAATTCAATCCATGGGAGGTGTAACTATACCTGCAGCTTACAACATCACCATTAGGGTTCAGAATTGTTTGATCCAAGCTAGTAAACTTGCACCTAGGCCTCCTATGCCCTTATATATAGACTTGGAAAGCCCAAGTACTATTCAAGCACCTACTTTAGCTCCTATTCCCACTCCTAGAAATAAGATTTCAAATGAAACTTCTACTTCATCCTCTAGCACCTCAAATGAGCTTCAAGAAGTTATGAAACAATTACAAAATTTAGGAAATGAGTTAGTTACACTCAAGAGACATCAAGCTCAAAGTTTTAGGCCTTCTTATTAGTCTCAAACTAAGCCTAATAGACAACCATATCAGCCTAATAGGCCACCCAACCCAACTGCAAATAAAAATCAAGCAAGACCTCCCGCCAATAGACCATTTCAGCCTTATAACCCCAATGTTGCATCCACCTCTAAAGCCTTAGTGCCAGTGTAAAATAATGTAGCTCAAGAGTATGACTGGTGTTTCCCATGTAGTGAACCTCACAAACAATCTATGTGCTTCAATGGTGCTTTGAACCAAGATTTGATGGTGACAACAACTAGGGTAGAGAGTGAGGTGAATGAAGAAACAAACTAACAAGGAACATCTCAGCAAGATACAACTCCAAATGAGACTACACTTGTGAATTGGCAAGATGAAGATTTTTGTGGTGTGAATCAAACACCTGCTTAGAGTGTAGCAGCTAATACATGGTCAAAGAAGAGGAACATTGGTGAAGGGAAGTCATTATCCCCAGGTAATCCACAACCTTCCATAATTCCACAAGGTGTTGGTAAGAAAAATACAGTTGCAAATGTGCAAAGACAGCCCAAGCCACCTTCTAGACCAGCTCAAATACCGGTTGTTGCAACCCATATACAAGAGAGGAATGTGCAGACTAAGGGGAAAAAAGGTATGTTTTAACCCCATTTATCATCATTGAACAAATGAAGAATACAAATGTGAACATATCTATGGGGGAATCACTATCCATCCAAGGAAAAAGGGATCTACTACAAACTACCATGAAGAATTGGTCGACCTCAAGTTAGCAAGCTCATATGCAAGAGAAGGTACTCACAAACACCACTCACTGAGGAGAATTTTGGAGCACAACAAGGTAAAGTTTTGAATCCACATCCATTCTATGTTTCATTGATCATTGGGGATAAACTAGTACATCATTGCATGATTGATTCTAGGAAAGTAGTTTCATGATTCCCAAGAAAATAGCTGGTCAACCTAGGCCTCCAATATGAAGTCATATCCAAGGGGGTAGTGTAATTATATTGGACAGCAATAACCACAATTGAGGTAATTAAAAATT
Source organism: Taxus wallichiana var. yunnanensis (assembly GCA_018340775.1). Taxonomy (NCBI): domain Eukaryota; kingdom Viridiplantae; phylum Streptophyta; class Pinopsida; order Cupressales; family Taxaceae; genus Taxus; species Taxus wallichiana. The sequence goes on along the minus strand of CM031233.1, from coordinate 384,341,226 downwards.
TGAGCCTCACTTTGCAAGCATGCCCCAATGTCACTATTTTGCAAGATGTGTCAGTGATAGATTTACCACCACTCTTTGCAATATGTTTGTCAAGGGATTTCATAGCTAAAATTGGAGGCTAATTATCTGTTGATTGGTCACACATCTTGTTTAGGACAAGATATGGAGCCAAGGCCACAATCAGGTTCAAACCTATTGCAAACTTTCACATTAAGCCTCATACTCCAAGCCCAATCAATGCCAACTGTTCAACATTTGATCAAGAGGATTATCCAAACACACATGAAGCTGATACCAAAGTTAGAAGTATCCTAGATTTGACTCTTGATGAATGGGAAAAGAAGATACATGTTTTTGATCCCTACAAGTAAATAGTGGAATCTAAACCAGAGTCTATTACATGCATGAAGAGAATTAGCCTATTCCTAGCATCACCAAGCTAGACCAAAAAAATGATAATGAGGTATGGAAAATTTTATTTGATGCATCAAGAAGTAGACAAGGTGCAGGAGGAGGATCTATGCTTGTTTCACCTCAAGGCATTAATTATTATTCATACTTTAGATTTTAGTTTGCATGTTCTAACAACACTGCTGAATATGAAGCCTTGATACATGGGTTGCATTGGTCAAGGAAAAGAGGCATCAAGAACTTACAAGTCTTTGGTGATAGTGAGCTGATTGTTAATCAAGTTAAAGGACAACATGCTACTAAGAATGACATTTTCAAGAGTTATAAGAACATGGTGTGGGACCTCATTGAGGATTTTGAGGGCTTTGGCATCAACTCCATTCCTAGGAAAGAAAACCAAGTTGTTGAGAGGCTTGCAGAAGTTGGAGAAACTTTTGATGTTGTAAAGAGTATCAAAAGGGATAAAATGCAGCCAAACATCCATGTGATTGTGAGGCCATCAGTACTAGACAATAATGTAAGTTGGCAAGTGTTTGAGAGTGACCAACAAATCATCAATTTATTGCAAGAATAAGTTGAGTTCTCAGTCAAAATTTAGGAAAAGTTAGAACAACAATTATGGTGATCAAGTGGTACCATTGAGAACCAACAAACTGCCAAAAGGACTTGTGACTTTAAAGTCTATCTTTACTCCTAATGATAAATTTAGGAAAGAGAAAGAAAACATCTAAGTCAAGGAGAAGATTCAAAGCCCATCTCGGTTGGAGAAGGCAAATTACTTCAAATTGGTAAAGAGGAAACCGAACAAGAAAGGTATGAGTTCATGAAACTCGCCAAGAGTTCTCGAGATGCATTTTCTTATAGCTATTAAGATTTGAGAGGTTTCAATCCCAAGCTATCTCAACACACAATTGAACTAGATCTAAGTGCTAGTCCCATCAGGAAAAAAAAAGACCGGTCAATCCACACATTGAGTCTCTCATGAAAAAGGAATTGAATAAGTTAATAGAGGCAAGTATCATATTCCCCATCAAGTATTGAAGTTGGGTTGCAAACTTGGTTCTAGTCAGAAAGAAGAGTGGAGAAATCAGGTTGTGTGTAGAATTTAGAGATTTGAATAGAGCATCCCTCAAGGATCACTACCCACTTCCTTCTATGGAGCAGATTTTGCAAGTTGTTGCTGGCTCTGAGAGGTTTTCATTGTTAGATGGTTATTTAGGATATAATCAGATCAAGGTAAAGAAAGATTATCAATTCAAAATAGCCTTCACCACCAAATGGGGAACCTATGTATATAGAAAAATGCCATTTGGGCTATCCAATGCCAGAGCTAATTTCCAAAGGGAAATGGATATGGTGTTCAAGGGATTTGTCAAAAAAATAGTTCTGATATACCTAGATGACATTACTATATTTTCTAAAAATTTAGTAAATCATCTCTTTAATTTGAGACAAGTGTTCCAAAGATGTAGAAGATTTGGGGTATCCTTGAATCCAAAAAAATGCATTTTCCTAGCTCATGAAGGCAAGCTCCTAGGCCACATTGTTTCTAAAGAAGGCTTAGCAATTAATCTAGAGAGGGGTGAAGCAATAAGATCATTGCCATTGCCAAGGCATAAGAAGGATCTTCAAATTTTCTTGGGAAAGATAAAAATTTTTCAAAGGTTTGTTCCAAACTTTGCAGCCCTCACAAGCCAATAACCATGATGTTGAAGAAAAGTATGGCATTCAAATGGACAGATGAAGGAAAGGCAAGTTTTTAGGCAATCAAGGAAGCTATCTCATAAGCTCTAACTCTCATTAACCCAAATTTCTCCAAAGATTTCATCCTTTATACATTTGACGGTGATGATATAATTTTTGCAATTTTAGTACAAAGCAAAATGAAGAAAATGCGAGTAGCCAATTGCATTCTTTAGCCAAAGCTTGGAGGAATCTGAAGTAAGGTATTCCTTCATTAAGAAGCATGTTCTTACAATGATTAGGATCTTGAAGAAATATAAGCATCTAGTTTCAAACAACAAGGTTCAACTGTTGGTTTCTCATGTGGGAGTTAAAGACTTCCTCCTCAACAAAGATCTAAATGAAAAATGTGCAGGGTGGATTACTCATGTCATGGAGTATGAAATTGAGATCAAAGTCACCAATCTTGTCGAGGAAAGGTATTGTGTGAGTAGCTAGCCTTGAGCCAATCAATGGAAGCAAGAAAAGAGAAGAATTTTGTTTTCGTATTGTAATACAGCCAAGAACAAAGAGATGTTCAAGAATAAAATGGTGGTATGCTCACTCCTTGCTGGACCCAAGACATAATGCACTTCTTACAAATATGCCTATGCCCTCCAGAGATGAACAAATCCAAAAGAAGACACTTCATATTGTAGGCTATTCCATATGCACTTGTTGATGGCATCTTGTTCAAAAAGGATATCAATGGAGTGTTGTTGAGGTGCATTGAGACAAATCAGATTGAGAGAATGTTAGAAGAGTTCCATGGTGGATCAGCTAGGGAATTTTGCTCCAAGAGTGACAACTCTCAAGATCATGAAGGCTGGCTATTATTGGCCCAAAATGTTTAGTGATTGTTATGCATGGATCAAGAGGTGCAAGAATTGTGCATTCTTCACAGGAAAAGAGAAATTAGCAGCACTTCCATTACACCCAATCTTAATTGACCAACCATCCATTCAATGGGGTTTGGACTTCATTGGAGTCATTAATCCAAACTCAAGCCAAGGACACAAGTGGATCCTAACAGCAACATACCACTTCACCAAATGGACTGAGGCAGTGGCACTCAAAGAGGTAAATGAATTGAGCATTCTAGACTTCTATGAGGGGATAACAACCATATTTGGTATAACTACCACTATAATATCAAATAATGTATTGGCATTCATAGGATCAAGGGTCACTTTGAATGGGCTGTTAGAAATGTGATATACTGAGCACTTCATCAAATTATTACCCCCAAGGTAATGGCCAAGTTGAGTCTACCAACAAGAATCTATTAAGGATCATCAAGAGGACTCTTGATGAGAATCGAGTACTTGGTACACTAAGCTCGAATCAGCTCTAAGGGATGATAGGATAACTCCCAAGAGATCCATAGGTAGCTCTCCATTCATACTTGTTTATGGGAGAGAGGTAATCTTGTCTATGTCACTTAAGTTGCCAACATTGGAACTCATGAAGCAATTGAATTGTTGGAGTATGAACCCATGGAGGTTAGATATGTAGAATTGATGGAACTCCAAGAAATCAAAGATCTTGCAGCCGAAACAATGGAGGACCAAGATATGATCAAGAGAAGCTTTGATAGGAAAGCTAAAGCTAGAACCTTCCAAGTTAGAGATCTAGTGTTGAAATGGGATACAGACTAAACAAAGCCAGGAAGGCATTCAAATTTTATGCCATTTAGAGTGGCCCCTACATGGTCACAAAATGCAAGGACAACAATGCCTTCCAATTGTCTACATTGGATGGTGAAGAACTATAAATTCCAGTTAATGGAATCCATCTAAAGCATTACTACAAGAAGGAAAAATTCTCACCTTGTACATATTAGCTTATATTTTTATCCCTCTAAGTGCTTATGCACATCATTTTTTTGTAGCTTAGATTTACATTTCCCTAAGTGATTTGACACAGGTTTTGTTGCCCTAAGGATACATCTTTCGTAGATCATGTTCCGATCAAGTAATGTTCTACTCTCACAATCTTCATTCTAGATATTTTCTAATGGAATGAGAGCAACAAACAGATTAAGTTCATGACTCCGTGTCCCAATGGATTGCTTTAGGTAGTTGGTCACTTCATCCAATAGGTAGATGACCCTTCCGAGTCACCAAATTTTTATCCAAAATAAGCCCCCTGCTTATTTTTGGCTAACTTTCCTTCATTCCTTCCTTGTGCCTCACTTAATTTTTTTCACTCTTTAGGAACTCAAAATTATCTAGAAATGGCTTCATCAGATAGATAATTTTATCACCTTTCGAGAAAGGTAAAATTTTCCTTCTAACTCCTTGTATTTTGTAAGTTATGGCTCAAAGGTGGATTTTTGTTGAAGTTTTCCCTAGGAAGGCCTGCAACCAATAGCACGGTGACATGTGTCATGGTGGAGTAGTGAGCGTCGGGGAAGTTAGAGTTTTGATGCTTTGGTCAATTGGCGCAAAGGGAAGATTTTGGCCCAAAATCCTACAAGGAGATGAGAAGGTGCAACCTGGTAGGTGGGAGGTCGAGCGATGAGATAAATTTAGGTTTTTGGTGAAGGGGTCAAAAGGCATCAAAGGGGAAAATCCAAGTGAAATCCTGTCGAGCAATAAAATGCCACCACATGTCCTGTTAGCGGCGGGGGTCAGAGAGGCGGAGGGATCTTGGAATTTTCTCCAAAGTGGTTGATGGCGCAAAGGTGAAAAATGAAGTGGAATCCTTCCGAGTAGCCAGGTGGTGACACATGTTCTAGAGCAACAGAGGCGCGGAGGTTTTTAGGAAAACTTTCCAAAAGGGAAATTTTCAAATTTTGGCCTGCGAATCCATTTTTGCCTAAATCTTCAGAGGGGCATAACTTTTGATCTAGAGCTCATTTTTTTTTCTTGGTGTCATTGGAAAGCTATTGAAGTCCTCTACACGATGGAGTATTCAATTTCATTTTTGGTGGAATCTAGTGGGGAAAAATTAAAAAACACCTTTGGCATGAGAAAAAGAGCAGAATTGACATTCAACCACCAATTTTAATGCAGTATGGCTTCCATTCTTCTCTAGCATGGTCGAAAATCTTGGGGAATGAACTTTTAAGGGTACCCATGCCATTTTGATGAATTTGGTTGGTGGTTGAACATTCATTTCAACTTTCCCACGTTTCTCCTTCCTGGACTCTGTTTTTCATTGTTAAAAGCCATATTTGGCTCATTTGTAAAGGGTTGAATGTTTTGTTTCTTGTAGACTCCCCTCTTCCCCTTGGCACATGAATTTGAGGAGTTTTAGACCTTCCATTGAACCTATGACACATTTTTTACCTTTTTTCTAGTGTAATGCATTGTATCAAATTTGGGAATGGTAAATGCATGTTTTTGAATGATTTTCTTCAATCCTCTCATGCATATATATATATATATATATATATATATATATTGTATTTCATTACATTCAGCAATCATGCATGCTTGGTGTTACATTTCTATGATTTTTATTTATTTGCAAGACAAAATTTAATCACTCCTTTGGTGTATCACCATCTTTACTTAAATTTATTTCCTTTTTCATCTCTTAACTCTGTCTCCTTGGAATTTAGAGTAGGAATTAGCATTAAACCTCTACAATAATTACATGCATACACCTAAACAGCAGAGGAGTAAGAACCAGCTTCAATCTAGAGAGTTTTCTCACCTTGAAAGGTCACACACCTTGGAGAAGACTCAATGTTTTGCAATCACACTAAATGACCCAATTATGAATAGAAGATGTGAAGGTTATTTAGGGGGTGTTGTTGATTTGCACTAACACTAGCCTCCATTGAGAAGAAAGCACCGTGGCAAGACAACAAGATAATATTGAAGGCAAAGCCAAGGGCATCAAACAAATCCATAAGTATTTGAAGGAAGATCCATCACGAGAAGTCCTAGGTAAAAGCTAAGAATCTAGAAGCTAAACTCAGCACATCCAAAGCATTGGCTAATTCTCTCTCACAGGAGAAAATATCCCTCCAACAAGAGGTTGATACAAGAAATGTAGAGGTGGTTATGCTCCTGGAAAAGTTGTGTGACATCGAAGTAGAGAAGGGTATCCTCCAAAAAATGTTGAAATCATCTGAAGACGCGGTCAAGGACTTTCCCCATAGATTAGGACAATAAACCTAAAAAGGAATAATTGTAAAATTGGTGCAGGAGTTATATGCCTTTTGTTGTGACCAAATTACCACCATGGTAATGAATCTAGCCCCCACACTTGAATTTATATCTAATGCACAAGGGTTATGCTCAAATGTGGAGACCACAGCCTCCACCATCGTAGCACTGTATCCTCTAGGGTCCCTGAATCATTAATGCTGATTTAGAAACTTTATGATTCTTCTAAATCTGCCCTACAAGGGGCCAAAATCACAAACAAGTGGATTATTTCTGGAACAATCAATGAGATCATGACATATAACAAAGCATTCATAAAATTCTAGAATCTCTTGACCCATCTCCAACAGGGGATCAAAGAGCGGAAGCAGTATCAATGAATTAGTTCAATTAGGGTTCCCCTCCCCCTTCCCCAATGATTCCACAATCCTATCAAAGGACAAAATTCAACATCTCTTTATCACCAAATGACAAGATAAGACTGTCTTTCAGTATTTAAAAGAGAGATCTAGTGTCACCGAGGTGGAAGCCATCTTGAACCCAATTGTATAGTTGGAGTTCTATTTACATGCAGTAGTGCAAAGTCTCCAAACATTTTCTCACAAGGAGATAATTGAGTTGGATCAAGCTTTCTAGGCCTTACAACGAAGAACCTACCCTACAGAGGTAGAATGGATTAGATATTATGATGCTTTGTAAAAACTATGAGTGGAATTTCATAAGCCACATTTTGAATTTTAAGGTAGAAAGGATTGTCGAGATCCTATCATGACTGATATGGAGTCCCTTGGTGAGTCACTAATAACTGTAGAGGTTTTTTTGTGTGAGGTGCTTTTACCGAAAATGTCTTTTGTCACCCCAACCCTAGTTCTTTTTCTTTTGTTTGTTTGAGCCCAAATTTAAATAAGTATAGAGTTAAATGCGAAAGATATCCACATGTCCCTTTGGCATAATCGAGGCATAATGAGGAGAAAGGAATGTTCTCAAAATTGCACAATACCTCCCATGTGTCTCAGGCACAATAAAGTTATATAGGCAGATAAAAAATTCAAAGATACAATAAAAACACACAGAGTCTCCACGTGTTTCCCAAGCGTAATTTCAAATAAAAAGAGAAAAGGAACATTCTCAAACTTGCGAAAGACCTTCCACATGTTATTTAGGCACAAGTTTGGAGATAAATCCCTAAGAAAGGCTCTTAGACTAAACACGTGAACTCCACGTGGTAGGGAATAATCATCACTAACCAAAAGAGTCCAAGGATTGAGAGTTGGATGAATTAAAGGTGATCATAAATATCATAGACAGAAAGTTGAGATATTTCCCAAAAAATTAATTATTTTGTAGGAAAATTGAATGTTGACAGTGAGAAGATTTGATTCGGACATTAAAATGAAATTAAAGGGGGTCTATAAAGGAATGTTAAGATCTAGAAATGAAGAAGGGGGATAGAAAATAAAGACACAAAAATTGTGAAAGAGAACTTTAGGCTTTGTTATTGTGTTTGATAGCCTTAGAAAGTATCTATTGTAATAGAAAGTTGTAATCTGTGACGTATCGACCTTATGTATTATTTTCTCTATGAATAAAGGGCTCTTTTTCGCTACATTTTAGCTCGCAATAGTTTTTGTCCTTCATCCATTATTGTTGGTATTTTTTAGATAAATTTTTAATATGTATCATGCTATATGACCTTGGGTTTTCTATATGCATCTATCATCTACCTATAATTATGTTTTATACCTTCTCGGCCTTTGATAATTCAAGATACTTATAAAAATAGTAAACCATTCTAAACGCTCATCAACTATTCTAACATTTTTTCAGAATCTATCTCTACGACTTTTAAAATAAGTTTTGGCATATCACCTTAGTTATTTTTGCACTTCGTATTATTTTTCCTATAACCCTTACCTCGCACTAACATAGAAGAGCTAGATTATATAAAACCCATAGGTTATCTTAGGGGAAAGTACCACATACCTAAGGTGTCCCACAACTTTGATGGTTCATCCACAAAGATAATCATCAACAAGTACATCAACTATCAGCTCATTATGGAGCTTCTACATAGTAGATGCCACCACCTAGACCTAGGATAGGAAGTAAAAGGGTAGGCGAGAGTGTTGGTTGACTCTTTGTATTGTATTGGATGTATACTTTTTATGTATGCCTCGTGATGAAGAAACATTTTTTTATTGATGTACTACGTGTTGTTTTTTTAATGCCTCATGATGAAGGTAAATTTTTATACCATTCCAATGATGGCTTCTTGTATATGATTTATTATCAAGACACATTATTTTGTATATGGACATTGTATTTATATGGATATATGATGATGATGGAATATATATTTACTTCTTGAATTTTGTGTTATCAAATAGCATGTTTAATCCACAATTTTTTTTATTATGGTCTATGTTTTGGGGGATAGAAGGTGATCCCTTTTTCCCCTCTATGCGATATCATATGATGTTATCTTAGCATACATGTTTAATTTTCAGTTTCATGATGATGTAGCTTAGCATTTATTGATATATGATGTATATATATGATGATGATAGATGATAAGATGACAACAAAATGTACAAGAAAACAAGAACAAGTTAATCAAATCTAATCAAAGAAACACAACTATATACAAGTATGCAACATAAAAATGAACATAATGCATTCCACAAAGAGATTAAAGTAAAAATAAATCTAAGTAATAAAATGAATCCAATTTATAGCACACAATATGAATAAAAACACAAAAAAACCATGTATAATTAAAAAAACTAAAGTAAAAACTACTACTTTGATTTTACGGGATAGTTTTGAACCATTTTACGTTGTTTTAGATATTATCTCGAGACAATGTTTTATTTTTTTAGTTTTCTATGAAACGTAATTGAATTTTTGATTTTTGAGTTTTCCAAATTAACATATTTGAATGTTTTGGGAGTTAAAAAAATTATACGCATGTTTTTACAATTTTCGAGAAGCTTTCTAAAGTTATGTGCAAGAAAATGAAGAAATGTGGACTCCCCCAATGATAGATGGGATCTACAAGGGTATACTTCCATGCATATGTTCAAGAATTCATGATGAAAATTTTCCCCCGGTGTTATATGGGAATGTACAAAGGAAAACTCTTTACATATAGAAATAAGATCATTCAGATCAAGGCCAAGAGGTATAGGCTCAAAAGTATCTCAAACACAGTTGAATCTTATCTTAAGATAAAGCTATTACAATCCTATATTTTGAGATGCTTTTGAAAAAGCAGACCCTCTAATAGCATTAGAAAATGGTTTTCACTAAAGGACTTGTCCAAAGTGCCATTATTGCGTGGTTTTCACACTTTGATGAATTAATTTCTCATTACTTTTTCTGATTTTATATTTTTTGTTGATTTTTTTAATTTTTGAGGGACCCATACTTAAGAATACAAATTCTTAAGATGGATGGCTTTCATGGGTTCCTGAAGTTCCTCACCATTAGAATTAGTAAGCTTGTAAGTGCCTAAACTAAATTTAGCAACCAAAACATATGGCCCTAACTAGTTCAACTTGAGCTTACCTTTCTTTTCATGATTCTTGGTGGTGTTGAAATAATTTTATTTTAGGACTAGGTCTCCTACCTTAAACTTACGAGGTATCACCCTTTTGTTGTAAATTTTATGCACTCTATTTTCATACACTCTAAGGTGATCTAGGGTGTGAAGACACTTCTTATCCAATAGCTCAAGCTCTATTAGCTGAGATATTTTGTAGTCCTCTTTATTGAGCTAGTCTCATAGCTCTATGTGAAAATATGGGAGCTCGATCTCAAGAGGTAACACGGATCTGATGTCGAATACTAGATAATATGGAGTAACACATGTAGGGGTGAATATGGAGGATATGTAAGTCCAACGGGTGGGATGAATATGCAATTTCTAATTACGGCTTGTTGTATTCACCATCTTCTCTATAATACAAACAAGGTTTTATTGGAAGCTTCAACCTACCCATTACCTTGAGGGTAATAGGGGTTGAATACTTGAGGGTGATTTTAAATCATTGACATAAAACTTTTATAGTTTTGTTTTTAAATGACTTACCATTATTAGCTACAATGGCAGAGGGGATGTCGTATCGAAAGATAATATGGTTCATTATAAACTTGGATATCTGTGCACCTTTGACATAGGTTAGAGGAACAACCTCTACCCACTTTGTGAAATACTCAATGGCAGTAATAATGAACATATGGTCATCAGAGGATGTAGGGGATAGTTTACCAATGAGATCAAGTCCCCACTTTGAAAAAGGCCATGGTGTCATAATAGGTTGTAATGATTATGCTAGCGCATGTATCAAGTTGTCATATTTCTAACATTGTAAACATTTCTTTACATACTTGCAACAATAATTTCCATGGTAGGAAAATAATAGCATTTTCTTAGAAGATTTTGGCTAGAACTATCTCATTCATATGAGCCCCACAGATGCCTTCATGCACCTCCTTAACTTCTAATATGGATTCATCTGAATTGAGACAATGTAAAAGATTCTCGTCATATCCTCTATGGTAGAGAGTACCTTCAAACTAGCTATAATGGGCTATCACTAGATAAGTTTTATTTTGTTAGAATGGGAAATTTATAGAGGAAGTTTTCCATCATAAAGGTAGTTGAATATGTCATTATACCAAGGGAAAAGGGATCAACAACTTCACATACCAAATAGGAATTTGGCATGTCATATGCTGGTATTCATAGATTCTCAATGAAGAATGACATGTTTTTGTTTTTAGTGGGATGTGTAACATAGACCCTACTATGGCCATAACATCCACTACTTTATTTTTATCCCTTGGGATATTTTCAAATGTGATTAGCTCAATAACTTCTTCATAGTTTCAAACGTTTTTGTAAGGAAGAATTTACTTGTCGATTACATGTTTGTTGATCAACATATAATCACCAATTATGTTCACTTATATAATGTCCCACTTGATATCCAGTTTCATTCCTACAATAAGGGATTTATATTCTTCTATATTATTTGTACATGGGAACCTAATTCTAAATGCTTGAGGGATCAAATATCCTAAAGGAGTGATCAACACAACTCCTGCACCTGATCCGTGAAATGTAAAGGAGCCATAAAAGTATAGTTGTCATATATCATATTCCTCAAGGTAAATTGTAGAAGCATTTGGAAGTTCCAGAATCAATGGTTCAATACCTAGAAAAGGGGCCTCAACTAGTTGATCTACCAACACATACCCTTTAACTGATTTTTGGTGAACATATTCAATATCAAATTCACTGAGTGAGATGATCCGATTGGCCTTATTTCCTATAAGTATTGGCTTTGATATCAAATATTTTAGTAGTTTTAGCTTTGATATGAGCTTGACCTTATTATTTAGCGAATAATGGAGATTTTTTTGAAAGGAAAAAATGAAAGCCAAGGAATCCTTATCTATTTGCAGGTAGTTGAGCTCATAAGTAATCAACATACGACTAAGATAGTAAACAAATTTTTCCTTCTACTCTATGTCATATTGGGCCAACAAAGGCACCAATTGTAAATTATGTAGTAAAAATACATAGTATCGAGTGGTTCACCTATTGTGCATGGCATTATAACAAGGGGTTTACATAGATATTCTTTGACTAAAGAAAACACTTGCTATTGTTCTGGACCCCAATGAAAATCAACATTATTTTTCAAAATATGTGTAAATGAGTGGCACTTGTCTGTAAGCTTGGAGATGAATATTTTTATTTCCTAAATCTTTCCCTATAGAGTACGTAGTTTCTTGATGTTATTTTGAGGAGGCATTTCCTTTGTGGAAGTAACCTTTGTAGGAAATATCTCAATTCCTCTCTGTGATACAATGAGTCCTAGAAATTTTCTTGAGAGCACGCCAAAGATATATCTCTGTTTGGGTTGAGTTAAACCTTATAATCTCTAAGCTGTTGAAAGATACACCATAAGATAGCTAGGTTATCATCTCTATTCCTCTATTATACCCAATATGTCATCCACATAGTCCTCTATTATATCATTTAGCATATCATGGAAGATTACAATCATAGCCCATTGATACGTTATACTTGCATTCTTGAGGTGAAGGGCATGAATTGATAACAAAATATCACCCATGGGGTTGTAAAATTTGTCTTATTTTGACCTTCCTTAGCAATTTTAATCTGGTTATACCATGAAAATCCATCCATGAGTGATATCATTTCATAACCAGCTGTTGAATTGACCATCATGTTGATATTAGTAAGAGGAAAGTCATCCTTGGGAAAATCTTTATTTATTTATCTGAAGTCTATATAGATTCTAAGGAGATGACCTCATAACCATGCACCTTAACTTTAGGGGTGCGTAGATTTATATAGAGGCCTCATTAGTTCAAAAAAAAGTATCATTTTGTAGCATATGATCATGTCACGTCACTATTTTCGTTTCATTCATGGATTAGATCCGAAGATGTAGACTCCAATAAAATTGATGAGGAAGCCGATGTAGATAAGACGGCGCACACGAGCAATTCGCACAATAGATCCGAATAACCTGCAAAACACCGATGCTTGACAGAAAAAGACCACGTTAAAAGATATTTAAGTGGACTGCCCGAGAAGCGGGTCCGAGAAGCGATAAGCTTCCTCGGCGGATGTCAGTCCACGTTTTCAATTAAGAAAAGAAGCATACATGATAAAAGATGTAAATAAAGACTAGATTTTCTGATCATAGAATAAGAATCTAAACAAGCAGTAAAGTACGTAAAAACAGGAACTATGAAATAAATGCTGGATTTGTGTTACCTGTATCCTTTTACCTATCTGCAGAGAAATCGGCGTCGACTGGGTAGAATCGGCGTCGATTGAGACTGGTCGGCGTCGATTGAGGAGGATCGGCGTCGACTGGATAAGATCGGCGTCGACTGGAGACAGATCAATCAATCGTGGATCAGCGCGACAAGATTCGGAATCGGAAGGTGAATGTGGTCTCATTGATGTGCCGGTTGGCGAGATACCGGAACAGAGTCACCGAGATGATGATGATGGTCGTGACAGGACAGTAGAGTAACGGTGCTCCTCTCGGGATTGATTTGGACAGATCTGTCCTAATTCGAGACAATTGATGCTAAAAAGATCTCTTTTCTCACACCCGTATCTCTCTCGCCTCTCGCTCGTGCGTAAGTGCTCTTTTTCACCCGCTCATTTTTTTCGCTCGCTCGTGATCTCTTTTGGTCTCTTCGGTCCTTAGAACTGAGTTCTGGACTTGCTTTTATAATCGGCGCCGCTCCTAGAAAATCGGCGCCACCATATATGGGTCGGCGCCGATCGCGGAAAAGACTCCCGAGGTGGCCAAAAATGATCGATTTCGAGAAAGATAAGACTTATCCCGACTACGGGAAAATATCCCGCTTAGGGAAGATTAAAAATAGATGTGATACATGGATAGAATAAATTTGGGGTGGATAAGTGATTAAGATGCATGGGAAGAAGCGTAATTAAATATTTAATATTTAATCACTCATGGGTAAGATGTGATGGGATGAATTAAATTTGGAATAAGTGATTAAATCACAAATTGGATAATATCCCAAGGGGATAGTTGGTGACGTAAACGTGCCCCAGGTTACCTAAGCAAGTAAACGGATGAGAGGGACACTAAATTGGGTAACCAATTTTAAGTGTCTACATTTTGCCCCTTTTTGTCAAGTAACTTGCGATAAGCAAGGTTATGAGACAAAAACAAGGAGATGGAAGAAGAGAAGAATTTGTGGTGATGTGATCCCCTCAAACTAGGGATGGGATGGATGATAGAAATGATTTGATCCCGAGTTTGAAAAAGGTAGATGAAAATGCAGATGCCCCAAATGGATGTCCTGAGTAGATCCGATCATCATGACGATAAAAATAAACAAAAAGGCAGCAACCTAAGGAACTCACATTGGTAGGGAAAACTAGCCGGTCTCCTCATGAGACGACGTTAGTGCCTACAGACCCATGAGTGTAAGGAGAACTGCAAAAATAGTCAGCATCTAAAGAGAGACACATTGGTAGGGACAACTAGACGGTCCATAAATCAGACGACGTTAGTGCCTACAGACCCGTTTAACTCTAAGCTGCCAAAAAGTACAAGTGTCCCACGCAAAGGGAACAAACCCGAAATAGACAATGATATCGAAAAGATGCGCCAAAAGGCAAAATTCAGCACACCACAATGATCAGATAGATAAGTAAGCCAAGCATCAACACTATGGCAAACAGACATGAAAAATCGGCGGCGACCAAACTAATCGGCGCCGACCAAAACAAGCGGCGTCGACCCAAAAAATCGGCGCCGACCAATCCAGACACATATAAATATGCGAACGGAAAACGTAAACGATTTATTTGCAACGTGACGATTGATTCAGAAAAGCCAGATTTGTGATTTGAGCATCATGGAAGCCTCTGGGAGCGGACAGAAGCGCAGGAGGACACGACCTGGGGTAAGTGATCATTTTCGAACCCACTTTTCTTAATTTATTTTTTTTTTTTTGTTTGATTTTTTGTGCATGGGAGGCCAGGGTCTGGTTTACATCCGGCCAGGCAGTCGGCGCCGATTGGTTTAATCGGCGTCGATTTGTTTTTGATCGGCGTCGATTAGTATTAAACGGCGCCGATAGAATGAACGACGCCGATTTTACCAAATCGACGCCGATTGAAAGATATTCATTTTTTTTTTTTTTTTTTTTTTTTATGTTTTGGAAGATGAGATTTGGGGAAATAAGAGACTAATTATGTTTTTGATGTCGTGGATGCAGGCACGAGAGGCTCTTCATATGAGGGATGCCATCCCTGAGCTATTGGAGACGATCCTTCCTGATGTGACAGATGCAGACTGGCAGCATTTAGAGCTAGCCGGGCTCGGGGGTTTCAGATATTATAGACGAGTGCCACGAGATGTGGAGCTCATGCGGGCATTAGTGCGACGGTGGGACAGCCACACGTGCACATTTTGGTTCAGGACGGGTGAGATGACGATCACCCATGAGGATGTATTCAGGATCCTCAGATTACCGATTACTGGGGACCCGATCGAGATCACACCTCGGGAGCAGCAGCAGAGGGCCCTGGTGCGATTATACAGAGATAGAGCAGATGACTCGAGATAGTATCTGGGGCAGTGAGGATAGCCTCACAGTACAGGCAGGATAGCCCTCGGAGCAGGCGGATAGCCTTGATTCAGATGGCTATCTCCTATTTTGCCCTGCCAGACTCGGGAGGTGGGAGATTCCCATCATATCGCTAGATCAAGCGTTGCGACATCTCTGCAAAGATGCATGTGCTTTTGCCTTTGCCGATGCCCTGATAGCTCAGGTATATTATGAGCTATGGATGTACACCACTGGTCGGAGGACAGGGATCGATGTCAGCTTTGTGCTTCATTGCTGGGCATATGAGCACATAGCAGTTGATCGTGCCATCCGGCTTCCTTGATGCCAAAGCAGAAGGGGGGTGTTGATTATGGATTTCGAGATGGCGGGCTGACATGGCCGCAGGAGATACAGGTAGATCAGCCGAGTGGTACTCTGAGCGTTTCAGGACGCTTACACCAGATCAGGTCATCTGGAGGCCATATCGGGCATTCCCGACATGGGCCGGTCAGACGCCCACTGGCAAAGATTGAGACGAGTCGGGTGGTCAGGGGCCGTAGGCCAGATATGTGGGAGCGAGTCCCGTTTATGCGGATATCGAGACAGCTTTGGCCTAGTACATAAAGACTGCCACCACCTACACGCCATATAAAGTGGATAAGCAGAGAGACGGATTTGCCGATTTTGATCCCTAGACCCATTGAGAGAGGCCCCACCCTCCACAGCATGCTGATGATGACGCGGGGGTGGATGAGGGCTACGCAGCATGGTACGACACAGAGCTTCCACGACATCTCCCGCCTCTATAGATGCCGATGAGGAGGACATAGTCTGCTACGCCGGGATGATGATTAGAGGGAGAGCATGCCACCCTCACACGTACACATCAGTAGCTCCGGAGGAGATCGGGCTTTGACGAGAGAGAGGATGCCCTGATTGTGGAGAGAGACACCGCTCGCCAGGAGCGAGATACAACGATCCAGCAGAGGGACCGCTACTTTCGGCACAGTGTGAGGCCCTCGGGGGCCAAATACGGGAGACAGTGCCACATCAGAGTCTGGTACACAGGCACGACCCTAGGAGGGGCACCACCAAGCAGCGCCACAAGCCCCCAAAGAAGACCAAAGCAAGATCGCTACGAGCACCGGCACCGTGAGCCCGAGCACGCACTCGCCTCTCGCTGAGGTGAGATACTACGAGGATGCCCTAGCGCAGCATGCCCCAGATGTGCCTCGATACGGGGCGAGGAGGAGAGCAGCGACGGCTACGGCGAGCGGAGCCTCAGGCGGAGGGAGCACTGGGAGAGATCGAGGTGGGCCGAGACCTCCAGCAGCAGGTGCATCGAGCTCGATAGGCGGCGGCCAGGAGAGACAGCCAGGTGCAGAGGAGGGTGGAGGAGATAGTGTCCTCCACGCTTCGGATTTTACCATATAGAGATTTGATAGATTTTGTATTTGTATAGTGATGTAGCCTCGATCGAAGGCATCAGATAGATGGCTTGATTAAAGCCACCCATTTTTGTACAGTACACACATGTATATAGATTTATCATGTTATTTGTCATATACTTGTACTTATGCTTTTAGTTTTGATATACATGGGTAGATGGATATAGATATAGAGAGATAAAATAGATGTGATTGATAGATATAGACCGATAGATGATAAAATAGATGTGATTAGATAGATTGAAATGTGGATAAAATAGATGATGATAGATGTAACTTGATGTAGATGTTTGGATTAGATATGGATAGATATAATGTACCTTGGATGTACATTTTGGTGGATAGATTGATGGATGTGATATATAGATTAGATATAATGTACCTTAGATGTACATATTTTAAATATTTTGATGGATAAATAGATAGATGTGTTTGATGTATAGATAGATGTAATTTTAATGAGAAATGAATAAAGATAGATGTTTTGATAGATAAGAGGAATTTTGATAGAAGATAAATTGTGATTGAATTAACATGTGAAATGTCAATTTAACAGGATGCAAGACAAAGAAATGGGGAATACTCCTTGAAGAGCCAAAGATGTAAGTGGAAACAACCGTGACTTAGAAGAGAAGACACTCGGAGAAGAAGAAAAATGATAAGTTGGACTTCCAACCGACCATAGATAAAATCTAGAAAGGAAACCAAAAGACCAAGCATATAAGGCCCTATATAAGATTAAAATAAACCTGACACTAACTAGTCGCAAACCAGATCTAGGATAGAAATGGAAAGAAAAGTAAGTATCTTGTCGGAATTTACAAGGGACAGGATACATGTCCATGATAGGAAAATAGGATTCTCCATATGATCGACAAAAGGTCTTAAATCTCAGCTTCATGACTTTGACAAAAAAGCAAACTGATCAATGCGGGAAGTTTGCTTGATATGGAAAGACTGATCGATGCGGGAAGTCTTTCAGTGATGCTAAAGAGTGTATAAACTGACTGGAAGGCTGACTAATGACAAGAAGCCTTGAGTATTTCTTTTTTCGAGAAACAAATGTCCCTTCAAGGGAGCGGTCTCGTATTTTGAATTTTAATGATAGCCATCCTTCGAGGGTATGGTCTATGTTCTTTTGATTCACTTAATAATATATATGGATAGCATCCTTCAAGGGATCACTATCTTTGATAAGCATCTTTTTTTTTTTTTTTTTTTTTTTTTTTTTTTTTTTTGAAACTTTTGAAGAAGCCGAGTTTAGACCTAGATAGATCGATGGAGGGGAGGAGAACATAGAAGAACATGTACTCATGCCCCGAGTAGATCCGATTAAGATAAGTACTTGGGACAGATGAAGTGGTGATTAAGGTATTCCTACCATGAGGAGGAACATATCCAAAAGAAACGTGCAATGAGTAGAGCCGCGATACTCATATTTAAGGTAAACGAGGCAATAGGCGGAGAACCACACAATTTCAAATCACCACAAAAGTAGATGACTGGTTATTAGGACGGATGGAAGATCTGAGTTGCGACTAGATTTGTGTAAGATAGATTTTAACAATAGAAGGGCCGTAGATGCAAGGCATTAAGAGGTTCCGCTTCAGGTACACCATCCATGGAAGATAAACGATAAGCCCCAGACCCATATTTATGAGTGATAATGTAGGGGCCCATCCAGTTGGGAGCAAACTTACCACGTTGACTTCTTTCGAGTGTAGTGACATTTTGATTTTCCTTAAGAACAAGGTCACCAATTTTGAAGTCACGGTGTTGCAAGTGCTTGTTGTAAGCACGTTTGACACGCTCAAGATAGACTTGATGATGCTCAAGAGCGTTAAGACGCCGCTCATCTAATAATTCAAGTTGTGCTAGACGATTTTGACGATAATCCTCATCGGAGACAAATTCTCTGAGAGAAACACGGAGAGATGGGATTTGGACTTCCAAAGGAAGGACAGCCTCAGACCCATAGACGAGAGAGAAGGGAGTAGCACCAGTAGGAGTACGAATGCTAGTCCGATAAGCCCAGAGAGCAAAAGGGATATGTAAATGCCAATCCCTACCAGCTTTCGACTAGTTACCTTTGCGAGGATATTACGCAAAGTTTTATTGGACGCTTCGGCTTGACCATTAGCTTGAGGATAGTATGGAGAAGAAAAACTGAGCTTGATATTGAAAGCGTTGCAGAGATTTTGCAAATCGGCGTTCTTGAAGGACTTACCATTATCTGTGATTAGCTTGTGTGGAACGCCAAAGCGACAAATGATGTGTTGATAGACGAAATCAACTATGGGTTTAGCCTTTGTTGAAGAAAGAGGGATAGCTTCTACCCACTTAGTAAAGTACTCAGTGGCAGTAATGATAGAATGATGACGCTGTGAAGAACGGGGATTGATGAGACCAATAAGATCAAGACCCCACTGCGAAAAAGGCCACAAATCCGCCGCAGGTTGCAAAGCCTGACTAGGGATGTGCGTGAGATTGGAATGTTGCTGACACTTGACGCACTTCTTAGTGTATTCACAACAATCTTGATTAAGAGAAGGCCAATAATATCCCAAACGTAAAATGCGCTTGGCTACAGCTAAGCCACTAAAATGTCCACCACAGATACCGTCATGGACCTCCTGAATAGCTTTAGATGATTCATGGGTTTTGAGGCATCGAAGCAAAATACCATCAAAGCCGCGTTTGTAAAGAATCCCGCCTAGGATAGTATAGCGATTGGCGCGTTGGACAAAAGATTCTACCATCGGAAGTCGATCTGAGGAAGCACCGAATGAGATAGATAATCAACTATCTGTGATACCACTCATCCCGAGTATGGGTCAGACAAAGATTGATCGACGTTAGTTGCCCAAGATAAGATGGTTGATCTAATCGTTGCACAGCCACATAAAGACGCGAGTCTTCGGTAAAAGGCGGGATAAGTGAGGCTAATGAGGCCATGGTATCCGCGAATCGATTTGCAGTGCGAGGAATGGCTTGGATGGTGAATTTATCAAAAGATTGGAGTTGAGCAAGAACGATGTCACGATATTTTTGAAGGATATCATTCTTGCATTGATAGACACCCGTGACTTGATTAACGATGAGTTCAGAATCACCAAAGATGTCAATATGACGAGCGCCGAGATTAATGGCATTTTGAAGACCTAAGACAAGAGCTTCATACTCAGCCACATTATTGGTGCACTCAAAGTTCAATTTGTGTGCAACTGGGATAGGCGTACCCCAAGGAGGAATCATCACGAAACCCGCACCTCCCCTTGCACGCATTTGATCCATCAAAGAAGAGCTTTACTTTAAATGGAGATAGACCAAAATCAATTTGTTGGATATACTCATCGGGAATCGAGCAAGGGGGTCTTGAGTGTCCTAAGAGGAGCATCGCTAATTGATCTGCAATAACCCGACCCTTGATAGCCTTTGCGGATAAACTCGAGGTCAAACTCACATAAGCATAAGCCAACGAGTGATGCGATCATTGTGATAAGGTTTTGCATGGATTGTCTTGAGGGGATTGACACTTGTGACAATGTAAGTTTTGTGATTAAGGAGATAATGACGAAGCTTAGAAGTTGCAAAGAAGAGAGCACAACATAGTTTTTCAGCTTCGGAGTAACGTGTTTCATACTCATGGAGGGTGCGACTGATGTAATAGACAGCTTGTTCTTTACCACAAGTGTCCCGATGCGAGATCATGGCTCCCAGAGCATGGTCAGTCACAGAGATATAAAGATAGAAAGGCTCCCCCTCGCGTGGAGGTGTAAGCACGGGTGGAGAAAGAAGATAAGCTTTGAGATCATCAAAGGCCTTTTGGCAATGCTCATCCCATTCAAAATGAACATTCTTACGGAGAAGATGGTGAAAAGGTTGACAACGGTCCGACAATTGGGAGATAAAACGACGACCGATCAAGACGCCCTCGAGACTCATGGAGTTGCTTCAAGTTAGAAGGGGGAGGCATCTCAAGGATAGCTTTTATTTTTGCGGGGTCGACTTCAATACCCCTGATGGAAATGATAAAACCTAAAAGTTTACCAGTGAGAACGCCAAACACGCACTTAGCTGGATTTAGACGAAGACAGAAGCGGATAAGCCTCTCAAAGAGAGGTGCAAGGATGAAAAGATGATCCTGACGACGCTTGGACTTGCCGAGGAGATCGTCAACATAATCCTCCACAGTTTTGTGTAAGAGATCATGGAAGATGTATGTCATTGCTCGTTGATAGGTTGCTCCCGCGTTCTTAAGGCCAAAAGGCATGACACGATAACAAAAGGTCCCCCAAGGGGTTATGAAGGAAGTCTTATGTTGGTCTTCTGGTGCGATGAGGATTTGATTATATCCAGAGAAACCATCCATAAGAGAAAGCATCTCATGACCCGCAGTTAAATCTACGAGTTGGTCGATATTAGGAAGAGGAAAATCATCCTTTGGACAGGCAAGATTAAGATCCCGGAAGTCGGTACAAATTCAATCTTCCCAAAGAGCCTTAGTTATCGGTACTACATCGACACCCATCATGATAATCGATGGGTTGGATGAAGTTAGCCGAGAGCAAGCGCTGTAATTCTTCTTTAACAAGAAGGGCTACTCTAGGGTGCATTTTACGTAATTTTTGCTTAACTGGTTTGATGTTGGGAAGGGTAACGATATTGTGGACCACAATATCGGGATCGAGTCCTGGCATATCCTCGTATGACCAAGCAAAGGCTTGACGATGTTTGGAAAGAAAAGCGGTAAAGTCCCCAATTCCCGTGGATTAAGGGATCGGCCGACCTTAATGATGCGAGGGTCTTCGAAGTCCCTATATTAAGGTCGATAGTGGCTTCATGAGAGAAGGGTAGACGTGTCGAAGGAATAGTCTTGGGAAGATATGAATCCTCCGCCCTGGATAGGTGAGGACAGAATCGTCATCCGCACAAAGGATAGTGTTGATAGTAGGAGAGTCGCCTCCAACTATTTCAGTGGAAGATTAATGGTATAGAAGGACCGATTGTTAGTCTCATAGACTAACGGCCCTAAGGAAATGGTATTGATCAAAAAAAGTTAGGTGGGATGGAAATGTCATCGTCCACATCAAGTGATGCTTCGATTTAGTGGGGAAGGTGGTTCTTCAAGAGGAAGAGGCTCATCAAGAATAGTGACAAAGTGGCCTTTGAAAGAGGTTTAAATCCTAAACCAAATTTCTGATGTGGCATGAGAGTAGGAATGGACTTGAGGTCATGTATACCTTGTTCATATTTTCCGAGGCCAAAACCTTTCCACGCGCATCGATATAGATAAGTTTTTGCAAACGTGGGATTCTGTAGATAATCAAACCCTGTTAGGTAAGGTTTGGCTCTAGGAGGAGAATCCGGGCGATAATGAGGCGTATCAAGACCACCGTAGATGAAATTGGTCTGTTGATTGGGCAGACCAATGGTGACGATGCGACCGAGACCTGGTTGATATTCAGGTTGTTTGTCTGGTCTACCATACTCATTAGGTTTGAGATGGGCATCAAAAGAAAAGAGAGGAAGCTCTCCTAGTGAGAAACGCTGCAATGTCTCTTCTAGATTTTGTAAATCCGGTAGTTTGGTTGCAGGTATAGAAGAAGATGAGGCCCCGTCAGGAGAACATGGATTTTCTTTTAAAGGGGCAGATCTTGTGGTCATGTCGCATTGTGCGGAAGGAAAAGGATCTCCTGGATGAGTATATATTTTGCCCTCATATTGATATTTTAAGCATCGATGGAGGGTGGATGGGACACAATGCATTGCGCGAATCCAGGAGCGTCCGAGGATCATGTTATAGTGGAACTTTCCTTCGACAATGTAGAAGAGTTCATGAAGCAGCTTCTTACCTACTCGAATGGGTAAGACCACAGTTCCTAGAGTGACTGCTAGCTGATCGTTAAATGATCGAAGGGCGAAAGGCGGGGGTGACACCACATTCTTTGGTAACTTAAGTTGTTCGAATGTGTGCGAGGAGATGACGTTGAGTGCAGCTCCACTATCGATCATGACACGTTTTAAGGTAGTGTTATTGATTTGGACTGTGATAAAGAGGGGAGCCTCCAAATCCTCTGAAGAAAGAGGAGGAATTTCGAATCTTCAAAAGAAATGGCGGTTGATGGTCCATTCAATCCAACAACCAACTCGAAGGGTCAGCTCATCGAATTCACCGCGATGCGACGCAGATTATCAATTAGGCCTCACATGTTGTGGAGAGGATTGGATGAGGTCAAAAAGAGACATTTTGACCGGAGCCTGGGTGAGTTGTTTCATAACACTCTCCTCAACGGATACGGGAACTTGAGCCCGAGGTGCAGCACGAATAGAGACCCTGGGTCGTGGTGCTGATGAGGAAGGAGAAACGCCTTTAGGGGCTGCAGAAATGACAACCCGTGGTCGAGATGCTGAAGATGAAGATGGGTTATCATAGTGTTGGGTTCTAGTGGCGATATGGATTGTGTCAATTTGAGAAGGTGGAAGATCAAGTGGAGTGGAACCACTAGAGGTCTGAGTGGATGGTTGAGGTTTGGATGGGGCTAAGGTGACAGGAGGTATTTGTTCCTCCTCCTCCAGCAAGAGGTCACTTTCTTCCAGAAGGTTCTTGATAACGGCTTGAAGAGCTTTACATCCCTCAGTATCATGACCCGGAGTACGGTGGTAAGCACAAATCAGATCAGAGTTAAACCAGGTAGGTTTCACTCCTTTAGGGTTATAAGGTTTAATCGGAGGAAGGGTTATGGATGAAGATTGGATAAGTTGATGAAGGATTTCGGTGTAGAATCCGGTAGACGAAGAGGAGGATAGAGATGATGGAGATGGTTCTTTCACATTAACCGACTGCCGAGGTAAGAGGACTTGCATGTTAGGTTTAACAGTTTGTTTAGGAATCCTCTTATTTGTTTGGACATTTGGAGGAGCAGTCTTGGGCACTTGAGATGGGAGTAAGTGAGACATGATTGACTTTGGTGGAGGAGGAGCCCCTAAAATAGATTTTGAAGATGATGGAGATGTGACAAATTTTGCGGTCTTTGGAGACAAAGGGGGTTGCTTGGTCGGATGTACTGATGATTTAGATAATGTCGGTTTAGAAGAGGAAGAAGCTCCCAAAGTAGGTGAAATCGGGGAATATAGGGTGTCTTGGTTTTTGGTAATGAAGATGATGATCCTGATAGAAGAGGTGACGTCTTTTTAGTAGGTAAGTCTATTTTCCGGGGTATTGGTGAAGAATGTGTTGTAGAAGAAGACGATGGCTTTGATAAGTGTGTAGAAGAAAACGCCTTCTCAGCGGGCAAATCCAATCGTTTATGAGGCGTAGAGAGAGATTTTTGTGGAAGAGCACCAAGAGTCTTGATGGTCCGAAATATGGGCTTTCCTTTTTCAGGGATGGTGACAACTTCAACGTCATAAGGTGATTGTAACCTTTTTGGGGGAAACAAATGGGGAGGTACTGATGTTGTAACGTTAGATTTTGCTTGTCTCGGTTTAGGTTCCGGAACCAAGTGTATAGGTGTTGGTGCTACTTCTTTTGATTTTTCTTTAATAGACGAAGTAACATTGGTGATGGAAGAAGGGGTTGATGAAGAAGCAGTTCCTTGCGAAGGGACTACTTCTGATGCAGTAATCATGGGTGAAACTACTGTAGGAAAAGAGATAGGAAGAGTCAAAATCGAAGATGCTTCCGTTGAAGTTGGCACAATGATAGGTACGTTCACCAAGGGCATAGTTGCAGCGGGAATGGGAGCAACAGAAGTGGATGTGTCTGAAGTGGAAACTCGAAGGGATGTAATTGCCTCGAGTATTGAAAGAATGTCTGATGATGAGACAGATGAGGATGATACTGTCTCGGGTATGGATGGAAGGTCAGACAAAGGAACGGAGAAAGATGACTCCGTGCTTAGTAATGTAGGAATATTCAAAGGTGGGCCATCTGAAGATAATGGAATTCCAGTGATTGATGAAGTGGAAGGAGGTCCTGATTCGATTGATGGGTTTGCAGATGGATTGGTTTCAGAAGAAGAGTCCTCAGTAGAGATGAAGTTGATGGTGTGAGTGTTTGATTTTTGAGATTCTGAAGCATTATGGTTCGGGGCATGATTGGGAAAAGGTTGTTTAAAAACATCAAGTGCCTGATTTGGGGGAGCATTTGGGTTATCTAGAATGAGCTCGCCTTTATCAATGAATTTTTGGACAAGATTTTTGAAAGTCTGACATCGTTCGATGTCATGACCTTTGGTTCTGTGATAATGACAGAAATCGTTTTCCCTATACCAGAATGGGCGCTCTCGGCTTTCATCAATATCCCTAATGGGGGGAAGTTCGATCATGCGAACTTCCAACATTTTTTCTAAGATAGAGGCATATGATTCCCCCAATGGAGCGAAGGATCGAGATGATGAAGCCCCTTTTCGAGCAGATGAAGGGTCTCTTCGTGGTGTTTGATTAGAAGTATTATCGGCTCGTGATGCTTTTAATACGATGGCGTTGGTGGATCCTTGATTTTTGTCTTTAGAAGGAGAAGAATTTGGTTTGGTAAACCGAGAAAAATCTGGTTTGGATTTAGAGCGAAGTTTTAGCTTCCCTTGCTCAATGGCGCGAGATTCAAGTTTGCGTGCCATCGTGAAGGCTTCCTCAAAGGTATGAAAGGTTTGGATCCTTAAAGTGGAAGAAATGTGATTAGCACAAGATCGAGTAAACAACTCGATTTGTTGGGATTGAGGAAGGGAGAAAGACAATTGGTTGATTATCCCTCTCCAACGAGCGACAAAGTCTGCAATAGACTCATCATCGAATTGGCGAATGTTATAAAGATCTGTGATCGAGATCTTATGTGCGATATTTATTGAAAAGTTTTCAACAAACATCTGGGCCAATTGAGAGAAGGAAAACAAAGAATGTTGAGGGATGTTATTATACCAGTCTAAAGCAGGACCTGCTAGAGACATAGGAAAGGTACGGAGCATGAGCTCCTGATCTTGGACTATGAGATAGCAAGCATGTTTGAATGCTCGCAGATGTTGTTGAGGGTCTTCCCGACTATGGAATTTTGAAAATTTAGGAAGTTCCCATTGGGGAGGATAAGGCTTAAAAGCCACTGAAGGGTGAATGGGTTCATTACACACTTCTTCAAAGGAGTATGAGGGACGAGCCCCTTTTGTGGAGGCTTCCAAGTCTGCGATTTTCTTGAAGAGAATTTGAACCACATCCGATTGAGGAGGCGGTACATTGGTATGTCCTACATAAGAAGCAAGTGGTGGATGTTGTTGAGGTGTCAATGGGGGATTCATCTGTTGATGGATAGGATGATAAGAGGAATAACCAGGTGTTCTGGGTGACACCGGGTGGGGTATTTGCTGTGAGGTAGCTTCATGATAGGCAGTCATGAGATAATAAGGGGTTGAGAAAATGAAGGTCGATGACGGATGGAGCCCGTGATCGGTGGACTCCTATGTTTGTTGATTGATCGGGATGGATTGAGGAACATGGGTGTTGGTTGGATTGGACATGTTGGGGAACAAGACCTGAAAGGGGCCTTCTACTGCCGGGTTAGGTATTAAGGGTGCCGATGTTAGCTGATGGGCGAAGGTCACAAATTGCTGAACATCGAGGAAATACCCCTAGAGGATTTGAGAAGTAGGAGCCAACCGACTATTCGGAGGGGGTTGGCTCATGAAGAGGTACTGACCTTGGGACACAATGGAGGGCATAGATGAATTAACAGCAACATGCGGGTGTGCAGACGCATTCATTATAGCAAGGGCATAAGACCTCTCGTAAGTAGGTGGTGGAATATTCGAGGTAATCATGGTGTTAGGGATAGGTAAGACTATTTGGGAATTAGTCGATATGGAAGGTGGAAGAGAAAAGGGGTATAGGGGCCTCGCCTTCTCCGTGGCTCGAGGTAAAAGAGATGGTGCAAACCGCTCTACAAAGGCTTGGGATGATCCACGAGGATAATCGTACACTTGTTGGATCGGGGCCCTCGATCGATATTCGAATGGACTTGTGTACTAGGTAGTCCATGAGGGCTATCGGGTTACTACGCCGAGGAATGCCTGAATTCAGATCTCATGGGAACATACTCCGAGTCGATGATATTTCCGAAGGACTAGGGAAGCCGGACGTGATGGGATTGCTTTGGCTTGATGGAAAGGGTTATATGACTGTGATGGGGACCCAACTAACAAATGTCCCGAGGAAGATTGGGGGTGCCAAACCTCCACACTAGTGGTGATCTCGGAGAAAGAAGGAACTAGTTGAGCCATTCTTCTGGATTGTGATCGGGTGATAACCGTCATAAACACACAGACAAGAAAAGTGACCTAACTAATGCACAGATAATTCAAGCAAATAAGTAAGTGATTATCTCCTTTAAATTTTAATGCTTTTAAGAAAAGAAAATGTTAGGGAAGGCTTTTTAGAACAGGAACTACTCAGATAGCCAAACTAAGGATGGTTTGGGTAATGTTTGGTGAGGAGTCCCGAAGGCACTTCAGTAAAAGACCGGTACGTGGCTTGATATAGGGGCCTACCCCCGCACTTCACACACCGCTGCGATAAGGGAGTCGGGTGCTTTGCCAATATATACCAAAATCTTCCGTGAATTTATAGCGCGGCCCGAGTACCGCGTAGGCTCTTCCTCTTGGATATCACTTCCAAGTAGGCGAGGCCAGGGAAGGAGTTTTGTTTAAATGCTTTATACCTAGTGATTTTGGCTTTGTGTGCAAGGGTGAAAAATAAAAATCAAATAGTGTCACTACCGATTTTGATCAATTTTCCAGCCTAATTAAAACTAGATGAAAAGCAGGCAGCAATGACAAAGAAAAAGTTCTTTTTAAGCACTTAAAAACGAAGTGTTTGATTTCAATGAAGACAAGTCAAACAGATTCTTTCCCAAATGCGATTAAGTTCTTTTTAAACACCAAAAATCGAAGTGTTTGGATGTGATAGGCAACCGACAAAGAAATCCTAAAAAGGAGAAAACACCGTAAAAGAGGAATACCTGTAGATTTAGCTCTCCAAGGTGTGTGGACTTCAAAAAGCGCGTTGTTGAGCTCTTCCCCTCGAACAATCCCACGAACAAGCAAGGTGCTCCGCAAGAAGAGGTTAAGCAAACAACAAACAAAATCCGTAAAGATATATCCGGATAATGGTGAAATGAAAAATTTCTATTTTAAGGAAATAGAAAAATTTCAAGATAATGATTCCGCATAAAAAGAAGCAAGATTGAAATGATGAAAAGAAATGCTCAAATAGGACTGATAGAAATCAGTGAAAAAAAGGAACAAAGTTCAAAACTAGGAAAGAAATGAACTTACCAATAAGGGACTTTGGTTGGGTCCCACCGGGCGTGCCAGAATGTAGATCAAGAATTTTGCGCTTGTTACCTGTCCAAGTTAATGCACCAAACTAAACACAGAAACCCTGAAAAACTCCAATAAAATCGATACCTGATGGATTAGATCCGAAGATGTAGACGGATGAGGAAGCCGATGTAGACAAGACGGGCGCACACGAGCAATTCGCACAATAGATCCGAATAACCTGCAAAACACCGATGCTTGACAGAAAAAGACCACGTTAAAAGATATTTAAGTGGACTGCCCGAGAAGCGGGTCCGAGAAGCGATAAGCTTCCTCGGCGGATGTCAGTCCACGTTTTCAATTAAGAAAAGAAGCATACATGATAAAAGATGTAAATAAAGACTAGATTTTCTGATTGCAGTAATAAGAATCTAAACAGCAGACAGAAAGTACAGAAAACAGGGAACTATGAAATAAATGCTGGATTTGTGTTACCTGTATCCTTTTACCTATCTGCAGAGAAATCGGCGTCGACTGGGTAGAATCGGGCGCCGATCGAGACCGGTCGGCGCCGATTGAGGAGGATCGGCGCGATCGATAAGATCGGCGCGATCGAGACGATCAATCAATCAGTGGACTCGTGACAAAGATTCGGGAATCGGAAGGTGAATGTGGTCTCATTGATGTGCCGGTTGGCAAGAGATACTCGAACAGAGTCACCGATGATGATGATGGTCGTGACAGGACAGAGTAACGGTGCTCTCTCGGGATTGATTTGGACAGATCTGTCCTAATCTGAGACAATCGATGCTAAAAAGATCTCTCTTCTCACACCCCGTATCTCTCTCGCCTCTCGCTCGTGCGTAAGTGCTCTCTTTTTCGCCTCGCTCATTTTTTTTCGCTCGTTCGTGATCTCTTTTCGGTCTCTTCCGGTCCTTAGAACTGAGTTCTGGACTTGCTTTTATAATCGGCGCCGCTCCTAGAAAATCGGCGCCGACCATATGGGTCGGCGCCGATCGCGGAAAAGACTCCCGAGGTGGCCAAAAATGATCGATTTCGAGAAAGATAAGACTTATCCCGACTACGGGAAAATATCCCGCTTAGGGAAGATTAAAAATAGATGTGATACATGGATAGAATAAATTTGGGGTGGATAAGTGATTAAGATGCATGGGAAGAAGCGTAATTAAATATTTAATATTTAATCACTCATGGGTAAGATGTGATGGGATGAATTAAATTTGGAATAAGTGATTAAATCACAAATTGGATAATATCCCAAGGGGTGATAGTTGAGATGACGGTAATCGCATGCATGCACAACAATGTTATGCCTACTAATTTTATATCTAAACCTTGTGTTACCTAAGCAAGTAAACGGATGAGCAAGGTATTTGTAAAGAATAAACCAAGAATATATTTCACTTTCATATTCGGATGAACTATCCTCACATTCATAAGAGGAAGCTAAAAATTCAAAGAAGAACCCACAAATTCAAAGCGATGAGAACCATATGACTGAATACCAATACCATATTTATGCATCTTGTAATGGGGTACCATAAGAGATTCTTGCATACCTTGTTCATTGATTCCACATCTATATCCCGTGTATATCATATCATACATCATTTTATCAGGGATAACAAACTAAGGTGATTGATAGTATGGAGCCATTTCATCATTAGAAATATGGGATGCAATATTGTTAAGAACCTTTTCATCTGATAATAAGCCACTAGGAGTAAAAGTTTTAACATTATAATTTTCTTTAGATCGCTAATATTTGTAACAAGGCTTATCACATGCTTTGGGTGATATGAGGAGGTTAGAAACTAAGAGGGCCTATTGGATATTACATTCTCCATATCCTTTTGCAATAAATTTAATTTCCCATGAAGAAAAAGGATACTCTAACATAGAAGAACTATTATAAATGGTAGATAAGGCATCTATATCAACTCGTTAAGTGAGCACCTTTGATTGAAGTGGAACGACCATCTCTATAGAAGGACATTCATAAGTGGTGGGAAAATAACCCAAAAATGATCTGCAATGAGCAAAGGGTTGAGAATCCCCCTAAATAGTGATAATTTATCCTTAATTATACATCTTAGACACTAATGATGTGTAGAAGGTATGATTTGCATGGCATGAATCCATGGGTGGCGAGCAATATGTTGTACAGAAGCTCCAAGTCTAAGACATGGAACTTAGTATCATGAGTTGTAGGCCCTACTCCTAACGAGAAAGTGATCATGTTGGATGATTTTTGTTCTTCATTTTCATATGCCTTGATGGTGATGACCTTTATTTATAGATCAGTTTTAGTGCAACCTATTTGCCAAACTAGTTTCAAGGTACAAATATTCAAACCCAATCCACTATGCAAAATCACCCTTTTTATTTTCTTATAATTGGTAATTACTTCAATGTGTAAGGGTAAGTTATGGCTTGGATCTGCTTCACGAATATCTTCATGGATAAAGGTGATGTTCTCTATTAGAGAAATCTATGTAACCATAGCTAGGAAGCACGTATGGTCAAAATCAACTGACACTCCTAACCCCTATAATGTTTTACAAAGGATGTCTTTGTGAACATTAGATATTTTAAGATCTAATATCGAAATCTTAGCAAGATTTTTCTCAAGTTTCTCTAATACATCATAATGACTATTCTAAAGGGTAAATAGAGGAATTTCTAAGATAACAAGGTAAACACATCGTGTTTCCATGACACACTCCTTTAATTTGATATTTATCATTGTGATATACTTAAAAGGTGGCTTAACATAACCAATTATGGCATCAAAATAATTATTTTTCTGGCAACATAGTTGGCATTTATAGTTTGGGATGATTATCCTTGATCCAATTTCTCCTTTCCTTTATGCTTAGGAAAGGTTCTTTGTAAATCCCCAATTTTGCATTGGAAGATTTACTAGAGGCAGCGGAATCTATTTTCACATTGCCGCTACCAATTAGGTCCTAGATATAGTGCTTCAGTTTTAGGAACTTATAAGTTTTGTGACCCTTAACATGATGAAACGTGCAATATAAATTTTTCTAAACCATGATGGTTTAGGTGTGTCATCCCCATAAGGAATTATTTCCAAGTATTTGACCATGTTAACCACCTCTAATTGTTTAAGTATTAATGACATAGAGTCAGATAGAGGGGTAAATGTACAATGTTTGAACTTAGGGGTTAGAGAGCCCTTCATAAGTTTTAATGGAACATGGTTTTGGATCACATGTACTCTTTTAGTGTTTTTATTCTCGTGGTCTATAATTTTTTTCCTTTTTGGAATTAATTTCAATTTTTCATTAGGCTTTAAATCGTGATTAGGTTTTGAATCATGATTCTCTCGCGACAAGGGTTTCAAAGTTCCTTTTATCAATAACACTTTTTCTATTTTTCTACCTTATTCTATAACCTCCTCAAATGTATTACCACAATGCATTTACAAGTGGAAAGTGATATTAGGGTGTAATTTAGGTATAAATATGTTGAATAATTTTTTCTATGGTGTGGAGAAAAGGAAGTGACTAGCTCACCCTCACCATCTTTGTAAAAACTGGTGAAGTTCTCATTGTTACGTTGTTTTGTGTTACATAAGTCAATCATAGTAACGTCATTCTCCATGTTGAAGGAGAAGTGGCATAAAAATATTTCCACCAATTATGGCCATGTAGAGATAAATCCTTTTGGTATATGCAAGAACCACTCGAACGTTTGACCCCTAAACTCCATGGGAAAAGGTGTATAAGATAGTTTTCACTAAATGTGACCTCTTGGAAAGCCATGAAGAAGTCTTTGACATGATCCCTTGGATCACCCTTGCCCTTGTATTTGTCAAATTTTTGATAATCAAAGTGTCTAGGGAAAGGAACTTGTAACATAGCCCTATCGAAAGGATATAGACACAACTCTTCGAATTGATATTTCTTATTAGGTCCTAACTTACCTTCTTATAAGGCAGTAAGGGTGTTCTTCATGGATAAGAACTCTTGATTAAAGAGTTGGTCATGTGTCAATGGGTTAGGTCTATACAAGCTATTAAGTCTATTTGTTTCTTTACCTTTTTCATCTGTATATAACTCTTCCTAACTCCTTTTAGTTCTTATTTATAATTTTTGGTATAAGACTCGTAATACGATGCTTTTAGTTTTTATTTCCTAGATTCTTGGTATAAAAATATAAATACAATGCTCTATATTTTTATTGCCTAGGATTCTTCGTGGATTCCTTACTAACATGTGAATTCAGACTTTCCAATTGGCAAGAAAGATCATGTATTTGTTCTTCTAAGGTAACCTCTTCATCGGTATCTTTTTACAAGTTTCATGAGAAGGAGGTTGTTTATAGTTAACATGTTCTTAGTGATCCTCACAATGTATAATGATAATGGAGATATGATATTCACCATAATTTTGAGAATTCCCTGCTTCTTCATTCCTTTTGTTGGAAGTAGAAGCATTACCTGGCTTAAGATTTCATCCACGCTACGCGGAGGATGCTCTACTTATTCTTCTCCTTGAACCACGCCAACAAGAAGAGAAGGATCAATTGTAGATGGAAAATTGGCCCCTAACTCTTTGATGCACATAAGAACATGATTTCTATGTTAGAATAAGAAGTTATCTATTTGGGCGGGGCTCATTTAAATTTTTTACGAGGAGAATTATCTTCATCACCAGTATGATCAATCATAAAATTGTATTACAAAAGTGGATTTAACTTGTCATATGTAAAGGTATTTGACCCTAATTTGTGATGCCCCATTCTTTTCGTAGGAGGCATAATGAAAAACGTTTTGCTAAGGTTGATTAAAATGGACCCTAGGTAAAATTGAGAAGCGTAATGACATGAAATTTGTCACAAAGAATGTCAAATAAATAATGGTAACAAGTCCAAAGGAAATATACACTAAGGACACCAATGAATAAAGAATGAAAAACTGACTAAAGGTACGTATAAAAAGTATCTAGGACACAATGATCAAGTACAAGACTATGATCCAATCACAAAAATAGTTACTCCCTACATTTTTCAAGTATAGTTTTGGTGTAAATAGTGACAACACAATATCACCACTTAGGTCAAGTTTAAAATAAACAATACCTAAATACTAAGAAGGTGTTGATGTAATATCCTAACAAGGTATACTAAAACTGGTTTTAAACACACAAAAAGTCCATGTATTGAAATTAAAGGCTACAAATGTGACACTCGCATAACAACACTATTTGGATACATTAATCAAGATTTATGGAAAAAGCAAGATTTTAGTATCAAAATGATGTTACCACAATGCAAACAAAGTAACGACGCTTTTCAAAACTCAAGGCAATGTTAGGATTAAAACCAAATCTAAGTATAACAAGAAGTTATTATTTATGTGAGCAGCATAACAATACAAATTAGAGACTTAGATCAAGTTTCACAAAGGAAACAAGATGTAAGTATCAAAACTATATTGATATGATACGAGACGCATAACAACTCAAAGGAATTAAATGATGAGAAAACCTAACTATAATGAAATCTCGATATGGGTATCGAGATGATGGCTATAAAGATATAAAGATTTACCAAAAACTTTCAACACTTACTATCGCATTCACAATAAGGAAGGATGTAAGCGGGTGCAAAATTGGTGGACACAATCTTTGATAGCATTATGTATGTATATTATATTTTTCCCAAAATGGGAAATGATACAACAAAGGAGTAGACCATGTGGTGATGAAAATACTTGGTGTAGTTTTTCCTTAGCTTAAGACAAGTGAAAAAATAGGACAAAGTAACACTTTGTAAATTTTGTGATGAATAACACTAGGGTAAAACTTCAATAAACTCTTCCTTGTTCAAAATAACAAGGTTTTGACTCCAAAATAAGTTCTTTCTTCATGATAGCTTTGTAGAACACGATGGATAAATTCTAGTTGGCTCTAAGCCACAAGCTTCCTATTGTTTCACTCTCTAGGTGTCACAAACTATCTCTGTGATCATGGTTTTATAAGAAATTCACACTAACTAATAATAAATTTTCCAGTGCTTTACTTTAGCCCCTTCAATACAATGAGTAATAAATTGTGTTCAATTTTATCTCACGAGGTTCACGTGAAGATAATTTTGAGGCTAATCTCATAAAGGTGTACTAGTCAATTGGGTAGTAGAGAACTTCTCATTTCATTCCCCATTTCTCTTGAGGTGTGAACTACTTTAGGGTTCGTGGGGTCATCCTCACAATGAGTTTTATGGCTTATGCCAAGATAATTCCCCTAGTTTAAAGTGAATGATCCATAGTTATTAACCGAAACATGTGAATACAATGTGTTGAACAATTTGGTGTAATTTTTTTATCTTTCAAATTAAAAATGAGGTTTTAGTACACCATTGGAAACCTACAAAACACGTGCAGTTAGAAATTTTTTAGATCCCAAGTCTTTGACAAGTGTTTTAGGTCCTGCATAGAAATAATTTTACTAATTTCCAATAGAAAGTGAACCAAATTTGTTTTTGATTCTCAATATTGTCCAAGTATGCAAGAGAAAAGAATACACAATGATTTGATTCAATTAGATAAATTTAAAGAAAAACTTTAAACCAAATGAAATTTAAACAAAGATTGATAATTTATTCATCCCTTAAGCCAAAAATGAAATATTTAGTTTCCAATTTAACATAAAAATTAGAAAATGAAAAATAAAATCTGCTTTTGATTCTCAAGATTACTCTAAGGTGAAAGAGAAGAGCACACAAAATTTTTTAACCTAACTTGCACAAAGCATGGAAACAAAATAATTCATCAAAACTTAAGTAAATTTGTTAGAAATCTGATTAGAAGTGTTAAAAACATGCAAAAATAATTAGGAAAAATCTGCAACCAATAGAAACATAAAAATGAAAAGTTCAAATCATGAAGTTATCAAATTTCAATAGATCACGTAGTGTGACCCTTTCAATAATAGCGTGACCAAGTATAAAAATAGTGTTCCCTGGTAACACCAGTGTGGCCCTCAACACATTAGCATGCCTTTGATAAAAAACACAAACTTTCAGGTAGATAATACAACACCAACATGGCCGAGAGACACGTACACACCCCTAGTGATACCACCACGTACTAGGACATATAGATCCATAAAAAATGCAACGTATATGTGGCCAGAGAGACACCAAAGTGCAACCATTTTGATAGATACATAACCCTTGTAACACCAATGTGGACTTTGTAACAACAGCGTGTGATTTTGATAAGAGAGCGAAGAAGAATAACACCAACACTGATTTCTTGTAGATGATTAAAACATGGGAATTTTGACAAAAAAGTTCAAAAGATCAAAAATTTGTCAATTTGATCCAAATTTGACTACACCTCACCTCCTTTAATCCTACAAAGAGCACAAAAAAGGCAATCCTAACTAGACTAGTTACAGAAATTCATATTTATCTAAAAATGAAAAAGATGGTTAGTGAATCAAAACTTTTAAATTAATCTACAAAATATGAAAATGAATGCAAAGAACAATGTAGTATGTCCCACTGGGCATGTCAAAATGTGTTAATGCTAAAAATACAATACCAATGAAAAGGATCTAAAACCTAAGCGAGTCCATAGCAAATATAAATATACTATTAACATATTGATAAGAACTTAATGAAGATATTAAACTACTTTGCATAATCATGTAAAAAAATCTATGATAATTAATCCTATTCTTATTAATATGATTATTATAAATGAAATGAACATAATTATATAAATGAGTAATCTAATTATGTTATTGTTTTCAAAAGAGAGGGATAAGATCTCACCAAAAATGGCTACAAGGCAAAGCTTGGATCTTCTTCTACTATTCGAAAATGGTAGAATTGATGTGAAGTAGCTATGCCAAATTAATGGAGAAATCTTTTGTCATATTTTTATATGAGATAATATTTAAATTATGGTGTGAGGTGTGAAGGTAGGAGCTTGGTCCTTTTTATAGCTTTCTATTTGGGGAAATCTTGAATCACAATGAATGTGGGACAAAGGATAAAGTAACTTTAGGCTAATTAACCATGATTAGATGATTTAACTAGTGAGTTAGCAACTCATGGGAGTTGGGGTGCTTTAATTAATCAATTGGGATTAATTAATAGGCTAGGATAAGATTTTAAATCCTTTAGAGATGATTTGGAGGGAAATGGGGTGATTTTAAATGGTTGGAAGAGGGTTTTTAACCAATAAAAGGGTTTATTGATTAAATACAAGGGTAAATATAATTAGTTAGCTAATAATAGCTAATTGTTTTCTTGGAAGAAGATTATAAGTAATGAAGTGTCATTAATTGGAATTTAGAATGTGATATAATCTATTTAATTAACGAAGTGTTGTTAATTGACCATAATATAGGAAACGTTAGTTAATTAGTAGAAATTACTAATTATAACAGAAATGATGAGATAGAGGATAATTGGACCAATTTTGTATTAAAATTGTGTAAGTGGATTTTAGGTTTATAAAACTTCATCCTCTACACCTATTCTTTCTAGGGATCCTTCACAAACACCTCAAAAATAACCCATCATTCAAATCATGAAAATTCTATATTCACATCCCAACATCTTTCATGTGACCATTATAAACCAAAAAGGTCACCATTATAAACCATTATAAAAGGTCACCATTATAAACCTACAAGGTCACCATCATAAACCATTCCACCACTCTTATAAAAAGAATCAAACATCATCCCTCTATCCTCGGGCCCCATCCCTCATCCATGTCACCTATCACTATCACAAAATCAAAAACTACTCATCAAAAACCACCAAAGACACTATACCAAGGAAATACCTCCTAGGAAAGTTAAATACAAATAACCATAATTACCTTCAACCTCTGCATAAAAAGGAAAATATGCATCTATGCTATAAAAAATGCTCCAACAATCACTCATAACATTACCTCCTCTTAAACCATGCAACAATCGAGGTTAGAAACCTTCCCGGTATATTTTAAAACCTCATGTGACTACCATTAGACACATGGAAACTATGTAGAAGAATGTAAATCCTTTCACGTAGCCATTAAAAACCTTGAAGAAAAAGTCATCCTCCCTTTAGAGTTACATATTTCAAAGAAACCTCACCCAACACCTACAACATCATCAGCTGCTACTATCAAATAATCATTAAGTAAGCTTCTTCCCCATTAAATTTATGTTGTGCACATTAATACTTGATCTTGAACCCACAAATCTAATCCTTCGAATAAGATAAACCAAAAACGTTGTTGTAATACCACCACCTCCTAAGCTCACCTCGTCTTATTCCAAAGATAAACCTAAAGTATCCATTCCTCTAACCCCGTGACCTCTAATCAAACATCATAATCAAAAACTAAAGTCTTCATTCTAGTTGCACCTCCATCCTCCACTATAGTACAAAAGTCATCATTAAACAATTACAATGGGATCCTCTTAAAATGTCACTTTAGGAGCTTGTTCAAACATCACCGTCACCCAAAAAATTAATTATGGAATCCCTCTAGTCTATACCAATACCTAAAGATGATCCCCACTCTTTCACATATTTCGTAGCTTCTCTCAAAAAATCCTCAACTATTTTCTTTGACTCTACTAAAATACCATCACTTTGGCATGAGGATCATGATTTACCTCTCTTCATTACAACCCAAATCAATGATGTCCTCATCAAGAGGGTCATGATTGATGGGT
Source organism: Taxus wallichiana var. yunnanensis (assembly GCA_018340775.1). Lineage (NCBI taxonomy): Eukaryota > Viridiplantae > Streptophyta > Pinopsida > Cupressales > Taxaceae > Taxus > Taxus wallichiana. The sequence continues at coordinate 384,303,340 of CM031233.1, read as the reverse complement.
CTTCCATAATCTAAATCATCTCATCCATCGCCTTCAACCAACTCTAATTATCAAATATTTTCATCACTCGACAACAATAATACTTCAAGATTATAACGATACAATTACACTGATGTTAGGTACTATCATTTTACCTCTTAAATATGGCTTCAAAACCATCCTGAGATCTTCTACATAATAGAGGGATATTTATAGTACAATATGTTATTAGGATGACCTTGGATATGCACCATGTGTTGTGTCCCTTTGACACTTCACTAATGTCTCAAATATGAATATAAAGGTAAGACATTCACGGTCCCCATAGATCCTTATTATTTCACCGATTTTAATATGAGATACTATCCAAATGAAATCCTCATCTTGAAATAAAAATACTCTAACAAATTTTCCACCATCACATCCATTCCATCATCCAAACTACCTGATGACTCATCCCTCAAGGATGTTATGGAATGTATTTCATTGGGGGAGTACCATCTCCTCATGCTTAACTCACTTCCCACACCTAAGATGTATGGAAGATAATAAAAACAACCATTGTATGAGCCTAATGTTGGAGACATTACCTATTATGGTGCTTCCTATCTAAAAACCAACCTGGTCTATTGGGGGATTGACCATCCCTCTTCAAAATACAATTGTCAACAGCACACCTTGCCATTTAAATCTGATTTCAATTCTTTATGTAATCTCACCTTTGTTGAAATGTACCTTCACCACTATACATGGAAAGGTTTTAGATTTAGATGCTATGAACAAGGAATACGTGATTTTATTTTCCAAAATTATCTCAAACCAAATGAAAAGTACGGGCTAGGATATGAAAGGCCCTCTGTCTAATGATCTTCTCAAACCACACCCATTTGCATCACTGAACTTGAGCCACCACCATCCACGTAACCCGATGATCCCATAGAGGAAGGTGACACCATCCCCATCGCACCTAATTTTTTTCAATACTATTTCCTTATCTTCTTTAACTTACCAATCCAACTACGTCACTCAGCAAATTCCTCTCATTTTCAAAAAATGACTGAAGAATATTTTCCCACCATCAACACCATCCAATACCATGATGATCAAGAAATCCTATCCAATATGGGAGTTGATGAACTTTTCCTTCAAAAATCCTTACCATTTGAAACATTAACCCTCATTAAATAATCCACCATCGATTTAAACTTAGGAACCCCTTAGGAACCTCACATAGTTAAAGTCGATCAATCATGAGATCCTCTAGAATTAAAAGACTTCATCAATCTCTTATCCAAATATAGCCAAGCTTTTTCCTAGTCATATGGTGATATGCCATATATCTACCCTAATATCATTATACATAATAATGCCACATATCCTAATACTAAACCCATCAAACAAAAGCTTCATAGGATGCATCCCCATGTGGCTCTCCTTATCAAAGAAGAGTTACAACATCTTATTTCTTCTAATTTCATCATACCCATTGACTATCCACAACAGGTATCCAATATTGTACCCATAACCAAAACCTCATGTAAGTTACTGTTGGGCCTCAAAATTTGACCGAGTCCCCAAGGGCACATCTACACGTGGGACTTATATGATGAAGGGTGCATAAGAAAAGGGTTTTAGAAGGGTTTTATAGAAACCATGCCGCACACACAAGAAAAAAACAAAGGGTCTCAGGACTTATCCATATTCGGCATTCCAAGAAGCACATGAGGAAAGTGTGACCTGACCAAGCATGTAGAGTGGATAAGGTGCCATCCTAGTGACTTGGTGACCAAGAAAGGAATATTCCACGTGATGGAAGGATCCAGAAGGACATCATTACAAAGAGTGGAGATCCCAGGATGAGAATAAGCATGCTCCATTAGAGGACCACCTTGACACTTGGTGACTGATCTACTACTTCAGGAAGGCATGGCGGTGGGTGATAAACCTATATATAGAGATGCTCGGGTAGAGGAAAAGAGATACTGGGCATTGAAACTGGAGAGACTACTCTTGAAAAAGGGCATCATCATAGAAAGGATGAAAGGAAAAGCTCTACAAAAATAATAGGAGGTTCCAGAGGGCTAGGGTTACCATTAGAGTATCATAGTAATATTGGCATATCTCAAGGGATAGGTCTGTGACAATTCTTGTAATATGGGAAGCATAGTGAGGACTTCTGATGCATAAGTCTTATCTACATTGATGCATTAGTTTGTTATGACCCTGATGAATGTAATGTGGTTACTGAACTATGATCAATACAAATATATGGTTCTATCCTAAATACATATTGTTTATGGGTGTAAACCCTAGTGCATTTTCTTTATATTATGAATTAGATCTACTATCTATATGATGTTTCTCTTGTTATTTGAATGGGTGTATTGATATAATAACTCATCCTAGGCTCTCGAATGAATGCATGGCCCTTTACCTTTTTGCATCCAAGTTTTTGTCCATAAGCAATGTATTCTCACATAACTCACATAAAGAGGAGCTCAATGCCCACACATTCCTTGGGTGAGTGCCCAACACCTGCTAGGTGATAAGATGACACACATGTGATTAGAAGGTTATTTTATGGACATATAAATGACTACATCTTGGTTCAATTTTCGAGACCTCTTTTTGAAGTTATGAGAAATGGATACATCTTAGTCCCTTTTATGTGTGATGACAGAGTGCTTGACTCTGGAAAGTGTCAAAGCATGGTTTAAGAGCATGTAGGATGAGTATGCTCAAATATTTAGTATTGGATCTGAGTTTTATGCATGTAGATGGGTAGAAGAGCACATATATCATGAGTTATATGAGACCTTCTTTTGTTGTTTTCTAGTAAAATTATATGAATGGCTTTTAACATATGCATCCAGATCGATATGGTACTATAAATAACATGTGTGGATCTAGATGATTTCTAGAGGTTACAGGACGCAGATCTAGCTTGAACGTATATTGTTGATCACTGGTGGAGAGTAGTGATGACCAGTTATACCCTAGAATATGTCATTTCTACATATTCTTGTCTATAAATCACTAAGTTTAAGTTCTTAAGAGAACCTATAGTATCATTTTTACTAGTTATCCCCTTGGATATGAAGATCTTGATTATTACATTAAGTTTAGAGGCATTTCCTATGGCTAGATAAACTTCTCTGAGCATTGGGTGAGGAAGCTAGGGTGGAGGAAGATGGTGGACATTGTGGATGAAAAGGAGAGGGAAGAGAGACGACTCAAGTATGGTGAATCTCATGAAAGGGAAATTAATAAACATTGTGAGGTTGCAGGAGTGATGGATTTATGGAGGCAAACATTATAGGAAGGAGTTGAGGTTCATGAAGAGGACGTGGAACCTGAGTAGTCGGTGTTACCCTATCTTGGAAAGCATGGGAGAGAGACCCATTTAGCTTCGATGAGAGATCTTTTTGTGAAGAAATCAGAGCTAGCAACACACATCTGAACCCACCTTGTGACCAACCCCTAATACTTAGTTTTCTAGATCAAGAGATAAGCATTGCTAACCCAGTTATTATCAGAGGAAGTTACTGATCTGTGCCTAAGAGATATAACTTCTCATTTGGGACATTTATGGATAAACCATTCCTATATTTGGAGGAATTACGGGTAAGGTGCAAGTACACAAAGTTTGGGTATCACAAGTGGCATGGGAAACATGTCTAGAAGTGGAGAAATATCACAAACCATCGGTGTGTAGTTCAATGAGACATTGGGAACACTAGGTATGACCACTTTAGGCCCTTTGTCACTACAGGGGAATTGGACCTAGTGGGCCTAGCAGATCTAGAGGATTTGGTGGGTCAAGAGGGATAGGACCTGGTGGGTCTAGTGGGTTTGGTGGTGGAGGAAACACTAGAGGAAACCAAGGTTCTGGGTTAGGTGGGCAAGGGCCTCAACCACCTCCACAAGTATTTTTCAAGATGTTATTACACCTACCAGACTACAGAGGTATTGAGGATGTTGTAGAGCATGTGCACAAGTGTGAATTGCTATGGCACGTGAAGGGGATCACTACCCCGGAGTGGAAGGTGAGTCAATTTGCAACAACATTGTAGCCTTGGCCGTGTGCATATCTGTACTGCAAGTATGACCCCACGAGATGATGGTGGATTACACTAGGTTGAAAAAAGCCTTCCTAGGAGACTTCCATATCCATGAGTTTGAGCAAAAGAGTATCAACACTCTAAATGAAATCTAGTAAGGAATGGTAGAGAGTGTGTGGGAGTATGATGCATGTTTCAAGACTCTCTTGTCAAAAATATCCTATTAAATTCACCCCTCTCATTATGCTCAATGGTTTGTTGGAGGATGGATAAGACCTGTTTGGAAGGGAACAGTCACACAATACTTTCACAAACCCACGCAAGGTCTTGGAGGTTGCTCTTCATGTTGAGGCTATTAGAAGTGTAGATACCAGTGTTATCCCTTTCCTTGAGGCTCAAATTATTGCAATGGTGAAGTAGTTGGAGAAAATATCTATAAACTTGGCACATGAGACTTCTAGTGGTCTATGGTGCACGAGTGTGAGGTAGAGGAGCATGTAGAGGAAAGTTGTCCTCAAAGGTCGGATGCACCATGATAGTGGATTGTGACATTTTCCATGGGGATCATGATGTAAGTAAATGCCCACTATTGTAGTATGTGATCCGTAAGAATGTGTCTTGCTAATGTGAGATGTATACCTCTACGAGCCACAACACCAAGGATTGTAGGTTAGTTGACAAGATTCATGATGCCATTGATCTAGGTGTGTGCTGAGACTAGCCTTGAAAGTAGTTCCAAGGAGGATGATCACTGCTATGAATGATGTGTAGATGGAGGAGTTTATTGAAGATGTTTTCATAGAGTATTTCGTGGTTGCAGTAACCACAAAAGAGGGAGAAGTGAGTTCCCACGTGAAACCTATTATAATTGTGGGTTGACAAAACATTATAGATGTGAGTGTCCTAATCTATTGTAATGCTCATGGTGTGGAAAGAAATATAATTATGAGGAGTTACCTGAGATATTTAAGCACATGATCCATCATCACCGAAAGACAAGGCCACCGAGATGGTAAGCATAAAGAAGGCTGAACGAAATTAGATGCAAAGAGTGTTACGTGAGTTAGGATTAGAATTTGTCTTGGTGACGACGTGAGTGGAGGCCACGTGTGCTAGGGAGATACCAAGGTAAATAACACTAGTTACAAGAGAAGTGGTATATGGAAATTATCCAGGACCTTGCTCATCGAAAAGATTTATATTAAGATACTATAGATGTGATTCAAATTTTACAAGGAGAAATAAAGTGTCTGAAGGAGTAGTCAAGGAAGTTGGAATAAAGTAATAATGTTGAGGCTCTGTAGAAGGATATGGATGAGGTCATGGAAGTATGCAAGATGTTAAGGCAAGATAATATCATTCCCTTGCTAGGAGAATGGTTATAGGAGAAGGTACCACACACTGGAGGAGAGCGTGAGAGGAAAGTGTTGCATGTTAATCTTCCTCCCCATATCCTTGACTATGAAAAAGAGATAACCTTGAATGTTGTTGTAGATGGATGGCTTCTAGCAATATTTTGATCAACACATGCACAAAGGTCAATTTTATCACCTTGGATGCATGACATCAAATGGGAAGGCCCACACTACAGCCATCCTTGAATGTGTTGTATATGGTGAACAAGAAAAGGTAATTCCCATTGGTGTCTTAAAGGATGTAGTTATCACTATTCAAGGGGCCAAGTTCACTAGGGACTTCGAGGTCCTAGTGCTAGCCAAGGTGGATAACTTTCCCACATTTCTTGGGAACCCCTAGTGTTATAAAAACAATTCCAACCTGTGATTTAAGAAGGGGTATATTAGTTTTGACAACAAGGAAAAATGGTTCATCATCCCTTTAACAGACGGGAATTAAACACCCTATATTGAGCCCTTAAGAGATGAAGTCCTTGACAGAATCTATGTGTGCTCTATCAGGGACACTGAAGTAATTTATCCTATGGAAGGATCTATCCAATTTAAAGACACTCACCAATGAGTGATATAACCAAACATAACATATGATAATTGGGAGCACAGGACCTATGAATTAATCAGGGTGATAGTTAAGAGGATCTGTAATAAGGGTGACAAAGACATGCTCAATCAAGTGCTTGGGAAGGAAGAATCTACCAAGTTACTCTTAAGGAGAAATTCTGATGATTTCTTGCAAGAAATGGAGGCTTAATGGAAAAATGAGGATGAAATAAGAAGTATGCTTAGTTATAACTTTCTCGGGACTGTAGCAGCGCATTAGTAGGAAACACATCATGAGAGTCTTCTAGAGTGGTGTGAGGTAAGAGTTGCATTCTCTATTAGGTTCTCCAGAAGCAACGTGCCCACTGTTATCCAAGACTATCATGGAAAAGAACCCACCTCTTCCCATATCCAAACATGTGAGAAGGCCTGGATGGAAGGCACATAAGCTTTACCACCTTTGTTATGGGTACATAAGTTGTATTCCACTATACAAGCTTGTGTGCATACATGGTACATTCACTCGGGGATGCTCCATCAGACGGGGAATTTCTAGGAGTTAGTGGATGATCTCATTCAAGAATTTGAGTATCAAAGTACAAATCCATTAGTGGATAAGGCATTACAGGTGGTCAAGTGCCTTACAATGGGAGATAGTGCTATGACAGAAGATAGGGTACTAGAGTTATTGGGTGAACCTAGTTTGGAGATGCATTTTGATGAAGATGAATATGAAGAGATATAGCTTGAGCATGTGTGCATTGAAAAATAAAAAGGAAAAATGGTCTATGTGATAGATGGAGAAGAAATGGAGAGTCTAGATGTTAACCATTCTATAGGTACACACAAATTCATGGATAGTGTTGATGAGTGAGCACATGCCTACCATGAGCCCTTGAAGATAAAGAAGGTTAACATTGGTTCTGAGGCAGAACCTAAGGAAGCTATCATTGGGGATTATTGGTCAGAGAAATAGGTTTCTAAGATCATTGACCTTTTGTCGCAAGTTTCAAGATTTGTTCCCATACGGGTACCATGAGCTCAAAGGCATTCACCACTCCTTGGGGGAAATGTAGATCAAGTTGAAGGAAGGTGCATGCCCGATTCAAAAGAGACTATATCAAATGAATCCAAACTTGTGCATACGGGTCAAGGAGGAGATAGAAAAGATGATAGCATCAGGCATCATTGAGGCTATGGAGGAATCAGAATGGGTGAGTCTAATGGTCATAAGCATTAAGAAGGACAAAAGGATAAGGATCTATGTTGATTACAGGGACTTGAATGTAGTGTGTTTCATTAACCCTTTTCCACCCCCTTCATGAAGAAATTTTGAAGGAGTAGCAGTGTGAGGTCTATTCTTTTACGGATGGGTTCTCAGGGTACCACCAAGTTAGAATTGCAACTTAATGGGTAATTTTTCCTACACGGTCATGCATTTTGAGATGAAGAATGCATCTATTGTTTTCTCGTGCATCGTGGTAAAATCATTCCATAACTTCATCCATAAATTTCTTTAGGTCTACTTAGATGACTGGACTATGTATGGGCTAGTAAAAGACCATTGTGACAATTTGAGGCTAATGTTTAAGAGATGTCAAAGAATTGAGGATATCCCTCAACATTAAGAAATGTATCTTTTATAATCCCAAAGAGGTTTATTTCCTCTTTGCTAAGAGAAAGGAATGAAAGAGAGGAGGAAGAAGGAACAGGTCCGAAGGGAGAAAAGAAATGAATTCCAAAGCAGAAAGGTCAGAAGATTTATGTTTTTGGGTTGGTAGTAAACAGAGCCAAACCTACTTGCATAAATAAACAAAGCAATACTGATGATAAATAAATGACAATAAAATAGAAGCAGATCCAACAGAATAAATACACAGATCTAACATAAGAAAGATCTAATGTATATAACACAGGTATTCAGCACAAAGTCCAAATATTGTATTACTAATTTGTTCTGTTACAAAAAGCTCAAAGTCTTTTCTCCTTACTCCTATTTCTCATCTGAAAGATATTCATCCATCCATCAACACAACAAGTGTTGGGGTATTTATAGAAGAAGAGGAGAAAAGAAGGCAAAAAGGAGCCAACAACTATTTACAAAGATATTTACAAAATATCTAAAAGTCATGTTGACTTTTTACAACTTGATGGATGACATCATCCCATGATGCAACATGGATGATGTCATCATTTGCATCAACATACTTCAGACATTCCAACAAGAAAGTCGAGAAGAGAGAGAAGAAGAAGAAGAAGGAGGAGGAGCAGCTACTCGTCGTCATCATCCTGCGGCCGAAAGGGAGTAGCCTGCTTTTGATGCTGCTCAGGTGATGAGATATGGAACTGAGCGCGGTATTCCAAAAACTTGTTAATCATCGGCCCAAATTGATCCTGAGAAGGATCCTTGTGCAGTTCGTTGATTGCCTCACAAGTCTCCCGCTCATCTATGAGCTTCTCTGGGAGTTTGGAATAATCTTTTTCCGCCTCAATGAGGAACCCGATGAAGTCCCTACAGCCAAAGAAAGTTGTTGATAGATTCAAGTCAAATGTGACCTCTCGCCCCGCTCCTCGAGAAGCGATCTCCTCAAGATCCGGATGGTTTCATCACCGACCTTAAGATAAAGGAAGGAGTGAGCAACCCCGAGACATGTTGAGAACAATTCGCCCATTTGGTGCATCGCATCCGTATCGCTTTCCTTTACCTTGTCGATTTTTTCCGTAATAAATTCAAGCTGATCCACCCGGTAGTCCGTGTGGACATGGTTTTGCTGAGGGCCCTCGATGGCCGAAGACACCGAACTTGACTAGATCTTCGACTGAACAGTCGAACATCTGTTGAAAGGTCTCGTGTTGGAGTCTAGCATGATCTAGCTCTTCTGATATGGGCCCCGCTAATGCTTGGAGCTCTTTGTTCGCCTTTCCGATGCTCAGATACAAATTGACAAACTCGGCGATCACTCTTTCACTGTCCTTGAGGATCTGGCTCCTCCAAGCAGAAACGGCCATACCTTGCTCGCCAATCTTTGCATATTCGTTGATTTTCTCCTGGCTGAGAAGCTCAGAAGTTTCGGCGGCAGTTGTGGGAGGCGCACTACCCATCTTCTGTAAGGCTTGGAGCAGATATTTGTTTTGCTCTTTTAGTAGCCTTTTCTTCTTTTGTTTCTTTCTCAAGCTTTTGACAGAGGGCGCGACCATGCGAAAGAGCTTCCCCGAGACTTTCGTAAGATGTCCCCATCAGACTTGGGTCACGGTAAAATCTGTCGAGACAGATCCTTCTTCTCTTGAGGGATCGGGGTATGCAATTTCCATGATTCTCTCACCCGCAAAGACTTTTAGAGAAGCGTGCAACAAAGCTTCAGCTTTTTTTCCCCTTTGGTCGGGATCATCGAAAAGTCCATCTGAGCGATGGGAACTTTCCTCTTTTGCACGCTCACCGCCGAGAGATCCAGCTGGTCCTATGGAAGAAGGACCAAAAGAGGAGGGGGCAAACAGCAGAGAAGAGGGGAAAACGTGAGACACGCGGAGGCGGATTGAGAGAATAGCCAAGAAGTGTCCACGGAGGAAGGGAAACCGCAGCATGGAAGACATAGGAAGGGAAGGGAGCTCGGAGATGAGGGAAGAAATGGAGGAGGATAGATCAGCGAGGGAAGAGAAGATAGACGAAGAAGCAGGGGGAGAGTAGAAGAAGGGGCGGAGGACACGACCAAAGGGATGGTCGCTTGAGTCACTCGAGGAGGGGAAGGAAGAGAAGAAGAAGAAGGGAAGGGACCTCTGTTGTGGTAGCAATGCCGACATCCCGAGTGGATGGGCCAATTGACTATCCCCTCGCCGCTTCTTTCTCCGCGAATCCAGAGTTATTACTGCTCGCGCGCTGGGAAAGAGGACTTCAGGGCTTCTTCCTGAATGGTGCTGGATTCACCTTCTACACCTTTGCCTTTAAGCTACTTTTTGGACCGTGAAGGTGCGTTGCCCAATGGGGAGGTTGTGAAATCTACCCCGAGGTAGATTAGGCCGTTCATCCGGCACCAGTGCTCTGTCCTACGCAGAGTTTCCTTGACCCTCTCCTCAATTGTCTGAGGAGCCTTAGTTCTATCAATGGCCGGAAAGGGCCAATCGTCCCCATCTGTATCATTATATACCTTGTCCACTTCATCTTCTGTTGTTTGGTAGCCTTTGGGGACAATGGCTACCCCATACTGGATAATTTCTGCCAATGCTAGGTGAGAATGATCCTTTCTTCTCGAGCTCTACCTCATGGAGGACGCCAATATAAATATCCTCGATCCGAGGAACGTGGATCGATCAAGCTTTGCTTCTTGGCAGCAGCCCTCGGGTCGAAGGTGGGCCTGGCCGGGAAGTCATGCTTCAAATTGAGTAACTCCACTCGCAAACATTTCCTTCGCCTTGGGTGGGTAGAGCATGTGTATCGGCCCACTGTGAGGGGGAAAGGAGTTCCACCCTTCTTTCTTTTCAGGCACTTTTCGTGATATGTGATTAGCTGCCTTGATAGCTCCAGCAGAATCAGCTTAGGCCCGGCATACCTTGGTAGCCTGGTTGGCTCTCCCAAAAAGTTGGCAGCCCTCAGATAGGTGAATGTAGGAAATTGGGTGAACAGGCTCCCATTTCTCCGTGGCTGCCACTATGTTTTTGGTCGTATTTGACCCATGAGTCGATTTGGCCTCAATAGTGTATGATGTGATAAAAGAATGCATCGTTGATTTTGGCAAATTGGGCGATGCTATTCTCCAGCTTCAACTCTGGATAATACTCATATATTTTGACCTGAGGCCAAACTCCACTTCGTGCTAGGCCCGGATAATCCCTCTCGATGCCAGCAGCAGAGACCACGTAGGAGTTCATATGGAATACTCCCATCAGGCCGAATCATCAGAGCTGCTCGAAATGGTGCCGCTTATAATTTCCCCAAAGAAAAGCGCTGCTCGTGCACATTCTTATTCATTGTTTCCAAGTAGCGCAAAGATCCATTTATGGAAGTAATGGGCGCGAGAAGCCCAAGACCCCGCTCAGAAGGTAATGGTATCGCTGAGCTCTTCTGAGAAGTCACTGCGGTGGATGATTTGGGGCCACCGAGTTACCACCTTCTTGTTCTTCAAGTAGACTTCGTTCATTAGTTGCATGCATTGGTCTTCATTATCTTCCCAGCCTTGATGCACTCGCTTGGCCGACGGCCACGGTGCCGCCGGTGGTGAGGGATGCCAAGTATCATCTCAAAATGACGGGCAAGTGAGGTTAATGACTACCTCGCCCTTCAAGCTTTTCGACACATCCGGTGTCTTTGTTGTAAGACTGAGCAACCACCATTATAAATTCATTGTTGATTGTGCTGACGGGGATTCCTCCGGCGAAGTGCAGGGCACTGCCTATCAATTTGTCCATCCATGGACTCTCAGAACTTTCTCGAGTTCCGCCTGCATTCCTCCATGTCGACATGCCCCACCCCGAGTCTCCGACATCCATGCCGCATTCGGCCCGTGACTCGGCATTCTCGACCCTTTGATATTTATACTTCATCTCTTCCTCGCAGTTTAGCCTTCCTTTGATTTGGTGGGTCTCTTGCTGATGTAGACATATGTTCTTCTAAGATTATCTCGCTGATCGCATGAAGAAGAAGCGAGACCCAATCCGAAAAAGTTGAATTAGCCATTTGATCTTCCATTGGAATGTTAGCAAAAGAAAGAGTTAGAGATTTTTAGGCTCAGGGCACAGGAAAAATGCAGCTTACAGGGCTAAATAGGCAGGGCGCACGGGAAAGGGCTGTTGCAAAGATTAAACTGGCGCCAAAGGCGCATGGCGCATGCATACTGCAGAGTGCATTTTAGTAAAGGGCGCATGAGAAAATCGTGTTGCATGGAGACAGGATGCGCCAAAGGCGCATGGACATTTCATGTTACATTGGGATTTGGTGCGCCCTTTGGCGCATGGGAAAAGCGTGTAACAGGGACTTTTCGTGCGCCAAAGGAAATATGGCGCGGCGCACGGAGGGTTTGCAAAACACGAATGTTATCAAAGGAGCGATGCGCCCGCGCTTTTACGACTATACTTGGCACAGATATAACTTGTGTCAGATGGGCAGCAGGCGCGCTAAGGGCGCATGGAAAGGCGATGCAAAGATCGAATGATGGTGCGCCAAAGGAGCGCAAGTTTAGCTTTTGGCAAAGATGTGGAAGAGGCGCGCCTTGAGGGCGTATGAAAACTTGATGCAACAAGCATGATGGGGTGCGCCATCATGCGCGGGTTCTAGTTATGCTGCAGGGGGACAGATGCGCCATGGGGGCGCAACTGTTTATGATGTTGCACGACGCGCTGGTGCGCCTAAGGGAAAAATAGTGTTTTTTCATATGGCTCAACCCTTCTTTCTTTTCAGTTCTAAGGCTGCCTTGGGATATTCAATGGTTCAAGCCAAAGGGGTTTCAGACCAAGCTTTCAAACTAACACCCTCTACCAAAGAGATCCGAAAGAGGGATGGAGGAAACAAATAAGGAAAGACGGCACAGGGGAGGGCTAGCTCAACAAATTTGATATTTCAAAACCAAACCAACCAGCAAGCCAAAAACCAGAAAATAAAGCACATGGACGAGAAAAGAACCTCTTACCCGGATAAATAGTGAAAAACTTGAGCACGGGTCCACAACGTGTTGAAAACGACGAGGCAGAGGCTGACAGGCTCAGAAAAATCACGTGCACAGCGAATAGTGAAAATGACATTTGGGCGCGCAAACCATATATATATAGGTTAGCCGGACATTAATGCGCCACCCACTTTTTGAAAAGCGCATGAAAATCCGGCTCGACAGAAAAAGCGTGCGCCTTTGGCACACCAAAACGCCTGCCAACATGAAATAAAGCGCGCTTTGCGCACACCAAACGCTATGTCGACAGAAATTATGTGCGCCTTTTTGCGCACAAAAGCATTGTTGTGTTGCAATAAGATTATGTGCGCCCTTTGGCGCACCAAAAAGTGGCGCAACAAACGTTGTGCCAACACAATGGCGCATGCGCCTTGGCACACGCAGGGAAGGCTCAACACACTTTGGCACACCAAAAGTCGTGTTAACACTGAAAATCACGCGCCAAAGGTTTTAAAGGGGGCGCACCAAAAGTTGGTGTTACATAGCAATTTCATGCGCCCAGCCAAAAAAGGCTCAAAAGACTAAGTTCGAAAAACCAGATTTCCTGGGAAGGGATTTTACAACGTTTCGAACGCAAGGGATCCCTAACGAGGGATCGGGACAAAATTTCGGTATGGTTATCGGTAAAATTGCCCTTGTCAATTTTACTGATAACAAATGCTCTTTCTGGGGACTATCCCTGAGCGAACTCGGGGGTAGAGAATCCCAGTTCTCATGTGCCTATCCATTGGGTAACAGAGTCAAAAACAAGGGCGACCGGAGGGGGAGCAAAAGAAAACACACAACAAACCAAAAGCAAACACACGACGGAAGCAAACACACAACAAAAAGCAAACTGTACAAAGAAGAGAGCAAGCTCTACTTCCTGAAGATCTTCAGATGCTGCCCGCTATAAGGAAGCGGGAGTTCGGTTCCATCCAGATATGAGAGATAGAAACTATTCTCTCCGTTGAGCTGCTTGATCTTGAAGGGCCCTCTCCACAGGGAATCAAACTTTCCATGCATGCCCTTTGGTTCTCTTCGCTTGTCCCACAAAAGGACGAGATCTCCCACTTGAAAATCCCTTTGCTTGGCCTTCTTATCAAAAAGCCTCTTAACTTGATTCTGATGTTCAGTGATCCTATCGACCACCCTCACTCTCTTTTCTTCAAGTTCTGCCAGATACATGATTCTCTTTTCAAGAGAACTTTGGAAAGTTTCATCTTCAATGGCTCGTGCCAAGCGCAGAGCAGGAAGTTCCGCAGAAATGGGAAGCTCGGCATCAATGCCATATAACACTTGAAAAGGTGACATGCCGAGAGATCTCTTGGGAGTAATACGATCGGCCCACAAAGCGTCGTACAAAGACTTGTGCCACATTCGCTGATTCTCATCTACTAACTTCCGTATGATGGTCACCAAGTTCTTGTTACTGGATTCCGCCTGACCATTTCCCTGAGGATAATAATCTGAGGCGTGAGCCAAAGTTATACCATATTCATAGCAAAAACTAATAACCTCTCGTGAGGAGAAGTTAGAAGCATTATCAGCAACGATTTTGTTTGGAACGCCGAACCTGACAATGATATTTTCTTTAATGAAATTACAAACCACCTCAGAAGTGGCATGCTTGACAGGTATGGCTTCCACCCACTTGGTAAAGTAATCCATTGCTGTAAGGACATAGCTATGTCCGGCACTCGATTGAGGATTGAGTGCGCCAATAAAATCAATTCCCCATTGCCTGAATGGTTCATTGATAATGACCGGCCTTAGGGGAAAGGCAGCCAACTTGGGCTTGCCGACGAATTGTTGGCAGGGTTCACATTTCGCCACCCGTGTGGTCAGATTCTTGAAGAGCGCCGCCAATAGTACCTGCTCGAATGATCTTGTGTGTAGCACAGAGGAAGAGAAATGCCCTCCACAAGCTGAATTGTGAAAACTTTCCAAAGTTTTACTTGCTGGGTTTGTCAACACATCGCAAAAAGATGCCATCTATCCCACGTTTATATAAGCCGTCATCCCAGATGACATATTTAGCCGCTCTGAGCTTTATAGTGCGCTTCTCCTTTATAGTTAGGTGCATCGGGCATTCGCCGTAGGTAAGGAAGAAAGCGATGTCGAGTACCACTCATCACTAGTGCAACAAATAGAACCAGAGGCGAGAATCGTGCTCTTCCCGCCGGTCCCGTGTTTTCATCTGTAGTCACCCCTTTCACCAGGGTTTTCTGAATCTTTGTTTTCAGCCATTAGCTGACACAGGCCCTTGCCCCTTACCAGCTTGGTTGGTTTAATATCCAGGTCATACTCCTGGACCTTTGCGATCCAATTTCCCCGCAAAACTTCCTAACTCCCGCCGAGTTAGAATTGATTTCACCGCCGTGTCCGGGACCAAAGACCACCGTATGCGAGTTTAGAATGTAATACCTGAAATTCTTCACTGCTTTGACAACGGCAAAGGCATGCTTTTCCAGCTGAGTCATTTTTAGTTCGTGAGGCTTGAGAGGAGAACTCATGAACGCGATTGGAGATTCAACATCCTCCGAGTTCTTTTGCATTAAGATTGCATGGACACAAAGATGCTCGGGATGCGTAACTATACATGATGAAGTCCTCGAGAAATCTGGACATACCAGGACTGGTGCATGAGCAACGGAAGCTTTTATTTCTTCAAATGACCTTTTCCCCTCTTCACTCCATCTGAAAGTTGGTGACCCCTTCATCATGTTCAATATGTGACGGGTCTTCTCAGCAAAGTCAGGAACAAAACGCCTGAGAAAGTTCACCTTTCCAAAGAAAGAATGAACACCAGTCTTGCTTGTAGGCAGAGTAAGGCTTTGAATAGCCTTAACTCTTTCGGCATCTATCTTTGTTCCTTCTTTGCTAACCACATGGCCTAGCAACTTCCCTTCCGTGACTCCAAAAATAGACTTTTTTGGGTTTAGGGAAATCCCATGTTCTCGGCACCTGGCCAACACTTGCTCCAAATGATCACAATGATCATTTCACTGTTTAGAGAACACGGTTAAGTCATCTAAATAAACCACAATGACTTTCCCCATCATACCTTTGAATGCAAAGTCCATGGCCCGCTGAAAAGTGGCACCAGCATTAGTTAGGCCGAAAGGCATCCTCTCAGAGGCAAATGTACCTGTGAGTAGTGAATGCTGTTTTAAACTGATCTTCAGTGAAACTTCAATCTGATTGAACTCCTCAAAACCGTCAAGCATGGATAAGATCTCTGATCCAGCTATCGCTTGCAGTAACTTGATCCATTATCTAAGAGGGTAGTTGTCTTTCAAATAAGCTTGATTCAAATTTCAAAGTCTACGCATATGCGTATCTCACCGCTTTTTCAGCAGACGGCACAATATTTGCTACCCAAGTGTCAGTGATGGATAGGGAAGATGATTCTCGCGGCCCAAGATCTTCTCGAATTTCGCCCTGATGGTACCCAAATCTTGGGATTATAGTGCCTCTCGCTTCGCGGAAGGCTTTGACATCGCCTTTCAACGGAATATCGTGGCCGAACGCCCTTCGGCTTGAAGGACTTTAAATCGGCATAGACCATGCCAATACATCCATATATTTTTTCAGCAACTTGACAAATTTTCGCTTCTCTTCAGGCGTGCAACATTTGCCAATGTTCACGAATTGTGGGTGTTCTATCGAACCTATATTGACCGGTTCGGTTTCTGGGGACGAGCTAGGGTCGTCCCGCTTCTTCTTTTTTACAAAACGGTCATGCCTGTCGAACAGGCGTTCCAGAGAAACCAGGCCCTTTGGAATTTTATTTCCCTTGAGCTGACATATGCCATCGTTACCTTCAGATTCATTGCCTTGATCGGTGACTGACTCACGGCAAGTGGAAGTAGACCCTTCAAAGTGCAATTCTTTAAAATTTTCTGCCTTCTCCAGAAAAGCAATGAGTTGATTATCGTCGTTGAACACCTGCCAATGCTGAGAATTGTCTGGTACGCTCGGGTGGAAAACCACCTCAATGGTGTACTTGTTCATTTTCAAACCTGGGTGTGGGAGCATGAGAGATGCTGAAACAGCCAATGAATCAGCCATGTCATTTTGGGCTCTTGGAATAGATTCAATTGAAAAGGCATCAAACTCTTCAATGCTGTCCCATACCGCATTACGGTAATGTCTGAGCCTTTCATTCTTCACTTGGTAAATCCTTTTGACCTGATTTACAACTAGCTCAGCATCACCTTGCACTTTTAGATTTTTAATTCCTCTTTCTTTTGCGGCTTGCATACCGAGTAAGAGAGATTCATACTCAGCAGTATTGTTAGTGTTGAAAAACTGCAATTTGAAAGAGAGAGGAATGACTTCTTCCTCAGGAGATATCAGCACGGCCCCAGCCACATCCACTAGTTGCACAGCTCCCATCGAATTGCAATGTCCAGATTTTATTAAGATCTCCTTCTTGAACGAGGACACCCGTTTTATCCGTCTCAGTAGATAAGAAGTAATTCCCCATCCCTGATGATTCAAAAAGGATTTGAGCTTTGGGGTCTTCAGAGCTAGTGACCAAGTACTTCTTTTGGGATTCCGGCTCCAAAGTTTGCATTACGCCTTTGACTGGAATTCTAGCTTTAGACCAGTCCATATGAATTTCTCCACCAACTTCGCTGCAAAAAAACTTTCCCAAAGAAAATTCCATAGGCTGCCGAATGTCAAAGAACGAGGACTGTCATTTTTACTCTTTTATCCGGGAAGGCCGCAAATGCAAATTGCGCGTCTTTGATTTGGCCAACCAACGGAACTTGCTTAGTTTCCAAGGAATAACACCTGCCGAAAGGCTTGGTAAGAGTGAGGCCCAAAGCATGGGTGACTTTTTTCGCCATGCATGACGTTATCGTAAGCCCTAATCAATTATGCAATTACTCACCAGTGTCCATTGATCAGAGAGAGAGATAGAAAGGCTCTATCTTGCCTGACGCAGATGTTGAAGCTACATTTATATGGGATTCAGGGGGAGTGGAAAGGATTCCTTTTGGGGAAACCTGATTAGATATAACAGCTTGACTTTGTATATACTTAGTCAATCTTACAAGTCGTTCGGGGTTTGATCAAGGTACTCACTTTTCGTACATTTGATCTTGGTCTTTTTTTGCATGATCTATAATATCAAACGCGCCCAGGGTCATGCGTTGGTAAGGAATGAGTCCTCACCTCGCGATGATGGAATAGGATTGGTGGTCTTAGTAGGAATGTGAGAGGATTGATTTGGAGGAGAGATAGGGGAAAAGATTTCCTTGTAAAAGATTTGCCAGTGGAGTTGAGTAGCAGAAGAGGATTACCTCTTTTAGCAATGATCGGAGGCGCGCTTGACACGGCCTTCTCCTGCTGGACATGGGCAGCAACTTCCGCTTCTTTTCCTTGTGAGCGAGTAAAAACAACATATGACTGTCCGCTTGCATATCCCTGGGTAACCTCTTCTTCATCAGATTCTTCCTCATCAAATTCCATATACCCGATAGTAGAGTCGCCAGTCGGTTCACCGACATCTTGATCATCTTCGCCTTGAGACGAAGGTTCTTCATAATACTACTCTTCTTCTTCAATTTCAGCCAGAGCGTTGACCGAGGAGCCTCAAGCGCCAACCACGGAGCAGCTGTAGGTAAGCGCGGTCTTTGTGAAACATTGTTAGGAACGAAATTCCTCCGCGGATATCCCGGTATGAGGAACTGGGAGAGGCCTGGGCCAACTGCTTCTTCAATGCAAGCAAATCGTTCGCCATCTTTTGGAATGCTGGATCAGACGAAGTGGTGGGCGAAGGGCCCAAAGATTTAGGCTTGGCTGATTCCTTTTTTAATTCACCGGATATTATCAGATTATCCTCTATGCGAATGGCAGCGGCTTGGGCGAGAACCAAGGTGGCAACTCGTTCCTGAAGGAGCAAGAAACTAACTTTCGAGCTCATAGCGTTTACGAAGAAACACTTTTGATTTTCCGCGTCAGAAGCATGGCAACAGGGACACGGTTGATTAGCGCATTGAACCGGTGACAAAATCGCGCATGGTCTCATTCGCCTCCTTCTTCAGGTGAGTGATCCATGATAATAATGCAAATGCATCCTCTGAAGGCTTGTATCTGTCTTCGAAAGCATCCCGTAAGGTGGCCCAACTGGTGATAGACCCGGCCGGCAAATGCTGAAACCATTCAGCTGCAGGTCCTTGTAGGGTTTCCAGAAAAAGGTGAACCGACACATCTTCGTGGGTCACATCCAAAATACTGCACGACATGATGAATGCAGATATGTGGGAATCCATGCTTTGATTTCCGCTCCCGTCGAATTTGGGAAAATTCTTTCGATTTCCGTGAGGGAGAGCGTGAACTGGATGTGGTAAAGCCAAAGGACCCATCGCGTTTCCCCATGGTACCGCCATCTGGAAAGCCGGAAAGAGAACACGAGCTGGAAGTGTGGTTCCGCTGAGTAACAAGGCACTACAAAGGGATGTGGATGCCCCCTGCAAAAGACTTTTTCTTCGTGAAGGTGAGACACTCCTGGATGACCGGCTAGCCGAGCTTAGCGCTGAAAAACGTGCCGGTGTTACGCTGAAATTGTGCCTTTGAAGCAGATCGAAAGTAGGATCAGCTTCTCCACGGGCTCGCCTGCTGCGCGTAAAAGGTTCACTCGCCAGTGTTCCTTCCAGATCTGCAATGTTATGGCGCAGATTCAAACTTTCTTTTTGGTTGTACTTGCTGATTTTCTGGTTTTTCTGACAAAAACCAGCAGCAAATACTTTTCTAAATATTTAAAACTATCCTCTTCAGAAAACCGATTGCGGTTAAATGACAAATAACAACGAGGATAAGATGGCAGGGAAGATTAGTAAGCTGATTTTCGGATCTGATTTTAACTTTTTTCAGAGGGTTTCAAACTTTTTGCAAACAGTCAAAACTCAGATCTACGGCAAAATACTGATTTTTTGTAAAAACTCAGCGAACTAAAGATCTTTAACTGGACCAGATCTATGACTCTCAGAAGAAAATTTTTTTAATTTGAGCACTTTTGCAAATTTTTGGATTTTTAACAAAAAGTTCAGATTTGCAAACAGGCAGCAATCTTCTGATTTTTCTGATTTTTTATCTTACTACCATCATAGATCTGACAGATCTATTCGATCCCCAGCGGAGTCGCCAAAAACTGTTGGTCCGAAAATCTGTCGCTTGGGCAGATCTATGGATAAACGAGCCAACAGTGTGCAGGGCATAGCCCCTCTTTGAGTCAGCAAAGTGAAACTGGTTTATTGCTATTCTACCAGCAGGAATCTATGCAAGTCTCACAGATTCTACCTTCGGGGGTTTGGGATCTCATCCCAGTAGGTTTATTTCCGGCTGCGAAGAGAAAGGAATGAAAGAGAGGAGGAAGAAGGAACAGGTCCGAAGGGAGAAAAGAAATGAATTCCAAAGCAGAAAGGTCAGAAGATTTATGTTTTTGGGTTGGTAGTAAACAGAGCCAAACCTACTTGCATAAATAAACAAAGCAATACTGATGATAAATAAATGACAATAAAATAGAAGCAGATCCAACAGAATAAATACACAGATCTAACATAAGAAAGATCTAATGTATATAACACAGGTATTCAGCACAAAGTCCAAATATTGTATTACTAATTTGTTCTGTTACAAAAAGCTCAAAGTCTTTTCTCCTTACTCCTATTTCTCATCTGAAAGATATTCATCCATCCATCAACACAACAAGTGTTGGGGTATTTATAGAAAAAGAGGAGAAAAGAAGGCAAAAAGGAGCCAACAACTATTTACAAAGATATTTACAAAATATCTAAAAGTCATGTTGACTTTTTACAACTTGATGGATGACATCATCCCATGATGCAACATGGATGATGTCATCATTTGCATCAACATACTTCAGACATTCCAACAAGAAAGTCGAGAAGAGAGAGAAGAAGAAGAAGAAGGAGGAGGAGCAGCTACTCGTCGTCATCATCCTGCGGCCGAAAGGGAGTAGCCTGCTTTTGATGTTGCTCAGTGATGAGATATGGAACTGAGCGCGGTATTCCAAAAACTTGTTAATCATCGGCCCAAATTGATCCTGAGAAGGATCCTTATGCAGTTCACTGATTGCCTCACAAGTCTCCCGCTCATCTATGAGCTTCTCTGGGAGTTTGGAATAATCTTTTTCCGCCTCAATGAGGAACCCGATGAAGTCCCTACAGCCAGCAAGTTGTTGATAGATTCAGTGTCAAATGTGACCTCTCCCTGTTCCTCGAGAAGCGATCTCCTCAAGATCCGGATGGTTTCATCACCGACCTTAAGATAAAGGAAGGAGTGAGCAACCCCGAGACATGTTGAGAACAATTCGCTCCATTTGGTGCATCGCATCCAGTGGCTCGCTTCCTTTACCTTGTCGATTTTTTCCGAATAAATTCAAGCTGATCCACCCGTAGTCCGTGAGGGACATGGTTTTGCTGAGGGCCCTCGATGGCCGAAGACACCGAACTTGACCAGATCTTCGACCAACAAATAACATCTGCTGAAAGGTCTCGTGTTGGAGTCTAGCATGATCTAGCTCTTCTCGATATGGGCCCCGCTAATGCTTGGAGCTCTTTGTTCACCTTTCCGATGCTCGATACAAATTGACAAACTCGCGATCACTCTTTCACTGCCCTTGAGGATCCGGCCCTCCAAAGCGTAAACGGCCATACCTTGCTCACCAATCTTTGCATATTCATTGATTTTCTCCCGGCCGAGAAGCTCAAGGTTTCGGGCAGCTGTGGGGCGCACTACCCATCTTCTCGTAAGGCTTGGAGCAGATATTTGTTTTGCTCTTTTAGTAGCCTTTTCTCTTCTTTTGTTTCTCAAGCTTTTGACAGGGGCGCGACCATGAAAGAGCTTCCCCGGAGACTTTCGTAAGATGTCCCCATCAGACTTGGGTCACGGTAAAATCTGGCGAGACAGATCCTTTTCTCTTTGAGGGGATCGGGGTATGCAATTTCCATGATTCTCTCACCGCAAAGACTTTTAGAGAAGCGTGCAACAGTGCTTCACTTCTTCTTTGCCCCTTTGGTCGGATCATCGAAAAGTCCATCGGAGCGATGGGAACTTTCCTCTTTTGCACTCACTCACCGCGAGAGATCCAGGCTGGTCCTATGGAAGAAGGACCAGAAACAGAGGAGGGGACAGATGCAGTAGAAGAGGGGAAAAACGTGGAGACACGCGGAGGCGGCATTGAGAGAATAGCCAAGAAGTGTCCACGGGAGGAAGGGAAACTGCAGCTGCGGAAGACATAGGAAGGGAAGGGAGCTCGGAGATGAGGGAAGAAATGGAGGAGGAAAGATCAGCGAGGGAGGAGAAGATAGACGAAGAAGCAGGGGAAAGAGTAGAAGAAGGGGCGGAGGACACGACCAAAGGGATGGTCGCTTGAGTCACTCGAGGAGGGGAAGGAAGAGAAGAAGAAGGGATAGAAGGGACCTCTGTTGTGGTAGCAATGCCGACATCCTGAGTGGATGGGCCAATTGGACTATCCCCTGCTGCTTCTTTCTCTGGCGAATCCAGAGTTATTACCTGTTCTGGCGCTGTGGAAAGAGGACTTTCAGGGGCTTCTTCCTGAATGGTGCTGGATTCACCTTCTACACCTTTGCCTTTAAGCTACTTTTTGGACCGTGAAGGTGCGTTGCCCAATGGGGAGGTTGTGAAATCTACCCCGAGGTAGATTAGGCCGTTCATCCGGCACTAGTGCTCTGTCCCTACGCAGAGTTTCCTTGACCCTCTCCTCAATTGTCTGAGGAGCCTTAGTTCTATCAATGGCCGGAAAGGGCCAATCGTCCCCATCTGTATCATTATATACCTTGTCCACTTCATCTTCTGTTGTTTGGTAGCCTTTGGGGACAATGGCTACCCCATACTGGATAATTTCTGCCAATGCTAGGTGAGAATGATCCTTTCTTCTGAGCTCTACCTCATGGAGGACGCCAATATAAATATCCTCGATCCGAGGAACGTGGATCGATCAAGCTTTGCTCTTGGCAGCAGCCCCCTTGGGTCGAAGGTGGGCCTCGGCCGGGAAGTCATGCTTCAAATTGAGTAACTCCACTCAAAACATTTCCTTCGCCTTGTGGTGGGTAGAGCATGTGTATCGCCCACCGTGAGGGGGAAAGGAGTTCCACCCTTCTTCCTTTTCGTGCAGGCATTTTCGTGGTATGTGATTAGCCGCCTTGATACCCAAAGAGAATCACTTAGGCCCAAAGATACCTTGGTAGCCTGGTTGGCTCTCCCAAAAAGTTGGCAGCCCTCAGATAGGTGAATGTAGGAAATTGGGTGAACAGGGCTCCCCATTTCTCCGTGGCTGCCACTATGTTTTTGGTCGTATGACCATGAGTCAGATTTGGCCTCAATAGGCAGATGATGTGATAAAAGAATGCATCGTTGATTTTGGCAAATTGGGCGATGCTATTCTCCAGCTTCAACTCTGGATAATACTCATATATTTTGACCTGAGGCCAAACTCCACTTCGTGCTAGGCCTGGATAATCCCTCTCTGATGCTGCAGCGTAGACCACGTAGGAGTTCATATGGAATACTCCCATTGTCCGAATCAGAGCTGCTCGAAATGGTGCTGCTTTATAATTTCCCCAAAGAAAAGCGCTTGCTCGTGCACATTCTTATTCATTGTTTCCAAGTAGCGCAGCATCCATTTATGGAAGTAATGGGCGCCGAGAGCCCAAGACCCCGCTCAGAAGGTAATGGTATCGCTGAGCTCTTCTCGAGAAGTCACCGCGTGGATGATTTGGGGCCACCGGGTTACCACCTTCTTGTTCTTCAAGTAGACTTCGTTCATTAGTTGCATGCATTGGTCTTCATTGTCTTCCCAGGCCTTGATGCACTCTGCTTGGCTGACGGCCACGAAGTGCCGGTGGTGAGGGATGCCAAGTATCATCTCAAAATGACGGGCAGTGAGGTTAATGACTACCTCGCCCTTACTGTTTTCGACACATCTGGTGTCTTTGTTGTAAGACTGAGCAACCACCATTATAAATTCATTGTTGACTGTGCTGACGGGGATTCCTCCGGCGAAGTGCAGGGCACTGCCTATCAATTTGTCCATCCATGGACTCTCAGAACTTTCTCGAGTTCTCGCCCTGCATTCCTCCATGTCGACATGCCCCACAGTCTCTCGACATCCATGCTGCATTCGGCCTGTGACTCGGGCATTCTGACCCTTTGATATTTATACTTCATCTCTTCCTCAGTAAGCTTAGCCTTCCCTTTTGATTTGGTGGGTCTCTTGCTGGATGTAGACATATGTTCTTCTAAGATTATCTGCTGATCTGCATGAAGAAGAAGCGAGACCCAATCCGAAAAAGTTGAATTAGCCATTTGATCTTCCATTGGAATGTTAGCAGAAGAAAGAGTTAGAGATTTTTAGGCTCAGGGCGCAGGAAAAATGCAGCTTATGTAAAGGCTAAATAGGCAGGGCGCACGGGAAAGGGCTGTTGCAAAGATTAAACTGGCGCCAAAGGCGCATGGCGCATGCATACTGCAGAGTGCATTTTAGTAAAGGGCGCATGAGAAAATCGTGTTGCATGGAGACAGGATGCGCCAAAGGCGCATGGACCTTGCATGTTACATTGGGATTTGGTGCGCCCTTTGGCGCATGGGAAAAGCGTGTAACAGGGACTTTTCGTGCGCCAAAGGAAATATGGCGCGGCGCACGGAGGGTTTGCACAACACGAATGTTATTGAAAGGAGCGATGCGCCTGCGCTTTTACGACTATACTTGGCGCAGATATAACTTGTGTTGCATGGGCGCAGGGCGCGCTAAGGGCGCATGGAAAGGCGATGCAGCACTGAATGATGGTGCGCCAAAGGAGCGCAAGTTTAGCTTGTGCAGCATGTGGAAGAGGCGCGCCTTGAGGGCGTATGAAAACTTGATGCAACAAGCATGATGGGTGCGCCATTGGCGCGGGTTCTAGTTATGCTGCAGGGGGACAGATGCGCCATGGGGGCGCAACTGTTTATGATGTTGCACGACGCGCTGGTGCGCCTAAGGAAAAATAGGTTTTTTCATATGGCTCAACCCTTCTTTCTTTTCAGTTCTAAGGCTGCCTTGGGATATTCAATGGTTCAAGCCAAAGGGGTTTCAGACCAAGCTTTCAAACTAACACCCTCTACCAGCAGATCTGGAAAGAGGGATGGGAGGAAACAAATAAGGAAAGATGGCACAGGGGAGGGCTAGCTCAACAAATGCATATCAACAAACCAACCAGCAAGCCAAAAACCAGAAAATAAAGCACATGGACGAGAAAAGAACCTCTTACCCGGATAAATAACAAAATCTTGAGCACGGGTCCACAACGTGTTGAAAACGATGAGGCAGAGGCTGACAGGCTCAGAAAAATCACGTGCACAACGAATAGTGAAAATGACATTTGGGCGCGCAAACCATATATATATAGGTTAGCTGGACATTAATGCGCCACCCACTTTTTGAAAAGCGCATGAAAACTGCTGTCGACAGGGAAAAGCGTGCGCCCTTTGGCGCACCAAAACGCCTGCCAACATGAAATAAAGCGCGCCTTTGGCGCACCAAACGCTATGTCGACAGAAATTATGTGCGCCTTTTGCGCACCAAAGCATTGTGTTGCATAAGATTATGTGCGCCTTTGCGCACCAAAAGTGGCGCAACAAACGCTGTGCCAACACAATGGCGCATGCGCTTGGCGCACGCAGGAAGGCTCAACACACTTTGGCGCACCGAAAGTCATGTTAACACCGAAATCACGCGCAAAAAGGTTTTAAAGGGGGCGCACCAAAAGTTGGTGTTACATAGCAATTTCATTTCATGCGCCACCCAAAAAGGCTCAAAAGACTAAGTTGTCAAGATAGCTTTAAAAAGACCATGTATAAAGGATAAGAAGTGTAGGAACAACATGAGGTAGGTGAGGGAAAAAATCAAGTCAAGGATAGAAGAAGTTCCTTCGATGCTACAGATGTGTGCGTAAGAGTCTTTGGTTAGTAAGGATTATTACACACCGGAAGGTCAGAAAGGTTTCATGCAAGATTTAGTGCATGGGTAAGGGTGCTTAAGATTGGATTTATTGGAAAAAATTTAATCTTGAGTAGATCGATGGGTGCCATAGTATTTCTTTTCATAGAAGAACAAAATCTATAAGTATGAAGTCGGGAACATTATTATTTTACCTTGTTATTACAAGATTGAAGAAGCTGTTTGGAAACTAGGGCATCTGCGAAGAGAGATTTGTGTGAAGGGAAAATCATAGAGATTTGAGTGTGTGACTAGGCTGATCTACGAACCAGAGTGGAAGGAGTACATGGGCATAGGGAAGAAAGTTTTAGAGGAGTACGCCATCTTGTGGAAGAATTTTTCCAGGTTAGGGTTCTATAGCTAGGGCATGGAAGTAGAAGGATTGCTTCACAAAGTTGAGCCATAAGGTTGAGCACAGTAAGGAAGAGGAGAAAGAAGAGTTTATATTTTAACCTAACAAGTAAAATGGCACCAAAGAAGGCAAAAGGGAAAGGGAAAAGGAAAAAAAACTACGCCACAAATTTTAACGAGGTGTGTACGCATAGATGCGTACCAGATGGAGTGTTGTTGGGGAAAGAATGGGTATCCCATGTGAGGAGTATGGTTGTGAGTGACTAAAATCATCATACAAGCACCACAAATATAGAGATGGCATTGGAACTAGTTCATCCGATGGACAAGAGGATACTAGAGGGAATACCAATCTACAATGATGAGGTGAAGGTAAAGTTAGGAAATGCTAGGTTGTTGCAACTTTATGAGTTTCCCTATTTTTTAAATCTTGATCGGTTATACCAATGGTTTATACCGCATGTGCATGAGGATGACTACTTTTTTTGGGCCATAAAATGTGTATAACTCCCCAAATCATATCTAAGTTTATGGGCTTGGTTTGTGAGGGGGAATCCATAGATGATGACTTGGAAGATAAGGAGGCCATCAAGGAGATAGTGGAATCCTATGATTACAAAAAGGGTTCACATTACTTTGACATCATAGATATCCCCAACCCTATAATGAGGATGGCCACGTGCTTGGTTACCAAGCTAAATGGTCAAGAGAGGTGGATGCAGGTAAATAAGGCATGGTTGAATGTATGTTGGAAAATTTTAGAAGGGACCATCTATAACTTGTCCACCTATATTGCAAAAGAGATCATAAGTAGCGTGCAGGAAGGGGATAAGATAATGTTTGGCAATGTCCTTCTCACCATTGTCTTCTCAGAGATTGGAGTGCCCGATGGGCCGAAATGTTCGTATGTGAGTACCCAAACAAATATCCCTCACGCACAAAAATATTTGAAACTTATACATGTGATACCATGATAGCCACCCACAAGGAACACCTGGAGAAATGGTACAAGAAAAAAGAATGACGCATTTAGGGAAGAGTGGAGAATACCTAAAAAATTTCCTGCGCTAGTAGATGGAGAGGATGATTTTGTTGTATACCAGCACTTCTGCATTAGTAGATTCACTCTGATAGATGGGACCGAAATTCCATGGTGCAAACTACCTTTCTCTTTCACCGCACAATATTTCCAAGTAGGGGTCAACTGCTTCAAGGAAGCTAAAAGGCTAAGGTTCAACCTCGAGAAAAATGGACTAGAACCACGGCGAGCTACATAGGAAGCTTGGATACCCAAAGAAGTGAGTGTATGTGGAGATCTCCCATGAATTATAAATGATGAAACCCATGATGTTTCCAATTTCCAGGAGGACCACAACGAGGGTGTATTTGCACATCATTCCTAAGTTTGAGAAGGGTGCCTACTTGGAGAATGATGTCTCCATCCCTGAGGATCCCATTGGTAGGAAGAAGGTCATGCCAAAGAAGAGAGAAAGGGAAGAGACCCTAGAGAAATAAGCACCGAAAAGAAAGCACCAAGTGTGTAGACAACACAATCTATGGGTGTACTGGAGTCAGGTGCCAAGCCAAGCACATATGCACACAGGAAGAAGTATCCCATCAAGGAGAAGGAGAAGACACCTGAGGAAAAGGTTTTAGAACAAGAATAGTCTCACAAAAGGGAATCACCTACTGAGGAAGAGGAAGAATCCCTAGCTAGGAAGAAACATAAGGTAGTGGGGAAGGAAGACTTGGAGGAGATAGAGATCTTGGAATCCTACATGGGAGAGAAGGACGACGATGAGGATGAAGAAGTTCAGAATCATCCCATGTATGATGTACATGATTTAGAAAAAAATGTTTTGAATAGATGAATGGAGATGCGGAGGATGCCCAAGGAAAAGGGGTTAGCGAGGAGGTGAACACTAAGGATCAGAGGACCCCTAGCCTCACCAAGGAGTAGATAGAAGAGGGTAGAGAGAGAAGTAGTGGGCATAATCAAGAAGTTAGTGGAGCAAGATGTGGAGTGGAGTGTGGACGAGATACTCAAGGAGATATAATATGAGAGCATAGGAAAGGAGTATGGGAACATGGGTGGAGATCCCAGCTTGGTGGTGAAATTTCTAAAGGTTACACAAATAGGAGGGAAGAACATGGTAGTAGCACAAGGGCAAGGAATGGGTTATATCAATGATCCAAACAAAGTTCTATGCACACGATTATAAATCACCGTACCAATAGAATAACCCCCGTGATGTCTTCATTTGATGAGGAAGGCACGTACCTACAAACCAAGAAGATGTTATCTTGGGAATTTGAGTCCCATGTTGATGAACCTAAGTTTAAAGTAAGCCAAGGGGTGCTTGATGAAGATGCCATAAAAAAGGGATAAACCCGCTAGTAAATTCTCAACAATTATCTGATGAACAAGTCTATAATGCACTAAAAAAGGTTTCAGTGGAAGTTGAGGAAAGAATTTTTGGAAGGAATGACCATGTGATATTCCTAGAAGGGGAATTGGAGAAGAAAAAGAGGATCTTGTTGAAAATATAAAATATCTAAAGCAAGAGGAACTAATCAATGCACATAGTTAAGGCATGAACTAAAGGAGGAAAAGGCTAGGGTGTGTGAGGTATACAAAAAGGTAGAAATGATTATAGATGCTATTATCTTAAGGAATCCAAACCTAGCACTGCCCAAGAAGAAGTATGAGTCAACCTTGCAATGCTTGGAAGACCTAACTCGCATCCTCACCATGGAGAGGCAGCCTCTCACTTTGGAATCAACAAGAATTGTTAGCACACCAAGAGAAAGAGGAGAAGCTAAAGGTGGTGGAGATAGTCACTTGGTACACTAAGCTCCTTGCCAATGTGAAGGCCACCACACAGATATCCAAAGCTTCTTATGACAATTGTGTAGACAAAGATAGAGTGGCAATAATTTTAGTTGTCACCCATGAAGCAGATCTCAAGGAGTTTTAGGAGAAGAATAAGGAAATAAGGAAAAGCAGGGATAAGATCCTAGCCGAGGTGGAGAAGAAATCAGAATCTATTGAGACCTTTACGGGGCTCGATAAAAAACTAGATGAAGGAGTTATATCCCCAGATCACCCATAGGATGGATGCATTGGACAACCTTGGAAAACAACTAGAAGGGATTGTTGATATGATGAGTGCTAAGGGGGATGAGCTAAACTTTGAAGAGGTGAGTACCCTAGTAGGTGACCTCTATCAATAAGCATAGGGTGAAGTAGATTCTTGGAGAATATTGAGGTAGATATAAGAAAGGATTTCCCACTCCTCCTTCAGTAATAAACATATTCTTCTTCTTTCCTCCATTCTTTAATTCTTCCATTCTTCATTCCTTCATTATTTGTTCCAACTATTCAGAGTCCCTCCATTCTTTATTCTTTGAAGGAAGGATGTTTCCAAGGATGGAGAACAAGCTTAGTGTGGGGTGATGTTGGGCCTCAGAATATTGACTAAGTCCCCAAGGGTGCGTGCATGTGTGAGACCAATATGAAGAAGGGCACATGGGGAAAATTACATAGGACAACGGTTTTAGAAGGGTTTTGTAGAAACCATGATACGTGTGGAAGAAAAATCAAAGGGTATCAATACTTAGCCATATTCAACATTCCAAGAAGCACATGAGGAAAGCATGACTTGACCAAGCATGCAGAGTGGATAAGGTGTCAGCTTGGTAACTTGGTGACCAAGAAAGGAATATTCCACGTGATGGAAGAATCCAGAAGGATATCATTACAGAGAGTGGAGATCCCATATGAGAATTAGGATTCTCTATTAGAGGACCACCTTGACACTTGGCAACCAATATACTACTTCATGAAGGCATGGTGGTGGGCGATAAACCTATATATAGAGATTCTCAAGTAGGAAAAAGAGAGATTGGGAATTGAAACTGGAGAGACTACTCTTAAAAAAGGGGATCATCATATAAATCGTGAAAGATGAAGCTTTGCAGAAATAATAGGAGGTTTGAGAGGGTTGGGGTTACAATTAGAGTATCATAGTAATATTGGCATATCTAATAGGATAGGTCTGTGTGAATTCTTGTAATATGGCAAGCATAATGAGGAATTCTGATGCATAAGTCTTATCTACATTGATGCATTAGTCTATTATGACCCTGATGAATGTAATGTGGTTACTAAACTATGATCAATATGAATATATGGTTTTGTCCTAAATACATATTGTTTATGGGTGTAAACCCTAGTGCATTTTCTTTATATTATGAATCATATTTGCTATCTGTATGATGTTTCTCTTGTTATCTGAATGGGTGTATTGATATAATAACTCATCCTAGGATCTTAGAATGAATGCATGGCCCTTTATATTTTTACATCCAATTTTCTATCCATAAGTAATGTATTCTCACATAAATCACATAAATAAGGGGCTCGGTGCCTACACGTGCCTCTCGGTGAGTGCCCAACACCTACTAGGTGATAGGCCAATGCACATGGGATTAGAAGGTTATTCTAAGGACATAAAAATTACTACAATTATGCATCTGAACTGACTTCAAGGATCTCAATATTTCCTTCCCTAAAGATGATTTCCCTCTCCCGAATATCGATCAGCTAGTTGACTTAACATCTGGACATGAAATGTTATCCCTCATGGATGGTTTTTTCAAGTTACAATCAAATCCTTATCACCACCGACAATCAACATAATACATCTTTCATTAGCACTTGGGGACCTTACGGTACCGTGTTATACCTTTCAAACTTAAAAATGTGGGAGCTACTTATCAATGCACCATGACATATATCTTTCATGATCTTATCCATAAAATAGTAGAGGATTACATTGATGATCTCTTAGGAAAATCTAAATAATGAAAAGATCATCTCAATGTCATTGAATCAATATTTATCTATATTATTCACTTTTTCCTTTATCTTAACCCCAAATTTTTTTTTTTTTTTGGTGTTCTCACCGGTAAAATCCTAGGGTTCATCATGTCTATCCAAATTATTGAAGTAGATCCAACCAAAATTAAGGAAATCATTGACATTACTCCATCAAATCTCAAATAGTTACGTAGCCTTTAAGGTAAATTGCAGTCTATCTGACATTTCATATCTCAAATCTCAAAATGTTGTCAACCATTTCACCACCTTTTTGTAAAGATGTTGAATTTATATGGGATCTCAATTGTTAAAATGCTTTCGACGAGTTAAAACACTATATTTTATCACCATATGTACTCATACCTTCTCACGATGGAGAACCCCTCTATATCTACATATCTATCACAGATCATGCTTTAGGAACTATGCTCGCTCATCGAGATGAGAAAGGCCATGAATAAGTTATTTATTACATAAGCCATACCCTCCATGAATATGAAACCCATTATATTGAAGCTGAAAAATTATGTTGTGCTTTGTACTTTACAACCTCTAAACTATGACACTATCTTCTCAATCATAAAACTTTCATTGTCACCAGCTTTAACCCACTTAAAACTATGCACTCTAAACCATACCACAATGACCATATAACTTGGTGGCTCATTCTTATGACCAATTTTGACCTTTAATTCATATCATAAAATTATATTAAAGGCCAAGTCATTGCAGTCTAGCTTATTGAAGCACCCCTTCCAGATACTCACCTTCCTCACGAACAATTTCCTAATGAATCCATCAACACTATTGAAAAATATGAATTCATTCCTATCAAAATGACTCTTTTCTTTTATGGATGTAAATTCCAGCAAGGGGAGGATTTGGTGTCATTATCAAACCTCCTTGGGGGATTCCTATTCTAATATCATTTAAAATTAACTTCAAATATACTAATAACATAGAATAATACTAAGCTTTAATCATGGGTCTCACCACCGCTATCCTATTAGGTGTTCATATCTTAGAAATTTTTGAAGATTCACAACTCTTCATCAATCAAGTCAAGGGATAATATCAATGTAAGAATGAAATTTTACATTAATATAAAGCCAATTTTTATTTTCTCCTTGGAGCCTTTAATCATTACATTATCCAAATAGTTTTGTGATCTTCCAACAAATTTACGAGATACCATGGATTCTCGTAGAGACCTCATCCCATTACAAACTAAAAAATTAACAAATAATCGCCAACTATTTGTAGTTTTTCAATGATTGATCACCCCTCACATCAAAATGAACTCCCTCCTATTGATACTATTGACAATCATCCAACTGATCTATGGTATTCTCAAACATTTGACTATCTTTTTGAACCTAAAATCCCCTCTTTTTTATCACGAAATGCTAAAAGATCATTTTTTAGCGCACTTCTCACTACATCATCATAGGAGGTATATTGTATAAATGCATCTTTTATGGACTCCAATTAAGGTGTCTTAAGTATCATGAATCTATCAAAGCAATCCAATAGGTCCATGCTAGAACATGTGGTGGATATTTTAATGGTAATGTCTCATTAAATGTGTCTTAAAAATTGGCTACTACGCCTACTATTAATCAGGATTACTATTCTTACATCAAAAAAATGTGTCAAATGTCAACAACACTCATATCTTATCCATGTCCCTAGTCAAGTCTTGTAACCTACTCATGATCTATGGCATTTCTCTCAATAAGGGTTAGACCTCATTTGCACCGTCAATCCTAAATCATCACAAAAACACCATTAAATTGTCACATCCATGAAATATTTTACAAAATAGGTCAATTTTACTCCTTAAAATTAAACTAAAGCAAATCAAATCATTGATTTCATTAATCAATACATCATATGTTGTTTTGGTGTTCCTCATAAAATTGTCATAGATAATGGAAAATCCTTCAAGATTAAGGACATTAAGAAGATTTGTGATGCTTTCAACATTAAACTTGGATTTTCATCACCATATTATCCCCAATAAAATGGATAGGTTGTGGCCTCTAACAAAATAGTTATTAAAATTCTCATGAAAACAATAGACAACGTAGGAAGAAATTGACATCTCCAAATCTTGTTTGTTGTTTGGGCTTATCAGACTAACATATGTAACTCTACTAGTGCTATGGCTTTCTCATTATTTTATGGATCCAAGGTGGTTATAACCATTGAATTTAAAATCCCATCAATCCATGTATCACTTAAGGACATTATCCTCGATGAAGATTATTGATAAGACTGTATTGCACAACTAGAATTATTAGACAAAACATGTTTAATGGCCCTTGAACATCATCAAGTCTATCAAGAACATGTCAAATGTGCCTATAATAAACATGTAAAATAACATGACTTTAAAATTGGTGATCTCGTTCTCAAGGAAAATCAAAATGTCACTACTTTAGAATAGAGTAAACACAAAAATTTTACCCGTAATTGGATTGATCCATATGTTATCACTCACAAGTATGGTTTGGGAGTGTATCATCTAGCATCCCTTAATGGTACACCTGAAAAGGAACATTTGAATTCCTTTCACTTGTGGAATTTACACTACTAAATCTTAATAATCATGATGGTAGTTATATATTTAAGACCTTATCTAACCACCAACAAGTCATCTTCTCATTGTAATGATTCAAAAGCATGTGATTTTTCATCACTATCCTCATAAACCATAAATATTAGAACCATAGCTATGTTCATCACATCTTTCATTGGACAAGGTCCTCTTTGTATGAACCCCATAAACATTACATCCATATAACCTTGTACCAACTAAAAACATGTCACAGGGCATGCATGTGTAGGTCACTTACACATGTTTTCCCCTATGAAAAAGTATATTAAGGTTTTCCTCAACTCAAATAAAATTAAAAATATATAAGGATACTCCTTATCAAAAATAAAAATAATACACTGATCCCTTGAAGGACAAATATTTGAAAAATATATAAAAAAATTTCAAAAAAAAATACGCTAATCCCTAGAGGAAAAGCTACTAGTCATGTAGACCGATCCCTCGAAGGACGAATATATGTATAAATGAAAATTCAAAACCCTCAAAGGATGTATATCTATATAAAAATGTTTCTGCATCAATCTACCTTCAAAAATTCAAAATATCAAAATCATCCTAGGAAAGATTCCCACATCGATCAACTTTCCCATCAAAGAAAACTTCCTGCATCGATCAATTTGCATCAAAAATCAAAATATGTAAATATGGTGCATTTCTCTATAAAACTATTAAAAGGAGAACCATATTTCCCACACAAGCTATATATGGAAAACTCCTTTCATGTCCTATGAAGGTACATCTAATCACTTTATCTCTATAACTGAGGTTTTATGTATCACTACCCCCGATAGTCTTGGGTTATAATTTTTAAAGGCTAAGGGTGGAAGTGCTTTCAAATCCCTATACCTATTACGTATTTATAAAATCCATATCAAAAGAAATTGTTTCATTTTTATTCCTACTTTAACAAAGATAGAACACATTTCTATTAACATTTATTTTGATCATAAATTCACATTTTTCATATTTAAAAGCTCATAGACACAATAATTAAAGAAAACATCAAAATCCATCTATCAATACATATATCATAATCAACATAATCCAAATCATAACCACATCATATATATATATATATAAATCAAATTCCCAAATACATCATCTAAAAAGGAGTTTCCATAAATCATATATATCAAAGGATTCACAAAGAGTTGTATGCATATCAAAATCTACAATGGAAATATGCATAATCGGTCTCAAGTAAACTAGACATATCTCACAATCTCACTTGCACGGATAACACTCCCATCACCTCCAAAACCCCTAAACACCCCCATGACCACAAGCTCCTCTTTCTGTCCCCCTAGGTGGTTGACCTACACTCCCTACTCTCACACTCGGGTGTTTCCTTAGCTGAACTAGATGATCCATGTATAACACTACACTAGATAACTAATTTATGACCATTTCCTCATAATATGATAACTCTACGCATAAGGAATGATAGTGATCTACACCGATCTTACCCAATTCTCCTATCTAACTATTATCATGTGCGTGAGTTTTCAAGTCTTCACCTAATATAGAATACCCCATAATTCCTAGAGACATCATCAAAGTATCCGATTCTTTGATGGTAGTGATCTCGATCAGCTACTTCTTATGCCAATTATTCTCTCGATTCCATCCCACTTAGTTACAACACCATCTCTCTCTAATCAGTGTATCCCTCACCCCAACCAAATCATCTCACTCTCTCCTCAGACTATCTCTCTTAGCCTCCACTGTGGCATTCTTAGCCATCAACTATGTCACTATAGATCCCAATTCCTCCTCATCCTCCTCATCATCACATCACTAACATTCACTACCTCCTGTTCTCCCTCTACCTGAGCACACATCCTCTTCCTTTGAATCAATCATATCACTCTCTCCTTAAACTATCTCTCATATCCTCCACTATGGCCTTCTTAACCATCAAATTATTCATTATGTATCCTAAGTCCCCCTCGTCCTCCTCATCATCCTCGTCATCAATAACATTCACTACTCTTTGTGCTCCCTCTACCTCGGTATGCACCCTCCTCCCCCTCTAAATCAATTATGTCCTCTCAAAATCATTATAAGCTCTCTTCCACCACTGGGTATAGTCTGCAAATACCCAAGCATCATCAATAGGAACTAAGTCCTCCTCCTCATCAATACACATATCCCCATGTTCCTCTACTATCACAATCATATGCTCTAAAATTACCTTGGTAGTCTCTGTATCCCCATCCTCCCATCTATAAAGAATTGTATCCTCATGTACATCTTGTATCAAACCAAATTACCATATGAAATGACCAAAAATAACCATCTCATACTCCCCTCCTCTTTATGTTTGCATCCATAAGTCATGTTATGTCCCAACAAGCTCATCCTCACATCCAGGCCACTCAAGAAACCCTACATAAGGCCTCCATATCACATCACCTACCTACAATCCTATCAAAATATGTCTATAGTATCTCACCGTATTCCTCCTCTTTTCCCGACACTTATCCTCTCTCTATCTCATAAAACTAGCATGCATGTCCATGAAACCACCCCATGGAAAACCCTATGGACAAGCAATAACCATATTCTTGTATGCCCAATAATGAAATGAAAATGATACATCAATACTGAACCTCTTGTGGATTTTCCAAGCCCCATAACTCTCTATAAATATTTGCTAGTAATGTCAATGTGCCCACTCAAAAATATTCTAATGTTCCATCATTTCGCCACTACTCTTGTCATCATCCACGAAACCTACCTCCTCTAGAACCAGGGAGATAAAAATAAGAAATAGTCAACATCATCATCTTAATCAGTGTGCACCCATCTCTCAATGGGAAATACAAAGCCTGATAACTAAAATATTATGATGAGTACTTTACATCATCCACCTCATACCCATACAATCTCCGCATAACACCATCTCTCTTAAACTCGTCGATAGTATAGATTCCCTCTCCACCGATTGTAAAATCTCACGATCCTATGAATATCTTACACTATAATAGTAATCTTGCATGTTAGTAACCATAAAGTACAGTGGTAGGATTCCACTTTTCCATCAATGCCAACAAAAAACCATGACATCTATGAATCCATCTATAATCCATTATACCCATGCATCCCATTACCTCTACATGGGCCTAATCATCATCCATAATATCTTCCCACACCTCCTCTGAAATAGTTTGTATCCTATCTCAAAGGCTCAATTTCACATCCATCTCGTATAACAAAATGACTAAACTTAAAATCCACTATCAAAAATATCCCAAAATTCTATCAAAAACATCCACTTTATCGGACGAGGGGTGAAAAGGTGTATTAACCAGATTAATTAATTATTATAAAGTTAAACATTATAACATGAATAAATTAAATAAAGCACAATGAACACATAACACAACATGTAACATGGAAAACCCCTAAATGGGTAAAACCCATGGATAATAAATCCACTATCAAGAAACTTGTACATCCATTAGTCCAAGAACTCCCTCCTCACTTCTATTCCATGCTTTTACTAGGATCGCCTGATTTACGTGATATATCCTGAATATTACCTATGGTCATATTTCAATAACCTGAAATGTTATGAAATTATTAAGTGATAGGACACACCCCAATTTAATTTTTTAGTTAATTAAATTAACTAACCACCTAATATAAATTTTATATTTAAATAATAAGAATATAGTTTATTCTATATTATTTAAATATAAACTATATATTATGATACACTTAATACTATAGTTATAATACTCCCCCTTAATATTAAGTGGGGATCCATATGCCAACATTACTTGTTTGTACAACAGGATTTACAAATCCATAAACCCTAAAGGTTTAGGCTAGCACATGTATTTATGAGACTAAATCTCACCATTTCTCATGGAAATATTCTTATACCGCATCTCTAGGATCATTTTATAATACAAGGAAATCCTTTACAAATAGATGCACACTGGATTGTATTTTTCCTATAAAATCTATCAGTTTACATGTAAACTCTATCAGTTTACTTTAGATCATACAATATCTTTTAAAATGCTTTTAAACTAGAGTAGAAGTATAGAGGAGGAGTCAACAACCAGCCGACCATTAGGAGGTGACATTGCATGCACACTCCCCCTCAATGGAAACTTTGAAAGGCCAAGCATTGCACACACTTGCAGTATTTTACAACACACAATGGCTCGTAAACATATCTGTAATATAATCTTCATTCGGAAGAACTAGAGATCTCTATCACCATAGAGAACCTTCTCTCGATAACATGCATATGAACTTCAATATGCTTCATTCTCTAATGTTGAACTAGATTATTTATCAAGATTAATACCACTCGACCACCACATGGAGAGGAATACTTCCTTTAGTTTCAATATGTATCTCTTCCAATAGCCACTTCATCCATATTCCTTCTTTACTTATTCTATTTTACTTCACTACCTCAAGAGAATAAATGGAGACTATTGTTTGATTTTGTTGTTTCATGAATGGTTCCTACAACAAAAATTGAACACATATGTAGTATATTTTATATAACACAACACCAACATGGTTAGAGTTATAATATCATATAAAAATAATAATAAGCATATAAATCTTTATTGATTTCACTTGTAACTATCTATACTATTTGTATAAAAACTAACATAATAGTATGCTTTAACAACTACCCATGTTAAAATAAGTTGAAAAATTCAACACACTATATATGTAAATTATATATTAAATGTGATTAGTATTGGACATCTCTAATACAAATGTAAGAGTGTCCCTAGGTGTCATTTGATATGCATATAATAATACTTTAATTTCACATAATAAAAGTTTTTTACAATATATATATATATATATCATCATTATCTTATTCTAAGACTTTATAAACAAGATAAGAATTGATAGATAAAAAAAAATCAAATTATTCAAGAATAATCATAGTATTCACTGAAAACATAATCCACTAATTGTGGACACTTCTCATGGAGTTTTCTTCACAAGATGACATGTAAGCACCCTTTAATACATTTCATAGGTGGTAAAATTTAGATATGTCATATATGATCAGTTTTTCATGTCAAAAATGAACACAATTCTAATTTTTTAATAAACTATAAAAAAACGAAGCAAAATTTAAAAACACATAATCCATTTTTTGTGTATGTTTTCAGTTGTAGCTATTTCTAGTTCATTTTTACTAACTCATCTGAGTTAAAGAAAAAAAACTCCTTTTTCAACAGTATACAAAATAGAAAATATACTTTTCATTTAAAAGTAATTTATAAAGTTATTATATTAGCACTATGATTATTCTCATTATCATCATCATTATCTTGATTTTGATATGATTTATTTCATTTCTGATTTTTGAAATTTGACTTGTTTTTAAATTTACAATCCTCTTTCTTATGTCCAAATTTCCCACAGTTATGACATATACCATCAAAACTAACTTTTAAGTTTCCTGGTTTCTTCTTTTTACTAGGAGTTTTAAAAGTCCATTTTTATTCTTATTAATCCTAGAAGATTTACCTTTTAATTTTTTAGCAATAAGTGCACATGTGGTCTTTTATTTCTAATCAAAATGATTCATAACCTTATCTTCCTGTACTCAGAGAGCACTAAGGGTTTGAAAATATGGAATGTCTTGTTCGATTGATATTTTGAATTCAAAATTGAAATGAAATTTCTAAATTTCTCATGAATATTCAACTAAATAATGAAATAAAGTAATTTATCCTAAATCAAATTACTACCACATCCATCTAACTTTGAATTAATATTTTTATTTTTGCTAAATAATTTATCACTTTTTCATCTCCCTTCATGGGAGTTGTCATAATCTCTAAAATTAATTTAATAATTTTTGAAAAATGCGTACCTTCATGCATCGATTCCAATTGAGCCCAATCCTCACTTGGACTTTCTTGGTTTTTGATATAAAGTAGATAATCATCTTGTATGCTTCAAAAATAGTGGACATCACCTCTTGCAAGTTTTTTTATACGTAGTGACGTTATCGAGTCGTTGCGTGTCTTTCAAGTAGGAGCTCTCTCAATTCCATTCACACTTACCCACAATTTCTAAGCCATGAATTCTTATTTCAATCAAATCTTCAAAATTTTGTAGTTGTTTCCATTCAACATCTAAAATTTATTAATTCAAAAGTGATTAGACCCCATTTTTACATAAAATAGAGATAAAAATTGATTAACAAAAAGGATTAAAATAAGAGTTTCATATAAATTCCCCTATTGTATTATAATCCTTGTAATCAATCACGATCAATTTACACCAAAAAGGAGGTAATATTAATTAAATATTGTATACACGAGTACGTTAGAATTATATCAAAAATAAATTAAAATGTAAGTTATTTTTTTAGTTTTCTAACAAAATGACGAAAAAACAATCTTTTCGTCATATCTTAAAAGTATATCAAAATAGAACTATACTATTTAACTATTTTTCAAAATATAATTTTTATAAAAATATATATATTTCTGAAAAAAATAACAAATAATTCATATTTTAAAAAAAAAAATTATATATAAATTTTTGTGTTGCTCTTTCTCCTTATTAAGTAGGATTTTCTATCAACTCGACCAAGTTATCCACTAAACTCGAACCATATTATAATTTCAAAATTATACCAACTTGCCAATTTATTACATTTCATTTTGCAATTTTACCAATGAATCTTATATATATATTATTAGTTTCATGCTAATGTACCCACCTCGGTGAGTTATTTCTCACATTGAATGAGTTCATTGTAATGAAGGGTGAGTGCATTATTCATTTGGTTTGGGCTAGTTCATAATTGATACTACGAGCTCATTTAAGTAGCATGATGAACTACATTACACAATAGTCAACGTGGACTACACTCCCCATCACCCACTTTATTAGAAACTCGAGGGTTATCATAATCAACCACCCATGGTTATAAATGGTGGGCTACATGTAATACACGGAAAAATAGCTTAGTATGGTTGTAGCCACATTATAATTGCAAGTTTGAGGCTTGTAAATCCTTATAACACCTATC
Organism: Taxus wallichiana var. yunnanensis; assembly: GCA_018340775.1. Classification (NCBI taxonomy): domain Eukaryota; kingdom Viridiplantae; phylum Streptophyta; class Pinopsida; order Cupressales; family Taxaceae; genus Taxus; species Taxus wallichiana. The sequence continues at coordinate 384,262,788 of CM031233.1, read as the reverse complement.
ATTTTCCCAATATGGGACTAACAATTGTGCAAAAGGAGTAGAGGTGTCTATGGTTAGGGTATAGAGGAGGTACTGTGAGACACATGAAAAAGGACAGGAGGTGGTCTACACAGGGAGGTTCCAAGTGGCATGGAAGTAGAGGGGAGGCGATTATGAGCGGGCTGCCCCCAAATAAAATTTGATATATCTTTTTAATATAAGCCCCTATATATGTGTGGCATAGTTTTTGTGGGATATGTTTTAGGTAATATAAACTATATATATATATATATATATATATATATATATATATATATATTTTATAAAATATGGAATATTTTATAAAAAGCTATATAAAGATATAGTTTATATTAAACTATAGGTGCAACATTTTCGGAGGCCTTGTTGGGATGTGAATAAGGGTTTCAAAGAAATTAATAGTAAATAATTTAAAAACAAATGTATTACTAGGGGATAAGGAATTTACTTGACCAATGAAAAAAATAGAACAACCTATTTTCTCAAGTCTTGTCCCCCTTATAAACTCAAGTTTTACTCTGGATTTTTACTTTCCCCTTTTATTTTTCTTGAATATCCTACAAAATATGTAAAACTATATAAAGTATTTCAAATAATTTACAACCCTTACCTTATATTCCAGAGCTTGGTAATTCCTGAAGTTGGATTATTTTCACCTATTTGAAAAATCCACAATGTCTTTTCACTTGTGCAATATTCATCCAACCATATGGAAAGGGAAGGTGGGGTTAAATAATATTTCAAATAGTTTAACTACCTTCAAAACTATTACAACCTTAGGTTACATTAGGATTAATTTATTAAACATGCTATGGTACCATGTTAGGATGAGGGGTGAAAAGGTGCATTAACCAAATTAATTAATTATTATAAAGTTAAACATTATAACATGAATAAATTAAATAAAGAATAATGAACACATAACACAACATGTAACGTGGAAAACCCCTAAATGGATAAAAACCATGGAGAATAAATCCACTTTCAAGAAAATTGTACATCCACTAGTCCCATAACTCCCTCCTCAATTCTATTACATGTTTTTACCAGGATCACCCTATTTACGTGATATATCTCGAATATGACCTATGGTCATATTTAAATAACCTGAAGGGTTATGAACTTATTAAGTGACGGGGCAAACCCCAATTTAATTTTTTATTTAATTAAATTAACCAAACACCTAATATAAAATATATATTATGATACACTTAATATTATAGTTCTAACACACTTTTCTATTAAAAATGTAAATAAGACCAATGTTTCCTTGTTTCTTGTTATTTCACCTTTCTCATTCAATTTATTTATGAACACTCATTTTGTTCCTATCAAATTATTGTTTTTAGACCTTGCTACAAGCTATGAGTTTCATTCTTTTCAATCTAATAAAGTTCTTCATTCATGGCTTCCATGCGGTGTTGGTATTTTCTAGCTTCATCCACATTCTTGGGTTCTATCATAGATAAGAGTGTTATGTCTTCATGGTTTTTCTGATCTCTTAGATTTATTCTTGTGAGAATACCTCCTTCTCTATTTCTAATGATCTGATTTTCTAGATGATCCCTCTTAACTTTTCTTGAGGGTGTCTTGGTGTCTTGTCTTTCTTCCACTTCTTCCACTCCTTCATGTGTACATTCCAATTCTTCATCATCTTCTTGATCTTCATGGATGTCCTTAGGCTAAGTGATAGACTTTGATGGATAAGACTCATCAACTTTTACATTTTTTCTCTCAACTATCTTTTGTAGCCTCTTATTATAGCATCTATAGGTTACACTAACTATTGAATATCCAAGAAATATGCCCTCATCACACCTAGAGTCAAATTTTCCTAAGTTGTCTTCATCCCTCTTGATGTAACACTTGCTTCCAAAGACTCTTATGTGTTTCACATTGGTTGGCCTATCTTTCCAAATTTCATAAGGTGTCTTGCTATTGTTCACTCTCAATTGAGATCTATTTAAAATGTATACGAGATGTATAGACTACCTCACTCTAATAGGCATTAAGAATTTTACATTTTTTTATTAAGGGAAAATAGTTTTGAAGGGACTATACCCTATATACAAAAGGGCTCAAAAGCCAGATACCAGAAGTAGGAGAAATAGCCCAGAGAAGAGCAAAACAACCAACCTCAGAGGGCTCAAAAGCTAGATAAAACAACATATTAATAGAAAGGATCCAGATGTACAATGATCCAAAAATAGCAGAAGAGATCAAAAAACAAACAAGAGATATCTATCATAGAATATCTTCACCAAAAACAACACTAGATCCGCCAGTCATCAGCAACTCCACATCTAGTAAATAGCAACACAGCTCCACTTTACTTGATAGCCCTATCAATCTTGGTTTTGATCATTTGCAGCGAGATAAAGAAAGTAATGGTTGTGGCCTGAGAAGGGTCTTTCAGATCTGCCTAAGCAATTGCCATATCTCTTTTCTCTTTGGGGCCCCAAATGTCTTCAGTAATCCCACTGAGGCTGCATACACTATGAACATGTTGTTCAATGAAATTGTAAATAATTTTAAGTGCAGATAGGATGTAGTCATTACAAATTTTTGCATTTCCTGTTCTGCCATCCAAAGATTGTAGCTTCTTGAACACTTCAGCAATAACACCCTCCTCATCATCATTTTGAAGTTTTCCTTTTCCCTTAGCTTTTTCCATATTTTTGATAACACTTTTAAGCTCTTGAATTTCCTTTTCCATCCTGCCCACTCTGACCATCAAATCCTCCTCCTTAGGCTCCTCCATTGGTTGGCTAATGTGCAAGAGGTTCTCGAAAGCTCGAGGTCTTTGTGGCTTCTAATAACCCTTTGAGAAGTAGGGACCTTAGTTTTCATGCCCTTCCTTTTCTTGCTAGACGAAGCAGTTTCAATCTTCCTTTCGAGTAGGGGGAATGGAGGTGGTGTGAGTAGGGGGAGGAATGGAGGGAGAGGGTGGAGTAGGATTCATGCAGGGACAGTTTGAGTAGTGGCGATGGATAAGAAGAATTAGCCCTTGATGCAGAGGAACTACCCTAGAATGACTCTGCACTTCCCGAATGGATTTCTCTAGCGAGTTTAACAAGTAATGAGGGAAGCTGATGATTATGTTTCTATGAAAGTGGTTAAGAAATATCAAATGTTTTTGAGGAATAGTAATAAATCTCCCCTCAAGAGTTACATACCTAACAACCATCTTGGCGAGCTCAGCAAAAGGCTCATGAATCGAAGTCAACTTGATGTCAACTGTCACAAACTCAATATTTTCCCCTTCATCTAGGAATTTATTTGCCTCCACCTCTTTGTCCACCCTCTTATTAAAGAATTTGGTGCCATCAAGACTGAGCCCCATGATCTGGGTGATGAGCTCCTCCGTGATCTCAACCTCAATGTTGTTGTATTTAACAACCCGATTCTTCCACCCCTGAGCAAATTTAATAGAAATATCCTGATCAAAACCTTGAATTCTTTCAATCAAATTCGCAAGACCCCCAATTTGAAGATAGTTCCAGAGCCTGCATCCTCTTTCCACATTGGATTATGGGTGGGCTCTGTCTTGCAAGGTGGACCCCCATTTTCCAGTGACTCTACCCGCAACGGTAAAAGTTTTAGCACTATGCGTATCAGACTTAGCTTTGTTTTTGAATCTCTCCCATCCATGATAAAAGATGTAATTATTAGACCATACTTTGTAATTAGTGACCCGCTCCTTAGCGTTCTCCCTATGACAAGAAATGATGGCTGTCCAGTTTGCACAAATCACATAAATCACACAAATCTTATATGATGTCATCATTCTGTACTTAAGAATCCGCTCTTTAGCATCAACATTACAACCATTAGTGATGATTTTCCAAGCCATGTAAATCATTGATGATGTCTTTATTAACTTGAATGGGCAGAATGTCCCCCCTTAGCCAAGTTTGAAAAGTATTGTTAACTCCAAAGTTTTCCAAACCATCTGCGACCCTATTGCCTTCCCGATAGGTGTGAGTGATTTTAACATTTTCAAAACTCTTACATATATCAGTAGCTTCAACAATAAAATCTCTAATTGACCAGCTGGGGGTTGATTTTTGTTTAAGAGATTGATAATGTTCATAGAATCACCCTCAATTATAATATTTAGAATATTACAATCCCTGGCTAGCCTTATTCCCCATAGAGCAGCAAGAGCTTCAGAGTAATGATTAGTTTGCCTACCCATTTTCCCAAAAAAGTAGTAACAAAACAGCCTCTTTGATCTCTGATGACTCCTCCACCTCCAGAATCTCCCGGATTTCCTTTTGAGGTGCCATCAAAATTTAACTTATGCCAAGAATTGGGAGGCTTAATCCATCAGACAGTGGTTCTATCCATACCATTGTTATTCTTTTTGAAGACAGTGTCAATATTCCAATCAGCCAGAATGTATTCTTCTTCCTCAGGGAAAAGTCTATTTTTAGGAGGTTTAAATCTTGCAATATTGTCCTGCACAACAATGATAATTTCTTTGTAGACTTTGTTACATACCTTTCTAGTATTTCTGAAAATGCCATCATTACGAGCCTTCCAAACTCGCCACATGGTGTGAGGTAAAACTAGTTGCCATAATCTCCTCACCACACAATGCTTGTAAGGAGAGTCCCATTGTTCCCAGGCCTGAAGACAAGTAAGGGGAAAGATCCATTTCTGATTAAATTTTTCAAAAACAAGATGCCAAATTTTGGAAGTGTACTCACAATGAAGAAATAAATGTTTGATGTCTTCTGCTTCTTTCTGACACATGCAACATCTATTCGGCATGATGAATCCCTTCCTAATGAGGTTTTCATTAGTCGAATCTTTCCTTTAATGATGAGCCACCAGAAAAAGTTCACTCTAGGGGTTAGCTCTGGCATCCACAGCTTATGCCACTTAATTTCACTTTCAATAGAGGCAAAGAAAGAATTGTAGCCTGATTTAACTGAGTATTCCCCATCAAAAGAATCTTTCCAAATGAGTTCATCCTTAAGATTTTGATTACTAATATGGATTAGAGAAAGTTGATTCTACAAAGATGAAACATCAGACTGTACATTATCCTTCTCCACTTTTAGTTGTTTCCATTTTCTTTTGTTTTCATCCACCTCAATATATCCCTATATTTTGTGCCCATACTTTGTAATTAAGTTGTCTTTAATGTGGCCATAAGAAGAAATCCAATTAAAATCAGTCTAGAAGTTAATGTCTTGACCATCCCCAAGCTTCCAGCTACATCCCTGAGAGAGAATATGTCTGCTGTGAAGAAGATTGTTCCAAAAAATAGAACCATTTGGAAGAAACTGATCAGAAATAAAGGAGATCTTGCTTTGGTTGGAAAGGTATTTGATCTTAACCAACTCTGTCCAAGGCTTGTGTTCTTTTATAAGTCTCCAACCTAACTTTGCAATAAGAGCAGCACTCATATGTTTGATATCTTTGATACCTAACCCCCCAAGCCTCTTTGGTTTACATACTGCTTCCCAAGCCACTAAATGATACCTGAACCTATCCTCAGTACCATGCCATAAAAAGTTCTTTTGAATTTTTTCAATATTGTTCGTCACTACTGCTGGTATGCTGAACATTGACATGATGTAAATAGGTAGGTTTTGAAGCGTGCTTTTTATCAATAAGCACTTGCCTGCACTTGAAAGTAGAGCTCCTTTCCAACCAGCCATTTTTTTGAAATCTCTTAATAAGATCATTCCAGACCTCATTAGAAATCTTTCCAGTACTCAAAGGTAGACCTAAATAAGTAGCGGGTAGTGAATTAATAGTGCATCCTAGAATATTAGCAATCTTTCTTTTCCTTTCCATAGGAGTATTGAAGAAATATATAGAGCTTTTGTCAAAATTAACTTTTTGCCCCAAGGCTTCCTCATAAAATCTAAGGATAGTTTTGATAGCCTTTGCCTCAATTATTGAGGCCATCAGAAGAAGTAGAGTGTCATCAACAAACTGTTGGTGGGAGGAGACCTGATTGCCAGAAGTTGGAAGAAAGCCCTTTATCATGCCAATGCTAATAGCTTTTGAGATAGATCTACTTAAACTGTCAGCCATTATAATGAACAATAGAGGGGAAATTGGGTCCCCTTGCCATTCCTCTATTGCTGGAAAAAAACCAACCAGTTCCCCATTAACAACCACTGAGAATCTGGAAGTAGAAATACAAGAGTGAATAATTTTCCTGAATTTATTTTGAAAACCAAACTTGGATAAGACCTCATCCATGAATCTCCAGGAGACTCTGTCGAAGGCCTTATGCATGTCTAACTTGATAGCCATCCCTGCCTTTTTACTTTTATCCATAGAATGGATTGTTTCATGAACCATGATAATTCCATCCTGAATAATTCTTCCCTGAATGAATCCGCTCTGCTGTTGTGAAATAATCTCCATAAGAATAGGTTGCATCCTAGTGGTAAGAATCTTTGTGAAGATCCGATATATTACATTAACCAAACTGATTGGCCTGAAATATTTGAAGTCCTTTGCATCCAACTTCTTAGGAGCAAGCACAATATGTGTATTATTTAATTCTTTGATAAGATTTCCAGTTCTATAAAACTCATTAACAACTTTCAATAGATCTTCAGAACATATTTCCCAACATTTTACATTCATTCAAAGATAGTTTTGGTCATTTCTTGCACAATTTTGTTCTTTCTTTTGAAAACCCCATTTTTTTGAGGTTTCACAGTAGGCGACAATTGTCTTCTAATCCCATGTTCTTCATAAAATTCATCAAATTCATTGGACCAAAATTATCCACCTCTTTCTGATCTCAGACACTTGATTTTGGTATTTTTCTCATTCTCCACTAGAGCTTTGAAAGTTTTAAATATATCCAAATCTTCATATTTTTGCTTCAAACAAGCTACCCATGTCATTATAGTGAAATCATTTATTAAAATCATGAAATACACATCACCTTGTAAAATCTCAGTTTTATAGGCCCACAAAGATCTGTATGGATCAGCTCTAAAGTTCTAGTTGTAGAATACTCTTTGGACTTGAAAGATATTCTTATTTTTTTTCATTCATATAGGATTTGCAAAGAGTGTCTACTAGTTCTACAATCTTTGGCATATGTTTGAACCATTTTTAGCGCTTAATTTTACAAGATTCTCAAAACTTATATGTCCCAATCTCTTGTGCCATAACTAGTTGTCATCAAGTGTACTTACAAAGTATTTCTTTTTGTTAATTTACTTGAGAACATACATGTTATTCTTGGTCCTTGTAGATTTTAATAATTTATTTCTTGTTTTACCATTTATAATATCAAAAATTTGTGATGAAATATAAGATTGTAACCTTTCTTACACATTTGACTTACACTTAACATGTTGTTCTTGAGACCTTCAACATATAGAACCATTTTTCAGTAATTCATTTTCCATTCCCTAGACTCAGAGTTCCTTTTCTCATAATGTTTTCTGAATTATTGTCACCAAACCTAACAGATCTTGATGTGTTGTTTGAAAATGAAATAAATTTTATTTTGTCTCTTGTCATATTACTATAACAACCACTATCTAGATATCATATCTTGTCTTCATATTGTACATGAAAATCAATTTGTATAATCATACTAGATTATTTCTCTTTGTTGTATTCCTTCACAAAATATTTTAGTTTACTTTGTTTAGGGGTTCTTCGTTACACACATCATGGATATGTGACTAGTCTTCTGAAATTTGTAAAAAAACAACACTATGACTCATTTTAGTGTCTTGTGAACTGTAGATTTTTCCATGAACCCTAGCCTATCTTCTACATTTAGTAGCTTTGTGTCCAAACCGTTAAATGAAAAATAATAACCATAGAAAAAATGTGAGTGTAGACACTTAAAAATCACACTCCTTTATCACTTACATTATCTTCACAATACATTAATCAAACCCATCATTTAATTCATATATCCCCTATCCTAAGTCTAAAATCCTCCATCATATTTACCTAGCATAAATATTATCCACAACTATAAAATCTACCCTTAAATCTACACTTAACCACTTAAAACCACTTGAAAACAAAAAGACAAATAAAAAAAAATAAAAAAGCCATTTCATAACCATTTAACCTCTTCACCTCAAATAACAACATCCCTTTAAACTTTACACGAACTCCAAAACAAAATAACTTCATTTAAACCTTTCAATTAGAAAGTTCCACTTAGAACATGAGGGTCTCCTATCTCTAAGAGGAATGCGTAAATATAAGGTGAGAAAGGGTTTATAGGTACATTCAAAAATTTTGGCAATCTTCTTACGGTGTTGTCCCATCGTGTTCAGGAAAAAAAGAGAACTTTTTTTGAAATTAATCAGTTGTCCTGAGACATCCATATAATCATCTAGAATTCTTTTGAGTTTTCTAGCTTCCTAGAACAGTAGCTTCCCCCACCACAAAAGTTTCATCAACAAAGTGTTGATGAGAAAATTTATCCATCTCAAGTGTCGAGAAATCCCTTTGATGGAACCCTTTTCTGTTTCAACATTGAGTCTTCTACTGAGAGCTTCTGCCATTAAAATAAAGAGGAAAGGGGAGATGGGATCCCCTTGCCTTAAACCTTGTGTGCTAGGAAAGAACCCAATAGGACTACCATTCATGAGAATAGAAAACCAAACATTGGAAATGCAAGCCTGAACCATTTGTCTCAAATCACTGTTAAAGCCAAACCTTTCAAGGATTTTGTCTAGAAAACTCCACGAAACCCGGTCATAAGATTTTGCCATATCTAGTTTTAAGAATAAAGCAAACTTCTTACTAATTTTTTTCATATGAATAGTCTCTTTGATAGTGATTATCCCATCCTATATTTTTCTACCTATAACAAAGCCCCCTTACTGTTCCGAAATGATGTTAGGCAGGATCATCTGAAGCCTGAGTGCCAGAATTTTCATACAAATTTTATAGGAGGTGTTACAAAGACTTATAGGTCTAAAGTATTTTAGTTCTATAGCATTACTACACTTCGGAACTAGAGTCAGAAAGGTGCAATTCATATCCTTTAACATGACCTTCTTCTTGAAGAATTCCCTTACTGCATCAAAAACCTCTTTTTTGATAATGTCCCAAAAAATTTGAAAGAAAAAGGTGGGAAAACCATCTGGTCCAGGAGCCTTGTCTCAGGTTGAGGAGTTTGACAGCAAATTCCACTTCCTCCATTGAAGGAATCTCTAAAATCATGGCGTTATCTTCTACCGATACTAACTTAGGGATACAATTAAGGAATACCTGTTCTTTCAAGAGATTATGATCCTGACTATTTGAGAGTAAATTTTGAAAGAAAGAGATAGTCATTTTGTCAATATCTTCTTGTTCCTCAATCATGACACCTCCCTCCTTTCTGATTTTGTTGATTTTGTTAGAGCTTCTTCACTTTAAGGTAGATAAGTGGAAGAATCTAGTGTTTTTTTCCTTCCTTTAACCAAGTGATTCTAGATTTTTGCCTCCAGAAGATTTCCTCTTTACCCAGGATATTGTGGTAGTCCGCTAGGAGAGATATTTCCTTTACCTGGTCTGCGTGATCACCCTCAATAACCTGAATTTTAGTACTTCTTTGGATAAGCTGAAGTTCCTCTCTGATTTCCACCTTCTTTTGGAAAATATTCCCAAAGCATTTTTTATTCCATTCTTTAAGGTGAACTTTTACATTCTGAAGTTTTTTAGAAAGTCTAAACATCATTGTTCCTTTAACCTTTAGTTTCCACCATTCTTTGATGAGATCATTCAACTCCTCATTTTGGAGCCACATCTTCTCAAAATGGAAGGGGGTTCTTCTTCGAGAAGGATTCTTGATTTGAAGGAGAATGGGGTTATGGTCAGATCCAATCCGAGGAAGTGAAAAAAGGGATAAGTCTTGGTTTAACCATTCCTCTGAAACCATAGCCCTGTCCAATCTGACTTGAATGTGTTGAGAGCCAGATCTTCTATTTGACCAAGTAAAGCTGCTACCTTTTAGATCTATGTCATGGAGTTGGGAAGAAGATATAAACATGTTAAAATCCTCCATGCCAATAGAGAACTCCTTAGAACCTCTTTTTTTCCCCCTAGAGTCCTTGGGGTATTGAAGTCCCCCATTACAATCCAGCCAGAGCCTTTGATAGAGTAATTGAAAGAAAGGAGATGGTGCCAAAGTTGTTTCCTTTCTTTGTGATGGGTAGGAGCATAAATATTTGAAATAACCCATATACTTCTATTTTCAAGATCTTTCATCATCACAACCATATGATTATCTCTTTTAACCAATAGAGTACCCTCAAACTTATTCGGGTTCCAAACCACAGCTAAACCTCCTAAGCTCCTTTAGAGCTCATAGTACAAAGGCTTTAGAATTCTTCCAGCATAATTTACAAGAGGATAGGAAGGATTCTTCTTTCATTTTAGTTTCCTGCACAACAAGCAAATCAGTTTTCTATCTTTCAATCATATCCTTCAGGATTCTCCACTTCACAGGACTATTCAGTCCTCTCCCATTCCAAGATATGCAATTCATTTTCTTAGGTTGGGTTTATTTTTCCTAAAGACCTTCTGGTCCAAACACATCTATTTCCCTGAATCTATCTCCTTTTGGGTTGTTTTTTTCCTTGATTCCAATTTATTCGGTCTGCCCTGTTTGTTATTTATAGCTTCCACATTAATAGGGTTCTCTTCCTCCAGGAGAGGTGTTGAACATGAAGAATCCCCCTTTTTTCCTTTTGGTTCAATTTTCTTTTTTCCGGATATTAATTTTTCCCCAGAGGGGTTTTTTAATCCAGAACTAGGGCCTTCTTTCTTCTCCTCAGGCTCCTTGATTGGGGTCAAGAGATCCTCAATAGAGGGAAAAACCTCCATCCCTTTGAAGAAATTCATTTCCATATTTTGGTCCTTGGAAGCATCTAAATCTGTTTTGTCCTCTGCCATTTCCATGCTCTTATTAACCTCCTTTTCCTTTACTGCCTTTGGGATTAGATCATTCTTGACAGATTCATTGCAAATCCCTTCTTTCAAGTTAAAATTACCAATGTCAATCTTCCTGCCTTTCATAAGATCCATCAAATTTTCCTCCTCTTTTTATTTTACCTTAGATTCTGACTTTGACAAAAATTTAGATTTCCTTCTGTTGGTTACCAGAGTGAAACCATCCTCATCCTTTTCCTTTGCTCCTTTTGAACTAGGGATTTCTTCCACCGTCTTTTCCTTTATGTGAAGAGGAGAGAAAACTTCGGCATGGAATTGGAAAAATCTTTCATGTGATCCTCCGCACTTTGCATAATGCCTTTCCCCTTTTCCTCATTACCCTCCTTAGTTGTGACCAGGATAAACACTTTAGAAACTTTAAACTTACAGCTCTGAGAGGAGTGGCCCCATCCATTGCATTTAGAGCATTTAGCTGGAGAGCTTTCCATCTCAATCCTTTGATCCCATATCCCAAGTTTTGATTTGAGTTTAATACTACTCAGGATTTCTCTATCCACAATAGTGTAGATGCAAAAACGGGCACAAATAAGGTGGGACATTTGTCTGGTGGCATTATCAATACTAACAAAGGTACCTAGCGTATTAGCTATACCTTTCACAATATCCTCATGCCAGAATTCCAGAGGGAGGTTTGGAAGGTAGATCCAAATCGGAATTGGTTCAAATTTTCTTTTTCTAGATTGAAAGAGGGTTCCCATTTCCATAAATACCAGCCTGACTTTCCCCAAAACTAGGGACCTTCTTCCAAATCCTTTTGCATATCTTCTTGAAGGTTAAAATGAAAAAGGAAAAAACCATTTGAAAGAGCACATACCTCTAGATGCCCTTTAGGGGACCACTTCAGTTTGGTCCATCTTCTGACTGTGTCAATATTAGGCCTCCCTCCCATCAAATTTCCCACTAAAGCCTTATTCAAGTTTTCTGATGTAGAATGCAAAAGCTGGTCAGGAATTTCAAGAATGTAACCAGAGCTTTCTTTGGATGCTTGAAGAAAAAACCTTTTGTTTTTCAGAGACGAATCATCATTTTTGACAACATTAGACCAAGTTTCTTTGGGTTTCAAAACTGTATTCCTTTCACTGATAACTGAAACTTCTATTTCTCCTTCCTCCCGCATTGCATCCTGTTCCTCTAGTCTGGTAGGATTTCCCTTCCATCGCTTTCCCTCCCAAATAGTTTCAAAAAATATTCTTCGCGCTCCATAATCTAAACATTTTCAAAGAATGCATTTGTTACGAACAACAAAATGAAAGGAAATTAGCAGGTTGGAAAGCTAATCTTTTATCCCAAGCTGGAAAAATTACTCTTCTGATTAGCTCTCTCCAGAGCCTCCCTGTGTATGCCATGTCAATATACCAACTTCCTGTCACAATTGGGGAAAGATTGGAAAATATCCAAAAGAGGTTTTTATGGAGTGGTACAGAAAGTAAGGATAGAATTCCTTTAGTTGCATGGAGCAGAGTGTGCAGACCCAAGAAGCTTGGGGGACTTGGTCTCAGAGACTGGTCCAAAATGAATAAAGCTCTACTTGCCAAGATTGGGTGGAGACTAACTAAGGAAAATGGAGTTTGGGCTAGAATCCTTAAGAGAAAATATTGGTAGGATAATAATGACAAAAGATGGATGTTTAAACAAGCGAATTTCAATGGCTCATGCATTTGGAAAGCCATTAATGGGCAAAGAAATTTTGAACAAGGGTAGCAGATGGAAAATAGGAAGAGGCAATGAGATAGATTTTTGGAAAGACAAATGGGCAGGGGATTTTACCCTCCAAGATAAATTTCCACAAATCTCTGCATTAATGGAAGCTAAATATGGAGTAAAGGTGAACAACTACATGGCTATGGAAGAGAGTTTTCAGACATGGAAAACTTTGGAAATGGATAGACATGATCTAAATGATCAAATGAGAGGGATCAATGAGTTCTTACAAAATTATGTATCATATAACAGCAAATACCAAGATAGAATCATCTGGGATAAGGAACCTTGTGGAAATTTTACTGTCAAATCAGCCTATGGCCTCTTCTTTGAGGGTCAAACTGGAGAAGAATATTTAATGGCAGGGAAGATTTGGAACAAGAATATTACTCCTAAGGTAAATGTGTTCAGTTGGCTCACTTTTGGAAACAAAATTCTCATGGTTGATAATCTGGAAAAAAGAGGCTTCCAATGGGTTAATAGATGTGTGCTATGCAAAAGAAAAATGGAATCTGTAAATCATATGTTTCTGGAATGCACGTATGCACATCAACTATTCTCCTCAATTTTGACTGGCTTCTCAGTTAATTGGGTTATCCCCAAAGATATAAAGGAAGCTTGGAACCAATGGGTATGCCCTTTTCATAGTCAAGGGCTTAAAAATATGTGGATCATAAGCTTAAGCCATCTCTGGTGGGAAATCTGGAAGGAGAGAAACAGAAGGATTTTCAAGGACAAGAGTATCCCTATCAAACTGTCAATAAAAAATCTTTTTCAGGCAGTTAGAAACAATTTCTCAATCCTCCGGAAAAAGAATTGGAAATTTTGGATTATGAACAACATTTCTTAGAGAATTGGCATGTCTCTGGGATTCCTCAATCTAATAGTCCTAATCCTAGAGTGGGGATTAAGTGGAATCCTCCTTGTGAAGGCTCTCTAAAACTTAACTTTGATGGTGTAGCAAAAAGGGAACCCAGGGAAAGTAGGGGGAGGAGGAGTCATAAGAGACTCTTTAGGTCAATTTATTCTTGCTTACTTCTTTGACCTTGGAAAACAATCTAACAATGTGGCAGAGGCAGCTGCTCGTTTTCGGGGGTGAAGATTGCAAAGGAAAAAGGTTTCAATCTCCTGGAAGTGGAAGGAGACTCACTGTACATTATTTCTTGTATGAGGGGTTCTTCCAATCCTTCCATATCTATTGAAGATTTTATCTGTAAAACTAAATCTTTTTTAAATTCTTTTGTGAATATTTCTTTTAACCATGTGTATAGGGAAGGCAATAATGGTGCTGATTTTGTTGCTAATCTTGGGGTTATCTCTAAGGGTCTCCATATAGTTGAGAAACTTGTTGGAATGAATGCAAAATTCATTGAAATCATGAAAAGGGAGGGAGCCTTTAATAATGTTGCTAACTCTCCCGCTCATGCCAGTAACCTCTCATGATTTTATCTTACTTGTGTGAGTTGGATTCTTTTGTTTACATGGGCAGTCGAGCCTTTTGGTTTTGGAGAAGCTGAAAATTGAAACCACTGATTTTAAGGCCATTTTGATTTGCAAGAGATTTTCTGTGCACAGAAGGATGGGAGGAGACTTGGTACACATGGAACCTTCTAGGTGTCCGAGATATTTCCAAGGAGGCCAAAGTTCTCCTCGAGAAGGCGGGATTGCTTTCTTTTTCAAAACTTTCGAGGGCTATGATGAAATCCTGAGCGAAGTGGTTGCTAAAACGTGGAACGAGGGAAAAATCCAGGTGGGAAACTATTCCCTTACTATTTCTCCCAAGCTTATTGCTAAGGTGACTGGTCTTGTGCTTGAAGGTAGAAGCATTTTTAAACCCAAATCTGATTACAGTCTTGAGATTGACTATTTTTTCCAAGGAAAAGGGGAACCTATTTCTCTTCATAATGGCTATGCTAGGTGTAAGCTGCCCTCTCCATATGATGAAATTTCCAAACTACTCATGTCTTATATCACTTTGGAAGGTAGATATAAAGTCATATATGGTTACCATTTTCCAATGTTAAACCATATTCGCAATGCAAAACTATATAACTTTCCCTTCTACTTATTCTCTTCTCTGGAAAAATCTATAACTTTGGTGAAGAAAGGAACTTTCATTATCCCCTTACACCAGGGTCTGATAAAAACTATCATCTAGCTGAGCACTCCCCTGTTGGGAAAAATGACAAATTTGGGGCCTCGCCTTCAAACATTGCATTGGGTAAAAGGTCTGGGAGTATGGAACCTAAGGAGGATAGTAGTGATGAAACTGGTCAGGGGAACCCAGTGGCCAAACGTACCAGATCTAGCATGGGTAAAGGGGGAGACATGTCTCAGTTCAGGAAAGTTCAGTTTTCAGGTCAGGCTGAGGAGGATAATATCACTTATGTTTCTGATGAAGGCCCTGGTGAAACCCCTTCATAGAAGGAATCCTCTCAAGAGAAAGTGGAAGGGGAAGCTACGAGCAGTGAGGATGTTGAGAGCTTAAAAGATATCATGAGTCTTCCAAGAATACTAAGGAAGCTATCCACTATCTTCACAATCTAAAAACGGCCCAGATGGAGCTTTTCTCGGCCCAAGAAACTGCTGTCAAAACTCATGCCTTCATGAGAGATTTTGAGAACTACAAATTGAACAATGACATCAACAAGCACAAAATCAGTTTGCTCACCATGGATATTAAGGAGCTGCAAGAAAAATTTGATAAAATGTCTACCATCATCCTCAGTGAAAATTTCAAAAATGCAAATGCCAATAGAATGGAAATGGAGAAAGAGATGCTGAAAATGAAAGGAATCATCATGAAAATTAGAGATGCCCATGTTCTTAATGTAAAGAGTACTATCTTCCATCTCAAACTATTGGCAGAGATGATACAGTCAATGGAATTGGCTAAAGAAAAGAGATGGATGGCACAGGCCGAAGGTGGTGATCAAAGAACCCAACTACAAATACTGGAAGGAGACCATCGCAACTTGTTATCCACTCAAAATTCCCCACTCGATAAGAGTAAAATTTCTAAATTTTGAGTCTAAGTGTTTTTCTCGAAGTGCCTAAGCCGTGAAATTGAAAAAATCTGTGTTTTGGGTCATTTTGTGTGATTTTCGGGCCTGTCGGAACTTTTTGTCCCAACTGTCCCAAGTATGAAAGTGCACTCTGTTCCCCGATCGGCCGAAATCCCCGAAGCTGTCCCATTTTCGGGCCCGTCGAAAGATTTTGTCCCAAGTGTCCCAAAACTTTTTGTGCGAGTTGTTCCAATTTCGGTGAAACACCCGAACCGCGTACTTCGCACTTCCATGTCTCAAATGTCCCAAAGTTAAAAAGTGCGAGCTTTCCAATTTTCGGCCGAAACTCCCGTGTCGCGTACTTCAGAGCTCCTTGTCCCAAATCGAAAAATGCAAGCCGTTCCTATTTCACCCGAACCGGCCGAGCCACAGTGTTTGTGCATTCGCATCTCACATGTCCTGCGTACCAAGTGTGATTCACACTTAGTTTTTCCCTCTCACTCCGAGTATGATGCTATTCAAATTGGTGGTTGTGTATTCAATGCGCATTAAATTCATTCCTCTCTCCAAATGGCTATATAACGAGCATTTCCCCTTTGCATTTTTCGCATTGCTTCCATGCTATCTTTGCTCGAACCCTTGCAATTTGAAAACCTACGCAAATATCCCCTCCCTTTGCAAATTCCTTCCCGAGTCTAGGTTGCAGCTCCGAGACTATCAATATGAAGATCAAGTTTCAGGGACAGGAGCAAATTTCTCCACTTGAGTCTGTTGTTAGCAATATTGGGGACAACGAAGCTCGTCATCTCGACTTCAGCAATTTTTGGGCAAGAATGGCAGATGCAAACCCTACACCAATAGCACAAATGATTCATGATAGCGGTTTGGCTTTTGCCGGTGGTTTCCCAATCTCGGTGATGCAGTGTCTTTGATATCAGTGCTTTCATGCGGAGCTCACTTCGACCCCGCTTCGAGCGAATTGACAAATGTACATGGAGAACTCATTGCCAAGTTGGATGCTACCGCCATTGGCGCTGCTCTGAGGATTCCGGAGTTGGACAATGCTATAGTCGTCTCCCGGGATCAAGCACAGACCCTATTCGACCAAGACAGTGACAAATACAAGGCACGAGTGGCGAAGTCTTGGTTGAAGAACCCTAAGAAAGGTGCTTCTCACCTAACCAAAACCCTCTTCCGAGCAGATTTCAATGAGGAATTGTCAGACTTCATAATCCTGCTAGCTCGGGTTATGGGTTTGCCCTCCACCAATGAGTTTCATTTCTGGATGTGCCCGCTCATCAACATGGTGTGCGAGGGACACAAAATATCAACTGGGCAGAGATCATCAGTATGAATTTGGCGAAGCAGCTATCCAACGTTCAGCAAACAAAGAAGTTCTATATGACTTCATATCTGATGTATACCCTAGCAGCATCAAGGCAGTGGTTTGGTTTCTCCTATATAGATGCACACAAAGATGATCCAGTGTATGCCTACTGCCCGCAGTTCACCCTGGAGACCAGCAATCGGAATTTCAGAAGGGTCAATGATGCTTTCACCATGTACGTGGTCAGATTGCTCGAAGGTGACACTGCTAGAAGGTTTTCAGATGAAGCCATGAACCTGATATCGCAATATGGAGCCTATTTCATCCAATTCAGAAATTTTCCTATATCAGCTTGCTGGCTATGAAAGCACTCCTCTACGGCTTCCCATGTTCTGCAATGATAAAATGGCCTTGATAGAAATATGCAGGCAACTAGACAAGTTGCACAGAACTTGCAGAGACAAGAAGATTTCTGGCTTGCACTTTCCCATCTCTCTGGGAAACTACACATGCAAAACAACTCTGGATGCTCAGAACATAGAAAGAGCCCTGGTCCCTATCACTGTTCATTTCTTCAAGCCAAGAACCTGCTTTGACTTGAAGAAGTTTATTGAATAGAACATCAAGATAATCTATCATCATAGGGCAGATACAGAAGACTACTGGGCTGACTGTGCAGATGATTTTGAAGCCAGGAGAAGGCATTGTGGCAGGTTCTCCTGCACCGATTCAAGAACTCGGTCATGCCAAGTTCCCCGAAGGTCTCCAGGATGACGATTCTGATCTATACTCGTATGAGTATGAAAATGTGATTAAGCACACCCCTCTGGAGGACCTTGATTGGAACAGGAAAGAGAGGGACGATCTGGCTGAGATTCTTGCTCCAGTCTTAGTCAGGACTAAGGTCCAGTTCGATAAGAAGATCCGAGAATTCAAGAGGCACTCAGGAGAATCCAGCTCCAAGGGTGACTCGACACCAATAAGAGAGGCATCAGTTCCAAGGTCTGAAACACTAATGCAAACCCCTCCTGCCTCATCAACACGAGGACCTGCTGAATCTACTCCCTCTTCATCTACCTAGGTATATAAGAAGAAACTCAAAGAGGTAAAGAAGGAGCCTGCAGAGAATGATCCTCCAAGAAAACAGGCAGAGTTGCCTATAGGGCCAAAGAACATCATGGTTCTCAGCGAGAGTGAAGAAAGTGAGATGCCAACTCCTGCAAATGTTCCTGAAGATCCAGCAGATAAAGACAAGGAGGTCCAGAGCACTGAACTTCCAGGTGCTGCTGATTCTTCTACCGCCATTGCCTCCAGTGCTCTACTCACATCTCAGCTTGAGTCAACAGCTGCGCAGACCCTGAGTGTCATGAGCTCCCTGTCTCTTGGTCCTCTTGCTTCTCCTATAGATTCTTCTTCCTCTTTTGCTTGGGTGCAACCTTTGGTCGACAAAAGGAAGAGAAAATCCTCCTCTCAAAGCTTGGGACCAAATTTCGATGTTGTTGCAGCCTTGTTGGGCACCACTCCTTCTCGTGCCAAGAAAGCCAGAACCATTTCCAGAATAGTGTCTGATGCCCAAGGTCAGCAATTCTTGGAGATTGCTAAGCCTACAATTGACAAATCAGAATCAGACTTGCTGGCATCTGACTTGGAGCTTTCAAGAATCCCTATGGGAGAGTCTACTCCTGAAGGTGAAATTCACAACCTCCAGGAAACAGTCACAAGAGTCATTGGAAGGGTAGAGAAAGGGCAGCAAACTATTGAACAGTTGGAAGAACAAGCCCGGATTCTCACAGGTTTCATCAAGTCTCTTTTATCTAAGGATAAAGTCTTGGACCCTACCCCATTGACTACTCTTCCACCTCCTGTAATTCTAAGCCAAGATGAAGTGCAAAGTATCAAAGATATGCACAAGTATTCTATCTATGGCAGAGCTATTGAAGCCATGGTGGATGACATGCTTGTTGCTGGATTAAACTTCATCAATGAAGCTTTCAAACTCCACGAAAAGGTGAGTAATGTGCAACTGAAGCTCTCCTCCACTATCAATACCATGGATAAAGAACTAAAAATCTGGAGCAGTTGTATAGTAGACCTTTGCCTTATGGGATAGACAGATGAGAACATCTTACTGGCGAATAAGATTTTTGATGATGCTAAGGACAATCTATCAAAATCCACGGGTCTACAGCGTGGAGTGGAAGATTAGAGTTTTGGAGGAAGCTTTGGGAGAAATGAAGAACAGTGGCAGAAGGGAGAAGCTTTCAAGACACTGGCTGTTGCTGCTTTCAAGGATATACATTGTCATCTTCAGGATGAAAATTCTGGTGCTTCCCTATCCTTGCAAGAAATCAAAGCTCAGTTCAGAGCTTTTGTCAAAGATAATCTATTCAAGGAAAGCTCCATCTCTAAGGAAAAGATGAAGGAAATTTGTTCTCTTCAATTTTCCATTGAAGAAGCAAATAAAGATTATCATACTCACGTCGAGTTTGATAAAGAGATGGAGAAATGTCTGGGATTTTGGACTCAGTCTGCAGCCAACACATCAGTTCCACGTGGCAGAGACATAGCCGAGGCGTTGAAGAAATTCAGGGCAGCGGATTTTGTAGATAGTGGGTCCCTCCCAAAGATGGCGGCCACTGTCTCCTTCTCCTTTCTTTTCTCTTCTTCCCATTCTTTTCGTATTCTTTGTAATTAGTTAAGGTATTGCAGTAACCGCGATCCTTAACTATTCTTTAATTAAAAGAAACGATTCGAAGAGTAATCGACTTGTAAGCTATATAATGGCCTTTCCACACCATTTCGCCAGAAGAAGAACTTGGATATTTGCTTGAAAGTGTAAATAGATCTTAAAGAAATCAATACAAAAGGGCTTTTCATTCTTTGTCTATCTGATTCTCGTTATCTCTGTGTTTTCCTTTAATATTGTGAGGATCATTTTGTTCTTAACTCGTTAGTCTCTCTGATTGCATACTGTTCAGTTTTGCAAATACAGTGATCTTGTACAACCAAGAAGGAACTTTGTGTCCTTGATTAATAAATCTGAAGAAGGTTATTTATGGAACTTTGTGTCTTTAAATTTAATCTCATTCAGCCAACGCAAATGATCTTGTCTTAAATTCTTTGAAGCTTCGCATACACGAAGAATTATTCTGCTATCTATAATTCTGAATGTTGCTATTCTGCTCATCTTCTTATTCCCTTTCCTCGCCTCCTTGTGTAATTGATGATCCTTGTGGAAACACTTTAGTAAAATCCAAGTTTGACCATAAAACAATGTTCTGTACATTTGTAAATAAGTTCATTTCTTAATAAGGGAACCTCTCCCATTAAAGAGGAGGGACTTCTTGTCCCCTGACTGTTGCTCTTCTAAAAAGTCCTATTTGACGACCAACAGTTTTTGGCGACTCCGCTGGGGAAAATCGCATTCCAGTACTGCAATTTTTCGATCATCCTTTGATCTGGCGACTCCGCGTTTCACTCGAGGGAGAAGGACCCTTGGTATCGAAGATTCTCAGTTTCAGCTTTTGGAGCAACAGGGTTTTCCTTTCCCTTCAAATAGAAGAACTCGTTCGACGAGCACTCCACCTGTTCAAGATAGAAGTCCTACGGGTGGTATTCCTTGTAACCTCGCTAGTCCCAATCTACGAGCTTTGATCCTAGCTGGTGTTACAGTTCCCTTCCAAGCCGTATTTCCAAGAATGGCGGCACAATTGCCATGGGGTCAACGTGTTGGGCCCCTGGCCCTTAATCAGCCTTTGCATGAGTTACCTAGAGGTAACCGAAAGAACTTCCCCAAATTTAAAGGAGATGGCAAAGTACACCCTGATGAACACATTGCAGCCTTCATAGTTGCGTGTGGAGTCTTGGGAGTTGAACATGAAGACGTCTCAGTAAGGCTGTTCGTTGAGACGTTACAGGATAATGCTGCTGACTGGTTCTATCACCTTCCGGCTGGTGCCATCACCGACTGGAATACAATGAGAACTCAGTTTGAAAGCCGTTTCAAGCCGGTAGAAGATGTGCATGCCCTGCTTGCCCAAATTTCTCAGATAAAGAAAGATCCATCAGAACCCATGAGAGAATTTTGGCTCAATTCAACAGACTGATCAACAAAATTCCTGTAAATACTCGACCGGTTGATCAAATTCAAAAATGTTTCTTTCTAAATGCTCAAACGCCCAAAGTCAGTTATGCTCTAAGAAGGGCTAATCTCGGAACGTTAATTCTGGATCAAGAACTGGCTGTTAGTGTCGAGGATGACTTGATCATGTCAGGGAAGTTGAGAAGAGATCCTCCCAAATCTAAATCTGCTGCTTCTTCCTCTTCCACCTCTGGACCCAATACTGATCCATTAGTCCAGAAACTTGCAAATGATCTAGTAGCCATAAAGAAACAATTGGCTCAAAGATGCACCATATGCAGATGTTCCAAGAAGAAATTTCCAGCCCAGAAATCGTTTGCCTGCTCCTCACACAAGACTAGCACTTGAAGGACCTCCTGTCAAAGTTCCTGTGAATGCAACTTGTGAAGTTGAAGAGCCAGATGATGATGTGGATGATGAAGCTCGTGAGGAGTTCTTGGAAGAATTTGATGATGAGGCGAAAGGACTCGAAGGATCTCGGGTTAATTTCTTTACCACCGAAGGCACTGATGATGGAGATGACTATGATGAAGTGGTAGCAGATATGAACAGTGAATCATTTGCTATCATGACTCGAGAACAGACAAGGTAGAAAGAGAAAGTAACACAGCCCATGAAGAAATCTAAGGAGTAGCCGGCAACTATTCCTGTAATTGCCAGAAGAGGATCTCCTATCCCTACCTCATCTACACCAAAGGTAAGTCCTACCAATCCCACTAGCAAAGTTCCTTCTTTTTCTCCTAAAGTTGATAAGCCTAGAATTCCAAATGATGATGGTCCATCTACTGCTGGATCCTTTGATATTGTTGATCACCTAAAAAGGACCAAGGTTCAAATTTCAGAAGCTGAATACTACCAAACTCATCCCAAGGCTTTTGCCAAGATGATCCAATTTGTTAATTCCCATTCCAAGACCACCTCTAAAGGCCTTTTGCCCACTCCTCCTTCTAGCACCACAGCCTAGTCTGGTAGCTGCTGTCACCTCGCCTGGTGACAAAATCAAGCCTTTTTATGTAACACTTCTTATAGCTGGCCATAGGCTCAGTAACTGTGTCATAGATTCCGGAGCCTCAGATAATGTGATGCCTGCTAAAGTAGCTCATGCTTTAGGCTTGACCCTCACTCGTACTTATGGATCTTGCTACTCCATGGAAAGTAAGGAAGTGCCTTTGGTTGGAAGGATTAAAGATGCACAAGTGGCTTTTGCTGCTTTACCTGAAAAGAAAGTCTTGGCTACCATCCTAGTAGCAGACATTCCTCCTTCTTATGGAATGTTGCTAAGTAGGAACTTCTGTAAAGATGTGGGTGGAGAGATTCAAATGGATTGGTCACATGCACTCATACCTGTCAATGGACACATGAAGAAGCTGATGCCTGAGAAACAATCTGAGTATATTGTGCAGAAAACGGATGATCCTAAGGCACAAATACTCTATGAGGATATGGGCCATGGTAATTACATGATTCTGTCCCCTGATGAAATCCAACCCTCCAAAGTATCACCCAAAGATCCCAATGGTGTTTGGATTTTAGAATTTGATGGAAGTTGTTCCTCGGCTGGTTCTGGAGCTGGTGTCCTGCTAGTGTCACCTGAAGGCTGCCTACACCCTTTTTCATTTAAGTTGCAGTTCGAAAACACTAACAATACAACAGAGTAGTATGAGGCTCTCATTCTTGGACTGCAAGTGGCCAAAGAACGAGGTGTAAAAAATCTTCTGGCTCGTGGTGATGCAGAGCTGATTGTGAAGCAAGTCAGAAGCCTTTTTCAGGTAAAAAATGGGAGGCTGAAGCATTATCGGAATCAGGTTTGGGATTCAATTGAATTCCTTGATGCTTTCTCCATTAAGGCAATACCTAGAGAAAAGAACAATGAGGGCTGATTCACCGGCCGTCTCAGATCACTATCGATTCCCCATCCCGAATTCTCTCAGATAAGTTCACTATTGAAATGGTCCACCGCCTAGTGTACTGACAATACCAATAATCGCAAGTTTTCAACGATGACCAGCATTTGCTTTCCTTCCCGGAACTCAAGGGCAATTTCAACAACCGTATTTTGAGGGAAGTGACAACTCGCCTCGTGAGAGTGTGTCCTCGACCATCCTGTCACCCAAGGAGGAGAAACAGATCAGGAAGGGTGCATTAAACTCAAAGGAAACAAGATTCCCAAAGGTTTGGTGAGTTTGGAGGAGTTGTTTGATAAACATGACAGATATGTGAAATCTAAAGCTTCTCATGGGACCTCAAATCAATCACCGAGTATGATAAGATTGATATAGGGAGTTCTACTGACCCCAAGCTAGTAAATATTGGAAAATGTTGCACAACCGATGAGAGGAGAAAAGCAATTGATCTTCTAAGGAAGTATAAGGATGTTCTTGCTTATTCTTATGAAGATCTAAAAGCCTTCAAGCCAAAAGATATGCAGATTCTATTCCTCTCAAACCAGAATTAAGCCTTTCAAGCGAAGGAGGCGAAGATAATCCAAAATAGCCGACACCATCTTTCGGAGATCCAAGTTGTTGAAGGCTAAAATTATTTTTCCCATTCACCATTCAACATGGATCGCAAATATATTACCTGTTAGGAAGAAGAATGGTGAGATCCGCATCTGTGTTGATTTCAGGAACCTGAATCAGGCTTCTCTAAAAGATAACTACCCTTTGCCTATGATGGATCAAATATTGCAAGCAGTAACAGGATCTGAAATGTTATCTATGCTTGATGGATTCTCGGGATACAATCAGGTAGAGGTTGATACTGCAGATCAACACAAGACAGCCTTCACCACTCCTTGGGGTACCTTTGCCTACAAGAGAATGCCTTTTGGACTGATTAATGTTGGTGCCACTTTCCAGAGAGCTATGGATCTGGCTTTTGGAAGCTTGAAAGGGAAATGTATTTCATATACCTTGATGACCTGACAGTGTTTTCAAAGACAAGAGTAGATCACTTCGACCACCTGAGAAACGGTTCTGCTGAGATGCCGAGAGCATGGGATTTCTTTAAATCCTAAAAAATCTGTCTTCTGTGTTACAGAAGGAAAACTATTAGGGCACATAGTCTCCAAGGATGGTATTAAGATTGATCCTGAATGAGTTCAAGCCATCCAGCAGATTCCTCTCCCAACCAGTAAAAAAGGCGTGCATTCCTTCTTCGGTAAGATCAATTTTTTAAGAAGATTCATCCCTGATTTTGCTGAATTAACTTTGAATATTTCTCAGATGATGAAAGGGAAGCAAACATTTGGTTGGTCTTCTGAAGGAAAGGAATCCTTTGAGGGTATCAAGAAAGCTATTGCTAAAACTCCAGCTTTTTTCTGTCCCGATTTCAAGAAAGATTTCATCATCTATTGCTATGCTACTGAGATAATACCCCGCCGCTGCCTTAACCCAAGAAGACTCGATAAACATGAGCTACCAATTGCCTTCATGAGCTATATCCCTCAAGAATCATGAGCTAAAATACACCATGATGGATAAGCATGCTTTTGCGGTAGTCAAGGTTGTCAAGCAGTTCCGTTTCTATATCCTCAACTCTCACTCTATGGTGCTGGTTCCAGATACAACTGTTAAGTCAATTCTTACACAGCAAGAATTTGGGTCCAAGAGAGGAAACTGGGTGGCTAAAGTCCAGGAGTATGACATTGATATCAAACCGACCAAGCTGGTTCGTGGAAAAGGTCTTTGTGAGCTCATTGCTGAAGGAGCCAAACATGAGTTGCTGGAGGAGAAAGTTGACATTCCTACTGTTCTATTCCTTAGTTCAGTCGATGAATGGTATTCTGACATCACCCATTTTCTCACCTATGGGGAATGCCCCTCTCATTTAACTACCAAGGAAAAGAGGACTATTAAATTGAGATCAGCGCAATATGTACTATGGGAAAATGCCTTGTTCAAGCGTGGTTTAGATGGGAGATTTCTGAAGTGCGTGGACAAAGAACAACAGAGAAAGTTGCTCTCAGCCTTTCATGATCAGACATGTGGAGGGCACTATTCATCAACAGTCACAGCTCACAAGATACTCCGGGGAGGATATTACTGGCCTTCCTTGTTCAGAGATGCATCCAAGTGGGTGGATAAATGCGAGGCTTGTCAGACCTTTGTGGGAAGACCTAAGTTGGCCTCTTTGCCTCTCAAGCCAGTTGTGATTGAAGAACCATTTCAACAGTGGGGTCTGGACTTCATTGGTGCACTCAACCCTGTTTCTAGTGCTGGTCACACCCATGTGCTAACCGCCACTAACTACTTCACCAAATGGGTGGAAGCTATTCCAGTCAAGAGCACTACTTCTGAAGTGGTATGCAACTTCATCAAAGAGAACATCTTGGTAAGGTATGGAGTACCTAACAAGATTGTAACAGATAATGCTTCGAACTTCTCCTCAACTGAGATAATGGATTTCTGCTACGGGTATGGCATCTCTCTGGCTCATTCTTCAGATTATTATCCCCAGGGAAATGGACAAGCAGAATCCACCAACAAAAATCTGGTGACTATCATAAGGAAGTTGGTCAATGAATCTCAGCGAAACTGGCATAAGAAGCTTTATGATGCTCTTTGGGCAGACAGGGTCACACCCAAAAGAGCCATTGGAATGTCTCCTTTTCAAGTGGTGTATGGAGTAGAAGCTCAGTTGCCAGTGACAGTGGAACTGCCAGCCTTGCACCTGATGAAGGCCATTGAGGATACTAGTTTCAGTGATGCTCTGGATAAAAGAATCATGTACCTGCACAAACTGAACGAGGACAGATTGGAGGTTGCTGATAGGATATCTACTCACCAGCAGAAGGTAAAGGTTCTGTTTGACAAGAAAGCTAAGTTCAGAGAGTTCCAAGTTGGAGATACCGTGCTGTTATGGGACAAAAGACATGAACCTCGTGGCAGCCATGGAAAATTTGATTCCCTGTGGCTCGGACCTTTCAAGATAAGACACTTTGCTGGTAAGAACTCTTTCTATCTTGATTACATGGATGGTTCTCCCTCCCACTTCCTTATAGTGGCGTGTTTGAAGTTGTTCAAGTCATAGGTGACTAGGGAGTCCCTTTGTATATTCTGTATAGTGTTTTGCTTTTCTACTTTTGGTGTGTTTTCCTTCTGTTGTTGTGTGTGTTGCCCTCTGTATTGGTTTGTTTTTGACTCCTTTGCCCAATGGATAAGGCACTGGTCTGCTTCACCGAGTTTGTCTAAGTTCTTGCCTTGTCTCATTCCGAGAATTTATGCCAAGTCATCCCCAGAAGGAGCCATCTGTTGTCCACTCAAAATTCCCCGCTCTGATAAGAGTAAAATTTCAAAATTTTGAGTCTAAGTGTTTTTCTCTGAAGTGCCTAAGCCGTGAAATTGAAAAAAATCGTGTTTTGGGTCATTTTGTGTGATTTTCGGGCCTGTCGGAACTTTTTGTCCCAACTGTCCCAAGTACGAAAGTGCACTCTGTTCCCCGATCGGCCGAAATCCCCGAAGCTGTCCCATTTTCGGGCCCGTCGGAAGATTTTGTCCCAAGTGTCCCAAAACTTTTTGTGCGAGTTGTTCCAATTTCGGCCGAAACACCCAAACCGCGTACTTCGCACTTCCATGTCTCAAATGTCCCAAAGTTAAAAAGTGTGAGCTTTCCAATTTTCGGCCGAAACTCCCGTGTCGCGTACTTCAGAGCTCCTTGTCCCAAATCGAAAAATGCAAGCCGTTCCTATTTCACCCGAATCGGCCGAGCCGCGTGTTTCGCGCATTCGCGTCTCACATGTCCCAAGCGTACCAAGTGTGATTCACACTTAGTTTTTCCCGCTCACTCCGAGTATGATGCTATTCAAATTGGTGGTTGTGTATTCAATGCGCATTAAATTCATTCCTCTCTCCAAATGGCTATATAACGAGCATTTCCCCTTTGCATTTTTCGCATTGCTTCCATGCTATCTTTGCTCGAACCCTTGCAATTTGAAAACCTGTGCAAATATCCCCTCCCTTTGCAAATTCCTTCCCGAGTCTAGGTTGCAGCTCCGAGACTATCAATATGAAGATCAAGTTTCAAGGACAGGAGCAAATTTCTCCGCTTGAGTCTGCTGTTAGCAATATTGGGGACAGCGAAGCTCATCATCTCGACTTCGGTGATTTTTGGGCAAGAATGGCAGATGCAAACCCTACACCAATAGCACAAATGATTCATGATAGCGGTTTGGCTTTTGCCGGTGGTTTCCCAATCTCAGTACAGTGTGCTGATACTGTGCTTTCATGCGGAGCTCACTTCGACCCCGCTTCGAGCGAATTGACAAATGTACATGGAGAACTCATTGCCAAGCTGGACGCTGCCGCCATTGGCGCTGCTCTGAGGATTCCGGAGTTGGACAATGCTATAGTCGTCTCCCGGGATCAAGCACAGACCCTATTCGACCAAGACAATGACAAATACAAGGTGCGAGTGGCGAAGTCTTGGTTGAAGAACACTAAGAAAGCTGCTTCGCCTAACCAAAACCCTCTTCCGAGTAGATTTCAATGAGGAATTGTCAGACTTCATAATCCTGCTGGCTCGGGTTATGGGTTTGCCCTCCACCAATGAGTTTCATTTCTGGATGTGCCCGCTCATCAGCATGGTGTGCGAGGGGACACAAAATATCAACTGGGCAGAGATCATCAGTATGAATTTGGCGGAGCAGCTATCCAACGTTCAGCAAACAAAGAAGTTCTATATGACTTCATATCTGATGTATACCCTAGCAGCATCAAGGCAGTGGTTTGGTTTCTCCTATATAGATGCACACAAAGATGATCCAGTGTATGCCTACTGCCCGCAGTTCACCCTGGAGACCAGCAATCGGAATTTCAGAAGGGTCAATGATGCTTTCACCATGTACGTGGTCAGATTGCTCAAAGGTGACACTGCTAGAAGGTTTTCAGATGAAGCCATGAACTTGATATCGCAGTATGGAGCCTATTTCATCCAATTCAGGAAATTTTCCTATATCAGGCTTGCTGGCTATGAAAGCACTCCTCTACGGCTTCCCATGTTCTGCAATGATAAAATGGCCTTGATAGAGATATGCAGGCAACTAGACAAGTTACACAGAACTTGCAGAGACAAGAAGATTTCTGGCTTGCACTTTCCCATCTCTCTGGGAAACTACACATGCAAAACAACTCTGGATGCTCAGAACATAGAAAGAGCCCTGGTCCCTATCACTGTTCATTTCTTCAAGCCAAGAACCTGCTTTGACTTGAAGAAGTTTATTGAACAGAACATCAAGATAATCTATCATCATAGGGCAGATACAGAAGACTACTGGGCTGACTGTGCAGATGATTTTGAAGCCAGGAGAAGGCATTGTGGCAGGTTCTCCCTGCAATTGATTCAAGAACTCGGTCTGTACCAAGTTCCTGAAGGTCTCCAGGATGACGATTCTGATCTATACTCGTATGAGTATGAAAATGTGATTAAGCACACCCCTCTGGAGGACCTTGATTGGAACAGGAAAGAGAGGGACGATCTGGCTGAGATTCTTGCTCCAGTCCTAGTCAGGACTAAGGTCTGGTTCAGTAAGAAGATCCGAGAATTCAAGAGGCACTCAGGAGAATCCAGTTCCAAGGGTGACTCGACACCAATAAGAGAGGCATCAGTTCCAAGGTCTGAAACACTAATGCAAACCCCTCCTGCCTCATCAACACGAGGACCTGCTGAATCTACTCCCTCTTCATCTACCCGGGTATATAAAGAAGAAACTCAAAGAGGTAAAGAAGGAGCTGCAGAGAGAATGATCCTCCAAGAAAACAGCAGAGTTGCCATAGGGCTAGAGAACATCATGGTTCTCGGCGAAAGTGAAGAAAGTGAGATGCCAACTCCTGCAAATGTTCCTCAAGATCCAGCAGAGAAAAGACAAGGAGGTCCAGAGCACTTTGAACTTCCAGTGTGCTGCCGATTCTTCTACTCGCCATTACCTCCAAGTGTTTCTACTCACATCTCAAAGTGAGTCAACAGCCACGAGACCACCGAGTGTCATGAGCTCCCCTGTCTCTTAGTCCTCTTGCTTCTCCCGTAGATTCTTCTTCCTCTTTTGCTTGGGTGCAACCTTTGGTCGACAAAAGGAAGAGAAAATCCTCCTCTCAAAGCTTGGGACCAAATTTCGATGCTGTTGCAGCCTTGTTGGGCACCACTCCTTCTCGTGCCAAGAAAGCCAGAACCATTTCCAGAATAGTGTCTGATGCCCAAGGTCAGCAATTCTTGGAGATTGCTAAGCCTACAGTTGACAAATCAGAATCAGACTTGCTGGCATCTGACTTGGAGCTTTTAAGAATCCCTATGGGAGAGTCTACTCCTGAAGGTGAAATTCACAACCTCCAGGAAACAGTCACAAGAGTCATTGGAAGGGTAGAGAAAGGGCAGCAAACTATTGAACAGTTGGAAGAACAAGCCCGGATTCTCACAGGTTTCATCAAGTCTCTTTTATCTAAGGATAAAGTCTTGGACCCTACCCCATTGACTACTCTTCCACCTCCTGTAATTCTAAGCCAAGATGAAGTGCAAAGTATCAAAGATATGCACAAGTATTCTGTCTATGGTAGAGCTATTGAAGCCATGGTGGATGACATGCTTGTTGCTGGATTAAACTTCATCAATGAAGCTTTCAAACTCCACGAAAAGGTGAGTAATGTGAAATCGAAGCTCTCCTCCACTATCAATACCATTGATAAAGAACTAAAAATCGGAGAGCGGTTGTATAGTAGACCTTCGCCTTATGGGACAGACAGATGAGAACATCTTATCGGCGAATAAGATTTTCGATGATGCTAAGGACAATCTATCAAAATCTGGGTCTACAGGCGTGGAGTGGAAGATCGAGATTTTGGAGGAAGCTTTGGGAGAAATGAAGAACAGCTGGCAGAAGGGAGAAGCTTTCAAGACACTGGTTGTTGCTGCTTTCAAGGATATACATTGTCATCTTCAGGATGAAAATTCTGGTGTTTCCCTATCCTTGCAAGAAATCAAAGCTCAGTTCAGAGCTTTTGTCAAAGATAATCTATTCAAGGAAAGATCCATCTCTAAGGAAAAGATGAAGGAAATTTGTTCTCTTCAATCTGCCATTGAAGAAGCAAATAAAGATTATCATACTCACGTCGAGTTTGATAAAGAGATGGAGAAATGTCTAGGATTTTGGACTCAGTCTGCAGCCAACACGTCAGTTCCACGTGGCAGAGACATAGCTGAGGCGTTGAAGAAATTCAGGCAGCGGATTCTGAAGACAGTGGGTCCCTCCCAGTAGCTGGCCACCTGTCTCCTTCTCCTTTCTTTTCTCTTCTTCCCATTCTTTTCGTATTCTTTGTAATTAGTTAAGGTATTGCAACTAGCGATCCTTAACTATTCTTTAATTAAAAGAAATGGTTACGAAGAGTAACTGACTTGTAAGCTATATAATGGCCTTTCCACGCCATTTCGCCAGGAAGAAGAACTTGGATATTTGCTGAAAGTGTAAATAGATCTTAAAGAAATCAATACAAAAGGGCTTTCCATTCTTTGTCTATCTAATTCTTGTTATCTCTGTGTTTTCCTTTAATATTGTG
Organism: Taxus wallichiana var. yunnanensis; assembly: GCA_018340775.1. NCBI lineage: Eukaryota > Viridiplantae > Streptophyta > Pinopsida > Cupressales > Taxaceae > Taxus > Taxus wallichiana. The sequence goes on along the minus strand of CM031233.1, from coordinate 384,232,095 downwards.
AAGATCATTTTGTTCTTAACTCGTTAGTCTCTCTGATTGCATCTGTTCAGTTTTGCAAATACGGTGATCTCGTATGAAGAAGGAACTTTGTGTCCTTGATTAATAAATCTGAAGAAGGTTATTTATGGAACTTTGTGTCTTTAAATTTAATCTCATTCAGCCAACGCAAATGATCTTGTCTTAAATTCTTTGAAGCTTCGCATACACGAAGAATTATTCTGCTATCTATAATTCTGAATGTTGCTATTCTGCTCATCTTCTTATTCCCTTTCCTCAGTCCTTGTGTAATTGATGATCCTTGTGGAAAACACTTTCGTAAAATCCAAGTTTGACCATAAAACAATGTTCTGTACATTTGTAAATAAGTTCGTTTCTGAATAAGGGAACCTCTCCCATTAAAGAGGAGGGACTTCTTGTCCCCTGACTGTTGCTCTTCTAAAAATTCCTATTTGACGACCAACACAACCCTAGTCAAAGATTGAAATGGATGCATGGAGATGGTGGACGAGTTGGTTAAAGAGAAATGAAATGTTTTGGTTTAGAATTTGTTGCTTGTTAATTTTTTGTTGTTAGTATTACCCTTAGGACTACTATATAATGTATATCATATATAATGGATATCTTATACTAGTTTTTGTTTTTGATATTGTGGATCATGAATGGCCCTTGAAGATAAATACTTTGGCCAATATGTAAGAAAACAATAAATCTTTGTAATGGGGTAGGGTCCCCTCAACCCTAACTTTTACCTCTAATAAAAAAATACCTTCATTTAGAATTGGTTTTAACCACTTTACCACTCAAAATCCTAAAAACTCAAATCGTCAGCAATTCAGTTGAATCACTATCATTATAAATAGTAGTTCTCTAGTATTTCTCCACGATCCTCAATTTTGAATCTTCAAGCACCAACTTTTATCTCAAGCACTAGTATCTTGCATCCCATCAGTCAACACAAAGACATCAAGGCTATCACCAGAAATTATCAAATCATTATCAATTCTTTTCCAATCCTTTAAATACCAGCTTCCATCACCCAAGATGAAAAATACATCAGAAAACATTCTCTGTCACAACTCGGATCATCCCTACACAAGGTTTGAGGTATTTTGTACCTTCACTATACTTTCAAGGTATTCTTGAAACCTTGATTTGTCTTTTATCAATCATGTTTAGATTTTAGTTAGTCTGAAACATCATTTTGTGTCATCAGACACTTATTTTTATTAAGATGTCAAAATTCACTAAAATCACCAGTGATTCCCCTTAATCACCAGTGATTGGCCCAATCACCCATGACTCCTGTAAAATATGTCTTTTTATCAAATTCATCATCTATATATCAACATTGTTCATCATTTCTCATCATATATGTTGTTTCTAACATGTCTTTAATAATGGTTCTCTATTAGATGGAAATACCTAGTCAATCACATGAATTTATTGCCTTCCAATCATCCAAAGAACCCTCTTTCTAGGAGCTCACACCTTTTGCAATTCGATTTGCTCGACACTTGACCAAGAAATTGAAGATCAATTTGAATTCCTTCATGATATCAAACAAGATACTAAGTATTTCTAGTATGACTACTTTGAATGTGTCCATATCACATCTACCCCCACTGGGGCCACTTTTGAAGCCACACAGGACCTTCTCATTCGATCAAGTTCTAGAGCTTCTCATCTTCTATTTGTATATCTATATTGACTATATATCTTTATATTCATCTGTAATATTACATTTTTATCTACTAAATCATTTAAATACAAGATAACATTCTCCAAGGAAATCCCTTTGGACTCTTGGAATCATCCTTTCTTTGAGAAACTCGCATATCCATTTAGTTATTCCTTTTTTCTTAGTGTATTTTCACACAAGCTACTTTATAAGACATGAGGATGTATACATACATTTGGAATTGATTAACTTATATCAAACATCAACTTCAACATCCATCTCTATAAGTATTAGTAAACCTCAAATCTTCGAGGTTAGTTTTATTTTTATTGTTTCACTACATTAATTTGAGTAGGAAATTAAAAACATCTCTAAACAAAGTGAGTACATCATATCATAGGTGATTTTGGGAGAATTTTTCTTCCTCTTGGAAGTTTTCATGACTTCTTTATTTGTAGTATGAGAGGTGTTTGGTGTTGATGTAGTCTTGTCCTCCTTCTTCTCTGGTTCAACTTATTTACCTTCTTCCATGAATCCTATTCCAGATTTATCTTTTGTATCCCTTTGAGTGCTCAATATATCAGTCGGGACTTATGAGATCTTTCGCAGCGACTTCTTATACACCTTGATTTTTTCAGTCATTTGTTCCTTTTTTAGTCTTTAAGCACTCAAAATCAGATTTTAGTTTCAAACATTCATCCTCATTTACCTTGTAGGATTGAGATATATTTTCAAGATGAGATTTAAGTTATTTAAGTTTATTAGTTTCTTTCTCTTCATTTAGAATTTGTATTTTCTCAAAAATTTAAATTTTTCTATGTAGTATTTGAAATTGAATATCAACTTTTGGTTCTTACATCTACAAAAATTTAATTCTTCAAGAGTACATATCAGGTTCAAAGTCTAGATTCACACTTTCTTCTTCTTCATCAAAGTCTTCATAGTCAATTGCATTCTTTACTTTGGTGTTGCATCCTTCAGAGACATCCATGGCCATAAACAAGCATTTAGAATGAGTTTCATCTTCCTCATTTTCAGAGCTACCTAAGTTTCTTGAATCAGATTCACTTGACTTCTTCGTTGTGAGAAGTTTATTTTTTCTTGAAGAAATTATTCTTTCCATATTTCTTATTGAAGTTCATATTTTTCTTGTTATGTTTGTGGCTTTCTTCAGATTGAGATTCCTTGTTCTTGTTTGGACATTTTATAGAAAAATGACCTACTTGTCCACAATCAAAGAATTTAAATGGGAGCTTACCTTTATATTTTTCCTGATCCTATGCCTATCTTATTACAAACATTACTTCAATCTTCCCATCATCTTCTTCATCCTCCAAATTTGATTCTTCTTTGTCTTATGTGTATTGAGTCTCTTTCTTGGCTTTGAATGTAACTTCCTTCTTAGTATATTTATATTTAATTTTCCTCATCTCATATGCTAATAATATAATTTTTAGTTCATCCAATATTAAGTATTTCATGTCTTTGGCTTCCTTAATAACTAAGACCTTTGCATCGTACTTGAGAGTTAAATATCTTGGTACTTTATAGACTATGACAAATTCTTCTAGCTTCTCTCCTTGGCCTATGATTATATTGATTGCTTCATCTAACCTCTACATGTAGGATGTAATAATATCATCCGATTTCATCTTTAGATTCTCAAATTGAGATATATAGGTCTATAATTTGACTAACTTGACCTTTTCATCTCCTTCATAAACACTTTGAATCTTAGTGAAAATTTCCTTGGAAGTAATACAGTGCATTACCTTCACAAATTCAATTATGATCATTCCATATAGGATGTCATTCATGGCTCTTGAATTCCATTCATATTCTACCTTATTTGTTTAGCTATAATTGGTGTGGTTGGAGGTATGTAGCCCCTTTTAACACATTCACATATATCAAAACAAGTGACATAAGATAAGTTTTCATTCTTATCTTCCATAATGCATAATTAGTTACAAGTGAAGAGAGGTGATCTAGACATTGATAATCCACTTTATGCTTTATCGGTTTCCATGATTATGAAGAGAGGATCTCCTTAAATATGTTAAGCTTCCACTAAAAACCTCTCTCCGATACCAAATGTTAGAAATCAAAAACATTGAGAAGGGGGTGAATTAGTGCAAATTAAAATTTAAAGCACTTCGAACAATAATTGATTACGAGAAAAGTTGTAACAATAACATATAATCAACCATATGCAATGAAATCAATAACTCATGACATGGAATTTACTATGGGAAACCCGTGAAGGGAGAAAAAATCACTTTAAAACCAAGTATTTTATTGGGAACACCAATTCCAAAGCTTACAATAATCTTGGTTTTGTTGAGCACCCACTCAAAGAACTGAAAACCTACTCATCTGATTTTTCAAGTTTCATCTTGCAAGAGAACCCACCCCAAGAGCTAAGCACCCACTCAAATAGAGATTACAAATAATTTTATGATTCAGAACAATATTTTTGATACAATGGATTATGATCACTTTCTTGTTGTTGTCATTACAAAATATTCTTGCACATATATTCAAAATACTCTCTAAGTCTTTACAAAACATCCTCTTTTCCTCTATCTCAGTATTCATACAATCATCTCCTTTGAAACTAGGATTCTGGTATTCATTAGCAATCAACAAGTCTTAATGATGATAAAATATGGTTTTTTCTCTTACAATCAACTCTAGATCACACTTTCCTTTTCTCTTTGATCAAAAATAATTAAAATCTTGAAAACTTATTTTTATAGACAATCTTAAGCTTTTGTTTTTCTAATTTTGTGAAATTTGGGCATGCATTGGATACAAAACACTAGTTTCTAATTTTACCACTCCTTTGTGCTTTAAAACATAGATTTTTTTCTTTCATGGTGTAGAGGATGATCTCACATTTCCGAAAGTCCAAAAATGCCAAAATTGGATTCTTGGTGTGTAAGATATCTCCATGTGGATTTTGGAGGCTTGTGGAGAACATGTTATTGATTTACATTACTAGTCGGCACTCCATTGCATTTTAAACCTTATAAAAATTCACTATCTCTTTTAAATCAATTTCCTTTGTCAATCGAATATGTCGTATCTCGGGAGCATGAGGAACTTGGGTACATGGGTATCCTCTTCCTTATTATTTCACACCACCTTTCCTCCACATTACATTCCTTCTCCATTTGTATTTCATCTTATTAGTGATTTCGGGAAAAGGGCTTCATGGAGAACAGTTCCTTTTAGGGCATTCGGGCCCACAACCTCTTATCTATCCATACTACCACAACCTTTGTGTTTTGGCATAAAAATCAAATCAAAGAGCTAAATCCCACTTGTAACTTGTTCTGTTGAAGCTCATTGTGCCCAAGAACCATCCGAACTTGTATTAAAATATGTTCTTTATTTTAAATACCAACCATCAATGTAGAGAATGTAGACTCATTTGGAACATGTACTAGATGAGTTCGAGGAAAAAAATGTCTGATCTATCTACACAAGATAGAATTATTTATGTTCTAGCTCCAACACCAATGCGGGGAACTTGTGTTCATGGGGAAAATGTTTCATTTGTACCCCATACATCTAAAACTCAAAATACTCATTTTTTCACAAATTTTTCTAAGTACCAAAAATTTCTTTTCTCCAACCAGACTCTGGGAGTACTTAGGACATATGAATTTGATTTTTATCCCTCTAAAACAATGGAAACAAGAGTACTAACCTTTTCAATTTCTCCAATGTATTCTTATCTCACTATCCATGCATACAGTGACCTTGAATCATCCTACAGCTTAATCATTCGGAACCATTCTGAGTGTAAAATTACCAAAATAATATTCTAAAACACCTTTAAATCAATATCATCATGTTTGGCCATGTTTTACCACCTTGGGAAACCTCATCATACCATTGTACCTATTGATACCTGTTGAACCATGCACACCACTTGGAACCAGACTGTGATTTGGCACTACCAATCAATCTTCAACAACTCCATTCACACCTTTTTACCATCAATGTCACTTGAAATTAATGACAACACCAATTACAATGACCAAGGTCAAATAGTGGAAATTTTCAAAGTTTTTGGAAACAATGTATGGTGAAACACAAAAGAAAGTTGTGTTAGTTATAATGGAGCTTTAGGGGGGATAAAATTTTGATGGGAAAGTGAATGGTAAAAGGTGGGACCATATTTGAGTCTCCCAATCACTTGGTTATCCTCTTCATGTCCCAAAAAATCACTAAATCATGGATTCATAAATATTTATGCTATGGTATCCACTAAATGTAGAAGACAACTCTAGACCGAGGTAAGTGTATTTAGAAGTAATTATAGTAATTTTGATTGGCTTGTTTTAGGATAATTTAATACACCATTATCCCTCACTGAAAAGAAAGGGGGAAATTAGGAGTTCACATTAAGCATGAACTATTTTGTAGAATTCATTTTCTCAAAATATCTTCTTGATATTGAATTAAGAGGAATCAAGTTTACTTGGAGTAATAGAAGAATGGGGGAAAATATCATTATGGTTAAACTTGATAGAGTCCTTGTCTCCTCAGATTGGTTTATCTCTCAAGAATTTTTCCTTTTAGTACTCCATAAGGTTGGATCTGATCAAAATCCTTTAGTTTTGAGTCTATAAAATAAAATAAATCATCCTCCATATCCTTTTGGATTTGAAAAATTGTGGACCGAGCATCAATATTTCTACAATAAGGTACAAGAATGATGGAAAATAGACAAAGAGGGATCTCATCATGTATATCCTAGTTTAAAATCTTAATAATGTTAATTAAAATGTAAAGATCTGGAACTAATTGGTATTTGGAAGTATTTTGAAAAAAGAAAAATCTAACCAAGGAGTTAGCAATCCTAGAATCCAAGGATTCAATCCTTAAAAAAATTGTGCAAAGTAACTCAAAGGATTTTGAAAAATTAGTCTTTCAATTACAATTCATGTTTTTTTCACAAATATTATTGCATCAAAACTACAACATTTTCTCAATAACATTATTTCTTTCCAGTAAAGTAGCTTTATTTAAGGAAGAAAAATATAGGATGGTATCATTTTGGTTCATGAAAAATTCATTCCATGGATAAAAGTAAAAATAAAGCATGAATATCAAGTTTTATATGAATAATACCTTGACATAGTCTCTTGGTAGTTCTTCAAAAAAATCTTGATAAAATTGGCTTCAACCCTCATTTCCGTGGAAGTTAATTAGATAGTGCATTTTGACCCCCATGTTTTCTATTCTTCTAAATTGTGATCAAAATAGTTTTTTTGGCAGCGTCGATGTATAAGGTAAGGAGATCCCATATCTTCCATATTCTTCATCACTTGGTTGAGAGCCTCAACAAAGCAATAAACAATTACATAGAAGTGTGATACATCCATGGATTCAATCCCTCCTCTAAAAATCTTTCACTCTCTTATAATAAATTTTTAGATGAAATTATCCTCCTTTCTATTTCATTTGTTTAAGAAGCTGAGAAATTCAAATACTTGTTGGACTACTATGAAGAACTTCAGAGAAAACTCATTAATTAAGGAAAAGTTCAAGATTTTTTTATCAATACTCTTAAAGCTTGGTATAATAAAATTTCTAAAATATTTGGATGTGTCATCAAGAATCTTCTAGATACTTACTTGGGGATTCCTATGTTAAAAGCTAGCCTCCCAAATTTAGATTGGAACCCCCTTCTTGATAGATTTCAATCTAAATTAGCAAGATGGAAAGGGGTTATGTTGTCTAGTGTCTTTGCTAGAGCCACTTTGATTAAAAAAAAAAAAAAGTACACTCAAAAAACCTTCTTATTTACCTCTTATCTCTTTTAATAATGCCACAAAATATTTTTTATATGATAGAAAAGATTCTAAAAAGATTTTATGGGCTAGATTTAGGAGCACAATAGAATTCCTTTGGTTGCTTGGGACAAAGTTTGTAAGCCTAAATCACAAGGAGGATTAGGTATAAGGAATCTTAGACACATGAACACAACACTCCTTGCCAAAATGGGCTAGAGACTCCTCAAAGAAGACTTACCTTAGTGCAGAATCATTAATGAGAAATACTTACAAGAATACTTTATCAAGAACTTCACCACTTCTACAGAGCTTTCCATGGCATCCCACTTCGGAATTCACTTATCAATAGCAGAGATCTTATTTCAAAAGGAATTAGATGGGAAGTTGGAAATGGTAGCAAGATCATATTTTGGGAGGACAAATGGAATTTGGACCTAGATTAACAATAGAGGATAAATATTCAGAACTAGATAAATCATATAAAGTTGGAATATGGGGAGAGAATGAGTGGTTATCTTGAATTCATAAATGGAAAAAATGCTTGGAGAATATTTTAACTTGAGGAAAGAAATGATATGGAGAGAGAAAAACTTATTTTAATCCATCAAAATATTTCCATCATTTATATCCCTAACAAAAATGTTGCATATGAGTTAATCTAGGAGGATTCGGAGATGGAAACCATGTTTCCTCTCTAGGTATAAGATTGAGAATCAACTCGCCTAACTTTCACATTTGCTTTGGAAGAAATTCTGGTATGAAGAGATGAATCCTATCACATTTTATAAAAATATCCTCATGGTTGAAAATTTAAGAAAAAGTGGTCATATTCTTATTAATAGATGCATCCTTTATAAAGAAGTAGAAGAAATTGTTGATCATATCTTCATCCATTGTAAGTTTTCTTTCTCTTTATGTGGTCTCATCCTAGAAAACATTAGATTAAAATGGGTCTTCCATCAATCAGTGAATGATCTAAAGGATAATTGGTCTTATCAATCAAAAATATTCTCATTCTTCCTTTGGGTTTTTATTCTTCCACATACTATTTGGGAAATATGGAAATATAGCAATAAAAGAACTTTTGAAGGAAAAGTGTTACAGGTTGGCATGGTCTTCACACATCTAATTATTTTGATAACTAAAAACATAAAATCTTGCATCAAACACAAAAAAGGAATTTTGAAAGATATAGATATTAATTTCCTCGAGAAAATGGAACTTGTATTTAGTCTAATATCTTAATCAACAAAATTATAAGACTCATAGGAGAAATATTGCATAGTCTCATCCTCAAGAATGATGGTATAAGCTAAATTTCAATGGTGCTACTAAGGGAAACCCAAGTAGAGTTAGGGATGAGTCATTAATAATTATAAAAGTGACATCATAGTAGCTTATGTTTGGAACATGGGGGTCCACACCAATCATTATGATGAGGCTTTAACGGGATTTTGGGAATCCAACCGTAAAAGCTTTGAACATCTCTAATATTTGGGTTGAAGGGGAATCATGAATATCTTAAATTTCCTTTAAATTTATTCCACCTCAATTTGTACCATCAATAAAATCATTGAAGAATTTATTCTCATATTAAGTGCTTTCTCACATTTTGAAAATTTTCATACCTTTAGAGAAGGAAATCATGTGGGTGATTTTTGTGCTAACATTGGCACAAATTCTGAGACCCTTAATCATTGTTTAGGGAATGAAAATGCCTTTCCTTTAGTCATAAATGCATCAAAATGTGAGATATGAAAATTTTAGACTTTATTTCCTTTCTATGAAGGGTAACATGGTCCTTAGTGGTGAACAAGGATTCAAGGACTATTAGTAAGATCTACAGTCGAGTGGTAAAGGTTATTAGTCAATGTTAGCCTTCAAGGGAATTCCTTCTACTTTTTATGGTCTACTCTTATTAGAATTATATTTGTTCTTCATGAGGTGGCTAGCAGGTTTTTGTCTTTTCTTGCTTTGTCTCTATTTTGGAACTCTTTTTGCATTTTAACAAATATCATTTTTTTACAAGTTTCAATATTTCTATCATCTATACCATAATTTGAAAGAACACAAGGTTAAGTTATTACATATGAACAAATTCAAGTTTTTGTTATCTCTCGTTATCACCGAATCACAACACCCTCTGATTGCTTATCATGTGAATTTTTAAGGAAAGAAGTGTGATTGGGTAACATGGAGTTGCTTCAAGGTGTGGGACCTTGTAGTTGAAATAACTCTCCAGAGAAGGTTGGTTCCTCTTCCTAAAATAATGCAACAACTAACTCTAGTGAAGGAAAATATACTAAATTATCTTAATCTATAACTTCCAAGGGACGAGAGAGAGAGAGAGAGAGAGAGAGAGAGAGAGAGATAACATGAAAATGAAATAAATATACACTAAAAGAGGTGATGCACCAAGAGAAGGGTGTTGGAAATATCTCTAATGTGTGAAAATTAAATAAAATTTAGAGCATATGGGGTATAACAATACCACAGATCTAACAATGGAACTCAAACCACCAATTCCAAAGGAACATAGTGATAATAGACCCAAATAAGTGAGTAAGAGAGGTGCAATAAACCTACAGCTGAAATAAAAAGGCAAGAGAATGTAGCAAACAAAATCAAGGGAAGAAAGATATCCACAAACTCAAATTTGTTTCTTCATTAATTCACATAATCCATTTACAAAGCAAGAGAAAGGCCTAGATCATAATGCAAGAAGTTTAAAATGAATTCCTATAACACAGTGGTGTTCCAAAAAATATTTGGTAGAGTTTTTTACAAGAGCATTCCCTTGCCTCTCAAATGAGAGGTCACTACAATTTTATAGAAAATGATAGAGAGAGAGAGAGAGAGGTGTAAATGTTGAATTTACCCTTCCACCTACTTTCAAATTACCGTAAATGTGTGAAAATCATGATGGGAAGCCTAAAAAATCCATCCCATACTATCTTGTAGTTTGCAATAGAAGAAAAATGGATGCCCATGCACATTAAATGACCTTTCAACCACCTAGAAATCATTATTTAAAAATGTGCTCATTTTCTACAATTTTCACCATTAAAAACTCCATCAAGTATTCAATTTCTTGATTTTTGAGTGTAGAGGATAGATCCATGATTCCAGAGAGTCCAATTTTGTGCAATTGGATGAGGAATCAAGAAATTATGATCATTTGAGTATAACTAGCTATTTTCCTCTTTCCACAATTATCTTCTCCTTTACGGGACTGTGCATTAAAAACATGGCTGAGAGTAATGATTTTAAATTTTTTCCCTTCATTATGTTTCTTGCATATTTTTAATGGCTTGGGAATTTAGAATATCTAATAGGGCCCACTTATTTTATAAATTTAATAATGGGGGTTAGAATTTTCAATATTTAAGTAAGGGGCCAACTTGCACACTCACTCGCCAAGATGACACACCTTATTTCTCCTCTATCTCTTTCCTTTCATCGGGCTCCTTTGTTTTCATGCCCCGACTAACTTATCTCTTTAGCTCAAGCACTCCCGTGGTGACATCCTCAACAATATTGAGCCCCATGTGTCTATCACCTCACCTCAATGCCACATTAACTCGCCAACCCCTTGGTTGCCTCACCCAACATATTGTAGACCTCCATCATGTGCAAATAACTTGGTTTGATGTGGTTTGTTCCACCTATCCCTATAAATAGCACACGAACTTGTCACACCATCACCTTCTTTACGCCCGAAGTGTTCCCAGAGCCCACTCTAGATTTACATTATTTTACGATCCTATGTCGGCTCAGTAGTGTTCTCGCACACCCCATGTAGACTCATATTATAATTCTTTCGAAAGCTTGTGGATTTTGAAAAGGTTTTTATGGTCTAGAGTAGAAGATCACAATAGAATTCCTTTAGTTGCTTAGGAAAAAGTTTGTAAGCCTAAATCACAAGGAGGATTAGGTGTAAGGAATTTTAGACACATGAACACATATCTCCTTTCCAAAATGGGCTAGAGAATCCTCAAATAATATTTACCTTGGTACAACATCATTAAAAAAATACTTACAAGAATACTTTATCAAGAACTTCACCACTTCTATAGATCTTCCCATGGGATCTCACTTCTAGAATTCACTTATCAATAGTAGAGATCTTATTTCAAAAGGAATTATATGGGAATTTATAAATGGCAGCGAGATCATATTTTGGGAGGATAAATGGAATTTGGACCTAGATTAACAATAGAGGCTAAATATTCAGAACTAGATAAATCATATAAGGTTGAAATATAGGGAGAGGACGAATGGTTATCTTGAATTCATAAATGGAAAAAATTCTTGGAGAATATTTTCACTTGCCAAAAGAAATGATATGGAGAGAGAAAAAATTATTTTAATCCAAAAAAATATTTCCAAAATTTATATCCCTAACAAAAATGTTGTAGATGAGTTAATCTAGGAGGATTCAGGAGATGGAAACCATAGTTTCCTCTCTGGGTATAACATTGAGAATCAGCTGCCTAACTCTCACCTTTATTGGAAGAAATTTTAGTGGGAAGAGATGAATCATATCGCATTTTAGAACAATATCCTCATAGTTGACAATTTAAGAAATAAGGGTCATATTCTTATCAATAGATGCATCCTTTGTAAATAAGTAGAAGAAATTGTTGATCATATCTTCATCCATTGTAAGTTTTCTTTCTCTTTATGGGGTCTCATCCTGGAAAAATTGGATTGAAATGGGTCCTCCCTCAATCAATGAATGATATAAAGGATAATTGGTCTTATCAATCAAAAAATTTCTCATTCAGATTTGTTTGGGATTTTATTCTTCCACATACTATTTGGGAAATATGGAAATACAAAGAATACAAAAAAATTTGAAGGAAAAGTGCTACATGTTGGCATGGTCTTCACACATCTAATTCTTTTGATAACTAAAAACTTAAAATCCTCCATAAAAACAACAAAGGAAGTTTGAAAGATTCAGATATTAATTTCCTCAGAAAATGGAACTTGCATTTAGTCTAATATCTTAATCAACAAAATTCTAAGATTTATAAGAGAAAGATTGCTTAGTCTCTTCCTCAAGAATGATGGTATAAGCTAAATTTCAATGGTGATACTAAGGGAAACCCAAGAAGAGTTAGGGGAGGAGTCATTAATAATGATAAAAGTGACTTCATAGTAGCTTATGTTAGGAACATGGGAGTCCAAACTGATCATTATGATGAGGCTTTAATAGGATTTTGGGAATCCACCTGCAAAAAATTTGAACATCTCTAATCTTTGGGTTGAAGGGGACTCTATGAATATCTTAAATTTATTTTAAAGTGATAAGCCCTCAATTTGTACCATCAATAAAATCATTGAAGAATTTATTCTCATATTAAGTGATTTCTCAAATTTTAAAATGTCTCATACCTTTAGAGAAGGAAATCATGTGGCTGATTTTTATGCTAACATTGGTGTTAATTATAAGACCCTTAATTATTGGGTAGGGAATGAAAATGCCCTTCCTAAGGTCATAAATTCCTTGAAATATGAGATATGAAAAGTTTAGACTTGATTTCCTTACTCAAAGGGTAGCATGGTCCTCAACGGTGAACAAGGATTCAAGGACTATTGGTAAGATCTACAGTCGAGTGGTTAAGGTTATTAGTCAGGTGTTAGCCTTCATGGAATTCCTTCTACTTATTTATGGTCTACTATTATTAGAATTATATTTTTCTTGATTTGGTGGCTAGCAAGTTTTTGTTTTTTCTTGCTTTGTCTCTATTTTGGAACTCTTTTTGCCTTTTTTGACTAGTTTTTGTGTTGGGTTTTGTTCTCTCTCCAACTATTTTTTATTCTTGGTATTGTTTTTATTCATGAAATATTTATGGTTATATCTATATTATAGATCCTTATTATAACAAGGTACGAGACCTGCAAAACCATCCTTTTAACAAATGTAATTTTTTTAAATTTTCAATATTTCTATCATCTATACCATACCTTGAAAGAACACAAGGTTAATTTATTACATATGAACAAGTTCAAGTTCTTTGTTATCTTTGTGTTATCACTAAATCAAAACACCCTTTGATTTCTTATCATGTGATTTTTTTAAGGAAAGTAGTGTGATTTGGTAACATGGAGTTGCTCCAAGGTGTGAGACCTTGCAAATTGAAACAACTTTATAGAGAAGGTTGGTTCCTCTTCCTAAATTAATGCAACAACTAACTCTAGTGAAGGGAAATAGACTAAATTATCTTAATCTATAACTTCCAAGGGACAAGAAAGAAATAGAGAGAGAGAGAGAGAGAGATATAGAAATAACATGATAACGAAATAAATATACACTAAAAGAGGTGATGCACTAAGAGAAGGGTGTGGGAAATCTCTTTAATGTGTGAAAATGAAATAAAATGTAGAGAATATGGGGTATAACAATACCAAAGTCCAAAAATGGAACTCAAACCACCAATTCTGAAGGAACATAGTGATAATAAACCCAAAAAGTGAGTAAAAGAGGCACAATACAACTACAACTGAAATGAAAAGGCAAGAGAATGTAGCAAACACAAGCAAGGGAAGAAAGATATCCAAAAACTCAAATTTATTGCTTCATTAATTCACATAGTCTATTTATAAAGCAAGAAAAAGGCCTGGATCATAATGCAAGAAGTCCAAAATGAAGGCTTATAACACAGTGGTGTTCCAAAACAATTTTGGCAGAGTTTTTACAACAAGATTCTCCTGCCTCTCAAATGAGAGGTCACCACAATTTTATTGAAAATGATGGAGAGAGAAAATTATAAATGTTTAGTTTACCCTACTACCTACTTGTAAAGTACCATAAATGTGTGAAAATCATGATGGGAAACCTACAAAATCCACCCCATACTATCTTGTAATTTGCAACAAAAGAAAAATGGTTGCCCATGCTCATTAAATGACCTTTTAACCACCTAGAAATTATTATTTAAAAATGTTCTCATTTCCTACAATTTTCACCATTAAAAACTCCATCAAATCTTCAATTTCTTGATTTTTAAGTGTAGAGGATGGATCCATGATTCCAGAGAGTCCAATTTTGTGAAATTTTGATGAGAAAATAAGAAGTTATGATCGTTTGAGTACAACCATCTATTTTTCTCTTTCCAAGATTATTTTCTCGCTTTACAGAGATTGTGCATTAAAAACATGGTCGGGAGAAATGACTTTAAAATTTTTCCCCGTCATTATGTTTGTTGCATATTTTTAATGGCTTGGGAATTTATAATATCTAATAGGGCCCACTTCTTTTATAGATTTAATAATGGGGGTTAGAATGTTCAATATTTAAGCAAGGGGCCAACTCGCCAGCTCTCTCACGGAGCTGACACACCTTATTTCTCCCCGATCTCTTTCCTTTCATCGGGATCCTTTTTTTCACATCACGAATGACTTATCTCTTTATCTTAGCACTCCCGTGTGGTGACCTCCTCAATAATGTTGATCCCCAAATGTCCATCACTCACCTCAATGTCACATTAACTCAGTTAACCCCTCGGTTCCCTCACCCAATGTATCATGGACCTCCAAAGATGTGCAAATAACTTGGTTTGATGTGGCTTGTTCCACTTATCCCTATCAAGAGCACACATAACTTGTCACCCGTATCACCTTATTTATGCCTCGAAGTGTTCCATGAGCCCACTCTAGATTTACATTATTTTACGATCTTGTGTCGGCTCCGTAGTGTTCTCCACACCCCATGTAAACCCGCATTGTCAAAATCTAACCAAGGATTCAATCTAACAGTGTTTATTCCTAAAACATTGGTGTAAAGGAACTCAAAGGGTTTTAAAAACCAGTCTTTCAAATACAATTTACGATTTTTGCACAAATACTATCAGCATCGAGACTACAACATTTTCTTGATAAAATTATTTCTTTCTCGTAAAGTAGCTTCATTCATGAAAGAAAAATACAAGATGGTATCATTGTGGTTCATGAAAAATTCATTCCATGGATAAAATTAATAAATAAGGCATGACTATCAAGTTTTATATGAATAAGACCTTAACATAGTCTCTTGAAGTTCTTAGAAAAATCCATGATAAAATTGGCTTCAACCCTCATTTCAAGGAAGTTACATAGATAGTGCATTTTGACTCCCATGTTTTATATTCTTCTAAATGGTGATCTAACTAGTTTCTTTGGCAACACTAGACGCATAAGGCAAGGAGATCCCATATCATCCATATTCTTCATCACTTGGTTGAGAGCCTCAACAAAGCAATAAACAATTACATAAAAGTGGGATACATCCATGGATTCAATCCCTCCTCTAAAAATATTTCACTCTCTTACAAGAAATTCGTAGATAACATTTTCCTCCTTTCTCTTTCATTTGTTTAAGAAGCTTTGAGAAATTCAAATACTTGTTGGACTACTATGAAGAACTTTAGAGAAACTCATTAATTAAGGAAAAAGCTCAAATTTTTTTATCAATACTCCTGAAGCTTGGTAGAATATAATTTCTAAATTTTGGGATGTGTCATCAAGAATATTCTAGATATTTACTTGGGATTCCTATGTTGAAAGGTAGCCTCTCAAACTCATATTGGAACCTCCTTCTTGACAGATTTTATTCTAAACTGGAAGGATGGAAAGGGGTTGTGTTGTCTAGTTCTTCTAAAGCCACTTTGATTAAAAACATACATTCAAAAACCTTCTTATTTACCTCTTATCTCTTTTTTTAAAGCCATGAAATATTGTTGATATGATAGAGAATATTTTAAAAATGGTTTTATGGGCTAGAGTAGAGGAGCACAATAGAATTCCTTTTGGTTTCTTAGGACAAAGTTGTTAAGCCTAAATCATAAGGAGGATTAGGTATGAGGAAGTTTAGACACATGAACACATCTCTCCTTGCCAAAATGGCCTAGAGAATCCTCAAAGAAGACTTACATTGGTGTAACATCATTAATGAGAAATTCTTATAAGAATAATTTATCAAAAACTTCACCACTTCTATAGATATTTCCATGGGATCCCACTTCTAGAATCCACTTATCCATAGCAGAGATCTTAATTCAAAATGATTTAAATGGGAATTTGGAAATGGAAACATGATCATATTTTGGGAGGAAAAATGGAATTTAGAGCTAGATTAACAATAGAGGCTAAATATTTAGAACTAGATAAATCATATAAGGTTGAAATATGGGGAGAGGATAAGTGGTTATCTTGAATTCATAAATGGAAAAAATTCTTGGAGAATATTTTCACTTCCGGGAAGAAATGATATGGAGAGAGAAAACTTATTTTAATCTAACAAAATATTTCCAGCATTTATATCCCTAACAAAAATGTTGCATATGAGTTAATCTAGGAGGAATCGGAGATGAAAACTATAGTTTCCTCTCTAGGTATAACATTGACAATTATCTTCCTAACTCTCACCTTTGTTGGAAGAAAGTCCGGAGGAAAGAGATGAATCGTATCATAGTTTATAACAATATCCTGATGGTTGAAAATTTAAGAAACAAGGGTCATATTCTTATCAATAGATGCATCCTTTATAAAGAAGTAGAAGAAATTGTTGATCATATCTTCATCCATTGTAAGTTTTCTTTCTCTTAATGGGGTTTCATCCTAGAAAACATTAGGTTAAAATGGTTCTTCCATCAATCAATCAATGATATAAAAGATAATTGGTCTTATCAATCCAAAATTTTCTCATTCAAATTCCTTTCAGATTTTATTCTTCCACATACTGTTTGAGAAATATGGAAATATAGTAATAAAATAATTTTTGAAGGAAAAGTGTTACAGGTTTGCATGGTCTTCACACATCTGATTATTTTGATAACTAAAAACTTAAAAACCTCCATCAAACACAATAAAGGAAGTTTGAATGATTCAGATATTAATTTCCTCGAAAATGGAACTTGCGTTTAGTCTAAGATCTTAATCAACAAAATTATAAGATTTATAGGAGAAATATTTCTTAGTATCATGCTCAAGAATGATGGTAGAAGCAAAATTTCAATGGTGCTACTAAGGGAGACCGAAGTAGAGTTAGAGCAGGAGTCATTAATAATGATAAAAGTGACATCATAGTAGCTTTTGTTAGGAACATGGGGGTCCACACCAATCATTATGATGAGGCTTTAACAGGATTTTGGGGAATCCAACTACAAAAACTTTGAACATCTCTAATATTTGGGTCGAAGGGGAATCTATGAATATCTTAAATTTCCCTTAAAGTGATTCCCCCTCAATTTGTACCATCAATAAAATCATTGAAGAATTTATTCTCATATTAAGTTATTTCTCAAATTTTAAAATATTTCATACCTTTAGAGAAGGAAATCATGTGGGTGATTTTTGTGCTAACATTAGTGTGAATTCTGAGACCCTCAATCATTGGGTAGGGAATGAAAATTCCCTTCCTTAGGTTTTAAATGCCTTAAAATGTGAGATATGAAAATTTTAGACTTGATTTCCTTTCTCCAAAGGGTAGTATGGTCCTTAGTGGTGAACACGGATTCAAGGACTATTAGTAAGATCTACATGTTAGAGTGGTTAAGGTTATTAGTTAGTGCTAGCCTTCAAAGGGAATTCCTTCTACTTATTTATGGTCTACTCTTATTAGAATTATATTTTTCTTGATGTGGTGGCTAGTAGGTTTTTTTTTTTCTTGCTTTGTCTCTATTTTGGAACTCTTATTTCCTTTCTGTTGGTTTTGAGTTTGTTTTTCTCTTTTTTTGACTAGTTTTTGTGTTGGGTTTTGTTCTCTCTCCAACTATTTTTTATTTTTGGTATTGTTTTTATTCATGAAATATTTTTGGTTATATCGAGAATATAGATCCTTATTATAACAAGGTGTAGACCTTGCAAAACCATACTTTTAACAAATATCAATTTTTTTATAAGTTTCAATATTTCTATCATCTATACCATACCTTGAAAGAACACAAGGTTAAGTTATTACATATAAAAACTCAATTTCTTTGTTATCTCTATGTTATCACTCGAATCAAAACACCCTCTGATTACTTATCATGTGAGTTTGTTAAGGCAAGTAGTGTGATTGGGTAACATGGAGTTTCTTCAAGGTGTGGGACCTTGTAGTTGAAACAACTCTCTAGAGAAGGTTGGTTCCTCTTCCTAAACTAATGCAACAACTAACTCTAGTGAAGGGAAATATACTAAATGATCTTAATCTATAACTTCTAAGGACAAGAAGAGAGAGAGAGAGAGAGAGAGAGAGAGAGAGAGAGAGAGAGAGAGAGAGAGAGAGAGAGATAAATAACATGAAAACAAAATAAATATACACTAAAAGAGGTGGTGCACTAAGAGAAGGGTGTGGAAAATCTCTCTAATGTGTGAAAATGAAATAAAATTCAAATTATATGGGGTATAAAAATACCACAGTCTAAGGAACATAACACAATGGAAGGGAACAAAGAGGGGTGTTTGAATCTATTTGAGAGGGAAAGTGATGGAAGGGAAATCCCACCCATATTAGAGGATTAGCTTGGAAATCCTCGAAAATGGAGATGGATGGGGACGTTGATCAAGAGGATAGGAGCACTCCTATAAAATCTATAAAGTCTTGGTCGAATAAAGTTAGAAATGGTGGATCGGCCTCGAAATCCCAAAATTTCTTTCTCCAAGTGGTTAAGGAGGCTTCTAGAAGCACTTTAGAAATTCCTGACTTGCTTCTGCAACACACTACTTGAAAAGCTAAACAAATCATTGGTGGGGAAGTTGGTAGGTGGGAGACCCAATATTGACATTGTTAGAAGATGGGCTAAACTAAAATGGATTCCATTAGGCCATTTAGAGGTAAGTGATCTTTCTAATGGTTTTTTCCTTTTTAGGTTTAATACCCAAGAGGATATGCAGAAGGTTCTGGAAGAAGGACCCTAGTTTTGGGGAAAATCTGGTTGGTATCTTAGGAAGTGGGAACCAACTTTCAACCCGGGAAAGGAAAATTTGAACCAATTTTTGTTTAGATATGCCTTCCTAACCTCTCTTTGTAATTTTTGCATGAATACATCATCAAATTCATAGCAAACTCCCTGGGTTCTTTGGTCATAATTGATAATGCTACCAGAGTAAATGACTAGGCTTATCTATGCTCATTTTTGTATTTATACTGTTGCTGATAAGGATATTCCCAATAGTATCAAACTAAATTCACGTCTTGGGATTTGGGAGAAAACATTGAAATTGAAAGCTCCCATGTAAAATTCTCCAAGTGCAATGGCTAGGGTCATTCTACCCAGAACTGTAAGTTCAAGGTATCCAAAATATATATTCCATGTGCCAAGAATTGAAGGTAAAGGGGAAAAAGGGAAAGGCCTAATGCAAAGTGCAGCTGATCATAGGAAATATTTTTCCAAAGAATATGAAAAGTTTCTACTCCTTTGAGAATAAAGGAGAAAGTGGTAAACAACAATTGAATTAAATCTTCCATGGAAATGGAGGAGGATGGTTTCACCCTGGTGGTCAATAGAAGGAAATGAAAATTTCTATCCTAGTCGAATTCTAAGGTAGGGGAAAAATGGTAGAACTTGTTAAGGATTTCATGAAGGGTAGGAAGATAGAGCTTTTTTCCTCAAAAGGGAATGTGGAATATCTCAAGGAACTGGCTAAGATTAAACAAAATTTAAAGGAAGTTAGGAAGATGGGGGACCCTGGTTTGGATTTATCTATTACAGAACAGAGCAAGGGGGAAGAATATATGGGGAAGAAGGTAAGTTGGGACCCCCTTGTAGGTGAGGAGTTGATAGGAATAAATCTCAATTATCTTTTCGTGGAATAAATGGTGAATATTAATATGTCCCCAATCAAAACAATGGAAGAAAAGAAAGAATAAATTACGTCGGAAACAAAGGAACTTCTAGGGAAAAAACCCCTCGAAAAAATAAAAGTGGATTCAAAAGGAAAAAAGGGGGAAACCTCATTATCCTCTCCTAAATCTTAGGAGTTTGAGAATCCTATAAATGTGGAAGTTGCCACTAGCAAACATGGTAGGCCTAGAAAATTTGAATCAAGGAAAAAAATACCCAAAAGGAAATAGATTCAGGAAATAGTTGTGCTTAGACCAAAAGGTATTTAAGAAAAACAAACCCAATTTGCGGAAATGAATTACATCTCATGGAATGGTAGAGGGATTAATAATCCTGTGAAATGGAGGATTCTTAAAGATATGATTGAAAGACATAAAATAGATTTGTTAGTCTGCTCAAGAGAATAAAATGAAAGAAGACCTTTTTTAAGTTCTTGTAAGTATTTTGGAACAATTATAAATCCTTTGTTGTTAGCTCAAAAGGAGCCTCGGAGGCTTAGCTACACTGGTGTGGAATTTGGCTCGCTATAAAGGAAATCTCCTGGTCAAAAGAGATAATCATATGGCGGTGATGATGAGAGATCTGGAAAATAGAAAAATTTGGGTTTTATCTAACATTTATGCTACTACCCTTCATAAAGAAAGGAAAAATATTTGGAATCACCTACTAACTTTTAATCATTCCATCAAAGGTTCAAGATGGATTGTGTTGGGGAATTTCAATACCCCTAAGACCCAGGGGGAAATAAAAGGTGGATCTAAGGAGTTTACAATAGGCATGGAGGATTTTAATGACTGTATTTCTTCTTCACAACTCCATGATATTGATCCTAAAGGTAGTACTTTTACTTGGTCTAATAGAAGAGTTGGATCCCAACATATTAAAGTAACATTAGATAGGTTTTTATTCTCGGAGGAGTGGTTAATCCAGGATATCTCTCTTTTTCTCTCCCCCAGATAGGATCTGATCATAACCCTATTCTCTTACAAATCAAAATCCATCTAGAAGAAGAACGCCTTTCCATTTTGAGAAGATGTGGCTCCAGAATGAGGACTGTATGAACTCATTAATGAATGGTGAAAACTAAAGATTAAAGGAACAACTATGTATAGACTCTCTAAAAAACTCTAGAATGTTCAAGGTCACCTCAAAGACTGGAATACAAAAATCTTTGGAAATATATTTCAGCAAAAAAGGAAATTAGAGCTGAATCAGTAGAATATTCAAAGACAGAAAGAGAGTGGTGATTCTCGAGATGGATATTGAGGACCATGAAAAGGAACAGTCCCTTCTGGTGGAATACCATAACATACTAGGCAAAGAGGAAATCTTTTGGAGGAAAAAATATCAAATTACTTGGCTAAAGGAAGGGGATAAAAATACAAGATTATTTCACTTGTCCACCTTAAAACATAGAGGGTTCAACATAATTAATGGAATTAGAAATGAAGAGGGTGTTATGGTTGAAGAAAATAAGAAATAACTGAAGAGGCTATCTCCTTCTTCCGTAACCTACTGACTAACAACAAGTGATCCTAATTTGAATAAAGAGCAAGACTTTTTAAAGTGCATTCCTCTATTGGTTTCTAAGGAAGATAATATGATGCTTTTAGTGATCCCATCAATGGAGGAATTGGAATTCGCCATCAAACTTCTCAATCCCGACAAGGCTCCTAGACCGATGGCTTCCAAGCCTTCTTCTTTCAGCACTTTTGGGACATATTTAAAAATATGTCTTTGAGGTGGTGAAGGAATTTTTCAGTAGAAAGTTATGCTAAAAGACATGAACTGTACCTTTCTTTCTCTGATCCGAAATGTGGTAATGCTATGGAATTAAAAGATTTCATACCTATAAGTCTCTGCAATACTTCCTACAAAATCTACACAAAAATCCTAGCTCTTCGTTTGCAATGGTTACTCCTTCAATCATTTTTTATCAACAAGGGGTTTTTTTCATCGGTCACCAAATCCAGGATAGGATCAATACAATCAAAGAAAGGATCCACTTAGCAAGAAGGATTCTCTTTTTCCAAAACTGGATATGGCCAAAGCTTATGACAAGATTTCTTGGTGCTTTCTTGATAAAATCCTTAACAGGTTTGGTTTTGATGTCTCCTTTAGGAATCTGGTCAAGGATTGTATCTCTAATGTCTAGTTTTCTATTCTCATCAATGGGTCCCCCTTTGGGTTTTTTCCTAGCTCTCAAGGCCTGAGGCAAGGGGATCCTATCTCCCCTTTCCTCTTTATCATCTTGGCAAAAGCTTTAAATAGAAGATTAAATGTTGAAACTAAAAATGGTTCTCTCAAAGGGATCTCCCTGACAATGGAGCTGGAAAAGGTTTCACACCACCATTTTGTTGATTTACACTTTTATGGTGGGGAAGCTTTTGTCCTCGAATCTACGAAAATAAAATCTCTCCTTAATGACTATATGGAAGTTTCTGGATAGATGGTAAACTTTATAAAAAGTTCTCTTTTCTTCCTTAATACCATGGATAGCCACTACAAAAAGATAGCTAAAATTTTGGGATGTGACTTTAAATATTTCCCTACCTTTTATTTAGGTATCCATCTTGGGGAAAATAAACCATCTTTCTCTTATTGGAACTTAATTGAAAGGTTTAAAAGAGAACTTGTTAGTTGGAAAGCTAATGTGTTATTCTAGGGAGACGACATAGTGGCAAGATTTCCCTTCTCATTAGTTATCTTCGAGTTCTTAATATTAAAACCGGTGTATGTCATGTCCCTTTATCAACTTCTTGGAGGTGTTGGGGATAAACTGAAAAAAATCCAAAAACATTTCTTATGGAGTGGAACCCTTAAAGCAAAAAAAGAATCCTCTCACGGTGGCCTGGACAAAGTTTGTAAACCTAAAAAGCTTAGGGGACTTGGTCTTAGAGACTGGACTAAAATGAATAAATCCCTTCTTGCAAAAATTAGATGGATGTTAACTAAAGAAAATGAATTTTAACTAAATAAAAAATATTGGATGGATGTTAATGACAAGAGATGGATATTTAAATCAAAGTGTCCTTGAATGGTTTATACATATGGAAAGCTATTAACTGGGCAAAAGAAATTGTGGCTATTAGAAAAAAAATTCTATCCTAAGGAAAATTGAAATGGAAATCCTTGAAAATGAACATCATTTCTTTAAGAATTGGAACCTTATAGGTGACCATAAACCCAAAAGATGTAATCCTCATTTGGGGACTAAATGGAATTCACGTAGGGAAGGTTTCTTTAAACTCAACTTTGATGGTGGAATGAAAGGTAATCATGGGAAAGTTAGGGAAGGAGGTGTTCTTTGAGACTCCCTTGGAAGTTTTCTTCTTGCCTAATTCTTCAACCTAGGCCTCCAATCTAACAATGTCGTTGAGGCAGGCACTGCGATGTTTTAGGGGTGAAGTTAGCCAAGGAGAAAGGCTTAAAACACATTGAAGTTGAAGGGGACTCTTTATATATCATTTCATGTTTGAAAGGAAAATCTCAACCTTCTACTACTTTCGAGGACTTCATAAATAAAACTAAACTTTTAGCATCCTCTTTTGAGGCCATATCCTTTCATCATGTGTACCATGAAGGAAACTCTCTAGCAGATTTTATGGCCAATTTGGGGGTGAATGCTAGGGGTCTTAAGGTGGTAGAGGATCCTAATTTGATGCAAGCCAAATTTATTGAAATCATGAAAAGGGAAGGTATAACTTATAATACTCCTACAAATGAGGAGGAATTATTTTTTTAGACTCATGACATCTCTTTTTCATGATTACTGAACTTGTGCAAAATCTCTTTTCTAATCCTCGAAGGGGCAGGCCAGGATATCTTTGTTTTCTGGAAGTGGGAAGATTGGATTGGGGAAGGTAACTATTTGTAGAATAGAAAGAAGAATAGGGTTAGAAGCATGGGGGTGACTTAGTAAGAACTAAACCTAGCAAGAGGTAGGAGATGTCCATAGAGGTGAGACTCGATCGAAAAGGTGGGTATGTTACCCTTTTTCAATATCTTTGATGGCTATGATGAAAATCTAAGTGAAGAAGTGGCGAAAACATGGAATGAAGGCCATGTTCAGGTCGGTAATTTCTCCTTTACCATTTCCCCTAATATTATTTCCAAAGTATCAGGTTTAGCTCTGAAAGG
This sequence comes from Taxus wallichiana var. yunnanensis, assembly GCA_018340775.1. NCBI lineage: Eukaryota > Viridiplantae > Streptophyta > Pinopsida > Cupressales > Taxaceae > Taxus > Taxus wallichiana. The sequence goes on along the minus strand of CM031233.1, from coordinate 384,207,655 downwards.
TAGATATATCTATAAACCTAAGTCAGACTATAGCCTGGAGATTGAATGCTTCATGCAAGGTAAGGGAGTACCTATCTCTCTTCATAATGGTTATGCTCGGGAAAATTTCCCCATCCTTTTGATGAAATTGCTTAGTTTTTTTATGTCATACATTACCTTTGAAGGTCGGTATAAAGTGATATACGGTTACCATTTCCCCATGCTAAACCATGTTCATAATGCTAAGCCCTAAAATTTCCCTTTCTTCATGTATACTTCCCTTGTGAAATCTATAGGAATGGTTGAGAAAGGTACCTTTCCCCTTCGCTACACTAGGGCATCATTAAATCCCTTCTTAGGCTGGGAACTCCCCTTTTGGGGAAAAATGACAAATTTGGGGCATTTGTTGCTGAAGGCTTGGCACCTAAGGAGGAAATTCTTAGTGAAGATCTGTTTGGAAAACTAGTGGCTAAACGAACCAGATCCAATTGGAGTCATGGTGTAGTAAAAAAACATAGTAGGGATGAGGAGGATCCTAAACCGATTGAGGAAGTGGATATTTTATATTCGGGTGAAAACCAAGATGGAAATTTGGACATTTTAGTTTCCAGTAAGTACAAGATTGTTGTTGAAGGGGATAACAGTGATGAGGTGGTGAGTGAGAAATCTCAGGACTCTGCAGATGATAAAATTTCCAAGAATTTGGAGGATGCCATTGAGAGCTTGCACACTCTTAAAACGACCCAATCTAAATTATTTTCTGCCTAGGAATCTACTGTCAAGTCTCAAAATTTCATGTGGAAATTTGACCATTGCAGGCTTGATACTGATATCAACAGACATAGGATTAGTATGGTCTCCATGGACCTGAAGGATCTTATGGATAAAGTGGACAAGTTATCTTCTTTGGTCCTTAGTGAATAACTCAAGAATGCCAAGAGAGAAGCCTAGAGATGGCCAAGGATATGCTGAAGATGAAAGAAGTTGTGTTCTAGATTTGTTATGTCCATCTCCTCAATGTTAAGAGCACCATCCACTATCTCAAGCTATTAGCTGAGATGATTCATTCCATGGAACTAGCTAAGAAAAGAGAAAAAGAAGGAAAAGGCCCCAAAATGGAGATCCTTGAGCCAAACTATAAGCATTGGAAAGCTACCATTGATTCCCTTGTCAAATAATGGAACGATCAGTATGAACTCAATGGGGGACTTGATAAAGGAGTGACAAATAATATGGGATATTGTTTTGTTGTTGTTAGTTCTAAGTTGTTTTGTTGTTAGATTCTTGGTGCTACGCTATTTGTTAGTTATTTCTCTGTTTATTTGTTGTTTGGATACTTTCCTTTATGTTTGTATCTCTTTGTATTTGGTCTTGTGTTGTTTTGGGTTTGTGGTTGGGCTTCAATGGTATATCCCTTGGCCTTTTTGTAAGGATCTGGTAACATTTTGTATGGGGTAGGGTCCCCTCAACCCTTTTTTACCTCTAATAAAAAAACAATACCATAGTCTAACAATGGAACTCAAGCCACCAATTCCAAAGGAACATAGCAATAATAGACCCAAAAAGTGAGTAAAATATGCACAATACACCTGCATCTGAAATGAAAAGGTAAGAGAATGTAACAAACACAAGTAAGGGAAGAAATATATCAACAAAATCAAATTTTTGCTTCATTAATTCACATAGTCCATTTACAAAGCAAGAGAAAGGCCTGGATCATAATGCGAGAAATCCAAAATGAAGGCTTATAACACAGTGGTTTTCCAAAACAATTTTGACAGAGTTTTTACAGAGCATTCCCTTGCCTCTCAAATGAGAGGTCACTACAATTTATAGAAAATGATGGAGAGAGATAAGTTGTAAATGTTGAATTTACCCTTCCACCTACTTTTAAATTATCATAAATGTGTGAAAATCATGATGAGAAGCCTAAAAAATTCACCCCATACTATCTTGTAATTTTCAACAAGAAAAATGGTTGCCCATGCTCATTACATGCCCTTTTAACCACCTAGAAATCATTATTTAAAATTGTGCTCATTTTCTATAATTTTCACCATAAAAACTCCATCAAGTCTTCAATTTCTTGATTTTTGAGTGTAGAGGATGGATCCATGATTCCATAGATTCCAATTTTGTGTAATTTCGATGAGAAATTAAGAAGTTATGATCATTTGAGTACAACCAGCTATCTTATCCTTTACGGGATTGTGCAATAAAAACATGGTTTGGGAGAAATGATTTTAAATTTTTTCCCCTTCATAATGTTTCTTGCATATTTTTAATTGTTTGGGAATTTATAATATCCAATAGGGCCCACTTATTTTATAGATTTTGTAATGGGGTTATAATGTTCAATATTTAAGTAAGGGGCCAACTCACCAACTATTTCACCTAGATGACACACCTTATTTCTCCTCGAGATTTTTCCTTGCATCGTGCTCCTTTATTTTCATGCCTCGACCGACTTATCTCTTTAGCTCATCACTCCCATGGTGACCTCCTCAACACTGTCGAGCCCCATGCATCGATCATCTTACATTAACATCACATTAACGTACCGACCCCTCGGTTTCCTCACCCAACATATTCTGCACCTCCATCATGTGCAAAAAACTTGGTTTGATGTGGCTCATTCCACCTATCCCCATCAAGAGAAAACAAAAATTGTCACCCGTATCACCTTATTTACACCTGAAGTGTTCCTCGATAATACTCTAGATTTACATTATTTTACAATCCTCGGTCGACTTTGTAGTGTCCTCCACACCTCATGTAGACCCGCATTGTCATTCTTCCCTAAGCTTGTGGGTATGAAAATATCCCCCATCCACATTGCTTTGTAATCAATGTTTTTGGACCCACAAAGAGCTCATAAATTGAGTTTCTCTAAGCCCTCCATGCTCGAACACATGAATCACTCGCAAATCCCCACATAGAAATCCTTCAATGGATCGTCGATTTGGATCGGTGAGAAAACTCCTAACTCCTTCACTACTACACCTAATTATTTGATCCCCTTAGTAGAGTTCACCATTTTATCTTAATCCCTCCATGTTTTGCTAGGGATTGACTTGCATGTCCCTATACTACTTTGTGTTTCCCGAGCTTTTCCCCGACCTTGGCCTCTATTGTAATGGATCACCATGTTTACACACAAATGAGCCGAGTGTCTCCAGTGATTGAGTTGATTCCTAAATATGTAGTGATCCATCATTATGAGCTTGATGATCTATAATTCAACCCTCTCGCTCAACTATATTTTTAACTCTCAGTAGTGCGTGAGCTTAGCGAGCTCTTCGACAACTCACTCTACCCTTTAAGACTTGACCTCGCCTCTATAATGCAACTATCTCAGTCTTCATGTTCTAGTTAGTTACCCCCTTGTTCCATCCAATTCGATGAGCTTGAAAAGGAACTTGCCCTTCCTCTGAAATGATTCTATCATTGATGACCTCAAACCATCTCGTTGATCTTGATATAGCTCACCAACTAGCTCATTGAGCTGGCTAGAAGCCTAAGGGCCATTTTTCCAAATTTTTAACACTCCCCTGAAAATTTTTACAACTTTTAGATCCCTCATGTATACCAAGGGTCTTGCAGATGCCTTGTGGTGTCCCGAGACTCACTACCATATTTTTGGTCATTTTTTCTTATAAGTGGGTCCCATTGCTTACTTCTTTAACCTGAAGAAAAATTGAACTTCATGAAACCCATAAGAGGAAAAAAATCCTCTTATGGCTTCCAACCTTCCTAGAGATCTTGTTGATGCCCCTGAAACACTGAGAATTTCTTTCATACTCTAGGATTACCATGAGGGCCCATCAAAAATTTCTTGCATGTAAAGACTTCCCAGCTGTCCATTTTCACCTAGGAGGTGAAAATGGATAACACTCTACTCTTGCATTCATTACTAAGTTTTCAAGAAAAATGTAAAAAAAATCCTAAGGCTATCAAATATTCTTCTAAAGATATCATTAATGTTATCTCACAACGTTTTAATCTGCAACCTCAACCTATGAATTGTTAATTTAATTGTTTTCCAAGTCCTCCCCATGTTATATTAAAATAAGTTATTGAGTTCAGACTCATATCTCTCCCTCCATAATTTTAGGTTGATATGAGTAGACCTCAAGGAAATAAGTTCAATGGTCATTCCCATAATGATTATCATCAATGTTTCGAGCATTCTACAAATAACTAGTTAAATATTTTTCATGTTATTTAAGATCTTATAGATTCTCAAGCTATTTAATGGGATAATCCTACTAAAGCTTCCAAGCTAACCAATGACAATACTGAGAAAAAAAAATTCAATGATACACTTCATAATCAAGTCTAGACTACTAAATTTCCTTATATGTGCATAATACTTATCATGCAGTGCCTCCACCGCCCTTTTATTATCACCCCTTGGATGTAATGATTGACATAGTTAATCATGCACTATCTTCTACCACGATCATCACCATTGATGAATTTTATATCAATGATGTTCTTATTTCAAATAGATTGTATATTCATTTTTATATTAATTAGAAACCCATACAAGGTGTTTTGGTTGATCCACACAATAAGGAAAAGTTTTTTTATCTCATGCTGATTCAATATGTGGGTATTAATATGCACAATATTTCCTTTGATGCAAATCCTCAATAATGCCACATTACTCTACCCATCACTATTGGTCATATTCCTACATAAACTTCATTATTTTTTACATCTACTCTCATTTCTGGTGTCTTGTATTAGGTCTCCCTTGGCTACATACTCTTAGGGAAATTCCCTCATTTATAAATCAATGTGTTTAGTTCATCCATAATCAACAAGTTATCACCATTATAGGTATTCCCTTATAGGCTACCAATCCTATCATGACTAGTTATCCTTATACAATTCCTCATTCTTTTCCTCCTATAAACAAGTATTTGGTTGTGAAAAATGTCTCTAACACTTATATATACACCTTAGGATAGTAATCTTGTACTCTAGTTCTAAATCATGGATTCTCCTAGAACCCTTATTACACATAATTCCTCTCCCAATGTTAATGATCTTATGTATCCTAATAGGCCTTCGTTTCACACTATACATCTCATGAATCTAGGCCTCCTCATAGGATTTTCATCCTAATATTTTTTTCTCACCATGCTCATTCCCCAATATTATTGTACATAAATACTCTAATACACATTCTCCCTCATTACTTCTCAATTGATATTACACTTGTTCTTATACTCCATCACATCAAAAGTGTTATGTGCATGTTAGTGCTACATCTATTGAACCTTCCTTGCAACATGATATTACAACGTTATTGTTAATATTTACATCATCAAGTGAGGCTTAAATCTCCATCTTTTATGGCATATCCTTCACCTCCTCATGCGGTTCTCATTGGTTAAATATTTTTATACTCACACTTTTTGTACATAGCTGTCTTTTGATGATACATAAACATTTGAATATTTGTAATAATACAAAATAAATACTTATGTATTTTGCTTGATTTTTTAGTACTTTTGTGTACATGTATTTGTTAGCAATGCAAAAAGAGTTAGAACTAACACCTAGTAGTCCTAAAACAAAGCTAAATAAAATTAAATGCACCATCATGCTTAGAACTTAAGAAAAACCAATCTACTAACATCCTTGCATTAGAGCATGAACAAATATTCAAACTAACATGTTAATCCATTAATTTATATCTCTATTGAATGCTAAAAATGAAATGAACCTACTTATATCCTTAGCAATCAAAATTTTTATTATATGTTTGAATCCCAAGGTTTTCAAGAATGGATTCTTGTCGATCCATGGATAAAAGACCATTTGACATATCTCCATATGACTTCAAAACTTGGATGGATGAATACAAGAAATGAAAGTAGCTAGCCTCTCCAATGAAGAATGCTCCAAGATGACAAAATGGCTATAGTGTATTTACTATATGCTTCACTTTTGTTTCTCAAGGAATAGGTGTAAGTGTAAAGGTAGGAGGAGGGCTCTTTATATAGCCCAATGGATAAAGGGATCTCTACATCCCTTTGCATGTGGGATAATAGAGATGTTGAGTTAGTTGTGGATAAGGGGGGTTTAGATAGGGTTGAGTTAACTTTAGGAGAGTTTAGCTTGTCCTTTAGTGACTCATGTGGATAAAGGGGGTTTATTAATTGATCAAGATGATTAATTAATAGATGTGCAAGCTTATAAAAGATTTTTAGAGGAATATTAGCATGATTTAGACTATAGAAGGGGATTAAATCAATTAAATAATGATTTATTGTTTAATGAAAGGGGAAGCTAATTAATTAATAATAATTAATTAGTCTTAATAGATGGAAGGATTAATTAACTAAGGTCGTTAATTAGGGTATTTTTTTGAATATAATCCTTAATTATTTACTTATTATAATTAATTAATGATGATAGAAGAGAAGATGAGAATTATTGACAATATGTCGACAATTTGTAGGGAAAAAGGATAATTAGCACAATTTAAGTGTTTTAAATTGTTCAAAGCTAAAAATTATAGGTGTTTACATTTTCCCTCTTTGGGGCGGCGTAAGTGATGCCACTTGAAAGATAGTAGATGGATAAAATTTTTAAGGGGTAGAATAAAAATTAGTAGAAGCGAGAGATGCCCCTCGAGTGTTGATGGGGTGATGAAGGAAGACGATCGACGATCGAAAAAGGTGAGAAATGGAGAGGAGCAAGATGTCCTGGTGAAGTAGAAGAATAGTGTCGATAGGAGGGTGATGTAGAAGAAATGAAGACGAGAAGAAAAGAGCCAGATTTCATCTAGTGTATTGAAACAACTTTATTGTCATCATATTGCCAAAAGATCTACATCATCGGTCCTTATGAAAAATATAAGCATACGAAAAATTAGAATGACATGAAAAGCCATACTATGAATAATTGTCCATTGCTGAAAACACCAACCCTATGCAACATAAAAAAATGCATTGCATATGAGAAGGAAACAAGATCATTTAACATGGAAAACAAGTACGCATGCACATATCCAACCCAACAACAAATCAAGACAATTATACAAATGTTTTGTTATCAAGTCAAGAGGTCCACATGTTCGTGATTGATGAAAAGGGTTAAAAATCATGCCCTAAGAAAGGATACATATAAGGGGAAATGATGATGGACACTTGTGTCCAAGGAAAATGAGGAAAATGATGGACACTGGATCTCGATAAAGCTTTGTGTGCAACGAAATAGCACCAGCAACAAGACATGCCCTAGAGTATAGATGAAGAAAGTAGCTAGCTTTGTGAATGGTTGTGAATCTGGAGATCTGTAAGTCATGTTGATTGGTAAAGATGTGAAACAAACCAATAGGATATAGAAAAATACCATGCGCAAGACACAAGTTTCAAATTTGTAGTAAGCGGGTTACCTATTTTTGTAGGATTTTTATTTTTTTAGGATTTTGTGGAGAATTTTGCCTTGTTTTTGGATTTTGAAGTGATATATATATATATTGTTTTTGTGTTGTCTAAAATGTGGTGGACAGGTAGAAGAAAATAGAAGAAATAGAATGAAGTGCCTAGATGCAAAAGAAAATGCCCCAGGGGGAAGAAAGAAGAAATAGGTGACAAATAATGTCCCTGTATAGTGGAAAAATTAATAAAATAATTATTTAAAAAAAAAAATTTATTCGAGAGAGTGTGGATAAGAAAAAATTATCACCCGGGAGAAATAAAAATTGTCCTAGTGAGAAGAAAGGGGTACTAGACAACAAAAAATGCCCTAGCACGATGAAAAATGAAAGAAAAATAATTATTTAAATAAAATAATTATTTGATGGTGAACAGAGGAGAAAATGGCGGTCAAAACAAGCCTCCAGGCATCACGACCGGTGAAAAATAGCTTGATATACCCCACTCCGGGGGTAAATCACCGCGACCAATTCATTTGTTACCGACCACTGCTTGAGTTTTTACCGCGAGGATCTAATAGCGATAAGGACGATGGTGAGAGCACAAGACCATTTGAGATGAGTGAACACAATTCGAGGGTATGAGCGACACGTGGATGATGGCGTCTTTGTGAGTAACCTAACCCTCTTCATCAATTTTGTAATTAATGCTCGTAGAAGTAGGAAATTAGGGAAAAGTCATGTTGGCACACATGTGTAGGGGCATAGGTGCCCTAATGGTGGTACAAGAACCTTCAAAGCTTATACGTGCACACACAGAAACCAAAAATACGTATACGCACACGTGTATACACCCACATGAAAACGCACACACAACAAATGTGCGCATACACCAAATGGTAGCGTAAACACACAAGGCACTCATATACGTGGATGTGCAGCACCAAGGATGGCGCAAGCATATATAGGTGGATGTGCGCATGTGCATTCATCAAAAGGAGGGAACATAGACCATTGAGTGTGGTCATGACCCAAAGGTGCACAAGAATACTTGAGTAGATAGAGGAGATATTGAAAATTCACAAAATGATGACATTTAGAAGAAAATTAGGATTTTTGGGTTAACCCTAAAAAATGATAGGTAGAACCTAGAAGAAATGTTGGTAGCTGATAAATGGAATTATTTTACAGAGACAGTTACCCATGCTACAAACGTGTGAGTGATATTCACACATAGCGGAGCTAGAGGGGAGCATATGCAGATGAGACTAGTGTGTGGTGGTGATACTTTTAGAGGTGATGGGCCTAGGCCTTCTATCCCGGATGCCTTCCATTACATTGGATCATGGTCTACTAACTACATTGGCTGAGTGGTGGCATAGCGAGAGCCAGTGCTTTAGGCTCCATACTGGAGAGATGACAGCTTACTCAAGGACATATGGAAGATTCTCACCGTACCTATCCTAGGCTTGTTGATTGAGTATATGAGAAACCTTGGGTAGATCATGGTGGTGGTCAGTGACTTGTTTGACCATGATGATATACCCCATGATGGCATGACAGTTTCATTGCATGAGTGCATAGCTGATCCGACATTACACCAAGGGACATTATATGTGATGTCACTTATGAGTGGGTTTTGCTCACTAATAAGACTAAAACATCTTTCTCTAGGGTTCTCATGACATTAGTACATGGGATTTTTAGTGGTAAGTGCTATTGTTGGAGCCAAGGTGCATACTGTAACATCTATACTGGGACTTGCATCTAATTACATACCACCGTCGAAGATGGTGGGGACCGCCTTTCTTTATCAGATTTGGTCTTGGGACCACATAGCTATCAGGTACCCTATAGGTGCATTATATGTCCGAGTCCTAGAGGAGTTATCATACATGGCATAGGTTTCTATGGTTAATGACATACGAGGTCACCTAGGCAACTTGTACCATTATCGACGAGAGTTTAATGAGCTATTAGATAGGGACATTATATGGAGGCCTTACAGGCAGATAAAATGGCTAGAGGATGGAGCAGAGCTCAGTGTTTGTGTGGTGGAGAACTTCCTTCTAGGTAGCCGTAGTTACATTATCCAGTTATACATAGTAGACTCATGTCAGCAATAGCTGGGCATGGTGCAGGGGGTTCCATAGCTAGATTTGTTGTATGCCCACTGAGACTCTAAGAGGTAGAACATGGGGCCATACATACAGGTGACCCATTTCAGGGCCAAATTTCTATAGGTGGTACCATAAGCATGGGACACAACCTGATAGATTAGATATCTAAGTACCACTTCCGATTACACGGATTGGTATGCCACTGTTTTACCACGACGTTTGACTATTCCAGATGAGGCATGGGTAATAGGCACTCGGCCACCGTAAGAGCTTCCTTATAGTGGTGACAAGAGGGAGGATGTAGCATCCTGTGACCCAGATGATCCATTTGATGGGTTGCCACATGATAGGTAGGGTACAACATAAGTGCAGGGACCGAGGTGGTAGGGACTAGTACAGAACCTACATAGGTTCTCGGGATTAGATTACGAGAGCAAGGAAAGGTCTCCAGGACAGTACAAGGGTAGGCATATGGACAGGCCCCTGTGGTGTAGCCAGTGGCATAGATAGCCACCTTATAGTAGTAGCTATAGTAGGCCATAGCAGAGAGAGACTAGGCCTAAATCCAAACTTTAGCAAGGAGAGCAGAGTAGGATCGAGGCTCGGGTCTAGGGCTGGCCAGGGAGGTGATGGTGCTATCCATTTTCAACAAATAAATATGACAGAGATGGTAGCACAGATGGCTCAAGTGAGGAACCTATATCAGTAGACATAGGCCTAAGTATAGCCTGTGATACTAGAGAGAGATACGCTAGAGAAGAGCGAGTAGTGTGTTAGGTCAAGCTTTCCTGAATATCAATAGAGATAGTGTCCTTCCAACATAGATGGCATAGTGGTGACAACTCAAACTCACAGAGTTCTAGCTATAGTAGAGGGTAGAACATCCTACTACAGATCAATATATTATGAGGTAGTTCCAGCTAAGCGATAGGCACCTTTTTATAGCCAGCAGTTGAGTAGAGGGATGAGGTCAGAGAGGCCTCAGGCCTTAATGGAGTAGCAACGGGTTAGTGTGTGAGACCAAGCGATGCTCATGTTATGCCTCTGCCAAGCGAGGATAGACCAGCTAACCCATCCGAGGGCTCGAGTCACCCTATAGAAACCCAAACCATGTACGATGACTCCTCCGGGATACATGGGTGTGGGGGGATATATTTTGATATTTGTGATCCCTCTTGCTCCCATTTGATGATACGATATGTGATGATTAGCATAGCATTCATGTATGATGTATACTTATCTTTTTCTTGATATATGATGTATAGATGATGTTAGATGTGATGATATTGATGGAAATATGATGATGTGATAACAAAACGATGCACATGCAACAAGAAAACATAATCAAATGCTAACAAAGAACATAATGAACCAATACAACAATGTACCATGATTCACCAACATGCAAAAACACACTTCAATATGCACAAGTAAGAATAAATCTGATCTAATCAAGAAAAGATGAATCCTAACAAAGTATGCCTAAGAAACAAATAATACAAATGTACAAACATGAAGCAACTATACAAGCAATCAAGCAAAGAAAGAAACAAGATAACGTAAGTAAACTAAAGTGAATGTTTTTGTAAGATTGTTTTGTGAAACAATTTTCTATTGTTTTGATTTTTGTGAAACAATTTTCTATTGTTTAGAGTTTTGTGAAATAATTTTTCTATTGTTTAGAGTTTTGTGAAATAATTTTCTATTGTTTAGAGTTTTGTGAAACAATTTTCTATTGTTTAGAGTTTTGTGAAACAATTTTCTATTGTTTTGATTTTCTAACATTTTTTGAATGTTTTTGTGTTTTTCTAACATTTTTCCAGAGCTATGCACAGGTAACCAAGAAAGCATGGATTCCCCTAGCATTAGATGGGGAATATACAAGGGCAAATGCCATGCGCTTATAAACAGAAAAGGTGAAGTCGCATAAGTGCCCCCAGTGTGAGATGGGGAATAGAAAAATACCATGCCTTCACAGACGAACAAAAGGAGACAAAGCTAGATCAAGGCTTGACAAGATTAGGCTCACATGGAATCTCAAAGGTAGAACTAGCCCTAAGCTAAGTAAAATTACCCTCCGTGACGTAAGATGCTTATGAACAACAAATCCTCCCAAGGCACCTAAAACTGGTTTTCACCCAAGGACCTATCCAAATTTCCACAATTGTGTGGTTTTCACTTATGAATGACCTATTTTCTCTTTTTCTTTTTCTCTTATTTTATTTTTTGTATTTTTATATTTTTACACTATTTTTTATCTTCTTTTCTAATTTTTGTGCCATTTTTAAGCATAGAACCACTTAAGGTGTATGGAATTTATGGGATTGCAGAGCTCATCAAATTGATTGGGTGAGCAAGTTTTTATGCTCCCGTGCCATACTTAGCCATGACAACATAAGGTCTTAACCAATGCGGTTTGAACTTTCTTTTCTTCTCTCATTCTGCCCTTGTGTTGAATTGATTCGCCTTTATGACCAAATCACCAACCTCAAACTGACGAGGTATGATTATTTTGTTGTAATTTTTAGAGACTCTGTTTTCATACACTTTAAGGTGAGTTAAGGTGTAAATGTGCTTCTTGTCTAGGAGCTGTAACTCTACTAGTCTAGCCAATTGGTAATCTTCATCTTTATCCAGATAATTCCTAAGAGAGATTCTTAGGGAAGGAAGCTCAATTTATAACGGGATGATAGATTTTGTTCCAAATACTAGGGAATATGGTTTCACACCCATAGGAGTGGGAATAGAGGTCATGTAAGCCCAAAGAGATGGGTGGATTTGCAAATTCCAATTAGGAGTTGTCTTACTTACCATCTTCTCCATGATTCAAACCAAAATCTTATTAGTGGCCTCGGCACTGTATATTGCCTTAGGGATAATATGGTGTAGACCATTTTAACTCGATTTGGAATCAATGACAGATCCTTTATGGTTTTATTCTTGAATTATTTTCCCTTATCAGTAATAATAGCTGCAGGAATGCCATACCGGAAAATAAGATGATTCATGATGAACTTGGAAATTTGAGCACTCGTTACATAGGTCAAAGGGACAACTTCCACCCACTTCGTAAAGTATACATGATTCGTAATGATGTGGGTGTGGCCATAAGATGAATTAGGGGTAATATTCTCTATTAAATCAAGTCCCCATTTATAAAATGGCTAGGGGTGGTGATGGGTTAGAATGGTTGTGATGGAGCATGGATGAAATTTCCATACTTCTAGAAAAGTACACACTTCCTTACATAGTTGTAGAATACCAATTTCCATGGTAGGCTAATAGTATCCCACTCTCAATTTTTTTAGCTAACTCCATTCTGTTAGTATGGGTACCACACACCCCTTCATGCACCTCTTTAATCACTTGGAATGACTTTATCATATCGAGACAACGTAATGTGATTCCCATCATATCCACGATGATAAAGTGTACCTCCTAAAAGGGTATAGTGGTATATCTAGCGAATTAGGATTTGTTTCTTTAATGGAGATGTCAAGAGGGAATGCATTGTCTTTGAGGTAGGTAGAGATTTTCATACTATGGGGAATTAGGACCGACAACATCACAAGCCAGACAGGATTCTTGCATGTCATACATAGGGTGGCATAGATTTTTCACAAAGAATGACATGTCATTACTTTCTAGTGGAATGCAAAGCATAGAACCCATGGTTGCCATAGCATCTACAAATCTATTTTGTGCTCTTGGAATCTATTCAAATGTGATACACAAAAATACTCTTTCATAGTTTCTACCATCTTCTTGTAAGGGATGAGTTTCTCATCCTTAACTTTGTACTCATCATTTACTTGCTTGATGATTAACTGAGAGTCACCAACAATCTTAAAATGATGAATGTCCCATTTAATGGTGAGCTTCATCCTAGTGATGAGTTCATCATACTCTATGATATTTTTCATGCAAGGAAACCAAGATGAAAAGCCCGAGGTATGGGTTCAATGAAGGAGTAATGAGGACCACAATTTCCCTAAACCATGAAGATTAAAAGACCCATCAAATTGTATCTAACACATGATAGATTCTTTAATGTATAGTAATGAGGCATTTGGCATTTTCTAGATTCAAAGGTTTAGTTCCTTGTAAAGGTTCTTTTGTTAATTGATGAGAAAGTACCTGTCCCTTGACTAAATTTTGATGCACAAACTTGATGTCAAATTCACTTAGCAGAATGATCCAATTAGCCATTCTACCGGTGAGAGTGGGTTTAGACAACAAGTATTTGAGCGGGTCAACTTTTGATATAAGCTTGGTTTTGGTATTCAACAGATAATGATGAAGTTTTTGAAAGGAAAAACTACAAATAAATAATATTTTTTGATTTGGGGATAGTTGAGCTCATAAGCAATGAGAGTGTGACTCGAGGTAGTATACCAATTTTCTTTGTGACCAAGGTAATATTGGGTGAGCAGCATACCAATAGAAAATTGAGTAGTAGAGATATAAAGAAGGATCAGCTCACCAGGAGTTGGAGGCATGAGGATAGGCGGATTGGCCAAGTATTGCTTAAGCAAGGAAAAGGCTTGTTGTTGCTCTGGTCCCTAGATAAAGGAAGCATCCTTTTTAAGTAGGTGATTGAATGAATGACACTTATCAACAAGCTGGGAGATGAAGTGGTGAATATCCTGTATTTTTCCCTAGAAGATACATAGTTGCTTAATTTTTTTAGGAGGAGGCATCTCAGTAATAGCAGACACTTTATCAGGGTCTACCTCAATTCCCCTTCTTGATATAATGAAACCCAACAATTTTCCTGATAGCACACCAAACACACAATTCTTTGGGTTCATATAGACCTTGTACTCTCGTAGGCATTCAAAATATGCCACAAAATAGTAGGGTGATCCTCCCTTGTCTTATATTTCTTGAGGATATCATCCACATAGTCTTCCATGATATCATGGATCATATCATGGAAAATTACCATCATTTCCCTTTGATAGGTAGCTCATGCGTTTTTAAGACCAAACGACATTACCTGATAATAGAAGGCACCCCAAGGAGTTGTAAAATCCATCTTATATTGATCCTCATCAGCTATATTTATTTTATTGTAACCTAAAAAGCCATCCATAAGAGATAGAATTACATATCCTCCTATTGAATCCACAATCATATCAATATTTGGTAATGGAAAATCATCCTTAGGGAATGCCTTATTTATGTCTCTAAAATCCATGTAGATTCTGATCCCCACAGGTTTTTTCTAGATAGGGACGATGTTGGATATCCATTCAGAGTAATCAATGGGCCAAATGAATCCTTCCACAATCAATCTTTCTAACTCTTCCTTAACCAGAGAGCTACCCTTGAATGAATCTTTCTGATCTTTTTCTTGATAGGCTTAACGTCTACATGTAAAACTAAGTTGCACATGAACAAAGTTGGATTCAAGCTTGGAATATAATAATAGGACCATGTGAACACATCTATAAACTCCTATAGTTGCATGGTGAATGTTTTATGTTCCCCTACCGAGAGTGAAGCTCCCAACTTGACTATTTTTGGGTCATCTTCTATGCCAATGTTTACATCAATAGTCTCTTCTACCAGTAACTTTGAAAAATCCTCCATACATGTAGGATCGGGAGGAAGGTTGAGATCTTCATCCAAGGATGTCTCTATGATATTTTCATCCTTGGCATGGTCACTTTTATTTTCCTTTGATTTTTGCACCTATTTGTCAACTAGCGCCTCAAAGAGGTTTTCACTGTTCGACTTAGACTTTGATTTTTGCTGAGGTTTTTCATTGGAAAATTTCCCTCACTTTTCTTAAATTTTTCTGACTAAGAAGCTCACTTCCTCTCCAAAGTAGGCACAGGTATCTAAGTCAATATAGAATCCCTTTTCGTGGTCTCCAATGGGGATTGTATCCTGAATGGCCATTAATTTTGTAATAGCTTCATCATTCTCAAATAGATTTAGTGACATATGATGTTGTTGGTCCTAATCAACAAGGAAAGGGTAATTAAGGTCAAGTGTAGGTTCTATAGGGGTTATGGTGAGGGAAACGGTATTAATGAACATGTTCATGGAGGTAATATCCTCATATTAGCTACAATGGGAATATGTATCATTGTCTAAATAGTATGAGATATCCTCAAGTTCAAAGAAAGTAACATATTAATCATTGGAATGTTCCCCATAAGGAAGAATTTCAATGCCATATCTTTCTATTTTAAAATGTGGGAGAGGCATTGGTTCTCATTGTCCTTTCTCATTCCTTCCACATCCTAGATTCTTGTAGCCCATGGAGTACATCATTCGACTAGATTTCTCATACTTAGGTGTCTGGTAGCAAGTTGGTTGAGTATCTTCTAGGACCCAAGTTATAGGTAGATCCAACAATTTCCCTTTAGCCAATATGTCTCCAAGTAAAAATGACCCAATATTTTTCTCATCTCTAGGTTGTCTGAAATGATAGTTGGGTCGACCTCTAGTTTTAGGTGACAATGAGAGGTCTGAAACTAAAAGGGCTTGTTACACATTATATTCTCCACAACCGTATTCCATAACCTTCATCTCCCATGAATCAAAAGGAGAAGTTGATTTAGAGGCACCATGGGTGCAAGAACTGAGAGAATATGAATCTACTCGAGACTCCATGGCTTCATATTGAAGAGGAACAACTATATCAATGGAGGGACATGTATAGGTACCCTTACATGAAAAACTATTGAGAGCTCTACAGTGAGTGAAGGGCTCTGAATCTCCTTGTATTGTGACATTGTGTCCCTCATGCTTCAGTTTAATGCATTGATGGAACGTTGATGGCACAGACATTACATGGCATAAATCCACAATGGCCTAGAAGCATATTTTATGGGAGTTCCAAGTCCAGGACATTAAACTTTGTGTGATGACAACGGGAACAAATTCCATTGGCAATGTGATTGTGCCACCTAACTCTCTTTTGTGTTGTCGTAAGAGGTTATAGTAATGATGTTTGACTCAAGGTCTTCTTCAAGATGTTCTAGTTTCTTAACCAATTTCAGTGTGCACATATTTAATCCCGATCCGTTGTCCAAAAGCACCCACTTAATCTTTCGGTGGGTAACAAATACCTCAATATACAAGGGGAGATTATGCGTTGGATTTTCAATAGGGATTTCCTATGATTAAAGGCAATGTGTTTAGTTGGTATAATGTTTTCTACCATGGCCTAAAGATGTGTAGGATCTACTTCTAGTGGCACTCCTGACCCCCGAAGTGTTTGGTACAAAATGTCTTTATGTACATTTGATATCTTAAGAAGATCCAAGATCAAAATCTTGGCAGACATTTTCTCAAGTTGTTCTAAGAGGTTGTACCTACCATTTTGTGGGGTTGATGGAGAGGGTTCAGGAATCATGAGGTGGGCACACCTTGTTACCATGGTGTAATCCTTTCCCTTGATTCGAATGGTGTTCACATGGTCACTAGGAGAGAAAATACATCCAATGAGTGAATCATAATGATTGTTGTATTTCTTGGTATATAGATAATTCACTGCTTTATAACTCTGGGATGACTCTCCTTGATCCAAATTTGACTCCTCTGACTTACCATGTTTGGGGAATGGTTTTTTGTATATCCCCATCTTTTCGTTGGGCATCTAATTTTTTCTTGGTTATCCACTTCTATCTCCCCATTGTCGATGAGTTCTTGGATGTAGTGACAAAGTCACAAAAATTGTCTATTTTATGTCCCTTGACATGATGTAATTCACAATAGTCATGTTGTTTGTACCATGATGGTTTTGGAGCATTTTCATCAAAGGGTTGTGTGATGGGATAAGTCACTATGTGAGTTGCATCCAATTATTTCAATATAACTAAAAAGGCTCATTGAGAGGAGTGAACATTCTTCATTTAGGTGGTGGTTGAATAGGTCCTTTGGTCAGTTTAAAAGGTTGAATAGTTTGAACCATTTACACGTGTTTGGAATCTGTGATCCTGTCTCCCACAAAATTTTTGTTTTTGTTAAATATTTTCAGCTTCTCCATAGGTTTAACACTTTGGCTATCCTTAGATTGTGACTTAAGAGTTCCTTTGGCAATAAGGGCTTTCTCTTTTTAATGCCTTTTTCAATGACCTCCTCGAAAGTGAAAACACATTACATTTGAAGGTGGAAAGTGATGTATGGATTTAGGTTGGGCTCAAAGATATTTACCACCTATTTTTCAGGGAATGTGTAAGGGAAGAAACTAGCTATCCCTCTCCACTATTGTAGGAAGATAGTGAATGTCACGTTAGGATGTTGTTTGGTGCCACATAAGTCTGCTATGGTGATATCACTTTCTATATTGTATGAGAAGTGATGCAAAACCTCTCTCACAATTTTGGCTGTAAAAATAGACCCCTAAGGTAAATGAGCAAACCACTCCAAGGCTTGACCTCCTAAACTCTTAGGAAAGAGTCATATGAGATAATTATCACTATAGGACACCTCTTGACATGCCATATATAAATCCTTTACATGATCTTATGGGTCTCCCTTTTCTCTATATTTGTCAAATTTTAGCATGTCAAATTTTTTAGGGAAAGTTGGAAGTGTTATAGGTTTATCAAATGGATGGGGACATAGTTCTTACAATTAATATTTTCTGATGCTCCCCACATTTATCTCTTAAAGGCTTGCAAGTGCTTATTTCATAGATTTTACTTCTTGTGTGAGTAATTGTTCTTTAGTATAAGAAGTAGGGATATATACATGATGATGCTTCATATTGTCTTCTCCTTGATTTTCCTATGAAGTTCACTGATTTTGACTTTAGGCCTTATATTTTTGACATTATTTCTTGTTTCTTTTTGTACATGAGAGTTTCTCAAGGCTAATTTTTGACTAAGGTTTCTAATTTGTTTTTGAATAGTGAATTCTTCCTCCAAAGGTTCCTCTTCTTCTTCATACTATGCGGTTCTTCAACATTCTCGTGTCCTAACCTAATTTTACGTGGCACTTTAATAAAGGGTATTATCCCACTACATTATCATTTCCCACATTAGAGGTAGAATCATTTCCATGTGTTAAAATATCCTCCATGTTGATAAGAGGTCACTCCTTGTCATTAATGTTATTTATATGTAGGATTGTTTCATGTTTAGTGGGTATTTTGGCTCTCAATTCTACAACTTTTGCTAGCACCCTATCCTTGTTTCTAAAAAGGAATTCATCTAATAAGGTTGGGTTAAATTCAAACTCCACATGTCGGGATTCCAATCCACCACCATTATGATCTATCATGTCTTCTATCTCTTTCTCCGTCGAAACTAAAGGCCCTAGATCATGACCAATAAAAGGGTTTGACCCTTATTTTTTTAGGCTTCCCAAGATTGCACTTTTTGTGCTTCGTATGTTTGATTTTTGAGCCCTAATCATGTTTTTGGAGCCATGATGTGTAATAGTTTCACCAAGGTATGTTGTAAATGTGTTTAAAAACTTGTGATCACACCTAAGTGAAAATGCCAAAAATAATGTCAAGAATATGAATGAGTATAAATGTTAAAGTACCAATGTGATAGAGTGATAAGTCAATAGTGACACAATGTTTGGTACCTAATCTTATCAATCAAATGAAGTAATCCCTCGTTTTTTTTCAAAAATTAGTTGGTGTCACAATATAATTAACAAGATGTCCTCACTTATGTCAATTTCAAGGGAATGAACAAGACATAAGTAAATGCAAGAAGTTAATGTGGCCTAAAAAGGTATACTAAAAGCAAGCCCAATTTTAATTAATACTTATATCCCAAAAAGTTCCAGTTATAATTTGTGAGTGACACAAAAATGTCACCAAGATATGTTAACCAAACTTTGCAAGAAATTAAGGTATTGACATCAAGATGATATTGATATAACACGCACAAGTAGTAACACGTAGCACTTTTCAAAATCGAGGTAGTAATGGAATCAAAATAAAATATTATAGTATAACTAAGAATTGTTAAAATGTGTATAATGTAACCTTATAATACATATATTTAGGTCAATTTTATAAGAAAAAGATGTAAATACCAAAATTGTAGTGATACGATATAAACAAGGTAACCTTTCCAAGGAAGTTCCAGATGATGAACCACACCTAACTATGATGACGATCCTAAAGTGGTTATCTAGATCACAAAGGCCACCAAAGATATGAATACACTTCTACACACTTTAGATGTTTAACCTACCCAGTTACAAACATGGATGGGCGTAAACAAACAAAAAAGTGGCAGAAACATTCAATTGATAACACAAAGCTAGTCACTCTTATTTTGATCAACAAAGTGTCAAAAGAACGTGAGGGAAGTAGATCAAAATGGGGACGAAAAATTTTAGCTTTACTTCGGCAGAGTTTCACCTCGCCTTAAGGCAAGTGAAAAACTAAACAAAAGTAACGCTTCCCATGTTTCATGATGAATGATGGCTCACAACTCAACACTATTTTGAAATGGTCAAAGTGGGATTCTGGCTAAAGAATATCTTCCTACGTGGCTCTCTCTTCCTAGGTGTTACAAAGTTTTCTTAAGAAAGATTGATTTACCCAAAAATTTGCAATGACTAATTTGGGAGTATCTCATTTTTTTCTTTACCTCCTTCAAGCACAAGAGCAACTAGTGCATCTATGTGTACCATCACTAGGGTTGTCATATGGAAAACCTGGTAATGCTAACTCATAAGGAACAACTAGTCAAGTAGGTTGTGCGAAGCACTTCCCTTCATCCACAAGGTTCCCTCTTATGTGGACTACTTTGGAGTTCTTGGTACTACCCCATTGTTGTAGCTTAAGGCGTTATTCCAAAGGGGTTATGTTCTAGTTGAGTGGATAGGGATGTACCCTTATTCAAAACCCGTAATACATTATTTTGAATATGGTGTTATTTTTATCTTGTTTAATTTTGATGTGGTTTTCTTGAACACCTTTTGGCAACCAATATGAAAACTTTATTAGTAGTTTGATGTTATTTTTATTCCACCTTTCTTTGACAAGCGTGTGTTTTTGGTCTTGCACGACGAGTTAGTAATTTTCCATAAAAAGAGTAAACATCATTTTTGATTCTCACGATCATCCAAGGAAGCAAGAGAAGAGCATACTTGACGTTTCTAAAATCCAAGAAGATGCCAAATGGAAAACACTAAATTCAAACACACCAAGTTAACTCATTCCAATTCGTATATTCTTAATAATTTTAAAGTATCAAAAAGACCTAAGAATTGTTTCGATTCCCAAGATCACCCCAAAGGATGCGAGGGAAAATCATACATGAAATTATTCTTATAAGCAAGCATAAAAATTATATCTAGTCTAGAAAAAACATGTAAACATACCGTACAAAAATAGGCATTAATTAGATAAAACCAGCAAAGAAGTTAGCACTTTAACACTTTAATTTTGAGAAAACTGAAAGACACCGCACCTCGGTTTAGGCATGTGCACACAGTTAGGGAGGATGTGCCCCTCTATGTTTTTCAGACTCAAAGTGCACCTACGCCACCTGAGAAATGTCTATGCTAGGATTAGGGCGTGTGCCGAGTAGATAAAAATTAGTATCAAATTTCAAAAAGTGCCTACACCACTAGAGACGTGCTTGCACTAGGGTTAGGGTGTTTGTGCCATGGTAGATAAAAATTAGTACAAAGTTTCAACAGATTTCTTGCTCCACATGAAAGATGTTTATGCCATCTAATAGATGCCCCGCACCGTGTGTATGCACCAACCTAATAGGTTTTTCCATCAGTAGTGAAGGTACAAAGATGAAAGAGATTCTGACCCGATTTGGTGTGCCTACACCATGGTTAGGGTATGTGCACCGGGTTTAGTGTACCTGTGCCCCTCCTACAACCAAATTATGGCAAAAAACACAAAAAATCTCACAATACTTCAAGTTTTAATAAGTTATCCTGAAATTGGCAACAACCCATTAAAATGAAAGCTCTAAATGAGAACTCCGCACCTATAATACTAGCAAAAATCCTATAAAATTGAATATTATTTACTATATGTGTATATCAAAGGTTATCCAAAAACAATATAATTCAAGCTAGAGTGCTAAGGGACTAAGGATCCATCCCACCGGGTGTGCCAAATGTGTAAATGTATTTGTTAGCACTGCAAAAAGAGTTAGAAATAACACCTATTAGTCCTAAAACAAAGCTAAATCGAATTAAATGCACCATCATGCTTAGAGCTTAAGAAAAACTAATCTACTAACATCCTTGCATTAGAACATGAACAAATATTCAAACTAACATGTTAATCCATTAATTTCTATCTCTATTGAATGCTAAAAATGAAATGAACCTACTTAGATCCTTAGCAATCAAAAGTTTGATTATATGTTTGAATCCCAAGGTTTTCAAGAATGGAGTCATGTCAATCCATGGCTACAATAACTTTTGAAATATCTCCATATGAATTTAAAAATTGAATGGATGAATATAAGAAATTAAAGTAGCTAGCCTCTCCAATGAATAATGTTCCAAGATGACATAATGGCTATAGTGTATTTACTATATGCTTCACTTTATTTTCTCAAGGAATAGGTGTAAGTGTAAAGGTATGAGGAGGGATATTTATATAGCCCAATGGATAAAGGGATATCTACATCCCTTTGCATGTGGGATAATAGAGATGTTGAGTTAGTTGTGCATAAGGGGATTTAGATAGGGTTGAGTTATCTTTAGGAGAGTTTAGCTTGTCCTTTAGTGACTCATGTGGATAAACGGGTTTATTAATTGATCAAGATGATTAATTAATAGATGTGCAAGCTTATAAAAGATTTTTAGAGGAATATTAGGATTATTTAGACTATAGAAGGGGATTAAATCAATTAAATAATAATTTATTGGTTTAATAAAATGGGAAGCTAATTAATTAATAATAATTAATCACTAGATAGACGAGGGATTAATTAACATAAGGTCATTAATTAGGGTATTTGTTGAATAGAATCCTTAATTAATTACTTATTATAATTAATTAATGATGATATAAGAGAAGATGAGAATTATTAACAATATGTCGACAATTTGTAGGGGAAAAGGATAATTAGCACAATTTAAGTGTTTTAAATTATTCGTGATAAATTATAGGTGTCTACAACTTTACATTACACATGATATTTCTTACTTTAATTTATAGATAACATGCTTTACTTTTTACATGTATGCATTCACCTAGTATATTGAGTTGATCAGACTCAAAGAGTGGTACATGCTTATAGTATAAATTATGTTTCGTACATTCTTCTCGCTTGGGTTTTAATTGATAATTTTTAAAAGGCTCCAAGAAACATTTACAAAATATATATCATGAATGATCAAAAAGGGATAAAAACTAGATACCAAAGGTACGAATCAAAAGGAATTTACTCACAAAGAACCCCATACATAAAACCAAAAAAATTAATAGAAAGAGAAGCATTAATAGAAATGGTTACAAAAAACACCAAAATTTGGTCGGAAAAAGACAGAAAACGACCCGCCTATGTAGAATTATTTCTGGTCCTCGAACTCAACCCTTCGTTCCTTGATTACCTCTTCATATGGACCTCTTCTTCATTCAGAACTACTCAAAACAAACCTCATTTTATTTCCCTTTCCCACTACCTCATTTTCCTACAAAATATCTAGCCTCTAGAAAAAAATGATAAGCTCAAATTCATAGTCTTAACATTCCTAGTCAAGTTTCTATTTTTGGCGGCCTTAATCTGCCACCGAATCCTCTAGGGTTTCCCTCTTATTGGAGAGGATTTTAATAAGATCATTTCATTCCTAAGAACCATAAGAAGATACCTCTATAAGACTATGGAGGAAGTATCCACATTGAAATCCTTATGGGATTTAAATTTCATCTTTACCAACTTCCCATGATCCACCAGAGAAAGAAAATCTTCCTAGTCCTCCCTTAAAATATTACCTTAACCTTAGTGCTTCGAAAAGGGGTACCTTATTTTACTAGTAGAAATATAAGGCCATGGTGGAGAGGATCCACCACTTTTTCTACTTGAAACTCATGAATCAAGGCCTGTAGGGAGCTAAATAGAAAGAAAGGAATGTTAATTTTCCTATTTCAGGAAAATGATTTAGTAGAGTGAAATGATGGGTATGAAACTTCCTATAATTCTCATCTAAGGTGATGTATTTCATAATATGGAAACACATTTTTGGCAAGGGAACTGGTAAATATAGCTTGGTTATATCATTATCTATATAATGTATCTTCTCATCGGCATTGAAAATTGCATCAAGTTCCTAGGTAAGATTTGTTCTCTCCTTTAAGATATTAAGTCCCTATTTTTCCATACCTATTACTTTAGCAATGAAATATGTGGTCAAATGCATTCTAACCCCTTGAATTGTAACCTAGTCATTATCCCATGATGCTACAAAATCCAAGGAGAGATCTTCATCATGCCTTTTAGTTTGAAAAGGTAGTTTGTTAGACCCCCTTATATGAATATTTCCCATATAGAATTGTCTCTTTTAGACCAACATAAGATGGTGGTTCAACTCTCACCCTATTTCCCCCATGGTGATGAGATGGAAATGACCCTACAACCTACACAAAAAAAAATACATAATTTGAAAAATAAGTATCCAATTTTAACTTTGGGATTCAATAACTTAGCATGGGATAGAATAACGGTAATAAAATGCCATATCACCACCATACACTCCAAATAACTATTATTTGTCAACATTTAATATCCTTTTTGTGTCGACTAGAAAAGTGGCTTCCTAACTCCATGATGATTTGATAATTTCTCAAGCAAGGAAGTTAGATAGCCCATCTCCACAATGATTTGCTTTTCTCTCAATAGATGTTTAATGTTGAAAATTTCAAACTTAGGATAAATCCTTATAATTTCCTCCATAATAATTTGAATATTATTGTTGGTCTTCACTTCCCCCTTCATATCTTGAATTATGTAAAGATAATCTCCTTCAATTTGAAGTTTTTTAGCTCAAGGGAACTAGCCAACATTAAACCTCTTAAAACAACATAGTATTCAACATAATTATTAGTTTTATGACCTATAGTCTCAAAGCATAGGAAACAATTAAAGATACATAAATGTCACAAATGATTCCTCCATGTCCAACTAGTTTGAGGTTCCCTTTTGAGGAAAAATTGAAATTTAGTTTAGCCCAACTATTAGGGGATTTTCTAATTTAATACTAAGATGGAGGTATTCCTTTCTACCATTTAAAATCTTCATATTTTGATCTAAACCAAAGGATTCAATAATAGCTTTCTCATGAGTAGAACCCCTTGGCATCTTTGAACTTAGTTATTGAAATGTTATTGCCAATAGCCCACAACACAACATTTCCAACCCTATTAGCACTCTTTTGTTTCTCCTTAAAAATTATATTATTCCTTTCAATCCATATACCCCACAAATAATGAGGGAAAGATAACTTCCATGCTTTAGAAAGGCATTGAGAAGAAAAGGGGGACTCCCATTGAGAAAAGAAGTCAGCAAAGGACTCTAGATAGATCCAAGGAACTTGAAAATCTTTCAGGATACTGCATGTTGAATTTTTTTAAGAAAAAGGGAATTCTTGAAAAAGATGATAAATAGATTCATTATCCTTTTTACAAAGAATACATCTATTTGGAATCATCATACCTCTAGCTTGCAAGTTATCAATAGTAAGAATTTTATTTTGCAACACATGCCATAGAAAAATATTTACCTTAGGAATCCAAAATTTTTCCCATATTTCTTTCCAAAAGGACTAATGGGAGGAATATTTTTAGAAACCATATACCCACTCTTAATAGTGTAATCCCCATAATTAGACCAATCCCACTCCATAGAATATTCCTTATGGAAATAAGGTTTATGAATTCCTCTAATATTTAAGTTGAGGGAAGTAATGGAATTTAAAATTTTAGCATTTTCCTCCTCCATCTGAAGTTGTTTCCAATACCATCCAAAATTATTCTTAATCCAATAGTCCCTTAAAATAATTCCAAAAGATTCTTTAAAAATGGGGAAATGACTATCCAAGGTTGCTTATTAATATGAGGAGATTCCTTTATCCACCAATCATCCCAAAAATGAATCTTGATCCATCCCCTAATTCCCATTTGGTTTCATTTAATAGTAGAGCCCTACACTTACAAATACCATTCCAAAAACAAGAACCTTCAGGAAGGAAATTATCTTTCAAAAAAGAAAATTGATCTCTTTGACTATAAAGGTATTTATATTTAAGAATTTTAGTCCATAGATCATCTTCTCTCATAATCCTCCATCCAATTTTTTCCATTAAATATTGATTCATAATTTTTATGTGTTTGATACCAAGACCCCCACATTCTTTGGAAGATTCACCTTATCCTAAACAACCAATGGGATTCTATCCTTAGCCTCTACTCTTAGCCATAGAACATTCTCTGAATTTGAGTAATAATATTTCTAATTTTAGAGGGAAACTTGAAGGAAAACACAAGGTAAACAATGAAACTCTAAATAAAACTTTGGATTAATTGCAGTTTTCTAGCTTGAGATAAGAGGGCTCCTTTCCAAGAAGCCAATTTTTTTTAGAATGGGCTAGTAAGAGAGTTCTAGATTTCAATAACCATCTTCCCTTTGAACAAAGTAATTCCTAAGTAAACACTTGGAAATTGTTTTATGGGACATTCCAAGATGAAAACAATTCTTCTTTTACTTATTCATCAACATTCATAAAAAATATAGAACTCTTTTGGAAGTTTATTAGTTGACCGGTCACATTTTCATAGTCTTGAAGGATTTATTTAAAAGATCTTGCTTCAGAAATAGTTTCCTTTCCCAAAATAGAGGTATCATCAACAAACTTATGTAAAGAAATTGAATCCAACCCATTAGAAATAATTAAACCTTTCAAAATACTTTTCAATCTTCGATTAGCACAAATTATTCTTAAGGTTTCTGCAATAATGATATAAATAATTGGTGATAAAGGGTCCACCCACCTCAATCCTCTTCCAATAGAAAAGAAAATTTTAGTTTACCATTCATTAAAATTGAGTATTTGGGATTTGATATGCATTCCATTATCAAAATAATAAAATTTTCTACAAAGCCTAACCTAACAAGAATGATACATAGAAATATCCAAGACACTCGATCATAAGCTTTATTCATATCAATTTTTAAGAGCATAGCCTCTCTTTTTGAGTTATCCATAGAATGAATGGTTTCATGAATAGTTATAACACTATCTAAAATATACCTTCCTTCAAAAAAACCCCTGGTTAGGAGAGATAAAGCTTTCCAATAAACTTTTAATTCTGAAGGAAATAATTTTAGTAATAATCTTATAAACAGTATCACACAAACTAACAGTGTCTGAAATAAGAAACCTTTTCAGCCCTTGGAATATTTGGAATGAGAGATATTAAATTATTATTAACTTCCTTCAAGATATTTCCATGCAAAAATAAATATTTAATATCAATTTCAACATCAACATGTATAACATCCCAAAATACCTATAAGAAAAAGGACAAGATACCATATAATCCAAGGGATTCATCCCCCTCTAAATCAAAGACCAAAACTTTAATTTCTTGAGGTGATGGAATCTTAGTAAGAGTTACATTATCTTGGTTCGAGATAATAGGTTGGAAAATATTGGCCAATGAACTTTCCTTAATAGGGTTAGGATCCTTCCATTTAGATATCAAATCTAAAAATAATCTAATAAATTCAACACAAATCTCATTTTACTTTTTATTTTTATACCATTCCTATCCACAATTTCCATAATTCTATTGTTTTTTTATGAATGGAGGAAGTTAAATGAAAGAATTTTTGTTCATGTCTCCCTCCTTCAACCAAGTAACCATGGAATTTTTTTTCTAACAAGCTTCTTCTTTGTCTTCAATAGTATGATATTTTGAAAGAAGAAATTTCTCTTCATCTCTTAATTCTTGATTCATACCCATTACTTCAATGCATTCTTCAATTTTCCTTAAATCTTCAACAATTTGGGCTTTTTGAACAAAAAAATTTCCAAAGGTTTCTTTATTCCAAATTTTAATTATAGCCTTGAAATTTTTGAGTTTTTCCACTAATTGAAATATAACATTACCTTTCACATTGATTTTCCAACATGATTATATCAAATCCTTAATGCCTTTATGTTGGAGCCATATTTTGAAGAACTTGAAAGGTATACCTTCAACCCCATTAACTTTACTAAAACTAAGACAAATAGGGCTATGATATGAACTAATTCTAGGTAAAGCACTCAAATATCCCCCAAAATAAGACAACGGTGAAGGATTAATTAGGAAGGATTAGTTTAAAACCAAAATTGATCCTAAATATACTTACCGAATATACATTCATTCTATCATAATTTATTTGAGGATGTTGTTTGTGTTGTGAAAATATATGAGGTTAAACATAAAAATATATAGGAGCTAGATTGGAGGAATAGAGATTAACTTGATAAACTAAAGGGAAAAGGAAGGGATGAAAACATTTTCAAACAAGAAAATTCAAATATTATTTTACTTTTGCATGTCAATTAAAACACAAAAGTATGCAACCATATGTAATAAACATTTCTTTCCCTCAAATAAATACTAACTCAAATTTTAATAATTTATGTAAAGATAAAAAAGAACACAATGTTTCAAGTTCTATCAACACAAAATTGTTACAGTGAACAACCAAAAAGATAAATAAGAAACTAGATGATAAAATGAAGAGATCTTTTCTATATTGAATTATTTTTCTTTCTTTACATCAATACACCAACATCTAACCCCTTTACAAATGAAAATGGAACCTTTGATAGGAAAATAAATAAATACCTTGATATAATTAATTTTTATTTAAGTGAGTATTATTTTATTTAGTTAATTCACTTAGATTACTTTTACATTTAATTTATTTTTTAAAACAAAAATTCAAAATTACATTAT
Source organism: Taxus wallichiana var. yunnanensis (assembly GCA_018340775.1). Classification (NCBI taxonomy): domain Eukaryota; kingdom Viridiplantae; phylum Streptophyta; class Pinopsida; order Cupressales; family Taxaceae; genus Taxus; species Taxus wallichiana. The sequence continues at coordinate 384,179,244 of CM031233.1, read as the reverse complement.
AACAATTAGTTCTTTCAATCAACAATCAAGAAGAAAGAGAAGGAAGAGAGAGAGTTAAGACTTTGAGATTTAACATGTGCATTCTGAATTTAGTCATTGTATCATAGATCTTTGAATCTCTTGGTACTAACATGTTCATTAAATTATTCATGCACATTCTCAAACAATTCTCCATTTCTAAACTTGTTCTCCAAGCAAAGAAAAAAATTCTTGGAAGCTTCAATAATCAAATTATTCAGCTTAGAAATCTCTTCCATTTTATCCGAATTGAGATCTTTCCTTTTTAATATTTTTTTATTAGTCAATTTTATGAATTTCTCCTTATTTCATCTATTGAGTTCCATTGGGAATAATTTTCTTAGAATATATCAATGGAGATCTTTTTGGTCAACAAATATCTCAAATTTTAGAGATTCAAGCTTTTGTATTACATTCTAAAATATTTGGAGGCTTCTTGAAGAAAATTAAATCTTCATTCAACACTAAATGATTAGGTCTATGACATATTGTTTTTGGAATCATCAAAAATCATTTTGGAGATGATAATTTTTTCATCTGTTATAGCCATGATTTAAATATCTTAAATTACATCATCCCATACCTTAGCTTCTTTTTCAATACTCTCAACTTCAGAGTTTATTTTCTTATGTGCAATTATCAACTTTTCATTGACTTTGCATCCTTCATCAATGAATTTTAACCCACTCATTAGTATTTTCTCCACCTAGGATTTAGTAACTTTTCCTTGGATAGTGTTCATGTGGAATTTTGAAATTACTTTCATATCAATATCAATTACTGGATTAGGATATGGGAGAGAAGAAAATGAGTAGGATATAGAGAGAGAAAAGACTTGATGTATGTTGATAGAGTTTGTAATTTCTCTTCTAATTTCTATTGTGTCTATTTTTCATTCTCCACCCTCTCAGCTTAATTTAGAAATTATCTCTCTCAGATTGTTCACATATCCTTTAGGAGTGGATTCTCCTAATGATATTCTAGTGAGTTCATAATTATTTGTGGTGATATCATGCTCGCCTTTGTCAAATTTTGGCCATGCAATTTCAAAAATTGTTTTCTTGAAGTGTTAATGACAAGGTGACAAGTTGTTTTATCTTTCTTATGGGAGAAATAGTACTAAGGATTGCATCTACAAAATCATAATTTATAATTTTAATTTTTGATTTATTCATTTGCTTCTTATTTTTAACCATTGGTTATATCCATGGGAAGGAAGTATTTGAAATTTTATCAATATGCATAACTATTATTGACACAATGAGTGTTATTAGAGGAGAAGAATATACTTATGTAGAAAAATTTCAACTAAGGTAGATTCACCATCAGCCACTTGAGGAGAAGGAGAATGTCTTCATATATCTAGTTTGGGTCTAAAAACACTTGTTTTCCCTAAATATTGGGTTGTAATTTCAATGAATTCCTCTTCTTCCTCACCTTCCTCCTCTTCTTCACCTTCTTCTTCTTCTTTAATTTATTCTTGTGTACATTCTTCCTTATTTTCCTCTTTCTTATCTTCATCTTTCTTACTACTTTCTTTCATAAAATCGACCTTTAAGGTTCATGAATACACTTTTATGTCTGATTCTTATTGAATTGAAGAAGGAATGTATTAGGAAGTTGTTTCCTCTTGAGAGGCCTTAAAATATTCCAATTTATTTGTGAACCATTTCTTTTTCTTAATAAAATAGGTGTTGTGAGGTATTCAACGTTATCCTTCTCTTTAAGGGATAAATCAATGACATTAAGAGGAGAGTATTGAATAGATTTTATGAACTCAATTTTGAGGAATTTTGAGCTATCATCAATCATACTATTCAGTAATTTGAATAATTTAAAATCTTTAATATAATTCTATTTCATCCTTCCATACATCCTCTTTCCAAATTTAAATACATCATCACAATCCTCCCAATAGTCTTCAATTGTTGGTACATGAAGGTATGAAAATGGTGATTGAAGTTGATGAAGTTATTACTATCAAAAGATAACCTCCTCTAGAAAGGATGCATGTTGAAAGGGGTAATGATTCTTTCATTATTTTTTGCATCAATAGCTAACCTACGAAATAATTTCCAAGTGATATAGGAAATCAAATACCAAGAACCTTTTTATCCCTACAAATCTTGTGAAGAATATTTAATTACCTAAAAATCTCAATGAGGATGATTTTATCACTGTAATAGATTGGAATATTACAATGGATCCCTTCAAATCATATAATTATAATATATGAAAACCTCTAAAACTATATGAATATGTTTCCATATATAGCTATCAATTTCTTAGTTTCCTTGAAAAAAATTTAGTGACACATCCTACGAGAAATCTAACTATGAACATGGTGAAGGCATCATTTACCATTCTATAATGGATCTTGCTATTATCAAAGGTTAATTAGGTATAATAGTCATAAATTGGGAGATTTTTCTATTCCCTTGACTTAACAAACCAATATAAATACAATAACCAAGAATTGTATACATCAAGTAGGAATTCACATAAAAGTATTTGGTTTGAGGAACCTACGTGAGTTACCGAGTCAAATTCTCACAATTAATTTTTCCTCAATCATCCTTATTTTCCTTCACATATTAAGTTGATAAATATGCACATCCAACCCTGAAATTCCGTGGTAGGAGGAATTCCCAATACTTTATCCAGAGGGTAATAATGTCTCGATAGTTCCTCCATCAAAATCACTCCTATATAGGGTTTTAGGAAACTATGAACGCTCTTCTTTACTTTCATCCAATATTTTGAAAGAATTGCCTGATAAATATTTGGTTTTAGGTCAAATTATCTTTGGCCTCTTTTAGAGTTAATACTTTGGCATTTTCAAAATTAGGGATTACAATGGCTAAATTTATGTGATGTACATCCGATTGGGCAATAATTTGACCTTGGGCATTTCTCAATTATTTGGTTTGTGGTAAAAATAGGAATCACATGCCAAGATAGTGGCATTGCATTGAACTATAGTGGGAAAATCACTAGCATGGGATAATCCACTATTTAGGATTATTTGAGCCATATGAGTTGGTTTTCATATCTCATTATTCTCCAAACCTCTACCAAATACATATGTTTAACATCACTATCTCTAATTTTAGGAATAGATGTGTCCAATGAGGAAATTGGATCATATCATGCATATTTGAACTTTAGTTTGACCAATTTGAGAGTATTAAGAGGGATAATACTAGATTTACAAATAAAATCAAGAAAAACCTTGGTAGATGTTCACCATGAAAAGAAAGGAAACAAAGTAAGGTCAAATAGTGATTTTTATTACTGATTAGATATAAATGAAGCCCTCTTCCTCATGATATTATTGAAACCATAATTAATAAATTTGGCTAGAAAATGATGGATTTTAGGGAATAAAATGCTTAGCAATGTGTGAAAATGACATGCGATAAAGATTTGTTTTGAAAATGTCAAAAGAAAAAATGATTTAGGAAATTCTTTATTTATACATATGGGAATACTTACATCACACACTTTATAAATAGATAGTGTCCTTTAAAGAGGAGATGCAGGGAATGGAGGGAACAAGGGATTTGTTCTATCTATTCTCATTGGAACCTCCTTTACCAACTCTACTCGACTACTTTACCATCTAATCGGCTATGTCTTAGAGGTAGGGAACTGGAGGAACTCAAGAACCACTCCCACTATGTGTATTCCTTTGTTTACCCAATAGTAGCTATAAAATTTGGCACTTTATCCGCACAAGTCTAGAAGCTCACCAAAAGTACGTACAACCACTAGGTCCATCATTTGTTATGTTATCAAGATTTTAGCATGCATGTTTAATAATCATAGAAATCATTCATATAAGAAGATACATCATATCATGTCAATTTAGAAACACATATAATAAGGAAATCATTCATAGATAATGAATATTAAGATCTGAATACCCATTAAAAATGTTCATTCATAGAGATATTTACAATCTATACACATCTTTCTTCCATAACCATGATTCATAATATAATGTAGAAGATGAATAATGAATACATTACAATCCATTATATCAGTGTGTTCAACCGTGTGTGCATAGCAACTTTCATCATTGGTATAACCACAAAACCTTACATACTAGTATTCACACTCTACAACCCCTATTAAAATGAAGCATGACTTATATTTATAGGGTGGGGACTTTCCCTTCATTGCTTAAATGTTTTATTTCCTAATAATTGACATGTTTTATTAACAACTTGCATGTTTCTATAATCTTACTCTACAATTTTTCAAGATATAAATAGATTACCTTACTCATGCTATAATTCCTATTTTTATCCTTTTACAAGAGTTTGTCATTTTCCTTTCTCTACATGTGATTTTCCTAATTATATTGCTTGTTTGGTTTCTAATTCATCTCACTTTTATTTATCTCTAAAATTTTCTCAAGTGAAACTCCAACCCTGTTTTTCTATTTTTATCTTTGTCTATAAAATTGGCTAAGTCCTTCATCCTCTCGTATGCATGTATGTAACCTTACACGCTACTTTGTTTTCCCCGCACAAGCACATTTATGTGTGATCCTCTACACTCTATTATTACTTAGTTATTTTTATTTGACCAACATTACCCCAAACATGGGATAGTATCCATCCTTGATAATATGTCAACAAAGAATGCCTTTAACGAATGAATGAATAAATAATTGGAATATCAAATAATGGTGGGGCATGTACCCAATGAATCGAATAATAAAAAACTTCATGGTGCACACATTCAAATTATTCATCGGGTGGTTATAGTAATTTTGGGAACTTTTTCTTCATGATATTATCTAGATCTTCTTTCCCTACAAGTTACTTTGCATTTTTATTTAGCACCAATCTATCAATGTCCAACACCTAATCAGGGGTCATTTCATCACCCTTTTCCTTTAATTCCATGATGACTCCAATAATTTCTGATGTCATTCCTTTAGAGGCATCCATATTACACACAACCAATGAGTCAAGTTATTTGATTCTTATCTCAAAGGTATCTATCATGATTTTCAATAAATCTCTTCTATGTTACTTATGTTAGGATCTCCTCATTCCCAACCTTGTTGTATTTCTTAGATGCATGTGTTTATTTAAGATAATATTATTGCTAAGTAGTATGTGATTTTAGGATGGGATCCACATCTTGGTAATTTTCAAATGTACACCCTTTCTTCTTCATGGCCTCTTTAATCATGGTGCTCAACACCTCATATTCTACTATCTTCTAAGTGACTTCTTCCCTATTCTTTTCTCTGTGTGCACTCAACTCTTCATATGAATTCCTTGGCACATATTACTCCTCATGTAATAACATGAACACTAAATCTTCTAAGTAGTATGTTTTTCTCGGTGCTTGATTTATATCTCACCCTTTTATCTAGATTATGCCTTCAAAAAAATTATCGACTAATTTTCCAATCTTTTAAAAATGTATGCTAAAAGATAGGATTTGTATGGGTTAAAAATGTGAGTCTTGTGTTTAGGTGTGAATCCTCTTTTCGGTTAAGGAACGTAATACTTTTATTGCCCCTAAAAATCCATATGAAAATTTACTCCTATGTTCCTCTTAGTGTCCTTTTGTGTTATGCGGGGCTTGGTTTTTCCTAAGTGAAGAATTAGACGTGGAAGGTATCCATGTGTCCCTCTGGCGCATCTTTGGAAAAGTGAAAATAATTAGAGACTCTCAGGAAGTGAAGATCAACCATGTGGAGAGAGCAGAAAAGGCGGTGTGGGTGGGTTGAAAATTCAAGAAAGAGAAGAAGATCTCATGGGCCTCCACGTGTCGCATGGACAAAAATTTAGAAAAATAAAGAGAGAGGGAAGCCAAAAATATGGAAAATTCTCCCATGTGTCATGTAAAATAAATTACCACCACCGAATGGGTTAGAAAATAAGAAATGGACTCGATGTTTAAAGGAATGAATATAGTTTTAGGTATTAAGGCATGTAGTTTAAGATGTGGTTAAATATCAAAATTGAGACTTTGAAATGGAGACAAAAGAATGGTGGGTTGAAAAAAATCAAGGAAATAATTGGATGCATGGTGATGGTTTTATTTTTAAATAATATTGAATCAAACCAGAATGTTTTGAATATTAAAATAAAGGATAATTATATGAGAAAAGAGATAAGAGTGCAGATATGAAGATTAACGAGAAAGGTTGAGCATGTTTTCCGAGTCATTATTTTATCTCATTGCAATTATTATTATTGTTTCACAAAAATTGAATATCCCTTTGAACCACTTTTAGACATAGATCAAAATTGGGGTTCTATTTGGGGCTCCAACCCATGATAAATAAATTTACATACATATTTGGAAGAAAGGACACAAGAAAAGAAACAACACTTAGTTGTTTTTTTATTCCACCTTGAGATCTCCTCGCTAGTGGAGGAATCTTGTTCAACAACCTTTTCTTCCTTGATGTGAATTCATTTTAACCTTGAGATTTTGAACAAACACAACTAACCCCACTGCATTCTAGAACATCCCAATATCCATCACTGACTCAAGGGTCATTATGGGACCATCCATGATATTCCCCAACTCAATCTTCTTCTGATAAGAAGATACCTAGTCCAAAAGATCTGAACCACCCATTAAAAACATTTTTTCCCTTCCCTTGTGAGGAGAAGACTTATCTGGAGTACACTAAAGGGGAACATATTAATTAGCTAGAAGAGAAATTAATTTATACCTTGACCTAATGGAGTAGGATATTTAGAAATGGATGCACCCCTCGAATCCTTGTGAAAGGTAGATGCTCTCTTAGAAGAGGAACATGCCAAGGTGTTGATAGTGTATGCTCCATCGAAAAAAATCCACAAGGTCAAGAATGGATTATTGGAGGGTAGACTAGCCCTTACTCTCCTTGGTAGAAGATAATTATGCTTTCAAGTGACACAGAGATGAAGAACCCTCTTCCTCTTCATCCAAGATGATAATTTGGGTATGGGATCTTGATTCCCACCTCTTCCTTCTTGAGGTTGGATTTGGTGCTAATATTGGTGTGGTGAATGATATGGGTGGGGTTGAACTTACCTTCATTTTTTCTAAAGAAATGATTCTCTGCTCTAGTTCACCCATTTTATGAGACATGGTAGGCACAATATCAATACAGGACTTTTCATAAAGCACATAGGATTATTTGAGAATTTCCATCAGCATGAATTTATCATCACACAAGAAGGGAAACTTATATGTCATCACATCCCATCATAGAAGGCATCCTTTAGATCCAAAATTTATTCAAATCTTTTGGAACTTGCTTGATGTTCACACCAAAAATATGGTAATACATAGTTTAGAAGGCTAAAAGATAGGATTGATATTGATCAATCTCGTAAGAGTATTATCTCGAACTTTTTGAAACATTAGGGGCACTTTAGTATCCCCTAGATCTATAATATCAAATAAATCTCTGACAAAGGCTTCATCTCGACCATGTAATTTGAAGATTTGGTTTAAATCTTCTGAATAAATCTTCTTCAAACTATCTTCTAGAATCTCATTTTCCATTGTGCTAGTAAGGGCTCTGCAATAATTTCTTCATTTTTAATATTGGAAAAGTGATGCATGTTGGTGATAAGGAAGAAGTGAATTTATAAAGAGGATGGTGCAGATAGGTTGAGTCGAGTAAAATCACTACCATCAAATGAAAGAATATTTTTGATCATCTCACATGAAAGGAATAAATTTGAGAGAGATTGGCATTATATGACAGAAGCATTTTAATTGATGTGATATAATCCACATGAGGAAATTTAGTTTTAAAGGCACAAACAAAGGTATGTATTTCTCGAGTTATACTTTTAGAAGACAAAAAGTATTACATGTCATATCGCCTTATAGAACCACCCGTGAATTATTAAAAATGGACTTCTTGCATGCCAAAAGGAAAGAAATGATTAAATAAATGTCAAAAGGAGATAATAGGGTGTTCCAATAATTTTTGAGGGGGTAAAATGTATGATTAGCTCATAAATTTTCTTCTTAGAAACAACATATGAGATATTTTTAAGAGAATAACAATAAACTAAGTTGTATGTGAAGAATATTCTCTTAGAAATTCATGCTTTTGGGGGAAAATTAGAATGAGTGAGTGAGTGAAATTGTATAAATGCGATGAGAATATTCTCACATTGGGGTTTAAAAACAAATTATGAAGTTTTAGAAGAGAAAGGTGTAAACTGAGAGAAATCATTTTCTAAACTTGTCCGAGATACCTGTTAATTTTTTTAGCTTTTACATCGAATCATGTCGAGATGGTTACAAGTGTATAGCCATTGACAAGCATTAATACTAAAAATGAAACTTTCCCTTCTTGATGAATTTGATAAATTTTGAGTTAATTGTGTTTGATCATGAACATTTGTTGTGTCTGCGCTTTCAAGTTGAGATGTTGCAAGTAGCTATCCATGTTCCTATCATAGTCTTATGTTAGGTATTCCTTTGAATAACACAATATTAAATCCTTATGGTAGTATTTTGGTAATTGAAATTGTGTTGTGAGAAGAGCTTTCATTTCATTGAGCAGTAAACAATTTTAAATTCACTTTGCTTCCATTTTGTTAACACAAGTTATTTGTTAGTCTATGAGTGTGTTTTATGAATGATAGATTAGGGATCCTTGATATTTCATTGAGTGTTTTGCATGAGATTTTATGTTTAAATTCTCAAATATTGTATGAAACCATGTATTCTTGGGCTTCCATGAGTGTACATCTTTTTGTTGAAGGTTTAGTGTTATTTATTTGAAGTGTGTTTATACTCTCATCTAGCAGATCTTCTAACATTTGTTAAAATTTCTCAAATATTTGGTATAATCATCTTTATCTTGTTTAAATCCCCAATAAAATACATCAAAAACTGGTAAATCCTACAAGAACCATCCATGCTTACACTTCTTATACATAAATACTAATGAGATTTGTTGAATTTATACATCCTTTACCCAAAATGTGCAGGAGCATGTTGGTTTTATTGTTGTCTTTAGTAACTTGAGCCTTGTTTAGGAGATATTTGCATTTTCTAGGGTGAAAAATCATGAGAGTTAGATTATGTTGCATTGACCATGTCTTCTCAAGGTTATTTTTCAAATGCCCTAAAAAGGAGAGTCAAATATTGTTGATCCATTCATTTCCCTTGCAAATACAAGTTATAAAACATGTCCTCTCACCCTGGTTGAAGGAAGAACCTAAAGTAGTAGGGTAGGTCAAACCCTTATCACGGTGTTATCAAAATTCTCTAAGATCAAGTGACAAAGAGTCAATTAGACCCTTCCCAACTACAAAATGACTCAAATTCTTATTTATCTATCTCTAAGCATCATGATCATCCCGCTGTTGATGCTACTTGGCTTCGAAGGGAGAACCGATTTGGGTACCAACTTCACTCTGGTGCCATTTTTGGGTAATTATTTATGTAAATATAGATAAATATTGGCCCCTAGTAGCTCTTGAAAATGAATACTTGAAACTAATATTTGACATAGAACATTTACACAAAAACAAGATGATGCTTATGTATTTTATTAATATCAAAATCAAAAATTACAAACAAATAAGACAATTTACAATATTTATAGATATTGGAAAGCTTCTATCTCATCCACAACATATGGAAAAAAATCACCTAATCTGAGAAAATATGTAGGAATAGCATATTGCCCTAACTGCCCCTATTGCCCCTCATGGAAATCATCCAGAACAAAATATGCAATATAGAACATGATCCCACAAACCAAGGGATAAGATAGCTAAAATACAACTCATTAATAATTGACTTTATCTAAGCTAACTTAAGTAATTAAAAAATTAGTTTATTATAATATCACTTTAACTCATATGATGAATTAAGTGTTAGTTTATTTCTAAAATTCCCCCCCTTAATTCAGCATACTCTAAAGTGAACAAGAGAGAAAAACTTTGAATGCCTCATATTTTGGTCGTGCAAGAGAATTTGTTAAGATATTTGCACATTGATGTTTTTTCAAGAAATTTGAGATTTGGATGTTGATTTTATGAACATGTTTGCAAATGAAATTTACTTACACCTCAAATTTTTGTGAATTCATGAAAAAAATATTTCAAACAAGTTTTATTACTCCTTCATTGTCTACATGTAGGATTGTTATATCTTTATGTGGTATTCCCAATCCTTCAAGTATACGTTGGAGTCATATTGCTTCATAGAAAGATCCACCTATTACATGATATTTTGATTCTATGGAGGATCTTGAAACACAAGTCTTCTTATTAATTCCCCATGATATCGGTGTAGATCCCAAAAAGAATACAAATCTTGAAGTGGATTTCCTCTCATATATATTTCATGCATGATATGAATTTGAATATCATGTCAAGAAGAAATTATTATTCTTCTTGTATTATAGGCCATAGTCTATAGTTCCTTTGATGTACCTCAGTATCCTCTTTGCTACTTTCTATTTAGAAACCCTACATTCATGCATGAACCGTGACATATAACTGACTGTATAGTTGATATCCAGCTTAGTGTAATTCAAGTAGATGAGACTCCCAATCAATTTTTGATAGAGAGTTACATATACTTGTGGTGATGGATCTATTCGAGACAGCTGAAGTCTTGTTTCCATAGGTGTGGTAATTGTTTTAGAATCCATCATATTGAACTTCTCAAGAATTTTCGTGGAATATTTCAATTGTGACACAAATATATGATTTTCTCTTTTCCAAACTTCAAGTCCAAGACAATAATTCAGAAGCCCAAGATTGGTCATGTCAAATGATCATTTTAGATCTTTCTTTGTTGACTCAATCATCCTCATTGATCCTATAGCTATGACTAGATCATCAACATATAGTACAATGATCACTATCTCCCCTTACCTTTTGAGATAGAGATAGGATCATATGGAATCTTGTTGAATCCATGTTGAATGAGATGCTCATCAATTTTAATATACCATGCCCTGGGAGACTGATTTAAACCATATAGTGATTTTATGAGTTTATATACCTTTTCCTCTTTACCTAGTATGAAAAAACCTTCTGGTTGAGTCATGTAAACTTATTCCTATAAATCACCATTAAGAAAGGCACTTTTCACATCCATTTGGTGTATTTTCCAACCAAATTGTGCAGCTAGAGAAAAGATTAACTTGAATGTTTTTTTGTTATTTGTGGGAGAAAAATTCTCCTCATAATCAATGCCTTATTTTTTATCATATCCCTTAGCAACTAGTCTAGCCTTGTTTTTATCAATTTTACCATCTTCCTTGTACTTCATTTTGAAGATCCATCTGCATCAATTGGAATTTTCCTTGGTGGAAGATCTGTAAGTTGTCATGTATTATTTTTCATAAGTGACTTATATTCTACATCCATAACATATTTCCAAGGTTTATACTATAGGGATTCTAAAATTATGGATGGCTCAATAGTTTCAACAACTTTACCCATTAAGGCAAAATTGACCTCATTTCAAGCCATACTATGATTCCTCATTCTAGTGGTAGATGTGTTGGGGGAACTATCCAATTTTTCATCTCTCATCATACTTGTATACCATTTAGGCATACTTTTAGTGGTTCCTGTGGGAGGTTGAATTTTTCCATCTTCCCCATCATCATTATTGTCATCAACGTGATTACCATCCTCTGTTTTCACTGTAGGAATGATTTTTTCATCATGTGAGTGTATGGAAGGAGAATCCACTTCTTTCTTCTCAAATAACTCAACATCCCAACTAGTGTATACCCTCCTTGTTCTTGGATCCATAATTTTGTAGCCAAGTGCTTCATCACTACATCCTAAGAAGATAATTTTTTCGATTTCATATAAAGTTTAGTTTTTGTTTCTTAGGAATGTTCATACTCTCTTTACATCCAAAACTCTAAGGTGTGAAATATATGGCTTATTCCTTAATCATGCTTCTTGTGGTGTTACTCCATTAAGAGCTACAATGGAAACTCTGTTTAGTAAATAGAATGTCATTTTAACTATTTCTACCCAATTTTTTTATAAACTGCATCATAAATCATACATCACACCATATCCTAGATAGTATGATTTCACCTGTCAAAAACACTATTATGTTATGGTGTGCGAGGAGGATCCATTTGACAACGAATGCCACATGTTTCTAAAAATCATTGAACTCATTTTTGGTGTATTTTCCCCCTCGATCTAAGTGGAGTGTTTTGATTTTCCTACTAGACTCTGTTTTGAACAAGGGCTTTAAAAGTCTTGAAATTTTTAAAACCTTGGTATTTTTAGAAAGACATTATATCCAAATTTTTCTTGAAAAATCATCAACAAAGAGCATGAAATATTGAAATCCATAATGGCTAGGTCTCATTGGTCTATACAGATCAGTATGCACCAAGTCACATTTTCCTTAGCTTGAAATGTACTATGTTTGAATGGTGCTCTATGTTATTTTCCTTACAAAAAATGTTGACATTTATCTGTACCCTTTTTTATAAGTGGAAAACCCCTAACCATATTGTATTGATGAAGTGTGTCAAGATAGCCAAAAATCACATGTCCAAGTCCTTGATGCCATAATTGAGCTAATGATGTATCCTTGCCTACAAGTGTTTGATCATTTCATTTAAAAAAATCAACTGAAACGTTCTTCCCACATTTGAAGCTTTTGTAACAATTTTCAAGCTTCTTGAATTATCTCGAATTAAGCAAATATTTTTATTTCATTTACAATCAAAGTCAATTTTGAGATTGTGATCTAATAATTGACTTATGAATAACAATTTTTTTGTTAAACTAGGGACATAAAGAACATCTTTAATTTTACAATTATGTTTCCTAAGTTGTAGTGAAATGGAAGCAATGCCTTCAACACTATAAGATGTATCATCACCCAAAGAGACATGATTTTTTGTGGGTGATTTAATCATTTTGAAGAACCAATATTTATTTCCTATCATGTGTCGAGTTGCACCTGATTCGACATACCAAATTTGATTTGTAGAATTGGATACTTCATTTGACTATGCAGAATATAGGAAGTCATCATCATCAAATTGATCTTCTTGTTTGGCTACATTTCCTTGTCGAGGTGGTTTTTTTACTTTTGATTATTTTATCCCTATTTAGTCTATTGTTGGCTTGATTTTGTTTGTTGCTAATAATTCTTTTTACCACTTGATGATCCTTTTTAGAATGTGTTGTACCAAAAATCTTTAACTTATGTCCTTTTTACCACAAATAGGACATTTTTGTTGGGCCTTTTGGCCTTGTTGAGTGTTACCTTGCTTCGAGTTTGTTTACTAGACTTACCCTATTTCTTACTTTTTTATTATAAATAAGTACATGCTCTTCAGTTTTAGTAGTTGAGTGAATAAATTCCGCTTGTTGTAGCATATTCACTAACTCTTCACAAGTAGTTGTTTGACTAGGTATGTTTAACATGGTCACAAAAATCCTATAAGAAGTAGGAAGATATCTCAATACTATAGGCATGAGTGATGTTTAAGTTACTTCTTCTTCCAAAGCTTGAAGTGATGCACGCAAATTTATTACTCTTCTCAAAAACATTTCAACTTTCTCAGTTGGTTGCATTTTCAAGTTCAATAGTTGACTTTAGAGATGAAGTATTGTGTTATTATTTTTGGACTCATATATTGTTTTTAACTTGTCCCAAAATTCTTTTATTGTTTTTCCTCACGAATATGAGGTTGTACCTCATCTGAAACACTAAACAATATTATTAACTTTGATTTTTGATTTGCAAAATCAAATATAGCTTGTTGTGTAACATTTTTTTGCAGATCTTGTTAATGTACCAGAAACAATAGACCATTTATTTTCAAAATCAAGTTGTGTACAAATTATTTTTCCATGTTGGGTAGTTATCGAACATAAAAGTTGAGAATCGGAAAAAGAATTTTGGTGTTGTAATTGTAGCCATTATGAAGATTGATAAATAGTAGAAGAAATAATTGAACACTTTTCCCCCTTAAAACATGCACACCCCCCAAAAAATAATATTTTATTTATTTTGGGATCCATTTTGGTCATGTACAATGAATTTTTGGCACTACTAGCCTCGCTACAAATTTGGCTCTGTGGCCGATTTGCAAAACTAAAAATTTGGACTCTTTGGCCTCTTTTCAAGTGTAAAAAACATCTAATTTTTACAATTTTTACAAGACAAATCTTATTAAAAGCTAGACCAAGACGTAGAGCTTGCAAAAAAAAAAACACACTTTCAAAAAAATGGTACCTCAATTCAAGGTACCAAATTGTAAGTTATGAATTTTTTAAATTTTGATTTCAATATGTTTTCGGCCCTTTCTAAAAATGGAAAAAATATTCTAGAAATGTTTTTAAACCGATTTTAAAAACACCAATGTGGATTAGGGCTTATGAGGCTCAGCGTGGTACATTTTAGGGGACAACTACAGTTCAAACTCTTTGCTAAACGTTATAATCAAACTTAGCCACCTTTTATTATTTATTTCCACTTTTCTTTGGCTTCATGTATTTATATTGTTTCTTTGATATGTAGCTTTGGACAACAGTTTTCACATTGAAAAAACTTGGTCACTTTGTATTTCTTTGCTTGAATTCTATTGGATGTGATGTTGAATACTTTCTAGGTTGTTGCTCCTCTTCAATCACTCCAGATGGATACCTTTTTCACTGGAAGTCATATATTTTGTCCTCTTGCAAGTTGATTTGAAAATTATCCTCTCTTTCTCCCTTCACTTAGATATACTAGCTTAGCTCACCCTGGATTCTGATTATCTCGCCACCTCCATTAAAAGATAGAGCACAGAGAAGGATAATTTATGTCACGAGATTGAAATGCTTGGGTTCCCACAACAAACAATTTGTATATATTTTATTTAAAATCCTTCCAATTTTTTTAAAAAAAATATTGCAGGTCAAATAAAATAGTATTGATTTCTATATCTTCAAGTAAAATATTATTTTTTAAAATATAATACAAGAGAATGAAATAATGTCACCTTTTTTCCTTATCATTGTAAAATTTTAAATATGTAATTATTTAAATTTTGAGGTGTTCTTCAAATGAAAATCAACCTGATTCAAGGGGTGGAGTGGGTAGGGGTTGTAAAATGGCTGGGGGAATCTATGGCTCCTCTTAGCTCTATAATTTCTCCAAATATCCCTAAACTTCCCTAAAAAATCATACACATTTCCCTAGATTAGAATGTTTGCTCACGATACCAAATATTAATAATGAATAATTGAAAAGAATATTTGACACAAAATATTTATACAAAAACAAGACAATGCTTGTGTATTTTATTAATATCAAAATCAAGCATTACAAAAAAATGAGAGAGGTGCAATATTTATAGATATTGGACAACTTCTATCTCATCCATAATATATAGAAACAAATCACCTAATCTTAGAAAATATGCAAGAATAGCATATTTCCACTAAATGTCCCTTTTTCCCCTCATGGAAATCATTGGGAACAAAATATGAAATATAGAACATAATCCCACAAACCAAGGGATAAGACAACTAAAAGACAACTCACCAATAATTGACTCTATCTAATCTAACTTAAGTAGTTAAAAATTAGTTTATTACAATATCACTTTAACTCATATGATGAATTAAGTGTTATTTTATTTCTAACAATAGCGTATTCAAAATGTTTAGCTATGAATACGGAATCTAGACATCATCCTTTATTGATATTTATGAAAAATGAGCTTAATCATAAATCATGTGCTTGATATTTTCCTATTTAAGGAGGTTTTCCATTAAATTTCTTTGGGATAAGAATAAATATTGATGAAGGATGATGAAATTTTCTAAGGTTTGTGGAAATAAGTGTTTAGATTCAATTATCCATTTTAAAAATTGTTTATACATCTAATATTCAAGATATTAGTGGAGACTCCGTTTATCCTAGAAGAATTTAGTAAATGCCATTACCTTAAGTTCCTTTTTCGATAACTTGTAAATTTTGTAAAACTTGAAGGAAGAAGGTCTTTCTTCAAGTTGGATCTAAATAGAAAATGGTTTCCAATCGGTAAAACAAGCTAAGAAAGAAGAAAAATCTAGAAACAATTATGCAATGAACATAGAAAGAAAAGAGGTCCCCGATTCTGATTTGGATCAAACAATTGTTGAAGATTATTCTAGAGAATATGACCATTATGGGATAAATAGCCTGAGGGGTAACCCACATACTCCTATTGGTGATGGTACTTCCTCTATAAATCATCAAGGAATTTTTCAATATCCCTTTTTTTGTTTCAAGATAGTAAGGCTGACTATGAAAGGGAATTACTAAGAGATTTATCCTTGGGAAATCCTAACCTATTATTCTAAAGGCTAGTTCCTTTCCCCAACTTTGTCAATCCCTGTCAATAACATGGCTCAACCTCCACCTAGAGCCCCCTTTTTGTAAATGTATATCGACCCATAAATTTTTAGGGGATGGTGGGATATCCGAATGTTGTACCAAATTATTTAAGAAATAGGTTACCAAAGTTTCAGGGAAACAATGTTATTTGTAGTGACCAACATCTTAGGATTTTTATAAACATCATGGAATATTTTGAGATTGAGCATGAAGATGTCTATGTAAATATGTTTATCCATACATTGGAAGAAGATTCCCATGATTGGTATAAATTTTTGCTGGATAATTATATTGATTCTTGGTTTGCATTAAGGAATGATTTTAAGGTACATTATGGTGATAAAACTGATCCAATATTTCTTCTATATAAATTTGAGAACATAACAAAAAATCCGAATGATCCTTTTCAATAATTTAACACCATATTCAACCATTCTTTAAATAGGCTTCCTGTAACATTGAGACAAAGTGATGAGTCTTGATTAATTAAATATTATGATGCCTTTGATAAGAACACACCATATTATCTACGGGATAAGGATCCTAAAAATTTGAGGAAAGACTTCTCCATGGTAGTACAAATAAATAATAATATCAAGGTTGATGGAAAGCCTCCTAAGAGGAAGGGTGTTAAATTTATCAATCCTAAAAAACCTCAAACATGTAAGGTAGTGGATCTGGAAGTTGTTAAAACCACAGCATTTTCAATAAAAGAAATTTCATATGAAATTTACGGGGTGGAGAAAGGAATAAGAAAAATTTCTTGAACATATTTGGTACTCATCCAAGAGGTGAACATAAAAATGAAGATAAAGGAAAGGGACATGTGGGGCCAAGAAGTAAACAAAGGCTTTAGAAAGAAAATTAACTTTTCCCTTATCCATTGACAGTGAGGTTTCTATGGTTGAAGAGGAACGTATCATGGATTAGTGTGACACATGCCTCCTACCACATCCTTTATGTGATCTAACTGAAGAGGGTGAAGAGACTGAATATGATGCCACTTTTGGAGATGCATGTATTATGGAATGTCCTGATGACTCATGAAGTGGGGTTTCCTCCACTTGAATTAATATGTTCCCATACTATTGAAATTTTTTGGAATTACATACATCGTACCTTTTTCCCCCTCTGCGCCAATGATGTTGATGTTGATATGGTCAAAGATTTTGAATTTCTTAGCCATTACTTTGAACATCTAAGGGCATTTATTATAAATAAATATGAGGGTGGTATCCCCTTTAAAGAAGAAAAACAATTTCCCATAAATGTAGTGGTATCCCAAGAAAAGGAGTATAACTTGAGAAACCAAATTGTTAACGGGGAGGGCCATAACCTAAGCCAAAATCACCCCTCCTCAAAAATATTCCCAATTTTTCCTCCAACAAATATCCGTTGACTAAGACCCCAATCATTACTAGTAAATCCAATGCCGTACCTCTACGCAAGCTATCAAAATCCTTATACCACCTAAAATAACAGTTACCCTTCCTTCTAGCATGGATTTTAACAAATGTGTTCCTTGTGAAATTTCCCAAATTTTAAGCCAACTCAAATTTATAGTACCTCTCATTGAGTTTTTCAAAATTCCTAAACATAGAAAAAGAGCATTTGAATACTTGGGATACAAAGAAGAAGTTGCTGCCAAGGGTAAAGAGATAAATAATGTATATATTCCACCTATTACACTTGTCATTGCTGAATTAGAAGTCCCTAAAGAGATGGAAAGTCTTGGTGAGTCCCCAAAGATATATTTGGGTACTTCTTTAGTTGAATCATAGCTTTATGTAGATCCATTCTTCATAATCTTTATCATCAGAGATAGATTGGTGCATAATTATATGTTGGATTCAAGAGCTTTGTGTTATGTGATGCCTCTCAAAGTAATGAATGAATTGGATATCAAGATAACATCAGATTTTAGGAAATTTGCTACTATGGATTCAAGATAAGTGTCAATAATAGGGTATGTGAAGGGCTTAGTTGTGCAATTGGTAGCTTATCTTGGTAAATATCTGACCATGGATGTAGTCATTGTTGATTTCCCAACCAAGTGGGGTATGTTACTATCAATTAAGTGGGCTTATAGTGTGGGTGGAAGTGTGTAGATGGATATGTCATATGTCACCATACCTATAGAGGGAACCTTATCAATTTGTATAGAGAGAAGAAGATTTTACATCTAATTTAAGACCCTAAAAATGCTTCTTATGAAGTATTATATGCATATGTGGATGTTAACAACTTTGTTGGTTATGTGGATTTTGAGGAGCATGGTATTGATAAGAGTAAGTGTCTTGAACAAGTTGGTATTCCTTGGAATTTATTTTTGATGGATCTTGCTCCAACTTGGGAAATGGCGTTGGATTTGTCCTTATATCTCCAAATCAAGAGATCTTTAATTTCTCCTTCAAGATTAAATTTGAATGCATAAATAATATGGTAGAATATGAGGAGCTATATTTAGGATTAACAATTGTGTGGTGGTATGGTATCGGGATATAATCATCAACGAAGATTCAAAGTTGGTAATCAAACAAGTCACAAAATTATATGCTACAAAGAATCAAATAATTAAATAGTAAAAACATGTAGTTTGGGATTTTATTGAAATGTTTGAATCCTTCTATGTGCATGTATACTTTGCTTAATGCTAAATCAAATGAAGTGAGAACTACCACCTAAAATAGTTCTACAATTTAGCTAAAAAAGCATAAACACCATCATGATAAGAATTAAACAAGGGTTAGATGCTAGCATTCATCAATACAAACTTTGAAACTAATAATGCTAAATATCTAAACTCCTCTATTCTCTAACAACAAATAAATGAATGAACCTAAGTAAGCTCCATGGCTATCAAAATAGTTGTCCTTAATATTCCAAGAACCTAGGAATGGGGGCTAATCAAAGTTGGGATACAAGACCCTTTTGACACCTCCCATATGACCCAAGCACTTTAAGAAAGAGGCTTAACTCTTCAAGATGATGAAATCTCAAAGGGCAAGATGCAAGCTCTTAGTCTCTTTGCTATATGCTTTTCATTTTCTCTCTAAGGAGTTTAGGTGTAAGTAAAAAGGTAGGTGGAGGGCTCTTTATATAGCCCAAAGGATAAAGGATTCAACACATTCTCATGAATGTGGGATAAAGGTAAAACATGATTAGGAATGGATAAGGTTGCTTTATTAAAGGTAACCTTACTTTAGAAGGGTTTAATACATGTTTAGCAAGTCATGGGAGTTGGGGGGTATTTTAATTAATCAAAGGTGATTAATTAATAGGTAGGTGTAAGCTTATAGAAGATAATTAGAGGAATATTAGTATGATTTAGGCTATTAGAAAGGGATTAAATCAATTAAATATTGATTTACTAGTTAAATGAAGGGGAAGACTAATTAATTAATAATAATTAATTAATCTAGATAGAAGAGGTGATTTATTAACGGAAGGTCGTTAATTAGGGTATTTGTTGGATAGGCAACTTAATTAATTAGCTTAGTGTAATTAATTAATGATGATATGAGGGAAAATGAGTTCTTTTGATGATATGTCGTTGATTTGCGAGAAAGGGGATAATTATTGCAAGTTAAGTATTTAAATTTATGTTGCTGCAAATCAGCGGCACTCGGATGTAAATCGGGTTTCTAAGTTGATTTTCGGGCATCCAAGTGATTGCACAACATTGAAACCTCTCTCTAAGTGTGGGACTTGTAAAATGAGAGAGGAATCTCTAGATTAGAGGCTGGTTCCTCAAACTCCTCCGATCGATATATGTTATTTACACAATTACGGAGGTTTGAATCCTAATCCTACTCTAAATTCCAAGGAGACGAGAGATAGAAAGTGTAAAAATTGAAAGTAAACTAATAGGTGATACACCAAAGGAGTGGTGAACACTTCTTGTTCATGTAAATTAACACAATTTCATTAAATGCAAGATGAAACATCATACACAAGCTGATAAGATGCAATTAGAAGTCTGAAATGAAGCAAGACAATACAAACAAAGGACTGAAAATTGATCACAAAGTCTGCACTGTCATTTTCACTGTCAAAATCCTTGCATTTGCAACATCAAAGAGGTAGAAACCTGTTATAATCATGAAGAAGGTCTGATACTTGCAAAAATCACTTGTTGAAGGTGAAAGAAGAAGCTTGCTATCCAAAAAATGTTCAACCCCCAAAAAATGAGCCAAATCTGGCTTTTTACAATGCATGGGTTGAGCCCAGGAGAGAGAAAATGTGTAAAAAACGTGGGAGCCATTCCCCATTGAATGAAGATGCATTAAAACATCATGGGCATCCTTAAAAAAAAATTCCCTGACATTTTTGGCCATGTTGAAGAAGAATGCGACCCATTTTGCATTAAAACTGGTTGTTGAAACGTCATTTCTGGCCATTACCATGTGCCAGAGATGTTTCTTGATTTTCTCTCTCCAAACTGAACCAAAATGCAAAAATGACCATGGAATCTTGTAGAGAATTTCACCAGCTTTCCATTGATATAAATAACGTGAAAATCTGAGCTCTGGATCGAAAGATATGGTGATTTGAAAATTTAGGGCAAAACAGGGCCAAATCGGGTCGGCAGGCAAAAATTTGAATTTTTTACCTTTTTGGTCATTTGGAAAATTTTCAAAAAATTCCCCATGCCCCGCCAGTTTAGGTGCCATATGGCACATTTTAATTGGTCATGGGCCCTTCCTGCTCCATTTTACTTCACTTTTTCCTTTGGAAAAATTTTCAAAATTTGCTCGCCGGGCCGATGAGGTGAAGACACGTGGCATGATGTGATTGGCTCGGGCCTATCTCTCTTGAATTTTCTGTGGGTCGCTTCGATATTTTTTGGCTTGGACACCTGTCAAAACCCCATTAGGTGAATGTTTAACCCTCCAAAATTACCATGCGGGCTTGCTCTGAATTTTTTTTGCCCCAACTAGACACGTGGCGAGATTCTATTGGCTCATGATAAGGGGCAGCCTTTTTCTTGAATTTTCCATTATTTTCCCATTGGGAAAATTTCCCAAGTTCTCTCATGCTCCACCCGACTAGGACACGTGGAACATGATTATTCGTTTACAGGCGGTGGGTGAAAACTTCACCTTTTGGATTTTTGGCAAAACACTGCCAAAATTTCAAGTTTTCCTTCGCCCTCTAAAACTCCAGCTCCTGGTGACACGTGTCGTGCTCTGGTTCGTCGGTGGGACCCGTAGATCACAATTTACTTTTGGATTTTTTGGTGAAACATTTTGCCAAAATTTCTAACTCCCCTCTGCGCCCCACTTTTCGGTCCCTTAGGACACGTGTCTTGTTTTAATTGGCCGCGGGGCCATCTCTCCAAAATTTCCCGTGCAAACACTTAGCCAAATTTTCCAATTTTCACCCCTGGATGCATGGCAGCTCCTGATTCATCGGCGGGTCCCGCAGGAAAATTTTCCTTTTCAAACTTACGCCAAAACACTTGGCAAAAAACCAAATTCTCCTCCGACCCTTGCCACTTCCTGACACGTGGCACGTCTTGATTGGTTGCGGGCCTTCTAGGGGAAAATTTCCCACAAAAACTCCGCCGAGCCATAACTTGAAAAATACGTGGAGTTAGGAGGAAAAATTTACCTTTCTGGAAAGCTGAGAGAGAGCTCTATCCAATGGTGCCATTTTTAGAAAGATTTGAGTGCCTAAAAATAAAAAAATGGAGACTGAGGCACAAGAGAGGTAAGAACACAAGGAGTTAGCCACAAAAATGAGCAGGGGCACATTTTGGATAACAATTTTGGTGACTCAGAGGGGTCATCTACCTGCTAGATGAAGATACCAGTTGCTTGAAGCAGCCCATTGGGCATGGAGTCATCAAATTTTCTATTTGGAACCCCAACTGACTTAGAATGTTGCAAGGAGGAAGATGAAATATCACCTGATGGAAGAAAGGTCTACAAAACATCTCCAGGGATAGCAAGTCTATGCCAAAGCACTTAGGGAAAGAAAAACTAATCTACAACAAAACAATGTGCACAAGAACTTGGAGGAATGAAAACCTAAGCTAATATTTACAAGGTGGAGAATTTCCCTTTAGTAGCAATGCTTTAGATAGATTCCATTGACTAGAATCTGCAGTTCTTCGCCATCCAATGAAGACAATTGGAAGGCATTGTTGTCCTTACACTTTGTGACCATGTATGGGCCACTCCAAATGGCATCAAATTTTGAATGCCTTCCTGGTTTTTCTCTATCTGCATCCCATTTTAACACTAGATCTCCAACTTGGAAAGATCTACTCTTGGCCTTCCTATCAAAGGTCTTCTTGATCAAAGCTTGATCCTTCTCCATTGCTTGGGATGCCTGATCTCTGATCTCTTGGAGCTCCATCAACTCTGCATATCTCACCTCCATGGGCCCAAACTCTAGCAACTCTAATTGCTTCATGAGTTCCAATGTTGGCAACTCAAGTGACATGGGCAAGATTGCCTCTCTTCCATAAACAATCCTGAATGGAGAGTTACCTGTGGATCTCTTAGGAGTTATCCTATCAGCCCATAAGGCTGATTTCAGTTTGGTATGCCAAGACCTTTGATTCTCATCAAGAGTCCTCCTAATGATCCTCAACAAGTTCTTGTTTGTAGATTCAGCCTGGCCATTACCCTGAGGGTAGTAGTTTGATGAAGTACTTAGGTAGATCCCATTCTTGACAGCCCACTCAATCACCTTGGATCCAATGAATGCTAATGCATTATCTAAGATTATTGTAGCAGGTATGCCAAATCTGGTTACTATCCCCTCATAGAAGTCTAAGATGCTAGACTCATTTGCTTCCTTGAGTGCTACTACTTCAGTCCACTTGGTGAAGTAGTCTGTGGCTATCAAAATCCACTTATGCCCTTGGCTTGAATTAGGATTAATGACTCTAATGAAGTCTAAACCCCATTGCATGAATGGCTGGTCAACTGAAATTGGATGCAATGGAAGGGCAGCAAGCCTCTCTTTACCTGTGAAGAATGCACAATTCTTGCACCTTTTGATCCACGCAAAGCAATCACTAAAAATCTTGGGCCAATAATAACCAGCCTTCATGATTTTTAGAGCTGTCACTCTTGGTGCAAAATGACCACCAGCTGGTCCACCATGGAACTCTTCCAACACCCTATGAATTTGATTTGTGCTAATGCATCTCAGCAGCACTCCATTCACATCTTTCTTGAACAAAACACTGTCTACTATGGCATATGGGACAGCCTGCAATCTGAAGTGTCTTCTTTGGGTCTTGTTCATCTCTAGAGGGCATAGGCCTGTGCTTAGGAAGTGCATTATACCTTGGGTCCAGCAAGGAGTGGGGACAACATTATCCTCTTCTTGAGTGCTACCTTACACATGGCTGTCTTGCAATGCCAAAACAACCTCCTTCTCATTGCATGCTTCCTCTTGTTTGCTTAAAATCAGCTGCTCACACAATCCTTTTCCTCTGACCAACTTGGTGACCTTGATCTCTATGTCATACTCCATGACACGAGTAATCCAACCTGCCCTTTTTTCATTCAAGTCTTTATTTAGGAGGAAGTCCTTAACTCCCGCATGAGAAACCAACAATTGAACCTTGTTGTTTGAGACTAAATGCTTGAACTTCTTCAAGCTTCTGATTACTGCAAGAACATGCTTCTCAATGAAAGAATATCTCACCTCATAGTCCTCCAGGCTTTGGCTGAAGAAAGTAATTGGCTGTTCATCATTGTCTTTATTCTGCTGTACCAAAATTGTAGAAATAGTATCATCACCTCCAAATGCATAGAGGATGAAATCCTTGGAGAAATCCGGGTTGATGAGAGTTGGGGCTTGAGAGATGGCTTCTTTGATTGCTTCAAAACTTTCCTTGCCTTCTGTTGTCCATTTGAAATCCATGCTTTTCTTTAACATTTTGGTGATAGGTCTGACAAGGGCTACAAAATTTGGGACAAACCTCCGAACAAAATTTACTCTCCCCAAGAAACTTTGAAGGGCCTTCTTGTGGCTTGGTAATGGCAGTGCTCTTATGGCTTCGACTCTTTCCAGATCAATTGTTAATCCTTCTTTGGAGACAATGTGGCCAAGGAGCTTTCCTTCATGAGCTAAGAAAATACATTTTTTAGGATTCAAGGAGACTCCAAATCTTCTGCACCTTTGGAACATTTGTCTCAAATGAGAGAGGTGGTCTGCTTGTAGTTTTTGAAAAAACAGTGATATCATCAAGATATATTAGCACTATGTTGTTAATCAAACCTTTGAATGCCATGTCCATTGCATAAGTTTCTAATCAAGATATATTATGCACTCAAGTTTCTAATCACTCCAATTGTTATTACTACTGTCCCATCCAATTGCACTACCCCTTTGGATATGGTTTCATATTGAAGTCCTAGTTGATCAGCTATTTTCTTGGGCATCACTGAGCTACTTGCCCTGGAATCAATCATGCAATTGTGCACCAATTGGTTTCCAATGATTAATGAGACATAAAAGGAGGAGGATTCAACATTTTAACTTGTTTTCCTCCATGATTCCCTTCAGTGGGTAACATTTGTGAGCACCTTCTCTTACATTTGGACTTGCTGATTCAAAGTTGGCCAGTCCTTCATGGCAGCTTGTAGCAAATCTCTCTGGCCTAGGATAGATAGGGATTCCCACATTGATATATTTACATTTATTTTCTTCATCTGATCAATGATACTAAATGGTGATGAAGGATCTCTTTGCTGTCCCTTGGTTTGTATATTCATCCCTTGCATGTGGGCAATAACAACTAGTATTTGGGTTAGTCTAGGAGTTGTTCTTGGCTGCCCTTGTGCATTTACAACTGCATTTTGTTTGCCAACCATTTGTGGAGCCATAAAAGGTTGTGGATTGGTTGGAGCTAATGGCTGTTCTTCACCCAAATTCCTTCTTTTTGACTTTGTGTTGGTTGCAACACCTTGAGAGACTATTTGATTTATGCCACAAAAATCCCTTGCCTGCCAGTTCACAAGTGTGGTGTCATTTGGAGCTGATTGCTGCTGGAATGTTTCTTGTTGTTGGTTGTTTCCTTGACTGCCCTCACCCTTCACACCAGTAGTTGTCACCATTAATGCTTGGTTCAAGGCACCATTGAAGCACATAGATTGGTTATGAGGTTCATTGCATGGAAAACACCAATCATACTCCTGAGCAACGTTGTTTTGTGTTGGCACCAATGCCTTAGAGGCAGATATAACATTTGGATTATAGGGCTGAAATGGTCTGTTGGCAGGAGGCCTTGCTTGATTTAGATTTGTAGATGGATTGGGTGGTCTATGAGGTTGATATGGCTACCTATTAGGCTGAGCTTGAGGCTGGAAGGAAGGTCTAAAACTTTGGGCTTGTTGCCTCTTGAGAGTAACCAACTCATTACCTAAATTTTGCAATTGCTTCATGACTTCTTGAAGCTCATTTGGGGCACTTGGAGATGAAGTAGAAGCTTCATTTGAACTCTGATTTCTAGGAGTGGGAGAAGGAGCCAAATTAGGTGCTTGATTAGTGTTTGGGCTCTCTAAACTTGGAAACAATGGCATGGGAGGTCTAGGGGCTAGTTTGTCAGCTTGGATCAAACAATTTTCAGCCCTAATGGCAATGCTATAAGCCATAGGGATAGTTATGCCTCCCATGGACTGAATCAACATAGAAATATCAGAATTTAGAGCTTTGAGATAGTAAAGAAAAGCACCTTCTATTGTTGGCCTGACTGCCACTAGAATTCTCTCCCAAGTCCTTTGAAATCTGAAGTTGAAATCAGTCAGCTGCTCATTGGGAGCTCTCTTGATGGTTGTCAGCTGCTCCAAAAGAGACAAGTTTTCTCCCTTCTCTCCAAATTTCTCATGAAGTGCTACACATAGCTGGTTCCAATTTTGAATAGAACCTAAGGCAAGGCTTCTAAACCATTGCAAAGCCTTCCCCTTGAATGAAGATGCCAATAATTTGACAGCAACTTGCATCTCATTGATTTCATGAATTACACAAAGGTTGGCAATATCTTTAACATGATCACCAGAAGTAGTCTGATTCTCTCTAGTGAAGTATGGAATGTTATTCAAGGCTGCAATTGGAATTGGATTTTGTGCATTGAGAGCAAGTGGGCTGCTGCCAGTGAAATTGACATAGGGATTGTTTTGTGTCATTCTAATTGGTCTTAGAACCCTTGTTGACTGAATGAAAGGCCTACTAGGTGGAGGAGTTGAGAGAGTTCTGTTTGGTGGAGATGGAGACCTTTGAATCCTTCTTCCTCTTTGCCTTCTTCTTGGAGATAACTGTAGATATTCAAATAGCACCTCTTCTTCTCCAGCTCTTGACCTTGTAGTGATTCTTCTCATGATATTTCAGGTCTGAACTGCTAAAACCAGCTGATTCTTCCCCTTGGAGTCGCCAAATGTGTAATTTATAGCTCTTTTAAGTAAGAAAATTGCAACAGATGCACATCAACTTTGCTGTAATGAAAATGAGACCTCTAAGGTCCCACCGGGTGTGCCAAAAATGTTGTTGTAAATTAGCAGCACCCCTAGATGCAAATCAAGTTTCTAAGTTGATGTTTGAGGCATCCAGTGTGATTGCACAACATTGAAACCTCTCTCTAAGTGTGGGACTTGCAAAATGAGAGAGGAATCTCTAGATTAGAGGCTGGTTCCTCAAACTCCTCTGATCAGATCTATTATTTGCACAATTGCAAAGGTTTAAATCCTAATCCTACTCTAAATTCCAAGGAGACAGAGATAAAAAGTGTAAAAATTAAAACTAAACTAATAGGTGAACACTTCTTGTTCATGCAAATTGACACAATTTCATGAAATGCAACATGAAACATCATACACAGGTTGATAAGATGTAATTAGAAGTCTGAAATGAAGCAAGACAATACAAACAAAGGTCTGAAAATTGATCATAGAGTTTGCAGACTTTGTCATTTTCACTGTCAAAATCCTTGCATTTGCAACATCAAAGAGGCAGAAACTTGTTACAATCATGAAGAAGGTCTGATACTTGCAAAAATCACTTGTTGAAGGTGAAAGAAGAAGCTTGCTATCCAAAAAAATGTTCAACCCCAAAAATGAGCCAAATTTGGCTTTTTACAATGCATGGGTCGAGCCCAGGAGAGAGAAAACATGTAAAAAATGTGGGAGCCATTCCCCATTGAATGAAGATGCATTAAAACATCATGGGCATCCTTACAGACAAATGCCTTGACATTTTTGGCCATGCTGAAGAAGAATGCGACCCATTTTGCATTAAAACTGGTTGTTGAAACGTCATTTCTGGCCATTACCACATGCCAGAGATGTTTCTTGATTTTCTCTCTCCAAACTAAACCAAATGAAAAAAATACCATGGAATCTTGTAGAGAATTTCACCATCTTTCCATTGATATAAATAATGTGAAAATCTGAGCTCTGGATCGAAAGATATGGTGATTTGAAAATTTAGGGCAAAACAGGGCCAAATCGGGTCGGCGGGCAAAAAATTTGAATTTTTTACCTTTTTGGTCATTTGGAAAATTTTCAAAAAATTCCCATGCCCCGCTGGTTCAGGTGCCATGTGGCACATTTTAATTGGTCATGGGCCCTTCTTGCTCCATTTTACTTCATTTTTTCCTTTGGAAATTTTTTCAAAATTTCCCCGCCAGGCCGATGAGGTGAAGACACGTGGCATGATGTGATTGGCTCGGGCCTGTCTCTCCTGAATTTTCCATGGGTCACTTCGATATTTTTGGCTTGGACACGTGTCAAAACCCCATTAGGTGTGGGTTTGACCCTCCAAAATTCCCATGTGGGCTTGCTCTGAATTTTTTTGCCCCAACTAGACACGTGGCGAGATTCTATTGGCTCGCAATAAGGGGGGCGGGCCTTTTTCTTGAATTTTCCATTATTTTCCCATTGGGAAAATTTCCCAAGTTCTCCCACACTCCACCCGGCTAGGACACGTGGCACGTTCTTATTCGTTGGCGGGGCAACGGGCCAAAACTTCACCTTTTGGATTTTCAGCAAAACACTTTGCCAAAATTTCAAGTTTTCCTCCACCCTCTGAAACTCCAGCTCCTGGTGACATGTGTCATGCTCTGGTTCATCGGCGGGTTCAAGTGTAGGGCAAAAATGGATACTGGTGGCCACTGATTATTTTACCAAATGGGTTGAAGGTATCCCCACTAAAAATCAACTCATAAAATTGTCATGGATTTCATCTTAAATCATATAATTTTTAGGTTTTGAGTACCTGTAAAAATAGTTGTTGATAATGCAATGAGTTTTAGAGCTAAGCCATTGGTAAATATGTGCCAAGAATATGGGATAAATTTGACATATGCATCTAATTACAACCCTCAGGGGAATGGTCAAGCTGAATCAAGCAACAAAAATTTTCTTAAGATAATTAGAAGGACATTGGAAGTTAATAAAAGAAAATGGGGTGAGAAATTGAAATTTAATTTATTGGTAGATAGAATTACTGCCAAAAACAACCATTGTAAGAGTCCATTTGAATTAGTTTATGGAATCTAAGATATCTTTCCCCTACATATGCATTTTTCCTCTTATCAATCCATACAACAGCTTGACGATGAAGAAGTGAATCCCTATGAGGCAAGGATCAATCAAATTCTAGAGTTGGATGAAGAAAGAAGAGAATCTCACCAAAGACACCTGATGATGCAGCCTAGAATTTACCAGTAAAATCCTAGGTGCATTGGCACATCACTCATCCTAGACTGAGTGCTCACCCAAAGTGTGCAAAGGTATCGGCCCCTCTTTAGGGTTGTTATTGCAGGATGTTAGCATGATGAAGACTTAATGCATTTAGATCCGTAATTAATATATCATTCTATAGTGCATGTTTATATATATATATCTAAAGAGTAACAGATTTAAATGATAACCATAATGAAGTCAAGCATGCAAGAACCAATTATACTTAGGATTAATAATCTGATTTAGCTAATACACTCCATTATATTAAACATGATAAATACACATAAGATCATTACAATAGATAATATCATATCTTATGCACGCATCAGA
Organism: Taxus wallichiana var. yunnanensis; assembly: GCA_018340775.1. Lineage (NCBI taxonomy): Eukaryota > Viridiplantae > Streptophyta > Pinopsida > Cupressales > Taxaceae > Taxus > Taxus wallichiana. The sequence continues at coordinate 384,149,821 of CM031233.1, read as the reverse complement.
TTTGGCAAAATAAATTCACATTAATTCTATCCTCACCCCCTCACATACTACACAGATCATTAAATATTTATAAGGGTGGGTACTTACCCTTCCCCACTTGTATAACTCCAAAAATAGGTCACATGGTGAAAATAGTCATGCGCCTTTACAATCACAACCACACATGTAAGTGTGCTAATAATAGACCTCTTCTAGTTAACTATAAGTATAAATTCTATTCTTAGCCCACATCCATGCAAAGTGCTTTATAGCCGCTCTTCCAAAAATAGCCAATGTGTGTTGCACAAGTCTTTACCCGGTTTGTGTGCTTGGCACACTATCTCTAAAAATATCCTGTACATGTGAAAATGGCTAAGTCCCAAATCCACCCTTATATTTCACATACATGTTCTCCCTATCCTTCCATGCCTTTGACTATGTACTATTCTCTCATGTGAACCTTCTTTGTGCCTTCTTCTAAGTATTCCACTTTCATCCATTCAACATTACCCCACACTAAACTGCATTGCCACCTCACCAATGGATACTCCTCAAACAATAAAGAATAAATTAATGGAAAGAATGTAAAATAATTTTAAAACAAAGAATAAGTATTTACTCTACATCACCCTCTACTTCAACTGGAAGAATGAGTTCTATATATTCTTCTTTTATTTTTTTATCTAATAGTTACCACTCACTCAACACAACCCTCTTTCTTTTCTAGAATATTCACTGCAATAGACTCTAATTCATCATATGAAATTTCTCCCTTCTTAGTCTGTAATACTTACTTAATTTTTGCCTTTACGAGACATTCTCCCTTCCAAAGATACCCATCTTCTATGCTATAAGTTTTCCCAATTCATCCAAACTATTCTTATGGGGCTCCCGGGATGCTGCGCAAGGGCCTCACGCTTTTGCTTCACCAATGTCGCCTTTTGTGCTCCCAATGTCTCATCCTTAATCTCCTTGAAGACTTCATTGTCCTCTACCATTTTCCTTATTATGATGACTTCCTCTGGAGCTTTACAAATATTCAATGCTTAATCTTTCTTCTTCAGCTCCTCCCATAGGATTTGAAGTAGTTCCTCATAGGATGAACTATTTATAATTACTATAGCCTTTTCCCTCTTTTCCTCATGCTCGGTTCCTTTGGTGCTGGTATCTAAAATGGTCCCTATTCAATCCCCAAATTGACTAATGTGCGCACATAGTGCATAGCCGAAGGGAAATTTTTGGTCACCTTGGGCTCTAAGTGTGGTCTTTCTTAGAGGACATGATCCCCAATCTCCTTTGCCACACTGATAAGAACCCCATTCTTCTTCTACTCTAGGTTCTTCTCTCCTTTCAAGTGTGTGATCTTTATATCTTTGGACTTGATATCTTCCCTTATCACCTTGATAGTGTAATATTTTTCTATGTTCCTCCATTCCACCTCTATAGACACTTTGACCAAGGAATTACTTACCTACTCATCAGACATAACAGTGGGTTTTACAGTTATATGTCTAGCTTGAGGTGCCTTCTTCAACCTTCTTGACACACAGGATTATTTGCATACGTCAAAGTATGGCTCATCCATGTGTGTGTGCATAGACCAAGATAGTTACTTCCTTGTGTGCATGGTGACCATGTCCTCACCCATCAACACTCATCCATATAACTCCTTCGGTCTCACCATGCTCTCAAAATGGGAAAATTAAATCTTACTTGTGTCCTTAGAATATCCCAAAGATGGAAAATAAAACTCTCCACTTGTCCTTTTACTTCTTGCCCCTTAGGAATTGGCGCGCAAAGATTTGGAGTTGGATCTTTAGTGTTCTGAGCAGTATATTTCTTTATCTGTCCTTCCTTTACTCCTTCTTTCTCATTCTTAAAATATTCATCTTTTGGGTCCTCTATGTCCTCTTGTGGTGTAGGAGATTAGGGCAGACTTTCTTTATACTCTTCCGCTCCCTCATCCAGCTTCAATTTTCTCCTTCTCTTCTCAGTTGTCTCCTTTTGTGGAGAGAGTCACGGTGATCTCTGCACTGACTAGGGAGTAGTGCCTTGAGTACTTGTTCACCTAAATACCCTCTTAAAGTGGTGTTCCTTGGGGTTTTCTCCTACCTCCAATTCTTTATCCCCATCTTCTTATGTCTAGGGTACTTATGCGCTCATATTCTACCTTATCCAAGGGTTTCCTTTGTCCTCTATACACCAAGATGCCAATTTCATTGCACTCTTCCTCCTCATCATCTACTTATATAGTTTCAGTGGGCTTTGGAGATGGTATATTCTCTACTATATGCTTTCCCTTAGGTGGCCCTAGGAGTGCGAACTTGTTCTCCACATATTTGTTTCCCTCCAACTTGGGCTTAAGATGAAGGTAGATAAGCACGGCCCCACTATCTCCAATCAACAAAAACATGGGCTTCATGCTAACCACATCTAAAATTAGCCTCTCTATGTAGGTGGTCTACCTTGGATACACATAGGTCTTATGCAAGATAAAGTATTCATATCTACCTTGTCTGCAACAAAGTTCAGAGTCACACATTATTGAACCGATGAATTGGTTCCTATAAGTAGCATGTTGTGAAGGCATATGGAAGCTTAAAATAAGGGTTCCAAGTACCATCCTTCATCACAAACCACACGATGTAAAAGTGTTGATATATCATGAACTATACTTACTTTCCCACCACTAAAGGTAAATCCTTGGGGATGTGTCATTCCTCTTCAAATGTCATGCGAGCTGTCATACCACATTTGTACCCTCTATTTGAATAGCCCAATCATTTACCCTTCACATAAGTACTTCTCAAACCTTTCTACTAGGGACTTATTCTACACGAGGTACTCCTAGATCTTGTCTTTCATCCCATTGGGCACTCGATTTCCAAAAATACTAAGGACAATAAGATAGCACCGAAATTGATTCTCTTTCTGTGTGCTTCCTCAATGATAGTGTCTACAATGTAGCCTGCTATGTTGTATATTATTCCTTGTGACATTCTCCTTGTAATGTGTAGCCACATTGTGTTCACTTGGGATGATATCTCTTGATCATTTAACTTGGTGACTAGATGTGTAGCTACCTGTACCACTAGATACTTCTTCAGTTTGTCGATATCCATCCCACGCGTTCCTTTGGTGTATCCTAACTCCTTCCATGGCTCCAAGATGACTTCTTTATCTATTAAGTCACCATTCAAGTCTACTTATGTGCCCCTCAATCCTGTTATAGTGGAAATTAAAACGGTTTTAATCCTTACCCCGTTCGGTGAAATAGAAGAAATATTCATGTACCCTACTCATCAGCCACTCATACAAAGGTTCATACTTTCAAAATATAGGAGCTCATAAAACTAGTAAACTCCAATCTACTTTAGCATCTGCTCTCCCATGTCATCATACACCGATATATCCTCACATGTGCACTTGTTTGTATTTATATTCAATAACATGTCCAATTAATTTTGTTGTCTAATGTATAGTGGTTGTATTCACTCGATCTTTCATTTTCAGATGTGAGAATCCCATTCTTGTCCTACTATTATGCCTTATGGGTATTGCATTTATAAAAATTTCTCTCATGAACAATTTCAACCTCTGCTTCCACCTTCTTCTTCCCTTTAGCTCCTATGGTAGGTGCTTTCTTTGGTGCCATCTGTAAATCATGACTCTCTATCCTCAAACACTCATCTTTTTAGCTTCTACAACTTGTAAACTCAAACCCTAGCTTGAATCTATGTTCCCTAGTTGAAATCACATGCCCTAGCTCTTTAGAACACTCTGTTTCACTCAAACCCTTCACCAATGGGGACGTAAGCTTCTCTTACACACAAATCTACTCCTCACGTCTAGTTTCACACTCTTCACACCTCAATACTATTCACTCAACTCGTTCACACTTATCTCTTTCAATTTTTTGCAATTTATAATGGTAAGAATGAACTCGTATCCCTTCCTTATATAGATTTTCAAAAATTTGGTGCATTTATTGCTCCTTCACCTACCAACAATCCTCATTAAGTTACCCTTTTCACATTTTCCCACGTAGTACATCTTCGTGCCTTAGCTATAACCTTTTAGTGTGCCTTCCAACTTTACGCTACAAGATTCTCTTTAGGGTGCTTACATGTGCAGTACATCATCACTACACCTTCCTGGTAGTCTCCACGGCTGCCACTTACCTCATGTTATACTATTCCTTCATTTATCTCCATCCATGGTCCTCATTTGGAAGTAATCTTCTTTTCACCAACTCTTCAAACTTTGAATAACACCTGTAGCATTTTTTTCCTTTATGTGTACCCATTTCTCAACAACCACCCCACACAAATGGTATGTGCATTCCTCTACACATAAAAATATTGTAAATGGTAATTAGCTTCTGGCATGCAAACACACTTATTTCACAAAACAATAACTAAATTGACAAAGCATAGTGACGAAGAAGGAAATACATTAAGGAAATACATAATGGAAAACCTAAGATAAATGGAAATAATTCCTTATTACAAACACCAAGAAGAATTATTTATAGTAAGGCTTCAGCCTACTCCCATTGAAGTAACCGAGTAACCATATTCCATCAAGTGTTTCTAACTAAAAATTTCATGTTTCGAGTATGTGAGTGATAACATTTTTTCCTAACCAATGTACTTTGATTTTTCATGGATGGCGCAGAAACTTAGAATCATAGAGAAGCACCATCTGTCCTGATCTTGAGCTTCTTGTCCCTAATGTGCCTATCATTCCATGCTTTATGCCTTACTTTTTCTTGCTTCTGACTCTAGCATGCTATTTCCCATCGCTCATCCAAATTAATCAACTTGTCTATTTGTTCTTCTAATTATTTCTCATCATCTAGACCTCCAGTGTGCACAATACACAAAGAAGGTAACATAAATTCTATAGGAAGAACAACTTCTATGCCAAACACCAATTAAAAAGGTGTGGCCTTGTTTAGCCACTAGTAAGTTTTCCTATATGTGTAAAGTACTATAGAAACTTTATCATCCCAATCCTTTCTTCCAACATCACAAATTTTTGTCAATTTTTGGCTCAAAATCTTGTTGAAAGCCTCAACAGTCCCATTTTCCTGAGGATGATATGGTGTAGTCTTACGGTGTGCAATCATGGATTCATCTAATAAAATTTTGATTGTCTCATTTAGAAAATGTTTTCCCTATCACTGGTCAAAATAAAAAGGCATCCATACCTTGTAATAATATTTACCCATAGAAACCTAACTACATGTAACCGATATACAATCCGTTGTAGGTGCTTTGCTTCGCCCACTTTATCGATAGTTTATGAAAGTAATGATATAATGCGATACAATCATACATGCGGCTGGTGAAGTAGGACCCAAAAATCCATAGTCCATTTCTCAAATGGTTCTGCACTAGCAATAGGTCTTAGAGGCATTTCACCTCATTGATTTGGTTTCCCAAGGTCTTGACAGTGATCACAAGCCTTGCAATATGCCTTAAAATCTTTATACAGGGTCTCCTACCATAATCTAGTGAGTACAATCTTGTGCATAGTGGCATCACCTCTATAGTGCCCACCTACAATACCACTATGAGCTTCCTACATGATATATGTGTGCTCATGTTTCAGTACACAACGGCGTAATAATTCATCCCAACCTAACTTTTACAAGTCACCGCTAATCAGCATAAAGGGTGTCACGTGAATAATGAGTTGTTTCTTTTCTAAGGATTTCATTCCTTCTGGCGCCATACCTATTTGTAGAAAGAAAACAATATCCTCTAATTACGATGGCGCACACAGTAACCTATATAACTCGCATCGGAATGGTATCTTTAATTTATTGTGCTTCTTCTCCCGACTGTATTCTGGATAGATGATCTGGTCCATAATTACTTTTCCTTAGTTTTACCATAATTGTGAAATCAAATTCTTGGAATAAGAGTACCCATCTGCATATGTGCCCCTATAAAATGGGATTGTTTACCAAATAATTCAATGCCATGTGATTTGTATAAAATACAAATGGTGTTCATAGCAGGTTTGTCTCGAACTTATGTAAAGACTCTATAGTTGTGTAATTCTACTTTGTAGGAGTCAAATTTCTACTAGTAAAACAGATAGGATGATCTATAATACCTTCTCTAGGCTGAGCCAACACCACACCAATGGCCATGCCATAGGAATACACATGTACATGAAATGGCTGGTCCCATGAAGGAAATCACATAATAGGATCGGTAGTAAGTTTCTCCTTCAATGTCTCAAACACGTAATGTTGCGGTTCCCCCCAGTAGAACGTCCCTTTTCCTATTAGTAACTCCTCTAAATGTGCAGAAACCTTATCATGCCCCTTTATGAATTTCCTATAATACCCAGTGTGGCCCAATAATCATGTACCTCACTTTGACTAGTAGGCTCTCTCAGGCTAATAATGACTACAACCTTAGCTGGATCAGCTAACAAACATTCCTTGCAGATGATGTGCCCTAACAAAGTATTCCAAATGGAGTAGAAAATACACATTTCTTAAAGTTCAAAGAGATATTCAACTATCTACATATTTCAAACATTAAGTGCAGATTATCACAATGATCCTTAATAAGTCCATACACATCCAATCATCAAAATAAACCTACAAGAATTTTTGAGTAAAATATTTGAATGCTTGACAACTACACATGAAAATATAGAAAACACATTTTTCAAACCAAAAGGCATCACAGTATAGGCAAATATTCCCCATTCAATAGTAAAAGTAGTCTTTTCTTGATCCTCTTTGGTAATCCTAACCTGATGATACCTAGAGAATCCATCTATAAACAAATAGATTTCACACCCTACAATGCCTTCTAATATTTCCTTGTTGAATGGTGTAGAAAAGGGATCAGTCACACATGTAGCATTCATCTCCCTATAGTCCACATAGATCCTAATCTGACTATCCTTCTTGATATTGATTACCATTGGGATAACCCATTTTGAGTTGTTTAGGGGTTTGATGATCCCAGATGTCAACATTTTACCAATTTCTTCTTTGACCTTTTCATGTAAGTTGGGGTTCATCCTATAGGGTATCTTCTTGATTGGGTGTGCACCTTACTTAAGCTTTATCTTCATCTATCCTAATGATTCATGCACGCCTTTAAGTTCATGGTATCCCTGAGGGAATAAGTCCTGATAATCCTATAATAACTCAATGATTTTTACTATTTCAGAGTCATACCAATAAGTCCCCAATAACATCCGCCTTAGGCTCAAAATCTGATCCAATATTCACTTTATTTGTCTTTATAGGTTCATGATAGGCATGCGTGATCTTATCTATACTATCCAAAACCTCATGCTTACTTGTTGAATGTTCTACATCCAAATTTTCTACTTCTTCAACATCCACTAAGTAGACTATTTTTCCTTTTTATTTCTCAAGGCAAACACGATTAATTAGTGCGGCATCTCTCTTTGTTTATCCAAAAAAAAGTGCTCCTGAGTCTCCTTCATCAAATAAATCTTGAATTAGTTCTTCCACCTTGGCACTATCTCCCATAGTTAAGCACTTTATAACCTTTAATGCCTCTTCTACTGGAGGTTTAGTAGAGAAGAAGTCAAACATCTGGATCATTCCTGTAATTAAATTTTTCCAATTTACTAGTCTCTCTATGAATTTCTTCATATACATACCAAGAACGCGCACAACCTTGTAAAGTGGAATAAAATTTTTACACCTAGAGTGAAGGTGGTAAAGCTTCCTGCCCTTCTATCCAAATTCTCTCACACTATTGAATGTGGAGTTGAACAGGTTGATTGCCATGATAAGTGCATATTTGAGTAGGTGCATTTCTCCTAAAGAACCTAGTAGCAAGATAAATCCTAATTTCATTCCATCCTATAAGATTATCCTTATGAACCACCCACCAAAGGTGCATTGTTATCCTTTATAGGGTATATGCTATCATACTCCATCTCTCCAACTGGTCTATCCACTATTCCTCCATGGCACGTAGAAATACCATACGATCTCCTTATCTAATGTAATGGGTACTAAGTTGTTACCTATTCTCTTGATACATCAAGGTCTATTATCCCGCACAAATGTGTTATTTACTTCACGCCCTATCAACTCATAAGTACTATAATCCCAATTGTCATGAGCAACACTTGTAGTATTGCTATTAGACAATCCATCTTACCACCGGAAAATTCCTTCTTTATATGGCTCAAGTACCCTTGGGTCTTGAACGACATGTACATAAATCCTATTCAGTCCTCACTTAAAGGCTCAACATAGGGTGCAAATTTTCCATATTTTAAAGGTATAATAAATCTTTCCTCCTTTTTTTCAAATTTGATATAACCCTTGTTGAACCAAAGATCAAAATTATTTGCATAGCACCAAGAACCCCAGTTGATCTCAGGGAAGCTATCTTCCTCTCGGTGCTAAAACCTCAAAATCTCCAAGTGAACTTGGATCCTGTATGGTAATGGATGCATCTTTTAAAACTCCGATGTGAGTGGCCTTAGTCAAGTTAGCCATGAACAATACATTCGCATATGGCTGCAATGGAGGTCTCCCCATCTATACCCATGCATCTAAAGTAAGAACATTTACTTTTGTGCCTATATCAATCAATATATTACTCAATATCCACCCATCCAAAACATCATTCAGAGTGATTTCCTTGTCATAATATAGGCTATGAGGGGGAATATTTGCATACAAGATCTGTTGTCTAGTCTCAATACTTTTTCACAAAGTGTTTCCCTTTAACCAATTCCCTAATAGTGGAATGATATTCTCCTGGCACAACATCTTACACACTTATTTTAAGTCATCCATATCAGATTGGAAAATTTCTAATGCTTTCTTCCGCTCCATCTTCTGTGATTACTCCTTTAAATATTGTATTTCACCCTAAATATTTCTAAGTACCTCCATGGTTTCTTGATAAACCTCCTTCTGATGGACAAGATCTAGGTACCATGCATGTAGAACCTCCTCCTTAGTGATGGTAGGCTTCTACTACAATGCTTCTTTGGTGCGTGCTACTTCAAGATGTGCGTAGTGATATTTACCTACAATGCCTCAGATTCTAGTTCCAACTTGGTCATCTAATGATTTTCCACGGTGTTGTGTATCCTAACCATCCCTGTGCCTTTGTTTTCTTGTTTATTTTTCTTACTAAGATGCTCATACAAGTCCAAGCATTCCTCATAACTATGATTCTTTCCACATAAATAACATGTAATATTTTGAGGACATTCATGCCTATAGTGGTCAGGAGATCTACATGTATAACATGTTCCACGAGGAAAATCACCTCATCCACCACCACAACCTCATCCTCCAAATCCACCATGGTATCCTTGACCTATGCCATGAACTCCTTCAAAACACCCTTCATTCTGATCATAGCACGCCTAATTTTGATCCCAATCCTGATGCTCATTCTTTCCTTTAGAGTTATCTAATACTCTTGTTTGTCGTACACCAATATCTATAGCATCATGGATCTACTAATAAGCCGGTAGTCTTCCGTGTCTTGAATCATAGACCTCTACAGATTTTACAAGAATAACATGAGATGTTCTTCCTTATTGAGTGTTATAATGATGGGCAATGGATAACATCATGGTTTAAATGTGACATATCTCATAGTCTAACAATAATGAGTGTACTAATCTACAAGGACAACTATCCTTTCTTTGACCTTCCACTTCAAAATATGTGCACCAAATCCTCATACATGTCTCATGTGCTAAATATGTTGATAGATTCTCTAACTATTTTTCCATAGCTATGATCTCGCTTCTAAAAATGGGCTCAACCCAATGTTTATACTTCCAACTACCTTAGCGTAATGTTTCTTGAATTTCTTTACGTGGATTAGTGTATGTCTTATGTGATAGTGCCCTTCTAAAAGTTTTAATCACACCTCCAACAAACCGTTGTGCATTATGAATTACATGAATATCATAATAAATCTTAGATAAACATGTTTTGAAATTAACATCATACTCTCTTACACTCTCAGTAGTTCCTTGCTTAATATCCTTGAGTGAGCTTATACTCTTCTGCTCAAACTCATGGATGTAAAAATCTTTAAGGAAAGCATATTTTAAATTTACATAGTCTACATATAAGTCTGATCGGTGTCAAACTTTATGTACTAGTAGTGTGCATGCCTTTGTAATGTAGTGGCGAATTGACTTTCCCTGCACTTAGAAGCCATGATTCCCTTTACACACCATAGTATTTCACACATGTGCATGTGTTCAACAACATCTTCTATGCCCCTATACTCTAGAATATGAAGAGACGTATCCATGTAAATATTATGGGATTGGTGTGGACCCTTCCCACCTGATCCAGAACCTCTTGTGTTTCCTCTACCTCTAGAACCACCAAATCCACCCAAACTAGACCCACCTATACCTCCCGATCCTGAACCTATAGCCAAAGATGGACCAAAGATGTACTTACCTATTTTCCCAACAATAGTAATGAACTACACCCCCACCATCTACGAAGTGGTACTACTTCTAGATGTGAGTCTAAAATTTTGTGTGCTTGAATTTTGTATGGAGGATACATCTAAAAAGGTACCCCTAAATAGCAATGAAGACATTTGCACATTAATCGATTTGTTTGTTATATGAATCACTCTTTCTCTCTCACTAGCTAAATTAGCTTGCTAACTATTCATTGTACTAGATAGTGGAAGACCAAATGGAAGGGAAAGGTTACTGTGGATTCGATGCACACCTATGGCTCAGTTGTCTCTCACAGCTAGCATGCTTATACATGAGACTGAGGGGGGTTCCCTATCATGCTTTCCCAAATGGGGGAGTTCCTGATGCTCGCATTTCACATCTTCTGTGTGAACTTCAATATTTCACGAGCCATCTCTCCCCATAATTCCATTCACTCTGCAACATCCCGCTACTTCTCTATCTCCCTCTCATGTGCCTCATTATGATTAAGTCACCTTTCCTCTCTCTTCCTTTTTGTCACTAGGTTTTCCATCTTTCACCAAAGCTACTCCTTCCCCTGCGCGTGATGGGGTTTAGCTAGCCATCTCTTTGCTCTACAAGTTCATGGTTACCATTAAGATTTTTATTTCCAATGGAATGCCTTGCCAGTATGTTCCCCTGTGATATCATAAATATTATAATTTTGATACGTATGGGAAAGAATAAGTGGAAATTTAGTACTCAAAAATATAGTTATTTAGAACACCATGAAACCAAGCATCCACAACACGTGTCCAAATCAGATCAACATCATAGAGGGCCTAAAATTCTTCTTGCATCTAAATAAGTGCATGATACCTCTAATTCCTTTTAGATGCATAAGAAATCCACCACTCGTATAGCTCTACTAGAAAAATGGAAAAGAATATCTCATATAAAATATCATATAGATTTTGTTCCACCAATACACGTGCATTAAATGCATAACTGGGTGTTGAACCTCCATGCGTATTCTTCTTCTAGATCATGTATCCACTCCTCAACACTTGTTAGGGTCAACTAGTATGTCTTCATTGCAAACCATCCTAAAAGCAACTAAAAGAGAGGTCCTCGACAATAGAACCAATGATGCAGCCTAGAATTTACCAGGAAAATCCCAGGCATGCTAGCACATCACTCAACCTAGACTGAGCATTCACCCAAATCACACAAAGGTATCAGACCCCTCTTTAGGGTTGTTGTTACATGATGTTAGCATGATGAATACTTAATTCATTCATATCCATAATTAATATATCATTCTATAGTGCATGTTCAGATCTATATCTAAAGAGTAATAGATTTAAATGATAACCATAATAAAGTCAAGCATGCAAGAAACAATTATACTCATGGTTAATGCTCTGATTCAACTAATACACTCAATTATATTAAACATGATAAATACACAGAAGATCATTACAATAGATAATAACATAGCTTATGTGCACATCAGATTTGGTAGCATAAATTCAAAGTAATTATGTTCTCACCCCCTCTTATACTATGTAGATTATTAAATATTTATAAGGATGGGGAATTTCCCTTCACCGCTTGTATAACTCCAAAAATAGGTCACATGCTGAAAATATCCATGCACCTTTACAATCACATCCAAACATGCAAGTGTGCTAACATTAGACCTCTTCTAGTTAGCTGGAGTAGCAATTCTATTCTTATCCCACACCCATGTAAAGCACTTTGTAGACACTCTTCCAAAAATAGTCAATGTGTGTCGCACAAGTATTTACCCAATTTGTGTTCTTGGCACGTTATCTCAAAAAATAGCCCATAAATGTGAAAATGGCTATGTCCCAAATCTACCCTTATATTTCACTCGTGTATTCTCCCCTATCCTTTCATGCCTTTAACTGTGCCTTGTTCTTTCACGTGAACCTTCTATGTTCCTTCTGCTAAGTATTCCAATTTCATTTGCTCAACACCTAGATTCGGATAAAAGCTTAATAAGTTATTTAACAAAAAGATGACCCCTAAGACATTCGATTGGAGACCTTGTCCTACTTTGTGGGACATAAGGCATGAGGACAAGGGGAAATATGGTAAATTTGATGTTTTGTTAAAGGGTCCTTACTCCATTGACATAAGAATTGGTGACCATGCTTTATTCCTAAAATATTTAAATGGAGACTTGCTCGAGGTTCTGTTAACGGAAAACATCTAAAACATTTCTTAGACTGAACAACTTTCACCAAGTATGACCTTTGTACAATGTATCGGTTTGTCATTTTTTTGTAAAGTTGTTTTTCTGTTTTGTGTTTTGTTTCCTTTTTTGTTTTCCTCATCTACATGGCCATTTTACCTAATATCTCAAGTGTCTTTTTTTTAAGTTGGTTTCATTTTTTTCTAAATTAATGGGTACTTTTGACCCGTTTCCCAATGGAATCTAGTAATTGGTCCATTATGTGTTCAATTTGTGTGGTTCTTGTGGCACCCGCGGGGGATGCCCATCCCTGAGTCGATCGGATGTTGGTTCTTGATTTATATCTCACCCTTTTTATTAAGAGTATTTCTTTGAAAAAAATTATTTAACTAATTTGCCAATGTTTTAAAAATGTATGCTCAAAGATAGGATCGTATGGGTTGCAAAAGTGAGTCTTGTGTTTAGGGTGTGAATCCTATTTTTCAGTCAAGGAATGTAATAGTTATGTTGCCCCTAAAAATCCCTGTAAAAATTGACCCCTCTGTTCCTTCTAGTGTTCTTTTGTGTTTTGTAGGGCTTGATTTTTCCTAAGTGTGGAATTAGACATGGAAGGTATCCATGTGTCCCTATGGTGCATATTTGGAAAGGCACAAATAATTGGATACTTTCAAGAAGTGAAGATTGGCCATGTGGCGAGAATACAATAAGGCGATCTAGGTGGGCTGAAAAGTCAAGGCAGAGAAGAAGATCTTGCGAGCCTCCACATGTCACCTAGATGTAGATTCGAAAAAAGAAAGAGAGAGGAAATCCCAAAAGATGTGCAAGGCTCCCACATGTCATGTAAAAGTAATTATGGCCACCAAATGGGCCAAACAAATAAGTAAGGGACCCGATGTTTGAAGGATTGAATATAGTTTTGGGTCCCGAGGCATGCAGTTCAAGATGTGGCTCAATATTAGAGTTGAGACTCTAAAATAAAGACAAAACAATAGTGGGTTGACCAAAATCAAGGACACCATTGGATGCATAATGATGGTTTTATTTTATAAACAATATTGAATCAAACCCGAAAGTTTTGAATACCAAAAAGGATAATTGTATGCAAAAAGAGATAAGAGTGCAGATATGAAGATTAATGAGCAAGGTTGAGCATGTTTTCCTAAGTCATTTTTTTATCTCATTACAACTATTATTATTGTCTCACAAAAATTGAATATCCCTCTCGAAGAACTTTCAGACATAGATCAAAATTAGGGTTCTATTTGGGGCCCCAACCCATGATAAATAAATTTTCATACATATTTGGAAGAAAGGACACAAGAAGAGGAATAAAGACACAAGAAGAGAAATAATGCTTGTAGTCATTTTTCATGTACCCTTAGTACAACCTTCTAATCTCATGTGCATTGACCTATCACCCAACACGAAATGGGTTCTCACTCGAGGCACGTGTGGCTACCAATCCCCTCCTTTATATTAGCATTGTGATAAGATCTTTCCATTATTAGAGGATTAAATGTAGAAAAGTGGATATTCATGTAAAAGCATAATATGAGTTACCATATCCTTATAACCATGCATAAAAATGAGAGAAACAACACAACATAGATTATGAAGAACATTTTATATTTATAATATGAAGAAATGACAATGGGGTTTACACCCATGAATAATATATTCAACAAATATATATATATATATATATATATATATATATATATTAATCAAGAGTGCTAAGTAACCACATTACGTTCAAAATACCATGCCATGTCAAACACAGTGAATGTCAAGGATCTGGCCTAGATAGTGTATGTTAAAACAAAGATCTAAATCATATATAAGGAGTCATAGCTATTCCCCCTTATTACATGATTTTTATAGACCCATCCCTTAGACATGATGACCTTCTTGACAACTCCTTAATGGAGAAACCCCAACCCTAGGGCCCCTTAATACTTTCTATAGAGATTCTCCTTCCCCATGTTATAGTTATTCCTTTCTTTCTTCTACCTAAGCATCTCTTCTTATAGGTCCAATACCCACCACCATTCCTTCATTCAGGAGTAGATCACATGCCAAGTGTCCATGTGGTCCTTCATTAGTGAATGCTTATCCTGTTCCGAGCTCTCCACCTTCTATAATGATTTCTTCCTAAGAATATTCCCTACGTGGAATATCCTTTTCTTGACCACCAAGTCTCTAGGATGGCACCTTATCCACTGACATGCCTAGTCGGGTCACGTTTTCCTCAAGTTCCTTTAGAACACCGAATATGGAAAACTCCTCGATCCTACATATTGTCTTGTGCATGCATAATGGTTTCTACTAAACCCTTCTTAAACCCTTGCTCTGTGATTTTCTCCCTACGCACCCTTCTTCTTCTTACTATGTCATGCGCGCTCACGCACCTTCTATTACTTAGCCAATATTTCAAGGCCCAACATCAACCCACAGTAATCTTGTTCTCCATCCTTGGAAACATCCTTCTTTTAAAAGATTAAATAATGGTGGGATCTGAAAAAATTGTATGGAGGATGAAAGAATGGAAGAAATGAAAGAATTAAGAATGGAAGAATGGAGAAAAATCTGTTATTTCTGCAAGTGGAGTGGGAACTCCTTCCTCATTACTTCCTCAATCTTCTCTTAGGCATCCACTTCACCTGCAACTTCTAGAGTACATCACCCACTAGAGCACTCAAATCCTCAAATCTAAATTCATTTCCCTTAACGTTCGGTGTATCTATGATCCCTTCTAGCTGCTTGCTAAGGTCATCCAATGTATCCATCCTACGAGTGACCTGGGGTATAGTTCCTTAAGCCAATTTTTAACTCGAACCTCGCAAGGTTTTGATTGCTTCCATTTTCTTCTCAACTTTGGCTAGGATTTTATCCCACTCTACCTTGTTTCCTTTATTCTTCTCCTGGAATTATTTTAGATCCACCTCATGTGTAGAAACTAGTATAATTGCTACCTTGTCCCTCTGTCGGTGTAGTTATGATATACGACCTCAACTATTCATGTGGAATTCTTCACGTGGAAAGGAGATTAGAATATCAAGTGACTGTCTCCTCGATATTCTATTTATCTTCCTCCTTCTAACGTTCCAACACCTCTTCTGTTGATTCCAATGGGAGTGGTCACCTTTCCATAGTAAAGATGTGAGTTGAATCTTCCAATCATTGCAAGGTCGAATCGTATTTTTCTCGGGTGGGGTCAAGTCTAGACGCTTCAAGATAATGGAATTTGTAGTCATCTCTATCTTCTTACAGACCTCACACACCTTCACCTTTTCCTCCCTTAGCTCATTCCTTAGTTTTGCACTGATCAAATCCTCCTACTTTACATCCTTAATCTTCTTAATGATCTCTTCATTCTTCTTCTCCAGCGCTCCCTCTACGAACCTTACCATGTCATTCCTTCCAAATATTCTTTCCTCAACCTCCACCGATACCTTATTGATTGTTTTACAAACTTTCTCATTAGATAAATACTAAGCATTTATCGTGGATTCACTCCTTTGGTCTCTCGGTATCTTCATCGGTGCCCCTTTTTTGACCTTAAATTCTAACTCATCACCATGGGACTCAAAATCCCAAGATAGCTTTTTCTTATATGAGGGTATGTTCCTTCTTCAAATGAATACCATGTAAGGAGTTGTTTTGTAGGCATGGTACTTTAGAAGCGTGCATATAGTACATTTGTTGGATCATTGATATAACCCATTCCTTACTTCGCACCACTTCTACACTCTTCCCTCCTATGTGCATTTCTTTTCGAAAGCTTACCGCTAAATTGGGATCTCTACCCATGCTCCCATAATCCTTTCCTACACTCTCCTCCTCTATCTCTTTGAGTATTTTGTCAAGCACCGTGCTCCACCTCCTAATCCATCAAATCTTTTATTATGCTCACTACTTCACATTCTCGCAACCTCTTCTATTTTCTCCTTTGTGAGGCTTGTGGTCCTTTGATCCTTAGTGTTTACCTCTTCACTCCCCCCTTGCCATGAGCATATCCTTCCTCCTCATCTGAGTCATTTACATCATATATAAGATGGTCCCGAGAGCCTCTTCATGCTTTTCATCATCCCTCTTGCCTTCTCAGGGATTCCATGATCTCGCTTCTCTTCCCGATTACACCTCCTTTGTTGCCTTTCAATTTTTCCTAACTTGTGAATCTAGTATAGGGGATTCTTCCTTCTCATCTTCTTCAACAAGCGCATCCTTCCTCGATGATTATTCTATTACATGGGGATCTTCTTTATCTAGCACCTCTTCCTTAGGTGTATTTTATTTTTCTGTAATGGGGGACTTATTCCTTCAAGCATATGTGCTCGACTTCACACTTGACTCCTACCCACCAACAAATTGCATTTTTGTACACTTGGTGCCTTCCTCTCTGGTGCCTCCTCTCTCTCCCTCTTCCTTAACACAACCTTCTTCCTCATGGTGGGGTCTTTCGGGATGGATAAATCATCCTCCACATATGCTCCTTTCTTATACTTGGGCCTAATACATAGTTATACCCTCACCGCAGTCCTTCCACCAATTGGCGAATCACAAGTTTTATCATATGCACCTCATAAGAGACATACTTCTCCACATAAGCATGCTTCTTGGGGTTTATCAGCTTTCTACACAACTTGTGGTGGTCTTTTTCAACCTTTACGAGGTCAAACCTTAGTCTTTTGGCCTCCTTGAAGAGGTTGACCCCTACTTAGAAATATTGAGAAGTGAAAGAGAAAGGTAATTTACACCATGGGATTTTGGTCCCATATGTCAAGGAGAATCTGCCAATGTAGATATGTTGGTATACAAAAAACTCACCTACTCCTTGCACCAACACTTTGAAATGTTTTGAGTATTCTCCACTCAAATTTCTCAAATGCATCACAAATTCAATTATACCATTTCTCTAGGAACACCTTATGGGCAGCCATCATGGTGTCACAAGTATATTTATCAAATCTCTTGGTCAAGGAAGGGTTCTCATCCGGTACTCCCATACAAATTTTTCTGGCCCATCGGGAACTCTAATTTCTGAAAACATGATGGTAAGGAGGAAATTACCAAACATGATCTTATCCCCATCGCATCCGGAATTGATGGTCTCTTTGCTATGAAGACGAATAGGTTATAGATAGTTCCCTCTAAAAATTTTCAGCACACATTCAACTAGGCCTTGTTGATTTGTTTCTATCTCTCCTGTCCATTCACTTGGTTACTAATTGCATAAAAATCCTCATCACGGGGTTGGAAAATGTTGATATGTCAAGTATCATCGCCCATTCTTATAGTCGTAGGTGTCCACAATTTTCTTTATGACCTTATTATCCTCCAAGTCATCACCAAATGAATCTCCCTCGTAGGTAAGCCTAGTAAATTTAGATATTAGTTGAGGAGTTATCCTCATTATTTACCCTACAAAGTATAAATAATCTTCATGCATGTGTGACACCAAACATTGTCACAACCACTCAAGTTTACCAAAATAGGGCAACTCATATAGCTTTGTAATAATCTGAATTTCTCCATTTTCACCTTGAATTCATCATCATAGATGGAAATTCCATCTAGTTTCCATTTTTCTATAGGTTTTACCATCTCCAATGCCATTTCTTTTCTATGGTGCTTGTTTGGTGGTTATAGTCACTTACAACCATTTTCCTTACATGATACACCCACTCTTTTCTGAGCAACATGTCATCTGGGTATTGCATCTCTGCATACCACTCCTCGTTGAAACTAGTGGAAACAACATGTTTCCCTCTGCCCTTTCCCCTCTTTTGTGCCATCCTCTTGTTAGGTTACTAAAAACAAACTCTTCCTTGATCTTATTTCTCACTTTTCTCAAATCTGTGGCTTACCTTCGTGAAATATCCCTTTACTCCCATGCCCTAGTTGCAAAATGGTAACCTAGACAATCCTTCAACAAGATGACATACTCTCCTTAAATATTCTTCTCTATGCCCATGTACTCCTTCCACTCTAGTTCGTAAATTACACTATTCATGCACTCAGATTCTTACAATTTTTCCTTCACACAAATTTTCTTCGCAGATGCCCTAGTTTGCAAGAGATCTCCGATATCATAATTGCAGGTAAATAATAACATGATTGACCTTCTACTTATAGATTTCACTCATCTCATGCAATAAATGCTATGTTACTTACTACATACTTTTGAAATAAAGGAAACTTTTTCCACTAAATCCAACCTTAAACATTCATACCCATGTGCCCTATCCTATGTGAATAATCTCTACAACCTTCTAGCATGCAAAAATCCTTACTGAATGAATATCCTCACACACGCACTTGTAGCACCAAAGGCACTTCTTCTGTCTTTAACCTAATTTTTTCTATCTCCTACCTCATGTTGTTCCTATACTTCTCATCCTTTATACGTAGTCTTTGTAAAGTTATATTGACACTAAACTCCTTATGTTCACCTTTTCTATGTGTGATCTTCCACACTACTTTCCTTCAATCTGGGCCATCGAAACACTACTTCTACTACCATCCTCCATTTTACGTTGCATTACTCCACCCCACACAAAAATAGATGCACATTCCTCTATGCATAAACAACCTTTTGAAAATAGTAAGTGGATACCGGTGCACAAGGTGCTCAAAACAACACAAAGGAAGGGAACAAGCAACTAGAAAGGGAAACACAAGAAAATTAAATGCATTAAGGAGAATCCTAAGATAAATGGAAATACTACCTTATTATAAACATAAAGAATACTTATTTACAGTAGAGCTTCATCCTACTCCCATGGAAATGGCTCGGTAACTATGTTACATCTAGTGCTTGTAACTGGAAAGCACCTGAATCAAGGATGCATGAGATGATATATGGCCTTAACCAATGGAATTTTAGTTTCCCAATATGGCACAAAAAATCACATTCATAAAGCAATACCATCTGCCCAACCTCAAATTGTTTTTCTTAATATGGCAATCATGTCATGCTTTTTGTCGCACCTTTTTAGCCTTCTGACTCCACCTAGCAAGTGATTGTCCTTCGTATAACTACATTAATTTGTACATGCTCTCTTGTACTATTTTTTGATTAGCTAATCCTCTTGCACATGCAATACAAAATTATGGTAGCATAAATTCAACCAGTAAAACAACCTCTATACCAAACACCAATTAAAATAGTGCGGCCTTGTTCAATATCATGTAGGTTATCTTGTATGCCCATAGAAAGGATGATACCTTGTCATCCCAATCTTTTCTTCCCACATCACAAATTTTAGTTAACGTGTGACTCAAAAAAATTTAAACACCTCAACAGTTCCATTAGCTTGTGGGTGATAAGGGGTGGTCTTATGATGGGCCACCATGAACTCTGGCAAACAAAATCATGACTGTTTCATTCAAAAATGTGTACCCTCATTACTAGTCAAGATTAAAGGACATCCATACCTGTAGATTATGTTCTCCCATAAGAATATAGCTATTGTTGTTCTATAATCCTTGTAGGTGTTGCCTTCACCCATATTTTTAAGTATTCGGTGCAAGTGATGATATAGCATGAACCATTCCTTCGTGCGGTGGGTGAAATTGGTCCTAAAAAATCAATTGCCCATTTTTCAAATGGTTCTACATTGGCTATTTGCCTCAAGGTAATTTTATCCCTTCTTCGGCTTGTCAAAGCATTGGCAATAGTCACAAGCCTTACAAAACTCAATGTAATATTGGCATATAATTTCCCACTAAATCCCTATGAGTAGAATCTTCCACATGGTGGAATTACCTACATAGTTCCCTCCTAAAATCCCACCATGTTATTTTTCCATGATTGCAACGTTCTCATACTCTAACGCATACTAGCACAAAACCTCATCACATCCTAGTTTTTATAAGTCTCTAATGATTCACATATAGGGTGTGGTGCGTATGGCTAACTGTTTTCTTTCTAAAGTCTTCATTCCTTTTGGTGCCACACTGTTTTGAGAAACATAGAAATATATTCTAACTCGGAGGGTGCGTGCTGAACCTAAAAAGTTATGCATCTAGCATAACATCCTCAATGTTTTGTGCATCCTCCCCGAGTCAATCCATTACAAATGGTTGGGCCCTAAGTTACTCTTTCTTGGCTTCACAAAAATATAAACTCAAACTCCTAAAACAATAAGACTCGTCGATATGCACCCTTACAAAATGGACTTGTTCACTAAGTACTTCAATGCCACGTGGTCTATGTAGAATATGAAAGGTGTTGCCAAAAGATATTTCCTAAACTTATGGAGTGTGTAAATCATTGATAGTTCTTCATGCTCGGTCGTAGTGTAGTTCTATTCTATTGGTGCTAATTTCCTTCTAGCAAAACACAATGGGTGGTTAATAATTCCTTCTCCAGTTGTGCTAAGAATTCCTAATCACCATCCCCTGAAGCATCAACATGTACATGGAATGGCTTATCCCAAGAGGGAAAACATAATCTAGGCACAGTGATAAGCCTATTATTCAATGTATCAAACGTTGTATATTGTGCCTCTCACCAGTGAAAGGAACTCTTATTGTTTAGTAAATTCTTGAATTACGTGGTGATTTTGGCATACCATCTTGATAAAATTCTTGTATTATCTTGTATGCCAAAGGAATCCACTCACTACACTCTATCTGGTAGGCTCTCCTAATCCCACAATAACGAAAACTTTGGTTTGATCCAACAACAAACCCTCCTTACATATGATGTGCCCTAAAAAAATGGAGTAGCGAAGAAACACTTCTTGATGTTGAGGGATATGTACAACTACTAACATATTTCAAACATCAAGTGTAAATTATCACAATGGTTTTTCACTATTCCATACACCATCCAGTCATCAAGGTAGACCTGAAGAAACTTATGGATGAAGTCTTGAAATTCCTGCACAACAATGCACGAAAACACAATATGTGCATTCTTCAGTCTAAAAGACATGACCATATAGGAAAAAATTTCCCATTCAATGGTTAAAGTTCTCTTTTCTTGTACTTCTTTAGCAATTCTAACTTGATGATATCCTGAGAATCCATCCGTGAAGGAATAGATCTCGCACCTAGCTACTCCTTTCAAGATTTCTTTAGTGAAGGAGGTTGGAAAAGGGTCAATGACACATACTACATTCAGGTCATTGCAGTCAACACAAATTCTTATTCTTCCATCATTTTTAATATTAATGACCATGGGGCTTACCCATTTTGATTCCTCCATAGCTTCAATGATACATGAAGTAATATTCATATTCATTTGATAAGGCCTCTTCCGAATCGGTGCACACCCTCATTTAACTTGATTTTCATTTCTCCCAAGGAGTGGTGAATGCCTTTAAGATCATGGTATCCATGTGGAAATAAGTCCTGAAACTCACACAAGTAGATCAATGATCTTTGAAACCTCCTTCTCTGACCAATAGTCTCCAATAGTGGCCTCATTAGGTTCCATTTCTGAACCAATGTTAACCTTATTTTTTCAGGGGTTCATGGAAGGTGCATTCTTGCTCATCAACATTATCAATAAATTCACATGTACCTTTAGTATGGTTAGCATCCAAATTTTCGATCTATTACATAGACCATTTTCCCCTTGTCTTTCTCCATGCATGCATGCTCAAGTTGCACCTCTTGTGACTCTTCTTCATTAAAGTGTGGTTCTAAGCTAGGTTCATCCAATAACTCCAATATTATATATTTTTCATGGCACTATCTCCTAATGTAAGGTGCTTGAACACCCATAACACCCTATTCACTAATGGTTTGGTAATCTGATACTCGAAAGATTGAAGGAGGTTTACCATCAACTGCTTCCAATTTCTGTTTGATGGCACATTTACGAGCTAATATACCATATGCACGCACAACTCCGTAAGGTGGAATAAAACTTATGTACCCATAAATAAGGTGGAAAGGTCTTTGCACCTTCCATCACTGCTTTCTCACATTCTTAGACATGAAACAAGGTGGGTTCCTTCCCATAGTAGTATCATATTACAAGGTGGGTGCATTTCATTGAGAAAACCTAATAGAGAACATGATTCTTACTTCGTGCCACTCTATAAGGATATCACGATGTGTCTTCCACAAATGCATTATGGTCCTAAGAAAGTTATAGTTGAGAATCCATCTTCTTTTGATCTCATTTTTCCACTGAGCCTCCATTTCTCATAATAATTCATCAAGGTTGGCCCCTCCAGAGTAGCTCGACAACTTCTTCCTTCCTAGGTAGTTGATTGAGCATGCCTTTTCACTTTCATAATAGATCCTCTTAAATTTGTCCCAATTAACTCATAAGTCCTGTGCACCCAATTATCACATGCCACACTAGTTGTACCACTTAGGGATTGAGCATCTTCAAACCGAATAACTCCCGCCGTAGGTTAAATCTTCTCGGTGTCACCGATAGAGTGAACATAGATCCTATCAATTACCTCTATTGGGGTAGTACAATTTTGTATAGATAATATATTAGATCTAAACATACATGCATTGAATGTGAATATTCTACCACAAGAATTACACAAAACAAGAGATATAAATCAACATTAGATTTAATGTGGTTAACCCAGATTTGGGCTACCTCCAACAAGAAACAAGCCAATCTATTATCCAAAGCTTTAACAAGATATAAAATTGAAGATTTATAATATTCCAAACCTCTCAAATGTACAATACTTTCTTTCACTCAAGATTTTGCTTCTTCTTCAAGAATTCTCTCTCTTACAATTATTCTCACAATATTCATCAAATTTTGTAAGTTCTTAATTCTTACTTCTAAACCCTAGTTTTAATGATTATATAGGTGTATACAAACTTATGGAACTTAGCCATATAATTACAATCAATCGATATTCTTTAATACTAAAAATATATCTAATTCTTGATATTTAAATAAAACACTCCTGCATAGCTAATCGATGTCGATTAGTCCTAACCGATGCCATTTCCTCCTTTCTGAATGATTTTGGTCATACTTGACCAATTCTCCGTCCCTCCATAACTGATGTTGGTTACTATATTTTCTAGTAAGTTTCATATTACATGCTAATATGAAGTAATTAAACTCCATAACTCAATAATCTCCCACTTGGAGATTAATTACTTTGCACCATGCCCGTACAATGTCATTCTTGGATCCTTTCTTAGATTTTTTTCTTCCTCTTTAAGTATAAATCTTGAATACCAATAGAAGGGGAGTGTATCTCCAACTTCTCCTTTGATAAAAACTTCATTAGCATATCCACAGGGTTCTCACTCATATGAATATTTTCCATATTCAACTACCCATACTCCAATACCTTCCATATGAAGTACTACCTCAACTGAATGTGTTTCATTCTCAAATGAAATGTTGAGTTATTTTCCAAATGAATTGCACTCGATTTTCACTCGAACAATTTTCAATCATATTGCTCCTTTTCCAACTCTTTCATGAACCTACTCATCTATTTCATCTCCTTATTAGCCTCTGTAGCTGTAACATACTCTACCTTTGTAGTAGACAAAGAAATATCCTTCTGCAATCTTGAAATCCAACTAAATTTTGTCCCACCTAATGTGAAAATGTATCCAGTAGTATTCCTTCTACCATCTAGATCTCTAACTATACCTAAATCAACATAGTCACATAGTGAAATATCTAAACCTTCATATCATAACCACATGCTAGATGTCCCTTTCAAATACCTAAGTATCCATTAGACTGCTTTCCAATGCTCTTTTCTGGATTATCCATATATCTAATAACAACTCCCACTTCATGCACAATGTTTGGTCTAGTACAAACCATAGCATACATGAGACTCCCAACCGCTGAATCATATGGAAATCGTGTCATGTATTTCACCTCCTCGTGTGATAAAGGATGTTGATATTTTCTCAAATTGAAGTGTCTAGCCATGTGTACTAAAAAAATTTACAATCTGCATCTTCAACCTTTCTAACACCCTATAGATATAATCCTCCTAAGACAAATACAATTTCTTGTTCTTCCTATCTCTTTGTATTTACATGTCAAGGATTCCTTTTACAACTCCTAAATCCTTCATAGAAAATGTGTGAGATAGCTTTCCTTTAAGCTCACTAATGTCCTACATACTAGATCCTGCAATAAGCATATCATCCACATACATTAAAAAAATAATATAGCTCTCATTTTCAAGCTTCTTGAAATAAACACAATGGTTAGATTCACATCTCAAGAAACCATGATCATGTATAAAACTATCAAACCTCATGTACCATTTCCTTGAGCTTTCTTGAGCCCATATAGGCTCTTTTAAACTTGCACACTAATTTATCCTTACCCTTGACTTCATACCCAAGTAGTGTGCATATAAATCTCTTCATCGAAATCACCATGAAGAAAACTCAGCTTCACATCTAATTTCTCAAAATACAAATCATGTACTGCAACAAAAATCAATATAGTACAAATAGAAGTCATCTTTACAATAGGAGAACATATTTAACCAAAGTCAATACCTACTTTCTATGTAAATCCCTTTACTACAAGCCTTTCCTTATACCTTTTCTATTCACCCTCTTCTCCCTTGATCCTATAAACCCACTTGTTCGTAATTTCCTCTTACCTACTAACAACAAAACCAAATCCCAAGTCTAGTTTGTTTCCAAGGAATCCATCTCCTCATCCATGTCATGCTCCTACTGGATGTGGGTCTTATCCTGCATTACTTCTTCAAAACTTTACGGTTCACCATTATAAGTCAATAATAAATAAAATAGAGAAGGTGTAAATCTTTCTAGAGGTTTACTTACACTTTATAACCTTCTCACAAAATTTGGGGTACCGGATGATCATTTTGGACCTCCTAGACATTCATATCCAAATATGTCGGGCCATCGACCCCGGTCACCTATAACCAATGTTGGTTCTGCTAATCAATTCTAGTTTGGATCTTCTCAGAACCGATATCTATTCTATTGACTGATTTCAATCAAGGGTCAACCGACATCGGTTATTGTGTAACCCTAGGTATTATTTTTAAATCGAGAGTTCATTTTCATTAAAAACTTCTCAACCAATTCATCCTTGGGTACCAAAAATTTATCCTTGTACATTATCTTTTCATTCCATTCATTATTACGACTCTAATAATTTTATAATTCTCTAAATCCCATAAACAGAATCCAAAATCACTAGATCCAAAAGAAATGAAAGTGCATATCTTGGATTTTGCATCCAACTTTTTTCTATTTTCCTGATCAATATGCACCAAAGATTCTAAACCAAAAACTTTAAGAAAAGAAAGATCTACTTCTTTTCCGGTCCAAGCTTCCTCTGGTATTCTTTCATCTAGTGAACTTGAAGGCCCACCATTAATCAAATAAACCATTTATTAACTGCTTATGCCCAAAACTACAATGGCAATCCAAAATGTATCCTCATACTTCTAGCACGTTCCATGATTGTCCTTTTCATTCTCTCTATAACATAATTCTCTTGTGGTGTTCTTGGAACCATCCTTTCTCGATGTACCCCATTCACTAAACAATAATCATTGAAAGCCTTGCTACAATATTCACCACCATTTTCAAAACTAAGGCACTTTAACTTTGAATTTGATTCATTCTCAACAAGGGATTTCCATACTTTAAAAGTCTCAAAAAAATCAAATTTACGTTTAATACAATAAACCCATACATTTCTTGTAGCATCATCAATGAAAGTAACATAATACTAGGATCCTCCATGAGAATCTACCTGAGTTAGTCCCCACACATCTGAGTGTACAAGCTCTAATTTCTACTCCTTAGCTGCCCCAACTTTGAGAAATCTCAATCTCTTTTACTTTCTAAAGACATAATGCTCATAGAATTTAATATCTAAATCTTTCAAATCTGTTTAGACTTTCAGATTTGTATTCTTTTTGACTCATATGGTCCAACCAATTATGACACATGCATGCATCAAAATCTGAAGTAGATAATGTAGAAAATGAATCAAGAACATGGGTAGATAAATATAATGTTTCTACCTTCTTATCCTCATTTTAGACAATAGAACAAGTCGATTTTTTTTTTTTTGATAAATGCATCCTGGTTCTAAATACATAATTTAGAACTCACAAATCAAATAACCATTCATATAATGTATAACCATATGTAGTCAGTAATGACTCTGAGTACCTCCATCTATTCATTCCATGACTCGGTAATCTACCGATCTATTCATGAGTAATAAGAGTTGGCGTTATTACTTAACCTTTCACTCCCGTGGTTCTCTTCCCTATTCTCGGGATTCGAATGCTCTGTCTAAGGAACCTAATCAATAATTGTTACCATTATTCATCGGCATCTCATCCCTTAGACTAGGTGAACTAGGACAACGCAATCAGCAGCTTGCGATACTTTGGCCAAAGATTTGAAACATACTGTTTATGTCTCGTATTCCTTAACGGCATACTCGTCAATCTGAATACGTCCTTCACCCCATTCTCATGTTATGTAGAATGTCTTATACTGACTTCTGTCAGTCCCTTTTATCCAGTTAATCACTCAGGAACGGATTAGTAAGGTAACCACGTTATATGGATGCTCCCGAAGACTAGGGATAAAATGACATACTGGGTCAATCCTAATTAAACCAAAGGTGTCAAGATACCCCGCCTCTCTAGGCAGCCATATAATGTGACCACATGCCTAATCGGTCCAAAAGTAACTTGAACAAGATCAAAGTGTAAATCTTAGCGATCAATGCAAAGGGTGTCGTCAAAAGTCACCCGCATTGTTGTAACTTCGAGAAGATCCTAATCTTCTCGGAGGTATAACCCTGCAGTTGACTTGTGCCGTCAACCTTTAAATCCGCCTCGAAAAGATCTACTTATTTATATGCGATACGCACGTTGAGTTTTAAATTACTTTAAAGACTTTCCCTATAGGTTAGCCTTTCCCAATCCCTGGATTCTTCGTCTTAAGACGACCTTTCTCAATAAAACCCATTACATGGTAGAGGTGTTAAGGTCAAGCTCTCATCAAGGAGCCATTAGAATACACATGATTCTAAAACAACAGAATTGGACATTATCTCATTACCTTCATATGAGATTGCCATCTGAACCCCATTAGATTTATTTCAGTTCTCTTAACTGAATTTATATCATACTTATTAGTATAAAGATATAATTGGTTAAGAATCCAATTTAATGTTGTCCTGCCATACTAGGACTAGGGATTAGTAATTTACCTCTGCTTGATTAGTGTTCTGTTTAGGTTCATTTTATCCCTATCTTTTAGAAAGATAATGATTTAAATATCATTTAGCTTTCGATAGAACAAATTAGAACTACTAATCACTCATAAGAATTCAATCACATTTCCTTACAAGCTTTCATTGTCAATCACAAAAGCATCCAAATTACACAAGGATAACATTACCACTCCGACATATAAACCGAAGAAGGTCAACTAACAGAATTAAGAATACAACACATAAGTAACAAATACTTATTTCCATTCCTTTCATAACTATACAAATACATTTTATGCAAGCAACATACTTGATACAATGCTTAACGGAAAAGAAACATCTTTCCACATATAGTACATTTAGAAAATCAAGCTGAAATTCCTTATAAATCAAAATAAACAATCTGATCATCCTGTCAGATCTGCATTGCTTTTACCACTTACGGCAACCATCTGCAAAAATAGTCAACATGAGTCAGTTCGATGAACTGAGCATGATAAGCACTAACTTTTAAAACAATTGCAATCCGTCAATTGTTTTCATTAAACACCCTGTTTAAATGAGATCAATTATCAAACAAGTAAACATATTCAGACTATTCTTTTGTAATACAATAATGACTACAAACGTGTAACTCTATCATCGTTATAGAATAGTCCTAAACACTTCTCAAATATTTCATCAAATATTAAGAATCAAGAACGAAAGTAACTAAACAATTATCTTGAATCCAAGATCAGCAACATTGGACAGATCGTTACTTTCATCAGAAAAGGAAATATCATAACAACTCTTGATTACATCAATATGTTAAAACAGCTCCTACTAATACAGATATCAACATGTATTAAAGTAATAGAAGAGAAGGAAACCAATCATTCACACTTCCTTCCACACAAGTTCACTACTGTACCGTCTCCACATATGGAAAACATTCATCTGGTAAGTATACGAACAAGTCCGACAAGCCACAAGAAGAATCACTATTTTATTAACAAAATAGAACACAGCAATAAATCAGTCGAGACGTCAACAACACACTGTATTATTTAAACCTTTAATTAAGCAACTACAGTCGGTAGCCCCCATGCCAAACAATGATGTCTATCTACCAGGCAGACTCAGAGTGACCTTTCACAAGAAGCGACGGACAAGAAGATAACACAGCCGTTACCTGCTTTGGTACAGTCAACAACTCCAAATTCAAACATACACAAGAATGGATAACAATGCGAAGAAAACATATTACGTCTTCAATCCCAATAACAACCTACAGCCTGTTCAAGCCTTTCTTACTGTGTAAGGCTTTAGACCCAAGGTCAATTTCAGAGGATCTCCTTTGTTGTCACAGTCGACAAGAGGCTCGAAAACATTAAGCCATGACATTTACCCATAACTAAGCAAAGAGATCTTAAAACGAAAACCACGCACCATGTACAGTCTCGCCAAACGGAAGTAAAATCAGGATGGAAGCATAACATGGGACAACGAAGCCACTTCTGAACGCAATCAGAACTGAAAGTATGTGTTTACAACCTTCTTTACAGAAGCCATAACTCATGGCGTCAAGATATCAATAGGGCCAAGAACATTACTCGTTCAACTCGGGCTTATACATACAACAGTGACATGTATACCATTCGAGGATTTAAAACAAAGTCCATAAACAGTATTCACCGTTTAGCCTGTCCAAAGGCCGATATACAAAATATCCTTCCATACCCATGGTACCCAATGGTGTCAAAACAATAGTAAACCAACAGGCTTAAATTGAGTCAATAACACTGTTTAAATAATAAGTTCAACAGAGTTAAACAACAGTAAACAAAATAATAAAAGATAATGAATCCATCCGTGCCAACAATGGCAACATTTAAATTCAGGCATAAGCCAATTCTGAATACCGAATTTCCAAACAAGGAATCCAACGGAACCCTTACCAATATTTTTCGCACAAGATGGCACAGGAAGGAAACGTAGAATTTCATCCAAAGAGTATATACCACAATTTCCACAAAGGTCGCAATGAAATACAGAAACACAACAAATTAACCGTTCGTAATGAACTTAAATTACCATAGCGATACCATACTAGACTCTGTAACCTTCAACTATGACAACCGCCACAAAATAAACAAGGAAGCCCAGTAAGACTGAACATTCACACGAAAGTTCAACAGTATCTTTTCCGACAGTACCACAATAAGCATCGACGACCAAAAATCGACAAGCATTACAGTGACCTATACCCATCACAGGAATAATCTATGGACTCTCGCCGAACAGGCCGAGCAGTCGTACTTTTCATATATATATCTCCCATATTTAAGCCAGAATGAAAACACGAAGAATAAAACCACAATTCGAATTTAACAAACACCCATCAAGGGATAATTGAAAAACATCGAACCAGAAGAGATACAGTACCAAAAATCACACAAAACCACCATAGAAAATCATTCATTTCCATAAATCATTTGAACAGAGTTGTTCTAATGAAATCACTTGAAAGACAACGCAAGATATTTAAAGGTTAGGGCCTAACATGCCTGGATTTTTGCTCAAAATTCCGAAGCAGACCACTGGAAGAGCTCAGACTTCCTTTTCCTTTTCCAAGTTAGAGCGATCAACAAAATTTTGTTATCTCCATGACATATATATTTTCCTTGCCAGAGAAAAGAGCTAGATACCCTCATACTCGCCATGCAACTCAAAGAAGACTGGTGCGAAGAACCAGTGAACAGGCAGAAGGAAAACTAAAAATCGCGATAAGCCAAACAAACCAACAACTTCCCAGTTTGCATGCCTTCACGCGAGTTCCGAGCTCGACTACCGAGCGCATTGAATGCATTTACACCAACTTTCCCGCTCAAACTCCACTGCCACCGACCGCCAAAGTTGGCGACAGACAAATGAAATCTCAAGTCCATTTCCAGTTTTGGCGACCTGCCACGTCGGCTTAGGTTAGCTGTTGCTAAAACCTCCGCCATGACCTATCCTTCATACATATCCTTAGCATTTAATCCCATAGAAAATGCCGCCCATGGTTCGCACCCCTCCATAGGTCCCCATATGTTTTGTTTAATAGTTAGGTTAGTAACTTAGGTTTAGAATTTAGGATAATACTTATTCTAACCATATCACACGTAGATACTAACTTAGGACATTAGCACTTAGCCTAGGTCTAGGTTAGATTAACACTAATCTAACCCCTAGGTTAGGTTTAGTTTTAGGTTACTAACCATTAATAATTCCAGTTAGGTCTACATTCTGTATACTCAGAAAAAGACCTACATCATACCTTCCTGAACAGGGTTAGCTCCTGTTCTGCCTTAGGCTGCAGAATCGTATGTAACCGAATTATTACCTGGTCCACGATCGAGACCTTCCAGATATACTTCCATATCGGGAACCAATTCATTTCACTTGATCAGCCTGAGTCATACTCTTGACTAGCTTATTAAATGCTTCTAGACCTTGCAACCTGTTCAAGGTCTGTAATTTTTAATTCATCATGAACAAACTTAAAGCAATACTTGGATCAATTCCACTGATCCAAGACTAGGTATTATAGATGGATAACTCTATAATTCATTCCGAGATCAGATTAAACTCAGATGCAAAATGAAATAAATAAAAGAGTCTAATCATATTTCGACTACCAAGATCTGAAATCTGCAAAGAAATTACAGTACATATCAAGCATGATTTCTAAATCGAGGAACACATCCTTTTACAAGAAATCACATATCAACACTTGTATGCTCAGGAGAAAGTAACAACAGTTCAGGGTGTTACATGCTTCCCTCCTAAAAAGATTCATCGTCCCGATGAATTACATATTAATTTAACCTTCAGGTTAATCAATTTATTAGTACACAACAATGTGACTACTTCCATATTTGAATAGTTCCAGAAATCAATGTCACAACACATTTTATTCAACCTGAATAGTATTTGCCGTCATCAGGCTTTCATAAATACTTAAAAACAATAAGTTCATAAAAGTATGTTTTGTCAACAGATTTCATTCTGTTGAAAAAGAGAAGGAAAAGCAATTTTCATCTCTTCCAGATTTTCCCAAGTTGCACTTTCTTCGTTAAACTGGTCCCACTGGACCTTACATTGCTGTATATCACGATTTCTTAAATGCAATTGGCGAGTTTCCAGCACTCGTGTGGGTTTAACCACGATTATTCCTGGGTCTTGGACCTGCAAGGAATTCCAATTTAAAACATGTGACAGATCTGAAACGTATTTCTTAAGCAAAGAAATATGGAAAACATCATGCATGCGAGATAAAGCAGGTGGCAAAGCTAAACGATAAGCTACAGGATTGATTATTTCGACAATTTCGAAAGGTCCCACGAATCGAGGTGACAATTTGGCAGCCTTGCCAAAAGTTATAGAACTCTTTCTGGGTTTAACACGAAGAAAAACCTTATCACCAAGCTCAAACTTTCTATCAACCCGCTTAAGGTCAGCATAGCTCTTCTGCCTATCCGCTGCTTCCTTTAATCTTTCACGAATCAGCTTAACTTGCTGTTCCATTTCTGTGAGAATCTCTGGTCCAATTACCACTCTATCCTCAACACTGTCCCAACTAACAGGAGTTCTGCACTTTCTTCCATAAAGTGCTTCAAATGGTGCCATTTTGAGAGATGAATGATAAGTGTTGTTGTATGCGAACTCAACTAATGGAAGATACTCTTCCCATTTATACTGTTGATCCATGCAATACATCCGCAACATGTCCTCCAACACTTGATTTACTCTTTCAGTTTGTCCATCCGTTTCCGGATGATATGCAGAACTGAAGTTTAGTTTTGTTCCAAGAGCTGTATTAAGCGTTTGCCAAAACCTTGACATCATTCTTGGATCTCTGTCAGATATAATCAATTCTGGTACACCATGCAATCTGAAAATTTCATGCACGAATCTTTTGGCTAGCACTGGTGAATCATCCTTTAGATTTCCAGCGATGAAATGAGCTACCTTAGTCAGTTTATCTACAACTACCAGGATAACATCATGTTTATTCCTGGACATGGGTAGTCCTTGTACAAAATCCATGGTTATTACTTGCCATTTGTACTGCGGTATGCTATGAGGATATAGCAGTCCAGCAGGGTGCATATGTTCTACCTTCACCCGCTGACATTCCAGACAATGAGTCACAAAATTAATCACATCCTTTTTCATACCTTTCCAAAAGTATTGTTGTTTCAAATCAGCTAGCATTTTTGTGATACCTGGGTGTCCAGAGAAAGGTGAATTATGAAATTCAACTAACAACTTCTTTCTCAATTCATTCAGCATAGGTACATATACCCTGTTTTCATAACGCAAGATTCCTTCATTATCAAAATGAAAACCTTTATACCTTATATCCTTAGGTTCTGCAGCAAGCGCTGCTTTTACTTGTTGAAAGTATGCATCTGATTCTGAGGCACTTTTTACCTCGTCTTTAAACTGAGTTCTTAATGTTATAAGAGCAGAAATGTGCCTCCTACGACTTAGAGCATCAGCTACTCTATTCTCCTTCCCTTTGATATAGCTTATATCAAAGTCATATTGTGATAAAAATTCTAACCACCTTCTCTGTCTGGCATTCAGATTGGGCTGAGTAAAAATATATTTCAGTCCCAAGTGATCAGTTTTCAACTCAAAAGGTTTCCCAAGTAAGTAGTGTCTCCAGACTTGAAGTGCATGAACAATGGCAGCAAGTTCCAAATCATGAGGGGCATAATTCAGCTCATGTATCTTAAGTTTTCTACTTTCATAAGCAATGACTTGATCATTTTGTAGCAAAACACCTCCAAGGCCTTCCCCAGAAGCATCCGTTACAACAGTAAAATTCCCATTAGGGTCTGGTACAGCTAAAATAGGTGCAGAAGTCAACTGGTCCTTCAGACTTTTGAAAGCTGCTTCGCACTTGTCATTCCACATGAATTTCTTATCCTTCTTTTGTAAAGAAGTTATTGGTGCAGCTATTTTAGAAAAATCCTTTACAAATTTTCTATAGTAACCTGCAAGACCCATGAAGCTTCTTACTTCATGTACATTCTTTGGCGCAGGCCATTCAGTTATTGCCACTATTTTTGAAGGATCTACAGCAATTCCTTCTTTACTTATGACATGACCCAAATAGTGAACTTCTGAATCATAGAAAGAACATTTGGATAACTTACCATACAACTTCCTTTTTCTCAGAATTCCCAAAACTATCTTTAAATGCTCATTGTGCTCCTCAACGCTTTTAGAATAAATGAGAATATCATCCAAGAATACAAGTACAAACTTGTCCAGGTATTCTTGAAAAATATTGTTCATTAAGTTCATAAAGGCTGCGGGTGCATTAGTTAATCCAAAGGGTAGAACTGTGAATTCATAATGTCCGTACCTTGTTCGGAAAGCTGTTTTATGAATGTCTTCTTCTTTAATCCTTAATCGATGATAACCGATCGAAGGTCTATCTTAGAATAAACCGCTGCTCCACGATTCGATCAAACAGATCGCCGATCCTTGGAAGTGGATATCGGTTCTTGATTGTTGCTTTGTTCAACATCCGATAATCAATACACAGCCTTAGTGTTCCATCCTTCTTTTTCACGAATATTACAGGCGCACCCCAAGGTGAAACACTTGGTCTAATCAAACCTTTTGTCAAAAGTTCATGCAACTGTGCCTTAAGCTCGACTAACTCTGTAGTAGTCATCCTATAAGGTGCTTTGGAAATAGGTTCAGTTCCTGGTTTGATTTCAATGGTGAAGTCAAATTCTCTCTTGGGTGGTAACCCTGGTAATTCTTCAGGAAAAACATCCCTGAAACTTTGTAACAGAGGAATTTGCTTCATGTAATCACCATCTTCTTCTGAAGATTCAGATATCTTTACTGCATAAAGAGTACAACCTTTATTCTTAGCCTTTTTAAGCTGCATAGCTGACAGTTTTCTAACTGAAATTTCCCGTTTCACCCCTTGAATCTCTGTTGTTTCCAGCTGATCATCTAAACACTTTATGTTCTTTTCATAGCAATCTACCTTTGCCTTATGGTCAGCTAACCAATTGACACCAATAATAATGTCATATGATCCTAAAGGTGTAACATAGAGATCAACTTCCGTGGAGAAGTTAGGTAAATCAAGGACTGCCCCAAAAAGACACTCACTCACTGTATGAACAGAGTTATTACCATACTCTACAGTCCAAGATTTATCCATTTTTCCAGCTTTTCTTTTAAGTTTAGAAGCAAGTTTATTAGAAATAAAACATTCAGTAGCTCCTGTATCAAAAAGAATTGTGACAGGTATGCCGAATAACTTACCCGGAACTTCTATAGGTGTTACTTGCTTTTCAGCTTGCTTGTCTCTGCTCTCAGCATGTATCTTATGCTGCTGATTACGATCATCCTTCTTCAAAGGGCATTGATTAGCATAGTGGTCCTTGCCACAATTGTAGCAGCCTCCTACAGGTCCCTTCTTAGGCTTAGAATTACCTCCAGCCTTGTAATTGTCACGCTGTCCTCCATAGGGCTTCTGCCCATTGTTATAATTTTTAACAAAATTATCCCTTACATTTCCAGCAGGCTTATTTACTGCTGCTTTCTTATTGTTATCCCCTGGAAACTTACTCTTGTTTCCAAACTTTTTCCACGGTCCTTTTCTGGGTGCAAGAGAGGTTGAAGAAGGGTTTGCAGTCTTCTTCCGCACTTCCTCCTTATGAGCAGAAATAGCCTTTAATTTCTGTTCTTGCCTAATGGCCTTTTCAACAACTCCTTCCATAGTGGTTGGACTGTGAACATCGACCTCTCCCCCTATCACGGGATTCAATCCCATGATGAATTTCCGTATTCTGAACTTTTCGCATCCGATATCATGGTACATACTTAAGGAGTTTTGTAAACCGCTCCCAGAATTCAGTTACCGTTAGCTTCCCTTGAGCTAAGTTCTGAAATTCTGTCATTTTCTGATCATAGAAAAGTTGTGGCAGCCAACGTTGCCTAAAATAGCCTTTAAATTGATCCCAAGTAATATTGGTCTCATCAATGTTTAGTTCAGCTTTACGGCTATCCCACCACGAAGATGCTTCGTGGGAAAGCTGATAGGCTCCCCAAATAGCTTTGGTTTCCTCTGAAAAGTTCCTTATTGCAAAGTACTTCTCCATTTCACTGAGCCAGTTCTCAACTCCATCTCCTAATGTGGTGCCATCATACTTAGGTGGACTTATCCTTTTTATATCATTAGTGAGTTCTGCTGCCAATCTGGCCTTTTTGTTTTCTGGTTGGACAGGTGCATTCACAGCATTAACATCAACACCCATATTGGGGTTGTCCTCAGGAGGTGGCTGATTATTATTATCAGCTTCTTCATCCTCCTCATTTCCCATCACCTGCTGTTCCAATACAGCTAAGCGATCTCTTGTGTCCAACAGGGCAGCAAGGATCTCATCAAGTTTCTGGGTTGTTGCCACTCCTCCTTCAGGTGGAGCATTATTCGCAACGTTCCCCCTTGTTCTAACCATTTTCTGTTACAAGAAAATTCAGGTTTTTATCAGATTATGGACACAATAGGTCCAAGAGCTGCAACCTTCAGCTCTGATACCAAGATGTAACATCCTCATTTTAGACAATAGAACAAGTCAATTTTTTTTTTTGATAAATGCATCCTGGTTCTAAATACATAATTTAGAACTCACAAATCAAATAACCATTCATATAACAGATAACCATATGCAGCTGTAATGACTCGGAGTACCTCCGATCTATTCATTCCATGACTCGGTAATCTACCGATCTATTCATGAGTAATAAGAGTTGGCGTTATTATTTAACACTTCACTCCTGTGGTTCTCTTCCCTATTCTGGGAATTCGAATGCTCTGTCCAAGGAACCTAACTGAATAATTGTTACCATTATTCATCGGCATCTCATCCCTTAGACTAGGTGAATTAGGACAACGCAATCAGCAGCTTGCGATACTTTGGCCAAAGATTTGAAACATACTGTTTATGTCTCGTATTCCTTAACGGCATACTCGTCAATCTGGAATACGTCCTTCACCCCATTCTCATGTTATGTAGAATGTCTTATACTGACTTCTGTCAGTCCCTTTTATCCAGTTAATCACTCGGGAACGGATTAGTAAGGTAACCACGTTATATGGATGCTCCCGAAGACTAGGGATAAAATGACATACTGGGTCAATCCTAATTAAACCAGTGTGTCAAGATACCCCGAGCCTCCTAGGCAGCCATATAATGTGACCACATGCCTAATCGGTCCAAAAGTAACTTGAACAAGATCAAAGTGTAAATCTTAGCGATCAATGCAAAGGGTGTCGTCAAAAGTCACCCGCATTGTTGTAACTCGAGAAGATCCTAATCTTCTCGAGGTATAACCTGCATTGACTTGTGCATCAACCTTTAAATCCGCCTCGAAAAGATCTACTTATTTATATGCGATACGCACGTTGAGTTTTAAATTACTTTAAAGACTTTCCCTATAGGTTAGCCTTTCCCAATCCCTGGATTCTTCGTCTTAAGACGACCTTTCTCAATAAAACCCATTACATGGTAGAGGTGTTAAGGTCAAGCTCTCATCAAGGAGCCATTAGAATACACATGATTCTAAAACAACAGAATTGGACATTATCTCATTACCTTCATATGAGATTGCCATCTGAACCCCATTAGATTTATTTCAGTTCTCTTAACTGAATTTATATCATACTTATTAGTATAAAGATATAATTGGTTAAGAATCCAATTTAATGTTGTCCTGCCATACTAGGACTAGGGATTAGTAATTTACCTCTGCTTGATTAGTGTTCTGTTTAGGTTCATTTTATCCCTATCTTTTAGAAAGATAATGATTTAAATATCATTTAGCTTTCGATAGAACAAATTAGAACTACTAATCACTCATAAGAATTCAATCACATTTCCTTACAAGCTTTCATTTTCAATCACAAAAGCATCCAAATTACACAAGGATAACATTACCACTCCGACATATAAACCGAAGAAGGTCAACTAACGAAATTAAGAATACAACACATAAGTAACAAATACTTATTTCCATTCCTTTCATAACTATACAAATACATTTTATGCAAGCAGCATACTTGATACAATGCTTAACGGAAAAGAAACATCTTTCCACATATAGTACATTTAGAAAATCAAGCTGAAATTCCTTATAAATCAAAATAAACAATCTGATCATCCTGTCAGATCTGCATTGCTTTTACCACTTACGGCAACCATCTGCAAAAATAGTCAACATGAGTCGGGCCTCGATGAACCGAGCATGATAAGCACTAACTTTTAAAACAATTGCAATCCGTCAATTGTTTTCATTAAACACCCTGTTTAAATGAGATCAATTATCAAACAAGTAAACATATTCAGACTATTCTTTTGTAATACAATAATGACTACAAACGTGTAACTCTATCATCGTTACAGAATAGTCCTAAACACTTCTCAAATATTTCATCAAATATTAAGAATCAAGAATTAAAGTAACTAAACAATTATCTTGAATCCAAGATCAGCAACATTGGACACATCGTTACATTCATCCGAAAAGGAAATATCATAACAACTCTTGAGTACATCAATATGTTAAAACAGCTCCTACTAATACAGATATCAACATGTATTAAAGTAATAGAAGAGAAGGAAACCAATCATTCACACTTCCTTCCACACAAGTTCACTACTGTACCATCTCCACATATGGAAAACATTCATCTGGTAAGTATACGAACAAGTCCGACAAGCCACAAGAAGAATCACTATTTTATTAACAAAATAGAACACAACAATAAATCAGTCGAGACGTCAACAGCACACTGTATTATTTAAACCTTTAATTAAGCAACTACAGTCGGTAGCCCCCATGCCAAACAATGATGTCTATCTACCAGGCAGACTCAGAGTGACCTTTCACAAGAAGCGACGGACAAGAAGATAACACAGCCGTTACCTGCTTTGGTACAGTCAACAACTCCAAATTCAAACATACACAAGAATGGATAACAATGCGAAGAAAACATATTACGTCTTCAATCCCAATAACAACCTACAGCCTGTTCAAGCCTTTCTTACTGTGTAAGGCTTTAGACCCAAGGTCAATTTCGAGGATCTCCTTTGTTGTCACAGTCGACAAGAGGCTCGAAAACATTAAGCCATGACATTTACCCATAACTAAGCAAAGAGATCTTAAAACGAAAACCACGCACCATGTACAGTCTCGCCAAACGGAAGTAAAATCAGGATGGAAGCATAACATGGGACAACGAAGCCACTTCTGAACGCAATCAGAACTGAAAGTATGTGTTTACAACCTTCTTTACAGAAGCCATAACTCATGGCGTCAAGATATTGAAGAAAGCCAACAGGGCCAAGAACATTACCCGTTCAAACTCGGGCTTATACATACAACAGTGACATGTATACCATTCGAGGATTTAAAACAAAGTCCATAAACAATATTCACCGTTTAGCCTGTCCAAAGGCCGATATACAAAATATCCTTCCATACCCATGGTACCCAATGGTGTCAAAACAATAGTAAACCAACAGGCTTAAATTGAGTCAATAACACTATTTAAATAATAAGTTCAACAGAGTTTAAACAACAGTAAACAAAATAAAAAAAGATAATGAATCCATCCGTGCCAACAATGGCAACATTTAAATTCAGGCATAAGCCAATTTTGAATACCGAATTTCCAAACAAGGAATCCAACGGAACCCTTACCAATATTTTTCGCACAAGATGGCACAGGAAGGAAACGTAGAATTTCATCCAAAGAGTATATACCACAATTTCCACAAAGGTCGCAATGAAATACTGAAACACAACAAATTAACCGTTCATAATGAACTTAAATTACCATAGCGATACCTTACTAGACTCTGTAACCTTCAACTATGACAACCACCACAAAATATACAAGGAAGCCCAGTAAGACTGAACATTCACACAAAAGTTCAACAGTATCTTTTCCGACAGTACCACAATAAGCATCGACGACCAAAAATCGACAAGCATTACAGTGGCCTATACCCATCACAGGAATAATCTATGGACTCTCGCCGAACAGGCCGAGCAGTCATACTTTTCATATATATATCTCCCATATTTAAGCCAGAATGAAAACACGAAGAATAA
The DNA here is from genome assembly GCA_018340775.1 of Taxus wallichiana var. yunnanensis. NCBI lineage: Eukaryota > Viridiplantae > Streptophyta > Pinopsida > Cupressales > Taxaceae > Taxus > Taxus wallichiana. The sequence goes on along the minus strand of CM031233.1, from coordinate 384,109,799 downwards.
AGCCACAATTCGAATTTAACAAACACCCATCAAGGGATAATTGAAAAAAATCGAACCAGAAGAGATACAGTACCAAAAATCACACAAAACCACCATAGAAAATCATTCATTTCCATAAATCATTTGAACAGAGTTGTTCTAATGAAATCACTTGAAAGACAAAGATATTTAAAGGTTAGGGCCTAACATGCCTGGATTTTTGCTCAAAATTCCGAAGCAGACCACTGGAAGAGCTCAGACTTCCTTTTCCTTTTCCAAGTTAGAGCGATCAACAAAATTTTGTTATCTCCATGACATATATATTTTCCTTGCCAGAGAAAAGAGCTAGATACCCTCATACTCGCCATGCAACTCAAAGAAGACTGGTGCGAAGAACCAGTGAACAGGCAGAAGGAAAACCGAAAATCGCGATAAGCCAAACAAACCAACAACTTCCCAGTTTGCATGCCTTCACGCGAGTTCCGAGCTCGACTACCGAGCGCATTGAATGCATTTACACCAACTTTCCCACTCAAACTCCACTGCCACCGACCGCCAAAGTTGGCGACAGACAAATGAAATCTCAAGTCCATTTCCAGTTTTGGCGACCTGCCACGTCGGCTTAGGTTAGCTGTTGCTAAAACCTCCGCCATGACCTGTCCTTCATACATATCCTTAGCATTTAATCCCATAGAAAACGCCGCCCATGGTTCGCACCCCTCCATAGGTCCCCATACGTTTTGTTTAATAGTTAGGTTAGTAACTTAGGTTAGAATTTAGGATAATACTTATTCTAACCACATTACACGTAGATACTAACTTAGGACATTAGCACTTAGCCTAGGTCTAGGTTAGATTAATACTAATCTAACCCCTAGGTTAGGTTTAGTTTTAGGTTACTAACCATTAATAATTCCAGTTAGGTCTACATTCTGTACACTCAGAAAAAGACCTACATCATACCTTCTTGAACAGGGTTAGCTCCTGTTCTGCCTTAGGCTGCAGAATCGTATGTAACCGAATTATTACCTGGTCCACGATCGAGACCTTCCAGATATACTTCCATATCGGGAACCAATTCATTTCACTTGATCAGCCTAAGTCATACTCCTGACTAGCTTATTCAATGCTTCTAGACCTTGCAACCTGTTCAAGGTCTGTAATTTTAATTCATCATGAACAAACTTAAAGCAATACTTGGATCAATTCCACTGATCCAAGACTAGGTATTATAGATGGATAACTCTATAATTCATTCCGAGATCAGATTAAACTCAGATGCAAAATGAAATAAATAAAAGAGTCTAATCATATTTCGACTACCAAGATCTAAAATCTGCAAAGAAATTATAGACATATCAAGCATGATTTCTAAATCGAGGAACACATCCTTTTACAAGAAATCACATATCAACACTTGTATGCTCAGAGAAAGTAATGAGTTCGTTCAGTGTTACACTAAAACCCATAATTCAATTCTATTATCTAAAGAAATAATAAGAGCATCTTGCATTACCTATGGTGCAACAAGATTTGATTCTTTACCTTTTTTATGGTTGTTGGTTCTCTTTATCCTTTGACCAACAATCTTTATTTGTATGTTCTTTCTTTCCAAATTTCCAATAGGTAATTCCCTTACCTCTAGATTTAGATCTATTATCCCTTGAATTTTGATTTTCCATTACTCTTACTCTTGGATCTCTCCTTCTTCCTGCCTTTACTTTCTACATTCAAATCATTCCCAGATGATGATTCCTCTGTATGTTTTCCTATGAATTTCTTCATTCAATATTATAGTAACCACATTATCAAACTTCAAAATATTATTAGCGGATGTTATATTATTAATAAATCATTACCAAGTTATCCCAACTATCGGAAAATAACATAATAATAAAATTTCTTTCACTTGATAATCAAATGAAGTATCAACCGATTTTAACTGATTTAGAATAGATCGAAATAATTCAAATGACTAGATGCATATCCTCCTTCATGCATCTTAGAACTAAATAGTTTCTTCATCAAATAAATTTTTTTGAAGAACTATGTTTTTCATATAAATTAGGAAGAGATTTCATTAATCCTACCATAGAATTCACTTCTATAATATTGGAAGCCACATATTCTCTCGTGCTTAATCTTATAGATCCCAATTCTTTTCTCGTCAAGAATCTTCCATTCTTCATTAGTCATCTTCGTAGGTCTAGAATTATCATCCAACAGTAAATAAAAATATCTTTGATATAGATAATCCTCAATCTGCATCTTCCATAATTGATAATTTTGGCCATCAAACTTCTCTCGCCTTGTATTTTTTTCTTATATCATTGTTGTACCTCCCACTCAATCGTAAAAACCCTTTGTGAGTAAATTTTTCAACACAAAAACCTCAAACAAAGCTCGATACCATTTTTTTGGCTAGCACAATGTTGTACAGATAATATATTAGATCTAAACATACATGCAATTAAAGTGAATATTCTAGTAGAAGAATTATACAAAACAAGATATATAAATCAACACCATATTTAATGTGGTTCGCTAAAGGTGTGTGTTACATCTACCAAGAAACAATCCAATATATTATCAAAATCTTTGATAATATATATAATTGAAGATTTACAATCTTCCACACCTCTTAGATGTACAATACTTTCTTTCACTCAAGATTTTTCTTCTTCTCCAAGAATTCTCTCTCTCATAATTATTCTCATAATAATCATCAAATTTTGTAAGTTCTTAATTATTACTTGTAAACCCTATATTTCATGCTTATATAGGCATATATAAACTTAGGGAACTTATCCATGCAATTAAAATCAATAGATCTGATTTAATACTAAAAATAGATCTAATTCTTGAGAGTTAAATAAAACACTCCCGCAGTGCAAACCGACGCGCTTAGCCCCTAACCGATGTCAATTCCTCCTTACCTAACTAATGTCGGTCCCTCCATAACTGATGTCGGTTACTATATTTTCTAGAAATTTTCATATTGCATGTTGATTGGAAGTAATTGAGCCCCTCAACTCAACAATTTCTTCTCCTAAGGGCTCGAGATAGTGTGCTTAATTTCCATTGGTTAAGGGGATGATGACCCACTCTTCCTTGTTCTCAAAGCTTATGTATCTCTTATTGAACCTTAGGTTGGAATTATTCTTATAACACCAGGGGTTCCCAAGTAATGTTGTAAAGTTCTCATCCTTGGCTAGCACCAAGACATTGAAGTCTCCAAGTGAATGTTTCCCCTTGGATAGTGATAACGACATCCTTCAAGACACTAATGGGCATTTCCTTTGTCTTGTTAGCCATATACACCACATTTAAAGATGGTTGTAATGGGGAATTACCATTTGATGCCATGCTTCTAGATTGAGGAAATTGACCTCCATGCCCATGTCAATCAGAATATTTCTCAAAACCATCTATCCAAAACCGCATTCAAGGTAATCTCCTTATCATAGTAAAGGATGTGGGGAGGAAGGTTAGCATGTAGAACCTGCCTTTCATGCTATGCTATGATGTGTGGTACCTTTTCCCATAGCTATTCTCCTAACAAGGGAATGATATTATCTTTCCTTAACATTTTAAATACTTCCATTACCTCATCTAAATCCTTCTCGGGAGCCTCTCGCATTCTTCCTTTTCTCTAACTACCTTGACTATTCCTTTAAGTACTAGATCTCTCCTTGTAGGCTTCAATTACATCCATGATCTCTTGATACACCTTCTTCTAATGAGTAGGATCTTGATACTTCCCATGTACCACATCCTCTCTAATAACTAGCGGTCGCTTTCCTTATTATTTCCTTGTGCGTGCAGCCTTAGCTCACATTATAACTAGTACATGATCTAGTTCCAACTCACATTTCATTCTTGGCATCCACCGTGAATTATCCTTCCTCACGCTTACCATTCGGCATGCTTTTACTTCTGGTGTTGCTAGATCATATGTTCAAATTTCTCAGGGAACTCCTACTTGTGATTCTTTCCACACCAAAAGAATTGTAACAAATCTAGGCATTCACATTTATAGTTATTCGTAGACCCATAATTGTAACAAGTTCCATGTGGGAACTCACTTCTCCTCCATGGTTACTATTATCCAAATAACTCTCCCAGCTTTTTAGATAACTTGTATACGCTTTATGACTCCGATTTCTTCATTATATGGTCACATGTGCTCAAAGTTCACTTGGCCCATCATTCGGTGCGCTTTCCTCATGCGCCCCTCTTCTTTCCTCACATTCCCCTACATGTTTAACCTTCTCCCCTTTCATTTTCCTTTTCCTCTTTAGTTCACTCCTCCCTTACGTGCATCCTCTGTGCATTCACCTTCTTCCTAAGAACCATTCACTCTTGCACATGTGCCTTGCACTTGCTTTAATCAACCAAGTCACAGGCCCTCTTACGCACCATGCACATAAATTTTTAATAGATGCACCTTGACCATGCATTATCTACTCACCATTTTACCTCATTTCCCCACCTACATCATGCATGCATTCATTCTTCCTTCTTCTTGTGCCTTTTTCCTCCACATGCATATCTTTTTACCCTCCATTGTGTCTTTCTTTACCAAGTAATCCTCTGGCATGCTTGAGTGTGCCACACGTAACTAGTTAAAGTGCACCAACAGGGAGATGAATCCTTGTAACAAATTAATGAGTGACACATGGTAGAAACAACAAGAATAGTTACATAGTTGACTTTCCTTTCAGCCAATCCATGTGTTCCATGTTTTATGCATGCGTTGATGACTCTAACAAACTTATGAAAGCCATATATTTTGCTACAAATGTTTGATTGGCATGTGCCTAGACTTGTCGAGATAGTTTTGGCGTAGGCTATAATGCTAGACATTCAAATTCAAATTCTTGGTAGACCTGATAGGTGAGAAATAGGAAAATGTATTTATGATCATTAATGAACAGATCTAATTACTCCAACCACCCGATTTGATCTAATTTGACCTCCTTCCTTCTTCAACATGCCAAATAGACCTGGGGAAGTGCATTTGATAGATTCTTAGGTGGATTTATAGGCATTGAATGCTTCTTGTTGGTGGTTGCATTTCAAATTCAGATTTTCCCTCCTTCTCTTCTTCTTCTATGAATTCATCTATAAATGTAAGGGTTGGGCTCATTATTAATATTGGACATTTTGAATCCTTACGCACCTTTTCTAAGGACTTCATATTTTCTATATTTTGAGTTGCAAACCTCTAAATCTAGCTCTTGCATGTGGATATTGGCCTCTTTCACCATTGTAACAGCTCTGTACATTTTTGGAAGTAATAGAAGCATCATTTTGTGACTATTCTCTATCCTAATGTGTTTGCATTCCTTCTTCTTTCCTTTTCTTTTACATTGCATGCCTATTGTGCCATTTCATGTCCCTTGTAGCTCTTTATTTAGTTGTGTTCCATGAAACTGATCTAGTAAATACATTTTAAGTTATGTTACACGTGCCTAGACTTCTTTCATGTGTTTCCATTCATTTTCACTCATAATAGATAGTGTTCATCCCTCTTTTTGGTGCTATCACCTTTTAGTGTAGGTTTCCTTTCATGTTATCCTTCTATCCTGGTCCCTTGACATTGTTAGTTTAGTTTTTCCTTTCACCACTAGGAGTAGCAATAGCAAGAAAATTATATAGAAGAATCAACCTTCTCCAAAGATCTGTCCCAAGCATACAAGGTCCCACAACTTAGGGATGGTTCCATTTTTTTCACAAACAACTCGGTTCTTCTAGATCCGAGATGTGGATGTAAGTATGAAGACCAACAATTTTCTGGCACACCTGGTGGGACAAGTAATGAAAGCTTAAATTTCATATTGCTAAGTTCTAGTGTGTGGACTTAGTATTTCATCCTTTGAAGGATCATATTAACACATCTAATGACTCCCAACATTTACAAATCTTTGTTTTAGCATCCCTGAGTGCCTTTCATGAGAGGAGTGCATACAAGGAGAAGTGTAGCAGCTATTTATTCTTTCGAGTACCTCAAGCTATCCTTGAGAATATTTCACTCCAAAATTCCCATGCGTGCATCTCTATCTCCAGCACGTTGCAAACATTCAAATCCTCCTCACAACAGACAACCAACACGCCTTACAATGGCATGTCAGCCACCTCCTCCACTAAGGAACTTTACTAATTTCACCATAGAAAATCCTTGGTTCTGTATGTATAACATGATATTCCAAATGGCACACTTAAAAGTATTCCATACTTTACTGGTGAGAATCAAGTCATCCCTTAGAAGCATATTCAAGATATAGTGAACATATGTTCACTCTACCTGATCAAACATGATGATGTAGTAGTTAGGCTACTTGCAGCTTCTTTCAAAGGTAAAGAGCTTCAATGGTATTGAGGCTTGAGAGTTGGATCTATTGCCACCTAGGATGAGCTGGGAACAGCTCTTTGCAACTATTTTGAAGATAAGTCAGATCACCTATCTTTGGTGGAGCAAATGACAACAACAAGGAGGGTGCCCAATGAGCCAATGACTAATTTCAACATTAGATTTTAGAAGACTTGGGACATAATCCCTCTTATGGTAAGACCTATATCCCAACATGATTTTTTGTATTATCTAAAGGCATTGAACAATGATATCTCAGTCATGATTCAATCCATGGGAGGTAGGACTTTACTAGCTGCTTATAATATTGTAGTAAGGGTAGAAAATAGTCTTATTTAGGTGGGAAAGATAGCTCCTAGACCACTTATGACCTTATTCCCATAAAATTTCACAAGTTCCCAAAGATTTTCCCCTATTCAAGTTCTGAGAAATGCGTGAAACCTGTTGCATTAACATCTCGAATCTCCAAGGAAGAAGAAAGAAGATGAAGAATTAAAGACCCTGATTAGAAATTTATCAAACAAAGTCATCATTAGAGAAACAACAGGTGCAAGCCTTCGAGTCAATTCTAATTAGGCACATAACCAAAGTAATTATCCTTGGTGGAATCAATATGGAAACTAAAGATATACGCCTAACTAAAAGTATGATAGATGGCATGCTAGTGCACATCTTCCCTTATAAGTTGTTCCTCCCATGCCCTCTCTTATAGTACCCATTGAAAGTTAGACATGTGTTCCGATTCAAAAAAATTGACGTAGGAGTTGGAGTGGTGCTTCCCTTGTAACATGCCTCACATTCAATATCATTGTGCCAATGTTGTGCACACCCAATCCTACATGATCCAAAATGCTTCAACTTGTGAGCCTTCAACAAGTGCCCATGAAGCAGATAACCAAGAAAGGCCAAAGGTTCTTCCCGATTCCAATTTGATGTTATTTGGTGCTAAGTAATTTTGTGTAATCAACCAAGATATAGAGGACATGAGAATACCATGCACCCAAGTTGCGGACAACACAAGATATAAGAAGATAATGCTCGAGTCTAGCGCGCACGTGTAACAATCCCAAGAACACAAACGGACAAGCAAAAGTAGAAATATGTATCCTAGGCATCTAATAGTAAATACACTCAAGTCCCTACACAATATTCTCTACATAAATCTCCTTAAAAATTTGTGTGCATCCCTCCTTTGGTAGGTCAAGCCTCAGCTTCACCTAAAGCTCCTATTTCCACACTTGAGCATTCAAGAAAGGATGTCACTGTACCCTAAATGCACAAGTCAATGGGTATTCCATTTAGCATTGTGGACCATATGAAGAAGATAAATATAAATGTCACAATGTGGGATGCCTTGACCATTCCATCTCAACACGACCTATTGCATGAGGCCCCACATAACTTATGTGTGCTGATCTAGCCATTCACAGATCGCTTGCTACTATCAACATCTGCCAAGAAGAGGAGAAGATGGTAAGTAAAAATTTCAAAACCCACCCTTCTATACGTTCTTGATCATAAAAAAACACCTAGTTCATAATTTCATGATATACTTGAGCACTTGTACCTCTGTCATGCCCAAGAAGATAGTTGATGTCTTAGGTCTAAATTATAACCCCCTGACAAAAGGAGTCCTGCAACTTGATGGTTCAACTATTACTACCTTAGGAATAATCAAGGATCTTGAGTTGACCCTTCATGTAACACCCGCTAAAACAACCCACTTGAGACCTATGAACAACCTAGGTTTAGTTAGAAAAATTATGGAATAATTATTTTTAAAGAGTTAACGACCAAAGTCTCAAGGTCAAATTCAACTAATAAATTTTCCCATTATAATAATTACTAATTCTAAAATATAAATCAACAAGTGTAATAAGTCTACACTTAGCTCAAAACTCCTTAGGCATTTGTTTAATCACCGATTACATTGAAATTTTAACTAAATATTCCATGATTAAAAAATTTAGGGTTAAGGGACCAAAACAATTAAATACCCAAGGTACTTAATTCCACGAGATCTAAGACAAGAGCAGGGTTAAATTATAGTGGGGAAAGAAAAACATATATAAAAATCATCAGAGTAAATTCTTACTTACCCACTTCCAGAACTCGATTAAAGATTCAACTAGGTTCAGAGGGAAAAATCCTCATCATACCCATTCTCTAACAGGCTTAAAGTTTCAACTTGATTTTTATCACACTTAACACATTAATTTTTTTCTAAATCACACCCATTGGATAGAAAATTTCCTCACCTTTCTAGTGATATAAATAAGTCCTCCTAACTCCTCATAAAACTCAAGTTATGGGTCGGAACACCTTGGGAGGAAAATTTTCCCCCAAGAGCGGGCCTGTAGGGCCCAAGGGTGAAAATTTTCCAAAAAGGCGGGTTGGTGGGCCTCGGGGAGATTTTTTGAAATTTTACATGTGGGAGTAAAATAAAAATTTTCACTAGAACTTTCATGGGTCTCCCAAGGACACTTGGCACCCTCCAAGCCAAAGTAGGGAAAAATGAGGGAAGGGCAGGGCGACAGAGAAGTTTGAGAAAATTCACCAAAGGAGGATGAAAGGGATAAGTTGCACATACGCAAACCCACGTGTCCACAAAATTGATTTTTCCAAGGTAGGGGTGGGAGTGCAGGCTATGGAGCTAATTTAGGAAATTTTTCCAGTATAGAAAAAAAATTATTAAGTTCCAAAATCCTCTTGCGCCTCCACCGAGCCATGTGGCAAGCCCGATTGGCTTTGGGTTGGTGAGGTGCGGTGAAATTTATAAAATTTTCCAAAACTATTTTTGCAAAATGATTAAGTTAGAAAATTTCCCCCTCTACCATACCACATGGCAGCCTCTAATTGGCTATGGGGCAGCGGGGTGGTGGGGAAAATTGGAAATTTTTCCCAAAAAAATTTCTTAAGTTTTTAGGGAAAATTTGGGCCGCGGGCCCGCTAAGGGAAATTTTTCCCAAATTTTTCCACCAAGTGAAGAAAACTTCAGAAGGCCATAACTTTTGATAGAAAGCTTAGTTTTGGGAAAACAAGGACTTTCTGAAATCTCTCAATGCCCTCTTTGCACAAGAATCATTAATTTTAGATTTTGATAATGTTTAAGGTGTCAATTTTAAGAAAATGGTCTACAGGATTTCTAAAAGTGAACTGGTAAATTTTAACTTATAAATTTGGTTCAATTTGATCTTCTCCTTCACTCAACATGCCAAACAGACATGGAGAATTATTATAAGAAGTATTTAGGATACATTTTGAAGGTAATTTTTCTTAATTGATTTCCAATACAAATTTGTACAACTTTTGACAACAAAAGGACTATGAAAGGTTTGGGCCCGATTTTACAATGTTTTAAAATATTTATTTAAGTTTTTTTGTCAAATTGAATGCATCTATACCCTGGCATTTTCAATTTTAATTTTTCATTGTTATTTCTTGCTTGGAGGTCCGAACTGTTCATTTTAGAGGAAGTATTTTCCAGTATTAAAATTTAAAAAAGAGATCAATTTCTAAAGGATTTATTTATCATTTTTTTTATATCTTTCAAATATGGAAATTAATTTCTATTCTAGTCTAATACATTTAAGTGATTTAATCAAACCATTTAATGGCTAAAATATAAAGTCTGGTTTCCAATTTTGTCATATTTTCAAAAGGACAAAGTAATGCAATTCCTTCATATGTATTCCTTTCTTCCATTTTCCAACCAAGGATTTCAAATACAAAATTTAAATATAACAATGCCATTTTGAACAAGGTAAGACAACTTCCATTAATTCAATGAATCTTTTACAACTCCTTTCATATATACATTTTCAAAACACAACATATAGAATACATGTCTTTCTTTTCTAATAACAGAACTGAATACAGAGCATAACTCTTTTACATTTCACTTTAAAAATTTCATAATCCATACCACATCTTTCCATTTCAAAACATTTACAATTTCATCCACTTCAAAGTGGGAAAGGTTACAAAATAATTCTCATAAGGGACTGTCAAAACTATCTTCTTTTCTCAGCTCCAGGACAACAACATGCATTCTTCTCATTCTTCCAATTTGATCACAACAAAGGTAGGGGAAAGGCAATGCTCTCCACCCAACCAAGACATCCAATGAAGAGGAGAAGCCATCCTTCTTCATTGGCCCCCGAGCCCTAACCACAATGCAATAAGAAATGTATTTCAACTCATGGTAACAATAGGCTTCCACATCACAAAGCAATCTTTCAACATGCACATTTCAAATTAAAAACACAGTCCAAAAAAAACAACAGTTTTGTAACCACATGAAAGACAACAAACAAAACTCAGGCTTCTTCATTACAAGCCAAAGGAGCAAGAACTATGGGGGAAGATGCTTATGCCTCCCAATGGGAAATGGGTAACCACTTGTAACAAACCACCAATATAAATCATCTCACATATCCTTATGCCCCCAAAATCCCTCCTTATGCCCCCAAAAAATTTCTTATGCCCCCGACAAAGTAAGAAATGCAAGCTATTTGTTTTCTATGGTGGATCCCAATCCCAAACTCCTCTCATAATAAATCTGATGCCACTGGAATTCCCTTATGCCCCCACATGGATTCCCCATAGCCTTCTCCTACACCATTCCTATGGAATTCTACCCAAATAGCCAAAAACAAACAAAAAATTCACCATTCACACAAAAATAAAAAGAAACAAAATCATATATGAAGAGCTAAGCTCCTACCTCTCCATGGTAGATTTTGTTCCAAAACAACAAGCTTTCAATGACAAAATATAGTCCCAAAATCAGAAATGACCAAGTATGAAAATGCTTTCCAATCTCCTCAAAAATTAACAAGAGCTCTAAACAGCCAAGGAAAATTCACCCCAAGGAAGCATTCCAAAAGTTCAACAACCCAAAACAAAGAAAAGAGTTTCAATTTTATAGAAGAGGGAAGAGAAGAGGATGAGGTGGATCCATGTAGGATGCCACATCACACATCCTCAACTCCAACACAAAATTCAATTTCATTCTCCAAAGCACAATAAAGAGGTGGGTGAATAATATGACAATAAACTTACAAATTCCAAAATCCCACACCCCAAAGGATTGAATTTAATAAAATGTAAGAAGAGTGCAATTAAAACTTACAATTTGTCTTCCCAAAATGCATTATAAAAGTATAAATTTAACCCTCCAACCATAGGTATGGTTGGTAAATAAAATTAAGAGGCATGGGACAAGTTTTACTTGTCCCACAAGCCTCCAAAAACAGCCTCCAAGGACAAATTCGAATTTCCAAGGAGGTGGAGTGTTTCATACTCCAAAATATGACTTACACAACTCTTACACATACTTACACATTCTTACACATTAGTTGCACATCACTTACCACATTTAATACAAGATCCAATAACTTATATAATTACTTTATTATATCCCAAATTTGATTTATTTATTTATTTTAACAAAATGATTACTCACATCAATTCTCTTCAATTAAAAGAATAATGAAAACATAAACACATGAAAACAATAATAAAAATGAACCACATTAATAAATACACATAACCCCTTGGTCATAATCAAATGTAATCCCCCATGGGAATCCCTAACAAAATACAACACACATAACAAATACAGTTGCCATGGTGACATTTTTGAATTCATCTAGAATTCCAATGTGGTTGGTCTCCAATCCCCAATGTTTGTTATGATATAGTTAACTCCGCACAATATAAATACCCCTTCAAATTGACAAGCGGCCATATCGAACATCTAAATGAATATAATATAATTTCAAAATCATCAATATATATATGAATCACAACAACATCTAGACAATCAACAATATCACTTACAATTTCATCAAAACTATATAATCATCAACTTTAAATTCAATTTTCATTTTCTAGGTCTACTCAAAATATCCAATTATCACAAGTTTGAACAACATCTATTATATAACCATGTCAAATAGTATATCAACATCCATACAAAATGTCTCTAACAATCATCATGCATCATATATGAATCGAGTCACCAATAATCCATGCTCTAACATCTAATTATCATACTAAATCAAAACTATCACAATGTCTATGGTATAGTCAACGGTGTCATGATCGTGTATCAAAAGGTGTTAAAGGGAAGTGGTCATTACATCCCCCTCCCCTTAGACTTGACTTCCTCCTGGAAGTCATAGGAAAGAGAGATAGGAACAAATGTAACAGACAAAGGATCACTCCCATTATGGGATTGCTTGCTTCAAATAGGTGTGGGTCTACAAAACCTAATTTTGGTCCAATGTAATTCAACAAGAAGAAGGGAGATTGCAACAGATGAGTTCTAAACTTTCTCCAATTAAGGTTTTGGACATTCAATTCTAAGGAGTGACTCCGCATGGCCAAACAAGTTACAACACAACATAAAAACATGAAAAGGTCCAAGGAGCCCCAAGAATAACCACCAAGTAAGGGAATTATAGGGATAATTTCCATAAACTTGAGATGACTACACAGTTTCCCAAGGAATACAACATACTACATTAATAAAAGTTAAGGTTTCTACATGTTTAAGCCATGATTTCAAGGTTCATTGTCTAGACAAGGCTAGCAAAAATCAACTATGACCAAATTTGCATGAGGAACAAGTCTACTCAAGGTCCCACAATTTGAGGATCACACAGGATGAGGTGAATCAACAAGGACACCTAAATCAGCAAAACATTTAAAATCAAGGAACTATTCCAGGAAATCACTTCTATAACTCGAGAGGGTACAATTAACTTTTCATGGTAATAAAAGTGAAGTCAAGACCACAAGTTTTCCTATAGTCTAATTTTTTAACACTTTTATTTTAAGAATCAAACACACCATACCAACCAAATCTAAAGAAGTCAACCATTTAGCAAAATATATATATATATATCCCTAGCAACTAACATATCAATACAAGTACCATACCTTATAGCACAATGGGATTTATTTATCTTATCTCCTACTCAAGCTCGGAATAATCATAAGGAGACCACAAGAAACACCAAGGACCACTCAAGGTCGCTAGGGAGAAGAACAAGTAACATGGGGTCTGAGTACAACCTGACCCAAGGGTGCATCGTATCAAAATGAATAACATCATCTTTCACTTTCCATCCTAATCAAAAAGAGGCAACAATAAGAGAAGGTGACCCAAGAAAATATTAAGAAAATAATACTTCCCAAAGTTATTTTATATCCTTAACATATGTTTCCTTAAAATTACAATAACTTAGGTCTCCAAGGATGAGATAACACGCAACGAGGTTGCTTCTTAAACAAGAGATAAGTTTCAATCCAAAAGACCAAAACTCGACTTGTCAAACTCTTTGGATGATAAGGGTATGATGACCCAAAACTCCCACAAGAAAGGCACATACATCTATGAATAAGAAAGTACTAAGCAACTAGAACACATTGTTATCCACTAGGTGTTTCACAATTTTAGGTAGGTGACAGAACTACAAGTTCAACTAAACATTGCACTCAATACACATAAATCTTACTTATTTTATAACTCAACTAATTAAGTCAAAAGTTTTAGTTTCATTTGCTAAGCACATTCCTTTACGAGTTTTCTTAATTAAAATTCCTCCTATTATGAAATCACAACTTTGTGTTATAAGGACCACTAAGGGGTATGATATCTCGTAATTCAAAAAGGTGGAAAGGAGAAAAAGTATTTATTTTACCCCTAGGGGATTTAGATGGACAAAGTTTTTCCTTTTCTGTTCTTCTACATGGTTTTTATTCCTTCTATTAATCTACCAAGGTTAAAGCAAGGACCATTTTCTCTTTCTATGTTCCAGTTTATTTGTTAAGCTTCAAGGCCAAATCTCCTCAATTATAATTTTATGATGTTTGGGTGAGTCAATTTTTCAAATTAAAATTTTTAATGAGAAGGAAGGGTAAACATATCACACTATTACTTTTATGGGAGAGAGGTAAGTCAACACATCACATGTTTAATTCTAAGGAAGAAAGGGACATTCAACATAGAAAACACATTACTAATTTGTAAGAACTAGGAAACAATCAACCAACATGGATCACAAAAATATTTCGAGAGTTTTCCACTAACTAAAAGTATCATAAAACATTCCTAGTGGGTTTCTAAAAATTCTCAAAAGAAGTTACAAGGAAGACCCATTAAGGAAGTATAATTACTTTTACTCATCTACTAGGGTTTAACATTGTTTGTTGTTTTGGTGAAAATATTTTAGCTATAAGAACACCACATACTCACTAGAAGGAATCAATTATAAGCAACCAATCAGTTATCTATTCAACATGGCTTTACAACCAAGAGTTATAGCTTCGCAAGAAGAATTACATTATAAAATACCACCGAGATTAAATAATGAAGGTCTAATTATACTATCATCACCAATGCCGTGGTCCAAAAGACTCAAAGCATCCATAAGTGTCTCCATGTAATCTAAAATTAATAAATCAACATGAGCAAAAAAACACTTTTCCACTAACATTTATAGTCAACCAAAAGGTTAATCCAATCCTAACAAAATCTAAAAGCCCATAATTAAACACTTCTACTTTGGCGAGGTCAAGATCTTACCGTTGTAATAGAACTACCACTACCATTGTCAAACTATCATCTAGACCATACTACACAAAAAAATTCTATCTAGCAAGGTCGAGCAATGAGAAAGTCACTCTAAGATCCTAGACACCCTCAAGGTTTCGTGCATCCAAAACCAAGGCATAACTTTAAGCACCTAAGAGGAAATTCAAGACACCCAGGGTGTACCCCCATATGACAAATGTCACCATACAAGAAGCATAGAACCATCTCATCATCATGCAAGAAGGAACCACATAATGTTTAGCTAAATAGCCAACAACATAATGAGCTCTGAGTCACCAATCAAAATAAAATCCAAGAAATATCTATAATCAAGGAAAGTGGCTAAGTAGCCACATTGCAAAGTCTGAAAATTATCACAAAAATAAAAATAACTAAAAGAGCCTCAGAGCTTCTCAATCCAATCATAAAATAAGATGCTGGTCCTTGATAAAATAACACAAGATTACGAATGTAAATGCAAAAGTTAACACCACATTCACTTCGCATCCCTTCATGGCCTGCCAATAGGGGTACTCTACCTCAAGGTCAGTTCCAAGGACACATACACAAGATTGGGTCCAAAACGACACTCAGACTTAATGTCCACTCTCCCATATGGGTAACAAATGGAAAATTGCAACCAGACCCTCTTTCCTAACCACTGAAGGAAGGAAGCTCTAAACAACTTCTAATTAACTCTTCCCGACCCATAACACAACCACTATTTTTCAACTATAAGAATCATGCCAAATAACTTATCATTCCAACAACATCAATAAAAATGGTCTCAATAAAGGGCTTAACACATCATACAATTAAATCAAGTTTTAGGACTTGTAAAACAACACATTTTCAAAGGGAAACCAATTTTCCACAATACCGAAGTTCACAAACATCAAATTAATTTGAAATTTTTAGTTACTTGGGTTTAGACAAAATGCCACTATCAAAGCACAACAACTCAAACAACTTGTTATTTTATCATGATTTTAATTCTGTAGTTCAAATAAATAGAGTAATATAATATTTCTTCATACTTATTTATTTTTTTCATTTTCAAACAAGTTTGTTTTCTTAGATTCAAAGGTGTGTTAGGTTTACAGTTCATGTCTCAATTTTTCTAGTGTTCCTAAGGGTCCAAGATTTTGAACCACTACTCTGATACCAAGTGTAACGCCTGCTAAAACAACCCACTTGAGACCTATGAACAACCTAGGTTTTTAAAAGTGTTAATGACCAAAGTCTCAAGGACAATAAAATTCAAATGATAACTTTTCCCATTATAATAATTACTAATTCCACAATATAAAGCAACAAGTGTAATAAGTCTACACCTAGCACAAAAATCCTTAGAGATTTATTTAATCACCGATTACATTGACATTTTAGCTAAACATTCCCCGATTAAAAATTTTAGGGTTAAGGGACCAAAAAATTAAATACCCAAGGTATTTAATTCCACAAGATTTAAGACAAGAGCAAGGTTAGATTACAAAGTGGGGAAAAAAATACATATATAAAAATCATCGAGTAAATTCTTACTTACCCACTCCTTAACTCGGTTAAAGATTCAATCAGCTTCAGAGGGAAAATCCTCACCATATTTATCTAACAAGATTAAACTTAAACTTGATTTATCTCACACTTAATGCATTAAAAATTTCCTAAATCACTCCAATTAGATAGAAAATTTCTTCACCTTTCCATTGATATAAAGAAGTCCTCCTAAATCCTCATAAAATTCAAGTTATGTGCCGAGAGGACATTGGGAGGAAAATTTTCCCCCAAAAGCAGGCCTGCGGGCCCAAGGATATTTTTCCAAAAAGGTGGGTTGGCAGGCCATGGGGAGATCTTTTAAAATTTTCCCACATAGGGGTAAAATCAAATTTTTCACCCGCACTTCTGTGGGTCCACTAGGGACACGTGGCGCCCTCTAAGCCAAAGTGAGGAAAAACAAGGGAAGGGCGGGGCAGCAGAGAAGTTTGAGAAAAAATGCCAAAGGAGGGTGAAAGGGATAAGTTACACACACGGGCCCACGTGTCTACAGAATTTATTTTTCCAAGGTAGGGGTGGGAGTGTGGGGCACAGAGGTAATTTAGGAAATTTTTCTAGCGTAGAAAAAAAAGTGTTAATTTCCAAAATCCTCCCTTTGACACCTTTTGATGCTTATTTTGATATAGAATTGATCACATTATGGACATTATTATGTTTTTATTTAGTATGCTATTAGACATTTGATCATGTATTATTGTTGATCTTGATTTGATTATGATACATGATGATTATTAGAGACACTCATATGTGATGAATATATACTATTTGACATGGATGTTTTATGGATGTTGTTCGGACATGTGATTTTAGATATTCTCGAGTAGATCTAGAAAATAGATATTATATGATGATGACATAGTTGTTGATATAAATCTTATGTGATAATGTTAAATTGTCTTGATGTTGTTATGATTCACATACTTAGATGATTTTTTATTATATTTGCATCATATTGGATGTTCTGATATGGCCACGAGGTGAAGGAGATATTTGTATTTTGTAGGTTAAAAATATCACAACAAAACATCGGAGGATTGGAGACAAACCATAATGGAATTCTAGCTGAATTTGTTAAGGTCACCATGGTAACTTGTTCTCTCTGTGTGTGTGTGTGTGTGTGTGTGTGTGTGTGTGTGTGTGTTGTATTTTTTTTTTAGGGATTCCAATGGGGGTATTTCCTTTAAATGTGACCATGGGTTTGTGTATTTTATTAATGTGGTTAATTTTTACTATTGTTGTATGTATTTTATTAGTAATGTGTTTCCTTTCTTTTAATTAATTAAAATGTGGTAGATTAATGTGAGAAATCATATAGTTAAAATTTAAATAAATTATTTGGGATATGGAAAAGTAATAATGGAAGTTATTGGATCTTTGTATTAAATATGTAAGGGATGTCTAAGTGGTGTAAGAGTTATATAAGTCAGATTTTGGAGTAAGAAACACTCCACCTCCATGGAAATTCAAATTTGTCCTTGGGGCTGTTTTGGAGGCTTGTGGGACAAGTAAAACTTATCCCATACCTCTCAATTTAATTTATCAACCATACTTATGGTTAGAGAGGTGCTTTTAGGCTTTTGTAATGTATTTTTTTAATCATGTTGTTTGTTTTGGATTGCATTCTCTTACATGTTATTCAATTTGTAGACCTTTGGGGTGTGGGCTTTTGGAGTGTGCAAGTAAATTGTCATATTTTCACCCACCTCTCTATTGTGCTTGGGAGAATAAATTTTTATTTTGTGTTTGAATTTGAGGATGTGTAATGTGGCATCCTACATGGATCCACATCATCATATGGCATCCTAATGGGAGGAATACTTGTACTTAGTGGAGTTTTCCTACAATAATATTTTCCAGAGTTCCATAGGCATGGCTCCTTTTCAAGCCTTGTATGGTAGAGAGTGCATGACACATCTTAGCTAGGATAGGTTAGAGGACGTAGTATCTCTTGGAGTAGATCTTTTACAGGACATGGAGCGGTAGAGTGGTGTTTATCAAGTAGAGATTACAGGATGAATAGGATAGGTAGAAGAAGTATGTATATCAAAGCATAGGATCGACTATAGTTTCGATGTGGCCATGAAGGTGTTCCTTCGTGTTAAGCCACATAAGAGCCCTATCCATTATGGAAAAGGTTCTAAGTTAGCTCCTAGATTCATTGGTATTTTTGAGATCTTGGAGTGTTTCAGCCCTTTGTCCTCTTGTCAGCATTGCCACCTAGCTTGTCCCGCATACAGGAAATTTTTCATGTTTTAGTTCATAAAAGATATATTACAGATCCTTCTCATGTGTTAGATTGGATGTCATTGTAGGTGTAGGATCAGAGATAGGTGATGGTGGAGCCCATTCACATCCTAGATCATAGGACCCTGGGCCTTCGAGGTAGAGAGGTTGATCAGGTTCGGGTGCAGTGGGACAGATATGATGAGACTGTAGCTACATGGGAGGATGCTACTTCATTACGAGTTCATTTTCCACATTTGTTCCAGTGACTTCCAGGAGGAAGTTAAGTCTAAGGGGAGGGGGATGTAGTTCCCACTTCCCTTTGACACATTTTGATGCTTATTCTGATACAATTGATCACATTATGGACATTATTATGTTTTGAATTAGTATGTTGTTAGACATTTGATCATGGATTATTGTTGATCTTGATTTGATTATGATACATGATGATTATTAGAGACACTCATATGTGGATGATGATATACTATTTGACAGGATGTTTTATGGATGTTGTTTAAACATGTGATTTTAGATATTATGAGTAGATCTAGAAAATGGATATTATATGATGATGACATAGTTGTTGATATAAATTGTATGTGATAATGTTAAATTGCCTTGATGTTGTTGTGATTCACATACTTAGATGATTTTGTGATTTTATTTGTATCATATTGGATGTTCTGATATGGCCACGAGGCCAAAGGAGGTATTTGTATTTTGTAGGTAAAAATATCACAACAAAAATCGGGGATTGGAGACCAACCACAATGGAATTCAAGGTGAATTTGACAGGGTCACCATGGCAACTTGTTTTATATGTGTGTGTGTGTGTGTTTGTATTTTGTTAGGGATTCCCATGGGGGGATTTCCTTTAAATGTGACCATGGGTTTGTGTATTTTATTAATGTGGTTAATTTTTATTATTTTTGTATGTATTTTATTAGTAATGTGTTCCCTTTCTTTTAATTAATTAAAATGTGGTAGATTAATGTGAGAAATCATATGGTTAAAATTTAAATAAATTAAATTGGGATATGGGAAAGTAATAATGGAAGTTTTTGGCTCTTTGTATTAAATATGTAAAGGATGTTTAAGTGGTGTAATAGTTGTGTAAGTTAGATTTTGGAGTAAGAAACACTCCACCTCCATGGAAATTCGAATTTGTCCTTGGGGGCTGTTTTGGAGGCTTGTGGGACAAGTAAAACTTGTCCCATACCTCTCAATTTAATTTAAAAACCATACTTATGGTTGGAGAGGTGATTTTAGGATTTTGTAATGCATTTTTTTAATCATGTTGCTTGTTTTGGATTGCACTCTCTTACATGTTATTCAATTTTCAGTCCTTTGGGGTGTGGGATTTTGAAGTGTGCAAGTAAATTGTCATATTTTCACGCACCTCTCTATTGTTCTTGGGAGAATGAATTTCATATTTTGTGTTTGAATTTGATGATGTGTGATGTGGCATCCTACATGGATCCACATCATCCTCTTCTCTTCCCTCTTCTATAAAATTCAAACTCTTTTCTTGTTTTGGGTTGTTGAATCATTTGGCAACTTCCTTTGGGTGCATTTTTCTTGTGTTGGAGCTCTTGCTTTTGAAGGATCTTGGAGAAATCTTTGCATACTTGGGAGATTTTCTATTTGGAACTGTGTTATTGACTTTGAAAGCTTGTTGTTTGGAAGAAAAAGCTACCATGGAGAGGTAGGAGTTTTATCCATCTTTTATGTTGTTATTTTTCTTGTTGTGTTGTGTGAATGGTGCATGTTTGATTTAATTGTTGGCTGGTTGGGTAGACTGCCTTAGGGATGGTGTAGGAGAAGGCTATGGGGAATCCATGTGGGGGGGCATAAGGGAATGCCATTGGCATTAGAATTTTGTGGAGGGATTTTGGGTTTGGGATCCACCATGGAAAATAAATAGCTTGCATTTCTTACTTTGTGGGGGCATAGGGAAATATGTGGGGGGCAGATTGAGAAACAGGGACGGTAGCCTGTATATATTTTATTGATCTCAATCAGTAAACAATTACAGAGAATGGGCTGCAATATTTATAGATATTGCACAGCCAAATACATCCGGGAAAATGAGTTGCACAGGTGCAACCAAAAACCAGATTTCACAAGCTTCCAATAACATCCGGGAAGCAAAATTACATAAAGACAAATATATTGTTTATAACAATATAACAATGTGCAAACAGACAAATATGGTTGTTTAACCATATAACAATTTAATCATTAATTATTTAATTAATAAAATTAATTAAATAATCCTACTATGCATAATTAATAATAGGATAATAAAATTTATCCTAACATTCCCCCCCTTAATTGTGCATTGTCTGAAGAGATGAGGAGAGAAATGCTCAATCTCGAACTTGTCACGTGCAAGTGACTTTGTGAAAATATCTCATTCGTTGTTCACTTTGTTGGACAAAATCAAGCCGATGTTGTGCTTCAATACATGTTCGCATGAAATGAACTCAACTTCAATGTGCTTTGTTCTCTCGTGAAAAATCGATTGCAACAAGTTTGAGAACACCTTCGTTGTCAACATACATGGCGGTCGGTTTGTCCTGTGGTATTCCAAGTCCTTCCATTATGCGACGTAGCCAAATCGCTTCACGCATGCCTTCTCCGCAGAACGATACTCGCTTCATGGAAGAGCGAGAAACAAAGTGTTGTTTCTTACTTCCCATGATATTGGTCCGATCCCATAAAGAATACAAATCCGTAGAAGTGGATTTTCTATCATCAATGTTACCTCGCATGATCTCGAATCCGAATATCCAAATAAGAAGAAGTTTTCGTTCTTCTCAGTATTCTAGACCAAGATCCACCGATCCTTTGAGATATCTCAAGATGCGTTTTCGCTTTCCAATGACAAATTTTGGGTTCTTGCATGAACCTCGATAGATAGCTCATTTAAAGCTGATATCCTGGTCTAGTGTAGGTCGAAGTAAATGAGACTCCCAATCAGTTGATAGAGAGTGGCACTTACCTCGGAGATGGATCTCGAACGAGATAACCTAACTGCTCTCCATAGGTGTAGCAATTGGTGTGCAATCCATCATCCTAAACTTCTCGAGCGTTGTCTTGGTATATTTCATCTGAGAAACAAATATGTGATTCTCTTTCTGCCATACTTCCAGTCCAAGACAATAATGCATAAGCCCGAGATCTGTCATGTCGAATGATCGCTTAAGATCTTTCTTTGTTTCATCAATCATCTTCACTGAACTTCCAGTGATGACTAGATCATCGACATAAACTACAACAATCACCATCTCCCCCCCTTGCTTTTTGAGGTAGAGATTGGGATCGTATGGATTTCTGACGAATCCATGTTGTACGAGATGCTCATCAATCTTGATGTACCATGCCCGGGGTGCTTGTTTTAGGCCATACAGAGATTTCCTGAGTCTGCATACCTTTTCTTCTTGACCAGGTACTACATATCCCTCAGGTTGAGTCATGTAGACTTCTTCTTGCAAATCTCCATTCAGGAAGGCACTTTTTACGTCCATCTGGTGAACTTTCCATCCAAATCGAAAGTGACTTGAGAGCAAAGATCATCCTGATCGTTTTGATCTTAGCTGTGGGAGCAAATGTCTCCTCATAGTCAATGCCTTCTTTCTGTGCATACCCCTTTGCTACAAGTCTTGCTTTACACTTGTCTACTGTCCCATCTGCTTTGTACTTAGTTTTGAATATCCATCTGCAACCAATGGGTTTCTTCCCTGGTGGAAGATCGACAAGCTGCCAAGTGTTATTCTTCATCACTGATTGATATTCAGAATCCATGGCATCTTTCCAAGCTTTTGACTGTAGGGCTTCCTGGACTGTAGATGGCTCGTCTGTTTCAATAACTCTACTCATCAAAGCAAAGTTAACTTCTTCTCTTGCTTTACTGCGAGTCCGTGGTCCAGGGGTGGATGTATCCGGTGGAGCATCCAGTCTTGCATCTCGTAATGTGCTTGTACACCATTTAGGCATACGTTGAAATGTTCCCATGGGTTGTGGTCCTATCTTACCATCATCCCCATCATCACTTTCATCTTCCGAGGAACATTTGCTTCAGCTTTTACAACTGGTGAAAATCTACATCTTGCGAGTCCTGAGGAGGAGTCTCTGCTTCCTTCTTCTCGAAAAACTCAACATCTCTCGCTTGTGTAGACTTTTTGGTCTTAGATCCATCGGGCCTGCACCCAAGAGTCTCTTCACTTGTATCCAATGAAGATGAGATTTTGTGACTTCATGTCCAATTTCTTTCTGTCTGCTTTGGGTATGTGCATGCTGGCTTTGCACCCGAATACTCTGAGGTGTGCAATGGATGGTTTCCTCTTTGACCATGCTTCTTGTGGTGTAATTCCATCAAGAGCATTGTGGCGCTCTGCTTAGCAAATACATGTACTTGTTTTTCACCGCTTCGCCCAAAATGTCTTTGCAAGTTCGGAATCATCGATCATGCATCGCACCATTTCCATGATAGTACGATTTCTTCTCTCAACAACACCATTTTGCTGCGGTGTGTGTGGAGGAGGCATTTGTCGACGAATCCCGTGAGTTTGTAGATAGTCTCTCGAACTCATCATCGTGAATTCCCCCTCGATCTCGAGCGGAGAGTTCGATGTGACGACTCGCTTTTTCTCAATCGCCACTTTGAACTTTTTGAACGTTTCAAAGGCCTCACTTTTCTTACGAAGACAAAAATCCACATTTTTCGTGAATATAAACAAACAGATGAAGTACTTTGAACCACGAATGACTTGGCCGTGACTGGACCACACAAATCGGTATGAACCAGTCAAGTTTTCCATGAGCTCGAAAAGTACTTGTTTGGAATGAAACTCATGTTGTTTCCTGTAAGCAAATGAGGACACTTGTCTGTATCCTTCTGAAAAGATGGTAGCCCATGTACCATATTGCACCGGCGAAGTGTGTCGAGATATTTGAAACTTACATGACCAAATCTCCTATGCCACAACTGAGCTGAGGTGGAGTTTTTAGCCACGAGTGCTTGATCATTTTTGTGAATGAAATCAAGTTGAAACATTCGTCCCACATTTGAGGCTTTGGCAATTATTTTCGAGCCTCTAGATTTATCTCGAATCAAACACATTTTCTTGCCGGATTGACTATCAAAGTCAATTTTCAGGTTGTGATCTAGGAGTTGACTGACCGAAAGAAGGTTCTTTGTCAACCCAGGGACATATAGAACATCTGATAGTTTGCATTTGCGTGAACCAAGGGGTAGAGAAATGTTTCCAATCCCCTGTACTGTATATGAAGAATCATCTCCCAACGAAACATGATTTTTCGATGGCGTGTCCCTCATTGAAATAAACCAGTCTCTGTGGCCGGTCATGTGTCGAGTGGCTCCCAATCAACATACCGACTTCACTAGATGACGTGGATGGTTCACTTGATCGAGCAAAGTGAACAAGAAGTCTTCATTGTCCCGATCTTGTTGCTCAAAATATTACCTTCTTTGGTGGGGTCTTCTTTTCAGCCTTTTTCTCGCCCGTGATAATTGTTTGAATGTCCTTGTAAGTTTGTTGTTGTTGTGGTCCGTAATCGCTGATGAACCTTTCTTATATGTGTTAAACCAACAATCTTGCAAGTCATGTCCTCTTTTGCAAATGGGACATCGCTTCTTCTGTTGATTGTCCCCATGATACTGATTCTGATGTGGGGACTTCTGATAGGATTTAGGTTTTCCTTTACCTTTTCCTTTCCATTTTTGATGTGAAGACAGTGCCTGCTCTTCTTCATCATCCTTGTTGTGCATTGCTTCCTCTTGTTGCAGTAGGTTTACTAACTTGTCAAAACTAATTGTTGTATCTGACAAGTTTAGAGTTGTGACAAAAATTTGATAAGAAGAAGGGAGAGCTCTCAGAACAATGGGAACGAGAGACTCATCTTTGACCTCTTCTCCTAGGGCTAGAAGTGAAGCCCTCAACTCTGCAACTCTTCTTAGGAAGGCTTCAATTTTCTCATTCTGTTTGAATTTCAACGTATGTAACTGACTCTGCAAATTGAGTATGACATTCTTGTTCTTGGCCTCATATATTGTGCTCAGTTTATCCCAAGCTTCTTTTGCTGATGTGGCATCTCGAATGTGGACTTGCACATCGTCGGATACTCCAAACAAGATGATGAGCTTTGCTTTCTGATCTGCTCTATCAAATTGTCGTTGTTGTGTTGCATCCGTTGGTGATCTGGTTAGAGTACCAGTCACAACAGGCCAGATTTCTTCAAACTCAAGCTGTGTCTTGATTTTTGTCTTCCAAGCAGCATAGTTGCTTCCTCTGAGCAATTGTGAATCCGGAAGAAAAAATTTGGGGGCATTGGTGCCCATTTTGCAGAGATCACTGACAGGGTTTGGCTCTTATCACTCCAGGTATAAGGTCTCCCAATCTATATACCGTCAGTCCGATATACCGAACCTTTCTATATACGCGCCCTTCCGATATACCCGTCGGTACGTGGAAGAAGCTCGCCCTTTCTATATACCGTGATGCGTGAAAGAGGCGTTAACGTGCGTGAAAGAATTTGATACGTGGTACCAAGACAAGATCGATGGGGTTCGTGAGATTATTGACACCGGCTCAAAGAAATATCCTCATACGCGCGTAACTCGCTATATACTCGGATAATTTCTCGATCCGGGATTTATGTCTTGCAATCGTTCACGTACGGATGGGATGGTTCATAGTGTGTGCACTTTGACCTTATTACTCCCGTCGATTTATAGGACGATGCCTGCAGATGACGTTGTTGCAGCTATATTAGGCGTTAAGTGCAGTAGTAGTCGCGACGGCTTTACCCGTAAGCGCTTCCCAGAGGCACTGTATATACCGAACGCTGCGAATGAGATCTAGGATCTCGTGAGTGTTACAGAACCAAATTTACTATTTTTGATTACAATTCTGTCAGTTTCTTAGCAGTTACAAAGTTTTGCAGTTGACTATGGCAACCTGCAAATTAGTACAATATATAATACAATTTGAATGACAGGCAAAAATTTACAATTTCGGGGCTGTGACCTCCTGAGCCCTAAATGCTAAAAATTGCAAAAAAATAGCTGAAAATGCAATTTTTAGGTGGGTCTCCTTTTGCAAAAAATGTCTGGAATGAGAAAACAGACCAAATGGGAGAAAAAAATTTTTTTACCCTAAATTAGGGATTCTCCGCTAAATTTAGTTAGTTATAACTAAATTCAAAAAAGCTGCTAAATTTAGCAGTTCTGCCAAAATTTCCGCCAGATGCAAAAGGAGAGTTTTTGAGTGTTTTTTGTGGGATTTGATCCTCAAACCTCTCACTCCTAAGGCACATGCAATAACCAACTTGGCCACTTGGGGCGCTTGGACTATGAAAGGAAGAAATTTGTATTTATTGTCAAATAAATTGACTTACCTCTTGAAAAATGAATGCCACGTGGCGCATGCTGGTGAAGGGGCGTTTTTAGGGTTCTATTTGCCCAAAAAACGGATCTGAGGCTTTATCTCTGTGCTCAGGCCGCATTTACTTGCTCAGGCCTCATTTTCTCCTTCCCACGCATTGATTTGCAAGTATTTTTTGCTGTATTTTTTCCTTGGGCGCGTGTTTGACTGCCAGGCCGCGTTTTTCTCCTTTGGCCACGTTTTTCACTGTACAGGCCGTGTGTTTGACTGTATTTTCTCGTTGTTTGCTTGCTTGGGCGCGTTTTTTTATTGCTGGGGGCGTTTTTGCTGATATCTGCCTTTGGACAGGCCGTGGGAAACAAAAATGGCGTGGATTTGAGCTTATGGCTGCGTTTTTAATTGCTGGGGGCGTTTTTCCAATGCTGGGGGCGTTTTTTTCAATGCTGGGGGCGTTTTTGCTTGTACAGGCCGTGTTTTATACAATCTAAGCCTTCATTTTGCACATGGGACAGCAAAAGACAGCAAAGGGCGCCTCTAACAGCAAAGGACAGCTCCAAAAAAAATATTTTTACTTGTGCAGGTTGCTTGAGCAAGAAAAACGCCTCTTCTCTTTTTTTTTTTTCTTTGCTCTGTGTATTCTCTGCAGGTGCACAGACAGTCCTCCAAACAAGCAACACAATCTCCAAATACAGTAAAACAAAACCCTGATTGGAAATTAATTTTTTTTTAAAATTCAATACACAGTTATTTTTGCACAGTGAGTGCACCAAAGGCAAAAATTTGCCTTCCAAGTACCTCGGAAGGAAAGTGATGTGGGGGAGGCGGGGGATGGGGTTTGGGAGTTTGCACGAGGCTGCACAGGCTCTCGAATGCTGCAAATACGTCTCCAATCTCCTCTCTCTCTGCTGCTCTCTCTTCCACACCTTCACAGGGCCAGAATTTCGCTCTGGTACCAAATGTAGATTGAGAAACAGGGACGGTAGCCTGTATATATTTTATTGATCTCAATCAGTAAACCATTACAGAGAATGGGCTGCAATATTTATAGATATTGCATTTGCAACCAAAACCAGATTTCACAAGCTTCCAATAACATCCGGGAAGCAAAATTACATAAAGACAAATATATTGTTTATAACAATATAACAATGTGCAAACAGACAAATATGGTTGTTTAACCATATAACAATTTAATCATTAATTATTTAATTAATAAAATTAATTAAATAATCCTACTATGCATAATTAATAATAGGATAATAAAATTTATCCTAACAATATGTGGGGGGCATAAGGAGGGATTTGTGGGGGCATTAGGATATGTGTGTGATGAATTATTTTGGCGATTTGTTCCGGTGGATGCCCAATTCCCAATTAGGAGGCATAAGCAGCTTCCCCATGACCTATCTCCTTTGGCTTACATGATCAAGCCTGAGTTTTGTTGTGATTGTTTTCAAATGCGGTTGTAATCTATTGATTTTGTGTGGGCTTTATTTTATATGAATTATGTATGTTGAAAGAATGTTGTGTGTTAGGGAAGCCTATTGTTTCTATGGGTTGAATCAAACATCTTATTATGTTTTGGTTGGGGCTTAGAGGCCAATGATGAAGGAAGGCTTCTCCTTTCATTAGATGTCTTGGTTGGGTGGAGAGCGTTTCCTTTCCCCCACTTTTGTTGTGATCAACTTGGAGAAAAAGGAAACTTACATGTTATTATTCTGGAGCAAAGGAAAATGTAGTTTGACAGTCCCTTGTGAAACATACTCATTTGTAATCCTTTCCCACTTGATGTGGATGAGATTGTAATGTATATTTGTATAGAAAAGATGTATGTAATTGATTATGAAAGTGGATTTTCAAATTGTGAAAGACATTTACATTCTGCTCTGTACATTGGAAAGAAAGAAATAGAAATGTGTTATTGCATTCAAACATGGAAAGAATGTAAAGATGTATCTCCTTTTAAATTAATAAAGAATTGCAAGTTCATATCTCATTGCATTGTTGGGTTGAGTTGGAATATCAAATTGTGATTGGAATCTTTGTTTAATTGTAAAGGAAAGAAAATACGTATGAAGGAAGTATATTGCTTGTCTCTTTTGGAAATGAATCTCTGCTGCAAATTTTAAAACTGGAAAATTTAATCAAAATGTACAGTTCGGACCTGCACATAATAATAAACTTGAAATTGATATGATTTAGCATGTTAAGACATCAATGAACTCAAATTGACAAAGAAAACTTAAGAAAATAATTTTAAACTTGAAAAATACAACCCAATTCCCTTTCCCACTATTTTTTTGTCAATTATCGGAAAAACATGAATTGGAAATCAAGAAAGAAAATATACTTTCCTAAATCAATTTAAATCCTTCCTAGAGTAATCCTCCATGTCTATTTGGCATGTTGAGTGAAGAAGGAGATCAAATTGAACAAAAATTTATAAGTCAAAATTACCAGTTTTCCATTTAAAATCCTGCAGATCGTTTTTGTAAAATTGAACCCTTAAACCTCATCAAAATGTAAAATTTATGTTTCTTGTACAAAGAGGGAATCGAGAGCTTTCTAGAAAGTCCTCATTTTCCCTAATATAAGCTTTCTAGAAAAATTTATGGCACTTTGAAGTTTTTCTACCTTGGCGGGAAAATTTGGGAAAATTTTCCCTGGCGGGATCGCGACCCAAGAATTTCCCACAAAAATCCTTAGAAAATTTTTCTTGGTAAAAATTTATCTTTTTCCTCCATCAATATGAGCTAACTTGAGGGTGCCACGTGGCACCTTGGGGTTTTTGGTGTCCATTTTGATCCTCTGTTACTTTCCCATCTTTCCCCTTTGTTCTACGTGCTCTAAAAACGTTTTCTTTAAACTTGGTGCTCTATAAACTTTTTCTCTAGATCTAATGCTTTCAAAGGCTCAAAACTTATTATTTTTCCCCATTTTGAAAGAAAAATACATGTGTGCCTTACATTGTGCCCTAAATTTCCAAATCCACGGGCCTCTATCATTTTTTCCATTTTTCCCAGCCTATGGAGCTCGTAGTTTCTCGTTTGTTTCTCTTTGCCCTCAAAATATCTATCCCCATGGTCAAAACTTGCATAAAATCAATTTCCCCTTGTTTTTGGCCTAAAAATCCCTCACCCATGAAGAAAAAATTGATTTTGGAGGTCACGGGAAAATTTACGTGTGTTTTGATGGTCGTATTTGCAGTGTCATTTTCCGTAAAATTAAGCTCAGGCCTCCCCTCATACGTGGCCACTTTTCATTGGTCAAGATTCAGTGGTTTTCTATAAAAACTTAACATTTTTTGGTTTTGGAAAATTTCACAACTTTCCCCGCAGTCCCAGGAGGAAGGACCCGTGTCACGCTTGCATGCAAAGGCGGGTGGAAAACTTAGGAATTTTTTGCCTTTTTTGGCGAAGGGAAAAAATGGTAAAAAAAGGCCCGCACATCCACCAAGCTAATCAGGGGTGGACACATGGCAGGGTGAGGTCAGAAGGAAGTGCGGACCGGTGGAAGACTTGGGCATTTTTTTTCCTTTTTGGTGAAAAGGGAAAAAGGATGCGGAAAGGCTGCAGTCCGCATGGAGCAAGGGGTGGACACGTGGAAGGCATAGAGGAAGGTGTGTGGATCGGTGGGTCGATTTGGGGTAAAGGGGAAATTATTTCCTTTCTTCAAAAGGACTTAGAAAAAAAAATTAAGTAAGTGCAGTGCCGAATGAACCATGGGAGACATGTGGTGGGCGGAGCGGGTCGGGCGGACTAGTGGAGGTAAAGGGGATTTTTACCCGTTTTGCAAAAAGAATTAGAATGAAAATTTGAGGTGGGCTCCATGATGAACTAGTGACCGATATGTAGCAAGGAAGAAATCGGAGGCACGAGCTCGCAGAAGAAAAATGGAGAATTTTCCCTCGATGAAAAAAGGGGCTAAAACATGAAATAAGCCCACGGATTTTTAGCGATAGAGACAATGACACATGTCAAGGACAGAGGCGGAGGTGTGAGCCACGGGAAAAATAGATAAAATATTTCCAAAATTCAAAAAGGTCAAAATGTGCATAATGGATCTGCAATTTCAATGGGACCCACCATATGCCACATGTCATCACAAAATTTCAAGGCCGGAGGGGTGGAGAAAAATTCAATTTTTTCCATTTTTCCAAAATGTTAAAAAGTCAAAAAGTGATCCCGAATTCATTCCCAATCGTATTTTGACACGTGGAGGGCCCAGATTGAAGGGAAAAGGGAAAATCAATGGTAACTGTACATTCTTCAATTTGGCCACCATTTTTGCTCCAGGAAGTGTGGAAATGTGAATTTTGCATCAATTTTGATCAAATTTTTGGCAAATTCATGTTGTTTGTGCCTGTAAAGACCAATGCAAGTGGTTTTAGGGATCAATTTGCAGATTTGAGGTGTTTTTGAAATAAATATTTACTCAGGACCGTGCAAAACGTGAAATATCAAATTATAAAGTTTCATAATCAAATTTTGGAATGATAAGGATGAAATGATGAAATGAAAGGGGTCTGCATGCTTAGAGAATGAAAAATTTGCCTCCACAATGGATAATGATGAAGGATTTGTAATGATTCAACATTTTAGAAACACCTAGCAACTCTTGTTCTAAATTTGTTAAATGTCCCTATCTGCAAATCATGTTGGAATTTTGTAACAAACTTGATGTTGGGCATATTCTTTTCTTGAGAAATAAGGATCAAATGTAATTGAAAGTTATATAATGCATGTTTGGAGACATGCAAAAGGTCGGAAAAATTAGAATTTCACAGGGAAAATATGGGAAGAAGCCCATTTTCTGAGAAACCACACGAGAACCATTTCTAATTCCTTTTGCATCAAATTTGTATCATGTTGAGTTGGTTTTAGTTTTAAATCCATCAACAAGCTCTAAGATTTTTTTATAACATTCCCTACTCTTGATAAATTTGGTCATTATAGATTATTTTGTGTTGTCTCTTGGAAAAATTTGCATGCACTTATGTTTCAATGTTTTCAATTTGTATTTCTTGCTCTGTTGCATTCTTGTGTTTAAAATATCTCTTGATCATACATGGTCTCATTTATTTTTGATATTTTAGTGGCATCTGTAGTCTCACATTTAGAAGATATTTCATCGATAAATAGATAAATAGATTTAAAATCACTTTAACTTCCTTGAATTCTGAGATTGTTTGTAAACCTTTGGGTGCACCTTAGGTCATGATAAAATAGATATTTTTGGATACTTTTTTGGTTCATTTGCTTCAATATTTTGTGGCAAGGTTGTCAAATATTGTGTGGAAGAGTGCAGATCTGGGTGTCTATTTGGTGCACTTATCCTGTTGAAGGAGTACCTTAACCCCTTTGAAGAATTATGTTGTTTAGGTGTTAAAAATTTCTTGTAAAGGTCCTCAAAGAATCTAGAAAATTATTTTTAGTCTTGTCTAAAATCTCCCACCAAAAATTTCATTCAGAATAACTAATCCTACCCCATACTACCCCTGAATTACATTGTGTGTCAGCAAAAGAAAAAAATCCATTTACAAAAATGCACAAAGCAAATTAGGATCAAAGTATGTCTCTAAAGAAGATCGACCTTGTCTTGAAAGCATTTCCATCATTTAGTACTAATAAACTCTGTTGATTTTGAATAATGGAAAATTGATCATGTTTTCCCAAGGCCATCTCCATACAATATGCACAGTATAAGGATATCTCCACCTCCTTCACAAAATAGAGGCTGCAATATAGGTTCTCTTACCTTGGTTGAAAGGAACAACCTAAAATAGTGAGGATTAGATCAAAATCCTTTCAAGGTGCTACCCACTTCTTCAAATCTTGAGTGCTAAAAAGTTAGATAAATTTCTTCCCTAGCTACAAAATGACATATAAATCATTTATCTACCTCTGAGTGTCTTGTAAAATCCATGATGCTGCTCAAGTTGTGAAGGAGATTAAATCTAGGTACCAACACCCAAAATGGCACCATTGTCGGGGACTATTTTGAATTCCTGGGAAATAATTTGCATTGCTGAGATTGATTTGCTGATTCATTCACCAGTCCATGTCTGTTTAGCCCATCAACAACACCAAAATGGCATGCTTTGCTTTGGGACATTATTTGGTATTTTAGTATTTTAGATGCCTAGTAATACTTCTTCAGTGATTTATGTGTAATTACAAATATGAGGCTTATTTTATGATCAGATTTGTAAGGATTGAGTGAAGATATAAGTTATGCACTGTAAATTTTATCGGTTTCAGAGTAGTTGCACTTCATTTACATTTGTGATTGATAAATTCAAAGAAAGGAAGGTCTTATCTATAAAGTTTGGCGAGATTTTCAATGCTTGATAGATATTTGATAGAGTATTTTAGTGCATTTTCACAACTAGGCTGAAATTATGTAGTGGCGACTCCATGTTGTTCGATCTTGATAAGTACCGTGTCTTAAACCTTCTACGTCATTTAATTTGGTGTTGTTAATCTCTGCAAAAATGTAAGGAAGAAGATCTCTCTTGATTAAAGACTCTACTAAGAAGTTGTTTACATTCAAGAAACTCATAGTTGGAAGGGAGAAGAGTTTGGAAGGTTGTTAAAGGTCGGACATCGGAAAAGATATATCCATTGGTGAGAGAGATTAGCCTTTGGTAGAGGATTGTCACTCTTCTTCAAGTGATTCTGATTCAAGCGAGTCCTCTCGTAAACTTGTTTACCCGAGCTAGTGAAGGTCCTTCTATTGTACTGGGTAAGTTCCTTCTCCAATTTGCACCTCTATGTTTCAATTCAAACAAAACTTTCCAAGAAAATCAACACTTAGAGAATACCACTTGTGAATCACATTCTTGAGCCCAAAATACCTTGCACTCCTCATCATCTTGTGTTAGCCCCATGATCACCTCCACCAAACAATATGGCTCACCTAGACCTCCGTTTGTTGTTAACACCTTTGGTGCTATAGACTTTAGAGGAATGTATGGTTACACAAATGTTGTCCCACAAGATGTCGAAATAGAGTGCCAAAATTCCAAGGTAACAATGCAATAATTGGTGATCATCATCTCAAACTTTTTGTTAACATGATGGAAGATTTTGAGATAGAGTTTGAAGATGTGTATATTAATTTTTTCATTCATACACTAGAAGAGGATGCTAGGGATTGGTACAAGGATCTTTTTGATAATTCAATTGATTCTTGGACTGAGATGAAGAATGAATTTAGGTTGCAATATGGTGACAAGAATGATCCTAGATTTCTCTTGTCTGAGTTTGAGAATATCAAGAAGAACCCCAATGAATCAGTCCATGACTTTAACACAAGGTTTAACAAAACTTTGAGAAGGCTACCTATTAGTCTGAGGCCTTGTGATGAGTCTTGTTTAATCAAATATGTAGATGCATTTGATAAAAAGGCAACCTATTACCTAAGAGATAAGAACCCTACCAATCTAAGACAAGATTTCACTATGGCACTTCAAATTGAAAACAATATCAAAGAAATTGGGAAACCTGTCAAGAGAGATGGTGTAAAGTTGATAAACCATGAAAAACCTCAACCTAGCAAGGGTGCTGATTTAGAGAAGGTTGTGAAAATTTTGGCAGGGGAAGGTAAAGAAATCTCATATAAGTTAGCAAGAGCCAAGAAAGTAATTGGGAAAACTTCACAAGGTCAGCAAAAGCACAAGAACCATGACAGATTTGCCAATCATCCTAGGGGTGATCAGAGATTTGATGACAAAGGAAAAGGGCCTATTGGATTTGGAAATAGACAATCTCAGGCCAAGGAAAATAAGGTAGTTCTGATCCCCTAACTGCTAGGGTGGTTATTGTTGATGATGTAAATCAGATTGATTGGTGTGACAAATGTTTTTACCCCATCCTCCATGTGGAACAGATCAGAAAATTGAAGAGGAAGTTGATGATGAAATTGATGATGATGCCTGCATGATGGAGATCCCTATAGGTTCACCAAGGGAAGCAACTTCAATAGATGTCATAAGTGTTAGGACTGCTACTATTTTTTGGGATTGTATCCAATGGGTACATCTTCTTCCTCCTTCTCATGTTTTAGAAATTGATAATGTACAAGCCTTTGAGCTGCCCAATAATGATTTTGAATACTTAAGAGCTTTGATGATTGAGAAGTATGATGGTGGTATCCCTTTAGAGGAGGATAGGTAGCTACTTATGAATGTTGTAGTTTCCCAAGAGAAGGAGCACAATACTAGAAGTAAAGCTGCCAAGGGGCAACAAGCCAAGTCAAAATTTCCATTTCTTACTAAAGAAACTCCAAAGAAAAATACATCTGGTAAAGGCCCTATTCCCCCAAGCAAAACTTGTGATCCTCCCCATGCCCAAACTAAAAAGACTGCCATACCATCTAATGAATCTGCTTGTCTCCCTTCCAATGCTGCCTTGCCCAAGAATGCTCCATATGATATTGCCCAAGTCTTGAGTTAGATCAAGATTCCTATCCCAATTGCTGAGTTGCTTAGGATTCCTGAGCACAAGAAGAGGGCTTTTGAATATTTAGGATTCAAAGAGGAAGAGAGTACCCAAAGCAGAGTTGGAAGCAAGGTTGAAGTTCCTATTGCCATTGCAAAATTGGAACAACCACAAGTGTTAGAAGAGTTGGGGGAACCACCTGAGGTTTACTTAGGAACTTCTTTGGTTAAATCTCAGCTGAACGTGGATCCATTTTTCACTACCTTGGTTATCAAAGACAAGTTGTTACATAACTGTATGTTTGACTCCGGGGCATCATGTAATGTCATGCCTTTGGAGGTCATGAATGAATTGGGAATCAAAGTGACAGCAACGTATGGAAAGTGTACTACCATGGACTCAAGAGAAGTGTCAGTTGTTGGGTGTGTCAAATATCTAGTGGTGCAGCTTGCATCTTATCCTGGGAGGAATTTAAAATTGGATGTTGTGATTGTTGACTACCCTACCAAATGGGGTATGTTATTATCAAGGAAATGGGCTACAAGTGTTGGTGGGAGTGTCCAAATGGACATGTATTATGCCACTATCCCCATTGAAGGAAACTTAGTGAAGTTATGTGGAGAGAAGAAGATGATGTACCTTATTGAAGAACCAAGAAATGCATCTTATGAAGTTTTGCAGGCAAATGCTAGTATTGATCACTTTGTGAGTTTTATGGATTTTAGGGAGTATGAAGTTGTTGAAAACATATCTCCTAAGTATGCTATTTTTTCTAGATATTTGGTCCTTGATTCAGCCTTGAAAAATGCTAAAAGGTTTGACTTGAGCACAATGGAGGAGCTTCAAAGAAACTGGATGGTTTACAAATTAAACAAAGAAGAAGAAGAGGTATATTTCCAGTTGCTAAAAACATATCAAAACCTCTTGGCATGGTCATATCCAGCATGGAGGACATTTGGGGTTTCCCCTTGTTTTTTTCTTTGAATCAAGGTTTGCTTACCAACTTCTACAGTGTATAGTGTTTGGTTTTTGCTCTGTTTTTGGTGTTTTGTCGGTTTGTGGTTTGCCTTGGTGTGTGGAAGCCTTTTTTGTCGGGTTCTCAACTAGTTTTTGGTGGTTTTGGCTCATGAATCCATTTTCCCAATGGATTATTTTGGAACTTGGTCTATGTTGTTCTTGTGGCACTCACTAGGAGTGCCCATCCTGAGCAGGAGCCAATGTTGGTGTCCATTTTGATCCTCTATTACTTTTCCATCTTTCCCCTTTGTTCTACATGCTCTAAAAATGTTTTTCTTCAAACTTGGTGGTTTGAAAAAAATTTTCTCCAGATTGAATGCTTTCAAAGTCTCACAAACTTATTATTTTTCCCCATATTGAAAGAAAAATACATGTGTGCCTTACATTGTGCCCTAAATTTCCAAATCCACGAGCCTCTAACATTTTTTCCATTTTTCCTAGCCTTTGGAGCTTGTAGTTTCTCATTTTTTTCTCTTTTCCTTTAAAATATATATCCCTATGGTCAAAAATTGTGTAAAATCAATTTCCCCTCATTATTTGACCAAAAAATACCTCACCCACGAAGAAAAAATTGATTTTGGAGGTCGCAGAAAATTTCTGTGTTTTTTTATGGTCGTACGGGTGTCATTTGCCCGTCATAATTAAGCTTAGGCCTTGCATCATATGTGGCCACTTTTTTTTGGTCAAGATTTGGTGGGTTTTCTATAAAAACTTAATTTTTTTGGTTTTGGAGAATTTCACAACTTTCACCCGCAACCCCATAGATCCCAGAGGAAGGACACGTGTCACACTCGCATGCAAAGGTGGGATGGAAGGTGGGCGAGAAAACTTAGGCATTTTTTTCCTTTTTTGAGTGAAGGGAAAAAATGGTAAAGAAAGGCCCACGCGTCCACCAAGCCAATCAGGGGTGGACACGTGGCATGGTGGTGTCGAAGGAAATGCGGATGGTGGAAGACTTGGGCATTTTTTTCCTTTTTTGGCGAAAAAGGAAAAAGGGTGTGGAAAGGCCCGCAGTCCGCAATGATATAGCAAGGGTGGACACGTGGAAGGCTTAAAGGAAGGTGTGGGTCGGTGGGTTGATGGGGCAAAGGGGAAATTATTCCCTTTTTGCAAAAGGACTTAGAACAAAAAAATTAAGCCGCATTTGGTTTGAATGAACCATAAAGGCGTACACGTGGTGGGTAGAGCGGGTCGACGGTCCGGGAGAGGTAAAAGGAATTTTTCCCTTTTTCAAAAAGACTTAGAATGAAAATTTGAGGTGTGGCTCCATGATGAACCAGCAACTGACATGTGGTAGGGAAGAAATAGGAGACGTGGGCCCACTAAGAAAAATGGAGAATTTTCCCTTAGCGAAAAAAAGGGGTTAAAACATGAAATAAGCCCACATGTTTTTAGCGATAGAGATGATGACACTTGTCAAGGATAGAGACGGACGTGCGGGCCCATGGGGAAAAATAGATAAAAAAAATTCAAAATTCAAAAAAGGTCAAAATGCGTAGAATGGAGCCATGATTTCAATGGGACCCACCATATGCCACGTGTCATCACCAGAATTTCAAGGCCGGAGGGGCAGAGACAAAAGTCAATTTTTTCCATTTTTCCAAAAATGTTAAAAAGTCAAAAAGTGAGCCTGAATTCATTCCCAATCGTATTTTGACATGTGGAGGGCCCAGATTGAAGGGAAAAAGAACAAATCAATGGTAACTATACATTCTTCAATTTGGCCACCATTTTTACTCCACGAAGTGTGGAAATGCAAATTTTGCATCAATTTTGATAAAAATTTGTCAAATTCATGTTTTTTCCTCAAAGACTAATGCAAGTGGTTTTAGGGATCAATTTGCAGATTTGAGGTGTTTTTGAAATAAATTTTTACTCAGCCCGTGTAAAATGTGAAATATCAAATTATAAAGTTGCATAATCAAATTTTGGAATGATAAGGTTGAAATGATGAAATGAAAGGGGTCTGTATGCTTGGAGAATGAAAAATGTGCCTCCATAATGGATAATGATGAAGGATTTGTAATGATTCACCATTTTAGAAACACCTGGAAACTCTTGTTGCAAATTTGTTAAATGTCCCTATCTACAAATCATGTTGGAATTTTGTAACATACTTGATGTCATGGGCATATTCTTTTCTTGGGAAACAAGGATCAAATGTAATTAAAAGTTATATAATGCATGTTTTGAGAGATGCAAAAGGTCGGAGAAACTTAGAATTTCATGGGAAAAATATGGCAAGAAGCTCATTCATTGAGAAACCTCCCGAGAACCATTTCTAATTCCTTTTTCATCGATTTGTTTCATGTTCAGGTTGGTTTCAGTTGTAAATCCATCAACAAGCTCTGAGATTGTTCTTATAACATTCCCTTGCTAATAAATTTGGTCATTCTAGATTATTTTGTGTTGTCTCTTGGCAAAATTTGCATGCACTTATGTTTTAGAATGTTTTCAATTTGTGTTTCTTGATCCTGTTGCAGTCTTGTGTTTAAAATCTCTCTTGATCATACATGGTCTCATTTCTTGTTGATAGTTTAGTGGAATCTACAGTCTCACATTCAGAAGAGCTTTCATCTGATAAAGAGATAAATAGATTTAAAATCACTTTACCTTCCTTGAATTATAAGATTGTTTGTAAACCTTTGGGTGCACCTTAGGTCATGATAAAATATAGATTTTTTGATACTTTGTTGGTTCATCTGCTTCAAGATTTTGTGGTAGGTTTTCAAATATTGTGTGGAAGAGTGTAGATCTGGGCCTCCATTTGGTGCACATATCCTAGTTGAAGGAGTACCTTAACCCCTTTGAAGCATTCTACTATTTAGGTGTTACAAATTTCTTACAAAGGTCCTCAAAGAATCTGCAAATTCTGGTTAGTCTTGTCTAAAATCTCCCACCAAAAATTCATTTAGAATAACTAATCCTACCCCATACTACCCTTGAATTGCATTGTGTGTCAACAAAAGAACACAATCCATTTACAAAAATGCACAAAGCAAATCAGGATCATACTATATCTCTAGTAGCCTCAGCCTTGTCTTGAAATCATTTCCATCATTTAGTAGTGATAGCTCTATTGAGTTTGAATAATGGAAAATTGATCATGTTTTCCCAAGGCCATCTCTATACAATATGCACAGTATAAGGATATCTCCACCTCCTTCACAAAACAGAGGCTGCAATATAGGTTCTCTTACCTTGGTTAAAAGGCACAACCTAAAATAGTGAGGATTAGATCAAAATCCTTTCAAGGTGCTACCCACTTCTTCAAATCCTGAGTGCTAACAAGTTAGATAAATTGCTTCCCAGCTACAAAACGACATATAAATCATTTATATACCTCTCGAGTTTCTTGTAAAATCCATGATGTTTCTCAAGTTGTGAAGGAGATTAAATATGGTTACCAACGGGGGTGACAGTGGAGGAGGGAGAACTTCATCACTTTTTTATTAAAAAAATTATCTTTGGAATTTTTATAAAACATCCCATGACCCCACACTCCTTCCCTCACCTTGGGAAATCCCTTTAACGGGCACACGAGACCCACACATCAAAATTCCCCCTTATCTCCCCCTTCAGTGAATTCCTCCAACTACTCCAGCTGCTCCGCCTTTTCCTCTCCTTCTTCCCCACATTGTTTTGTTGGGCACCACGTGTCCCTGATGGACCCACGGGTGCGTGGGTGCTTTATTGGATTTTCCTCCCCCTTTGGCAAATTTTCCACAAGACTCCCGCCACCCCACCCTTCCCTTTTTCCCAGTGATGACTCAGAGGCCGCCACATGTCCCTAGAGGACCTTTGTAGGTGGAGAAGAAATTTTGACTTTTCTCCCCATGAAAGGAAAGTTCTAAATGCCACCCCATGACCCACCAACCAAAAATTTAATTTTCTTTCCCTCTTGATATGTGTCCCCTTGGGGAAAATTTGACCCCTAAAGTCCGCCTACCCATATCTTGAGTTTCTGAAGGAGTTAGGAGGACTTCTTTATATCATCGAAAAGGTGAGAAAATTTCCTATCCAATGAGAATGATTTAGGGAAATTTAAGAAAATTTAAGTGTGAGAAAAATCAAGTTAAAACCATAATCCTATTAAGGAGTGGGTATGGTGATATTTTACCCCTGAACCTAACTGAAACTTCTAACCCTAAAATTTGGACCATGTGACCTCTGGGAATTGTTAATAAATGAAAAGTATGTTCTAGTAATTTTAAACTTTTAGGAACCTGTTAGGGACAACTGTTTCGCATCCTAGTTGTGGACACTTCTAATCAAAAAAATTATTCCATAATTTTCCTTACTAATCCTAGGTTGTTTCTTGGGTCTCAAGTGGGTTGTTTTAATAGGCATCACGGTGGGTTGGCGGGCCATGGGGAGATCTTTTGAAATTTTCCCACATGGGGGTAAAATCCAATTTTTCACCCACGCTTCCATGGGTCCACTAGGGACATGTGCCGCCTCCAAGCCAAAGTGGGGAAAAATGAGGGAAGGGCAGGGTGGTGGAGAAGTTTGAGAAAATTCACCAAAGGAGGGTGAAAGGGATAAGTTGCATGCGCACCGGCCCATGTGTCCGCGGAATGTATTTTTCCAAGGCATGCCAGTACGGATGGAGGTAATTTAGGAAATTTTTCCAGGAGTAGAAATTTTTTTCTTAAGTTCCAAAATCCTCCCGTGCCTCCACCAAGCCATGTGGCAGCACCCGATTGGTTACGGGTTGGCGGGGTTGCGGTGAAATTTATAAAAAATTTCCAAAACTATTTTTGTGAAATGATTTAGTTAGAAAATTTCTACCCTCTGTCGCTGCCACGTGGTAACCTCTAATTTAATATGGGGTGGTGGGGAAAACTTAGAAATTTTTCCTACAAAAATTTCTTATGTTTTTAAAGGAAAAAATTGCCGAAATTTTTCCCAAATTTTTCTCGCAAGTGAATAAAACTTCGAAGACCATAACTTTTGATATAAAGCTTAGTTTTGGGAAAATGAGGACTTTATGGAAATATCTCGATGCCTTCTTTGCAAAGGAATCATGAATTTTAAATTTTGATAATTTTAAGAGGTCAATTTTAAGAAAACGGCCTGTAGGCTTTCTAAAATCCAACTATTAAATTTTAACTTATAAATTTGGTTCAATTGATCTTCTCCTTCACTCAATATGCCAAAAATACATGGATAATTATTCTAAGAAGGATTTAGGATGCATTTGGAAGGTAATTTTGCTTAATTGATTTCCAATACTAATTTTTATAACTTTTGACAGCAAAAGGACTATGAAAGGTTTGGGCCTGATTTTGCAATGTTTTAAAATATTTCTTTAAGTGTTTTTTTGTCAAATTGTACTCATCTATACCCTGACATATTCAATTTTAATGTTTCATTATTATTTCTTGCTTGGAGGTCCGAACTATTCATTTTAGAGGAAGTATTTTCCAATATTAAAATTTAAAACAAAGATCAATTTCTAAAGGATTTATTTATCATTTTTTTATATCTTCCAAATATGGAAATTCATTTCTATTCTAGTCTAATACATTTAAGTGATTTAATCAAACCATTTAATGGCTAAAATATAAAGTCTGGTTTCCAATTTTGTCATATTTTCAAAAGGACAAAGTAATGCAATTCCTTCATACGTATTCCTTTCTTCCATTTTCCAACTAGGGATTTCAAATACAGAATTTAAATATAACAATTCCATTCTAAACAAGGTAAGACAACTTCCATTAATTCAATGAATCTTTTACAACTCCTTTCATATATATATTTTCAAAATACAACATATAGAATACATGTCTTTCTTTTCTAATAACAAAACTGAATACAAAGCATAACTCTTTTACATTTCACTTTACAAATTTCATAATCCATACCACATCTTTCCATTTCAAAACATTTACAATTTAATCCACTTTAAAGTGGGAAAGGTTACAAAATAATTCTTATAAGGGACTATCAAATTTTTCTTCTTTTATCAGCTCTAGGACAGCAACATGCATTCTTCTCATTCTTCCAACTTGATCACAATAAAGGTAGGGGAAAGGAAACGCTCTCCGCCCCGACAAGACATCCAATGAAGAGGAGAAGACATCCTTCTTCATTGCCCCCAAGACCCAACCAAAATGCAATAAGAAATGTATTTCAACTCATGGAAACCATAGGTTTCCACATTACAAAGAAATCTTTCCAACATGCACATTTCAAATTAAAAACATAGTCCAAAACAAAACAATAGTTTTGCAACCACATGAAAGAAAACAAAAAAAACTCATGCTTCTTCATTACAAGCCAAAGGAGCAAGAACTATGGGGAAGCTTCTTATTCTTCCCAAAGGGAAATGGGTATCCACCTGTAACAAGCTGCCAATATAAATCATCTCACATATCCTTATGCCCCCATAATCCATCCTTATGCTTCCCACAAATTTCTTTATGCCCCCAAAAAGTAAGAAATGCAAGCCATTTCTTTTCCATTGTGGATCCCAATCCCAAACTCCTCCACAATAAATATAATGCCATTGGCATTCCCTTATGCCCCACATGGATTCCCATAGCCTTCTCCTACACCATTACTATGAAATTCTACGCAAACAACCAACAAACACACAAAATATTCACCATTCACACAAACATGAAAAGAAATAAAATTATATATGAAGAGCTAAGCTCCTACCTCTCGTGGTAGATTTTGTTCCAAAACAACAAGCTTTCAATGCAAAAATACAGTCCCAAAATCAGCAATGCCCAAGTATGAAAATGCTTTCCAATCTCCTCCAAAATCAACAAGAGCTCTAAACAACCAAGAAAAATTTTCCCCAAGGAAGCATTCCAAAATTTCAAAAACCTAAAACAAAGCAAAGAGTTTCAATTTTATATAAGAGGGAAGAGAAGAGGATGGGGTGGATCCATGTAGGATGCCACATTACACATCCTTAACTCCAACTCAAAAGTCAATTTCATTCTTCAAAGCACAATAAAGAGGTCGGTGAATAATATGACAATAAACTTACACACTCCAAAATCCCACACCCCAAAGGACTGAATTTAATAAAATGTAAGAAGAGTGCAATTAAAACTTACAATTTGTCTTCCCAAAATGCATTACAAAAGTCTAATTTTAACTCTCCAACCATAGGTATGGTTGGTAAATAAAATTAAGAGGCATGGGACAATTTTTACTTGTCCCACAAGCCTCCAAGGACAAATTTTAATTTCCAAGGAGGTGGAGTGTTTCATACTCCAAAATTTGACTTACACAACTCTTACACATACTTACACATTCTTACACATTACTTTCACATCACTTACAACATTTAATACAAGATCTAAAAAATTCTATAATTACTTTCTTATATCCCAAATTTGATTTATTTATTTATTTTAACAAAATGATTACTCACATTAATTCTCTACAATAAAAATAATAATGAAAGGGGTAAATGCATCACAACATAAACACATGCAAACAATAATAAAAAGGAACCAAATTAATAAATACACATAACCCCTTGGTCACAATCAAAGGTAATCCCCCCATGGGAATCCCTAACAAAATACAACACACACAATAAATATAGTTGTCATGGTGACCTTGTTGAATTCATCTAGATTTCCAATGTGGTTGGTCTCCAATCCCTCAATGTTTGTTGTGATATTTTTAACCTACAAAATACAAATACCCCTTCGTCCTCATGGCCATATTTAAACATCCAAATGAATATAATATAATTTCAAAATCATCAATATATATATATATATGAATCACAACAACACCAGACAATCAACAATATCACTTACAATTTCATCAAAGAACTATATAATCATCAACTTTAAATTCAATTTTCATATTCTAGTTCTACTCAAACTATGTAATTATCACAATTCCAAACAACATCCATAATATAACCATGTCAAACAATATCAAAATCCATACAAAATGTCTCTAACAATCATCATGCATCATATATGAATTAGATTCACCAATAATCCATGCTCTAACATCTAATTATCATACTAAATCAAAACTATCAAAATTTCTATGCTAATGTCAACAATGTCATGATCGTATCAAAAGGTGTCAAAGGGAAGTGGGAACTAAACTTCATGTATTTCCAAGTTTAACAATTACTCAAGATGTGTCAATCATTGACTTACCTCCTTTGTTTACTCTATGTCTATCAAG
Organism: Taxus wallichiana var. yunnanensis; assembly: GCA_018340775.1. NCBI lineage: Eukaryota > Viridiplantae > Streptophyta > Pinopsida > Cupressales > Taxaceae > Taxus > Taxus wallichiana. Next base: position 384,066,020 of record CM031233.1, on the reverse strand, counting down.
AGAATTTACCACAAAATTGGGTGGTTAATTGTCTTCTTATTGGTCTCATATGTTACTCAAGACAAGGTATGTTACCCGATTTACCATACAAGTTGAGCCTATATTTTTCATCATTTAGATTCATATGTCCCATCCCCTCTCAAATCTAATTATTTAATCCAAGAACAAACTTTAGTTCTGAAGTGTAACCTCTTCTACCCTTTGTTCCTGACTAAGTACTTGGTAAGTGGGAAGAGAGGCACTATAAATTTTACCCATATGCTGAAGAACTAGAATCCTATGAAACTAGTCTTGGTACTTATTGTATTCTTGAAGAAGAATTTGTGCTTCACAAGCATGCTTAAGAAAGACCAAGTTGAACTTGGCTTATGGAAGTTATACTTTTATGGTTCCAGTAGTAGAAAGAACGTGGGAGTAGGAGTTGTTCTCATTTCTCCTAAGGATGATAAATTCTTCTTCACACACAGATTGCAGTTTACATTTTCTAAGAATGTGGTCAAATATGAAGCATTGGTGCATGGCATTCTTATTGTTGAAAATAAAGGTATTAAGGTACTACAGATATTTGGGGACACAAAATTGGTTATCCATCAAGTTACCAATTTTTTTTAGGAAAATAATAAGCTCCTCAAAGCTTATAAGCATAAATTTTGGGACCTATTTGAGAGATTTGATGCTCTAAATCTACAGTGGTGATGTGAAAAATAACAAGGAAGCGATAAAATGGCTATGCTTGGTTCGTAGTTCTCTCCTCCTAAAATTTTTTTCAAAGGAAACACTTAGCACATTAATATGGTTATCAGACCATCCATTCCAGATAATAATACCAACTGGAAAGTGTTTTCAAGTGATTCACAGATTGTCTAGCTCATCTAAAATGAAGTTGAGATCTCATCAAGCATGCAAGCTAACTTGCATGATAGCTATGGTCACCAAGTGATTTAACGATATCAAATAAGATTCCTAATGTGTTGGTTACCTTAGAATAATTGGTTATCCCTAATGATGAGTTCAAGGGTGAAGAGAGGTACATGTGTGCCATGTAAGAAGACTACTCCCCTGTCACTATTGTGTGGGAAAGATTTTCTTCTCAATAAGACTTGCACACATAATGAAAAGAAAGCCTTTAGCTCTCTCTATCAAAAATAAAATGATATCTTTTCATGGGAATATGAATACCTCAAAGGTTTTGATCCAAGTGTTTCTCAACACTCCATTGACCTTGATCATGGTATCAAGCCCGTAAGGAAGAAGCATCGACTGTAAAATCCAAAGATAGAGCCCTTTATGAGAAGGAATTATACAAACTCATTGAGGAAAAAAATTATTTTTCCCATCAAATACTCTACTTGGGTCATGAATCTAGTTCCATTGTCCAAAAAGAACGGTGAAATCAGACTCTGTGTTGATTTCAAAGATTTGAACAAAGCATCTCTAAAGGATCATTATCCTTTTCCTTCAATACAATGATTCTATAGACTGTGGCCGATGTGCAGAGATTCTCAATGTTAGATGGGTATTCAGGTTTCAATCAAATCCTGGTCAAGGAAGAGGATCAATTCAAAATGGTGTTTATAACTAAGTGGGGAACATATGCATATCAAAATATGCCCTTTGGTTTGTCAAACGTAGGTGCTACATTTTAGCGTGCCATGGATATTTCCTTCAAAGGCATACATCAATGAGTTCATCTTGGTTTACCTTGATGACATAACAATATTCTCAAAGCAGAGCACGAAACATATGGCACACCTGGAGAAATTATTGGAGAGATACAAAAAGTATGGGGTGTCTCTTAACCCTAAGAAGTGTAATTTTGTTATGGCACAGGGCAAAGCTCTTAGGCCATGTGGTTTCAAAGGATGGCATCACAATTGATCTTGAGCATGTTTCAGCCATCCTAGCTCTTTTCCCTGCCAAAGACACAATAAATCCCTACAGTCCTTCCTTAGTAAAATCAATTTTGTTATGTGTTTTATGCCTAACTTTGTAGGATTGATTAGACCCATCACCCCGATGCTCAAGAAGGACATGTCCTCTATATGGATAGCAAAAGGAAGAGATAGATTCAATAGATTCAAGCAAGAGATTGATTACATACCAATACTCATCAACCCAGTTATTCCAAGGATTTCATCCATTATTCTTATGGTACTAATGCGAGTTTTTTTGATGTCCTAACACAAGAAAATGGAGAAGGATTAGAACAACTAATGGCTTTCTTCAACCGGATGTTGAAGGATTATGAATTAAAGTATAGTCACACAGAGAAGTATATTTTTGCCATCATGCATGTGCTCAAGAAATTGAAAATTATTATTTCCACTTATCATATCAAGGTGTTATTCTCCCACTCTTCATTCGGTACTTCATCATGGGAGAAAATATTAGTAAAAAAAGAGCATGATGGGTGACCAAGATCATGGAATATGATGTGAATATCAAAGCCACAAAACTGGTAAGAGGTAGCGCACTCTGCAAGTAGATTGTTGAGGATGCACAGAATGAATCTGAGACTTCATTATTTCGGATGAAGGTCTCCTACATGTAAAAATATAGTAGAATATAGATCCTGGTGCACGCAAATAGATGAAGGACATGATCACATTCCTTTCCAAGGGCGTATACCCTCCTAGTTTGAACAAGGCAAAGAGAAGACATATAAGGTTAAAATATATCCCTTATGTTTTGATTGATGGACTTATCTTCAAGAAAAATCTTGATGGCATGATGTTAAAGTGTATCAACGATATGTAACTAAAAAAGTGTTAGAAAAATTTCACAATGGATTCTCTGGTGGACACTTTTCTGTAAAAACAACAACAATGAAGATCATAACGGAGGGAATCTTATGGCCTACCCTATTTGTAGATGCATACAAGTGGATCAAAAATGCAAGGAATGCACTTTATTTATAGGAAAGAAAATATTGGCAGTGATTCCCCTCTAAAAAATTTAAGTGGATCAGCCTTTTACGCAATGGGGTATTGACTTCATTGGTATGATCAATCCACCTTCAAGCATTGAACACAAGTGGGTCTTTGACACCGTGGACTATTTCACTAGATGGAAAAAAATTTCGTGCTTAAGAATTAACTAAGTCAGTCATCGTTGACTTTCTTGAGGGCATAGTCACAAGGTTTGGTGTTCCTCAAACCATTATCTCTGATATTGTAAAATCCTTCCTTGGGACCAGAATCACTGATTGGGTGCTAAATCTTGGCATCTCTATGAAGACTTGTTCTAACTATTACCCTCAGGGAAATGGTCTAGAAGAGTCAACAAACAAGAACATGATTAGTATCATGAAGCACACAATGAACATTAGCCAAAATTAGTGGCATATAAAGGTCTCATGCGCACTCTGGGAAGATAGAATCATAGTCAAAAGGAAATAGGAACTTCACCTTACAAGCTTGTGTATGGAAAGGAGGCTACCATTCCTTTGATGTTAGAATTTAATTCATTAGTGCTTGTCCAATAGCTAGAATTTGAAGGTGTAGACCAAAGAGAAATTAGAATGGAAGATTTTGTCAATATTTAAGAATCAAGAAACTCTACCATGATCAAGCTAGAATAACATCAACAAGTAACAAAGAAATGGTTTGACAAAAGGGCTAAGCCCCAAGATTTCAAAGTTGGAGACTTGGTTTTGAAATGGAATGCTAACAAAGCTAAACCAAGGTGTCATTCAAATTTTGATGTGCTTTGGAGTGGCCCATAAATCATCAGTTCATGGAAAGATGCTAACTCTTTCAAGTTAACTCATCTTGATGGAGGTGTGCTACAAATCATAGTAAATGGGATCTATCTCAAACCCTTCCACTAAGTTTATTATGTCATTTTGTATATATTAGAGTAATTTTAATTCCTCTAAGTGTGTTGCATACACATTATTTGTTATTACATAGTTCTTTCTTCTCACATGCTTCTTTGTGCGTGCTCTTCTTTTTCTTCTAGGATGTTGGCAATTTTCATTAGATTATAGGACTTAGAATAGAGTTAAGAAATTATCCTTTAAGTGATTTTAGGGGCAATTCTTAAAAGTTACAATTTAGAATTTCATTATTACATAGTAGACTCCATGCCCAATGGATGCTTCAGGATACTAATCTCCTTCATCTAGTAGGAAGATGGCCCCAAAATTCACCAAAACTATTATCCAAATAACTCTCCCAACTATTTAGATAACTTGTATACACTTTCTGACTCTGAGTTCTTCATTGTATGGTCATGCACGCTCAAATTTCACTTGGCACATTCCTTGGGTACAGTTTCCTTGTGTGCCCCCATTCTTTTCCTCACACATCATTTCATTTTTCCCTTATGCCCTTTCATTTTCCTTTTTCTCTTTGTTCCACTCCCCCTTAAGTGCATCCTCTATGAATTCACCTTCTTCATAGTATCCATTCACCCCATGTGTGTACCTTCCACTTCCTTCAATCAGCCAAGCCCTCTTACGCATCCCTCATATTTCTTTGTAATAGTTACACCTTGACCATGCATTCTCTCCTCCCCATTTTTCCTCATTTCCCCACACACGTCATGCGCACCTTCCTTCTCGCCTTCTTCATATACCCTTTTCTTCCACGTGCATATCTATGTGCCCTCCCTTGTGCCTTTCTAGGCCAATTCATCTTATGACATGCTTGAGTGTGCCACTTATAACCAGTTAAAGTGCACCAATAGGGTGCCAAATCCTTGCAACAAATTAGTGAGTGACACATGGAAAAAAAAACAAGAATAGTTGCATAGTTTGTTGTCCTTTCACCAAATTTTCACGTGCCACATATTATGTGTGTGCTGATGACTCTAAAAAATTCTTACACCTATATATTTTTCTCAGAGCTCTAATTGGCATGTGCCTAGACTTTTCAGATAGTTGTTGACATAGGCTATAGTGCTAGGTATTCAAATTTAAATTCTTGATAGACTTGATAGGTGAGAAATGGGAAAACATATTTCTGAGCATTAATGAACAAATATAATTGCTCTAACCACTTGATTTGATTTGACTCAACCTCACTCCTTCTTCGACATGCTTTGAATAGACATGGGGAAGTGAATTTGACAAATTCTTAGGTGGATTCTGAGCATTGATTTCTTCTTGTTGATGGTTGTATTTCTAATTCAGATTTTCCCTCCTTCTTCTCTACTTCTTCCATGGATTCATCTATAAATGTAAGGGTTGGACTCATTATTAATGTTGGACACTTTAAATCCTTACAAAAATTTGCTAAGGATTTAATATTTTCTATATTTTGAGTTATAGACCTCTAAATCTAGCTCTTACATGTGGATATCAACCTCTTTGTCCATTGTAACAACTTTGTGCATTTCTGGAAGTAACTAAGCATCATTTTGTGACTATTCTCTATCCTAACATGTTTGCATTCCTTATTATTTCCTTTTATTTTGCATTTTGTACTTGTTGTGCCATTTCACGTCCCTTGCAACTCCTTATTTAGTTGTGTTCCATTAAACTGATCTAGTAAATACATTTTAAGTTAAGCTACACATTCCTAGACTTATTTCATGCATTTCCTTTCATTTTCACTTAGAACAAATACTATTCATCCCTCTTTTTTGGTGCTATCACCTTTTAGTGTAGGTTTCCTTTCATGTTATCCTTCTATCCTTGGTCCCTTGGCATTGTTAGTTTAGTTTTCCCTTTCAGCACTAGGAGTATTAGTAGCAGTATAATAAGATAGAGGAACCATCCTTCTCCAGTGATCCATCCCAAGTGTGTAAGGTTCCACAACTTGGCTATGGCTCCATTGTTGTCACAAATAACTCGGTTCTTCCGTATCTAAGACATGGATGAAAGTATGAAGACCAATAGTTTATGGCATACCGGTGGGACAAGTAATGAAATATTATATTTCATATTGCTAAGTTCTAGTGTGTGGACTTAGTATTTCATCCTTTGGAGGCTCATATCAACATATCTGGGAGACTCCCAACATTTACGATATCTGATTTAGCACCTTGAGCACCTTTCATGAGAGGAGTGCAAACAAGAAGAAGTGCAGTAGTTAAAGATTATTTTGAGTACCTCCATCTATCACCAAGAAGAGTTCATTCCAGAATTCCCACACATGCATCTCTATCTCCAGTACCCTATGCCTATTCAACTCCTCCTCACAATAGATAACTAGCATGCCCTATAATGGCGTATCGCCCACCTCATCCAATATGGAAATTTGTGAACTTTACCAGAGGAAGTCCCTAGTTTTCATTGTGAAACATGATATGCCAAATGGCATGCTCAAAAGTATTCCATACTTTACTGGTGAGAATAAATTCACTCCTTAGGAGCATATCTAGAATATAGCTAACGTATGTTCACTCTACCCGATCAAACATGATGATGCAGTAGTTAGGGCTACTTGTGCCCTCTTTCATAGGTAAAGAGCTTAAATGGTACCGAGGCTTGAGACTTGGATCTATTGCCACATAGGATGAGCTGGGGATAACTCTTTGTAATTATTTTTAAGATAAGTCAGATCACCTATCTTTGGTGGAGAAAATGACAACAACAAGGAGGGCACCGAATGAGTAGATGACTGATTTCAACATCGATTTCAAAATATTTGGGATAGACTCTCTCTTATGGTAAGACCTACAGCCCAAGATGCTTTTCTCGCATTATCTAAAGGCACTAAAAATGATATCTCGGTCGTGATTCAATCCATGGGAGGTAATACTTTACCATATTCTTATAATATTGCAGTAAGGGCACAAAATAGTCTTTTTAGGTGGGAATGATAACTCCTAGACCATTTATGATCTTATTTGCTTAAAATATCACAAGTGCCCCACCTTCTCTAGCCCTTTTTCCAGTTCTTGAGAAATGCATGCAACTTATTGCATTAACATCTGACTCTCTAACACAGAAGAAAGAAGATGAAGAATTGAAGACCCTGATTATAAATTTTTCAAATAAATTCATATCATTATAGAAACAATAGGCGTAACCCTACAGATTCAATTCTAATCAGGTGCCTACCCAAAGCAATCATCCTTGGTTGAATCAATATGGAAACCAAAGATACATTTCGAACCAACAGAATGCTAGATGACATCTTAGTGCATGAAATCCTCATTGGAACCCTCTTCCACACACCCCTCCCTCTGTGTGCCCTTCATAGTGATGACCATCATCCTTAGAATTTTTCGTAAGGCTAGTCTGTCGCATACCAATATCAATGGCATCATGTATCTAGTCAATCAATCTACAATGCTTGGTGTCATGAGTAATAGAGGTGAAATTATTACAATAGAAAGACATATTTTTACAGATCGTACACTATAATAGTGGGCACATACTTACATCATTGTATTTGTGGCAGATCTCAAAATACATTTTCATGGCACATACCGGTCTCTGTGGGAAACTATCCTTTGTATTCCCTTATAGCTCACAATCCATGCACCATAGACCACTATGGGTCTCATGCATTGATTTCACTAACAAATTTTCCATCCACTTTTCCATTACACAAATCTAAGTCTCTAGAAAAGGGCTAACACTAGTATCCAGGCTTCCAACAGCCTCAGTGCATATGGTAGCCTTCAAGGCCTTGCATGGGTCTGTGAATGTCATGTGTGAAAGTACTCTCCTAAAATGAGTTATTAACCCTCCAAAAAACCACTAAGAATGTTAAAAAGGATGAATATCATAAGATAGATTTGATAACAGATTCTTGAAACACACGTCGTACTCCCCCACACTTTCTACCATACCTTATTGAATCTCCTTCAATGTGTTAATGCTCTTCTCTTCAAACTTAGGGATATGAAATTTAGCAGGGAAGGCATTTCATAGCATGGTTCAATCCACCACCTTGTTTGATGGGTTTCATACTTTCGGTACCTTCTATACACGCGTCCTTGCAACATCGTTACAAACTGAATTACCTTCTACTATGGGGTAGTGATCCCCTTTCTGTGTCATAGCATCTCACAGTTGTGTACATTTTTTGTAGCATCCTCAACACCTTTGTATTTTGGTAGATTCAAATACATTTTGAAGAAAAATATCTGATGTGATTGATTTCTTTGTCTTCCTGATACAGAACCTTGATTTTCTCTGGTGTTACCTCTTCCACAAGATCCACTAGATCTACCAAGTCATGTTTCTCTAGATCCACTAGATCCCCCAAATCCACTAGGTCCACCAGCTTCTCTAGCTCAGTATACCACTAGATCCACTACGTGGTAATATTTTGTGATATTGCACCACTACCATATGTCTGTCTGTGCCGTTTCTAGACACAATACCCAAAATTTGTGTACTCGTAATTTTCCTAAATATCATTCTAGAGTATATCCTTTAAATACAAGGAATTATTATGCAGCCATAGATGTACCAAATGAGAAATTATATCTCCTAGGTGCAGATCATCACTCCTACCAATACCAATTGGGTTAGCAATACTTATCACTAGATTTTGAAAACTAAGCACCAAGGGTTGGTCACGGGGGTTCAAATGCACGTCAATGGCTCTCCTTTCTCCAAGTGACAAACTCTCATTAGAATTTGAAGGGGTATCTCTCCCATGCTTACCAAGATGGGGTCACACATACTGCTCAGGCTCCACATCCTCTACATGAACCTCAATTCCTTTTCATAATGTCTTCCTCCATACATCCATAACATATGAAAACTCATGTTGTCTATCCAAATCCATTTCACAAGCTTCACTATACTTGAGTTGGATCTCCTCTCTCTCTCTTTTTAACCACAATTTCCACCATCTTCCTCCACCTAGCTTCCTCACCCAACACTTAGAAGAGCTTTATCCATCCATAGGAAATGCTTCCAGGCTTAGTGTAATCATCAGGATCTTTATGGCTAAAGGAATAACACATAAAAATGATCCTCTAGGCTCCCTTAAGAACTCAAACTCAGCAACCTCTGGACAAGAATACATACAAATAACATATAATAGGGTATAAATTGTCAAGATACTCTTCTCCACCAATGATCAACAACACGTGTCCAAGTTAGATCAACATCTTATAGCCTCTGATATTCATCTTGGGTCCACATGCAAGATCTATAATACCAGCTTGATCTAGATGCATATGCTAAAATCCATTCATACAACTCCATTGAAAGAAATAAAATAAGGTCTCGATACAATCCTTATGATATAGGTGCTCTTTTATTCATCTAAGTGCATTAAAATCGGCTCAGTACTAAATATCTGAGAAAACTCATCCTCCATGCTCTTAAACCATGCTTCGACACTATCCAAGGTTAAGCACTCTGTCATCACACATCATTCTCACAACAAATTCAAAAAGAGGTCCCAAAAACATAACCAAGATGTAGTCATTTTTCATGTACCCTTAGTAAAACCTTCTAATCCCATGTGCGTCGGTCTAGCACCTAGTGGGAGCTAGGCATTCACCCGAGGCACGCGTGGGTGTCGAGCCCCTCCTTTATGTGAGAATTGTGAGAAGATATTTCCATTATTAGAGGATTAAATGTAGAAAAGTGGATATTCATGTAAAAGCACAATATGAGTTACCATATCCTTATACCCATGCATGAAAACAAGAGAAACAACACAACATGGATTATGAAGAATAGATCTGATTTATAATATGAAGAAATGACACTAGGGTTTACACCCATGAACAAGATATTCAGAACAAATATATATATATATATATATGATCAAGAGTGCTAAGTAACCACATTACATTCAAAAGACCATGCCAAGTCAAACACAGTGAATGTCAAGGATCCGACCCATATAGTGTATGTTAAAACAAAGATCTAACTCATATATCAGGATACCTAGCTATGCCCCCTTATTACAAGATTTTTATAGACCCATACCTTAGACATGACGGCATTCTTTCAACTCCCTAATGGAGAAACCCCAACCCTAGGGCCCCTTAATATTTTTACGAGTTTTTCCTTCCCCATGTTATATGTCTTCCTTTCTTTCTTCTACTTGAGAGTATCTTCTTATAGGTCCAATACCCACCAAAATGCCTTTTTCAGAGTAGATCACATGCCAAGTGTCCATTTGGTCCTTCATTGGTGAATTTTTATCCTGTTCCAAGCTCTTCATCTTTTGTAATGATTTCTTCCTAGGAATATTCCCTATGTGAAATATCCTTTTCTTAACCACCAAGTCTCTGGAATGACACCTTATCCACTTGGCATGCCTAGTCGGGTCAAATTTTACCTCAAGTTCCTCCGAATGCCAAATATGGCTAATTCCTTAGATCATGCGTATTGTCTTGTGCGCATGACCTGGTTTCTCCTAAACCCTTCTTAAACCCTTGCTCTACGCATTTCTCCTATGCATTGTTATTCTTACTAGTCCTACACATTCATGTGCCTTCAGTACTTAGGCTGATATTTTGAGGCCCAACAACGCTCGGTTGGTTTCGATTCCACCTTGATATCTCCCGCGGTGGAGGAATATTTTTCAAGAGCATGTTCTTCCTTGATGTGAATTTATTTGAACCTAGGTCATGTCGAATAAACACAACTAACCCCACCTAATTTTGGGACATCCACATATCCATCAATGACTCAAGGGTCATTCGATACCATCTATGATATTCCCTAGATTTATCTTCTCCTTATGATAAGATACTCAATCCGAAGATTTGAACCACTCTAAAAACACCATTTTCACTTTCCCCTTGTGAGG